>BSBM01000490.1:3687500-5070000 GCA_027924585.1 Larix kaempferi | reverse complement strand
CATATAAAATATGATATAAAAAATTGCATAAAACTTATAAAAATGTAATAAACCAACATAGGTAAATTATTTAAAGATAATAATTCATACAAATTAACATATATAGCTATGTACCTCGTCCAAATCAATATATCTATCATTCTTCTTATGTATATTCTTCTTCATCCAACTTGACATCTGTATCTACATCATCTGATTCAGAAACAATGTTCAAAGGATTGTCGATATCATCATGATCGAAATCATTGTCATTTTTGAGCATATATTCATCGATATCATCATCAAGATCTGTTACTACATCATCTCCTATGCTTTTTTCATCTTCTCCATCTTCTTCAATATCATATTATTCCTCTATAATGTACTTTACTGGCCTCCCTCTTGGATAATATCTAACAACAAATGACCAAATCCTCTTACCTGGAACCCTTGGGTAAAAGACCTGTTCACACTGGCTTGGAAAAACACAGTGATCGTTTTTATTTTCAACCACTGTTGTTTTAATCATCAGAAATCAGTTCGCATGCTGAATAATAGTTCTCTCATCATCACCTCCATGCAGTAGTAATATATACCATTTGACATCAAACAAAACTAATTTGAAGGAATTGAATTCACACTCAATTATATCATCCAAATACCCATAGAATTTATTTTCATTTTCTCGAGGATGTCTGTCTCTACTAGAGGAAACATTTGTGACCTGGAATACTGCAGTTATCCCACTATCAGAATTTTTCCCACTGTCATCCAAATTGTCGATACGAAATTTATGGCCATTGCACCACATAGCCTTGCGGTGTTTCAACTGCAATATGCGAGACATGTAAAACATGGATTGACAACTAATAAATTTTGATGTATATGTAACTTCAGAATGTATTTCATATATATATTTATTGTACCCTTATAAGAGATGTGTTATTCCTCTATAAGGAAGTGTCCTCATTTGTATTGACAAGTGTTGCAAGTGGATTAACTTGTCGATGGGTTATTAGAATACCTGATGTGGGTGTCAGCCCGAAATATATGTAACTGGGTTTGTTAGCCTGAGTTAGACAAGTTGGCCCCATAAGTAATTAGGCAGGTCAGGACAACTATAAATAGAGAGTCAGGATTCACTATTTTGATCATCTCAAAACTTACTCTTCTCTCACTCGGAAAGTGGCGCACATTGGAGGAGGAGGATCAACTGCATAGTAGGAGACTATCTATTGTATTTGGTTGTACTTTGGTTGAGCCATTGCTTTATCTATCTCTGAGGAATTTGTGGGGTTTTTCACCTTAGGGTTTTCCCCACGGAAACTCTATGTGTCCATTGTCTCATGCTTTTGATTCTTGTGATGCTTGGCATGCTTGATATGATTGTTATGCATTGATATACTGTACATGTTATTCTCTCAGTAAAGATCCTATACCATATTGACTTCATGCTCAAAATCTAACATGGTATCAGAGCTAACCTGAGAAGAAGACACTGTGTAGTTGCGGAAGCTAGGGATTCTTGTTTTGGGGTTTCTCTCCACAGATTTTGGAAAAGCAATATGATGGATTGACTCTCCTCAGCAAGGTGAATCTATCTGTCCATTCAGAATTCAATTCTAAGAACTTTCAGTTTTGGCCCTAAAAATAGGAATTTCTGATATCTGAAGACACAACTGGAAGCTCCTTGGAAAATGAGAAGTTTAGAGATTTGGATCAAGATTTTTGGTTGGGTAGATCTCCGGGAAACTCAAACCCTAATCCGGTACCAGATCTAGTTTTTAGCAAACAAGTGGTAAGACCTAAATCTTTTCTATTTCCATTTGAAGTACTCTTTAAAGATGTCTCACCACACCAAGCTTGAGGATAAGCTTGAAGGAGCTGATAACTTCCGAGCATGGAAGTATAGGATTGGGTTAATATTTGAAGAAAATGAGTTGGATACTTATATAAGTGAAGAGGTCCCTGTCCCAGAGGGAGAAGAGGCTAAGGCTCTTCACAAGAGGAATTTGGTTAAGGAAAAGAGGATCATTGCTGATTCTATTAAAGATCATCTCATCCCCCATGTGTCATCCCTAAAGACACCAAAAGAGATGTTTGATTCCTTGACCAAATTATTTGAAGGCAAGAACATAAATCAGAAGATGACCCTGAGGAATCAATTGAAGAATATCAAGATCTAGAATGCAGAGACTATGCAGTCATATTTCTCAAGGGTCTCCCAGATAAAAGAACAACTTGAAGCTATGGGTGAAGTTGTAGAAAATGGAGAAGTTGTGATGACCACTCTTAATGGCCTCCCTAGGTCATGGGATTCCTTCATCCAAGGAATTTGTGATAGAAAGAAACTTATCTCTTTTGGTAGACTGTGGGAAGAATGCTCACAGGAAGAAGCTCGAATTGTAGCCAGAGAAGAGAAGATGGGGAGTGAGGACCAAGCACTCACAGCTCACTCCAAAAGGCATGGTGACAAGAAAGCTCACCATCATGGCAAGAAATGAAAATATCATAATCAAAGAAGTAGTCCAGACATCGAAGGGACATGACCCATGTCCATTACTATTCATGTGATGATAAGGGACACTATGCCATAGATTGTCCTAAGAATAAGAAAGAGGGTTCTTACAAGAAGAAGAACTTCGAAAGAAGACATCATGCTCATGTTGCAGAGGATGATGAACCTCCCAGGAAGAGGGCTAGAGAAGATAGTGAAGATTCCTCAAGTGATGAAGAATATGTTTTGATTTCTGCTCTCACTGGAATCATTACTCATGGAAGTAATGATTGGCTCATAGATAGTGGGGATTCTAAACATATGATCCTTTCAAAGAATCCTTTTTGAATCTATTTGAACATGATTCACCCCACAAGGTGAAGCTTGTAGATGACTACCAGTATCCCATAAAAGGGAGTGGTGAAGCCTCCTATAAACTAGACTCTGGAAAGTCTATGAAGATGAAAGATGTACTCTTTGTTCCAGGACTAAAGAAGAATCTACTCTCAATCTCTGCAATGGATGCAAAAGGCATGAGGGTTTCATTTATAGATGGCCAAGTCCTAATGTGGCCTAAGGGTAAGACTATAGATGATGCAGTTGTGATTGGAGATGAAGAGGGAGGATTGTACAAATTGAAGGGCCATCCAGAACAAGCCATGGTCCATGATTCAGTAGAGCCAAGTGAACTTTGGCACAGAAGGCTTGCACACATGCATTACAGATCATTACCAATTGCAAGCAAAGCGGTAGAAGGTCTTCTTGAAATCCATACAAAGCATGAAGGAATTTGAGAAGGTTGTGCAAAGGGAACGAATACAAAGAAGACATTTCCAAGCAGTGAAAGCAAGGCAAAAGGAATCTTGGATATTATCCACTCTGATGTATGCAGTCCCATGTCATCCAGTTCTCTGAGTGGGTATGTATACTATGTCTCCTTTATTGATGATTTCTCTAGGAAGACTTGGATCTATTTCTTGAAGAACAAAGATGAAGTGTTTAACAATTTCAAGGAATTCAAAGCCTTGATAGAAAACCAAACTGACTTGAAGATCAAGATCTTTAGATCTGACAATGGCGGAGAATTTACTTCAGGAGACTTCAAGAAGTTATGCGGTGATTCAGGGATTAAGAAGGAGTTGACTACTCCTTACAATCCACAGCAGAATGGGGTTGTTGAAAGGAAGAATAGAACAATCATGGAAGCAGCAAGGGCAATGCTTCATGACCAAGACTTACCTATGCACTTATGGGATGAAGTAGCAAGGACATCGGTATATGTGCAGAACAGAACACCCCATAAGATACTTGACAACAAAACACCAGAAGAAGTGTTTACTGGTAAGAAACCAGAAGTGAGCCATCTCAGAATATTTGGTTTCCCAGTATACACTCACATCCCAAAAGAGAAAAGGTCAAAGTTGGATCCTTCAGGAAAGAAGGGTATATTTGTGGGTTACAGTGAAAGCTCGAAGGCTTACAGAATCTACTTCCCTGGATTCAAGAAGATTGACATCAGCAGAGATGTAACATTTGATAAAAGTTCAGCTTACCACAAATCAAGAAAGACACCTGTTGAAGACAATGAAGAACCCATAATATCCAGAACTCAAGACACCACAATGAATGAAGCAGTTCCTGAAGAAGATCAAGAATTGGAAGATCCACAAGAACCTGTGGATCCATCTCATGAGAAGAATCCTCACAAGAGGAAACCAACATGGGCTAGAGAGCTCATCCAAGATGCAGAGAGATTTGGCATTCCAGAAGAAGAACACAGAGAAAGAAAAAGGACAAGGTCACATACTAGTTATGTTGCTTTACTCTGTGACATCATGGATAAAGAACCTTCCAGTTATGAAGAAGCTACACAAAAGAAAGAATGGAAGGATGCTATGCTCGAAGAATACCAATCTATTATGAAGAATGATGTTTGGGATGTGGTCCCAAGACTGATGGGAAGTCTGTGGTGACTTCCAAATGGATCTATAAGGTCAAACATGTTGCAGATGGCAGCATCGAGAAATACAAAGCTAGGTTTGTAGCTCATGGCTTCTCCCAGAAAGAAGGAATTGATTATGAAGAGACTTTCGCTCATGTGGTCAGATACACTTCCATTAGATCAGTACTTTCTCTGGCTGTAGTGATGAAATGGAAGGTACACCAGATGGATGTCAAGACAGCCTTCTTGAATGGTGTAGTTGAAGAGGAAGTGTATGTGGAGTATCCACTCGGGTTTGAGACACATGATAGAGGAACACATGTGTGCAAATTGAAGAAAGCCCTGTATGGTTTGAAACAGGCACCCAGGACCTGGTATGGTAGGATAGATGGCTTCCTATCCAGTTTGGGCTTTACCAAGAGTATAGCGGATTCCAACCTTTACTACAAGGTTGAGGAGGGCAATCCAGTGATACTTCTATTGTATGTGGATGACCTGTTTCTGACAGGTGAGGATAGACTGATTGTCAACACAAAGAGGAAGCTAGCTGCCGAGTTCGAGATGAAGGAATTATGTATGATGCACTACTTTCTTGGTATGGAGGTGTGGCAGAGTGTAGATGGAATCTTCCTTGGACAAGGGAAGTATGTAGTAAAGATTCTGAAGAGTTTTGGGATGATGGACTGCAAGGCCATGGCCACACCTATGGAATCGAACCTGAAGCTTATGTGTGATGCTTCTTCTGAGACGGTTGCTGCTACGATGTATCGTCAGATGATTGGGTCGTTGATGTACCTGACGAATACAAGACCAAACATTTTCTTTGCAGTGAACACCTTGAGCCAGTACTTGACAGATCCGAGACATGTTCACTTGATAGCTGCAAAGCATGTTGTAAGGTACCTGAAGGGTACAATGGATTATGGGCTCAAGTATGAGGTGAATCAAAAGTTTAACCTGGAGGGTTATGTTGATTCAGATTGGGCAGGCAGTGCCATTGATCAGAAGAGCACTTCGGGGTGCTTCTTCAGTATGGGATTAGGTGTGACCTCTTGGTTTAGCAAGAAGCAGTCCTGTGTGGCACTAAGTACAGCTGAAGCAGAGTATGCCATAGCTTGTTCAGCTAGTTGTGAGGTAGTATGGCTTAGGAAGCTACTGTCTGATTTGTTTGATCTCCAATTGAGTGATACTTGTATATATTGCGGCAACCAAAGTTGTGTGAAGTTGTCAGAGAACCCAATGTTCCATGACAGGTCGAAGCACATTGAGATCAAGTTCCACTATATCAGGGATATGGTGCAGAGAAGAGCTGTGAATCTCATGTATGTTGCGATAGACATGCAGATAGCCGATGTGTTGACCAAGCCACTTTCCAGAGTGAAGTTTGAATACTTCAGAGGGAGACTTGGTGTACTTCAGATCAAGATTGCTTCCAGAGGGAAGTGATGAGTCCAGAGACACAGATGCACACTGGTCCATTCTTGCATGGTGGTAGGTTGGTCCTCCCATGGCAAGATGTAAGGGCCGAGCCATTCTTGCATGCTGGTAGGTTGGTCATCCCATGGCAAGATGTAAGGGCTGAGCCATTCTCACATAGTGGTAGGTTGGTCCTCCTATGGTGAGATGTAAGGGCTGGGCCATTCTCACATGGTGGTATGTTGGTCCTCCCATGGTGAGATATAAGTGCTGGAGCCATTTTGACATGATGGTAGGTTGGTCCTCCCATGGTCATGATATAAGTGATGAAGCCTTTCCGACATGATAGTAGGTTGGTCCTCTCATGGTTGTTGATGTAAGTGCTGGGCCTTTCCGACATGGTGGTAGGTTGGTCCTCCCATGGTCATTGATGTAAGTGTTGTGCCATTCCGACATGGTGGTAGGTTGGTCCTCCCATGGTCATTGATGTAAGTGCTGTGAGCCTTTCCCAGATGGTAGTAGGTTGGTCCTCCCATGCTGGTGAGTGTAAGTGCTATGTGTGTGCATCTGGGTTGTGCTCCGTGGACTACGCGGTGATCTGAAGACATTGATGTGACAGTTTGGTACACAAGTTTTGCAGAGGCATATAATCAGTCCTGAGATGCTCTTGTAGGTTTTATCGAGGCAGTGTAATCAGTCCTGAGAGATCTTGTAGGTTTTGCAAAGGTAGTTTAATCAATCCTGAAGTGTACCTACTTGATGGCTTGCTCGCAGAGATGATGATGATGATGATCAGGTTGATCATGTGATGATATACATTAGTTGGATGTATAGTGAGTATTAGGTACTCTGTGGTCGTGGATAGGTTGTGTAGTGGCATGTAAAAGATCCTGGGAGATTCGAGAGGTTGAGCTGTGTGCTCGTAAAAAGCTTGGGATGCTCTTGCTAGGTTTTGCAGATGCACATGATGAGTCCTGAGGATTCCATAGTGTGACCAGTGATGATGAAGACCTACAGGTGGTGGGCCTACATCTAGTATGAAAAAGGACTAACTCTGTAGAACTTCCTATGACGAGTAGATTCAGAGATTGGACGAGATAGCAGCAGCTGTGACGATGATGATTTGATGACGATGATCCAGAGAAGAAGACTTGTGCCCGATGATCTGTGTCGAGAAATACCTTCCTAGTTAAGAGGGAGTGTTGATGTATATGTAACTTCAGAATGTATTTCATATATATATTTATTGTACCCTTATAAGAGATGTGTTATTCCTCTATAAGGAAGTGTCGTCATTTGTATTGACAAGTGTCGCAAGTGGATTAACTTGCCGATGGGTTATTAGACTACTTGATGTGGGTGTCATCCTGAAATATATGTAACTGGGGTTATTAGGATGAGTTAGACAAGTCGGCCCCATAAGTAATTAGGTAGGTCAGGACAAGTATAAATAGAGAGTCGGGATTCTCTATTTTGATCATCTCAGAACTTACTCTTATCTCACTCAGAAAGTGGCGCACATTGGAGGAGGAGGATCAGCTACATAGTAGGAGACTATCTATTGTATTTTGTTGTACATTGGTTGAGCCATTGCTCTATCTATCTCTGAGGAATTTGTGGGGTTTTTCACCTTAGGGTTTTCCCCACAGAAACTCTGTGTGTCCATTGTCTCATGCTTTTGATTCTTGTGATGCTTGGCATACTTGATATGATTGTTATGCATTGATATACTATACATGTTATTCTCTCAGTAAAGATCCTATAGCATATTGAATTAATGCTCAAAATTTAACAATAAACATATTTATATAAATTGGAAAGTATCTAAAAAATACACCTACAGACACATTAATATAATATAAAATAATCGTATAAAATGGGTGATTTTGCTTGCCTTTCCATCTTTTAGACCATATGCTAAATATTTTTCCCTTTGTGCAACATCGGCATCTCCATTACGACCAACTTCTCTAACCAATCTAGACAATTGTTTCCATGATAACCTACCACCATGGAATTCTTTACATCTGTCAATCCATACCTTCATCGAGTTGAGATTGTTTTCAATGTATAAATGTAGTGCCTCCCAATATCGATGACGTGACTCAAAAAATCATAAATCAACAATATTAGAAATTACTTATAACCATGGTAAATAATAATAAATGATGAAAGAGTACATATTAAATGAGTATGAACATATATTAAAAAAACAAATAAGTTGTATGTATCATAAATCTACACAATTTAATTACCTCTCAGTCTTTTCATTCTTCCTTTCCCCAACAACTACTCCCCTTCAAATTTTCTGATGGAGTTCACATCCCAAATACAATCCACTGCATGCATAGATCGGTCTGCTAACTTAGGAATATAGTGACTAATATACACCATGGATTTATATACCATATATCCCCTCACCATTGAACCCTCGGGACGTGCTCTGTATCTAACTAAATCTTTTAATGATTTCAAGTGCCTCTCCACCATCCACATTGATCTTGTGTGTACAGGTCCACACATTTCAATCTCCTCAACTAGGTTTATGATGTAGTGTTATTGGGCATTGAAAAATGTTGGAGGTAGAAAAATTTTCATTTCACACATTAGCCGAGGGATTTCTCTCTTCCAATACTTTATATCATCTTGATGGATTTATTTCAATGATAACCATCTACAAATTATGACGCAAGAAAATAACATGTTTCTACAAAACATAATATATATTACAATATAAGTAAAACACATGAAATTAAGTACAAGAAAAAATTGAAAAAACATTTTTCATATAAATTAACCACCTCTATAACTTACCTCATGTATTTTCCAAGATCATATATAACTTGTTTGACATTATTGTTAAATTCGTCTGGTAGAGATAGAGGTAGAACATACTGTAACAATAAAAAAGAAATGTTATTTGTTTCAAAATAGACAAAAATAAAAAAAAAAATCCAAAAAGGTAAAAACGCCAAATATATAAATATGAATAAAAAATTATTACCTTAATGAATGTATGCCAGTCATGGGTTTTAACCCCACCAAATTCACCTTTCTTGGTTAAGATATATTTATGTTTGAATAAAAACCCTTGGGAAATTTAATTCTTGGAATGACCTCTTTTACATCATTGATTTGCTGCTCTGTTAATAACCATGGAAGGTTATTTTGGTCTCCATCGCTATTTGATCGAATCACACTTCACATTGCATGATTGGATTCCTCAATGTTAGTACAAATTTTGTCAATTTTTTCTCTATCCGTCCTGCCTTCTATGATTCACCATAATGTTTCTGTCACATTCTTCCCAATATGCATCGTATCAAACAAATGAGCAATTTTTAGCTGCTCATAGTAGGTAAACCTCGTGAATTGAGTGGGATAACATTTCATTCCACGTGGAAGCCCATTATTTCTACCTTCATGATGACTACATTGATGAAGCATAAAACAAATGACAACAATAATTATCAAACACGATAAATAAATTTAATACTTAAAATATAATTTCAAAATCAAAACAATATTACATATACAATACATAAACAAATTGCATACCCTGATGATTTCAATTATGCTCCCGGATCGCCATAGGCGAGGTGTCATTCTTCGTGGTTTTAATCTAGTCTCTTCTTTCCCATTGAAAATATGTTTATCAATCGTACGAAACCTATGGGACTTCGATAGGAAGTGCCTATACTCATAAAACACCATATTTACTAAATATTTTGAATAACGATACTTCATCTTAGGACCACAAATTGGACATGCAAATTTCCCCTTTGTTTGAAGACCTGCAACATATGGATTAATGTCAATTATACTATGGACTATTAAAAAACATGCATGATATATTCAAAATAATTAAGAAGTATTAAAGTGCAAGGAAACGTTAATACGTACCACAAATATGTGTTAGTCTGGGTGCATCATCAATTGTCCATACAAGAATTCCACATAATTGAAATCTCTTTTTCCCAATTGGTTTATAGATGTCATACATAATTATACCGTTCCACAATTGTATTATCTCATCGATAAGAGGATTGATATATACATTCATATATTTAAATTTTTACTTGCCTAATTGTTTGAAATTACACATAATTACTACCATGATATGTATATATAAGTAAATAAATAAATAAAATATAGTATGAAAAAAAAAGACAAATGAAAATGTCACATTCGAAAAATTAATATAGACTAATACTTGGAACAATCATTTTCAACATTATGTGCTCCCTCTTTATTTACATCCAAGGAGGAATGTTATTGTTAATAAAAAAAATAGGCCACACCGATTAAATAGATGTAATATCTCCAAAATGATTAACACCATCAACTGCCAATGAAAGCCTAATATTACGAGGTTCATATTTAAAATCTAGACATTTTTCCTCAATTTCCCTAAATGCATATCCATCTATAGGCATTCGAAGAACACCATCTCCACTTCTATTCTGTGCATGGTAATCCATAAACTATGCTATGATTTTGCACCTGAACAGTCGTTGCAAACATGGAATTATGGGAATTTGATGAAGAACCTTTCGAGGAACAATTTTTGTTACTTGATCGGTTCGATATTTACTAATATGACATTGTGAACATTCAATTTTCGACACATGTTGTCCATAATATATAATATGGTCATTAAGACATGCATCTATACTTTGATAATCCATTCCAATGTCTTTCATAACGACAAGTAAATATTGATATGTGCAAGGTAAAATATTTGATGATGGTTGTTATAGGATTTTCTCAATTGATGCAGACAAGGTTCAAGGTCCCTAGTCTAAATGGTTCAGATCTAGAAAAAAAGGAACAAATTGTACAAAATTTCACCTAGGTCAATAAAATAAAAACAATGGACGAGTATAGAAGATACATACCATTGATATAACAACCATTGTAACGATCCAAGAGTAGCTGCGATCCAACTTCATGCGCAAAAGAACCTGCCAAAGATCAAAACGAGTCAACAACAAGTGAAAGATAAACAATATAATTGACCTATGCAAGTGACCAAGGAATATCACAATACACCATCAAGAACATCAGATGTATAGGAAGGAAAATAAAATTGTAGTAATAGATATAGAAAGAGATTACAACTGTTTAGGCCTTGGTGTTGTAGCTTATTTCCATTGAGTTCTTCTTTCTCCAACAAGTCACTTCCACCTTGAAATTACAAGATTCTAGTAGTCTAGATTAATTCCTCCATCATTTACCTACTACACATCTTCCTCCCCTCACCCATGGCCTAAGAGTTAATTTTATAAGACAATGTGGATAAGGAGTGGTTGAAAATCATGGTGAATGGGTGATATATGATCCCCATAATGGTGGGAGTCAACCCGGATCCATAAAAATAGGAGGGAAAGGTGATGGATCGAGATTTCGCTCTAGAAGCTTCTCGAAAACCTAGTTTTTTTCCCATGTAGACATCGAAGCGACCTGTAGTGAAGAAACCTGTGTCAAAGGCGATTGATGCAGGTTGTCATTGACGTGGGTTGGAAACGAAGCGGAGTGCGTCAATGGAATTTGACACGTGTTGCTAGCAGAGTAAAGCGTGTTAAAGCCATAAAAAAATTAAGTTGCAGGGAAAACTAATCAGGGCTCAGTCACCATGAAAGTGACTTTAGGGATTGTGGAAAGTCAATATCTAGGGTTTTGTATAGGTGACAAAATTCTGTGTAACAGATTTCCCCCCAAAGTACAAGGATAAAGAAAAACGATAGGTGGTGTAGTTTGACGTGATTGTTGGAGAGAATAACCATTGGTCGAAGAAATGACAATGACGATCAAAATATTTGCAATACAAGATCTGACATTCCTAAACCAAGTATCACACTGACTCAAGACATGTTCGTCAACCAATACACTGCATATCCATGCTGGTACTGACTGAGGATATGGCCACAAAAATACAACATGGATCCATACCTAAACGACTGAACACAATCATGGCTACTAACATACAAGTGTAGATCCATGACAAGCTAATGGCATAGCGACGACCAATACATGAGTGGATCTATGTGACAATATATCAAATGAGGTATCCACTATAACATTTGCATGGGAACCCACTAAAAATATCCATCGCAACCTGGGTGCAATAATAAGACATCAAAGCAACCCAGGGTCTTCTATCCATTCCCAAGTTGATACTAATCTAACCATGTGATTACAAGGTGTTGAAGTTGAACATGGTAGAAACCACTTGATTACCGGTCAATGATGTGAAGAGTTAACAAGTGCAAGGGAAATCACCAATGATGAGAATGATCCCCAAGGTATCTCAATACATCCCAACGAATGTGAATAAATGATTTGGAGTCAAGCATTCATGGAATCATTCGATCATACGTCAATGATGTGAACCTATTGTTGAAAGCGAGAAAACCTATCGTTGTGGCCTATAGGATTGAAGGTACTAGGTGGTCTCTAAATCTAATCCCTGAATGATATGTTGGCATTGACAGGGATAGATCTGTCAAAGGAGGGCCATGATGAATCCCACATCATTGACAAGAAACCGACATAAGAAGATGATTTTGAGTGGTATATTGAATGAAAATGGACTGACACAAGGCGTATGGACAAGTGTGGTGATAAATTGCTTCAGAGATGACTGACATAAGAGCGATGACTGAAAAGATTGACTTAAACAAAGGACTTCCCTTGAACATTTTTCGGCACGAAAAATGACCTGGAACCATGGACTTAATGAGACGTAGGTCAAGACATAATGATATATGGGTAGAGTATTTTTTGGATAACCCAAATGAGTACAAATACTCATAGAATTGACACAACTCGAGGATAAGTTGATTACCCAACTATTCGTATGAAATACAATTAGGTGCCATGTTCAAGTGCTATAAATGTTTCCATTTTTGTGAATACATATACATTCCCCTTCCCTTATTCCCCATCATGATTGACGAGTAACTCTTTATATATTAATGAGTTTGAGGAGGATAACAGATGCTCGATATAGCTCGTACTTTAGACGATTCTGATATCATATGTTTTACAAACCTGAGAAAGGAGGGGTTCAACCCTATAAGGGTCCTTCAATGTTAAATTTTAACGATTCCAAAGAAGGCCAACTCGGTGATGTTTCATGTTTAGAGAGTCTGAAACAGTCAAAAGAAGACTCTGAAGTGAAATTTTTCGTAAAGTTAGTCCCTAGGCTCAAAAAAGTGTAAAATAATGCCTAGAAGAACTCTCCTAGTCGATGTTTGACTAAGGTTGTCCTTTTTCGCAATTAATACTACTCATCCCAAAAAAGGGGTAAACTAAAATTGAATAGATGGCCTTTCAAATCCTTTTATGAGCGTGAAGGGAAGCAAGTTCGATCAACGATATTTTCATATTTTAAGAGTCCGAAGAGAGCTTAAAGAGAACTCCAATAATACCTTTGAGCATAAAAGACCATTTGGACCATAACTCGTTTCTTATGTTCAACCTGTAACTCCAACAACTAGTTATTAAAATAGAACTACATAAATTTATTAACAAAGAGTCTTTCAAATTGAAATGGTAAAAAATAATAAAAAATTGCAAAGAAAAATATTAAAATATTCACCCTCAATTCTATAAAAGGGAGTGAAAATAACTCATTTTACCATTCCATCTTTGCTTTTTTACCAAGGAGGGTAAAAAACTCTTTTAAGTAGCAAATTTGTGTTGAAGATTGTGGGCACTCCAAGCTGTGGATTCGAGCTTCGTCAACTCGAGGTAATCATTTTCACCTTCCTATCTCATTTCCTAAGCTAAAATACTGCAAATTTCATGCTTTTGTATAGATTTGGGGTTGTTTTTTTGGGCCCAAAATGCGTTCCCCGGTTGACGCGACCTACCTTTTTGGGAACTACGTCACGGCCAATCAACACAACTTGAAAAAGGGTTAGGAATGTCGATGGGACACTCTAGGAAAATCCAAGTCTCATCAGACGTGAAAGATGACCCAAAAGAAGAAAAACATGCAAATTATTTGGATTTTCTTGGGAATGAATGGTTTTTAACCTTTGTATTTGGTATTGCAGGTCTCCAACCAACGAAAATGGTGCTAGAATGGAAGGAACAAAACCATGAATTCGAGGATTTGGAAGGTTTGCATGATGCTAATTCAATGCTGGCACTTCAAGAATGTGGATTGAAGAAATACTTCCTTACTGCAAATATGAGAGCCCAAGTGCATTTGTTGGGGTATTTGGTGGATATGTGGGTTCCCGATGAACAATATTTCCAAGGAAGGACCCACAAATGATATGTCATTACGTGGTTTTTGGGATCCTTGCTGGGTTTTCCGTCAAACTTGGGTATGTCCAATGGCAGTTTCACAACAATGGGTGGCCAATTCATGCCATGCTGAATGGGGTTATTGGTCAAACATGACAGGTTTGACAAATCTAATGTAGAAAAAAATGGTAACTGTCGGTTTGGCTGCGGATACTGTTAATATTGGTACGGTATTTGAGTACCAGTAGGAACATATCTCGATTGATCATAAGGTCCTCCCATAGAGGGGGTCCTCCAGAATGAGGGGGTTGTCCGGATGGTGGGGGAGGAGGTGGGATAGGTGGTGGAGGTGGAAGTGGGATAGGTGGTGGAGTGGTTGTGGGGGATGGGGTGGGCCTCCAGCTGGTGGTCCAGTCGGTGGAAAATTATGATTCCCCCATGGGGTATTTGTATTTTCGGGATAAGGTACTCTAGGATAAAGGTTTCTTGGATTATTTTTATATATTTGACCCATGTTATGATTACCTGGATATGTATAACCCCATGGGGTTTTGGATCATATAGATGGTCCCCCCGCTTGATGTGCCCACGTAGGTTGTCCCATGGCTGGGGGTGAAATCCCAATCATATTATAAGTCATAAACGAAGATGGTCCTCCACCTAGATTTTGTCCACTAACTGGAGGTTCCCCCCCAATAATTTTTTTTCCACTAACTAGAGGTTTCCCCATAGTTATAGTTTGACCACTAACTAGAGGTTTCTCCCAAGTTAGAATTTGAATACCAACTGAAATTTTCCCCATGATTATATTTTGGCCACTAACCATAGGTTTCCCTGAGGTCATATTTTGACCATTAAATAGAGGTTGGACTTCGATCATACTTTGTCTTGAATTTTTGTTCCAGTCACCAGGTTAACTGTGGCTGAAGGTTTCCCCCAATTCATTGGGGTCAAAAGACGTCTAGAATTGAACAAATGTGAAACAAGTGGAAAATAAGGTTGGCCTAGTTCGTAGGAGGTCACGTTGGGCATAGGAATTCCTAGTGAAGGAAAAGTAAAGGAATGTATTGGAGAATGATTTTCGAGAGTTGCGACTTCCGAAGGGAAGCTCTGGTGCCTTACCCGTTCTCCAAGTATCCATAAGCGAGATACGATATATTGAAGTGATCCAAAAAACTCTCCATTCTAGATGATTTTGGTAGGATGCAGAGTTGGTGGTGTCTCCACAATCGGTGGTGAGCCAAAATCATAAATAACATGCCCTAAATAGGTTCCCCAAAATGAAACGGTTGGACCAAAAGTAGTCATTATCAGGTCATATGGAGGTCAAGTGAATATACAATCGATGGCACCAGGGTGTCCTTCAAGTGAATGATGAAAATATGTGTCATGATATGGAGGTTGTTCCACCATCAATGGTCCTATAGGATTGGTGATGGATGGATTTATAGGAGGAGAAAAAGCCCCTCCTTATTCAGTAACTTGAATTCCTTCTTCATGTGAAACAATTGTAGTGGGTGTGAAATTCCATGGGGGTAGATCACTAAGCTTGAACAAACCTCACAATTTCACAATGTAATTACTGAGAAGAATTAGACAAAAAGATGGATCAATTCACTCATGAAACTGAAACACATATGAAAAACTATCATTGATACATTAATCAGCTATAAGCTGGAAATAAAAAAGTGTTACAATGGAATGAATTTGATACTCCTGGGCGGATTGGAATTCACTCAAGTCTAGGATTAGTTTGCATTGGAACCATCTCCTAATTAGGTTCAATGGCCATCGATGATGAATAATCAGTTAACTGAGGTAGAAATGAGTATAACTGAATCATGTGGGAACCAAAATAGGGGAGGAGAATCCAAGGAGGCACATAACTAACTGTCAATGGTAAAGGAGGGCGCTCATATACTCAGTAACAGTCAAACTAGGAGCTGTAGTCAGTTAACTAAGAAATCAAGGGGACAAGGCACCCCAAATCATGGAACTGACTATGTAGTCTTTTAAATCTCTACACGAGAGCGCATTGGAACTCTAGTGTTGTAAGAAAGGTGCTCTGAGTGTATAGGAGGGCTAATGATGGACAACAAAATCTCTGGGGGACCAAAGTAAGGACTAGTTTCTAGGAGACTCAATTGCTAATGCATGGATGCATTGAATGCATGCAAAGAATGCAAGACCCAAATAATATGGGGAGAATATTCAAACACACCCCCTTAAGATGGACTATGAGGAAAAATATAAGTAAATAAATGAAAATTAGGGCCCTGGTTACTGAGACCAAAGGTCACCCTGTACAATCAATCTAGAAAAAGTGAGGAAAGAAGGAAATATCAGTGGGAAAAAACAAACCACCTCAAGATAGACTATAAAAAACTAATCAACCAAGGTAGAACTCACCCCAAGAAGGGATCGAAGATGAGTGAACTTATTTACTGAAAAAGTATTGGTGAAAATACCTGCAATATGCTCTTCTAAAGGACAATAGAGCAGTGTGATGGTATGGTCATGAACTAATCCTCAAATGTAATGCATGTGTATCTCAATGTGCTTTGTTCTTTGTCTCGGAACCGTATCTTTAGAAATCCTAATAGCACTCTGATTGTCTCAGTAGATGAATGGTGGAGTACTATAGCGAATCCAAAACTTTGACAAGATTCCCTGTAACCATATGCATTGTGTGGTTGCATTCACTGCACCTCTATACTCATCCTCAACCGATGAAAGAGCAAGAGCAGTCTGCTTTTTGCTCAACCAGCAGATAGGAACATATCCAATCATGAAGACAAAACCTGATGAAGACTTTCAATCTGAGATGTCTCCAGCCCAATCTGAATATGTATACCCAACTAGGTTCAATGGAGACCCTGCTACATAGTGAATACCACGGGCCTTTGTCCCTTGCACATAGTGAATACCACGGGCCTTTGTCCCTTGCACATAGTGAAATATCCTTTTGGATTCCTTCCAGTGAATATCACAAGGCTCTTGCATGTATATGGAGACAACACTCACTGCATATGATAGATTAGGGCGAGTATCTGTAAGAAACAAAATTCTCCCAATCATTTTTCGATACAAAGTACTATCACCAAAGGCAAAGAAGAACCATCCTTAAAAATGATACCTGAAAGAAAAGGAAATGTTGTTGGTTTTCATTATGTCATGTGAAACGTGTCAAGTAGATCTGATGCATACTTGTACTGTGTAATGTTGATTCCTAAATCACTCTAAGAGACTTCAAGACCAAGAAACTGCTTTAGCAGTCCCAAATATGACATAGAGAAGGAATTGTGCAAGGATTTTTTGATACATCTAAGACATGAAGAGAGACTCCCTATAATCATTAAATCATCAACATAGAGGAAAATAAGGATAAGAGAATTACCATCATGTCTCATGTACACATTCGAATCAGACTTGCATAACTGAAAATATTGTGACAGGAAAGATGAGTCCATCTTAGCATACCATGCTCGGGGAGCCTGCTTGAGCCCATACAAGGACTTACTCAATCTACACACTAATGAAGGATCATCAATGTATCCTTCAGGTTGCTTCATGTAGATCTCCATGAAGAAAAGAACTCTTCACATCCATGTGATGCACCTCCCAGTGCTTGAATGCAACAAGATCCAAAACAAGACGGATGGAGTCCATGTTTGCAATAGGAGCGAAGGTCTCTAAATAATCAATACCTTGAACTTGTGAGAACCCTTTAGAAACCAAGTGAGCCTTGTACTTTCTTGTGACTCCATCTAAGCCCATATTTTTTTTTGTATACCCACTTATATTGAACAAGATTCCTTCCAGGAGAAGAGAAACAAGATCCCAAGTCTCATTCCTTTGAAGATATTGATACTGTTCATCCATAGCTGATATCCATCTTGGATCTTGGGATGCCTCAAAGAAATGTTTTGGATCTGATCCAATCATAAGAAAAAATTTGTCAGAAAGAAAGGAATCTGTATGAGAGAGTGCAAACCTTTCATTTTGAAACTCATATCAAATTCTTCTTGGATCTTGTGGATCTCCAACAAGATCACTTGCAGATTCAAGGGTCTTGGTAGCCCATCTTGGAAGAGGAGGTGGATCTTCAGGTTCTTGTGGATCTGGATCTAGAATTCGCTCATCTTCACTTTTTGAGTCAAAATATGAACTTTCATGAGAGGATGATTCGCTATCTTGTTCAATATGTTTTGGTGGAGTAGTTGGCAAGCTGTCTTCTTAGATATGGTGGGAATCATGCAATGGCCACTCCTCAAACTAGACACTTCTCTCAAGGAAGGTATGCATGGCAGAAACATCTAGCAATTTGTAGGCCGTTTTATTATGTGCATAACCAACCAGTATGGACTCTTTTCTTTGTGGCTCTATAGCTATCCTCTTCTTGGAAGGAATCCTTGCCCAAGGTCTAGATCCAAAGACTCTCATATGAGACACATCTGGCTTGTATGCCATCCATTCTTCGAAAGCAGTTTTTCCTTATAGGCCTTTGTGTGGAACTCTGTTCTGGAGGTATGCAACACAATTGACATCTTCTACCCAAAGTCTAGGAGCCAATGCCTTAGACTCAAGAATGCAAGTAGCCATTTCTTTCAAAGTTATGTTCTTTCTCTGTGCTACATCATTCTGTTGTGGTGTGTAAGGAATAGTGTTCTGCATATTCATCTGAACAAAATAACTAAAACACATTCTTCACATACTCTCCTCCATTGTTAGTATGAAGGACCTTGATCTTCTTATCAATGAAACTTTATACATAAAATTTTAAAAAAATGAAGTATTCAAAGACTTCTGAATTCAACTTTAGAAAATATACCCAATTGAATCTTGAATAATCATCTATGAATTTTAATATGTATCTTGCATTATTCAAATATAGGTGAGGAAGAGGTCCTAATATGTCACTGTGAATCAAATCAAGAGGAGATGAGGCTCTCTTTGCATTTACTTTTTCAAACTTGTGCTCTAGATGCTTACCAATCAAGCAACCTTCATGACAGGTTCCCTTAGAAAACATGATGTTTGGAATCCCTTCAACCATTTTCTGATTGTGCAGTTCTTGCAAATTATTGTAGCTGAGGTTTCCAAACCTCTCATGCCAAAGTCTACTCACTTCATTTGCATGAGTAAGAAGTGCACTTTGTTTTGAGTAAGGAAAGAAATGAGAGAACTCATAGAGTTTAGAATGGTGATCTGTAATGTTTTAGTTTTTCAGCATTTAATTCAATCTAATCTAGGATATTAACTGAGAGAACAACATGTACAGCATATCAAACACAAGAGACAAGAGACACAAAGAATTTCACCGGGGAAAACCAAGAAGGTGAAAAACCCCGCAACTTCCCCAGAGATAGAATAAGCACCAATACAAGGATCACAAAGATGAAGCCCCCAAAGATAAATGTCTACAGCAGCTACTCCTCCTCCACTTGTGCTCACTCTTCCTTTCTCTCACTACTATGAAGTGAGTGAATGAGAGAATGTGTAAAATGAGAGAGACACACTCTCTATTTATACACTACTTCACTTGTCTTTTAACTCTAACTAGGTCGGCCCCAACTTAACCACTTAACATAATGTTGACTAGGCCAACCCCCACTAGGGTGGTCTAATAACCCTTTAACCCACATGACTCATACAAGGCCGACCCCATCAAGGTGTTCTAATAACCCATGAAGTATAAGTTACGACACTTATAATATTACTTGTGACACTTGCAAGTACAACTGACGACACTTCCAATCGGAGGAATAATACATCTTCATTTGGGATACAGTAAAGTACAAATACAATATAAAAGTGAATATCTTCCAAAGTTACAAATACATCAACACTCCCTCTTAACTAGGAAGGTATTCTCTTGACACTGGTCATCAATACATATAGGCACAAGTCTTCAATTCTGGAGTTGGATTATTGTCACTGGATCACAGAGCATCATCGCCACTGCTGTTGTACTCATCATCTCGATCGCTGGGCTATCTCTCAATTCTTCTTGTCATAGGAAGTTCTACAGAGCCATCCCTTTTTCATGTTGGATGTAGGCCTAGCATCATGTAGGTCTTCATCATCTTTGGCTATACTATGGATCCCAGGACTAATTACGTGCGTCAACAAAACCTCGAAAGATTATCCTAGGATCCTTTATGTGACTAAGCAGGACCGACAAGATATCCCAGGGAGCTATTACATGTGACCACCACAAATCCTCGAAAGAGCATCCCAGGACTGATTACGAGCACACAACTCAACCTATCGAAAATTCCAGGGTGCTATTACATGTGGTCAGGAAAAACCTCAAAAGAGCATCCCAGGACTGATTACGAGCACACGGCTCAACCTATCGGATCTCCCAGGGTGCTATTACACATGGTCAAGAAAAACCTAGAAAGAGCATCCCAGGACTGATTATGAGCACACAGCTCAACCTATTAGATTTCCCAGGGTGCTATTACATGCCATAGGACAAAACGTTGAAAGAGCATTTGCTAGATCTCCCAAGGAGCTATTATATGCCATAGGAAAAACCTAGCAAGAGTATCTACAAATCTCCCAGGGTGCTATTATATGTCCTCCCAAGCAAAACCTCAAATGATCATTTGCTAGATATCCTAGGGAGCTATTATATGCCATAGGAAAAACCTCGCAAGAGTATCTGCAAACCTCCCAGGGCATTATTATATGCTTATCTTGACAACCTGTCCACAACCAACCTGTAGCAAAACCTTGCAAGAGCATCCGAGCTCAAACTGTCAGATATCCCAAGGAGCTATTACATGCTACCTTCACAATCTATCTATAGCCAACCTATAGCAAAACCTCATAAGAGCATCCGAGCTCAGACTATCGGATCTCCCAGGGAGCTATTACATGCTACCTGCACAATCTGTCCATGGACACGGAGTATCATCCTGATACTCATGATCATACTGATCATCATCATACAGTACATCGTTCTGATGCACATCATCATCGCATAATCATCCTAATCATCGTCACAGCATCATCCTGATGCATATCATCTAGAGCATCATCCTGATGCTCATCATACATGATCATCCTGATCATCCTCACAGCATCATCCTGATGCATATCATATAGAGCATCGTCCTGATGCTCATTATACATGATCATCCTTATCATCATACATAGCAGTAACTGGAGCATCATCCCGATGCTCATCAGACGGTGCTTACATCCACAGACATGGGAGGATCCTCCTACCACCATGCTTGAAATGGCTCCTGCAAATGTATCCCATCACTTCTTCCTTGAAGTATCTTCTATCTGAAGAACACCAAGCCTCTCTCTGAAGTACTCGAACTTCACTCTAGCTAGTGGTTTGGTCAACGCATCTGCAATCTACTCATCTGTCGCAACATATTGGAGCTTCACTGCTCCTCTCTGCACCATATCCCTGATATAGTGAAATTTGGTCTTGATGTGCTTCAAGCTGTCATGGAACACCGGGTTCTCTGAAAAATTCACACAAATCTGGTTGTCACAATAGATACAGGTAGCATCCAACTGGAGATCAAATAAATCAGATAGTAGCTTCCTTAGCCATACTGCCTCACAACTAGCCAAACAAGCTACAACATACTCTGCTTCGGCTATACTCAGTGCTACGCAGGATTGCTTCCTACTAAACCAAGAGATCACACATGATCCCATACTGAAGCAGCACCTTGAAGTGCTCTTCCTATCTGCAACACTACCTATCCAATTTTAATCAACATAACCCTCCAGGTTAACCTTTTGATTTGCATCATACTTGAGCCCATAATCAACCATACCCTTCAAGTACCTCAGAATATGCTTTACAACAATTAGGTGAACATGTCTAGGATCTGTAAGGAATTGGCTCAAGGTGTTCACCGCAAAGCAAATATCTGGTCTCATGTTCATCAGGTACATCAAGGACCCAATCACCTGATGATACATCGTGGCATCAACTGACTCTGATGAAGCATCGATCAATAGCTTTAGGTTTGATGCCATAGGTGTGGCCATGGCCTTGCAGTCCATCATCCTGAACCGCTTCAGGATCTCTACTGCATACTTCCTTTGTCCAAGGAATATTCCATCTGCACTCCGCAACACTTCCATACCTATAAAGTAATGCATCATGCCCAAGTCCTTCGTCTCGAACTCGACAGCAAGCTTCCTCTTTGTGTCGGAAATCAACCCATCCTCACCTGTAACAAATAGGTCATCCACATACAATAGTAGTATCACTGGATTGCCTTACTCAACCTTGTATTAAAGGTTGGAATCCGCTTTAATCTTAGTAAATCCCAAATTGGATAGGAAACTATCTATCTTACCATACCAAGTCCTAGGAGCTTGCTTCAAGCCATACAAGGATTTCTTCAACCTGTACACATGACTCCCTGTCATGTGTCTCAAAATCGAGTGGCTGCTCCACATACACTTCCTCTTCGACTACACCATTCAAGAAAGCTATCTTGACATCCATCTGGTGTATCTTCCACTTCATCACTGCAGCCAGAGAAAGTATTGTTCTGATGGAAGTATATATGGATACAGGAGCAAAAGTCTCTTCATAATCTATCCCTTCCTTATGGGAGAAGCCACGAGCTACAAACCTTCCTTTGTATTTCTCTATGCTACCATTTGCATCATTCTTGATCTTATAGATCCACTTGGAAGTCACAACAGACTTCCCTTCTGGTCTCGGGACCACATCCCAGACATCATTCTTTATGATCGACTAGTATTCCTCGATCATTGCATTCTTCCATTACTACATACCAGATCCTAGGAACTTCAGATTCTTCAATATCTTCAATAGATAGTTTTATTTGAACTTTGTTGTTGCAACAAATGTTGTAGTCCTTCTTTTGTAGGTGATGGTACATGGTCTTTCCTACAAGACAAGTTCAATTGCATGATTATAAACATCTTATATATTTCAAAACAAATTCTTACTCATAAAGACATATGTCATACAGTCATGCAATTATCTTAGCCAATGCTTCAATACAACATTTATCCATATCCCATAACTTTCTAGATGCCTTCCATCTCTACCAAAACATTGTTAAGAGTGTGCACAACTCCTAACATGTCAGCAAATAGGTTTTGTTCTAGATAAGTAGCAATCGAATGTTGTACAGTACCATAGGCCACTTACCCATTACTTGCATATTAGTAGTATCTTGTTCATTAATGCAACTTTTCTAATATGCATAATATACATCCTAAATCTAGGAACATAAGTATATACATGACTGACAACATCATTTAAGTAATCATATACACAGGAAATGACAATTAAAATACTTATCTTTGTTTGGTTGTTGGGTGGACTCCCTCTCAATCTTTGCTTCCTTGTAGGAACTACTTGAGTGAGCTCCCTCTTGATCTTTGCTTCCAAGATTATCTGTCTTTGAACTTATATCCATCTTGGACCACTATGCATGCTAAAGTGTGCACTAGTGTCATCATCAAGATCTCATACATAATCATACATGCATTAGTATAATCTCAATACCATCAAAACATTATGATTCTAAATAATCGTAAACATGTATGGTTATAGTCATTTCATACGCAGGTAATTTATCACAAGCGTTAGTATTTCAAGGTTTCAGGGAGGACTTCTTTTGCTCATGCATATTCTTATTTGACCATTGGATTCTTCTAGTTTGACATATCATCAATCAAAGTAAGAAGCATAATATGCATAAAATCATGATTATTCAAACCTATAACTTCATGAATAATCATTATCAATCATACGAAAGCATACTTATATGAGTCCCGAACACAAGGTAGGATTCTAACTTGATATAGGAAAACATACCTGGATTATCATGCTTGTCTAACATACCCAAACAATGTCTTCTTTGTTCTCTTAAAGACCTTGTACTAGCAACTTTCATATCTCATAAGTTAATAATTGTAGAACCAAGCTATACATACCTTGTAAGTAGAGCTTCTATGTGATCCATGACTATGGATGAGTCTTTGTCTTCATGTCACCATGGTCATATGTTCTTGTTCTAGAACTTGATTTTTCTTTCTTGATGTACCCTTCATGTTAGTGGACAACATCATCCTCATACAACACCACAGTACATTAGTACAATCATAAGTCTCATAACCCTAATCAAAGAATGTCTTCTATTATTCACATGCATTCATACTTTTACTAGGGTGATAAGACAAGTCTAAACTTAATCAATATTGTACTAACCTCAATAATATGAAGACAAACATATCATAAACTTAATCATGAATAGATTTCAAAACATACCTGTATCTCCTCAAGTCAAACCTGTTGAGATTGCTTGTAGCATTCTTATGTAAGGCCTTAGCCTCATCTCCCTCTGGAACTAGAACTTCTTCACTTATGCAGGGTGTCCAATTCATTTTCTTCTAGGATTAATTCAATCCACTTTGATTTGCTGAGACTCGATCTGGAGTTGGATTAGGTTTTGTTAGAGAAACCCTAAAAATTCAAACATTGAATTTCAAACCTCTGATTGGATGAAAAGATGCGCCTTGCTGAGATAATCAAGCTGGTATACTTGAATTTTGAAATCTCCAAAATTTGACCCCTCAAAATTGCCTTTGAAACTTCTGGATCTTCTAGTTAAAATCCCAAACTAGGGTTTGATAATGCCTGGGGTTCTGCCTAGCCAAAAGGTTCTATCTTTTGCTCTAAACTTTGATTTTTCTGACAAGCATCTAGTCGTGGTCACAGATTCCAAAAATTTCAACTTTTGCAGAAACCCTAATTTTCCACCTTATCGATCAAAATCCCGAACTAGGATTTGATAGATCCCAGGTTTCTACCCAACCAAAAGATTTGATCTTGGTCTCCAAATTTTGATTTTTCTAAGTAGAGCAATCCTATGCTGAGACCACTCCAAAATTCCACTTCTTTCAAAACCCCTAATTTCCCACAGCAGTGATAATCCAAAAATATGAATGCTCTGAATCTAATTCTATTTCAAAGAAATATGTTCCTTATTGTTTCGGGTGCATCTATGAAATTATAAATCCACAGGGTCTGAAACTTCATCCTGTGGTAGCCTGACCTGTCATATTTCCAACCCCATAGGTCTTACCTCAAATGGATTATCTGAGAGAGATATATTCCAAATCTCGTAACGTGACCTGTTTATGGGATAAAACAAGATAGCGAACTTGTATGGAGTGCCACGTGTCACTGGTTAAACTTCGGCCTCTAAAAAGAAGATCCGTGAAACTATATTCTATGCTCTTACTATCCATTTTTACAGAAATTCATTTGGAGCTTCCTATCCCAAGTTGTGACATTTTTTCCTAGGTCACCTGTTTATGTCTAAGATCTGGAAGAGGCAGAAACCCTACATTGTATGGATCATAAAACAGAAAGTACAGCGAGTTAGGTGTTGAACCTTCTCCAAAATGGATTTATAGAGAAACTGCCACGATGACTGGTTTTTGCTATATCAAGCCCTAGCTTCCAATTTGTCGCAAGTGCAACAAGTGTCATAAATGCCATACAATGCCTTCCTTCAGGATAGCTCTGATACCATGTTAGTTTTTTAGCATTTAATTCAATCTGATATAGGATATTAACTGAGAGAACAACATGTACAACATATCAAACACAAGAGACAAGAGACACAAAGCATTTCACTAGGGAAAACCAAGAAGGTGAAAAACCCTGGAACTTCCTCAGAGATAGAATAAGCACCAATACTAGGATCACAAAGATGAATCCCCAAAAGATAAATTTCTGCAGCATCTACTCCTCCTCCACTTGTGTGCACTCCTCCTCTCTCTCACTAATGCGAAGTGAGTGAATGAGAGAATGTGTAAAATGAGAGAGACACACTCTCTATTTATACACTACTTCACTTGTCTTTTAACTCTAACTAGGTCGGCCCCAACTTAACCACTTAACATAATGTTGACTAAGACGACCCCCACTAGGGTGGTCTAATAACCCTTTAACCCACATGACTCATACAGGGCCGACCCCATCAAGGTGGTCTAATAACCCATCAAGTATAAGTTACGACACTTACAATATAACTTGTGACACTTGCAAGTACAACTGACGACACTTCCAATAGGAGGAATAATAAATCTCTGTTGGAGATACAGTAAAGTAGAAATACAATATACAAGTGAATATCTTCGGAAGTTACAAATACATCAACACAATTCCTTGTGCAATGATCTTCCTAGAAGAGATCTCTTGGATTTCAACCACATTAGGAGTAAAAATTACTTTTTTTGGAACTCTTGTATGGGTCATTTGATAAACTTAAAGGAGTTTAGCTTCCAAGGTAGGCACATAGAGCACATCATTGAAGTATCCATGATCTATATTTATTCTTCCAATCCATACTGAGGAAACTTCAGAATAATATCTCCCATTAGGATAGAAGGCCCAACAGAGGGTTCAAATTCAAAGAATATATCCTTGGATGCAGACATGTGTTTGGAGGCTCCAAAATCAATGATGAATGAGGATGCATTCGAATTGCCATCCTAGAGTGCATGACACCTCTCTTTGTACTTTTATTTAGGATCAAATTATTTTATTCTAGCATTTGCTAGTACTGGAAGTTTGTTTTTCTCTATAAGTTGGGCCATGATATCAATGGTCTTCTTCATGCAAGCACTTTTTGGATGAAAACCTCTGTTGTAGTATGGACATTTGGTCTTCCCTTTCTGTTTTTGCTTGCCTCTCTTTGGATTCAAGGTTCCCTCTAACTCTTTGGGAGTCTCCCTTGACTTCTTCTCACAAGGTTTATTTTCCTTACCCTTCTGCTTTCCTTTACCATTTTCATTCTTTCCTTCTCCTGCAACAAGATCTTGATCCCTCTTTGGTTTTATCACTCCCATCTGCACCAATTTGCCCTGCTCCTTTGTGAGAGAGAGGATGAATGCATCTAGAGTGAGCATTTTTCAGTTTGGGAGGGAAATATTTTTTGTTTGGAAGGTGTAAACAAACATAGAATGGTATGATCCCAATTTTGAAAGAATAACAAGGATCAATTGCTTGTCTTCCTTCCTAATTCCACACAGTTTTAGCTGCACAACCAATTTCTTGAATCTTGTGAAGAAATCTGTAATGGATTCGAAACTACTCGGGCTTAGATAAATCATCTCATTTTCCAATTGATGTCCTCTCAAATCATCCTATTTCCCAAATAAGGATTCAAGCTTTGTCTCCAAACCTCCTTGGGAGTTTTAAGATCGGAGAGATGAAAGAATATATCTTTGGAAATGATGAGGCATAGCAATCAATATGCTTCATCAAGCTTGTTTAGATATTTGGCCTTTTATGTAGTACCATTTGGTTCGACCTCAATGGCATGTAACAATCTGTAGAGACCTTTGTTGTGCATGAAAATCTCCATTTGTTACTTCCATTCAAAGAAATTGAAAGGATTGATCGTGGGAATTAGGCTTAGATCCATAGTAGCTGGAAGAATGTGTTGTTGATGATGGAATAACCTGCAAAAAAGATGGAAATTTATCTGGAGGATTGTTTCTGAATTGACTGAACACTGCTTAGGACAGTAGGAACTTTTATTTGGATCCTTCACACCTGGCTAGACCTCAAATTTTTTCTCCAATGAATTCAATGCAATGGCACCAGGATTTGTTGTGTAAATACAGAGGCTTCTGGTGCTCTACTGAAAGAAATTGCTCAATATACTACTGGAACTGATGCAACTCGATAGATATCACAAGCTCTTATACCATGTGAAATTCCACAGGGGTAGATCACTGAGCTTGAACAAACCTCACAATTTCACAATGTAATTCCTGAGAATAATTAGACAAAAACATGGATCAATTCAATCATAAAACTAAAACACATATGAAAAATTGTTGTTGATGTATTAATCAGTTGTAAGATGGCAATACAAAAGTGTTACAATGGAATGAATTCGATACTCTTGGGAGGATTCGAATTCACCTCAAGTGTAGGATTAGTTTTCACTGGAGCCATCTCCCAATAAGGTTCATTGGCCACCGATGATGAATAATCAGTTAACTAAGGTAGAAATGAGTATATTAACTGGATCATGTGGGAACCAAAATAGGGTATCAGACTCCAAGGAGGTGCATAAATAATTGTCAGTGGTCAAGGAGGGCACTCCTATACTCAATAGCAGTCAATATAGGAGCTACAATCAATTAACTAATCAATCAAGGGGAAAAGGTGCCCCAAATCATGGAATTGACTATGTAATCTCCTAAATCTGTGCATGAGAGAGAATTGGAACTCTAGTGATGTAAACAAGGCGCTCTGAGTGGATAGGAGGGGTAATGATGGAAAAAAACAATCTTCAGGGGGGAAAAAGTAAGGAATAGGTGCTACGAGACTCAACTGCTAATGCATGGATGCATGGAGTGTTTCATGGAATGCATGCATGCAAGACAAAAATAATATGGTGAGAATATTCCAACAGTGGGTTGGTCCATATCTTCCCCTATGTTTCCTTCCTCAATGAGAGGATATTCAGGTGGCAAGTTTTCTATTCTACATGATCTCCTTAAGGGTTGTTCACCCATAATGGGTAATGAAAGTCTTCTCCTAATATTATTCTGAATAAAAACACAGTTCAAGTCATACTCAAGATAAATCTGCAAGAAAACTTATATGATAGGTGGGATTAAGAGTTGGATCCTCACAGGAGTGTCAAGGCGTCACAACTCGCTATATACTACATGGTCCAACAGTAATACTTAGACCAATATTTTAGAGCACTAACCAGGGAGTATAAGGACCATACCCCTGACTGTATTACCCGACTACCTAACAGTACGTGCATATTAGCTCCCCGAGTGTTGTTCTCGGTGTATTGAAACGTCAAGACGACCAATGGTTTACTCAGATGGTTTCAGGATTCTAGTGGGGTCTCCTGATATACACAACGTACGTGGGAGCTCCAATATGTAGTGGTGTTGTCTATTGCACAACTGTTCGATAGGATCCTTCCTATATACCATCAAGTACATGAAGTACCTTTCTATATACCCGTAGGTACGTGAAAGGTCGTTTGATATATTTACTAGTGCATGGAAGAACTACAATCCCTTAGGATGTAGTGCAGGAAACAAACGATAGATGCTATGTTTAAAGGAGCTGGAACACATATCTAACCTATCACACGAGTTTCTAAATATTTTAACTTATAATAACGCTTGATTTTATCTTGTACGGTTAAGTGGATGCATGAAGTGTAGACTCGAACCAATATCCATGGATAAGCTAAATGAGATGGAAGTCCTTTTAATTTTCGATGAAAACTATCTAAGGAAAGGAGATAGATCTTTCTTATTTTGTTGAAACAATCAAAATCTATCATGAAAAAAAATGCTATCCTTTCACTCTTCTTCTTAAGAAAAATCCAAAAAACACAACCAAGTGACACTCTTTCAATAAAATCCAATGATACGAAAAATAACACCGAAGAAAAACTTTCTTTTTTATTTTCTTTTGCAAAAGAGATTTGACAATGTAAATCAATAATAAAAGAACAAGGAAGCCTTTTAATTTGCAAAACAAATCAATTTGGAACAAAGAATCAAAGAGCTAAAAGGATTATTTAAGAGATATTTAGAATATGTACCAATTGCCAAAAGTACTTGAAAATATAAACTTTACGATTGTTATAATAAGTATTCCTTTTCCAAAGGATTTCCAAATATCAAAAGGAAGAGAACAAGTAAAATTCTTAAGTCTTTCAATTTTTTTCAAACAATTCTCTAATATCTAAAAAAGGCATTTTTTCAACAAATCAAAGCATTACACTTCAAAGATGAAAAGAATGAAAACCCAAACTCTTTTAGTGCTATGTTTAATCAGATCCAAATATGACTCTGCTCACTTTGAGAGATTTCTACAACATTTGAAAACAAAAAGTATTCACCCAAGCAATCAAACTCAATAGTGGAGCAATCCAAACCACACTCACACTAGAAAAATTTGGTATGAAAACACACTTTAGGAGGTTTACGAACTTGAAACAGAGGATATTAGAGGCACCTACAGGTCTACAAGACTAGTCACACTCGCAATAGAATGAACACACTCAACACAAAGCAAGTGACTGCTTGACTACAAAGACTCCACGAGAAAGCACACCACTCCAAATTTCAAGAATGAAAGCAGGAACAAAGATCTTTGGGAGACACAAACTCCAAAGACGACTAGGTCCAGGTATGAGCACACTAGTGGAAAAAATCAAAAGTCTAATGAAGATTTTCAACGTTTTGTTGAATTTTGTCGTATCACATATCGTCGTAATTGTGACTTTCCTAATGTTTTGTTGAATTTCATCGTTTCACATATTGTTGGAATTCTTACGAACATTGGGAAAGTCTAAAAACTGACGTGGGAATTTCGACAAAAAATTTGGGCTTTTCATTGCAATTCCGATGCTATGTGAAATGACGGAATTTAGAAAACCGCCGAAACGTTTCGTCAGAATTTTGACTTTTTCCACTAGTGGAAAGGATCACTACAAAATTTTTCAATACGACGTGACCTTCTAGTACAACAATGTGTGTCTTTCTAGATTGACGCGGTTTAATACACAACCCAGGCATGTCGATGGCCCTCTGTAGGACAAAGTTAAAGCGCATCGATCTTCTAAGGATTGAATTTTTCAAAATAAAAGCTATACCACTCCGAAACTCATCAAATCTAGGTGGAGCTAGGATACCAGGAGTATTCTAGATGACCCAATGACTCTATAAAGGTGGATCCAAATAAAAAAGTGACAGTCTCTACAAGAAATCAGAGAAAAGTAAAAATACATATCTAAGGAGCAAAGCGTTCCCCAGTGTGGTTGCCAATTTTGTTATAGTATTTTCTTGATCAATGCGAACAAGGTTCAAGGTCCCTAGTCTAAATGGTTCAGATATAGAAAAAAAGGGAAAAAATTGTACAAAATTTCACCTAGGTCAATAAAATAATAACAATCAATGAGTATAGAAGATACATACCACTGATGTAACAACCATTGTAATGCTCGAGAAGCTGTGATCCAACTTCATGTGCAAAAGAACCTGCCAAATATCAGAACGATACAACAACAAGTGAAATATAAACAATATAATTGACCTATGCGAGTGACCAAGTAATCTCACAATACACCATCAAGAACATCACATGTATGGGAAAGAAATACAATTGTATTAACAAAGATAGAAAGAGATTACAATCGTTTAGGCCTTGGTGTTGTAGCTTCTTTCCAACAAGTTCTTCTTGCTGCAATAAGTCACTTCCACCTTGAATAAACGAGTCTAGTATTCTAGATTAATTCCTCCATCATTTACTTACTACCAATCTTCCTCCCCTCACCCATGGACCAAGAGTTCATTTTATAGGAAAATGTGGAGAAGGAGTGGTTGAGAAAAGAATGGTGAATGGATGAGATATGATCCCCATAATGGTGGGATTCAAACCAAATCCATAACAATAGGAGGGAAAGGTAATGGATCGATATTTCATTCTAGAAGCTTCTTGAAAACCTAGTTTTTTTCCTATGGATACATCACGCGACCTATAGTGGAGAAACTTGCGCCAAAGGGGATCGATGTAGATGGTCACAAAGGTAGACTTCATCATCGATGCAGGTTGGAAGCGAAGCAGATTGAGTCGATGGAATTCAAAGCGTGTTGCTAGCAGAGCAAAGTGCGTCGAAGCCACAAAAAATTCAAGTTGCAGGGAAAACTAATCAAGGCTCATTCACCATGAAAGTGACTTCAAGGGTTGTGGAAATTCAAGATCACAGCGTTTTGTATAGGTGACGAAAATTCTGTGTAACAATGGTAACAAAAATTCACCTAACAATCTACATCATAAAAATTAACTAGTTAATGAAAAGAATATTAATCGTAAATATTACATTCTTATTTAACACATTAATTAATGTTAAAAAAATTAGGAGAAAAAGATCAACCTTTATGTATATCTGATGAAACATATTACATACCTTAGGATATATGTCATACAAGTGTTTGAAAAATGATTCATAACCTTTAATTTCATTAGAAGCAATGTAACAGAGATAAGATTTTCTCTTGACCCGTTATAAATCCGTTTATTTGCATTTTCCATCAAAGGTTCATCATAAATACCATCAATGTCCCCATCCTCATCTAGTTGACCGAACAAGTATTGGATCATTTGATTTGTCCCATCATGTTCAACTATGTTATGGTCGTCATCTACTTCCATGGGATCATTAACTTTATCTTCATGTTCCTTAGCTTGTACAACATCATTTCTACTACTACTTGGGGCATTCTTCAAAAAGTTAGAGGGAAAATCTAAATTTATAATTACAAGTAATCATGAAAAATTAGTGCATGTATAACAGATACTAAAACAATATAAAATTTTACAAATACAATCAATATTAAGAAATATAATGAATATATATAGAGGGCTATTACCATGGGATGATATTCTTTCAATCCCCCATCCATGTGACCATATTTCCTAGAATGTTTTCTAGCTGTTGTTATTAAAATTATCACAGGACATCTCATAAAAAAACTATTGCAAGGGAAAAAACGTCTACCATCACCCTTTTCACCCTCTTCATCTCTTTCCCTACCTCTAATATTTTCTGACATTCTTCCCACAAAAAGTATAGTGATGATTATAAAAAAAATACACTTTTTGCTTGACAATAAGAGCTTATATCCTTTCTAAACCATCATTCATATAAAAAAATTGTTGCAACCACTATAAATGTGAGTCTATTTATAAATTTTAAACCGTTGGTATTCTAACGGAAGTTGACCAAGTCAGCGTTGACTTACTTAAATCGTGGCAAACCATTTGGAAAGGGAACGACTACTTTTGTGTTCGTCGCTCTTGCGACGGAACGGATTATGAAGTCACCACAACAACGAACTCTTATGTCGTCGCTATTGCGACAATATGATATTCACAGTCACAACAATGAAAAAAAATGATAATCTATCGCAATACCAACAATATCGAGGAGGTAAAAAAAAATGTTTTCTCTTGAATTTTCTGACATCCATCGGAACCCTATAGTTGGAATTTGGTCCTAATGTATTAGCGGCATGACAACACTTATGTTAAACTAAAATATGACATGTGAGTTGTGACACTTGCATGTCGACACTTAAGTTAGCCACCAAACTAATTGGGCAAGCTTTCAGTTAAGAGGCAAGTTCATCCTAAGTGACAGCTCAATGAGATAAAGCACTGCATGAGAAGTGGGGCACACCTCTACATGTAAGATTAATACATCCAGTTTGAGGGCAAGTTCATCCTGAAGTTAGAAGTTAAAAATAGAAGAGAAGAATGTATAAATATGTTATACGGGATTGATTAATTCAAAAGTGAAGCGAATTCTCTTCTCCATTGAAGGCAAGGCGCTTCTCTTTGTGGAGGCTATTGTTTGTGCTTGTTATTGTTGTGCTAGGCACACATCCAATTGATCTCTCTTCTCTATTGCTTTTGTATCTTCATCAAGAGTGTTTGGTGATATCTTATCTTCCGAAAGCAATCTTTTATGTTGTAAAAGAAATCATTCTCTTCTATCGATTATATTATACTGAGAAGAATTGTTGAAGATTTTGTTCTTATAATTTTGAGGATTTTATTCAGGGTATATCTTGTGTTATGGTTGTATGAATTCCGTGGATTGAATTGTCTCATTGCTTCATGTATTTGTATGTAAAAGAATTAAAGATCAAATATCAACCAAATATTAACAGGTTCCACTCAACAAAGATATTGGCGTCTCTTTCTAATTTGGTGCTTAGCGGTGGGGATTGGTGTCTATGAAGATCTGTAAGAGTAGGTTGTGCCTACATATATTTGTAACAGTAGGTTGATACTTGCAAAGAATTATAAAGTTAATTTTTGTGGTTTTCTCATGAAAGGTTTTCCATGTAAATCTTTTGTTCCATATTCTACAATTAATAGATCTCATATGCAATTGTTTCCGTATGGTTGATGAATGTTTGAAAAGTAAAAAATTGTCTTATACTTATTCACCCCCCCCTCTCATTATAAGTGTGTGCTCAATGCACTCTCCCTCTGCAAATTTTGTATCACTACTGGAACAAAGGATTAATCAGTTGACCAAGGAGATTTCGGAGTGGAGAACCCAATATGGAAATAGTGCAATGAATATAGTGTCCGCTAAGGACTTGGATAAGAAATGGAAAGAGAAGCTTGAGAGGTAAGGGGAAAAATTAGAGGTAGCATACAATAAGTTACATGAGCATAAAAGGGAAGTAGAAAGCCTCAAATACGAAATTGAAACATGGAAAATATGACATGAGGAGGCCTTGATTAAGGCAAGGATGACCAATACCATGGTTGAATTAAAAATCTCTATGTGGGAGAGACATTGTCAAAGAACTCCTTTCAATTAGGAATCGACTCCAATTCTACTTGGATATTAAAACTTTATACAAAGAAATGACCAAGTACCTCACCAACCATGAATGAGAAATATATTGGAGGTACAAACTAGATAAAGTGGGAAAATAAGTGCAATGTCCAATGGTAATTAACATTTTTGGGTATCAGAGATAGGACCTCAACATACATGGATATTGAGTTCTATGTAAATAAGGTAAATAGTTGTTACGTTACCAAGGGAAGGTCTCATAATCATAAAAACTTATCCAACCTTTCCTCAAGGGTATGAGAATCATGGCCCGTGGTCTCCCATACCGATGGAATGAAATCTTGAGATTGCATTCTAAAATTATGTATAGTAAAATGTTTGAGAGTGCTCTTCCTAGGTTAGAAATTGTACGTAATAAATAGATTATCCTCACCCCCACTAATATATACAATCATATCAATCCATAGACATATAGACATTATTAATATGGATGATACAAAATGTTAAGGATGTTGAATACAATTTCTACATAGAGATGGATAAATATTTTAGAATACTGAGAGGGGGTAGGGTAGTGAATCATCACAATTTTGCATATATTCTCACACTATAGGGCTATGCTACCAAAATAATAGAGAGAAAAGTTCCTTAATAGGTCACCCCCTTGACTCAAAGATACCTAGAACAAGCTAGAATCTCACAACCCGCAAGAAAGAAGGGCCCAAAAATTCTATAAAATGATGAGTCATTAGGGAACAAGCGATAATATATCAGGAGTAAATCAAGGGGGGGGGTTAGAAATATCAGAGATCCAGGGATGGGGACAACTAACTATATTTTGAACACAATAATTTATGATCCCACTTTTGTAACACCGTGAGAGAATCAAAAGGGTTCAATTGGCACTACAATCATGACAACCTGAACAACAAATGACTAACACTTGGAAAGGGATCAAGTAGATAAAAAGGGGGCATCTGTTTTAGAAAAAAGGATTGGGAAATTTTGTATACCATCAAGCTCATGAAATTTTGTTGAGTTTTTGGGATTTTCAACATCGAATCTATCATTTTATCTTATTCTTATGCTCTTATTATTGTAAACATGATATGAATTCCTTTATTGAAAATATGAACAATAGATCCAAGGCCAACATCGAAGGGTCCCTCCTGGTATCTTTTTATTGTATTAAAGAACAATCAAGAATTTGTTGAATAAGGTTAGGATTGAGGCAGTTTTGCCACTAAATTGAAACACCACATATCTTGTACATGTTATTATGGCTCTTTTATTTTAATGAATGTCTTCCATTTTTCTGAGTGAATCAATAGATCTATGTTCATCTTGCCCTTTCTTTTTCTTTATGTTATAAACATAGTCTTCATGGAATGAATGATGCACTCTCTTTTGTGTGATATCTTTGTAATATTACACTTTTATTTTAATGATAGGACTAAAATTAAGGCACCCCATAAATGTTGTTCAGTTTGAGTTTTTACTCTGCACTGTGTTGCCATTTCATTCTAAAATAACATCATTTGAAATCCTTACTAGTAGCAGAAATTAATCCTATGCACCACTAGTTTCTATTGTAAATACAATCATATCTCTACATATAAATATATTGTTCTTGGGTGATAGACAAGGATACTTTCCTTAGAAACATTGAGGGTACACTCCCTCTATCTTGAGGACTCGCTCAATGACTTAGAGTGGTGAGAGAAGGTGCACCCCACATAGCATGCCTTAGTCTTGTACTTCCTCTCATATTATTACCCTCAACTTTGATATCTAGAGAAATGTTTTGTAAGTGATACAACCTGGCGTACAACACTTACTTCTCAACAATATCCTCCTCTTCCATGACCACCTCCACCTTGATTTTGTGAATTATCAATTAACTTAAAAGTAGTTTAGTATAGACTATCTTCTAGGGCATATAAATCTCTACATTTATCTACATTATGAGTGGAGGTATCACATTATTCATAATACAATGTATTAGGGATTGATGAATACTTCTACAATATAGGATGATGATTGGGGGTTATCCATATGTTTTTCAGATCTCACAAAACAATCTATATTGATAGTTTTGAACATTGAAAAAATGGCATGATAGTGCATTGGCCCATGAAATGTAGTAGAGGCATCCACTTGCACAACTCTAGTTGATGAATTTCCTAGAAACAGTCCCATGGTGGGTGGTTAGATGAAGACACCCCCCACAATTGAGGGAACTCAAAGGCACAATTCCCTTCAATCATGCATATCATTCACCACACTTTCTCATGTCCTACATTTGGGATTGACAACTCCTAAATATTTTCTATGACAACAGTAATATGACTCTCAAATTGTAATAGGTCGGGTCCTATTGTAGGTAATACATCTATGGATCCTCTAGGTGAGATAGGGACACTTTTTGGGTCGAATCCGTAACCATGTAGGCCCCATTAATTTTTTTTTCAATAAAAAAATAGATGTGTCAATACGGTGCATTTGTATTAGAGGAACACATCGGTGTGGGTATAAAGATAACACACCGGATATGATATGCAGCACGTGATGTTTTATTTTATAAAAAAAGCAAAAATCATTTTTTTGTTTCTTGGTTCTCTGTTCATATGTATTGGAGAAAACTCACTATGTCTTGGGGTAGACCACTACAGACAGTTGACTACCAGAAATTAACTCAATCCTCAGTATTATGCTATATAAATGACAATGCTAAGATAATGAAGAATATAACAAACCTCGATCTGAACGTTTAATGTAGATCCCCTTTGGAGCTTTCAATCCGTGCACTTGAATCTGCAAATTAGTCTTGACAACCAATATACAGCAAGTACATATAATATATAAATGACATTAACATCATCAATAGCAATGGTCCATGATATTATAAGTAAATGCAACCCAATGTAGAATAAACAACATTCACAACATTAATGGACGAGAATATGAGTATTTCTATTAATAAACAAGAAGAAGTACAATATGATACGACCTCTTGCCGGCAACCAATTTGAACCAAGATCTGGATCAATCCACTTGTGCCTCCACCACTTCAATCCTCCATGAATGGCAAACTCAAACTATGATAGGAGTTTGGAAGGTGAACGTAAGGGTTCACAACTACAAGGATCAATGAGTGTAGACTCAAGATAGGGAAAGAATCCACTAGAGTTCTCTTTCTCTTCTTTCTCCTCCCATCCATAAGCCATATGTGCTCAATATATAGTCCTCTCAAAGGTAAGTGAAAGGACACATCGACGATATTCTTGGGCAGATGGAGGGTCAAAGGTCACCCAATAAACGCTTTTTGGGAGTTAAAAGTAATAAACTAGTGATTTTTACCATTTTACATGCTACCCGCAGGCTATAGTGATGCAACTCGCTGGTATGCCCACTGTAATGATGCAGCTAGCGTACAGGGGAAAAAATAGGGAAAAATAGTGTCTGAAGGATATAAAGTGGATCTGAGTCAGTGAAATGGATCCTACAGGCCAAAGAATGTTGATACTCACAAGGTGGAAATTACATTGTAACAGATGCCCCCTAATGTGTGAGGTCAGAGACTGATGCTACGATGACCGAAATACATTATAAATCCCAGAAGTGGAGTGATGGAGACACAAATGGAAAGAGCAACTCACTCGTCATAATACAATAGTATCCTTGAATAGATGTCAGTATAGTACAACAATCTGATACAATGGCCATGAATAGGCAGTACATAATGAATACATGTCATAAGTGATCATAACCATGATCCCTCTACAATAAGATATGGTCTCCTGCTGAAAAGGAAACAACTGGTGCAAACTAGAGGTACAAACTGTTGATATCTAAGAGGTGATATCTCAAATGTAAATTCATAATCATAAGTAGCATACTGAATGCCACTATCACTTGGGGTTTTCTACATAAGTCTTCGACGATGCAAGTCCCATCAAGTGAATAAAGGAGTTTGGGTCGAACCTGATGTGACATCGTCTGATTACTGATCAATGATGTATACCGTTAACAGACGCGAGATAACCCACCAATAATGAAAATGGGCATCAAGGCACAGAGCACAATCATCGGAGTGCAAATAGATGTGTTGAATTTGAACACTAGGATGAATCCATCGATCAGGGGACATTGATGTATTCCCAAAACTGTTGATGGAAAGAGAACTTGCCACTAATGAATGCAAGCCTCAAGGTACTCAACCGAACTCTAAGCCTCAAGTCCCGGAATAAATGGGTTGAAGTCAACGGAACGAGACTCGCTGGAAGAAGGGAATTAAGGCATCCTCCATCAACCAGCACGAGGTATTAGCTATGCTGAAATATTTGGAAGATCTTAGGTGAAATGGACTGACTCAATAAGGATGGCTGACATGCAATAGTCAAGAGATCTGAGGAGTGGCTGACTCTGGTTTCAAGCCTTCCTTTGAACAAGAGCATGAGCAGATGGATAGACTCAGGAAGCATAGACTCGATATAGACTATGTGAGAGGAACCACAAAGGGCTCCCTAAGGATTGGAAGGTTAACCAATCAGTGGAGTAAAGTGAGAAACAAGTATAGCTCCTAAAGTTCAACTATAGTCCTTGACTCATAATGTACGGAGTGGAATGAATGCTCTGTTCAAAGGCGGCACAATAGCTGCCAACTAGAAGTAGTAACCATAATCCCGTCTGGATTTTTGGAATATTTGATTTTTTTGGTCCTTTTCATATTTGGGAAAAGCTTGAAAAAGAATAAAATTGCTTATAGTACAACAAGTGAGGGAACGAGTGTCAAATAGCGAGCAGACTAGTCCCAAGCAGTGGAACATACCTATTATCAATGCAAGGAAGCGCATGCAGGATGTGGACACTCAGGGGTGTGTTCCCTCAGGGTCAAAAGGTCATCAAATTGTGAAGGACAAATGGAAGCTCTGCAAGGCTCGACAGGAAAAAGTGCTCAGGCACCAGGCTAACAACTGAGTAAGTGGGAGTCGGCACAAGGCTCAAGCGGCAAGCAGGATGGTGTAATGCAATCACAACATGATATAACTGAGGGGATTCCTTAAGGAAGATGGATAGCATAAGACAAAGTATAGTATGAGTCTTTATCGCAACAGCATGGCGTGACTACAAAGGACTCCCAATCCTAAGGACAAACAATGGCATGGGCACCAGAATGCACAAAGGGGTTCTATCTAGGGTACCCATGTTTGGAAAATCCCTACCGCCTCATAACGACACTTCTATAGCAGTGTGAAGGTTTCATGTCAGTTAATAAGCGGAGTTGCACCTAGGGTTTGTGAAAGTGGTCAAAAGTTCAAATGCATAATGCATGTGAAAATGACATCTAACCTATATGCCAAGTTTGAAATGTACCTGTCGTAGGTGTGAAATGCTCGGAAAACAACTTCCACCAAAGAGATCTGGTCAAAAATGCTACTCCAAGACGTTATATTAGTCCATAACAACATTAAATGGTGAAAACTATAGACAAGTGGGTCTTGAAAATTATAAATAGCAACAAAAATTTACAATTTACAATTCATTTTTACTATTCACCCATTTGGATTTTTGTGGTTAGTTTTCACCTCAAAGTTCAGTTGTTGATTCCGGGAGCTACAGGCGTCCGATCGTTGAACCATCAGGAGCAGGTTGGTAATCTCATCCCCATCTTCCATTTCAATGTTTTTATTTCAAATTTCGATGGTTAAAAAATTTGTTTGGCCAATCCCTAAATGGCTTCGGTGCTACCCGCGGGCTACTACTACATGGGTCGCGGGTAGGGCATTAAACTTGCAATAAACGCACAAGTTGACCACAGGTACCCGCAACTGTATGCAAATTTGCCTGCGGGTATGGCCATGAAGTTGATTTTGCAAAGGCAAATGACTAAAATCTTTGTTTTTCTCACTCCAATATGGTTCTAGAGTGGAGGGAGAGGGAACATGACCAAGTAGATGAGGCTATTCGTAACGATCTGCGTGCACAACAAGCGTTGCAAGCATGTGGTTTATACAAGTTCTGGAGCATAGGAGTTTTTAGGGCCCAAAACCTATTGCTCCATCGTTTGATAGACTATTGGGATGTTGATGCACAGAACTTCAACCTAGACGGGAAAATACTTTCACTGGAGGTGGAAGATATCTATTTCATCACAGGTTTGTCTTGACGAGGTGAGGTGGCTAGCCTTTGATCGCGGACTGTGGGTGGTGGGATCACCATCCCCGACTACATAGAGAGATATTGTGTTCCAAATACTCGAGCAGTGGGAAGTCAGGTTCCCATCCGAGCCATAGTAAACCTGAGCATGAAGGTTTTCGTGGCAACTTTAGTGCGTATCACTGGATCCAAAGCTCTTCATTAGGCATCGAGGCCAATTATGTTCTATGCATCATAGTGCATGCAACCTATGATATTTGACTGGTGTACTACGCTACTAGGGTCCATGAAGACCCAGCTGACATAGTGCAAGCAGGGGGATGTGAAAAAATTTGGGTATGGCAGTATTTTGTGCAGCTTCTTCTTCAAGAGGGTTTTGGGGCTTAGTCCAAGGGTTGAGGTCCCTCCTCATAGTCTCCGCGACCCAGCCATGAACCGGTGGGATGAGGTCTTGACATGACAAGGTGGTGGCCGTCAGGAATCACTGTATACAGAGGATTTCTTTCACTGGTGGGATCGACAGGTCATAGCGATAGATGACTACCCTTATGCAGGGATAGACTTCCAACAGGACCGGGACATGCCGCTACCACTAGATGCAGTGTTCGGAGACATCGGTGAGTACTCTTTTTAGGTTTTTGTGTGTATTAAATTTTTATGGATTTTTTATTATAGATGTAAATGCAAAAATATTTTTGGGGGGTAGTATCATGTATTAAAGTTTGATTGTTTGCTCGTAGACAAGAGACCAGTGAGACCCGATGGCTTCCTGAGACATCGTCGTCGGGGCAAGGGTGATGAGATGGTAGGTGCTGCAGCATAGAGGAAACTATAGACTCTGCGGTCCAACATATCACGGATGACTACCAGGGTACCACAGGAAGAGGTGGCGCAGCTGCCAGAGACTATGCAGCGCCAGGTAGTGGGGGTGTCGGGTAACTGGGTACGACTGCTGCAATGGATAGCAAATGCAGTGCAGTACTTCTATGAGACACATCTTGTCAAGGCGGCGGCTAGGCCTCCTCATAGGGAGTAGATATCTCAGGATCTCATTTTTGTATCGACATGTATATTTTTGAGGGATACGGGCTCTAGTTTTGTAGCATGATAATACCATTTTGGACATATTATTTATAAAAAAATTTGGTTCTACAGTTCTACTATATGTGTGTATGTACAAATGTATGAATGTCTCTTTTATTTGTGTGATTCATGGTGAATGTGACAAATGCCAATATAATACATAGTTAGCGTATGCATCAAATATATGATTAACACTTCTTAGAACATGTATGTATGTAATTGAAACAAAATGTCATTCCAAGAGTCTTATCCTTAGGAATTTCCATAGTAACGTAGGATCCCTCACACGGTACTGACCATTTAGCTGAGACACAACTAGTTGTGAATCCAGGCGGACTTCTAAAGAATGGATACCATGTGAAATAGCATCCCAAAGTAGCTCGATCACGGCACTATACTTGGCCACATTGTTAGATGTAGGACCGAGACAAGCACCTCCTAAAGACACAACTAGGTGGTCAGGTGAGAAAATAACCCAGGAAGCAGAAGCAAGCTGCTGCGTATGACGGCTAGCACCATCCGTGAACCTTAAGAACGTAGGAGATTCCACTGACATCTTTCAATCAAACGGAAGCAAATCAGCAAACCCTAAAAACCAAATGAAAGCTAAACTATGTACAGAAGTAACTATACAGTAGTATACAAAAGTATTAGCCTGAACCAGAGGTTCAAGCGTAATACCGCTTGAGGTAGAGCCCATTCCTAGGCTCCTTCAAGACAGTCCCTTCATAGTATTCCAACTCATAGGATCCTTTTTCCAGGACACGCCTCACAATGTAAGGACCGTGCCACATGGGGTTAAACTTGCCTTCCCCCAGGGGTTCTTTAGCTTGGTCATATAAGAGGACCAAGTCACCTTCAGCATACTGTTGGGGACGGACATACCTATCATACTGAACCTTGAAATGACTTTTGTTGGCATATATAGCCACAACGGCATCTCGACGTTGCTCATCAAGTTGCTCAAGGTGGATTAAACGTTGCTCAATACCTGTCATATCAGGGAGGAGCTCTATGGATAATTTGAGCGAAGGGATTTCGCATTCAATCAGTAAAATCTACTCCACACCGTGTACTAACTGAAATGGTGAGAACCCAGTGGTAGTCTTGACTGTGGTTCAATACGCCCACAAAGCAGGATATAACATGATGTGCCAGTTGTTCTTGCTTTGTTGGATGGTGCATTGGAGAATGGTCTTCAAAGACTTATTAACTGCTTCAACTTGACCATTTGCTTTGGGATAATAAGAAGATGAGTGTTATTGACGAAACCCAAGCTTAAGAGACAAATCCTCCATCATCTTGTTCTGAAAGTGACTTCCATGGTCAGTGACAATCTCTTTCAGAATATCGAACCGAGTGATAATTTGATTGAACACAAAATGGGCTACTGTAGCACCATCGGCTTTTACGGTAGGAATGGCCTCAGCCCATTTGGAAAAGTAGTCCACGGCCACTATAATATGGTGATGCCCCCCAGCCGAAGTTGGTTTGCAATCCATGAAATCCACCCCCCACTTGGTGAAGGGACTGACGGTGACGACCGGATGAAGGGGCACTGGATGCGAGTGTATATTCCGAGAGAACACCTGGCAAGGGTGGCATCTCTTCACAGCTTTAATACAATCTTTAAAGATTGAAGGCCAAAAGTAACCAGCTCACATAATACGTTGGGCTATAGCAAGCCCAAATAAGCAACCGTCACATGCCCCTGCATGGCAATCATTAAGCACCCGCTCCGCTTCTTCATGAGTGAAGCAACGACGGAGAATGGAATCCTTTCCTTGGCGATACAAAGTGTCACCGATGATAGTATAATCTTTAGCGTGATGTTTCACACACCATCGCTTGTCTCATGAATAATGCAGAGGAAACTTCAAAGTTTGGAGATATACAATGACATCCCCATACCAAGGGTCCTCGGACGAGATAAGAAATAAGTGCTCATCCACAAAGGAATCTTCATGAATGACATCCTCATCAAGTCTCGGAAGGTCTAACATAATCTCAGCAAACACCAATGATTTCACTGATTTCGCTGAACCAAAATCAAGATCAAATTCTTTAAGGATAACAATCCATTTATTATACTTCCGCCCTGTAATGCGTCATGATAGCACGATCTAAAACGGATTGATATGTGCTACAATTGTGGTAGTTCTAAGCAAAATGTAATGTTGTAACCGCTGAACTGCATGGACAGTCACAAGTGCCAGCTTTTATACGTGAGTATATCTCAGTTCAACGTCTACTAGATTTCGACTAAGGTAATAGATAACATGCTCAACGAGTGCGTCTTCAACCTGAACTAAGACCATGCCAATCGTCTCTTGAGACGCAGCCACATAAAGGATAAAATCTCGCACGAAGTCTGGTGGACGAAGCATAGGGGCCGATACCAAAACTTTCTTAAGGGCATTGAAAGACTGCTGGGCTCGCTCATCCCAGATAAAAGGTGTGTCATTCTTCAATAAGCACGTGAAACCTCTGGTAAGATTAGCATAATTGACTACAAATCGACGCAGAAAAGCAGCTCTCCCTTGGAGGCTCTGGAGTTGTAACAAGTTGCGCGGAGGAGGAAACCGAAGTATTGCCTCAACTTTAAGAGGATCGACTCTAATACCCTCTTTCAAAACTATGAAGCCCAGAAGGCGACCAGACCTTACAGCAAAAATGCATTTATTACGATTCAATCGAATTTTGTAGCGTATACATTGTTCAAGAATCAGGAAGAGGTGCTTGGGGTGGTCCACTCTCTTGCAAGAATGGCCAGCAAGATCATCCAAGAAAACCTCCATAATCTTTTTAAGATCTTGAAAGGCGTAGGTCATGGCACGCTAAAACGTAGCTCCGGTGTTTTTAAGGCCGAAGGGAAATTTTTTGATATGCAAACGTCCACCAAGGACAAATGAAAGTTGTCTTATGTTGGTCCTCGGGTTTGATTTGAATCTGATTATAGCCTGAAAAGTTGTCCATTAACGAAAAAATCTCACTTCCCGCACAAGCATCCAAGATCTGATCGATGAATGGCATGGGGAAATGGTCTTTTGGACATACACGGTTCAAATCTCTAAAATCAGTGCATACGTGGATCCTTCCCTGCTTCTTATCCATAGGAATGGGATTTGACACCCATTCGGTAAGGGGAACGGGGTAGATGAAACTAGCTTTGAGCAGTTTCTCCACCTCTACCTTGATAGCGACTACCTTCCTAGGGTTCACAGCACGTAGGTGAGGTCGAACCGGTTTAGCGTTGGGATATTTTCTAATCTCATGTTCAACAATGAGGGGGTCTATTCCTGCCATCTCCTCATATGACTAGGCAAAAGCTTCCCGGAGTTCTGTAAACAAATCACTGTAAATAGCAATCTCCTCAAGAGTGCAATCGGCACCGATGTAGACATTCTCCACTTTTCCAGGAGTACGAGAGATGTTGATCGACATAGTTGGGGAAATATTGGTCATATTCCCCTCCACAAAATTATCATGTGACCCTAAAAGAGCCACAGGGTGACCAACCATCTCTGCTAGAGTAATCATAAACTCTTCCTGTTCGGCGAGCTCGAGGTTGGGAAGGAAATAAAAGTGATGGTGCATATCCTCCCAAGGATTCTCACTACCACACATGGCCTCCATAATAGCTTCATCAGAAGGAAAAGTATCATCAAGGCAGTCATGTGAACAAGATGAATTGGCTACCCAAACTGGCACCATAACAAGATCTTCCTTGACTGTCTCGGAAGAAGATAGATCCGGTTTTGCAGTGGCTTGTTGAATATGCTGGTAAGAAAGCTCAACTACATATAGTGGCATAGACATCTCGACGTGCGTAATGTCTCCAGACGTAGAACTCGTGGATGGTAAAGTCCATGGATCATTAAAATAGGAAGTTCGGAATGGCATACTATGCAAAGGAGGAGACACATCGTCGGAAATGGTTCCGATGAAGTTCACAGGTGTAGGAAAACTATAGGTTCCCATCAATGAAGGGTACATACCAACACCTATGTTCCCAATTGTCGGCTGAGAATCAATAACTTGCAGGACTATGGATCCCATGGATGCTATGGGAGGAATGTTAACAAAATCCAACTGATCGATGGTCACAATATTGCCTTCATGGGGAAAGCAGATAACTCTGAACACAGTGGACGGGACAACCTTCATAGCGTACATCCAATTCCAACCTAGTAAAAGGTTGTAGTCGATGGGCGCGTCAACCACCTCGACTTCAATAGGAACAGATTTAACTCCCAAGCAGACAACAAGGGAAGGGATAATTCCATGCGACTTAAATGACCGACCGTTGAATGCAGTGAGCGTGGTTGTAGACACAAGTAGAGGAGGAGAGCCAAGAGCTTTCCAACAAGTTAATGACATTACCGACACGGACGTACCTTCATCAACCATAGTATGTTTGACAAAACTCTGAAGGCACGACACCTGGATTTGAAAATCCATGTGGTAAGGTAAGCGAGGTTGAACATCAGTAGTGTCAAACTTGATAACACTGGGACTTACCCCATCCTAAACTCCTAATGCACTCAAAAGGGAATGCTTTTGAGAAGGACAGGCCTGCAAGACTTCAAGAGCCGACATGGCACACGGAGTTTGGCCCAAATCTTCCACAATTGAGTAGTTATGGGCGGCTCGAGCATTAGGATTATGCATAGAGATATTAAGAACACCATTCGGTATCTACGACATATTAGAGGGCTTCTCGATATGCAAGGAATTTTCAGGTGGAGGGGGAGGCTCACTCCCCATATTAGGTTGTGGTGCACCATAATAGCATTGACGAGTGGCAACACTAACCTACGATTGAACCATATTCACACATCCATAACCACTAGTATTGGAAGAAGACGTTACCATCTCAGTAGGTCCATAACTAGTGGTGGGAGCATGCGAAGCCATGTTTTGATGATGAGGAAGGGGATCCTTTAACATAGCTGGGCTCTGTGCCAAATGCTTCGATGCTTCTTCTATTCGAGGACATAAGTGAGTAAGATGGTCTTCCCCACAGAGTTTGCAAGGAAACTTCACCTTACGCCTAGTTTTACGGTCCTCACTAGCATTTCTGCCTTCTCGAGGAGGGTTGGCATTCTCTTTACGAAGAGTATTGTGCTTGCTATTGTTGTTATTCCCATTGTTTCCACCCTTACAGTTGTTTCTCCCCTTTTTCTTACCACCAGGTTACTGGTTACCTGATGGTTTTGTTGATTGCACATTGTGTACATCAGACGATGGGGTGGAAGTGGACAAGGTGTGAATCTTTCCGAGAGTAGATTGGTTTAGTGACAAATTTTGCATTTGATTAGCCACCAAATCTACAGGGTGAGTACTTGTGGATCCCACAATTCCATCGGCATGTGGTCCAGGAACTGACTTGGTATCATGGCGTGTTCTCGGTGCATCAGGAATAATGTCATACAAAAAGTCAAACTGAGAGTATAGTAGGTCTAACTGCTGGACTTTCAAGATGGCTTGTTCCTCAATCACAACGCTAGACATCGAAACATCCTTAGCAATGTATGGGAGTAAGGACTTGAGGAACCATTCCAATAGAAATTCTGGAGGAATGTTGGCTTTCACTAATCTCTTCCCCCGGCGCCACTCTTGAACGTGGTCATAAATATGTGTGGCTTTATTCTAACGGAAGGTAGAAAAAAGTTCAGTACTAGTATCGTAGCGAACTGGCAACTGGAAATGGTCCAAGAAAACCAAAGCAATCTCATTGAATCCCCTATAAGTGTTTCCAAGCAACTCAACATACAACTTCGCAGCTGCCCCCGTGAGGGTGTGTTGAAATAGTCGTAATCTAATGGAATTGTGATTCAACGAGTTGGAGGAGCACCAAAGGTGAAATGTTGTGACATGATCACCCGAGTCCTCACCACCTTTCCCTTCAAACTTAGGAAAGTCCGAAGGGATCTTGGTAGGGACCGGGGGCCAATTGGGTTCATGACACACCGGATCATTCATGAGCTTCGAAAGATCCAGAAGATTCAAACGTGCAAGGAACCGGAGTTGTGGCTGGAAAGCTTGATTATAAGCTCCCATAAAAGGTTGGTTGAACGGAACCGAATTGTAAGCTGGACCAAAAGCTTGAGCATGAGCATTAAACTACTGATAATGAGGACCTAGTGGACCATAAGCTTAACCATGGCCATAAGGTTGATAACCTCATCCAACCTAACCCATTTGAGAGTAAGCAGGTATATAAGTATTTTGGGCACCATATTGAGGTGGATTGAATTGGTGTCCAACACCGACTGTGTTGTAGTAAGGGTTGCCACCATAAGTATGGGGCATATACATACTATTCGTAGCGGGAACCGAGTTGTAATGACCATAATGGTGAGGTATGTTCCCACCCCAAGCATTAGGATTAGCGTGAGTAGTCGTGTGGTGACCATAGGCATGAGAAGTGTTCCCAACCCCAACGTTGGTGTTACTAGTAGCAGGAATGGTGGCATTATGACCATGAAGATAAGATACATTCCCACCTCCTACATTAGCATTAATAGTAGCGTTGGTGGACGCAAAAGTGTGCGGTATATGTCCACCCCCATGGTTAGGAGGAGCATTAATATTCGCGAAAGTGGTCCTGGGTTGACGAGTAACGATATGTGTGTTAGGTGGTGGATGGCGAGTCGTGTTTCGAACAATGTTCCTATTAGGTTGGGCAGTCCCAGGAGGCGGTCTTCTTCCAACATTAGCATTGTTAGGAGGATTATGACCAGTCCCCATATTATGTGTGTGAGTGGAAAACGTGGTGCCCCCAGTGAGGGTATTGCCCCTAGTGGGTGCAGTGTTGCTAACACCATGACTAGTGCCAGAATGACTACCAAAAGTTATGGAAGGATCAACTGTGGTGTAATACGACATACTATATGAGAATGCGGTAGGGTTGAACGTAGGGCCTGTATCATCATGGACCTCTGGCATCCCATATAAATAATTATGTGGATATGAAGGATCGAACACGTCGTCCTTGGGTGGATCCGGACCAAACAAACCAGGTTGGGTCTTAGGTGGATCACCTCCCCACACCTCACGAGGATTAGGGGTGTCTGAAGTGTGCTCAACTCTATCCAATGGACTAGTAGGTATTTCTCCCGTGTCAAAGTGTGTAGCGGTCATGATGTCTTGGACGTATGTCTCATAAGAATCTGAAGACTCAGAGGCAACCCACCGGCATCCTTAGCAACGTGACGTGAAAGTTCGATGGGCTGCAATCCAGCCAACCGACGGGATCGGCGGAGATTAGGAATCCGCGCCACGATATCTATGGAGAGAATATAAAATAAAAACGTCCCCTAAAGGCCAACTATCGATCAAAAACAGTAAATCAAAAGCACACACCTAGAGAAAGTACAGCTAAGAGTGGACAAACAGAGTGGCTAAATGAGCTCATGACACTAGAGCCGGTATGTCTCGCCTAGGAGAGGCTTGAGACTCCCAAACTATAGCCAGAGGTAACAGAATTAGTTACAGAGACACCCAGGCTTCACTGTGTGCAAAGGGCCATAACCCTCGGCAACAAACAACTATGCTATCCAATCCCTATTTGACTCAGGACATAAACAACATAACCACTGCAAGTACACTATGCGATACCTAGGTAAGGAAACTATGGTCACCGCAATATAACCAATGCTCAAGGGGACAATCACAGGTGGGATCCATCGTATGGGCAGGGTAGCTGAGCCCAAAACTCAATGAGGGTCAAATCCCCCAAGAGTCCCCAGATACGAACAAATCCTAGAAATATCTCCCACGTTCAGTCGGTATCAGAGGGATATCTCCTCAACCAACCTCCCGTGACCTCGTGATTAACTCTAGTTTGAGTAGAGTTTCTTGAGAACACCAATACATACCATGGATTCCTCCACTCCCTGGTCAGACACCTAATGTTTCGTCTAGTAGTCTTGGATTGTTAACTCATATGATCTATTCCAAGACTCTAAACCTATGATAGTTGGTGTACCCTATAAATAAAATTGGTCTAATCAATTTTAAGATTAAGCGTTAATTTTAGTGGCTGTGGTTACTCAAGGGATATGGTCGTGAAACTAGTGATGTGTATAACTCAATAGTATGCAAAATCGTCAAATCCTAGACTCATCTATCCAATAAAACAATGCCACTAACATGCAAAGTCAACCCAACGGTTTCGAAATAAAAATGCAATCCTTTTATATTTTCGATGCACAAGCAGAACCTAAATGAAGGCAGCAAGCACTCAATGCAAGATGCAGTACATGAAAGTAAAAAAAAATTGTGTTTTCTCTTATAAGCAAAAGGAAAATGCAAAACTATATCTATATATATTTTTTTGTATTTTTCAATATAAGGAAATGAAAAATGCAAGCAAAATCCTACTATCTAGTCACTGATATGCCAAGGAGATCACTAAGACAACCCGGCAGATACCAAACAGTAAGACTCAGCCAAAGGAATGAGCTCAAAAGGAAAAAACCACAAGGCTAAATCCAAAGGTGGGTAAGAAACCAACAAGGCTCAACCAAGAGAAAAGAAGAGTTCTAGTCACAACCAAGGCATGGAACAGTCATGAAATAGGCCAACAAAGACTCAGGATCATCCAAAGCCAACCCAGCAACAACCAAAAGCCATAAATCAACCAAAGCTGGAGTTGTACGCTACTGTCGAAGGAAAACCTACGGGTACCTGCGAGCATTAGAGTAAACAAAGGAGGGTGTACGTAGGTAGAGCTAAGCTATCCCGTGGGTAAGGAAAGGAAAATGGGAAAATAGAGAGTCCAATGGCTCAGGAAAAGCAAGTTTTCTATAGTGTATCTCAATGGCCAATCAGTGACACAGAGCTTCGACAAACAACAATTCCAATTAAGGACTAATGCTAAAAAATCCCCAAACATGGATGTTTTCCCCAGCGGAGTCGCTATTTCTATATTGGAGAAAACTCACTATGGCTTGGGGTATACCACTACAGACAGCTAACTACCAGAAATTAACTCAATTCTCAGTATTATGCTATATAAATGACAATGCTAATATAATGAAGAATATAACCAACCTCGATCCGAACGTTTGATGTAGCTCCCCATTGGAGCTTTCAATCCGTGCACTTGAATCTGCAAATTAGTCTTGACAACCAATATACAACAAGTACATATAATATATAAACGAAATTAACATCATCAATAGCAATGATCCATGATATTATAAGTAAATGCAACCCAATATAGAATAAACAACATTCACAACATTAATGGACGAGAATATGAGTATTTCTATTAATAAACAAGAAGAAGTACAATATGATACGACCTCTTGCCGAAAACCAATCTGAACCAAGATCTGGATCAATCCACTTGTGCCTCCACCACTTTAATCCTCCATGAATGGCAAACTCAAACTATGATAGGAGTTTGGAAGGTGAACATAAGAGTTCACAACCACAAGGATCAATGAGTGTAGACTCAAGATAGGGCAAAAATATGGTAGAGTTCTCTTGCTCTTCTTTCTCCTCCTGTCCATAAGCCATATGTGCTCAATATATAGTCCTCTCAAAGGTAAGTGAAATGACACATTGAGGCGTTTCTTGGGCAGATGGAGGGTCAAAGGTCGCCCAATAACCACTTTTTGGGAGTAAAAAGTAATAAACTATTGATTTTTACCATTTTACCTGCTACCCGCGGGCTATAGTGATGCAACTCGCAGGTACGCCCACTGTAATGATGCAGCTAGCGTACAGGGGAAAAAATAGGGAAAAATATTGTTTGAAGGATATAAAGTGGATCTGAGTCAGTGAAATGGATCCTGCAAGCCAAAGAATGCTGATACTAACAAGGTGGAAAATTACGTTGTAACATCGTAGTGCGTCGGTTTTATAATAATTCATTGGCGCGTTGTTGTTCTTAATGCATCGGGGCATTTGAGGTATTTAAGCGTACCAATAGTAACTTGTTTTCTATTTTGAAAGTCTGTATTTTATTTGTATAATATATTGATAGATTTTGTTTTCAATGGTCCATGTTGTTTATTGATAAAAAATGTATGGTATGAGTTCAATGAACAACAACTTTAGTCAACATGATGGGAGAACATACAAAATTAAGAAGAAGGCAAGTGCTTTTAATTAATTTTTGTATTTAAATTAATTTGCTTAAATTATTTGTAAAGTTAACTAATATGTATTGGTTAATGTGTGACACGACAAGCCAAAAAATGAGGAAGCTCGATAATATTCTTACCAATCTATGTCCAGGAGAGCATAAACCGTTGATGGAAAAGTTGCAGAGGGAAGAATGAGGTGAATAAAAAATAAGTCAATGTGAATTATTTCTTCAAATTTGAGTAATAATGTGTTGGGTTGTTTTTTCTTTTTGTTGTTTTGGCCCATTGTAGTCTTTCTAATCCCGGTAAAGGGATTAGGGTTTTAGATGCTGCGAATACTATATATTGTATTGTAAATGGTTAAGAAAATATATAATGAAAAGAGTTGTGCGGATCTAAGTTTTGCTAGTTTTTCCCGGTTAAGGGTTTCTAGGTGAAAATCTTTGTGTTATGAGTGTGCCATTGTGTATTTTCTATTATTGGTTAAGAATCTGTATGTGTTTTTACTGCACTGTTAAGGTTTAAAACTATCATAATGTACGTAATAATATTCACTAATATGTTTCAAATAATCTAATTCACATATGTTGAATGTTATGCAGGGATTGATAGAAAAAGAAGTCAATGTCATCATAAGAAGAAAAAAAATTATGGAATATGCAAATGATGATCAATTGATCCTTAGCTCATTTGGAGTGGTTTTGGAAGTTAATAGAAGGGAAAAAGAATTTTAGAATACTATAAGAGATATAGTGGAAAGAACGTGCAGATGTACTTTTCACGTACAATACAAAAACCAATCAAATGATTCGAAGAATCGGATCATATGTAAACTACAAGAGGGGTTCCCAGACAAATGGTCAATGAGACTTCTTCTTAGACTTGCAATAGCAAAAACATACAACAAAAAAAAAGAATCATTCAAAAAATAATATTCCTAAACATCTATATGTAGAATATGTATCTATAACTACTACACAGCGTCTTTCCTTCAATAATTTTATTTTTGCTATAATTATTTTTCATATCAACAGAAAAAATAGTTTAATGTCATTTTACATTTTCAGTAAGATTATGAAAATGCCAAACGATGAATGAGTTGATATGCGAAATGTGCCAGTAGGGATGTACAAAAAAGTGCACAAGGAGATGGTCAAGGAAATGGACATAATTACATCGCAGGAGGATCCTACTCAACAACAACGTGCTTAAAATGTATGGAATCATTGATTTTTAGGATTATGTACATCTCATTAATTATTTCAACATTAGATATTAATTTTCACTTGTTCTGTTGCAAAAAGGAAAACAAAATGGAACCCATTCAACACACAAGACATAACAACAAGGAAAAAAGGGGTTGATAGAAAAGTGTGTGAGTATTTGTGATTTCCTTATAAGATATAATATTTTGTATTGGTTGTGACTTGTTTATATATATATATATATATATATATATTTCTTTTCATGGGAAATCCTTGGATGTATTGAAACATATGTTAACATACAAAGAGGATCCATTAGAAGAATTGATTGACATTGGGTTAAGCAAGGGTTGTGAGTATATGTTGGCATATCAAAACTTAATTGTGAATTTTGTAAATATCTATGTTGTTTTACTTCTCTCATTTTATAATTAATAAAACAACAAAAATCCTTTATATTAAATCTATGATTTGTGACAAGGCATAAAAATTGCAAGAAACAAAGCATGGAGTGGAGCCAACATAAGACTTGTTGATAAAAGGCAAGAGATTTGGTTTTGAAAGAATGTGTATCATTCATGACTCAATTATTTCTATGGTACATCACTTTTCAATTTACATTCATGTATACTATCTACTTTATTTTTAATTATTCCCGACAATGTAAATACACTCAGTACACTTTATTTTTATGTTTGTGGATGGAAGATGAAGAAGAAGAAAACAATTGAGTCAATCAACAAAATATTCGGCCAAATAACCCAATTGATGCAATTGGATCGAGAACCAATAACAGTTCCAACAAAGAATGATGATCCATATTTAATTTTGATGTTAATGCAAGCGATTGTAGTTTGTTGTATATTTTGAAATAATTGTCTGTTAAAATCAGACATTTTGTATAATAATGTACTAGACATAGTGTCTGAATTGAAAAACAACAAGTTACCAATAAGTTTAACAATTACATGCATGTTGACATTTTGATTATTGATGTCTCTATGTTGTCCTAATTTGTATGACAAAGGCACTCTTATTGATATATATTCAAATAAACGTTTTATTCTATTGCCTTCTTCAATGTTATTGCCAAATGTTACATTGGTAATTAAATGTATGGATGATTAAATATTACAATAGATGCTTGCATCTATGATATAAGAAATTAATCCAAACAAATGCAATAATTAAATTGAAATTAATAGTACTATAAAATAAGTCTTTTAATTTCAGATGAATAATGGAATAAAAAAAATAAAAAAAATATAATATATATATTTGACTACAATGTCAGTAGCCACTGTTCAAAGAAGTATATGTGATGCTTTTGATAATTGATATCTAACTAGTGCGTCTATCTGAACAATATGCACTGGTGCATTTATGTGAATGACGGGCCCAACAATCCAATGTAAATTAAACACACCATTAAATTTTGAAAATAAGAATGTCCATGTGCCAGACGGATTATACGATGTGTTTTCATTTGTTTATCACACGGGTGCATGTCAATGGTTTATACGCACCGAGAACTATCAAAGATTATATGACTAGTGTTTTTTTTGTGTTTAAGCAAGCCGGTGCATTCGAGGTGTTTAAAATGACCAATTTATTTTGATAGTTTGTAAGCATTGGTGCATTTGACAATTAAATGCACTAATGCGCTCTAGTAAATGGACAACACCGTTAAAGTTTAAAAATATTAAAAATTATCCAGTGCATATGATGTAAAATATCACATCGGTGCGTTTATGTTGCACGTAAGCACCAGTGTGTATAATAAATATGGAAGCATCGATGTGGCATTGAAATTTGGTTCTTTCCAATGCTAATTTTTTTTCGTGCACTGGTGCAAATATTTTACATCATACAACACCGATGTGTTTTATTACGACATGCACTAGTGCTCATAATTTCAACAAACTGCACATGCAAAATAACATCTGCTAAAACCTTCGGCCACTGACTTTTTTTAGTTATAAAATATATCTGTAATAACCTCCGTTAAAACATCCACTACCATTGGTGGAGGTTGTAGCGGAGATTTTTTTGACAATTTTTTCCAATCTTGTAACACTAAAAACCTCCGATGTGACCTTCGCTACAAGGTTGTTTCCTTGTAATGAGGGGAGGATATCCTGTTGTAACAAGTTCTTCTTGATGTGCGTTACAGGGTGCTAATTGAAAGGTTCCCTACAACTTCTTCTTCTCACTCCTAAGTGAATTAACATCGGCTCCTAATCCAAACCTTGGTATATTGTAAAACCCATGGCTTACATTATGGGGAGTAATTTCTGGTAAGGTGGCATCTCCCTGGGGAGGAGTAGGAATTTAAATATCAAGGGGTCTTTTCCCACTCCCTTATCCACCATCTTTGACTTATGATATTGACATTAATTCTCTATCTCCTTCTAATGGCATTTGGAACATGATCTCCACGTCGTCATTGTCATCCTCATGGATTTTATCATATATTTCATTAAATATTGCATCCTTAGGATGTCGAGATGAGGCACATATATTTTTCCCAAGTAATTGCGCATATTCCACCATGCTCCTCTTTTAAGGCTTACCAAAGTTGTCTTGTATCAGCTCCTTGTGCCTTTCTTATGTGGGCGCTTCAAAATCCATATCTTCCTTTGTTACTAGCTCTCCCTCTTCCTTGTAAGTAAATAATAGAGTAGAGCATCTAATGGATTTAGAGCGGGTGGAGGGAAAAATTGAGATGCTCCCTTAGCTAGTTCTTCTTCCCCTTTTATAATCCTCTCTATCTCTCCAAAATTATCCTTGATAGCCAACCTTTGAAATTTTGGGTGGGGTTCATGATATTGCAAATTTGGGAGCTTTCTCCCTTTTTATTTCCCTATCAATAGGTGAGGGTCATATTTCTAGGGGTATTCTATAGGTAGGTCCAATACTTTAAAAATATCCATTACTTATTTCAAGCCTCTTTTGTCATTTATAACATAGCCTCCGTGGCTATAGGGAATATTGTTCTCCCCTTTTTCCTGGACTTCACAAAGTGTAGCTTATCGACCTCCATCATTTGTCTAGTATATTCTAGTACAAATTTTTTCGGGGGTGACCAATGTAGGAAACCCATGAGGTGCTTGTTCTATTCCATACAACCTGATTACAATATAATCTAGGCCCCAGTACTAGTTGCCTCTCCATATTGCCTCTCCCAATTGTAGGTGACATCTTATCTATTTTTTAATTCTTTCAGATTCTCTCCCCATTAGCAATTCAAAGGACCTATACATGAATTATGATACAAAGAAGATCCACTTTTCTCCTTCTTCCCCTTTTCAACTCATGGGATCCATTCATAGACTTTGTTTCAGGTTCCACTTTTTTCTTTTTTGGAGGCATAAAACCTCAAAAAATTTGGATTGGTAGAAAATAAGGAGGTACACTAGGTAAGAGGGGTACCTAAGTATCCCAATGGCCTACGAATCCACGAAATGATCTCTCATCACATCATTTATGGCCTCGGCGAAGTTGAATTAAGGTGCATAACGACAATTGAAATTGTTAATGAAGGACACCATTCCCTCATCAACTTATTCATCAGCCTCTCGAAACAGAATTAATGTCAAGGAAGTGAAGATTTCATGGACCCAGACTAGAAATATATTAAACCTGCAAGGAGTAAATGGGACTTCATCTTCCTATATTTTTTTGCATGTAATTCATGTGATATAACCTCATTTCCAGGGATGGTGCCCAACATCTGAAAAATAGAGGGTCTAGTAATTTGAAATAACACCAAGCTGATATGAGGTCAAATTTTTTAACACTGAGCTGAACAAACTCAAGGAATGGAAATGTGTTAGGGACCAAATGTCTGGCTAAACCAAAATTCCAAATATTAATCAAAGAATTGGGAACCATGAATTTTCCTAATGCGGCGCTAATGATTTGTCGAAGGTTGTTTACGGTCATATGGGGAGTGGCCATTGTGGCCCATTCATCGAAAAAAGGGAGACCTTGGGAAGAGGAGATATCATTGGCCTCTAACCTATCAGACACAACTAATTATGAAGAACCTCTAGACGCATCTTTCTTTTTTCCCTTCATGTTGAATTTTGGGACAAGGGGCAGAGTGAATTCTTAAAGGCTTATACAAAGGAAAACTATACAATTATAAAGGAATTCTATAGAATAATTAGGGACTCTCAATGAATTACTCGATTCAATGCATGGGTCATGAACATGCTCCCTAGATGATGGTGATTATTAGTAACAGGATCTTTGAAGAGAGCATGAGGGTTGATATAAACATCAGGCGAATATACATAACAAACAATGATGAATTCTCGATGAAAAATGCTTTAAGGAATGTATTCAAAGAATTTATGTTAAAATCCATTAAATTCATCTTGTAGTAGCATTAACACCTCTTTCATGGGCGACTAAGGTGGTGCCACTAGTCTGTTCGAGTTGGTGGTATGGAAGATCACTTTTGTGATAGCGAACAGAGCTTAACGAGAATATTTTTTACCCCAAGATTCGGTTTCAGCCCCAAAAGCACAAGAATCCACAGATTTCTGTAGTATATCCAATGTGATATTTTTCTTTCTGATGAATCTTAGATACTTCAATGAATATTTACATATCGACTTTGGCGATGGAGAAAAACCCCCAACGTAAACGGCCAAGATTGCTTCTTGTTAACGAGGATCAAATTATCTATATTGTTGGCGCGCAAATGGACCTGATGAAAATATGAAAAGGTTCCTCATCATATCTCATCCATTCATGTAGGCCCCCTTCCTTTATCTTTCTTGTACTTGTTTTAGCATGAATGCCTCAGATTGGGTGGTGAAAAGGTGCTTGAATGATCTCATCCATTCACATCAGACCCCTTTGTTTCCTCAACATGAATGGTTTTGATTGAACCTACTCAAACTGATCTCTTAATCCTATTCATTCGTGGACATCTCCTCCTTTTATCATGCATCCTATTTTATGAGAGTGAATGAATTCCATAGACTTGATCGGTACATCCTAATTGTCCACGTGCACCTTCTTATTATTTTATCCTTATCATCATGAAGCCTTTATATTTCAAGGGTATCATAATGAACATTTATTTTCCAAACCTTTTTCCCTTCGTGTAATTCACAAAACCAATAGAGAGTGGACATAAAGGTCAACAATGCTAGTGCAAATGAAATTGCAAGAATTAGATGAAGGGAAGTTGATTCTTGAACCAGAAAAAGTTATCATCAAAATTATTTGTTTCTTTGGAATATAAAAATTATGGAGTACTTAATAAATTATAATAATATGTCTCTATAAGAAGTTCATAGGAAAATGATAAATCCATGAAGAAACACCCCCAATTACAAGCTTTGACGAAAAATATTTTTCAAGTATGAGGACACGTTAAGGCCCTGACTAACATTCATTATTAGTATGCTATTTATGGTTAGTCTAAATTGTTATTATGTTACATCATGATTTCTTCGTCTCCTATTTATAACAAAGGAGATTCATTTGTATAATTGTGTCATTTTTTCTTCTGCATCAGATATGTTGTAAAAGGAGGTTTCCCCCTTGAAGAGGCTTCTTATCCATCTCTTTATTTCATTCTCAAAGAATCGAGTTGCTCGTGTCATATTTTCTTCTGCATCGGATACATTGTAAAAGTAGGTTCCCCCCTCAAAGATATTTCTTATTCATCTCTTTATTTCATTCTCAAGGAATCGGGTTACTCTCTCTTTATAATTTTATGCTATTTTGGGAATTTTTTGCATAACACCTTTTCTCCCTCACCTCCTTTGGAAAGTGCCATCTTTCGGAAGACTTGTTTCCTTATCCTCCTTTAGAAATTTCCATCCTTGGAAATCCTTTGTTCCCTATCCTCCTTCATATAATGTCACCTTTTGGAATCACTCGTTCCCTAGCCTCCTTCAGGGAGTGTCATCCTTGGAAACCCTTCATTTATTGGACTCCTTTAAGGAGTGTTGTCTTTAGGAACCCTATGTTCCATGTCCTCCTTCAAGGAATTCCATCTTTGGGAATCCTTCATTCTTTGGATTCCTTCAAAGAGTTCCACATCTAGGAACACTAATATCCCTAAACCATCTTTGGGAATATATCATTCCCTAGCCTCCTTTAGGGAGTTCCATATTTCGGAATTCTTCATTCTCTAGCCTCCTTTAGGGGGTATCATCTTTGGGAACCCTCAATTCCATGGCCTCCTTCAAGGAGTTACATATTTAGGAATAATCATTTCCTTCGTGGAGTGTCATTTTTGGAAACCCTCCACTCCTTATCCTCCTTCAAGGAGTGCCATCCTTAGGAAACTTTAGTTCCCTAGCCTCCTTCGGGAAGTGTTGTCTTTGGGAAATTTATTTCCTTTCCCTCCTTCTAGGAGTTCCATCCTTGGATAACCTTGGTTCTTTTTCCTCCATGGAATGTCCTCTTTGGGAATCCTTCATTCCTATGCATCCTTCAAGGATTATTTTCTTTGGGAATCCTTTTCCCTTTCCTTCTTCAAGGAGCTCCATTTTTGGTAACCCTTAATTCCCTAGAAACCTTTAGGGACTTCCATATTTGGAAATACTTCATTCCTTGGCCTCCTTCAAATAGTGAGTCTTTGGGAACCCTTGTCTCCTTGCACTCCTTAAAGGAATTCCATCCTTGGTAACTCTTCATCCATAGGATCCTTTAGGGAGTGTCATCTTTGGGAATCCTTCATTCCTTAGACTCCATCAGTAAGTGTCATACTAGGAATTCTTCATTCCCTATCATCCTTTAGGGAAAACCCTCTTAGGGTGATATTGGTTCATTTGCTCCCTGTTAAATTTTCAGAATTTACTTCAATCTGATCTGGGATCTTAACTGAGAGAACAACATGTACAGCAAATCTACAGCATATCAATCATGGACACAATAATGCAAGCACACAAGAGACACAGAGTTTACTTGGGGAAAACCATAAAGGTGAAAAACGCCAATAACTTCCTCAGAGATAGATAGAGCAATGATACAACCAGAATAGAAGAGATAGTCTTCTCCTAGCAGCAGAGCCTCCTCCTCCACAAGTGCGCCACTCTCCAAAGTGTGAGTGAGAGAATAGAATGTATAAAATGAGAGAGACACACTCTCTATTTATACACTAACTTGACTTGACCTTTACTCAACTAGGTCGGCCTCAACTTAACCACTTAACATAATGCTGACTGGGCCGACCCCCACTAGGGTGGTCTAATAACCCTTTGACCCACATGACTTATACAGGGCCGACCCCAACAAGGTGGTCTAATAACCCATCAAGTATAAGTTACAACACTTACAATATAAATGACGACACTTCCGTATAGAGGAATAATAACATCTCTATAAGAATACAATATACATATATGTGAAATACATTCTGAAGTTACATATACATCAACACTCCCTCTTAACTAGGAAGGTATTTCTCGACACAGGTCTTTTAGCACAAGTCTTCTTCTCTGGATCATCGTCACTGGATAATCGTCATCGAGTCATCATCATCGTCACTGCTGCTGCTATCTCAATCAATATCTAAATCTACTCGTCATAGGAAGTTCTACAGAGCCAGTCCTTTTTCATACTGGATGTAGGCCCACCACCTGTAGGTCTTCATCATCTGTACGGACGGTCTGATAGAGGTGGCCTCTCAGGACTAATTTTATGTGCGGATACAATACCAGAAAGAGTATCCCAGGAACATTTATGTGCCTAAGCACGACCGGCAAGATCTCCCAGGACTGATTACATGCATCTCCTCCACAATACCTTTAAAGAGCATCCCAGGAACATTTATGTGCCATAGCACGACCGACAAGATCTCTAAAGAGCATCCCAGGACTTATTACAAGCACACATCTCAACCTCTCGGATCTCCAGGATTGATTACATGTGGATAGACAAAACCTTTAAAGAGCATCCCAGGAACATTTATGTGCCACAGCACGACCGGCAAGATCTCTAAAGAGCATCCCAGGACTAATTACGAGCACACAGCTCAACCTCTCGGATCTCCAGGACTGATTACATGTCTCCGTAGTAATACCTCATCCCAGGACTGATTACGAGCACACAGCTCAACCTATAGGATATCTGAGGACTGATTACATACTACATAGCAATACCAGAAAGAGTATCCCAAGAACATTTATGTGCCGCAGCACGACCGAAAAGATATCCCAGGACTGATTACATACTATTTGCACAACCTGCCATGTATCATCTCTGACCTCCAAGTATCAACCTGATACTCATGATCCAATGGATCATCATCGCACAAAGCATCATCTTGATGCTCATGATCACACTGATCATCATCACTTTATCATCCTGATACATATCATCTGGAGAAACACCCTAAAGCTCGTCATCATGATCATCCTGATCATACAATGCATCCACCTAATGCATACCAAGTATCTACCTGATACATATCATCATACATGATCCACCTGATCATAGAGTGTATCCACCTGATACAAATACAAATACATGATACATATCAACATACGTGATCTACCTGATCATACAATGTATCCACATGATACATATACAGATACATGGTCCAAGCATGCGACATGATGCATATACAAAATACATACAAATGATCCAACCGATCATATCCAACTTCCAACATGATGCGTACATACATATACATATAAATGATCCAACTGATCATATCCAGCATCCAACATGATGTGTACATACATATACATACCGATGCTCATCATCTAGCGCTTACATCCACAGCCATGTGAAGGATCCTCCTTCCAACATGCTTGGAATGGCTTCAGCAAATGTGTCCATCACTTCTTCCTCGAAGTGTCGTCGATCTGAAGAACACCAAGCCTCTCTCTAAAGTACTCGAACTTCACTCTGGCTAGTGGCTTCGTCAGCACATCTGCAATCTACTCGTTCGTCGCAACATACAGGAGATTCACCGCTACTCTCTGTACCATATCCCTAATATAGTGATATTTAATCTCTATGTGTTTCGACCTGTCGTGGAACATCGGGTTCTTGGACAGCTTCACACAACTCTGGTTGTCACAAAAGATACCAGTAGCCTCCAGCAGGAGATCAAATAACTCAGACAGTAGCTTCCGTAGCCATACTACCTCACAACTAGCTGAACAGGCTGCAACATACTCTGCCTCAACTGTACTCAGTGCTACGCAGGACTGCTTCCTGCTAAACCAAGAGATCACACCTGATCCCATACTGAAGTAGCACCCAGAAGTGCTCTTCCTATCTGCAACACTTCCTGCCCAATCTGAATCAACATAACCCTACAGGTTAAACTTTTGATTCGGATCATACTTAAGCCCATAGTCAACTGTACCCTTCAGGTATCTCAGAATATGATTTACAGCAACCAGGTGAACACTCCTCGGATCTGTCAGGAACTGGCTCAATGTGTTCACCACAAAGCAAATATCTGGTCTCGTGTTTGTCAGGTACATCAAGGACCCAATCATCTGACGATACATAGAGACATCAACTGGCTCAAATCAAGCATCACATAGAAGCTTCAGATTCGATGCCATAGGTGTGGCCATTGCCTTGCAGTCCATCATCCCGAACCTCTTCAGGATCTCTACTGCATACTTCCCTTGTCCAAGGAAGATTGCATCTGCACTCTGCCACACCTCCATGCCAAAAACAAATAGTGCAGCATCCCCAAGTTCTTCATCTCAAACTTGGCAGCAAGCTTCCGTTGCGTGTCGGCAATCAATCTATCCTCACCTATTACAAACAGGTCATCCACATACAATAGTAGTATCACTAGATTGCCTTCCTCAACCTTGTAGTAAAGGTTGGAATCCGCTTTACTCTTGGTAAAGCCCAAACTGGATAGAAAGATGTCTATCCTACCATACCAAGTTCTGCACATATATGACTCCCTGTCATGTGTCTCAGAACCAAGTTGCTTCTCCACATACACTTTTATATTTCTCTATGCTGCCATCTGCAGCATGATTGATCTTGATAGATCCATATGGAATTCATAACAAACTTCCCTTCAGGTCTTGGGACCACATCCCAAGCATCATTCTTCATGATCAACAGATCATGGCATTCTTCCCATATCCTGGGAACTTCAATATCTTCAATAGATAATTTTGTTGCTGAACAAATGTTGTAGTTCTTCTTTTGTAGGTGATGGTATACGATCTTTCCTACACAACAAGTTAAATTGCATGATTAGAAAACATCTCATAGTTTTCAGAACAAATTCTTACACATAAAAAAATATGTCATACAGTCATGCAATTATCTTAGCCAATACAACATTTATCCATATTCCGTAACTTTTTATATGCCTTCCAATCTCTACCAGAACATTGTTAAGAGTGTGCACAACTCCTAACATGTCAGCAAAGAGGTTTCATTCTAGATAAGTAGCAATGGAATGTTGTACAGTGCCATAGGCCACTTACCCATGTATATTAGTAGTATATTGTTCATCAATGCAACTATTCTAATATGCATAATACACAACCTAATTCTTAAGAACATAAGCATATACATCATTGAATAACACTATGTAAGAAATGACAATTCAAATACTTATCTTTGTTTGGTTGCTAGGTGGACTCCCTCTGAATCTTTGCAACTCCATTCTGATGTGGATTGTGAGAAGTGGTCAACTCCCTCTGAATATCTGCATCCTTGCAGAAACTATTGAAGTGTGCTCCTTTGCTTTCTTGCAGGAACAACTGGAGTGTGCTCCCTCTTGAACTCTGCTTCCTGGATTACCTATCCTTGAACTTACATCCATCCTTAATCACCATACATGCTTATTAGTATCATCATTGTGTTATCCTTGAGGTCTCATACATAACCACACATTTATTAGTATAATCTTAATACTATCAAAACACAATAATCTCAAGCATGTATATTCAGGATCATTTCAAACACAAATAATAAACATTAGTATTCAAGGTTTCAGGGAAGTCTTCTTTTACTCATACATATTCTTATTTAATCATAGGGCTCTTCTGGTTAGTTGAATCATCAATGCATAAACCCGTGATTACTCAAACCTATACCTTCATGATTCTTTTGGTTAGTCATATCATCAATTATGGTAAGAAACATAATATGCATACAACCATGACTATTCAAACCTATGATTTCATGAATAATCATTATCAACAACACAACAGTATAAGATCCTAACACAAGGTAGGATTCTAGCTTGATATAGGAAAAACATACCTGGATTAGCATGCTAGCTAATTATTTCTAACATACCCGCATAATGTCTTCTGGTTCTCTTCAGTGACTTGTGCTAGTAACCTGCATGTCTCATAGGTTAACCATTGTAGGACCAGGTTATACATACCACGAAAGTAGATCTTCTATGTGATCCATGAAAATGGATGAATATTTGTCTTCATGTCACCATGATCATATGTTCTTGAAGTAGAACATGATTTGTCTTTCTTGGTGTACCTTTTATGTTAGCAAACAACATAAACCTCATACAACATCACAATGCATTAGCACATTCATAAGTGTCAAAACCTTAATCAATGAATATCTTCTATTAAGGTGATACGACAAGTCTATTAATTAATCAAGATTGTACTGTAATAATATGAAGACAAACATATGATAAACTTAACCATGAAACATACCTGTAAGCCATACCTGTCAAGATTGCTTGTAATCTTCTTATGGAAGGCCTTAGCCTCATCTCCCTCTGAGACAAGAACTTCTTCACTTATGCAGGTGACCAATCCATCTACTTCTAGGATTAACCCAATCCACTTGATTTGCAAGAACTGGACCTGGAGCTGGATTAAGGTTTGTCAAAGAAACCCCAAAAATTCAAACTTTGAATTTCAAACTTCCAAAAGGATAGAAATATACGCCTTGATGAGCTGATCAAGTTGGTATATTTAGAATTTGAAAACTGCAAAGTTTCACCCCTCGAAATTGCCTTTTAGATTTCTGGATTCACTAGGGAGGACCCTGAATTAGGGTTTGAGTTTCCCGGAGCTTCACCCAACCAAAATATTTGATTCAAAACTCTAAGCTTCAATTTTTTTGAGTAGCTTCCAGCCGTGGTCACAGATTTCCAAAATTACAATTTTTGCAGAAGCCCTAATTTTCCATCTTTCCGATCAAAGTCCCGAACTGGGGTTTGATCAAGCCCGGCCTTTTTCCCAATCAAAAAATCTGATATTGGTCTCTAAATTTCAATTTTGATGAGTAGCATCCAGCCGTGGTATCCGATTACAAAAATTCCAACTTTCTCCGAAGCCCTAAATTCCAGAAGCCATGAATGAAGGTACTCAAAAATAATTCTGTTTTGACAGAAATATGTACCTGATTGTTTCTGGTGTAACTCCGAACTTTTCGATCCACAGGGTTTGAAATTTTTTTCTGAGATAGCCCAACCTGTTATATTTCCATCCCGATAGGTCTAACCTCAATTGGATTCTCTGAGAGAGAGTTATGCCAAGTGTCGCAACGTGACCTTTTTATGGGATAATACAGGAGAGCGAACTTGTATGGCGTGCCACGTGTCCCTAGTTCAACTTCGGCCTCTGAAAACCTTTTTTCATATATCCCGACCTATTATATTTCCATCCCAATAGTTCTGACCTCAATTGGATTCTTTGAGAGAGATTTATGCCAAGTGTCGCAACGTGACCAGTTTATGGGATAATACAGGAGAGCGAACTTGTACGTTGTGCCACATGTCACTGGTTCAAATTAGGCCTCTAAACAATTTTCTTGAGATATTACAGTCTGTGTACTACCTGTCACATTTTATGAAATTTCATTTGGATCTTCCTAGCCCAAGTTATGACATTTTTCCCAAGGTAACCTGATTTTGACTCAGATCTGGAAGAGGCAGAAACCCTATATTGTACAAATCATAAATCACAAAGTACAACGAATTAGAGGTTTTCCTTTGGACACCAGGTACATGGGGATCTGATCTTCGACCTGTAAAAATTGCAAATCCGAAAAATTCACCAAAACGGATTTATAGGGAAAGTGCTATGATGACTGGTTTTTTCTATATCAAGCCCTAGCATCGTAAGTGCAACAAGTGTCATACATGCCATATCATGCCTTCTTTCATGCTAGCTCTGATACCATGTTAATTTTCAGAATTTACTTCAATCTGATCTGGGATCTTAACTGAGAGAACAACGTGTACAACAAATCTACAGCATATCAATCATGGACACAATAATTCAAGCACACAAGAGACACAGAGTTTACTTGGGGAAAACCATAAAGGTGAAAAACCCCAATAACTTCCTCAGAGATAGATAGAGCAATGATACAACCAGAATACAAGAGATAGTCTTCTCCTAGTAGTAGAGCCTCCTCCTCCACAAGTGCGCCACTCTCCAAAGTGTGAGTGAGAGAATAGAATGTATAAAATGAGAGAGACACACTCTCTATTTATACACTAACTTGACTTGACCTTTACTCAACTAGGTCGGCCTTAACTTAACCACTTAACATAATGTTGACTGGGCCGACCCCCACTAGGGTGGTCTAATAACCTCTTGACCCACATGACTTATAGAGGGCCAACCCCAACAAGGTGGTCTAATAACCCTTCAAGTATAAGTTACAACACTTACAATATAAATAACGACACTTCCGTATAGAGGAATAATAACATCTCTATAGGAATACAATATACATATATGTGAAATACATTCCGAAGTTACATATACATCAACACTCCCTCTAGGAAGTGGTCGCCATTGGGAAATAATTTTTCCCTTTTGATCATATTGGGAATGTCAGATTCTAAATTTGAAGCTCATCAAAACAATACTTTTTTATTTTTCTTAATTTCATACTTCATCCAAGACCCCTTAGTTCATGATATTTTTAATGCATTTATACTAAATGTATTCCCCTCGGGTAATGTTGTGATTAAATAATCATATTTGAATTTCATGTGAACCATTATGTTATGATATCTATGTACATTTGTATAGGAAATTGCTCCAACCCTCTTTATGCTTCAATGGTCACAAACACCCTTCCGGATATTATGTTATACCTTTGCATACAGATAGATGCTTCCCTCTAGCTATATTTCATACACCTTATTGGAAGCCCTATGTAGTCGCCTATACTGACACCCACCCATTAATTTGAGCAAGTGGTATAACTTGTTTCCACATATTGCATTCATCTCTGATACAACAGTAGTTATCATCCATTACATGGGTGTCCTAGTTTAGGAACCCTTCACTTCTTGGAACCCATATTGTTTTTTATCGCTATATTATTGGGAGTCTATATCTCTAGAGTTGTGACTCATCATTATGCAGTTCTTTCACACATACTCTCCATAATAGTACTTCACTGTGGTTGGTATATCACATTCGAAAGTATCATGATCCCTTTGTCTCATCCATTAATGTTTATAAATATTCATTTCATCCATCCTAAAGGAAATTTCCATGGATTCCCCAACCTTGCTTGAATTCAATGGATGTTATCATTTACACCATTTTATTGTACACATAAGGAACTTATTTCCTTGAATCCCTTAGATTCCCCCCATGGGGAAATTTCAAGTATTCTTCCATGCATACTATTGGCAAGTTTGAATATGCTTCTCAAAACAAAGTTAACCTACTTAACTATGCTTCTTAGAACAACACTGGTTTATTCAATAGCACCTCAAGTTTCCTTCATTCAGATCATTTCCATTAAAATCCCTAAGATATTTCCATAACCCTTTTCTCCCACCCACCCACTATGATCAATACTCGTGAATTCACCTGCATGAGTCACTATAGCCCTTTTGTTTTGTAAGTTAGTACCCACGGAGTTTCGAACCGGTTACTTAACACAAGGAGTGCCTTAAAGTACACCCATTAGCCATCTATTCTACGCCCCATGGGAAAGTCACTATATCCCTTAATGGCTAATCCCAAACCTACAAATTTTGTCTACACTATTGAATTGTCACCTTTGAATCCATTGATTTTCCATTAACACTTCATCACCTAGTTTCCTTTCAATACTATCGGGTTTATCTTCCCATTATTCTCTAAACTAGGGAAGTTTCAAGTCCTTCACTTTTTACCTTCCCATTTAATTATCACTTGAGTTATTCCTACATATCACATGGTATTTCATATCTCATGCTAGTTTCAAAATATTTCTCTATGCTTTGATTCAAACAAGATTTCCCTTATCGACTTCAACACTTTCATTATGGGGGATTACTCTAGAGATTAATGGTGTACCATGGTCCCACTTTCATCATTGGTGTCTCACCTTAGTTTTGAGCATTGGTTGTCATTGATGTCAACTAAATATGATGACCATCATCCAATGTCAAAGAGGATGTCAACTGATTCAATATGAGTCACTGATATCAGCAAAAGTCAAAGTGGATACAACATTCCAGTAGAAATATGAAGAAGCTACTTTGAGGAAGTCTATTGCGCATGATGAAGAAATCATGAACATAAGAAGAATTTATGTGCAAGGTGACATACATGGATGCCATTCTGAAATAGAATATCTATGTACTGCATCCATTATGAAGAAGTCTAAAGTTGTGAATCAAGGTTTCATTAAGTATGCAACTTTGGAGTATATCTAAGAGTGTATTCATCATGAAGATTCAGTTCAAGAAGGAACACAATCAATGCACTCAACATCGTGTAGTCCTTTTGCAGATATTAAGTCCACCAAGATGCACCTTCTCATGAAAAACAACTAAGGAATTGCTTGGACAATAGTACAAGTGTTCAAACAACCAAGAAGATTCTTGGACCAAAGGGACAAGCGAGCTAGCAAGTCTAAGTGTTGCTTGGTTGATGGTTGGGAGAGTGCAGGAAGAAAGGAACAGTATATGGTCGAACAATCCGGAAAGTGTGCAAGCACAACCAATCAGAAGATTCCTTCAGGTGGTGAAAATTGCAGAAGCTCCTAAATGGGTACGATCAGTTGAATATCACATATGATCAAATTCCTTTGCCAATAAAAAAAAGTGCGGAAGTCCCACAAGTAATGATAAGGCAGAGGTCAAAACCCCACCAAAGAGAAGTTGGATTGCACGTAGTTTCCATAAAGTTTCAATAAAAAAAGAGCACATCACCCAAATTCAATGATGAGCATGGGTCACAATCCTTGGAAAATGCGCAGACTATGCAAATTGGTGATAACACAAGGGTGCATTACCCACAAGGGATGGTACAACAAATATCATGGACATATCAAAGATAAGGTGAAATATTGCGCATATACTGTAAAGTGATTGTACATCTAGAATGTAATGGTACACCACCAAGGTGAAAAGTCCCAATGTTGTGGACCTTAAAGGTGCTTGATACATCAGAGACAACATATCAATATCACAGATGATGACATGTGGCATATGCACGATCCATGAAGTATGGAAGAAGGGATGCCATGACTGACTTGCACACATACAATCCATGCAGGATATATATAAATAGAGATACAAGTTGAAGATTAAAAAGTAAGCAAGAAGTGGACAGAGTAAGAATATTGTAAGTTCTATGAAAGTTTCAGTTTGTTTTTCGAGGCATCAATGGGATCGTGGACATAGTGGAATGATCTAGCGAAGATATCGATGCGCACACACAATAGAATGAATTTTTGATGGTGCACAGAAAGATGTCGTAAAACTATGACAATTGCGCAAACACAGAAAGGAAGAAATATTGAAGAATGCGCAAGTGTTGGATATCTTGAAGGACTATATCACAATCAACACATAAATAGTCACAGAATTTGAAGAGACAAAAGCATAGAGACAGAATCGAATATTATCAGATATTGTGCGAATGTCTAGATGATGCATATGAATTGAAGTGAAAGTGTGAAAAGTTGAAGACTACATTTGATGTGCAACAATAGAATAGTAGCAGAATCAGACAGGCGCATCAAGATGCAGATTATCTAAGACAAGTGCGTTATACTGAACGAACCAATCATTTGATGCATAGGACATCATAGATCATATGAAGGACTACAACACTTAATCCAAATGGACACATCATAAAGTGCACAGTTATCTATGTTACTAGTGATTCATTTCAGTATAACAAATCATTAATTGAAAGCACAGTATCAGTTTATCATTGAAGTCACATAAAGAAGAACGTTAAACCACAAGCGTATACTACAACATCAGCAAATCACACAATCCATCAAGTAAGTCATCAGCAGAAGCGTGATTTTTGAGAAGAAAGAGAATTAAGTGATGTATGCATTGCAGTTACAGAATACAGTATGCATACGAAGGTCGTGCACAACAGAATCATCGTCAGAAGCCCTGAAGAAGTGCGCAGAGTTAAAGAAAAGCAAGGCAACAATATATATCATAAATCAGTGTTGTAGGATGGGGCAAGGAGATAGGGATTTGGAGCTTCCTTCAATTTAGTGCCTGTAAAACAAAAAGGAGACAGGGAGTCGTAGCTTCCTTCAAGTGGTATCCTATTAAACAAAGCAAGAGGGGGTTGATGCCTCCTTCCAATTGGTGCTGGAGAAAACTCAGGGCTTGGAGCCTCCTTCCAATTGGTGCTGGTAAACACAAGAATTTGGTGTTTCTTTGAATAAATTCTTTCTAATTATAAAGAAGCATTCTGTGGTTTTACATTCTAATTGTTAGCTGTATTACATTCTTAGGAATTCATAACTTACTTCATGCACGTGGAAAAATGCCATACTGACAACTCGTCAAATCACAAACAACGACATATGAGGGGAAAAAGAAAAGTGGGTCAAGGGGGCTTTCCCACTTGAGGCTGCCACTACAGGGCGGATCGAGGGCAGCGCCCTCATATTTTTTTTTTTACGGATCCTGCTGCTGTTGCGGGGCGATCCGCCGAACACTCCCGCAATTGCGTGGCGATCCGTCGAACGCTCCCGCAATTGCGGAGCCATTCGGCGAAGGCTCCCACAATTGCGGAGCCATTCGACGAAGGCTCCCGCAGTTTCGGAGCCGTTCGTCGAATGCTCCAGCAATTGCGGAGCCATTCGGCGAAGGCTTCCGCCACTTCGGAGTCGTTCGCGGAATGCTTCCGCCGTTGCACGGAATGCTTCCGGGGGTTTCGGGCGGTTTTGCAGAATGCTCTTCGGAATGACTTGCGGAATGCTTCTGCAATTGCGGAACGATTTTCCGAAGTCTTCCAAAATTGCGGAACGATTCGCCGAAGTCTTCCGCAGTTGCAGAAAGATTCGCCGAAGTCTTCCGCAGTTTCGGAATGACTCGCCGAACTCTTTCGCATTGCGGAACGATTCGCGGAATCCTTCCGAAATTTCGGGGAAATTTGCGGAACTCTTCCACAAATTTCGAAAGAGAATTCCTTCCGAAAACTTCCTTTCGACGCGGAACACTTAGAAAATTTTTCACTTAAAAATTTTTTTCTCCGCTGTTTCGGAGCAGTTCGCTGAATTCTTCCGCAATTGCGGGAAGGTTCGCGGAACTCTTCCGCAATTGCGGGAAGTTTCACCGAACTCTTCTGCAATTGCGGGAAGGTTCGCGGAACTCTTCCGCAACGGGAATTTTCTCTGAACTCTTCCGCAATTGTGGGAAGGTTCGCGGAACCTTTCCGCAGTTTCAGGACGACTTCCCGAAACTGACTTAAAACAAAAATTTCCAGAAACAGACTTAAAACAAAAAATTTCTAAAAACAGACTTAAGAAAATTTTTGAAATCTTCCCTTGTAATTGCTATCAGATTTGGCCCATAGAGGTCCAATGCTGCAACCAGCAGCTCTGATACCATTCTGTCACGTCCCCTCCCATCATACCAGCATGATGGAGAGGACGTGGTGCTAAAACCGGGCATCTAGCCCCATAAACTTTTAACCAAGCATTCACACAGTATAAAAATTCATATGGAAATGTAAAATTATAAGGCAACACAGCGGAATTAAATTCATTAGCACATCCATCATTCATTCCAATATTCATCAAATGATAATTGCAAATTTACATAAGAGAATACTTATCTCAATAAGGTAGTCCCAAGCAACTGGCTATGCAACTACAACGTTCCACCCAACCATAGGACAGTTGTGCTTATCAACCTCTTGATACAACTGCCACCCCCGAGCTGGGCATGATTACTACAAGGAACCAGGGAACAACAAACTCACACATAGCCAAGCATACACCAAGATGAGCCAAGCCAATCTGCAATTGGGTTTATCAGGCTGCTAGGAAATGGGAAGGAAGGATTGCTAAGATAGTGAGCTCAACCACAGAGCTATGGGTACCCCTCCCAGATCTATTCAGCTTGGCACTCACAATGCCTACACACCCAACACAAGGAAGTATTCTCTTCACTGCCACACAGTCCCTCAAGCCTTACCTTCCTTTCTAGTGCTCTCAGGGTGTGCATAGAAAAGTAGCCAGCCCTCTTGATCTTCTTGAGAGGTTACTCCCTACACTAGGTTTATCAAGCCAATTCTGTCCACTACCATCCCAATTTCTTGCTTACATGTTCAAATCAAACAAGGATGCACATAGTAGCAGAACTACACTTGCTGAGCATGAGAAAACATTTCCAATAGTGGGATGCATGAGATGGGGTTTCCTCAGCTTCAGAAAAACGTGGGTAGACTCAAAACGTATTGGCACTTGGAAAATTCGACTGGGAGAGCAAAACCCATTCCAGAAAAATGCCCCAGGGGAAAAAACGTCCTCTCCCTCAGTCCCAAATCGCTTCCCTCCTTCCCCAGCTGCTGCACAATACCAAAAACGAATTCCTGGGCATGGAAAAATGCAGGGTTATGGTGAAAAACATGAGGGTAAATTCCAGTGAGCTCAGTCTGCATGAGAGGAAGAACGTAATGGATGAGGAATTTCCTGAGGCAGCATTTCGTGGGGGTTTTCTTGCCCAGCAAGCCAAAAATACGATTTTCAGGTTGATGGCTTGCCCATGCACGAAATCTGACTGCCATACTTCTCCAATCCCAAGACATTAACTGCCCCAACCAATCTTTGGAAGAATTAAATGATTGGGTTCATGAGACAAAAATGGATAGTTAAGAGTTCATGGGTTTTCTTATTGACACATGGGCTGACCCTAGTGGCTCAAGAGTTTGGTTATTTCCCCTCCCTATTCCTTGTAGAATCATGCCCCATCGTTTTGTTGCATTGCATAGCTAGTTGTGGGTTTTTCCATTGAAATTCGTATTTACATGATGTCTTGTATACATTGTGCCCATCTCGCACAAGAACCATAGGCATCTATTTTTAAGTGCCGATACATAAAATGCTAAATCAATGGTGGGGGCTTGGCCTTGAGCTCCTCACCATGATCAAATTACAATATTTACATCATTTACAATTTAATACAAAGGGGGTCAAAATGGGGACATTACATTCCCCTCCCCTTACATTAGCACTGTCCTCAGTGCTCAACAAAATTGAACAAAAATGGATATGCCACCCTAATGGCATCCTCCAGCTCCCATGTAGCCTCATCGGGACTGTAGTGCTTCCATTGCACCTTTACCTATCCGATGGCTCGGTTCCGGAGCAATGTTACCTTCTTGTCTAGGATGCACAATGGATCGGTTTGGAATTCTCCCTTGGGTTACACCTGGATCACATCCCAATTAATCACATGGTTAGGATCATGTACATATTTCTTAAGCAAAGAGACGTGAAAAACATTATGAGCTTTAGTGCTAGCAGGCAATGCAAGTCTATATGCAACTGGTCCTATTCTTTCAAGCACTTCAAATGGCCCACAATATCTAGGTGATAGCTTGGCACAACTCCCAAGCTTCAAGAAACTCTTCCTTGATCTCACTCTAAGATACACATGATCCCCAACATTGAATTCCCTATGCACTCTATGCTTATCGGCATAGCTTTTCTGTCTATCTTGGGCTGCTTTTAAATTTTGCCAGATCTTGGCAACTTCTTGCTCCATTTCCTTAAGCAATTCTGGCCCAAGTACAATTCTATTCACTGGATTGTCCCAAGTCACTGGTGTCCTACACCTTCTGCCGTACAAAGCCTCATAAGGAGTCATTCCCAATGATGCTTGTTGCCCATTTTTATATGCAAATTCTACCAAGTGTAGATAATCCTCCCACTTGGATGGTTTTTCCATTACATACATGTGGAGCATGTCTTCAAGCACCCGATTTACTCTTTCGGTTTGCCCATCTGTTCGAGGATGGTATGCGGTACTAAAGCTTAGCGGTGTACCCAAATCTACAAAGAGACCTTTCCAAAAATTGGAAGTGAACTTGGTATCCCTGTCAGAAATTATTGCCTTAGGCAACCCATGTAATCTGAAAATTTCCTTCATGAAAATATTTGCAATGGCATCGGCTTTATGTGTGGATTTAACCGGTATGAAATGTGATGCCTTTGTTAACTTGTCCACCACAACCATGAGGGAATCATGTTGTCTCTTAGTCATTGGAAATCCTGTAATAAAATCCATGGATATTACTTCCCATTTCCATTCTGGAATTGGCACTGGAAGCAATAAACCTGCTGGATGTTGGTGTTCACCCTTCACCTGTTGACATTCCATGCACTTAGAAATGTATTCAGCGACATCCTTCTTCATGCCTGGATAGAAATAATATTTTCTTGCTGTAGCAATTGTTTTCTGATATATTGGGTGACTAGAGTATGGAGCTTTATGGATCTCATCCATAACCATTCTCCTCAAATCTGCCACATTTGGAATATAGACTCTATTCTTATAAGTAAGAAGTCCTCCTTCTTCCAAATGATATCCCTCATACTTCTTTTCAAGGTTTTGCTGCTGCAATTTTCCCTTTATCTGCTCATACGCTGCATCCTCAGCCATATGGTTAACAATCTGTTGCTTCAAATCTGGCTGGCAAGTACTAAGCACTGCCACATACATTTCATGTACCTTCCTGCTTAGTGCATCAACCACCTTGTTTTCTTTCCCTTTTATGTGTTTGATCTCAAAATCAAATTCACACAAAAATTCCAACCATCTAGCTTGCCTAGCATTTAAAGTTGGTTGATCAAACAAGTATTTCAGACCACAATGGTCTGTCCTTAACTCAAATTTTCTTCCCATTAAGTAATGCCTCCACATCTTTAAGGCATGTACTATGGCTGCAAGTTCTATATCATGAGTAGCATAGTTCTTCTCATGCTCCTTCAACTTTCTTGACTCATAGCATATCACGTGGTTGTCTTGCATAAGAACTCCTCCAAGTCCTTGATTGCATGCATCTGTACACACCACAAAGTCTTTTTCCGGGTCTGCAATCTTCAGAATAGGTGCACTTGTAAGAAGATTCTTCAATCGTTGAAAACTTTCCTCACATCTTGGTGACCATTCAAACTTTATCCCCTTCTTTTGCAAGGAAGTGATTGGGTTAGCAACCTTGGAGAATCCTTCGATAAACCTCCTGTAGTAACCAACAAGGCCCATAAAAGATCTCACATCAGTCACATTCCTTGGAGTTGGCCAATTCATAATGGTTTCAATCTTCTCAGGGTCTACCGATATTCCTTCATCGGAGATGATGTGCCCCAAATAATGAATTCTATCTTTATAGAAGTCACATTTGCTCAACTTTGCATACAGCTTATGCTCCCTTAGTAATTGCATTGCCATTCTCAAATGTTCTTCATGCTCTTCTTCATTCTTAGAATAGATAAGAATGTCATCTAGGAATACAAGAACAAACTTGTCCAAATACTTGCTAAAAACATTATTCATGAGACACATGAATGTAGCTGGTGCATTTGTGAGACCGAATGGTACCACTACAAACTCATAGTTTCCATACCTTGTTCTAAAGGCTATCTTATGAATATCTTCTTCTTTGATTCTTACCTGATGGTAACCAAACCTCAAGTCAATCTTTGAAAATACCTTTGCTCCTCTCATTTGGTCAAAAAGGTCATCAATTCGGGGCAATGGGTATTTGTTCTTCACAGTGACTTTGTTCAACTCCCTGTAGTCAATACATAACCTGGGTGTTCCATCTTTCTTTTTCACAAATAGAACAGGTGCTCCCCACCGGGACACACTTGGCCTAATATATTTCTTTTCCAGCAACTCTTGTAATTGCATCTTCAATTCTAGCAATTCCGATGTACTCATCCTATAGGGTGTTTTAGACACTGGTTCCGCTCCTGGCACAAGTTCAATTGTAAAGTCAATGTCTCTCTTTGGAGGAAGTCCTGGGATCTCATCAGGAAAAACATCCCTGAATTCTTGCAATACATGATAGTCCTCCAATTTAAGAGTTTCACTCTCTGCTGCCTCTAAAACGTGGGCTGCATACAATTGACATCCCTTCCTACAGAACTTCTTCAACTCCATGGTTGAAACCTGTCTAACAAAAGTCACCTTTGGAATGCCTTTTACAACCCTCGGGTTTCCCTCTTCGTCCATGCATTCAAATGTCTTATTGTAGCAGTCAAGTTTAACCCTGTGTGCTTCTAACCAATCCATTCCAATGAGAATATCATAGGAACCCAGTGGAAAAATATTCAGATCTGGATAAGTGAATAGCCCATCCATCTCTAATGGACATTTCTCTACTATTTAGCTAACTCCTCTCTTGGTTCCAGTAGCTAGTTGAACTAACCATGATTTACTATGCTTTAATTTCTTGAAAGCACAAATCTCAACAATTCTAGGAGTGACATAACTGTGAGTAGATCCAGGATCAATCAAAATAGAAACAGATTGCTTAGCAATCTTACCTTCAACTTCAACCAAAGTTGATTGATGATCTGCTTGGCGGTCGTCTACTGCTGCATAGATTCTAGGGATTGTCCTCGCCACTTGACCCACAGTTCCAGCTCCTTGGATGTTGTGAACTTGATTTGCATTCCCATTCCTATGTGGACAGTTCCTAAGCATGTGGTCTCCTCCACAACCCCAACATTGAAGTGGTTCTCTTGGCTCCTTTGGATCTCTTGGCTTGTCTCCCATCATCCTAGTTGGCTTAGTCATGGCCTGTGATGGTTGCCTTTGTTGATTCTGGAATTGAGGAGGCTTGAACCCCTTATTCCTTTGATCAAACTTTTCGTTTTTCCTATCCTTCCATGCCTTATGGAATTCTGGTTTGATTCTGTTATGATCAAATCAATACTTGGCCTTTCTTATGGCCTCCTCTAGAGTTCGAAGTTCATCGAACTCAATTCTGTCTTTATATGACTGGGGCAGTCCACTTAGGAAATGCTGAATTTTGACCTTATCATCTCGAATATACTTGACATACCTCAGCAGCTCCAAGAACTTGTTTGCATATTCTTCCATGGTCGAGTGTCCCAATCTCAGCTCATCGAACTCTTTGATCTTATCATCATAGTACCTATCAGAGAGGTACTTCTACTTGAAGTATTTCTTGAACTGCTTCCACACAATCTTCCTCTCATTGATCTTCTTCACTTGCCTGGTGTGTTCCCACCATATAGATGCTCTTCCATTCAAGTTGAAGATGGATACCCTTTCCTTCATATTTCCTGAGTAGTCTTGGACTTGGAAATACTTTCTCATCCCAAGAAGCCAAGCCTCAGCTTCTTTACCGGACTTTATCTCTCCATCAAATGTAGGAGGTTTTTCCTTCTTAAATTCCCCATGTGAATTGTTCTTGTAGTGCTTCTTCCTCTTACTCATGCGAGATGAAGAGCTTGAACCCTCAATGGATTCTTCAGAGTCAGATGATTCATTAGAGGAGGTTTCTAGAGTATATGTTCTGTCTGTAGAAACTCTTCTTGGGCTACTAGCCCTCTTGCGGGAATTCCTTCTAGCGCTACTCCCACCCCTTTCTAGATTTGATATTTGATGCCCAAAGTTTATTTTCCTTTGGATGTCTGTCAAAATCTGTAGCATGGCTACATTCAGCTGATTTTGTTCTTCCTGAGCTTTAATCATCCTTTCATTATCTTCTCTACAGCTTTGCAACTCCACCCTTAGGCTTCTCACGGTGGCTGCAATACCTGGAGGAGTCTCTTGGTTTCTTCTCCCATTAGATTTTGTTTCAGCATTTTCAACATGTATGTTCTCCCCCGTGGCATCTGTCTCAGACTCATAGGGATCCTGTGCATCATCCATGATGTTGATTTTCTTGGCCCAACCAAGATTCAAAACTCTCTGACTGTATTATCTAGAGTGTGACCCTGCTGTAACTGTGACTCTGTGAAATGTGTTCATCAACACAATTGTTAGCTGTATTACATTCTTAGGAATTCATAACTTACTTCATGCACGTGGAAAAATGCCATACTGACAACTCGTCAAATCACAAACAATGACATATGAGGGGAAAAAGAAAAGTGGGTCAAGGGGGCTTTCCCCCTTGAGGCCGCCACTGCAGGGCGGATTGAGGGCAGCACCCTCATTTTTTTTTTTCTTTTTCTTTTTTCTTTAACGGATCCTGCCGCTGTTGCGAGGTGATCCGCCGAACACTCCCGCAATTGCGGGGCGATCTGCCGAACGCTCCCTGTAAAATCTCAATCACGGCTGAACCTAGCTACTGTGGATTCCTCACTGGTGAAAGATTGCACAACATTTGCAAGAATTAGCATAAAAATTTAAATGAATGAAGAACGATACACATGAAATGGTGAATAATGTCAATATTATTAATTGTCCAACCTTAACATAGGTTAAGAACACTCATATATACAAATCTGGAAGAATTCGAATCCATCTGGAGTGTTCACACTGATCTAGCTTAGAAAAAGCTCAAACCCCCCTAGGTTGACCAAAATATCCCAAACCATCCCAAACTGGTTCGAATCTGCAGTGTGAATGCTGGGAATGACTGGACAGGCCCATGTGACCTCACACATGTGAAGAAACTGTTTGGATAGAGGTTTGGTAGCTAAAATTGGCCAAAATTATGACAAAGTTGGCAAGATTGTCCACAAACTGAGCAAGTGCGCCCTAGGTAGAAGAGAAGCATGCTGAGTGCATTAATTGACCTGAGGAGGGCGCTCTAGGCATGCTGAGTGCATTAATTGCCCTGGGGAGCGCTCCAATTAGCTGGTTTGACTCAGCATTTGTTCACATTTGCTAACTAGTTCAAGACAATTTGACAATTTACCAATCTAATCAACTTAGGGATGTAATCATTAATCACTTGGGATAATTAATCATCATTAATGAATGATTAATGTACATAGGTGGAAAAATGTTCTAACACCCCCCCTTAAGCTAGACTTAGTGAAATATCAAAAATTAAGGCCTTGGCAACTAGGCTCAAGTCACCTTTTACATCATAAAATTTATTTGTCCATGTAACCAAGGTAAGGAGGAAAACCACATGGGAAATAAAACCTCCCCTCTAAAATGGACATGTGGCATATATCAAAATACACCAATCATCACCATGCATCACTCACCCCAAGCAAAGATCTAAGGTGAGTGAAGGTCTTCTCGGTAAAACACTTGGTGAAGATATCAGCAGTTTGCTCACTGGATGGACAATACTGCAATGCTATGGTCCGGTCATGCACCAAACCCCGAATGTAATGCATGTGTATCTCTATGTGCTTGGTCCTCTGTCTCTGTACTGGATCGGTAGAAATCTTGATTGTACTTTGATTATCACACCAAAGAATAGTGGGTGAATCAAAGACAATCCCGAACTCTGCAAGAATACCTTGCAACCAAACACATTGTGTGGCTGCATTAACTGCTCCCCTGTACTCGGCCTCAGCTGAAGATAAGGAAATAGTGCTTTGTTTCTTGCTTGACCAGCATATAGGTCCATGTGCAAGCATAAAGACATAACCGGAAGTTGACTTCCGATCAATACAATCACCGGCCCAATCAGAATCTGTAAATCCTACTAGTTCAAGGGATGAACCAGCAGCATAATGGATACCAAAGGACTTAGTACCCTGAACATAATGAAGGATCCTCTTGGCTGCCTTCCAATGGATCTCATGAGGCTCTTGCATGTGCCTTGCAACAGCCCCAACAGCATAAGACAAATCTGGTCGAGAGTGTGTAAGATACAACAAACTCCCAACTAGTTGTCTATACAATGAACTGTCAACTAGTGGTGAAGAACCCCATTCTGTAAGCTTAACTCCTGAAAGAAATGGAAATTTTGCAGACTTACATTCAGCCATATTAAATTTCTGCAGCAAATCTGAAGCATACCTTGACTGACATACAGAAATTCCATTCACAGATTGATCTATCTCCAAACCCAGAAATTGTTTTAGCAATCCTAGATCGGTCATGGAGAATGCACTGTGCAATGCTCTCTTAACTGAGTCAAGTTCTTTGGTGCAGCTACCAGTGATCAAAAGATCATCAACATACAGTACAATAATCAATATCAGATCACTAACATGCTGCATATACACATTTGGATCAGACTTACACCTCTCAAACCCCAAAGATAGCAGAAAATTGTCCATTTTTGCATACCATGCTCTAGGAGCTTGCTTGAGCCCATAGAGTGACTTGTTCAACCTGCAAACAAGTGTATGATCAGAAATAAAACCTTCAGGCTGCTTCATATAAATCTCCTCATTCAGATCCCCATGAAGAAAGGCACTTTTTACATCCATGTGATGAATCTCCCAGCGCTTGGAAGCCCCAATGGCCAAAACTAGTCTTATGGAGTCCATATTTGCCACCGGTGCAAATGTCTCTGTATAGTCCACTCCTTGGACCTGAGAGTAACCCTTAGCCACCAACCTGGCCTTATACTTCAGATCAGAGCAATCAGATCCAATTTTGGTTCTATAAATCCACTTGCATTGCACTAGTTTCCTCTTGGGAGGAAGAGGGACCAAATCCCAAGTTTTGTTCTCATGGAGTGAGTTCATCTCCTCTTGCATGGCTGATTGCCACCTTGGGTCTATACATGCTTCTGAATATGACATTGGATCAGATCCAGCCATCAAATAACATGCCTCACTCAGATCAGAATTATAACATGCAACGGAATTGTGAAATTGAGATCTAGTTTTCCTAGCATCTTGGGGATCTCCCACTAGCTCTCCGGCACTTTGAATTGTTTTCTCTGCCCACTTGGGCCTTGAGGGAGGGATATGTTCAGAATCCATATCAACATCATCTTCAGCAATATCAGAATCAGAAATATCAGAGAATGAATCACTACTTACTTCATCATCAAGTCGAGGAAATGAGCATTCCCCATCACCTTGTTCACTAGCTTGCAAAAATTCTTCCTCTTCGAATTTGACACTTCTTTCAATGAAAGTTTTGTGAGTGGATGGATCAAAGAGCTTGTAGCCCTTTGAATCCTCTGCATACCCAACCATGATTGACTCCTTTCTTTGGGGCTGCAAGGCCTTTCTCTTCTCCGGTGGAATTCTGGCCCAAGCCCTTGAGCCAAAAATTCTGAAATGTGAGACATTGGGCTTGTGACCCATCCAAGCTTCAAATGGAGTGATTCCTTGCAATGATTTGTGTGGTGCTCTGTTCTGAACATATGCTGCACAATTCATAGCTTCAGCCCACAATTTGGGAGACAAATCCCTTGCTTGCAACATGCAAGTTGCCATCTCTTTCAGTGCTCTATTTTTGCGCTCTGCAACACCATTTTGCTGAGGTGTGTAGGGCACTGAGTGTTGCATCTGAATGCCATGCTCTTGACAGAGCTGCTGCAAATTGTTATTGACATACTCTCTGCCATTATCAGTCCTCAAAACCTTCATGGACTTCCCACTAAAGTTCTCAACCATGCTCTTAAAATTTTTGAAACATTCAAAGACTTCAGATTTTTGCTTAAGGAAAAATAACCAGCAGTACCTTGAGTAGTCATCGATGAAGGTGAGCACATATTTGCTGCAGCCATAGGAGGGTGTGGGGAGTGGCCCTATGAGATCAGAATGTACTATCCCAAGAGGTTGATCAGCCCTCCTTGCCTTCCCTTTGTCATACTTCTTTTCAGGATGTTTCCCAATCATGCAACCCTTGCATGTTCCACTTGAAAAACTGATTTGGGGCAGCCCTTCTACCATATTTTCTTTGCTCAAAACTTGAAGATATCTGTAGTTTAGGTGCCCATACCTTTGATGCCATAGCTTGCTGGTCTCATTCCCATGTGACAGAAGCACACTTGGTGAAGAGAATTCGAGGAAGTGGGAGAACTTGTACATCTTCATGTCATGGTCTGCAACGCCCTTTGCAACAATTTTCCCGGTGGAAACTTCTGATATCTCCACATCATCCTGAGTGAAGACCACCTTCTTTGCTGCTCCAGTATGTGTCATTTGATATACAGAGAGCAATTTTTCTGCAAGATTTGGCACATACAGCACATTGGAGAAGAAGCCATTCTCCATAGAGATTTTCCCAATGCCATGAGCAGGGATTTCTGAGTCATCTCCCATTCGAATTGAGAGGCCACTGTAGGGAGCAAGTTCAGAAAACGAGTCTCTTGAGGAAGCCATGTGCCTTGAGGCACCTGAATCAATGATGAACAAAGGTGAATGAGATGAGCTAGCCACCAAAGCATGGCATCTCTCCTTGTCTTCAGAAACGCACTCCTTCTTCTTGGAACTTTCAGGAAGAGGAATGTTATTTTTCTGTAGGAGATGGGTCATGGTGTCTATGGTTTTCTTCATGCATGAGCTCTCTGGATGAAAACCTCTTTGACAGTAGCTACATTTTGTCTTCTCAGCCTTCTTTCCCTTGTTCTTGACAGGATTCGAAACCCCCTCAGAGGATTTGGGCCTCTCATCCTTTCTCTTCTTCTCTTGAGGTTTCGAACCCTTGGGTTTTTGCTTGCCTCTTCCACATTTCGAATCTCCAGCTTCAAGCACTTGATCTTTTTGCTTGATGGAGCCCATCAAGACCAGCTTGTCTTGCTCTTGAGTTAGCATCTCCATGAAGTCAGCCAAGGATGGCATCTTCCAACTTCTAACTGTGAGCCTTGTGGAGTTGAAGGAAGACACAAAAACTGAGTATTCAGAACCCAATTTGGAGAGAATGGACAACACCAACTGTTCTTCTTTCTTCTCTATGCCACATTGTCTGATCTGCAAGACCAAGTTCTTGAACTTGGTGAAGAAGTCCTGGATGGAATCGAAATTCCCTGGGCTCAGTGAGACAAGCTCATTTTCGAGCTGGTGGCCTCTCATCTCATCAGTCTTTCCAAACAGTGTCTCAAGCTTGAGCCACACTTCATTTGGAGTTGCTAGACTTTCTATATGAAACAGGAGGTCTCTCGAAATGCTGAGACAAAGGAGGCCAAATGCCTCATCCATTCTGTTAAGAAACTTGGATTTCTCCACAGCTGAGTTTGGCTCCACCTCAGTGCCCATCATGATTCTGTAGAGACCCTTAGATCTCAGCAAAATCACCATTTCTGCCTTCCAATCGAAATAGTTGAAGGGTGTGAGCACGTTTGGGTGAGATGGCTCCATTCTTCTCTGCTGCAATTCGCACTTGCTGACAATGCTGATCTTCAATACCTGCAAACAACTCTCAAATCACTCTGGAGGGATCTACACTAACAGATTCGAACCCTGTATGGATAGTGGGTGCATTCGGGAGAGCATCACACCTGAGAGGAGCCACTAGATTTCTCCAGTAAGCTCAAGGCAATGGCCTCAGGAATTATGTGGTTTCTCCACTGCTTCTGGCAATCCACTACAACAGTCTTGCTGGTTCGAATTCTAGCTCCAAGAGCTCTGATACCATGTAAAATATCAATCACATCTGAACCTAGCTACTGTGGATTCCTCACTGGTGAAAGATTGCACAACATTTGCAAGAATTAGCATAAAAATTTAAATGAATGAAGAACAATACACATGAAATGGTGAATAATGTCAATATTATTAACTGTCCAACCTTAAAATAGGTTAAGAACACTCATATATACAAATATGGAAGAATTCGAATCCATCTGGAGTGTTCACACTGATCTAGCTTAGAAAAAGCTCAAACCCCCCTAGGTTGACCAAAATATCCCAAACCATCCCAAACTGGTTCAAATCTGCAGTGTGAATGCTGGGAATGACTGGACAGGCCCATGTGACCTCACACATGTGAAGAAACTGGTTGGATAGAGGTTTGGTAGCTAAAATTGGCCAAAATTATGACAAAGTTGGCAAGATTGTCCACAAACTGAGCAAGTGCGCCCTAGGTAGAAGAGAAGCATGCTGAGTGCATTAATTGACCTGAGGAGGGCACTCTAGGCATGCTGAGTGCATTAATTTCCCTGGGGAGCGCTCCAATTAGCTGGTTTGACTCAGCATTTGTTCACATTTGCTAACTAGTTCAAGACAGTTTGACAATTTACCAATCTAATCAACTTAGGGATGTAATCATTAATCACTTGGGCTAATTAATCATCATTAATGAATGATTAATGTACATAGGTGGAAAAATGTTCTAACACTCCCGCAATTGCGAAGCCATTCGGTGAAGGATCCCATAATTGCGGAGCCATTCGACGAAGGCTCCCACAGTTGGGGAGCCATTCGGCGAATGCTCCCGCAATTGCGGAGCCATTAAGGGAAGGCTTCCACCGCTTCACAGCCGTTCGCGGAATGCTTCCGCCGTTGCGCAGAATGCTTCCAAGGGTTTCGGGCGGTTTTGCGGAATGCTCTTCGGAATGACTTGCGGAATGCTTCCGCAATTGCGGAACGATTCGCCGAAGTCTTCCGAAATTTCACAACGATTCGCCGAAGTCTTCCGCAGTTGCGGAACGATTCGCCGAAGTCTTCCGCAGTTTCGGAACGACTCGCCGAACTCTTCCGCGTTGCGGAACGATTCACGGAATCCTTCCGAAATTTCGGTGCGATTCGTCGAACTCTTCCGCAAATTTCGAAAGAGAATTCCTTCTGAAAACTTCCTTTCGACGCCGAACACTTAGAAAAATTTTCACTTAAAATTTTTTTTCTCCGCTGTTTCGGAGGAGTTTGTTGAATTCTTCCACAATTGTGGGAAGGTTCGCGGAACTCTTCCGCAATTGCGGGAAGTTTCGCCAAACTCTTCCGCAATTGCGAGAAGGTTCGTGGAACTCTTCCGCAACAGGAAGTTTTGCCGAACTCTTCCGCAATTGCGGGAAGGTTCGCGGAACCTTTCCGTAGTTTCGGGATGACTTCCCAAAACTGACTTAAAACAAAAATTTCCAGAAACAGACTTAAAACAAAAAATTTCCAAAAACAGACTTAAGAAAATTTTTGAAATCTTCCCTTGTAATTGCTATCAGATTTGGCCCATAGAGGTCCAATGCTGCAACCAGCAACTCTTATACCATTCTGTCACGTCCCCTCCCATCATACCAGCATGATGGAGAGGACGTGGTGCTAAAATCGGGCATCTAGCCCCATAAACTTTTAACCAAGCATTCACACAGTATAAAAATTCATATGGAAATGTAAAATTATAGGGCAACACAGTGGAATTAAATTCATTAGCACATCCATCATTCATTCCAAGATTCATCAAATGATAATTGCAAATTTACACAAGAGAATACTTATCTCAATAAGGTAGTCCCAAGCAACTGGCTATGCAACTACAACGTTCCACCCAACCATAGGACAGTTGTGCTTATCAACCTCTTGATACAACTGCCACCCCCGAGCTGGGCATGATTAATACAAGGAACCAGGGAACAACAGACTCACACATAGCCAAGCATACACCGAGATGAGCCAAGACAATCTGCAATTGGGTTTATCAGGCTACTAGGAAATGGGAAGGAAGAATTGCTAAGATAGTGAGCTCAACCACAGAGCTATGGGTACCCCTCCCAGATCTATTCAGCTTGGCACTCACAATGCCTACACACCCAACACAAGGAAGTATTCTCTTCACTACCACACAGTCCCTCAAGCCATACCTTCCTTTCTAGTGCTCTCAGGGTGTGCATAGAAAAGTAGCCAGCCCTCTTGATCTTCTTGAGAGGTTACTCCCTACACTAGGTTTATCAAGACAATTCTGTCCACTACCATCCCAATTTCTTGCTTACAGGTTCAAATCAAACAAGGATGCACATAGCAGCAGAACTACACTTGTTGAGCATGAGAAAACGTTTCCAACAGTGGGATGCATGAGATGGGGTTTCCTCAGCTTCAGAAAAATGTGGGTAGACTCAAAACGTATTGGCACTTGGAAAATTCGACTGGGAGAGAAAAACCCATTCCAGAAAAACGCCCCAGGGGCAAAAACGTCCTCTCCCTCAGTCCCAAATCGCGTCCCTCCTTCCCCAGCTGCTGCATAATACCAAAAACGAATTCCTTGGCATGGAAAAACGCAAGGTTATGGTGAAAAACGTGAGGGTAAATTCCAGTGAGCTCAGTCTGCGTGAGAGGAAGAACGTAATGGATGAGGAATTGCCTGAGGTAGCATTTCGTGGGGGTTTTCTTTCCCAGCAAGCAAAAAATACGATTTTCAGGTTGATGGCTTGCCCATGCACGAAATCTGACTGCCATACTTCTCCAATCCCAAGACATTAACTGCCCCAACCAATCTCTGGAAGAATTAAATGATTGGGTGCATGAGACAAAAATGGATAGTTAAGAGTTCATGGGTTTTCTTATTGACACATGGGATGACCCTAGTGGCTCAAGAGTTTGGTTATTTCCCCTCCCTATTCCTTGTAGAATCATGCCCCATCGTTTTGTTGCATTGCATAGCTAGTTGTGGGTTTTTCCATTAAAATTCGTATTTACATGATGTCTTGTTTACATTGTGCCCATCTCACACAAGAACCATAGGCATCTATTTTTAATTGCCGATACATAAAATGCTAAATCAATGGTGGGGCCTTGGCCTTGAGCTCCTCACCATGATCAAATTACAATATTTACATCATTTACGATTTAATACAAAGGGGGTCAAAATGGGGACATTACAGAAGGTATGTATATAAGTATACTTATAATCTTTAGGTGTAGAAGTCTGGCAATATATAGTCGATGGTTATGACGTCCTCGCAGTAGTTCCAATAAAACTTGTGCAAAGGAGACTATATGAAAGCAATGCTAGGGCCAAAAATGCTATATTATGCGGTTTGAAAGGTGACGAATTTGTCAAGGTTATGCACTGTACATCAGCCAAAGAAATTTGGGACAAACTCAGAGGCATGTATGAAAGAGATGACAAGGTAAAGAAAGCAAAGCTTCAAAATTATTCTGGGCAGTTTGAATCTCTAAGAATGAAAGATGAAGAGAACATTATGTTGTACTTCTTAAGAGTTGATGAGGTAGTCAATTCTATCAAGATTCTTGGGGTCATCCTAGATGAAGAATCAGTGGTACATAATATATTGAGAACTCTGCCTCAAAGATTTAATTTGAAGGTTTCATTGTTAGAATATCGATCCAATCTTGTTGAACTAACAAAGGATGGACTTCGAGGGATTATCACGGCATATGATATGAGAACAGAAAAGGAAACTCCCACCATAAAGGAATCATATTTCAAGGCCACATGAATGGACAAGCATGATCATGAAAAATATTGTTGTGATGAATTAGATGATTAAGAATCAAACTTTTTCAATAACCTACAAAGAGGACGAGGCAAGTATAAGAACAAGTTACCCTTCAAATGTTTCAGGTGTGTAGGAGTAGGTCATTATGCCTCACAATACCCTTACAAGAAAGAAGAAAATGACAGTGATGAATAATATGGAGCACGTGATTGAAATGTTGTGATTTCTCAACATAGACCTAAGAATAAGAGGAGAATTTCAAAACAGAGGAAGAGTCTGTATACCAAAGAAAGAAGAAATACAACTGAAGAAATTTATTGCAATGAAGAACCCAAGGAAGTGCTATTCATGTTCCAAGTGGTATGTTATGCAACAAATTTCCGAAAAGAGTATGAAAAGAGCATAAATAGATCAGAAAGAGTAATCCACGACTTGATAGAAGAAAATAGATGAATAAAAATCCTCTTTGAGGGGGAAACCTCCTTATACAATCTATTAAGTACACAAGACAAGACAATACAAGATACTCCAAATGAAAGGTATCCTTCCTATAGATAGGAGACTAAGGGGTGTTGTTATCACTTCTAGCAAAGGTACCGCAAGGGAAGGAAAGGGAACCCCCCTACTGAAACCTAGAGAATTCCCATTGACATTTTACACAAAAGGAAGAAGCAGAGAACCCAAAAAATGGCTAAGTATCAACAAATTCCAAGCCGAATGATCAAGATGCAGTGAAAAGAATGAGAAAAATGGAGGTCTTCTGCACTCAAGGAAGATTGAACGGTCCCGATCGAAGTAAGGAGATCAACAACAGAGAAAGGATTTCGCTGGGAGAAGATGCGCGAAAGATAGAGATCTGAAATTTCAAAGTGATCGTCCCTTGTAGCCACAGATCGAGGGATGAGGAAAGCATCCGAATGATCAGCGGCTCATACATCATTTGCAAGACAAAGAGTTCAGGGGTTAATAGCCAAAACAGATGTGAAATTCCTTTATGGAATTGACACATAAGATATGGAGTCCACCATTGATCTAGATCTGATGGTCCAAAGCAACTACGGATGGCGCACTTGCTCGATGCTTATTCTCTGGTCTTTGGATTTCAAAATAAGCTGAAAGGTCTGGATTTAAAGAAAAAGGTCAAATCAACGGTTGGGAAGCATCCCGCAACACATCCGCCAAGAATAATTTCTGACTTTCCAACTTTCCGAACCCGTGTTGCGGATTGCAGAAGTCGGAACTGTATTTGTTTTCAAATGGGAAGAGTTGGGTTTCTAATTTCCGTAACCCGCATTGTAGAATGCGGATTGCGGAGGTGCAATTTTTATAAGGGTGCAAAGTTATTTCTCCGAATTTAGAGTACTGCATTGCGGAATGTGGATTGCAAAGGCCCAATTTCTCCAAGGGCGTAACTTTGGGTTTTTGACTTCCGAGTCCTGCATAGCGGAGGGTGATTTCTGCAAAGTTGTGCGATGGCGTTCCAACTTTCGGAGTTCCACATTGTGGATTGCGGATGTCAGAGGTGAAATTTGACAAGGTTTGTTTTGAAGTTATTTTTTTTGACACCCGCATTGCGGCCTGCGGGTTGAGGATTGCGGCTTGCGGGTTGAAAATGGTTTATCAGAGCAGGTTGCAGCCATGAAAAATGCAGAATTTCATAGGGAAAAGGCACAACTGTTCCACGACTGGGAGTCGATATGGAAGCAGAAGAGAGGCACATCTTGGTTATCCATGCAAATCATCCTGGAAAGGACCAATCCAAAGAAAAAACAAGTGGTTTTTCACAGCCCGAATGTACACTAAGAGTGTGTTGAAGCTTCCCCATCGGCACGTCTAACAGATCAAGAAACTGTTGCAATCTACCAATTTAATAAATGGCCACACCTGGATGAAGTGTTCTAAAAGTTTTAGATATTTTGTAAGCCTATTAAGGCAGGTTCGGAATAAGACCCAAGGATTGGATATTAGGATTATGAGGGATAAAATCTCTACATAACTAAGAAACTCAACCTTTCAATTAATATGAAGACCTAATTCTGGAGTAGAAATTCTTTTGATGAGTGTTTTGATGTCTATTATTCCTGTGTATGTGTTCTTCATTAGTATTTTCCATTGATTTTCTTCTTCTGCAGTATCTAGATCAATATTATATGGTTTGAAATTCATATTTTATGCTTCAAATGCATATGATTAGGTACTCCACCTTTTCTTCTTGAAGTTGTAGGTTAGAATTCATTTACAAATGCTCTAACTCTGTGATGGAATTTATTTCCCTTTCTGATACCATTTGCTAATTATCTTTGACTTGAAAAAACCCCATCTACCTTGCCTCTGCCCCCATGAAATTATATTCCAAATCAGTCATCTGTGAAAGAAATCCCATTAATGTTTGACTCCATGCCCAATGAATCTCCTATACTCAACCCCAACCAACTGAAAAGGTCCTAAAAATCCTTATGTGAAGGTCTAGCCACCACTTTTTACCCATAACCAACCCATTTAAAAGATATTTTGTGTGCTGAAAGAATTGAAGAGAGAGCCCTCTTTGTGTTTGGAAAGGCTAGTTTCCACCCACAAAAGTTGTGATTGAAATAGTTACCTTGGCGATCCCTTCTGCTGCAACCCAGAAGAATCCTGAGTGATAAAATTATGGCAACTGCACTCGGGAACGAAGGACATATCCTCCCAGAAAAAATAATTACTAATAATCAAATCGGATCTCTGAGGGAAACATAGGATCAAATACATCAAGGTTTTGATATTTTCCCTGGTGACTCCAACATTCAAATTTACAGTCCCACAAGAGACACCTGGAGAGTTCCTTGAGAGAATTCTAGCTTCCACAAGGATACCTACCAGAAATCAGTCGGATCCTAAACTAGCAGAGTTCGTATCAGATCCAAATAAGATCATTCGCCTAGAAAAGAAGGAAAAATCATGTATTCCCCCATTAACTAGGTCTTTTTCTTTACCTAAGGGAGAGGCACAGACTATAGAGACTGTCTCTTTTGATTTAAAATTTGAGCAGTCCTTATTTAGGTCTAAATATGAGATGAATCCCTAAGAAATCCTATTTGATCAAAGAAAATTCCAAACACACTATCTGAGTGTTTTGTGGGAGAATTTACAAGTCAGAGAAGAAAACGGTGACCTATTCCTCTCCACCAAAATAGCTGGTAAAAACACCCAGGTCCTGATTGCCCCTCCTTATACTTCAATCCATACTGTTATAATACCTAGTGTTGTTTCTAAACCTGTTCCAAAATCCCTCTTGTTTCCAAGCAAACCCTAGGAGCAATGGCTTGAAGATTTTCCCCCTTATCCCTCCCTACCAATCTCCATGACCTACCTGTGGGCTATTCCCAATGCCTTAGGAGATATGATGGGGAAGGGAGTGGTACTGCACAGTAGGATGTGGACCAATTTACTGATTTCATAGACCCGGAGGAGGTAGATGAAGATGATCTCAAGATGAGTTTATTTTCCCAAAGTCTTGCAGGAGAAGTAAAGAAATGGTTCAAAACCCTTCCAAATGGAGGAATTTCTACCTATCCGAGGTTTGAAGAAGCCTTCCTAGATAGATGGTAGGATAAATAGAATCCTCTCTAGATTCTCACTCAGTATGAAAACACAAAGAAAACTAATGTTGAGACTGTCCAAGAATTCTTAGCTAGGTTCATGAGAGTGTACAATTCTATCGTTGTGGACATCAAACCTCCTGTGGGTGTCGCTAAACTTCATTATGCCAATTGTTTTGACAGTGAATTTGCTTTGATGTTGAGAGAAAGGAGATATGCTACCCTACCTAATATGTTAAAAGATGTTGTAGAAGTAGAATCCAATCTGATGGCCTCTGGAAAAATGAAGCACGTAAGTGAAGCTAAGAAAAAGAGACCTAATGAGGCATCCCAACCTTTCACATCCCAATCCATTAATACCGGGTTTGAGCAGATGATGAGAACTATGGAAAACTAGTGGATAGAATCTCCCTTGATAATAGGCCTCTTTCTAGAGAAAAATAAGAGCCTCAATCTTGAAATAACAATTATAGGAGACCCCCTTCCCCACAGGGAAGACTAAGGGATCCTATAAATTTAGAGAATCATCCCATTAGACCACCTTTTGTTGAGAACCTAATAGCAGGAGAAGAGGAAGATGGGAATCCTGAATATTATATCCACCTTTTTTATCAAATGCAACCCCAGTTCTATTTAAATAAAGAGGAACGTGACCAATCATCTCTGCAGTTAGATAGAAGCCTAAAGGAATCAGAATCTTAGCAATATCAAAAAGGGTTCCAAAATGCAATATTTGAATTTCAGAGGCAACATAATTTGAATAATAGGAAGGTAACAATAGACCAAGGAAAGGCCACTTCTGACCCATCTACTTCTCAGCAACAGAAAAGAGAAACCCTCATGAATGGTGAGCCAAAGAATGTTACCTCTGATAAGACAGTTGAGAAAGGAGAAAAAACTCCTAAAAAGGGCCTAGAAGGAAGGGATGAAAGTAATGTGAAAACCATGAAAAATATTCATTCTTCTTTCAGTTTAGAAAATGAAATATCTAAAATAAAAATCTCAATTCCCTTGAACGAGTTGGTAAAAATCTCAAAGTATAAAGATCAGATTTTGAAAATAGTGAAGGGAGAGGAAGGAAAGCATCTCGATACTCTAAATTTGCATGATGATAATCCCACCCTTCTATCTGGCCCTCATGTTGAAATTGCTCCAGAAGATGAGGTTCCCCCTTTCTATATCAGTATGAGCATTCATGATCACATACTACATAATGCTATGTTAGATTCTAGGGCCTCATATAACCTCATGCCAAGATCAGTGGTGGAAATTCGAGGGTTAGAAATCACCAGACCCTATAAATATTCATTCTCCTTTGATTCTAGAAGAGTCCAATGTTTAGGGTGTGAAATTCCACAGGTGGAGATCACTTTAGCTTGAACAAACCTCACAATTTCACTCAAAGAATTGCAGAGTAGAAGAGAAAGAATATGATCAAAATTCACACATGAAACTCAAAGAATGTGGAAAACTGCTGTAATGTCATTCATCAACTATAAGTTGGAAAAAACATGAGAGTACAGTAGAATGAATTCGATATCAGTGAAGGTGATTCAAATTCTCCTCAAGGCATGGCTTGGACTGCATTAGAAACATCACCTAATCGGTAGTAGTGGCCACTGATAGTCAAATATCAGTTAAAATGAGTCTAACTGAGTCTAATTGATGCATGTGAGAACTAATCTATGAAAGGAGACTCCAAAGGTCGCATGACATACTATCAGTAGTCAAGTGGCACTCTGATACAAACAACTGGAAGCTACATTTAGTTAACTGAGCAATCAATGCAAGAACTGACTGATCAATCCATGAACTGACTGATGAGATCCTTGAAGTGTGTAGTAGGGCACATTAGTATCGAGATGATGAAAACAATGTGCACTAGGTAGGTAGGAGGGCTACTGATGGCTAAAAATAGGCTACAGGGGCTCAAAAATAAGGACTAGGTGCTGGGAGACTACCATACTGATGACTGGATGCATGCAGTATGCATGCATGCATGCAAATACAAATGATGATGGTGAGAATATTCCAACATAGGGATTATTAAAGACATGGTTGTCTCACTAACACAAATACCTTAGAATAATGTAATAATGGATATGGTAGTGCCTGATATTCCACCCAAATTCGGGATGTTGTTATCTAGACCTTGGGCATCTAAATTGAAATTAACTCTACAAATGGACATGTCTTATTCCACCATCCCTATTTTTGGAGAAAACAAAAGACTATATAGAGAGGATAGACTATCCTATGTAGTAAGTAGTAAGAGCAAGCATCATAATCATCCCATATTTGTTGTAGACACTGATATAGGCAGCTCAATTTTCTGTTATGATCTTGGTTTAGAAGAAAAAGGGGTGAAAATTACCAATCTGCCTTAACCAAATGATAAATCAGATAGTGAGAAAGAGATACAATGCATTGACAGCTCAGAAAATATAGAATATAGTGGTTAGCAAATGGAAAAAGGTAGTGATGAGAAATCAGAACTAGAAACAGAAGCTATAGCCACAGCCCAAAAAGAAAATCATTGGGTTATGAGATTTGGTGGGGTTGTGAACAAAGAAGGAGTTGTGGCAGGAGTATGGATCATCCCCCCATTAGAAGATAATAAATTCCCTAGGTTGCATTCCTTCAAATTGATGTTTGATTGTTCAAATAATGTGGCATAATATGAAGCCCTATTGTTTGGTCGCAATACACTCAAAGATATAAGAGCTAAAATTATCAAATTTTATGGAGATGCAAAGTTAATAATCCAACAAGTAAATGGGATTTATGAAACCAAGCATCCCAAAATGATGACTTATAGGAATATTGTGTGGGATATGTTGGAAAATTTCTTCACAAAACATAGTATTTCTTTCATTCCTAGATAGAAAAACACAACAACAAACATTTTGGCCAACTCTGCTAACAAATTTCAAATCCTTGCTTATCCCACCAAAACTTATATGATAAATATAAAGAATAGGCCCTATGTTCTAGACAATACCAGACATTGGAAAATATTTGATGATCAATAGATAAATAAATTCCTAGAGATGACTGAATATTTTTCCAATACCTAGATTGATCAAAAGAACTATGCAATTGATGAATGGGAACCTGATCCACCAAACTTCTTAACAACATTGGGAGATAAAGAGATTCTTCAGTTGAAAATAATTATATACCCAAAGGGTTGGTGCCATTGGAAATTTTTTTTTATGAAAATGATGTGTCCAAAAATCCTAAAGTGGCTCCAAAACACAATGAAGTGGAAGAATGTAATATTGGGGATGATGAAGAACCAAAAAATTTCAAGTTGTCCAAATCTCTAACCCCAGGCACCAAGGATGACTATGTTGATTTAATGAGAAAATTTTCTGATGTGTTTGCATGGTGTTATGAAGATTTGAAAGAGTATGATACATCTATCATACAGCACACCATACCAGTTAAGACAAGTAAAAATCCCTTCAAGCATAAGCTAAGAAGAATGAACCCTATGCTACTCCCTTTGATAGAAAAAGAAGTTAAGAGACCGTATGAAGGCAAAATCATAGTCTCACTAATATTTTTAAAGTGGGTAGCCAACATAGTCCCATCAAGGAAGAAAAATGGGGAAATCATACTGTGCATTGATTTCAGAAATATGAACAAATTGTCCCTGAAAGACTACTATCCCTTTCCCAAAATGGACCACATTTTACAGAAAGTTGTAGGGGTAGCAAGGATATCCATGCATGATGGATTTTCAGGGTACAGTCAGGTTAAGGTACAACCAGAATATCAAGACAAGTCAACATTTACCACACCTTGGGGGACCTTCATGTATGCAAAGATGCCTTTTGGTCTTTTGAATGCAAGAGCTACATTTCAAAGAGCTATGGACATAGCCTTTGCAGAAGAGAAAGATAAGTTTGTGGTTATCTACATGGATGGCATTACTGTGTATTCCAAATCTGATGCTGAGCATTTAAAACATTTACATCAAGTATTTTAAAAATGTAGAAAATTTGGGATTTCTCTGAACCCCAAGAAGTCAAACTTTTCCATGTAAGAAGGAAAGTTGTTGGGTCACATACTATCCAAATATGGAGTTAAAATTGACCCAGACAGAGTTGACACTATACAGAAAATTGAACTCCCAAGGAGTAAAAAAGAAGTCCAAACTTTTCTAGGCACAGTAAACTTTCTAAGAAGATTATCCCAAATTTTGCAGAGATCATGAGATGAATTACAAATATGGTCAAGAAGGATAATCAGATCAGATGGATTGTTGAAGCCAAGAAATAATTTGGATACATAAGAAGGGAAATTGTTGAAGCACCTGTGCTAATCAGTAATGATTTTGAGGAGGAATTTCTTATGTTTTCTTTTGCCTCTGAGTATTCTATAGATGGAGTACTTTTACAGAAAAATCAGGAAGGGGATGAGCAACCCATAGCTTTCTTCAGCAGAGCTCTTAGAGATGCTGAGCTCAAATACAACATCATGGAAAAGTAATCATATGCCATGATCAAAACTCTGAAAGATTTCAGGGTTTATGTTTTTCACTCCCATATTGTTTCTTATGTTCCTAATGCTGCTGTGAAAGATATATTGACACAACCTGATCTAGAGGGTAGAAGCGCTAAGTGGATAGTTGTGCAATTGGATTATGACTTGTATATCAAACCTACAAAGCTTATCAAAGGACAGGGACTGGCCAGGCTCATGGCTGAATCAAATTGGGATTCTCTCAGTGTGAATTTGGTCTCACACATGCTGGAAGAAACCACTCAAGATCCACTGTTACAGGTATCAGAAAAATTATTATCATCTCCTTGGTACTCTAATATTATATATGTTTTAAAAAACTTGCAAGCACCCCCTGAGATGGGTAAAAGAAAAGCTAGGTCAACAAAGATGAAGGAAACAAAGTTTTGCATATTGAATGGAATCCTTTATTGGAAAGACCCTGGAGGCATTTTATTGAACTGCATGTTGGAATATGAAGCCAAAGTGACCCTAAAATAATTTCACAAAGGTGTCTATTCGGGGCATCGTTACTGGAAGGCCACTGTCAACAAAATTATCAAGGCAGGATTTTATTGGCCCGCCATGTTAAATGATGCATACAAAGAAGTAGCCACTTGCCATGAATGCCATATCTTTGAAGGAAAAAGGAATCTCTTACCCTTTCCTTTAAAGCCAATCTCTATGGAAGCCCATTTCCAGCAATGGGAGCTAGATTTCATTGGTGAAATTATTCCCAACTCCTCTGGACAACACAGGTATATATTGACTACCACTGACTACTTCAAACATTGGATTGAAGCCATACCAACTATACAAGCCACAGAAACAGTTATTATCAAATTTCTAGAGGAAAATATCATGTCAAGGTTTGGTTTCCCTATTAAAATAATCACTAACAATGCCCAAGATTTCAAGTCCAAGAAAATGGTCAAATTTTGCAATCATTTTAACATCAAATTGGGCCATTCTATTGCTTAATACCCCCAGGGAAATGGATTAGCCGAGTCTTCTAACAAAATCATGTTCAGGATCGTTAAGAGGCTGCCGCAAGAAAACAAAAGGGCTTGTCATACCAAGTTGACCTTTTCTATGTGGGCTGATAGAATCACCTCCAAGAGATCCATTGGAGATTCACCTTTCAAATTGGTATATGGAACATAGGTGATATCTCCTTAGTCCCTAAGAGGGCCTTCAATGAGGCTGATACAGGTGCAAGAAGAAGATCCAAACCCTAAGCTAAGGAGAACCAATCAGCTGATTGAGATACAGGAAATGAGAGACAAAGTAAATGCTAAATCTATGCTAGCTCAAGAGAGGGTAAAAAATACTTTTGAAAAAAGAACCAAAGTGGATGATTTCCAAGTGGGAGATTTGGCACTGAAATGGGATGCTAGAAGAGAAGACGAAGCAAAAAAATTTGACAACCTCTGGCAGGGGCCCCATACAATCATTGCTTTCCATGGAAACAATGCTTTCTTCCTACATGACAAGGATCGTGAACCGGTGGGGAAGAGACCATTAAATGGGTGGTTCTTGAAGCACTATCTCCAATGACAAAAAAATATGTCGACCCACCCTCACTGTACATTACCATTTTTGAGTTTTGGTTAACTGTTTTCAGTTCTAATTTACAAAAAAGAAAAAAGAGGCAACTAGTCTACTGTTCTTGCTACCTCACAAGGAGGATGGCCTCCCCGATTGGAGCTGTTTTTATCACTTCTAGCAAATATCCCGCAAGAGAAGCAAAGGAAACCCCCCTACCGAAACCCCAAGCATGCCCATTGACCTTTTACACCAAAGGAATAAGTAGGGAACCCAAAAAATGGCTAAGTATCAACAAATTCCAAGCCATATGATCAAGCCGTAATGAAAAGAATGAGAAAAATGGAGGTCTTTTGTGCTCAAGTAAGATTGAACGGTCCCGATCGAAGTAAGGAGATCGAAGACGGAGAAAGGATTTCGCTGGGCGAACATGCATGGAAGATAGAGCTCTGAAATTTCAAAGTGATCATCCCTCCTAGACATAGATCAATGGATGAGGAAAGCGTTTAAATGATCAACGGATCATACAACATTTCTCAAGATAAAGACTTCGGGGGTTAATAGCAAAAATGGATGCAAAATTCCTTTATGGAATTGGCACATAAGACGTGAAGTCCACCGTTGATCTAGATCCGATGGTCCAAAGCAACTGTGGAAGGCACACTTGCTCAACGCTTAGCCTCTGGTCTTCCGCTTTCAAAATAACCTGAACGGTCGGGATTGAAAGAACAAGTTCAGATCAATGGCTGGGAAGCGATCCACAACGCATCCACTGAGAATACTTTCCGACTTTCCAACTTTTTGAACCCGTGCTGTGGATTATGGAAGTCGGAACGGTATTTGTCTTCAAATGGACACAATTGGATTTTTGATTTCCGCAATCCACATTACGGAATGCGGATTGCAAAGGTACAATTTTTCCAAGGGCGCAAAGTCGGGTATCCTACTTCCAAGTCCCGCATTGACGAATGCGGATTGTGGAGGCCCAATTTCTCCAAGGGAATAAGTTCAGGTTTTCGACTTCCGAGTCTCACATTGCGGACTATGGATTATGGAGGGTGATTTCTACAAAGTTGTGTGATGGTGTTCTGCATTTCCGAGTTCCACATTGAAGATTGCGGATGTTGGAGTGATCCAGGTGGATATTGGTGGCCACCGCCTATTCCACTTAGGGCCCCAACATTGTTCTTTAAATTCTTTTAGTTTCCTTAATTATAGCACAACTTACTATTTTTAGCAGTTTTTCGAGTCCTAAACTTTCAGAGTCATTTTCAAGCCCTAAACGACATTTTATGGGAAAACTTTCTCTAGTGAATGTGGAACATTCACGGTTTTCAGTGTAGTCCTTGGATAGATATTTCCAATGAGGTATCATGTGTGTCAAACGGAGATCGTATGCCAAAGTACGATGCCGGGAAATTGATGTACCAATTTACCCCAACGGGGCCCATAGTTTGGCATTTTTTTTCATTTCCTAGGCTTAGGTTTTTGGATGATTAGGGTTTTCCTTTGTTTCTCAATAATAGATAGGATTTGAGCCCCATTATAACTCTAAGTTCAGAGGCCAGTGGACACCACATCTCTTCTCAAAGATAAGCTACCAGCGCCCTAGCTAGTTTATTTCCATTCTGTCTGTAAGCATATTTCCGTTATGTGGTATTAATGAAATGAAGTCTTATTTCTGTTGCATCTCTGCGTTTATGTGTATTTATGTAATTCCTTGCATTCCTTCATAAGTCTGGATCAGTGGTATCAGAGTGGGTCTGCTCTTTCTCAATCCTTCTTTGCATGTCCCCAACGAGGTCGGGGTATAAGGAGTTAGGGCTCGACCTGGTTGAACCCTTGCAAGATCAGCCTCGCAAACCCTGACGGTCTCCCATGGCGGACGAAAAGAAATATGAGTGAGCAGGAGATCCTATCAAAATATTGCTCGAGGAGGCCGTCAAGAAACAAAGGATCGCGAAGATGGATAACTTTTCCCAGATCCTTCAACGACTTCCCAGCAGCAGCCATTCTGGAGGCGCAGCCCCTTTTAAGGTACACGTAAACTTTGACATTCCCATATTTGAAGGCCAAATACATGTAGACATCGTAGATAGATGGTTGAATCTATTAGAAGGGTACTTCTCGGTGCATGAATTTTCCAACCGAGAAAGGATCACTTTTGCACTCCTCAAAGCCGCCCCCCATGTCAAGGACTGGTGGGAAACCTACTGTGAGCAGAAGGACGAGAGGAAATCCTCTCTGTTTTCAGCCGCACCCACTTGGAATTCTTTCCTAGATGCCATCAAGGAACAATATTATCCCATGGGAAGCTATGAGGACAAGTACATACAATGGACTACGCTGCGGTAGTAAAGGGATCAAGATGTTCATGAGCGGACGAATTTGTTCCATACCCTGCGCACAAAACTGGGTATCAAAGATTCGGAGAAACATTTGGTGCTGAAGTACCGAAGTTGTCTGCATAGATACATTCAGGAGGAAATGGAGTTCCCCGACATCTCCTCGCTTGGCGCTGCATATCAATTTGCTGCCAAGATTGAGAAAATTTTCAAACAGAAGAAGCGAGACTTTGGATCTGCGAATCATAAGCAAGGGAAAGGTGCCCCCAAACTGTAGAACAAATGACAAAGCCAAGGAGGGGACGCTAAGGATAACCCACCAAAACCACAAGCAAAGAACAACACTGCGAAACCAAAGAAGGACATAGGAAAGTGGTGTGAGTTTCATAAGAGCTCCACGCACAACAAAAGTGAGTGTCGGGACAAGCAGACACTAGTGGTCGAGCTAAAGGCTTCTGAATCGGATGCATGCTCTGACTCCGAACTAGAACCCGAAAAGGGAAATGACAAGGGGAAGCAGATTATCGATGCGGAGCCCAACGCCACTATTGCCACCACAAAGTTCCAAAAGGAGGAACCGAAATATCCATAGGAGGGAGATCACCTCCTCCATTCCCAGATGTGGGTAAAGGGTTCCTCGCTGCAGTTCATTGTCGATAGCGGGAGCCAAAAAAACCTCATTTTAGCAGAAGTGTGAAGCAGTTGGGCTTGTCGACCATAGCACACCTACAACCGTACACCATTGGGTGGCTTCACCAAGGACGGGATCTTCACGTCATCCAGTAGTGTCGCCTTCCATACAGCATCAAGCCCTTAACATATGAGGTATTATGTGACATTGCTCCTCTTGATGTTTCTGATGTATTGTTAGGCCAACCATACTTGTGGAAGTGACATGTTGTGTATGAGTCTCGACCTCGCGTTGTTATTGTTACTTTGGGAAATAATTTGTACAGGATACCGGAGGTAGCGCCGCCTGCCACCATCTCTTTGTTTACTGCAAAACAATGCAGTAAGCTCATTTCCAAAACAGGAAAAATTTGTTTTCCTGGTAATCTGCCCTCAGGGAAAGAATAAGATTGTGGCCATGACCTCTAAACAGAGCTCCTCCACCTGAAAAAAACAGATGAGAAAGGTCATGGAGGAGTACGGGGACATCTTCACCTCACCCGCAGGGGTTCGTCTGCACAGTCAAGTCAAGCACCCCATCGATCTGACCCTAGGTGCGCCACTGCCCAATGGACCAATCTATCGACGCTCTTGTTAGATTTTTAGTATTAAATCACAATAATATAGGATCTTTGCTGAGATAACAACATCTACAGTATATCAATGCATGACAATCATAATATGACAAGCATCACAAGCATCACAAGAATCAAAAGCATAGAGACAAGAGACACAGAGTTTCCGTGGGGAAAACCCTAAGGTGAAAAACCCCACAACTTCCTCAGAGATAGAGAGAGCAATGGCTCAACCAAAATACAACCAAATAATACAGAGATAGTCTCCTAGCAGATGATCCTCCTCCTCCTCACTAGTGCGCCACTTTTCAGAGAGAGAGATAGATACTTTTCCGAGTGAGTAAAATAGAGATCTCCTATCTCTATTTATACTCACCTTTTTGCCCAGTGACCTACTGGGGCCGACTTGTCTACTTGAGTACATCCACATTATATTATATATTAAATAGGGCCGACCCCATAAGGTGGTCTAATAACCCATCGGCAAGTACACACACTTGCGACACTTGTCAATCCACATGACGACACTTCCTTATAGAGGAATAACACATCTCTTATAAGGGTACAATGAATATATATATAATACACTGATGAAATACATTCCGAAGTTACATATACATCAACACTCCCTCTTAACTAGGAAGGTATTTCTCGACACAGATCTGCTAGACAAGTCTTCTTCTCTGGATCATCATCATCGATGAATCATCATCGTCATCGTCACTGCTGCTACTATCTCAACCAATCTCTGTCTCTACTCGTCATAGGAAGTTCTACAGAGCCAGTCCTTTTTCATACTGGATGTAGGCCCACCACCTGTAGGTCTTCGTCATCACTAGCCATACTGTGGAATCCTCAGGACTTATTACGTGCATCACAAAACCTCGAAAGAGCATCCCAGGATATTACGGGTACACAACTCCAACCTGTAGGATCTCCCAGGGCGCTATTACATGTGACCCCACCACAAAACCTCAAAAGAGCATCTCAGGATGTTACGGGTACACAACTCCGACCTGAAATCTCCCAGGGCACAAATTACATGTGGTCCACCACAAAACCTAGCAAGAGCATCTCAGGATGTTACGGGTACACAACTCCGACCTGAAATCTCCCAGGGCACAAATTACATGTGGTCATGGAAAAACCTCGCAAGAGCATCTCAGGATGTTACGGGTACACAACTCTGACCTGAAATCTCCCAGGGCCCAAATTACATGCCATAGGACAAAACCTCGCAAGAGCATCTCAGGATGTTACGGGTACACAACTCCGACCTGAGATCTCCTAGGGCACAAATTACATGTCCTCCCAGAGCAATGTCTCGAAAGAGCATCCCAGGCTGTTACGGGTACACAACTCTGACCTATAGGATTTCCCAGACATGCTCATCTGCACAACCTGATCCACGACCACAGAGTATCAACCTGATACTCACCATACATCATCCTGATGTACTCATGATCGTCCTGATCATAATCACTGCAACGTCCTGCTGCATGTCATCTAGAGCAACATCCTGAAGCTCGTCATCCATGATCATCCTGATCATCAATGCAACATCCTGCTGCATGTCATCTGGAGCAACATCCTGAAGCTCGTCATCCATGATCATCCTGATCATCAATGCAACATCCTGCTGCATGTCATCTGGAGCAACATCCTGAAGCTCATCATCCATGATCATCCTGATCATCACTGCAACATCCTGCTGCATGTCATCATACATGATCCACCTGATCATCAAATGCATCTACCTGATGCACACCAAGTATCTATCTGATACATATCATCATACATGATCCTCCTGATCATACAATGTATCCACCTGATACAAATACAAATACATGATACATATCACCATACATGATCTACTTGATCATACAATGTATCCACCTGATACATATACAGATACATGGTCCACGCATCCAACATGATGCATATACAAAAATACATACACATGATCCAACTGATCATATCCAGCATCCAACATGATGCGTACATACATACATAAAAATGATCCAACTGATCATATCCAGCATCCAACATGATGCGTACATACATACATAGAATGATCCAACTGATCATATCCAACATCCAACATGATGCGTACATACATACATAAAATGATCCAACTGATCATATCCAGCATCCAACATGATGCGTACATACATAAAATGATCCAACTGATCATATCAAGCAGAAACTAGAACATCATCATGATGCTCATCATCCAGCGCTTACATCCACATCCATGTGAAGGATCCTCCTTCCAACATGCTTGGAATGGCTTCAGCAAATGTGTCCATCACTTCTTCCTCGAAGTGTCCTCGATCTGAAGAACGCCAAGCCTCTCTCTGAAGTACTCGAACTTCACCCTGGCTAGCGGCTTTGTCAACACATCTGCAATCTGCTCGTCCGTCGCAACATACAGGAGCTTCACAGCTCCTCTCTGCACCATATCCCTGATATAGTGATATTTGATCTCTATGTGTTTCGACCTGTCATGAAACACTGGGTTCTCGGACAGCTTCACACAACTCTGGTTATCACAGAAGATACCAGTAGCCTCCAACGGGAGATCAAATAACTCAGACAGTAGCTTCCGTAGCCATACTGCCTCACAACTAGCTGAATAGGCTGCAACATACTCTGCCTCGGCTGTACTCAGTGCTACGCAGGACTACTTCCTGCTAAACCAAGAGATCACACCTGATCCCATACTGAAGCAACACCCAGATGTGCTCTTCCTATTTGCAGCACTGCCAGCCCAATCTGAATCAACATAACCCTGCAGGTTAAACTTTTGATTTGCCTCATATCTGAGCCCATAATCCACTGTACCCTTCAGGTACCTCAAAACATGCTTTACATCAACCAGGTGAACACTCCTTGGATCCGTCAGGAACTGGCTCAATGTGTTCACAGCAAAGCAAATATCTGGTCTCGTGTTCGTCAGGTACATCAAGGACCCAATAATCTGACGATACATAGAAACATCAACTGGCTCAGATGAAGCATCACAAAGAAGCTTCAGATTCGATGCCATAGGTGTGGCCATGGCTTTGCAATCCATCATCCCAAATCTCTTCAGGATATCTACTGTGTACTTCCCTTGACCAAGAAAGATCCCACTTGCATTCTGCCACACCTCCATACCTAGGAAATAGTGCATCATTCCCAAATCTTTCATATCGAATTCAGCTGCAAGCTTCCTCTTGGTATCTGCAATCATTCTGTCATCTCCTGTCACAAATAGGTCATCCACATATAGTAGTAGAATCACAGGATTCCCTTCCTCAACCTTGTAGTAAAGGTTGGAATCCACTTTACTCTTGGTAAAGCCCAAACTAGATAGGAAACTGTCCATCCTACCATACCAGGTTCTGGGAGCTTGCTTCAAGCCATACAAGGCTTTCTTCAATCTGCATACATAAGATTCCATGTCATGTATTTCAAAGCTGAGTGGCTGTTCCACATATACTTCCTCTTCTACTACACCGTTCAAGAAAGCAGTCTTGACATCCATCTGGTGTATCTTCCATTTCATTGCTGCAGCCAGGGCAAGTACTGTTCTGATGGAAGTATATCTGGCTACAGGTGCAAAGGTTTCTTCATAGTCTATTCCTTCCTTCTGAGAGAAACCACGAGCTACGAATCTTGCTTTATATTTTTCCACACTGCCATCTGCAGCATGCTTGATTTTGTAGATCCACTTGGAAGTTACAACAGACTTCCCTTTAGGTCTTGGGACAACATCCCAAACATCATTCTTCATAATTGATTGGTATTCCTCAACCATAGCATCCTTCCATTCTTTCTTTTCTGCTGCCTCTTCATAACTGGCAGGCTCTTTGTTCATGATGTCACAGAGTAAAGCAACATAACTAGTGTGTGATCTGGTTCTCTTCTTTGCTCTGTGTTCTTCTTCTGGAATGCCAAATCTTTCTGCATCATGAATGAGCTCTCTAGCCCATGCAGGTTTCCTCTTGTGAGAGTTATCCTCACGAGGTGGATCTACAGGTTCTTGTGGATCTTCAAACTCACGAGCAGTTTCTGGAACTGCTTCAGTCATGGTAGTGTCCTGAAATCTTGTTTCCTTAGGTTCTTCATAAACTTCGGTAGGTGCCTTTCTTGATTTGATGAATGCTGAATTCTCATCAAATGTTACATCCCTGCTGACATCAATCTTCTTGAACCCTGGAAAATATATTCTGTAAGCCTTCGAGCTTTCACTATAACCCACAAAGATACCCTTCTTTCCTGAAGGATCTAGTTTAGTCCTCTTCTCTTTTGGGACATGAGTGTATACTGGACAACCAAATATTCTGAGATGGTTGACTTCAGGTTTCTTACCAGAAAAGACTTCTTCTGGTGTCTTGTTGTCCAATATCTTGTGGGGTGTTCTATTCTGCACATATACTGCTGTTCTAGCTGCTTCTGCCCATAGATGCATAGGAAGATCCTGGTCATGCAACATTGCCCTTGCTGCTTCCATGATAGTTCTGTTCTTCCTTTCTGCAACTCCATTCTGTTGAGGATTATAAGGAGCAGTCAACTCCCTCTTAATCCCTCAATCACTGCAAAGCTTCTTGAAGTCATTTGAGGTGAATTCTCCACCATTGTCAGATCTGAATGTCTTGATTTTCTTGTCAGTTTGATTCTCCATCAAGGTTTTGAATTTCTTGAATTTATCAAGCACCTCATCTTTGCCCTTCAAGAAGTGTACCCAAGTCTTCCTGGAGAAGTCATCAATAAATGATACATAGTAAACATACCCACTTAGGGAACAGGATGACATGGGGCCACATAGATCTGAGTGGATGATTTCCAGGATGTCTTTTGCCTTGCTTTCACTGCTTGGGAAAGCCTTCTTAATGTTCTTACCTTTTGCACATCCTTTGCAAACCCCTTCATGTTTGGTCTTGATTTCTGGAAGACCTTCTACAGCCTTGCTTGCAATTGGAAGTGCTCTATAGTGCATGTGAGCAAGTCTCCTATGCCAAAGTTCACTTGGCTCCATGGATTCATGTACCATGGCATGTTCAGGTTGACCCTTTAATTTATACAAGCCTCCCTCTTGCTCTCCAATCACTACTGCATCATCTATAGTTTTTCCCTTTGGCCACATTAGTACTTGGCCATCAACAAATGCAACCCTCATACCTTTTGCATCTAGAGCAGAGATGGAGAGTAAGTTCTTCTTGAGCCCAGGTACATAGAGGACTTCCTTCATCTTCAAAGATTTTCCAGAATCTAAGTTGTAAGAGGCTTCACCACTTCCTTTGATTGGATATTGATAATCATCCCCAAGTTTCACCTTATGGGGTGATTCATGTTCAGAAAGGTTCACAAATGATTCCTTGAACCCAGTCATGTGTTTGGAATCCCCACTATCAATCAACCAATCATTACATCCATGGGAGATGGTACCTGTAAGAGCGGAAATTAGAACATATTCTTCTTCACTTGATGAGTCATCATCACTACTACTTTCTGCCCTAGCCTTCTTCTTTGGAGGTTCATCATCTTCGGCAGCATGAGCATGAAACCTTCTTTTGCTGCCTTTCTTCTTCTTACTGGAGTTGTTCTTATTATCCCTCTTGTTCTTGGGACAATCTGAAGCAAAGTGACCCTTCTCATTGCATGTGAAGCATCTTAGGTCCTTCTTACTCTTTTGATGGAATCTTTTGGGGTGAGGGTGATCCTTCTTGGTTTTGCTTCTTTTGGTGTGGGCTGCAAGAGCTTGATCTTCTCCTCCCATCTTTTCCTCACGAGCTATAAGTCTAGCTTCTTCTTGAGAGCATTCTTCCCTCAATCTGTTGAAGGAGATCAATTTCTTCCTTGCACAAATTCCTTGAATAAAGGAATCCCATGACCTAGGTAGGCCATTTAGAGTAGTCATCACCACCTCACCATTCTCCACCATTTCATCTACTGCTTCTAATTGTTCCTTGATCTGAGAGACCCTTGAAAAGTAAGATTGAATGGTTTCTCCATTCTGAAACTTCACTGCTTTCAATTGGTTCCGCAGGGTCATCTTCCGATTTATGTTCTTTCCTTCAAATAGCTTGGTCAAAGATTCAAACATCTCTTTGGGTGTCTTGAGAGAAGACACATGGGGTATGAGATGGTCTTTGATAGAATCAGCAATGATTCTCTTTTCCTTGACCAAGTTCTTCTTGTGCAATACCTTGGCCTCTTCATCCTCTGGGATAGGGATGTCTTCTTTCACATATGAGTCCAACTCATTCTCTTCCAGGATTAGCCCAATCCTATACTTCCAGGCTCGGAAGTTATCAGCCCCTTCAAGCTTATCCTCAAGCTTGGTGTGAAGAGACATCTTTAAGAGTACTTCAAATGGAAATAGAAAAGATTTAGAACTTACCACTTGAAGTGCTGAAAACTGGATCTGGTCCCGGATTAGGGTTTGTCAGAGAAACCCTAAAAATTCAAAATGTGAATTTCAAAATTCCGAAAGGATAGAAAGATGCGCCTTGGAGAGCTGATCATCCTAGTACATTCAGAATTTGAGATCAGCAAAGTCTTACCCTTCAGAATTTCCTTTTTGTCCTCCCGGGTTCACTAGGGAGAGCCCTGAATTAGGGTTTGAGTTTCCCGGAGATCTACCCAGCCAAAAATCTCGATCCAAAGCTCAAACCTTCGATTTTTGCAAGGAGCTTCCTGCTGTACCTTCAGTTTCCAGAAATTCCTATTTTTGTGGAAACCCTAATTTTTAGGGCCAAAACTGAAAATGCTCGGAACTGAAATCTGATTGGACAGAAAGATGCGCCTTGATGAGTAGATCCAATCTACTATACTGAATTTCAAAAATCTGTGGAGAGAAACCCAATAAACAAGGAATACGACTGCAAAATGTCTTCTTCTCAGTTAAGCTCTGATACCATGTTAGATTTTTAGTATTAAATCACAATACTATAGGATCTTTGCTGAGAGAACAACATCTACAGTATATCAATGCATGACAATCATAATATGACAAGCATCACAAGCATCACAAGAATCAAAAGCATAGAGACAAGAGACACAGAGTTTCTGTGGGGAAAACCCTAAGGTGAAAAACCCCACAACTTCCTCAGAGATAGAGAGAGCAATGGCTCAACCAAAATACAACCAAATAATACAGAGATAGTCTCCTAGCAGATGATCCTCCTCCTCCTCACTAGTGCGCCACTTTTCAGAGAGAGAGATAGATACTTTTCCGAGTGAGTAAAATAGAGATCTCCTATCTCTATTTATACTCACCTTTTTGCCCAGTGACCTACTGGGGCCGACTTGTCTACTTGAGTACATCCACATTATATTATATATTAAATAGGGCCGACCCCATAAGGTGGTCTAATAACCCATCGGCAAGTACACACACTTGCGACACTTGTCAATCCACATGACGACACTTCCTTATAGAGGAATAACACATCTCTTATAAGGGTACAATGAATATATATATAATACACTGATGAAATACATTCCGAAGTTACATATACATCAATAGCTCTATTATGGAGAATGACAAAATCAAGAGGCAGATTCAGGATTTGTTGCAAAAAGGGCACATTCGAGCAAGTCCATCACCCTGTGGGAGCCCGATCATGTTGGTGCAAAAGAAGGATGGGACTTGGATACTCTGTATTGACTATCGAGCACTGAATAATATCACTGTCCGGAATAGGTACCCGATCCCATGGATTGATGACATTTTGGACCAACTCAGGGGGGGAATATTTTAGTAAGATCAACTTGAAGTCCAGGTATCACCAGGTACCAATCGAACCCTCCGATGTGTGGAAGACCTCCTTCAAAACAAAGGAGGACCTTTTCAAATGGTTGGTCATGCCTTTTGAGCTGACAAATACTCCTGCAACCTTCATGAGGATGATGGACGACATCTTGCGGCCATTCACCAACTCATTTTCAGTAGTGTACTTGGATGACATCTTGATCTTAAGCCAAACTTCGGGGGAGCACCTCCACCACATCCGATAGGTCCTCCAAACACTACGGCAACACAAGTTGTGTGCCAATTTGGAGAAGTGCCCTTTTTGCATGACCCAAGTTCAATATCTGGGATACATTATTGATGAGCGAGGGGTGCATGTGGATCCATCCAAGATCCAAGTCATTCGGGATTGGCCAACCCCTACCACTCTAACAGAACTCCACAACTTTTTGGGTCTTTTTTATCCAATTTCTACCGCAGGTTCATGTTGGGATTCTCATATCACTTGGCCCTTGAGCCAAGTCACCAAGGGAGGAGCGAAAGCAAAATTATTTTTGGCCCTTCTTGTACTTGATATTTAAATGAAACTATTGCAGATATGTGGACCACTTCTGATGGCGATCATTCTGCAACTTCCCTTGTGTTTGCATGAACTGCAGGGGTCGATGGTCTGTGTGGACGACCGTTTCCTTCCCTAAAATGTAATGCTTCCATTGTCGGAAATCCTACATAATGGAATACATCTCCTTGTCATAAGTGGGACACTTCCGAACTGTGTCGGAGAGTGTCTCACTGTGATATGCCATTGGCTGTATCTATTGAGTAAGAACTGCCCCAATAGCATAGTCCGAGGCATCTGTCTCAATCTCAAATGGTTGTTACAAGTATGGTAATGTGAGCACTGGGGAAAAGCAGAGGTGATGTTTCAACTCGACGAACACCTCCTGTTGAGATTCAGACCAAAAATAAATTTTCTTTCGCTCCTCCCTTGGTGACTTGGCTCAAGGGCCAAGTGATATGAGAGAATCTCAACATGAACCTGCGGTAGAAATTCAGACCAAAAATAATTTTGCTTTCGCTCCTCCCTTGGTGACTTGGCTCAAGGGCCAAGTGATATGAGAGAATCCCTTCTTGTACTTGGATTATTGCCTCAGCTGACCACCGATCATGGTACTTACCACCGTGCTCAACTCTTGTGGGCACGAGACTTTTGATTGGCCACTTCTCTACAAGAGCAATCTAGAATTTGGCCACACATACAAGACACTCTTTGATGGTAAGCAAGTTCCCAATTTCCACCTCTAGGATGGACTGTTATGTCACCTGGGACACCTTTGTGTTCCTTCAAGTGAGTGCGCGAAGATTATTTAGGAATCCCAGTACAGTCGGGTCGCTGGGCATTTCGGCGTCGAGAAAATAGTGGCAGTATTGCAAAAGTATTTCTATTGGCCAAACCTTCAAGTGGATGTCAAGAAGTACATCAGATCCTACACTGCTTGTGTCATTTCCAAACCGACCATCAAGAAGCAAGGCCTCTACACTATGTTTCCTACCCCTAGTTGACCTTCGGAATCCATCTCCATGGATTACATGTCAGGCCTTCCTTCTACTAAGCATGAAAATGACTTTGTTTTCATGGTCATTGACAGATTCTCGAAGATAGCCATTATGGTGGCCTGCAAGAAGAATATCACAGTAAAAACCACTGCTAAACTCTTCTTTGAATGAGTGTGGGTACACTTTGGGATCCCACAATCTATAATCTCAGATCGAGACAAAAGGTTCCTCAGTACATTTTGGTCCAGCCTTTGGTCAATGCTGGACACCAAGCACACCAAGTCCACAGCTTTCCATCCCCAAACTAATGGCCAAACAAAGGTTGTCAATAGGATGATCATACACATTCTGCGCATGTACAACTCAAAGAATCCATGCACATGGGATGAGATCCTCCCCTATGTACAACATAGCTATAACCGAGCTCTCCACAGCTCAAACAGCCATAGCCCCTTTCAGGTGGGCTTGGAATTCCAGCCACTATGTCCCATTGACGTAGCCATGCCATTTGCGTTCACTCAAGCCGATTTAGCTCATGTCGAACTGGAAGCTGACAAGGAAAACAACTTCATCGAGCGCATTCAACACATCTGGCAACAGTTTCATGACATATTGGACAGAACCAATGCCAAATACAAGCAACGACATGATCAGCATCGGGTGCCACACAACTTCCAGGTGGGAGACAAAGTGTGGCTACATTTGCAGAAGGAGCGCCTTGCTGTACCCTATCGTAAGCTTCGCCCACTCTGATATGGGCCATACACTATTACCAAGGCTCTAGGGGACAATGCCTTCGAGCTTAATATTCCACCATTCCTTGGTCTACACCCAGCGTTCAATGTGGACCGCCTTCGGCCCTACTTTGCACCTCTACTAGACATCTACGACATTGCAGAACAACTCACAACAACAGAGTTAAACCTAGACTGCAGGGAACATGCCACCACAGATCGTATCATGGACATGCAAATCAAGAACACTCGCCAGCAAAATATCCAATTGTATCGGGTTGTCAAAGCTGGCCAACTCCTGCACCAGGGAAAGTGGCTCACTAGAGACCAAGTTCAACAGAAGTTTCCTCATCTCATGGAGGAACTCCACGCAATGGGGACCATTGCTTCTTAAGGGGGGAGGAATGATCAAGGTGGATATTGGTGGCCACTTCCTATTCCACTTGGGTCCCCAACATTGTTCTTTCAGTTCTTTTAGTTTCCTAAATTATAGCACAACTTACTATTTTTAGCAATTTTTCAGGTCCTAAACTTCTGGAGCAGTTTTGAGGCTCTAAACGACTTTTTTTGGAAAACTTCCTCTAGTAAATGTGCAACATTCACAGTTTTTAGTGTAGTCCTCAGATAGATCTTTCCAATGAGGTATCATGTGTGTCAAACGAAGATTGTATGCCAAAGTTACGATGTCGGGGAATTGTTGTACTAATTTACCTCAACAGGGCCCATAGTTTGGCATTTTTTCGTCTCCTAGGGTTAGATTTCTGGATGATTAGGATTTTCCTTTGTTTCTCAATAATAGATAGGCTTCGATCCCCATTGTAACTCAGAGTTCAGAGGTCGGTGGCCGCCACATATCTTCTCAGAGATAAGCTACCAGCACCCTAGCTAGTTTATTTCCATTATGTCTTTAAGCATATTTTTGTTATGTGATATTAATGAAATGAAGTCTTATTTCTGCTGCATCTTTGTGTTTATGTGTACTTATGTAATTCCTTGTGTTCCTTCATAAATATGGATCATGGAGGTGAAATTTGACAAGGTCTGTTTTGCAGTTCCATTTTTCGACACCTACATTGTGGCTTGCAGATTGCGGATTGTGCATTAAAAGGGTGTGCACAAAAGTGTACATACTTTGTGAGTCTATCAACAACCACCATAATAACATTCCTTTGGACTTGGGTAGACCTATGATAAAATACATGGATACTTCCTCCCATCGTTGGAGAGGTATGTCTAATGGTTTTGGGTCTTAAATGTTTCACCCTTATTATGTTGGAAACCAAGCATTCAGCCACAAACCTTTGAACATAAGATTTAAGACCTTCCCAAAAAATTCCTTCTTGACCCTGTGGTAAGTTTTCACGAATCCTGAATTCCCACTTATAGGAGAGGCATGTGATTTTGAAAGGACCTTCTGCTTGAGTTGATAATTTTTGCATAAATATAAGCGATCCTTATACCATAGTGAATCATTTTTCCACACAAAAGTATTTAATACACTGGGATCATTATGTATATTTTGAATTAGTGTCCACACAGATAGGTCTTTTTTTCCATTCTTCCCTTGCTGCTACTATCCAATCTGGTTGTAGAATAGAAATGGAACAAAGTAATGTCCCAACATCTTCATCTTTTCTGGAGAGTTCATCTGCCACAACATTATGTTTCCCCTTTCTATAGATTATTTCAAAGTCATATCCCAAAATCTTGGTTACCCACTTTTGTTGCTCTTCTGAAGATAGTCTCTGTTCCAAGAAGTATTTAATACTATCATGATCTGTTTTGACCTTGAAGTGCCTACCTATTAGGTAAGGATGCCATTTATTAAGAGCATGTAGTATTGCCAACATTTCCTTCTCATAAATGGGATTTTGTAAGTTCTTTCCCTTGATTGGATGACTTGTGAAATCAAGTGGGTGTCCTTGCATTAGAACAATGCCAATGCCATTTCCTGAAGCATCACATTCCACAATAAAGGTTTTTGTGAAATTTGTTGTGTCCAATACAGGATTTGTGCACATGTAATGTCCCTATTTAGGAATTTTTATTAAAGTGACCAATTTTCCATTTTTTCCCCAAATTCGACCTTTGACTAGTTTTTAGCTCTAGGTCTCCAAATTGCTCCAAATGCTCATGAATCTTCTGAGAAGGTGTATGGATGATGTTAGAACATAAATATGTGTTTCAGGGATGCTTTTGGAACCTTCCAATACTTATGCAAATCCACTTTCAATTCTGACCAATGTAGGGAACTTTACTAGCAAGTTCCCTTTGACTAGTATTGGTCTCTAGGTCTCCAATTGGCTCCAAATGCTACCAAATATTTAGTGAAGGTGTATGAATGATATTTGTACTTGATTATGATTTTCAGGGATGATTTATGACCATCAAAGTACTTCTTCAAACTTGTTTAATATTCTGTACAAAGTATGGAATTTAACTAGCAATTTGAGGCTCAAATCCCCCCGAGGATAAGTTCTGAAAATGGCTCTCCAAATGCCTCCAAACCCACTCGAAATTATGAACAGAGGTAGGGGATGTCTAAATTATATTATTTAGGTCTCATTTGCACCATTAATTATTAATTAAGTCTGTTATAACATTCTCCCAAACAGCAACAAAAATCACTAATCCGACCCTTGGGGAAATGGCACCAAATCTCTTCCAAATGTAAATAAACTGAGCAAGGTGGCTTCAAATTCTTAAGTGTTGAACATGAAACTTGTAAAAATAATCAATGGAATTCCATGCATCATAAATATATCAGAGAAACATTCTTCCATTCGAAATCATCATCAATACATTGGCATACATCAAGGTAGTGGGGAAATGGCACTGTTCTTTCATTAAAAATGGGATTTATACATTTCTACTTGGAATTTAGACCTGAAACTTTCTGGAGATGAATAACAGAGTATTTAATTCATATTACAAAATAAATGGGGCATGAAAATCTCCCCCAAAGAGTACAATAGCTCACCAAAAACGCCCTCCCTCGAGGATCAAGAATATGCCATCAAAACTGGAAATGGTTGAGAGAATGTGCTGCAATAGAAGAAACCATGATCTGACCTGTAGCTTACACATGAAAATAAATACTAGATTAAAGCTCTAAATTAAAGGTCTGAATGGCCTTTCCAATTACCAACTTGGATGGGAATCTTTCACCCTCGAAATTGGCTAAGGCAAGAAACTAGTCATCCACCAGCTCTCCCTCTACACAAATGCATTTTCAAATTCTACAAATGATAAAAAAACTGGTTTCATTCTTTGTTATTGAGATTTATAAAGTTCTAATTTCCTCCATGGTTCGAATTCCTTCCAAGAGACTCATGCCAACTCAAGTTGGGAAGAGATTCCAAAGAATGCCACTTGTACAACAATTCCTAGTCTCCCACTTCCACCAAATCACATGTGGAAGCATCTTAGCTTCCCTAACACCCTTGAGAACCCTCTTGGAGTCTATTTTTAGCCTTGACATGTCAAATATGTGATATGTCATCCTTCAGGTCTGCTTTTTGTCATAGGTGTCATAGCATCTTCATCATTGTTGTCATAGAGCTAGGGAATCTAACCCAAGTGTCTCACTAGCTCTAAATTGCCTCTTCCTCTTCCATGTGAGTTACTCTTCCTCTATATTTCGACCTCATTGACTCATGCCAAGTATTATTGACCTTATAACTCATCCCAAGAACATTAGGCTTCCCATGGATTCAAAATTGCAAGAAGTGGATTCCATGTGGCACATAAATTCTAGCTTGTGTGGGTCCCACTTCCTCCATGTGTCTTCATGATCAAATGCCACTTTGATTTTCACTTGTATATATTTATTTATCTCCTTTATTAAATATTTATTCCATCCTAATGTTCCAACATCATTTATTATCCCCATTATTCCAAATCTCAAAGCTTCCACCCCAAACCTAGGAAACTAGTAATTTTCCTCCTTGGCAATTATTTGACCTTTATCATCAATTTGACAAACTCTAATGAATAGGGCCAATTTGCTTAGGCCATTGTGACCCAATGCCAAATTTGGGACATGAAAAATCCTCCCTTCCCAATATTGCTTGTCCTCAAGCAATTTCAAACATGGGTGTTGAAGAACCTGCTTTCTGTATAATTCTTTGAAGTTGCCATTGAATTTCCCAACCTTGAGTCTTTGAGCTTCCATAAGGATTTTAAAGAGGAACCACCATGCTTGCTGCTGCACTACTCTGATAAAAATCACTTTATTAAGTGGGAAATCCATCTCCCATACTTCTTGTTTCCCAAAAGAATTGAAACCAATGAGACAAAAATTATTCCAGGGTCCCATTGCTTGTATTGCACCCCAACAATTAAGAGTGCTCTCCAACCCACACCGTTAGATAAGAGGATTCCTGGATCCCATTTTCTTGTATGCAGTCTTCCAAACATCATGAGTACAAAATATATATCATCAAATTACATAACAACATAATGAAAATGTACATCAAGGATATGCTTCATCAAAGAGTCATGAAAGTGCTTATACCTCCAAGCAAGTAGACCACCATTTTCCAAGTGCATACAAGCTTCAAGTGAATAATCAAATCTGATCCAATTACATAGGAAAGTATCCCATGTCCTATAATGATGCTCCAAAAATATATAACATGCATCAAAACAATCAGCCCTGTATTCTTTCATCCAAATAGTTAATGAAGTTCCTCCAACATCAATTGAACTAAGCAAGGAGCAAGGAAGATCATGAGTCTTCAAGTGACTCAAGTGAACATCATAAGTGTGTCCATGAAGATATGTATCATCATAAGGAAAAAAAATATTTTGTTTAAAATGTAAATAATGAGATGCTCTATTCATGTCATCCTCAAAAGGAGAGGTAGGAGTTACATACCCCTCATGTGGCACCATTAGAAAAAAACCTTTCACCCAATTTTCATCCCTAATTGATGTGGCTGAAAAATAAGTAGGGGGTGAGGAATTATGAAACAACCTTAAATCCTTACAAATATTACCCGTTAAAATCTTTAACTCATCTTCTCCATAATTGGCTGGTCCAACTATTGTGAGATCATGTGCCTCCTCCAAGGCTTTGCAACTCTCTCCATGAGGCAACTCATAATCCATCTAAACAAGTTCAAGTGCTTGTTCTTCTTCTTGTTTGACTGTAGCATCTTCAAGCACCTGCATATCAACATGTACCTGATGTTCCACCATTACATGAGGTTCCTCCTTTTGTTTTAGTTTTTGTACATCATCAAGGTATATACCAAATGGTAGACTTCTCTTACACTCTTCACTCAAATCATTCCATTCATTTGCTATTGTCCTAACATCCACTTGACTGTCAGGCTCTTCCTTGAGTATGAGAAATTTAGGTGCAGTAGGACTTTGTGTGCTTTTAAATTCATCAAGTCTATTGTGGGGCCTTGTGCTTGAAAAAATATACTCACCCATTTTCATCTTTTCTCCTAAGTGTGACCCACTGTTATCTCCTATCATCCCTTTGCTTCCAAGTTGGCTAACCAACAATTCCAATCCTTGCATCATTATGTTACCCATTTTTTCTATATTCATGGAAAGTTCAGTGAAATGTGGTTCTAAGGTTGCAATAAGTTCCTCCTTATGTATTAATTTTCCACCCTCCTCTCTACCCATGGTTTCAACAAAAGACTCTTCTTCTTCTACTACCTCTTCTTCAATAAAACCTCTTCAACTACTGGTTCAAAGGGTGGTGGCTTATTATTTTGACTTCTTGTTATGACCATCAGGTGCCAAGAACATGCTCTGATACCACTGTAATGTCCCTATTTAGGAATTTTTATTAAAGTGACCAATTTTCCACTTTTTCCTCAAATTCGACCTTCGACTAGTTTTTGGCTCTAGGTCTCCAAATTGCTCCAAATGATCCTGAATCTTCTGAGAAGGTTTATGGATGATGTTAGAACATAAATATGTGTTTCAGGGATGCTTTGGGAACCTTCCAATACTTCTAAAAATTCAATTTCAATTCTGACCAATGTAGGGAACTTTACTAGCAATTTCCCTTTGACTAGTATTGGTCTCTAGGTCTCCAATTGGCTCCAAATGCTACCAAATATTCAGTGAAGGTGTATGAATGATATTTGCACCTGATTATGATGTTCAAGGATATGACCATCAAAGTACTTCTGAAAACTTGTTTAATATTCTGGACAAAGTATGGAATTTAACTAGCAATTTGAGGCTCAAATCCCCCCCAGGGTAAGTTCTGAAAATGGCTCTCCAAATGCCTCCAAACCCACTTGAAATTATGAACAGAGGTAGGGTATGTCTAAAGTATATTATTTAGGTCTCATTTTCACCTTTAATTATTTATTAATTCTGTTCTAACCTTCTCCCAAACAGAAGCAAAAATCACTAATCCGACCCTTGGGGAAATGGCACCAAATCTCTTCCAAATGCAAACAAACTAAGCAAGGTGGCTTCAAATTCTTAAGTGATGAACATGAAACTTGTAAAACTAATAAATGGAATTCCATACATCATAAATATATTAGAGAAACATTCTTCCATTCGAAATCATCATCAATACATTGGCATACATCAAGGTAGTGGGGAAATGACATTGTTCTTTCATTAAAAATGGGATTTATACATTTGTACTTGAAATTTCAACCTGAAAATTTCTGGATATGAAGAACAGAGTATTTAATTCATATTAAAAAATAAATGGGGCATGCAAATCTCCCCCAAAGATTACAATAGCTCACCAAAAACGCCCTCCCTCAAGGATCAAGAATATGCCATCAAAACTATAAATGGTTGAGAGAATGTGCTACAATAGAAGAAACCATGAGCTTCCCTATAGCTTAAACCTAAAAATAAATACTAGATTAAAGCTCCAAATTAAAGGTCTGAATGGCCTTTCCAATTACCAACTTGGATGAAAATCTTTCACCCTTAAAATTGGCTAAGGCAAGAAACTAGTCATCCACTAGCTCTCTCTCTACACAAATGCAATTGCAAATTCTACAAATGTTAAAAAGATGGTTTCATTATTTTTTATTGACATTTATAAAGTTATAATTTCCTCCATGGTTTGAATTCATTCCAAGAGACTCATGCCAACTCAAGTTTGGAAGAGATTCCAAAGAACGCCACTTGTACAACAATTCCTAGTCTCCCACTTCCACCAAATCACATGTGGAAGCATCTTAGCTGCCCTAAGACCCTTGAGAACCCTCTTGGAGTCTAATTTTAGCCCTCACATGTCATATATGTCATATTTCAGCCTTCAGGTCTTATTTGTGCCATAGGTGTCATAGCATCTTCATCATTGTTGTCATAGAGCTAGGGAATCTAGCCCAAGTGTCTTACTAGCTCCAAATTGCCTCTTCCTCTTCCATGTGAGTTACTCTTCCTCTATATTTCGACCTCATTGACTCATGCCAAGTATTATTGACCTTATAAATCATCCAAAGAACATTAGGCTTCCCATGGATTCGAAATTGCAAGAAGAGGATGCCATGTGGCACATAAATTCTAGCTTGTGTGAGTCCCACTTCCTCCATGTGTCTTCATGATCAAATGCCACTTTGATTTTCACTTGTACATATTTGTTTATCTCCTTTATTAAATATTTATTCCATCCTAATGTTCCAACATCATTTATTATCCCCATTATTCCAAATCCCAAAGCTTCCACCCCAAACCTAGGAAACTAGTAATTTTCCTCCTTGGCAATTATTTGACCTTTAGCATCAATTTGACAAAATCTAATGAATAGGGCCAATTTGCTTAGGCCATTGTGACCCAATGCCAAATTTGGGACATGACAGCACATTGCATGTTTATGTTGTTCAAAAGATTGAGTTGCCTCTAGAGTCCAAGAAAATGTTAAGATTCAATATGCTAAGACAAAAAATATCAACATTACATTCCATTTCACAATAATAGCATATATAGGATCACTTAAGAAATAACAAGCACAACATTAACACAAGAGACACAGATTTATCCTGGGAAACCCTCGTGGGGTAGAAAACCCAGCAAAGCTTCCTCAATATAGATGATCAACAAATACAACGATGCAAACCAAAGACATGAGCTCCTCCTCCTCCATAGCAGACCTCTCCCTCACAAGTGTGCTACTTTCCGAGTGATAGAAGTGTGTGATAAGTGACGAACATCCTCCTCTACTTATACTAGTTTCCCGACTGACTTTTCCACAAGCTAGGTCGGCCCTAACTTAATTACTGGGTTAAACACCCCATTACAACTAACTGGGCCGACCCCTCTAGGGTGGTCTAATAACCCTTTGACCCACATAACACATACATGGCCGACCCCCACTAGGGAAGTCTAATAACCCAAGTTACCACAATCCGATGGAGGAATAAACATCTTCGGATATTCAATAAGATCTTCACGGAGGAATGAAACATCTCTGGAATAATAAAGTACAAATATAATATTCTTAGAAGTTACAATATTTCAACACTCCCCCTTAACGAGAAGGATATTATAACAACATCTGCACGATCAAGGAGTCATCAACATCATACATGATACATCTATAAATCATTGGAAGCTTTCTCAACATCATTAGTAACTCAAGCAGTTACTAGAACATCAACATCTTTAGTACTGAGTCTTTATCTTCTGCAGCACACGAACAGCTACAGCAACATCAACATCATCATCACACGATCATCAGCATCTGGATCATCTTGATCTACAGCATCTGGATCATCTTGATCTACAGCATCTGGATCATCTTGATATACAGCATCTGGATCATCATCTCGATCTACAGCATCTGGATCATCATCTCAATCTACAACATTTGGATCATCATCTCGATCTACAGCATCTGGATCATCATCTTGATCTACAACATCTGTATCATCATCTCGATCTACATGATCAACAACATCATCATCTAGATCAACACGATCAGCAGCATCGTCATCTAGATCATCGGTATTAGTATCCACACCAATATAAGTATCCACACCAATACAAGTATACACATCATCAATACAAGTATCCTCATCAATACATATCATCAATACAAGTATCAATACATCAATACAAGTATCCTAATCAGTCAAGTATACATAATAGCAGCATACCCTGCAAACCCACACGATCATATTATAGGATGATCAATCCCGCTCTCTTTAGGACATAGGTCCATGGATGATACAATCCAGATCAAGTTCCAGGATGATCAATCCTTATCACTTTAAGACATCTCACCTTGTCTAAGGACGATGCAATCCCGATCAACTTCCAGGAGGATCATTCCTTATCACTTTAAGACAAGTCTCATGTCTAGGGACGATGCAATCCCAATTACGTACCTTTTGAACTGAGGTCTAGGGACGATACAGTCCTATCATTCAATTCTCAGAGACCTATGTCTACGGATAAATTCAAGGGACCTACGTCCTGGGATGATGCAATCCCCATTCTCAAAGACATCTTGTCTATGGCTCAATTCAAGGGACTGAAGTCCGGGGACGATCCAATCCCCATTCTTAAAGACATCTTGTCTATGGCTCAATTCAAGGGATCGAAGTCCAGGGATGATCCAATCCCCATTCTCGAAGACATCTTGTCTACGGCTCAATTCAAGGGACCGAAGTCCGGGGACGATCCAATCCCCATTCTCAAAGACATCTTGTCTATGGCTCAATTCAAGGGACCGAAGTCCAGGGATGATCCAATCCCCATTTGCCCACCAAGGACTTCCTTCTCGAAGACATCTGTCTACAGATCAATTCAAGGGACCGAAGTCCGGGGATGATACAATCCCCTCCTGTCCAACAAGGACTTCATTCTCGGAGACATCTATCTATGGATCAATTTAAGGGACTGAAGTTCGGGGAGGATATAATCCCCACCTGTCCACCAAGGACTTCATTCTCGAAGACATCTGTCTATGGATCAATTCAAGGGACCAAAGTCCGGGGACAATACAATCCCCACCTGTCCACCAAGGACTACATTCTCGAAGACATATGTCTACGGATCAATTTAGAACATGTGTTCAAGGATGATGCAATCCCTCTTCTTTCTCGGAGACATATGTTATATGTCAAATATGCACTTCTCCGTCCGTGATCACCTTGAGCTGTTGATCACACAAAAGGAAAACTAGGATTGAAGAGCATGATGACCTTAGATGACACCTTGGCCTGATTCACCTCCTTGCAAGCTAGAAAAACCCTAAAAAACAACATATTTTAGCATGGGCGCTACTCCTCTCAAGCAAACTAGAGCATGTGCTCTACTCCATTGTACAATAGTAGCGCACACCTCCTCATGGGCACTGCTCCTCTTCAGTAGACTAGCGCACAACATCTGAAAAGTGGTGAACGCTTGTTGTAAAACACTATTGTTGCGCCCTGGGCGCTACTCCACTGAGAAATAGTAGCGCACACCTTAAAATATGATCAAAAAAATATTAATTTGATGAATGGGCATTAGTTGCAATTGGTTTCCCAACTTCCCCAACTTCCCCTGTAACCACCTCTCGCCCTGAACTGCCTGCCTTGTCCTATAAATACAAGGAGGATTGAAGAGAGGGGTTAGACATGAAAGCCATAGAGACACTCTTCTATATGAGAAGCCTACATTGAAGGAGGTCATGCTCGAGTAATTCTGAAGTCAGAGAGGAGCAGGAGCCTAGGATTAGGTTGCATGAGCATGCTGCAAAGTCGGGTATACTTTGTATCATTCATGTACTTTTGACAATAAAAGGTTGAAACATCTTTCTCGTCCCAAATCAAGTGCTTATTGGATTATGTATTTGTTTGGATTAATGTTGGTTAATGCTTGATGTTTGAATTACTTGTCAATTCCATCATCATTATATTGGTCAAGATACGCTGAGAAAGGTCTTTGTGTTGCAGGTTTATCAAACGGGAGATTGACTTGAGGATCGAGCGCAAGGTTGGACAAGAGCTAGGATCAAACTTCATTCATAAGGTATGCCCTCAAGGTCTCTAATCTATTTCCATTTATAAACGCTTCTGTAATGCAATCAGTATGTTTACCTGTCACCTCCTTAAGTTGATAGTGTCCATTTCCTCACTATAGGGTAGTATTTCTCGCCAACGGATTGGCGACTCCGCTGGAGAGGTTGTATTTTCTGCTCTAGGAATCCCTTCTTGATTGTCTATCCAGTACTTCTTACCCCTTCAATATTTTGAGAAGTCTTGTAGGTAGTCCCTGCTTGCTTCCCTTTGCTTGACTCAGTCCTATTACACCTCTGCAAAGTTATTTTTTTAACTCTTTAAGACCTGTGCGCTACTCTGCTATACATACAGTAGTGCCCATGCACTAGTATGTCTCCACACAGTAGCGCCCACCTCTCCAGATGCGCGGGTTTCCCTACTGCACAGTAGGGCACACTCCTGTAGCCTTCTGTTGGTTGTTTGGTTGAGTTTTCTGCCTTTTTGGGTAGTTTTCTGACTTTGTTTTGGGCCTTCTTGACTGGTCTTTGAGGTTTGTAACTCTTCTTTGAGTCTCAGTACCCCTCTTTGAGTCCTTTTGGTCATCCTTAGGTCACTTGTTTACTTTTGAAGTGTTTGGTTCATTTTTTACTCTTCTTAGAGACTAGGCCTTGTTCCTTAGTGAACACAGTCACTTACCTATACCCTGATAGTGTGTTGCTGACCTACAAACCTGTATGCTTTGCATTTGCTGTTTGTTCCAACACTTGGTTACTCTTTAGGTAATCTCATCCTTTGTTTTAGGGTTTGATCCATTTTTGGATCCTTTTGGGGTGTCTTCCAAACTTTTGAGTTCCATCATTTCCTTGACTTCATTGTCTTTCCCAGTATCAAGTGAGTTTGGAGCACTTTTAGTTTGCTTCATTTTTCAGTCTTGGTATCAGTAGGGCGGTTGTTAGTTCGCTTTCCTACCGATTGCTTGGCTTAGTGGTATTGTTAGGGTTTGGTGCTTTGGGACATCTCTCTTGAGTTTGATTTCCAGTTTAGAGCATCTCTCCTCTTTTTTTTTATTTATGCTTTGTTTCCAAGTGTGAGGGATTTTTCTTTTGAAAAATCTTGTAGGACAAGTCTTTGTCGAACCATTGTTTTGACAGCTGTGAACTTAGGATCCATTTGGTCATACTTACACATCTTTTATAAGTCTTATTTGCTTCCCACTTTAGAATTCTTTTTCGTTCACAATAACAGAAAAGCAAAATGTTGGTAGCTTAAGAATAGTGAGGCTTATAATTTCCACAAAATAGCATAGTTTATTTTGTTTGTTTTTTGAAAAGAAAACAAAAAGAAAAATTTGCTTAGGTTGCTTAGTTTTCAATTTGGAAAGAACATTGAATAAAAAATAAATAAAAAGTTTTGTTGTTGAAAGTTATATTTAATGCACTTTGCTTTCTGTTGCAACCACATCACACAATGCACTACCTGTTGAGTAAAAAAGTAACCCTAAAAATCTTTAATAAAATTAAATAGCAACAATTTTCTTTTTAGGGATACACAACACCAACTAGCTTAGGCTAGAGCTCTGAGCTTAAATCACCTTTAACTGCTCAGAACTTGTTTCATTACCCAACAATCATAGTAAGATTTTCATTTAGGTAAACCCATATATGTCAAATATTCCTGGGAAACTCTACTAAAACCAGAGCTAAGCACGAGGCCATGGAAGATCGGAATCATTGAGGATACCTCCCTCACATTCCTTTTGACCATAAACCAGGGTCGATTTGCGTACGGGGATCCATCTGGATTTCGGTCTTAGTTACCCTACCCACGCATTTTGATCAGGTTGACGACTGTCCCCTCAGGATATTTTGCATGTATGGTAGCCTTAGTATCTGACAATAGGATCATACATAGGTGACAGCTGAGGGTATATCTGTTGTACCTAGGACATACGTGGGAGGAAATCCCTTGCAACTCTTTGGGAGGGCAGTTGGGTGATTCCAGCGCTTGCACCCTTAGTCATTGTATTGTGGACCCCGGGTAACTATTCTTCATCCTTCGTTGATTTTCTCTAGGCCCTCATCATCCCAGACTCTTCTCCGGAAGGCATCTTGTTTGATTGGTTTGAATACTTAGGATTTTTTAGTGGTGTGCTATTTGCCCCCTAGTCTTAGTGGCCACTATCGTTTTCGCTTAGTTTTATTTTTTATATATAATCGTGGAAGACCAAGAACTTCGTAGGTCGAGAAGGTTGCAAAACCTTCCCCCACTTAGAACAGAACCACTACCGCCAGCTAGACGACAGAGGGTAGACTCTAGTGTTCCTTTGGAAACCACTTGTGAAATAGAACTTCTTGAGGAACTACAACTTACAATAGAAAGTCCTGAAATAGAAATTCCTGAGGAACTACAACCTGCAACAGAAATACCGGAAATAGAGGTTCCTGAGGAACCACAACCGGGGACTCCATATCAGCAAACTTTTAATACTATTGAGATTGAGGATCTTACTTCTGGTGAGTTCAGTACTCCATTTAATCCTCCTCTGACTAATCTTAACATTCCGCTTCTGTTACCCGTTGGTTTCCAGCAGCCTGATTATAGTGCATACTTGTTCACACGTAGGCACTTTATGACTAATACAGGAGGCGAACAGGGAGTTCCACAGACTCCCACAATAGGTGTGAACACGAATACTGTAAATCCTCTTTCCACTGCTACACCAAGTTTGGCACAGACAACCTCTGTGTCCACTCCGTCCTTCAGCTTTAATGCTGGCACGTTAGGCATGCCAAGTTCAACAACGATGGCATCTTCCTCTACACCCACTTTTGGACCTAGCAGTACAGCGAATCTAGTTCCACCTCCTGTGACTCAACCGTTGTATCACATACCCAGTACTTGGATTCCCACACCTGCTATAGGGCCAAATGCTTCTGCAACTATGCCTATCATGAGTACCATGACTGCACCATCTATGTCAGCTATCACTGATTTCAACAACTTTGCAGGCTATAACATGAATCAAGGTAATATACCTGCAAGAAACGTCCCTTTTCCCTTATTTTCACGAGGAGGGGGTAACATTTTTAACCAACAATATGGAAGGGCTAATGCCCATCCACAATGGACAAACCCACGGAGCACTAACCCACTTTCATATGGGTGGGGGAATTTCAATAATACTTCCGCGCAACAACAAATGGCAAGGGGAAACCCCTACCAGCAAATGGCTGGGGGCAACCCCTACTAACAGACAGCTAGGGGCAACCCCTACCAGCAAATGGCCGATGGAAACCGCTACCAGCAGACGATTGGGGGAAACCCCTACCAGTAGACGACCGGGGGAAACCCCTACCAGCAGTTCACAGGTCAAACTATGGGTGGTTCCCCCTTTGTGACCCCAGCTTATCAAATACCGTCTTGCAGGCCTCGTTTACCATTTCTGGAAACTTTAAATTTTCCAGATCTTTCCAAGTTGACAAATGATCCAGTGCATCACAACCCCACATGGCCACCAGTTCCTACCAAGTTACCTTCAGATATTCCAAAATTCGAAGGAAAAACTAGCGAGGACCCTGGTGACCATGTCACTACTTTCCATTTATGGTGTTCCTCAAATTCATTAAATGAAGATTCCATTAGGTTGAGACTGTTCCAAAGGACCTTAACCAGTGCTGCAAGCAAATGGTACATTGATTTATCTGCAGCTACATTTTTTAATTTTCGGGATCTTACAACTGTTTTTCTGAACCACTTCCAGCTTCCTGTCCAGTATGATGCCGGAACAGACCTTTTGTCTACATTTAAACAAAATAAATCCACTCACTTATCTGATCACATTCAGGAGTGGCGAAGACGGAAGAGGCTCATTAAAGCCAATATACCTCCAGAATTCCTTCTTGAGTGGTACTTGAAATCACTCCTTCCTTATATTTCTAAGGAAGTAGCTACTTCTGGAGTGTCTACAGAGGAAGAAACCATCCTGCAGACCCAGCAGCTAGACCTCGTTTATGCACAATCTAGGTTACTTTATGAAATTATACCTGATGCACCACGATCAAATACTGATCTGAGTAGACCTAAACCTGGACCACATGCTGACGGCATAGTGGGTTCAGTTGACTCTGCAGCTTTCGAAGCATTGACCAAACAGGTTCATGCCTTATCTGTCAAATAATCGACTGCAGAAGTTACTTCCGTCACAACCTCTCCTTCTACTTCTGAATCTATCAACCAGATTCAGAACAACCAAAAGGGCCCTTAGCAGCCCAATAACAAAAAGAAGGGCAAGAAAGGAGAGGGGAACCATCAGAAGCCCAAAAAAGAGAGTGTCGAGGAGGGTAACAAAGAGAAGAAGAAGGTTAAGTTCCCTTGTAAACTTTGCAAGCAGGACCACCTCACTCACCAATGCCCTCTACTCGAAGAACCCCAGAATCTACTTCAAGAAAAGAAACCTGTTGTACTTAAAGATCCATTTCCTAAGGGGCAGCGTTCAGCTTCTGGCACCTCAAAAGCTGGGGGCACCACTCAGGCCTCAGTTGATCAAACTTTCATTAATATGGTTAGCGCGGATGCACTTTTGCAAACGCGAGCAAGAAATTATACCCAGGATGTGCAGAACACGGATAAAAAGATTCCTGAATATTCCATTCCTCTCCACATTCCAGTGGATCTACTGCCCAAGATCCTGAAAGGTGTCTTGAAACGGGCCTCGCACAATCCCAACGCTCGGGCTACTTCTAATTACAATGTAGTTGAAGATCTCGCCCAGACCCCTTATGCTATGTCCACCTTAGAAGTTTTGAAAAGTTGTCTGTTACAACGAAATGCACTTCTGGCAGCGATTGGAAGTATGGAAGCATCTAACATGACTGCGCACTTTGATATGTCTAATATCAAATATTGGTTGTCGTACCACGTCGCCCTACAGATTGAAGTGGTCCATGGTCCTATGACCATTAGATGTGCTATCGTAGATGAGGGCGCGTCGACGTGCGTGATGTCCATTTCTTGCTAGAAAGCTTTAGGCTCTCCCGAGCTAGCCCCCTCTAACACACTAATTACTACCTTCGATGGCAGGACTTTCCATCCACATGGAGTTCTACCGTCGTTTGAAATTGCACTTGCCGGTAAGACAGTTGTTTTAGAGATTGAAGTTCTGGACGCTCCGCTTGATTACAAGATGTTATTAGGCCGGAGCTGGACATATGCCATGCGAGCCATTGCATCAGCAGTTTTTCGAGTTGTTATGTTCCCCCACGAAGGCAACATAGTCACAGTCGATCAACTTTCGTTCTCTCGGCAAAACAACCAGACTTCATCGAATACTACTATTCCTTTAGTTGATCAATCTACCCCAGTAAGTGAGAGTTTAGGAGCAGGGCTTTATCGGTCGTTAATAAGCACTTTTGACCTACCCTCCCCTATTCTTTTTATGCGTTCTGATGTAGGTACTTCTACTGAAACTTTCACAGTTGGTCTTAGGACGAATCCATGGATCCTTCCTACTGCATCAGAACCTTCAGTGCCTTTATTCGTTGCAGAAGTAGCCTACATGGAAGCACAACATGCTGCAATGGAACATATAGTGACTCTACCAGTCTCTCCTGAGTCAGATATGGACTATGCTCCTACATGGTCACTGAATTCTACCCACTCTTTTGACTATTTAGATATGGTCTTACCATCTGATGAAGCCATTTTGGAAGCCATGATGGGCCTGGACTAGCCATGGGAACATATGCATCACAGGTCTTACCTGCTTCCAAACCTAGACAGGATAGAGAGAGGAGAATTCTCTTTGAGACCCGGTGGATTTGTTGATTTGTCATCCTTCCCTTCTACTTCAAGAGTTTTTTACGCTGAAGGGAATATGGCTAATATATCGAGGACAATCCCGATCAACATTTCCACCAAAACCGGGGTCATGGAAAACATTTTTATTGGTGCAGACAGTTCTCCAGAAGAGATAGCCCTGTATACCAAAATTTTCAAAGAATTCCGTGACATATTTTCCTGGTCATATGAGGAGATACCAGGTATCAATCCAGCCATCGTGGAGCATGTCATCACTACATACCCTAATGCAAAACCTGTGAGACAAAAGCTCTGTCCTGTGAATCCTCGAAAAGTGGCTGCCATGAAGGCAGAGATTGAAAAGTTGCTTAAGGTCGGTTTCATCTATCCGATTGACATGACAGAATGGGTTTCAAATCCCGTTCTGGTTGATAAGAAGAAAGGTACCATCCAAGTCTGTACCGACTTCCGGGACTTGAACAAAGCTTTTCCGAAAGGTAACTATCCCACACCATTTATAGACCAGATCATAGATGCTTGTGCGGGACCGTTTATAGGTCAAATCTGCACTTCTCTGTCCGTGATCACCTTGAGCTGTTGATCACACAAAAGGACAACTGGGATTGAAGAGCATGATGACCTTATATGACACCTTAGCCTGATTCACCTCCTTGCAAGCTAGAAAAACCCTAAAAAACAACATATTTTAGCATGGGCGCTACTCCTCTCAAGCAAACTAGTGCATGTGCTCTACTCCAGTGTACAATAGTAGCACACACATCCTCATGGGAACTACTCCTCTTCAGTAGACTAGCGCACAACATCTGAAAAGTGGTGAACTCTTGTTGTAAAACACTATTGTTGCACCCTGGGCGCTACTCCACTGCGAAATAGTAGCGCACACCTTATAATATGATAAAAAAAAGATTAATTTGACGAATGGGGATTAGTTGCATTTGGTTTCCCAACTTCCCCAACTTCCCCTGCAACCACCTCTCACCCTGAACTGCCTGCCTTGTCCTATAAATACAAGGAGGATTGAAGAGAGGGGTTAGACATGAAAACCATAGAGAGACTCTTCTATATGAGAAGTTTGCATTAAAGGAGATTATGCTAGAGGAATTTTGAAGTTAGAGAGGAGCAAGAGCCTAGGATCAGGTTGCATGAGCATGCTGCAAAGTCGGGTATACTTTGTATCATTCATCTACTTTTGACAATGAAAGATTGAAACATCTTTCTCGTCCCAAATCAAGTGCTTATTGGATTATGTATTTGTTTGGATTAATGTTGGTTAATGCTTGATGTTTGAATTACTTGTGAATTCCATCATTATTATATTGGTCAAGATACGCTGAGAAAGGTCTTTGTGTTGCAGGTTTATCAAACGGGAGATTGACTTGAGGATCGAGCGCAAGGTTGGACAAGATCTAGGATCAAACTTCATTCATAAGGTATGCCCTCAAGGTCTCTAATATATTTCCATTTATAAACGCTTCTGTAATGCAATCAGTATGTTTACCTGTCACCCCTTAAGTTGATAGTGTCCATTTCCTCACTATAGGGTAGTATTTCCTGCCAACAACATATGTCTACAGATCCTTTTAGAACATGTGTTCAAGGATGATGCAATCCCCTCATCAACTTAGACCCTGGCTAAGGACCATCCACCAACCTCTCTGTTGGCATCACCAATATAGGTATCCACATCATCGACCTCACTGTTGATGCAGGCAATCTCATCATAAGTGGCCACATCACTCCCCCTTTCGAGGATGGTCCTTCTGAACTACACCAAGCTTGTTTTGGAAGTACTCAAACTTTACTTGAGGTAGAGGTTTGGTTAGTATATCGGTAACTTGTTCTCTTGAGGTAGAGGTTTGGTTAGTACATCAGTAACTTGTTCTCTTGAGGTAGAGGTTTGGTTAGTACATCGGTAACTTGTTCACTTGAGGTAGAGGTTTGGTTAGTACATCGGTAACTTGTTCACTTGAGGTAGAGGTTTGGTTAGTACATCGGTAACTTGTTCATCAGTGCCTACAAATTCAAACTTTATAGTTCCTTTCTGCACCATATCTCGTATATAGAAATAACAGATCTCTATGTGCTTTGACTTATCATGGAACATTGGATTCTCTATTATCTTGATACAATTCTGATTGTCACACAGGATCATAGTTGGGTCTATCTCTAAGTCAAACAATCCTGAAGCCATACCGCTTCACAACTAGCAGAGCAAGCAGCCATATATTCCTCTTGTGCTGAGAGCCACATTAGACTGCTTCCTGCTAAACCACGAGATCATGGCTTATCCCAAACAATACACAACTACATTTTGACCCAAAATCCAATGGCAAAATCATCTGATATGCGACACTTGTCTGTCGCATATACGTCACTATCCTTTTTTTTAGCCATCGGTGGTTTTCTGTAGGTTATCCGACACTCACTTTGACTGTCAGTTAATTGATGGCTTATTGGTACCGTCGATGGTGATTTAACTGTCAGTTGTGCGACATGTCGTTCTTATTTTAAAGAATTAAAAACTTAATGAAGGCGTCATTTCTCCGATGCATAGCCAATTTCTAAGCATCGGTTAACGGACGCCTTAGCCATTTTTTAAAAACAATCCGACGGTCACCTGTTGTCGCAGGTATAGCAAGGCCGTCGGTTTACTATGCCATGGTGGTGATTAACCAACGGTCACCTGTCGTCGCATTATAGCATGTTCGTCGGTTAACCGACGGCCTGTAGTTTTTAAAAACCAAATATATTTCGCAGGACATCGAATAAGCGACGACCTTTAATTAAAAAACAAAAAACAAATGTGACCTAATATTGTGGGAGATTTGTATGGAATTAAACCCTAAATCCAAACTCACTGACTGCATTAAGTTGAACAACTATGTGGGAATCAAACTTGAGAAGTGTCTATCATTCAACAACAAAATTTGCAATCTGTTGTAGTTAGAGAGCCCAGGCGAGATTTCTCTTGAGAGCAAATTGTGGTTTATGTCAAGTAATAGAATGCCTCTCACCTCTCTTAACTCAAACTCCTATTTACCCTCCAAGTTTTATCCCAACATATTCATCCTCCTCACTATAATTCCATCTCTGGAAGAGAAGAAGAGGTATTCGTTCTTGAGACTTTACTGTGGACATGCAGTTATGTGTTGCAAAAAGGAAAGCGAAAATGAAGGGAGTGATTTTGCATTTGGAGTTCAGCACATAAATGATGAAGTATGCTCTAGGAAATTTGGGAATGTGACCCTTTCTTAATGCAACAGACTATTTTTGAAGTGTCATGCATGAAACTATACAATATAGTGTTGCATTGAGTTAGCCACTGGAAGTTTTCATAATTGATGTGTATTTATTAAAATGAATAACTTGTAAGTCACCGAAGTTTGCACTCAATCATTTACACAAGAAAATTTCAGAGAATCCATACTAAATACTATCAAATAAGATGTGAAATTTAAACCCCAACGCTAAAAGAGAGATGCTCTTTTTCCCTTGCACAAAAACAGAGTATATTTCATTCAAAATCACTATAGAATACATGACAGAATAATTTCATATTGCATATATGGTACCAATTGTTATATACCCAATATAAAATTAAGGAAGGATTCACATATATAAAAACACTAAAAACTAAAATATACAAAATTTAGACCAATCATTCTAAACCATCTTTGTCCACATCCCCTTGTCGAACAAATTGGAAAGATCAAGGCCCTTTGACAATGTAATAAGTTCAAATGCATTCTTTAACTCTGGTTGTGTCTCTTTCTTCTCTTCCACAAGATATTCATGTTTCAAAATACCCAGGTTTACTAAAAAGTACCTTCAATGCTTGAAAATTTCACAAATTTTACACCCTTGGCAAAGATAGCTTGAAAGACCTTACTTCTGATTCATTGAAAACCACAATGACATCATCTATATTTATACTCTCCTCTTCCTGGAATGTTGGTGGCTTGTAACCTTTCTTAAACCATTCATGCACCACAATCTCTTGTATCGTAATGCGCTGCCATGCAAAAATGAAAATATCTAAACTAAGAGAAGTTGGACTATCTTTCACAATATGTAGTTAGGACAAAGATGCAATCTGGTTTGCAAGCATTCAACTTATCAGTTCACTTCCAACCTTCAAAATTCTGGCATTATCAGTAAATCTATGTTCCCATATGAAAGACATCACACATCCTGCTATCATTATGAATTATAGTTTGAAACCAATCACAGATGTTACAATACTGACAAATTTGTTTCAATGTACCATCAGTGATTTCCATACAACTATGTATGTGTGACATATTCAGATACATGTGAAAATCGGTCTTTACTTACTGTCTTGGGATTTGGATCCAAAACTCTTGTTATCAAATCTTTTGCACGTGAAGATAAATGTGAAGGACAGGTGAAATCTGCTTTACTAATCTGTAACTCATTTGCAAAAGGTCAGTCATAGGAATGTTCTTTGTCAACAGAGTTACAATACTATAAAACAACTATAATAAAATAACATGAAATCAGTACTATGCTCACCTTTCTGTACAAAGTAATAAGATTTTCCTCACCAAAAGGCAAACATCCTGCAAATAAAACATAAAGAATAACACCACATGACCACAAGTATGCCCTTGCACCATCATAACCTTTATCATTGATGACCTGCACAAAACACGCGAAAAATGGGTGACCACCAAAAGATTGATTTATCTAGTTAGGGATTAACATAGACATAGGAAATCCCAAAACATCATACTTTAAAGTGCAGATTGTATGCCAGATCACTAATGGAACTAATATCAATACCTCGGGAGCCACATAGTTTGGTGTTCCACATGTTGTGTGAAGTAAACCATCCTTCTGCAATGAATATATTTTTAAACATCAATTTTGCCCATTTTCTCTTCTGCCTGGTGGAAACCAAATGCAACACTATTGAAAATCAATATTGACAAGGACAGCACTACGCAAATTTTGAAACCCTTGCTGTATGTTGTATGTTTTTCTCCAGGTGCAAGTGACAATAAAGATCAATATGTAAAACAGTCTGTCTACTATTCAAAATTTTGAATGCACCATTATTTTACTTGTCATTATGCAAAATTTGGAAAATTAGAATAAAAAATCTAAAAATAAAAGATACAGTGTTCTCTATTAAATGATTGAATTGGAGTTTTTACTTCCAGTATGCGTACCCTAACTTGCTGAGGCAGTGCACTCAAGCCAAACTCTGAAATTTTAAGATTCCCATACTCATCCAAAAGCAAGTTTTCTGGCTGCAAAGGCCATGAAAGGAAAATTTACAATTAGAACATGTTAACACATGATTTGTTTTCCTTAGAAATTGTAAATTGATTCTAAGAGGAGGAATAGAGATGATACAGATGCACAAAAATAAATTTGCTAAATGATGGAATATGAAATCAATCCAAGATTTACCTTCAAATTTCGATGGTAAACACCCCTACTATGGCAATAATCTAAAGCATTAATAAGTTGCTGAAAATATCTCCTTGCTTCAACTTCCTTGAATCTCCCATGGCCAGTCTAACATTTTAAAGTGATACAATCAATCATGAGACATTCTAAACAGTGGATAATTAGTCTATTACAATAACAAATCCAAATAATACAGTCCACATATATTCAATTTTGTGAGAAGATCATCAAGACATGGAAAACTGTTTAACTATCATTATTCACTAGTGAACAAGAGACCAAAAATTTTACACCCTATTTGCAACCTATATTTTGCAAGAGCTGTTAGTTACTCACAATTTTTTCAAAAAGCTCACCTCCAGCAACCATCTCCATCACAATATAAATCTTCATCTTACTGGCCAACACCTGTAAAAATCAAAAGATGGCTTTAAAATTCAGGACAACAAGGCAGATGTTATTATTGCAATGTCTTTAATAGATGTAAATTGCATTTCCAGACACTGCTGCAGCCCAATCTCACCGCCTACATATTCAACAGATCCCTAGAGAGAGGCCAAGAGATCCTCAGCTTGAGGATACAACTAGGACAATGGGATGGCATGGCATTTCCTATTTTTCATTAATATAGGTCGTACCCTCCTTCGAGGGTCTTCTCCCTTGCCTTTTGTAGCCTTTGGGACTTCATGTATATTGCAGTGGGATGCAATCCAGAACCCCCCTTTGACTCACTACTCTATGAATTTGAATTTGTATACATGTTGTTATTTCTACTCTGTGCGTGTGAAGCCCTGCCCATTCTGTTACATCCCCACACAAAACAATTCACATGAATAATAAAACAGTAAATTGCAACTTCAGCATTGTTCAAGAGCCTTAATTCAAAGAAATGAATGGATATGTTCATAAGAAAAAGAAAAAAAATTAGAAAAGAGAGAGGTAAAGTAAAACCATTTAAAGAATGCCAACCTAAATTAAATATAGACTTCCATCTTGCAGCAAATGCAAGGTTGGATGGCATTAAATATAAAAAATTGCCAAGAGGACTGGGCCAACTTATCCCTGCATTATGAAGAATGAAGGTTTTATAAATATGAATAATTGACAAAAATCTATAATAAATATGAATAGAAGAGCATTTTAATTACCTTATTGAGCTCCTCTCTGTTTCAAGAATAGTTTAATATTCTCTACTAAACATGGCCAACCACGTGAAGGTGGAAGCTCATATGGCCCCTCCCCCCCCTCACATCACTCTCAATTCCCCATACCCAATACATGTGCTTGGAAATAAATGATTTTTTGTGCGAACATCGTGAGTTTCTTGTCTTAAAGGAATTACGTGCATTCAATCATTAATTAGTTTATAGAATTCATTCATTAACTCATTCATTCATTCACACGTAGGAAAAGAAATAATTGAAGACATTACTCGATAATATCAAAAAGTATATCTGAGGACAACTTGTTTTTTGTTTCTTATGCACTCTGCAGCTACCTGTGATCTTGTTTGTCATGTCGTGTGCTCACGACGTGTACGTGGCTACTGTAAGGTGCCTGGATCTACTGGAAAAATGAAGAAATATTAATTACTTGACGTGTTTTTATTATTTCATTATAAGTCCTTCATTAAGAAAAAAACATTAGAGCAGTAATTTTTACCTGGCAACTGGGCCACATGAATATCATGCTTTTGCTCTTCTTCTGCTGCTGCCTCAATTTGTACATGAGGACCCTCTGCATTAAAACATCAACACTTACAACACTATAGTATTTGCAATTTAATATTTGAGACTTTAATCCAGACTAGGTTTTTTTTAACAAAGGAATACGTTAATTACCTGGATGTCACTCAACTTCAACTTCAATATTTCGTTCTCCTCCATCCTCCGTATTTTGTCTACTTTCGTTGGGTAGCTTAAAACAAAGAGACTCAATATTTTATGGACTAGTTTATTAATGAATAGAGAACACAATGAATTAATCTTAAATAGAATTTGTTTATTGTAGTTACCTGTGTGCAGGATGGATTAACGGAAGACTCTGTTTGGCTAGCACTTTTGCTTGTTCGATGTTCAACAACACCTAAAAACGCACGTTGGTAGCCAATCCTTAGGTCTTCCTCCGTGGGCACTTCTTTGAATTTTTCGGCTTGTAATTTTCAATTAGATCATCATTGTTGTTGTTATATCGTCATGAAAACAATTTTAAATGCAATCTATAATAATTTATATACAATAAAATAATTATTGATACTTACGAATCGTGCTACCAAATTTGAATATCCACCAGGCCCAAGCTTGTGTTGCCCATGTTTCTCTACTCTTTCCTGGGTGGCCTTCGAGGTATCTGGTAGCCTATAAAAGTAATTTTAAGTACGTTAGACATTGTAAAATAATGGGAAATAAAGTGTAATGATGATATAATTGCATTACTGAAAGTATTGCATACCTTTTTGCGCCTGGTGCTAGCTTGCCCTCTTTACCCATAGCGATCTCCCTTCCATCATCCAGTAAGGCTCTCCACTTCCTTGTTGGAATCATCGGAGGGCGCTCATACTTTGGATGCTTTGCTAAGTTTTTCCTATATTGCTCCCTTACAATGTGTAAATGTTGGCCAGCTTTTTCGAGGACCTTTTTATGGTTGAAGGTTTCAGCACCAAAAAACCCAACCATGCAAGCAATAAGGTCATCTTTCAAAAATTTACTTTGTCGGTTCCACCATGTGTGCATGGTAGGCCCAAATAGTTCTAAAGACCAATCATTTAGATGTCTATAAAAGACATCATTTCCTTCATAAACGAGTATGTGTTAATTAGTGTAAAAAGAATGATTCATAATTACATTCCAATAAAATTATAATAAATAGTTAAAACATTTTGTAAATAGTACCTGGAATCTTACTCATCTTATAGGGGACGAGATTTTCATCCACCAAAAAAGTAGTCTCAACTATTCCCGTGCTAGTGACATGGAAAGATCCAGGAAATGCATCAGGGGCAGTATCACAGTCATACTCTTCTGCATGTACCCCCTAATCCTGGTCGGCACGACCTGTCATGCTTGGACCACCAGATGGTGTATTACTCTCATGTTCTGTCTCGGTTGCCTCAACTTGCGTTCCCAACTGGCCAGACGGCAAAGATACATGATCAGTGGCGGTGGGGGTTTCATACTCAGTGGTACCAGCATGCCCCTCACCAGTAGTACCGGGGAAAAAAAATGCCTCTAGAAACAAATAATAGTTTAGTTACTCATATACGAATAGGAAAAAAAATGTATTTGAAATAGACTTATAATTAAAGAGTTTTCATCTTACATCCAAGCGTTGTACTCTAAGCAACAGAAGATCTATATTTGCTTTAGTCTCATCCGTTTGTAGATGAGATATTAGCAGACGGACGACCTCATCATTTAATTTTTCTTTTCCTTTCTCAACTGCCTCCTAGATATTCTTTGAATTCAAGAGGTCAATATCGTTGGCAATGTTCCCCAAATCCATATGCCTTGGATCCTATGTCGATAGATAAGTATCATCCGACATAAAAATAGAAAACATTAATATCAATTTGAAATCATTAATATAATTACAAAACATAATGCTTAAATACAGTTTTTGAAATTCACAACGTGCTATATACCTGCTCATGACCCGATGAGTGTGGCGTGCTAGCACTATGATCCATTGGGGGCCTTCCCCCATCGGATGACTGCAACACAAGAATTGAAAACATTAATTTCGAAGTGAAACATCCAATACATTGATAAAATCTTAATTAAAAACATATTTTTTATATTCAATTTCGAAACTTTACAATGGGGTAGACCTGATGTGGCGTAGTCGATCCATCTATCACCCGTCATGGGGCTCTTGCCCCGATCCTCAACCTACAAACAAAATATTGACCACGTTGATATCATAATTAAACAAATGTACTTTCGAAAGAAGCAGATAAGTAAAAATGTGGTATATATACCTGTCGCCTGTAGGGGGCTATCGGCCTCCAAGGCTCCATTGGGGACTTTCCCCGATCAACTGACTACAACAAAGTAATTGAAAACATTAATTTCGAACTGAAACCAATACACAGGGGGAATCTTATTTAAAAACATATTTTAAAAAAAATTATTTGAAAACATATTGTGAAATTAATAACATAAACAAAAACGAAAGATACTATATTCATTGATTACAGGTTTGGTGAAATGTTATATGTACCACTCTCAAAGTATCTGCATATGTATCTATCCGATTCACATTGTAACTGATCAGCAACTCTTCCATTGATGCTATTGATTTTATAGCGCAGACGAAAACACGGTTTCCTTCATGCCCCTCGAATATGCAATTGGGTTGTTTATTTGTAGACTCGGGTTGTGTGCTGTTTATAAACCCCACAATATTACCTGATGCTTTGGGCCTTCCGTCAATGTACATACTCACTCCTTTACTTTGATTATTTTGTTTTAACTCTAAATAATTTGCAGACAATCTGTATCTATGCATACTGCGTGTATATTGGACCAACCGCATCCAATCTCTATAATTGTAGCAGGGTCCGACATACTCCATCAATTCGGTACATCTGTCGTAACCCACCTTTATGCCATCCATGCAAAACAACCCCAAACCATGTAGTGATGAAGGTGCAATCCAAAATATCCTCTCGTTCACGCAAAAATCTATGTTTAGAGGAGGAAGATCCTTCGGTACCCATTGTTTGACTAAATGTTTGTACCTCAAGGGCACATCGATGTCGCCTATGGTCTCATTATCATAAGAGCATGAACCTCCTTTAGCGAGAAAAAATTCCATTCGTTTATTGAATTTACTTCTAATATTTTGACATCTAGTTGATCTCGCTCTTTTGGGCCTACTAGATGTTTCACTTTCCTCTAGTCTTGTTGATCTTTCCTCGCTTGAGGATGACAAATCCGACAAATACCTATTCGATTGTACCTACACTCCACCGAATAAGAGAAATAGTTAGCAAACATTCATAGAATGCTACAACAATCTCATGTATCAAAGGAAAACCATGCATACATCATTGATAAATGATGATCACTCTCGGCCCAATAGTACGTGCATGAGGCCTAGGCTCACAGGTTTAAGAAGGCACTCTAATGGGTTGAAGTAGGCACTGTTTTCAAGATTGAATTGGCTCTGTGACTGAGTGTAATGTCTGTACGAACTTCTGAAGTAAATTCTTTTTGTTGTAATCTTTATTCAAGAAGATAAATAAATCTCCCTCTTACTAGTTTTCCTCAAGGTGTGGGTTTTTTCCAGAGTCATGGTTGACCAAACATTATGTGTGTAAATGCTCTTTACTGCATGTTGATTTAATTTATTGCACATGATCTTTTAGGACAGTCTATTGTAAATTATTTGTTTCCACTACTAAATTCACTTTCAGTACTGTATATCAGCTACAAGAGTAATTTATTAATCATTGTATGTGAGACTATGTGAGCTAGACCAATATTCCTTTGATTAGCTTGTGGAATCCATGGAGGAATTAGAAAAGGAAGGTATAAGCCAAGTTTGTGAACAGACAATCAAACAACAAAAGTTGATCTCACAATTTGTATGGAATCAAATTGATCTCACAGTTTGTAGATTGAGGTGTTAACTGGCAAAACATTATATTAAATAGGCTCTATGGGACTGCTAAGTATATCAGTTAGATACTTGGTTTTAATAAGAGACATGTCTGTAGATACTTGTACAAACTTTCTCTGTGATCCACTTTACAATTGCGATATCATACTTTATCTCAAATATTAAAATCTAAAATTATATGATAAGGAAGGGACATTGGTTGTTCATTAGAGGTTTCACACCCCTAGTTGATAGTTGGAAGACAAGTGCACCTTAGTTAGTTGTTCCATGAATCCTATAAGAGTAGTATGTAGAAGATGAGGACTTCAAAGTGTTGTATCAATAGCTAAAAGCACAAACTAATGACATATATTTGTTACCATCTCTAATAAGCACAAATGTGCATTAACCTTAACGAGCTTCTCTTTGTTTCGAGAATATCTTAATATTCTCTACTCAACAGGGACAACCACATGAAGGTGGAAGCTCATCTGCCCCCCCCGCACATCACTTAGAAATATTCAATGCAATTCATCGTCGTCTTCTCCATCCAAGTCTGCATCTGTATCATCTGATCTGGATTCAACATTGTAAGGATTAAAGGCCATATCATCATCATCATAGCTGTAAGTTTCGATAAAGTGATCATCGTCAATATCATCTTCATCATGAACATTGTCTCTTACATCATCTGCTTCAACTAACTCCTCAACATCTTCCACTTTACAATTGCGATATCATACGTTATCTCAAATATTAAAATCTAAAATTATATGATAAGGAAGGGACATTGGTTGTTCATTAGAGGTTGCACACCTCTAGTTGATAGTTGGAAGACAAGTGCACCTTAGTTGATAATCATCACAATAAAAAATATTCCACTATATTCTTGGTTAGGTCTTTGTGGAGGGATGTCACTCAACTTTAGGCATGATTCTCTTAAGCCTTCTCCATCGAAATATGTTATTATTAGATATGTTATCCCAAAATTAAAGGTTGAGTTGTCAATAGTTAATACGACATTGAAACTCTTTAGTAGGGATAGACCTCTTTAGTAGGGATAAGCAACTTTAAAGGAGTGTGGGAAATTTTTCAAATGATATTGCCCAAACGAATTACTATTCATTAAAACAACATAATAATGATAAAACTTTGTTCCATAAATTTTTTCATTGTTAATGTACCTATTGATAGACAATGCATATAGTGTTCAATTTTGTTATAGTGTATGCGGGGTTGACTTAGAACCAGGAGAATTGTACTAACATGTCAATGATTCCTTATGAGGCTTATAACTATTTGGGTATGGCATTGAAATGGAACAGGAAGAAAGCTAATACTCCTCATCATCGTTCTTGTTTAAGTTTTGCATAAGGTATCATGCCCTAAAAAAAGTAAGTACATGCATATCATTTTCATCATTGCTACATTCTAGGCATATAATATTTTCTACTAGTGGAATACCAAGAGTTATGTCCAGCTTAAGTATAGTTACTTACAATGAAAATAATATCTAGATGGAAAATACATATATTTTTTTTAGTATAAATTAAACAATAGAATATGAAATCCAAAATTTCATACCAGCAAACAATAGTTGATTCTCTAAAGGATCATAGACGATTCTTTGGTACTGACTTCTTTGACTATGCTTAGTTTTCTTCTTCAATTATCATATAAGTTGGTGGTTGTAAATGTTACCTAGTAGAGTGTCCATAGATTTGAGTACCCTCCTCTTGATTTCTTTGACCTTCTTCCATGAATGGTCTTTGTTGGATGCTTTAAATGTCAGAATAATTTCCTTCAGAAATCTCTGCATCCCCTATTCAAAGTTTTCTTGTTGTTGAGATTCCAAATCCTCTCATTCCGTAGAGAAGATGAACACATTTGAAATTCTATGTGTCAATTCAAAGATTGAAGTCATGATATTATTGATGTTATTATTGTGTCATGAGTAACTTCAAAATCAATACTCATCAATCCAATCAAGTAATTATTGGGCTCATCTTACCTTATAATCTCAGAGACTTATTGGCTTACAAAGAGTGAAGATGGGAAAGGAACAATTTATCATACATCCCCGCTTGCCTATTAATTTACTGCTTGGATAATGCTTGGATGCAAAGTAGCTACTAGGTGCTCAAGTGAAGCTTCGATGATGGGATCAATTCCAATGTGAACTGATGTTGTGGCTTCTTTGGACCTTAATCAACTGGTGGATAAACAAGATCAAAATCTATAATTCCTACTATTATGTATTGTTATCTGCAACACTCTGGGCAGAGTTGTAGCACTTTAACCCAACACTAGAATTTGAACTTTGCATATGTATAGACAAGACAAACCAACACAGAGCTCGAAAAGAGGTTACCAATGCCAACTCCCATAAACCTTTCTTCTTTGTTGACTAAACTATATTAAAAACATAGCTTCTTTACAATGTTGGCCGCTCACAAGCATAAGCAAAACCAACCTCTCCTTTACCATAGTTTTTGTGAAATTTAATAACCGATTCTTGGTTCCCCATATAAACAAGGTTTCTTTCAATTTGGTATTGAAGCTCATTTCACTATTTTCTCATGATGATTTGGCTTTTTAGAAAAGTAGGACATGAATTCGTCGATAGGTGCTAGAGCTAAATATTTGTTTATGTAACTTGATTATATATCCCTTCCCATCCTCAAGAGTGACCTTTACCAACACCCATGCTTGGAAGCATACATAAAATTGAAATAGAAGCATTTTAGACTAGTTGATTGGGAGTCCAATCCTTCTTGGTCTATATACCAGTGCAGAGGAGAGGGTTCAATACAAATAAGAAGATTATTACTCTTAAACACGGGAACACCTAGTCTGGCATGAGAGACAAAGTGTCAACCTGCTGTTGAAAGAGATTGAGATAGGAATCTGCAAGGCTGTTACAGTTTGATAGTCATACATTCCACTATTACAATTTCCAGAGCATGCATAACAAATTTCAACACTTACATTAAATATTGCATGCAATCCTGATGGAAACTTAGTAAAACAATATTCTATGTTATACAAGTGTTTAAGAATACAAAATTGAAGGTTTTTGTCTCGTTCTGCATGCCTGGATGAGATTTTTGTTTAGACATACAAATCGTACAGGTGGAGACAACAAATAAGATTTAAAGACTAACCAGAAAATTCATTGAAATAGATTTATGAGTGAATCAATGTGCAAACCTGCTGCTCTGGAAATTTAAACTGACTGGGGTCTATGATCCACGGGTTTTCCAGAAGCTGAAATTGATCACCACAAATTCATTCCTCATCTCTGTCCAAGAAATTCATTGGGTTATTTGCAGTTTTTGTTCAATTCTTCATCATCTCAAAATTTTTCTTTTAGGTATTGGATCGGCTACAGGATTGTTTTTCCTCCTCTTCATAACTGCCAAAGGTCTGCCCTAACTTCAACGGGGTTATCATCATTCCATTCAAGGCTGTTGTCTTCTACATGACTGGTTTTTCTCTCTTCTGAGGTTGTTGAGGGTTCAGGAAGGGCTTCCAAGGGCAGACAAGGGTTCAAGAAGGGATTCCAATGGAAGTTGAGGGTTTTGGAAGGGCTTCCAAGGTCAATGCTAAAGCTGAATAGCGTTGTTGTGGTTTTTTATTGCTATCAAATCAAATCTATGTTAAAAATTTAACAAGATAAACATGGACCCTCGATTTTTTCATAATGATGAAGGGTTTGAACTTACCAATGTCATTGTGGGACAATTTTGCTGACAATCTTGCTTGTTGAATATGCTCCCGAAGCCACGAGTTGCAGACGCCAAACCAAAAAATGAGTTGCAGACGCAGAACCAAAAAACTTCAACTTGATGAACGATGATCGGGTGCCAAGGAAATGGTTAGGACACCTTCAGGGAGATGGGAAACCAATAAAACAAACCCTCATTTGCCTCGAGTTGCAGACACCGAACCACTGAACGAGTTGCAGACGCCAAAATGGTTAGGGCACGAAATGGTTGGGGCACCGTCAGGGAGATGGGCAACCAATAAAAAATCCCTCATTTACCCCGAGTTGCATACGCCGAACCACCAAATGAGTTGCAGAAAAACCTCAGCTTGATGAACTAATCAGGTGCCAAGGAAATGGTTAGGGGCATGAAATGGTTAGGGCACCATCAGGGAGATGGGAAACCAGTAAAAAATCCCTCATTTGCCTCGAGTTGTAGACGTCGAACCACCGAACGAGTTGCAGAAAAACCTCAGCTTGATGAACTGATCGGGTGCCAAGGAAATGGTAATTAGGGGTGCATGAAATGGAATGGAAATGCTTAGTTTTTGTTTTTAATTTTTTGTTTTGATTTTTTTTGTTTAATTTTATATTTTATATTTTTTAATTTATATTTTATATTTTTTAATTTTTATTTTATATAATTTTTATGGTGTAGCCTCTATATTTTTTAATTTTTAGTTTTGGTAGCCTCTATATGTATGTGTAGGATGTTATATTCATGAGAAGGCCAACCATTACCACCTAATCAAGGATGGTAAACTGTTTCTCAACAATGCACACAATGGGGCATTCTAATATCTCTATGATGAGTGCACCCCAAGCTAATATTAGAGTTCACAAGAAGTGAAGAAGTAGTTGCGGGAATTATTGAAGAAAGGACTCCCAAGGCCAAGTACCTCAAACATGCATTCATTGATCATTTTGGTGCCAAAGAAGGATTAAACTCAAAGAACTTGCATTTGTTGCATAACTCTAAACAAGATCGTTGTCAAGAATTGATAACATTCACCACATATAATTGAGTAATGCACCAACTAATTTGATGTGCCTCATGAATGATGTGTTCTATGCATTCCAAATTCATTTTCCATAGTTTATTTGAATGAAGTTTTGATATTTATCTCTATTTGGGAGGAGAACATGTTACATATGAAGCAAGTGTTAGAGACATATTTAAGGAAACATCAATCTAACGTCTAACATAAAGAAGTATGAGTTTGCTAAGTATTCATTGGTGTACTTAGGGCATTTAATTGGTGGAGGTGAGTTGAAGAATGATCCTAGAAAGATAAATTCCATCCTCAATGGGGAACTCATACTAATGCCACATAGGTTAGGAGTTTTCTAGGAGTTTCCCAATATTTAAGAAAGTTCACACAATCATATTCAACTATGGCAACACTAGTTCACTCTATAACAACTAGTATTGAGAATTTGAGAGTTTCTAATAGGGTAATAATTGATAAACATCCTTTAAATAACTAAAAAAAAATATTAGTCAATCCCAAGTCCTACCACTACCTAACTTTCATAAGTATTTTGAAATAGAAATTGATGCTAATGGGTATGTTAATTATATGGGAGTGGTACTGATGTAAGGGGGGGACCTATCTACAATCATATATATATTCCAGATCCGGATTTATGTGGGAACGAAACAAAAGATAGCATATACAGAGATATATTGCAAATAATACAGTGATACAGTAAACACATATTCTATTAAATAGCGGAAATAGAACAGACTGTAAATTACAATAGCTGGAATGGTGGTAGCTATCTCTGAGAAGAGATGTGGCCGCTATGCTCATTCGTGCCAAGATGAATACAAAGAGAGGCCGAAAGGGCCTATTTATCATAAGCATGAGGGAAAGAATCCCAAACATCCAAAAACCTAACCCTAGAAGATGAACCGTCATAAATTTTGCGGCCCCAAGGTGGTTAGTTGAACAGTCAACTTCCCGGGGTCACAACTTTTGCATACAATCTCCGTTTGGGGCGCTCGGTAGCCCGTTGGGAAGGTCTATCCGAGATTTACAACTTTCGACTGGGCCCAAATGCATGCCGAAGGCAACCATTTGGTCCCCCAAATCGCCAAAAAATGTCGTTTAGGGCCTCAAGATGGCTCCGGAAGTTCAGGACCCGAAAAACTGCTAAAAATAGTAATTTACCAAAATTGCCAGAAGACTGTTTTGAGCCAGTTGGAAGAGGTGGGCCGCCACCGATATCCACCTGGATCAATCCTCCCTCCTTAGGAAGCAATGGTCTCCATTGCGTTAAATCCCTTATCATATGTCGAGCTGTGTGTCGAGTTGAGCTCTTGGTGCGACATTTGTTGAAGTGGAAAGATTGCCTTGCTTTGACATCTTCAGAGGGTTGTAATTGTTGTTGATGGATCCGCTGGAGCTGTTCAACAGTTTTGGTTGTTGTGGTATCCTTGGTATGCACCGGTGTGGATGGTTTCTTTTTGGAGGAGCACCTTGAATGCGTGGGCTTGCACTGTAGAGGTACCCGAATAGGCGATGCTGCACTAACTTTGTGTTTTTCTTGGTTCTGCTGAGTAGAAGGATAATCTGCAGAGGTTGTGGATGTCTCCGCGATCTGATGTTCACCTTTAGTGGCAATTGCGAATAGGGAAAATTTCCCAATGTGGGAGATTATCTTCCTTCCCTGCTCGTTTGGGGTAGGTGCAACTATCTCTGGTATTCGATAGAGTTGTCCTCCCAAAGTGACAATGACACTGCGAGGTCGTGATTCATATACAGCATGACGCCTCTACATATATGGTTGTCCTAAAAGAACATCACATACTTCAAGTGGGGCCACATCACACAATACCTCATCTTTGAAGGGCTTGATGCCATATGGTAGGTGACATTGGTGACTAACACGGATCCTTCGTCCTTGGCTTAGCCATCCAATGGTGTATGGTTGTGGGTGCGGCGTTATTGGTAGCTCCAATCTCTTGATGACTTCTTCCGAGATCAGGTTCTTCTGGCTGCCACTGTCCACAACAAAGTGTAGGGGAATTCCCTTCACCCACATCTGTGAGTGGAAAAGGCGCTCCTCTGCCTCCGACTCTTCAGGCTCCTCAGGATAAATCTGTGTGGTGGCAACAACGGCACTGGGTTCTGCATCAATGATCTGCTTCCCTTTTCGCGCGGCTGTGAAATTAGGTTCCGAGTCAGAATCAGAACTGGGATCTGATTCTGAAGCTTTGATCTCAGCCACCAATGACTGTTTTGAGCGACAATCATCAGTGTTGTGCCAGGGGATTTTATGGAACTCGCACCACTTCCCGGTGCCCTTCTTTGTCTTTTCTTTACCCTTCTTCGCCTGTGGTTGGGACTGGTTGTCCTTTTCCTGCCCCGTGCTCTGCGAGCCAGAGTTTCCCTTGCCCTGCTTCTGCGCAGGTCCGAAGTCACGCTTGTTCTTTTGCTGAAATGTTTGCTCAATTTTGACAGCATATCGATAGGCGGATCCGAGTGAAGAGATTTCCAGGAAATCCATCTCTGTTCGGATGTACCGGTGTAGGCCACTGCGATATTTCAGTACTAGGTGCCGCTCGGAGTCCTTGATACCGAGCTTTGTGCGCAGGGTATGAAATTTGTTGGTGTACTCCGACACCGTTTGGTCCCTCTCTTGATGCAGAATGGTCCATTTTGTGTACTGGTCATCATAGTTTCCAACAGGGTAATATTGTTCCTTGACGGCATCTATAAAAGAGGCCCAAGTGGGATTGGAATATTCAAACAATCCAGACTCGTCTGATGAGTTTTGCTCACAATAAGTTTCCCACCAATTTTTGACATGGGGGACGGCCTTAAGGAGCGCAAAGATGATCTTTTCCCTGTCGGAAAATTGGTGGACAGAGAAATACCCTTCTAGTAGATTCAACCATTTATCTAGGGCATCGGCATCGATTTGGCCTTCAAATAAAGGGATATCAAAATTAACTTGTACCTTGAAGGGAGTTGTATCTCCGAAATGGCTGCTTGTTGAGGGTGCATTTGCCGCTGTTGGCATGCGTTGAAGGATTTGGGCGAAATTATCCATCATCTTGTTCCTCTGTCGCGCGAGGGCTTCCTCGAGCAACAACTTGATAGGATCTACTGCTCCGTCGTCTCTCTTTTCTTCCGCCATGGGAGGCCGTTTGGGGCGGCGAGAGTGGTCTTCCCCAAGTGAAACTAGTTCGAGACCCAACTCTCTGTATCCTGACCTCGTCGGGGACATGCACCGAGAAACAATCAAAGAGCAGACCGCTCTGATACCACTGATCCGGATTTATGTGGGAACGAAACAAAAGATAGCATATACAGAGATATATTGCAAATAACACAGTGATACAGTAAACACATATTCTATTAAATAGCGGAAATAGAACAGACTGTAAATTACAATAGCTGGAATGGTGGTAGCTATCTCTGAGAAGAGATGTGGCCGCTATGCTCATTCGTGCCAAGATGAATACAAAGAGAGGCCGAAAGGGCCTATTTATCATAAGCATGAGGGAAAGAATCCCAAACATCCAAAAACCTAACCCTAGAAGATGAACCGTCATAAAGTTTGCGGCCCCAAGGTGGTTAGTTGAACAGTCAACTTCCCGGGGTCACAACGTTTGCATACGATCTCCGTTTGGGGCGCTCGGTAGCCCGTTGGGAAGGTCTATCCGAGATTTACAACTTTCGACTGGGCCCAAATGCATGCCGGAGGCAACCATTTGGTCCCCCAAATCGCCAAAAAATGTCGTTTAGGGCCTCAAGATGGCTCCGGAAGTTCAGGACCCGAAAAACTGCTAAAAATAGTAATTTACCAAAATTGCCAGAAGACTGTTTTGAGCCAGTTGGAAGAGGTGGGCCGCCACCGATATCCACCTGGATCAAGTGTTGAACTATTGTGCATATTACAAGGAGATGTATGCCTTACTATCTATTTGGTAATGATACCATCATCCATACTAACCACTACCCTCCACAATACTTGAAGGCTCAAAGTAAGCTCCAAAAGGTAAGAAAAGGATATAATTTCTGCAACAATTTTATCTAATTATTAAATATAATAAGGGAGCAACCGACAAGTTGGTCAAATTCTATTTACGGCACTAGCACCAAAAAAAATTGGGAGCCATTAGTCACATGGTACCATTTTTCCATGAAGCCTATAAGAGTAGTATGTAGAAGATGAGGACTTCAAAGGGTTGTATCAATAGCTAAAAGTACAAACTAATGACATATATTTGTTACCATCTCCAATAAGCACAAATGTGCATTAACCTTAACGAGCTTCTCTTTGTTTCGAGAATATCTTAATATTCTCTACTCAACAGGGACAACCACGTGAAGGTGGAAGCTCATCTGCCCCCCCGCACATCACTTAGAAATATTCAATGCATCTGTTCAATGAAATTCATCATCATCTTCTCCATCCAAGTCTACATCTGTATCATCTGATCCGGATTCAACATTATAAGGATTAAAGGCCATATCATCATCATCATCGCTGTAAGTTTCGATAAAGTGATCATCGTCAATATCATCTTCATCATGAACATTGTCTCTTACATCATCTGCTTCAACTAACTCCTCAACATCTTCCTCCGGAACATTATGATCATCAACATCTAACTCGTGTTGATCCTCTACATGATCACCTTCTTCTTGAACACCTCTTCATATTCCTCTACAATATTATACTTTACCGGCCTTCCTCTTGGATCATGTCTAATAACAAACGACCAACCCTGTCTACCAGGAACTTTTGAGTAAAATACTTGTTCACATTGACTTGGAAGAACATAGGGCTCTGACGTTCGTGACTGAAGCGACCTTGTATTGACCATGGTAAATCCATTAGCATGTTCAATAACAGTTCTATCGGGATCAGATCGATTCAGTCATAGCCTGTACCATTTCACAACGAAAAAGAATTATTTTGAATGATTTAAAGTCACAGTCAATGATATCTTCCAAATACCCATAATATCTATTTTCTGACAATTCTGGATGTTTGTCGCTTCTAGAGGAAACATTAGTGACCTCAAAGACTGCAGTTATCCCAGAATCACATGTTTTCCTTGTTTCATCCAACTTTTTAATGCGATATTTACAACCGTTGCACCACATAGCCTTGTGGTGTTTTACCTGCAATATATTGCAAAACATGTAAATTAAATGATCAGTACATCATCAATTGATAATGAAAAACTAGTAAGTATTTTATGTTCTTAAAGTACTATGCAAAGAAAATGAAATAAATCAAGATGAACATGAATATCATAATTGAAAATATTGTGGCTTATATTTATATTAATATCATGCTAATTACCTATTTATCTTTTAAACCATATGCTAAATCGATTTTCCTTTCTGTTAGATTGCCATCTCCATTGCGATGTGCTTCTTTAACCAATGAAGCCACACCTTCCAATGATAGTCCTTGACGAGATTGATTACATCGTTCAATCCATACCTTCATCCAATCAAGATTGTTTGCAACGTACAAATGTAGTGCATCCCACTCGCGGCCAACTGCATGAAAAAAAAATTACAAAAATCAACTCAGAAAAATAATTAACGCGATGTAACATTATAATATTAGTGATGCATATAATTAATGAATATTAAAAATGAAATAATTAAGTACGATATTATTAAAATGTATTAACATTATTAATCTACACCAATATTTAATAATCAACTTTGACCTTCCTCGATCTACCTTTCCCCAACAAGTACTCTCCTTCGAATTTCTTAGTCCAGTTTGGATCACCATTGCATCGATCTAATTCCATCTTAATAAGCGCCAACCCTGGAAGATATTCAACAATATACACCATGGCCTGAAATACCATATATCCCTCCACCATAGAACCCTTTGGACATGCTCTTTGTCTAACTAAAGCCTTCATAAATTTCAAGTGCCTCTCAACCATCCACATGGACCTTGCGTGTATAGGTCCACATAGTTCAATCTCCTCAACTTGGTGTATGAGGTAGTGTTCTTGTGCATTGAAAAATGCCGAAGGTAGAAATATTTGCATTTGACACATTAAACGAGGAATTTCTCTCTTCCAATACCTTATATCTTCTTTGTGGATTTCTTTAGATGACAACCATCTACATGTGATGCAAGAAAATAATGATATCATTTAACGACAAAAATTAAACATTGTAGTACAAATCTACATGATTGACTAAAAAAAATGTCATAATTCATATAAGTCATACAATGGATTAAACAAATTACAAATTTAGCGTGAAAAAAATTATTTCTAATTACCTCATGTATTTTCCAAGATCATATATGACCTGTTTGACATTATTGTCAACGTTGTCTGGGAGAGATACAGGTAGAACATACTGTAACAATGAACATGTTTCATCAATATATTTTTCAAAATTAGGCAAAGAAGTAAACCAAAAACATGCAGTATTGTAATATAACAATATATAATACCAGAAATATATAATTACCTTAATGAAGATATGCCAATCATGTGTTTTTACCCCGCCAAAATCACCTTACCTTGTTAAGATATTCTTTATGTTCGAACAAAATCCTGTGGGAAATTAAATTTTTTCTATCACTTCTTTTACCGCATTGATTTGTTGCTCAGTCAATAACCATGGAAGTGACCTTATATTGATTTGGTCTCCATCGTTGGTTAAATTTTCAATGATATCTTTCATTGCATGATTAGAGTCCTGAATGTCACTGCAAATTTTGACAAATTTTTCTTTGTCACTCCTTCCATCTAATATTCGCCATAGTGTTTCAGCTACATTCTTTCCGATATGCATTGTATCAAACAAATGAACAATTAGTAAGTGCTCATAGTAGGGCAACCTACTAAATATTTTGGGATAACTTTTCATTCCTCGTGGAAGCCCATTTACACCTTCATCATGTTCATGACGACCATCAATATTAATCAATATATAAGCTAAACTAGTAGAGATTAAAATGTCGTATATTACAATAAATAAAATGAAATATACAATCAGCCAAAAAAAAACATTAAAAACATATCAAAGATGATCAATATGAATATATAAGATAGACAAATTGATTTGTACCTTGATGATTTCTATTATATTGCAACTTCGATATGTGAGGTGTCATTCTTTGTGGTTTTAATGCGGTCTCCTCTTTCCCATTGAAAAGATGTTTTTCGGTAGTTCGATACCTATGATTCTTAGAGAGAAAGTGCCTATACTCATCAAACACTTCCTTTGACAAACTTTTTGAACGACGAGATTTCATCTTGGGACCACAAACTGGACATGCAAATTTTTCCTTTGTTTGAAGACCTACATGGATAAATTATGGTAATAAAAATATATTTTATATAATATCATGCTAATTATTTAAAAAACATACATATAACTTGTTAAGATTTAATATGCTAAGATAGAAAATAGCAGCATTACATTCCATTTCACAATAATAGCATATACAGGATCACTGAAGAAACAACAAGCACAGCATAAACACAAGAGACACAGATTTATCCTGGGAAACCCTCATGGGGTAGAAAACCCAGCAAAGCTTCCTCAATATAGATGACCAGCAATATACAAAGATTCAAACCAAAGACATGATCTCCTCTTCCACCATAGCAGACCTCTCCTCCACAAGTGCGCCTTTCTCAAGTGAGTGAGTGTGTCAAATGAGGAACACACCTCCTCTATTTATACACTACTCCGAATTTTATTTTACACAAGACATGTAGGCTCGTATTTAACCATTGGGTTAAATACCCCATTACAACTGGCTGGGCCGACCCCTCTAGGGTGGTCTAATAACCCTTTGACCCACATAACACATACAGGGCCAACCCCCACTAGGGAAGTCTAATAACCCAAGTTACCACATTCCGACGGAGGAATAAACATCTCCGGATATACAATAAAGTACAAATATAATATTCTTTGAAGTTACAATATCTAAACACTCCCCCTTAACAAGAAGGATATTATAACAGCATCTGCACGAGCAAGGAGTCATCAACATCATACATGATACATCTATAAATCATTGGAAGCTTTCTCAACATCATCAGTAACTTAAGCAGTTACTGGAACATCAACATTATCAGTATCGTCATCACACGATCATTAGCATCGTCACCATACAATCATCAACATCGTCATCACACAATCATCAGCATCGTCATCATACGATCATCAACATCGTCATCACACGATCATCAGCATCGTCATCACACGATCATCAGCATCGTCATCATACGATCATCAACATCGTCATCATACGATCATCAACATCGTCATCACACGATCATCAGCATCGTCATCACACGATCATCAGCATCGTCATCATACGATCATCAGCATCATCATCACACGATCATCAGCATCGTCATCCCACGATCATCAGCATCGTCATCACACGATCATCAGCATCGTCATCACACGATCATATTACAGGATGATCAATCCTGCTCTCTTCAGGACATAAGTCCATGGATGATGCAATCCAGATCAAGTTCCAGGATGATCAATCCTTATCACTTTAAGACAAGTCCATGTCGGGGGATGATGCAATCCTGACCACAGTGCCAGTCCTTTTTCATACTGGATGTGACCTAGATCAGATCTAGGATTTACCGTCACAGAGCCAGTCCTCTTTCATACTGGATGTGTCACATCTACAGAGCCATCCCTGTTTCATGCTGGATGTATCACATCTACAGAGCCAGCCCTGTTTCATGCTGGATGTATCACATCTACAGAGCCAGCCCTGTTTCATGCTGGATGTAACCTAGAACAATTCTAGGATTTGTCACGTACATTTTGAACCGAAGTCCAGGGACGATCCAGTCCTATCATGTACCTTTTGAACCGAGGTCCAAGGACAATCCAGTCCTATCATGTACCTTTTGAACCGAAGTCCAGGGACGATCCAGTCCTATCATGTACCTTTTGAACCGAGGTCCAGGGACGATCCAGTCCTATCATGTACCTTTTGAACCGAAGTCCAGGGACGATCCAGTCCTATCATGTACCTTTTGAACCGAAGTCCAGGGACGATCCAGTCCTATCATGTACCTTTTGAACCGAAGTCCAGGGATGATCCAGTCCTATCATGTACCTTTTGAACCGAAGTCCAGGGACGATCCAGTCCTATCATGTGCCTTTTGAACCGAAGTCCAGGGACGATCCAGTCCTATCATGTACCTTTTGAACCGAAGTCCAGGGACGATCCAGTCCTATCATGTCATGCATTTATCAGAGACCTCATGTCTACGGCTCAATTCAAAGGACCATAGTCCTAGGACAATCCAATCCCCTTACCTGTTCATTCAAGATTTTGTTCTCGGAGTCATCTTGTCTACGGATCACTTTAGGAATAAAGTCCATGGATGATACAATCCTCTCATCACTATGGGTACAAGTATCTTCATCCATACAAGTACAAACATGTATCAATACATCAAGGCATCATGTAAATCAAAGCATGTATTCTCATCAATAGCATCGATACATATATCATCAAAACATGTATTTTCACTAATACATCTATCATCAAAAGCATGTATTCTCACTAATACATCTATCATCAAAAGCATGTATTCTCACTAATACATATGCCATCAAAAGCATGTATTCTCACTAATACATCTATCATCAAAAGCATGTATTCTTCACTAATACATCTAACATCAAAAGCATGTATACACTAACACATCTATCATCAAAAGCATGTATACATCTATCATGTATTCTCACTAATACATCTAACATCAAAAGCATGTATACGCTAATACATCTATTATCAAGAGTAAAAATATAAGAGTGTTAACACCCAAAAAGTGTTCACTACCTCATTACCACATTATATGGCTCATTTGTCCATTTTCCTACCATTTTTCCCTCAAAATCCCTCAAAATCCCATTAAAAAGCCTCCAAAAGGCCTAAAATGCCTCCAAAAGGCCATAAAACTCTCAAAATAGCCTAAAAAAGGCTAAAAAAACCCCCTTTTCCTCCAAAAATAGCAAAAATCCCCTAAAAAGGGAATAAAAAATATAAAATAATGAGGAAAAGGAGGAACAAACCCTATACAGCTGCCTAAAACCATGTGTTTCCCAAAATCATGGGTCAGCACTCCACCACCAAAAAACTATAAATAGGTGATGGAGATCCCTTATTCCATATCCACAATCACAAGCACCCTTACTCTGCCGAAATCTCTCTCGAAACCCTAGTTCACCTTTGAACTATTTTCACCTTGAGAGCCACCTTTGGCCCATCCCCAACATTGGAGAAGGAGAAAGGAGCATATTGAAGCTTGGAGCATCCTCTTGGACACTACAAAGGGCTTCATCAAACCTTGACACTCAAGGTAACATTAATAGTAAAAGTCATTCTTTTCATTTGATGTTCATGTTTCATGCAATATTTTAGAAGTAATTTGATTGTTGTTTTAGCTTAATTAGTTTAATATACTGAACTGCTACTAAGGAGTCCATTCTCCTTAGTAGGTGCTCATTGGCACAAGCTAGGGGTAAAACCCTAGCTACAAAGAGTCCTAAATCTAAATAATTCTAAGTAACTAAGTGCAGTAAATAGGTAACCTCATCATTGATGAGGCAGACTTGTTATTAGATACTATACTACTCCCCCTTTCGAGGAGGGTCCTTTTGAACGACACCAAGCTTGTCTCGGAAGTATTCAAACTTTACTCGAGACAGAGGTTTAGTCAAGATATCAGCAATCTGATCCTCAATGCTTATATACTCGAGCTTGATAGCTCCCCTCTGCACCATATCTCATATATAGAAGTATCGGATCTCAATGTGTTTTTACTTATTGTGGAACACAGGATTTTCAGTCATCTTAATGCAGCTTTGATTATCACACATAATCACAGTGGGATCCATTTCTCAGTCAAACACTCCAGATAATAGTTTCCGAAGCCATACTGCTTCACAGCTGGCAGAACAGGCAGCTATATATTCTGCTTCAGCAGTACTGAGGGCCACACTAGATTGTTTCTTGCTAAACCATGAGATCATGGCAGATCCAAGACCATAACATCCACCTGATGTACTCTTTCTGTCTGAGACACTTCCTGCCCAATCAGAATATGAGTAACCATGTAACCGGAGTTCATGACCTCCAAGATAATATAGACCAAAATCTAATGTACCTTTTTGGTACCTCACTGCATGCTTTGCAGCTATTAAGTGAACCTTTCTAGGTTCTACTAGATACTGACTTAGGGTATTTACAGCAAAGCATATATCTGGCCTAGTATTTGTTAAATACATCAATGACCCAATGATTTGTCTATATAGGGTTAGGTCCACTAAATCCGATGAGTCATTAACTAATAACTTCAAGTTGGAGTCCATGGGAGTGGCCATGGATTTACACTCCAATATATCAAATCTTTTTAGAAACTTCACAGCATACTTACCTTGATTTAAAAGATTCCTTTTTGGATCTTGCCATACTTCTAGACCTAAGAAGCAGTGCATTAATCCGAGATCTTTCATTTTCATTTCTGCAGCCATTATCATGATTTGTTTCTCATTCTTTGTCAGAAAGAGATCATTGTCATACAATAATGGTATGATAGGTTCATCAACCACAACCTTAAGGTAAAGGTTAGGATCAGCTTTACTTCTGGTAAATCCCAAGCTTTGTCATGAAGCTGTCAATTGTCCATTATTCACACTCTGCATTGAGTGATCTTCTGCATATCTATCTGTGCCATCTCTCGTCAGATGGGTCTACTAATATGAGCCTCAAAATCATTCGAACTCTGTGGTGAGTTCCTTCTTGCATCCATGTCATATGTGTATAGAAGCCATATTCAACCTTGTAGCAAAGGTTGAGATCCACATCACCCATGATGATCATTAAACTCATTAATTGACTACCAATCCTGGGTACCCATACAGAACCTGATTCACACTTCTTCTTTAATTACACCATTAAGAGAATGGTCTTATCTATCCACTTGGAGCAAACATCTTATCATGATTCTCTTCCTCTTTCTAAGAGAATCTTCTAGCAATGAGCCTTCTATATTTTGTTTGATTTGTAAATATTCTTTTTGAACATCCATCACCTGTTCGGTGTTCATCATTCTTCGTGATCTTTCCTACATATCAAAATTAAGTACACGATTAGTATTACTTCATAATCATGAAATCATGTTGACATGATAACCTATTATGCATACAGATATCATTTACATAGTTATGCAACTATCTTTGACCAATACTTTGGCACAACACTTTCCCATATCCTGTATGCATACAATGGCTATCTAGATGCCTTCCATCTCTACCAGAACATACTATCGAGAGTGTGCACAGCTCTCAGCATGTCAGCAAAGAGGTTTCATTCTAGACAAGCAACAATGGAATGTTTGTCCAACTTACCAATCATATGCATATTAGTAGTATACTATTCAATGATTTATGAATGTTTACACTCAGCATGATATATTCTAGGAATACAAATATGCATACAAGCAATATCATTTACTATTTCTAATAACAACTCAAATACTTATCTTTTATGTTTGTGTGGTTGCCTCCCGCTTGATCTTTTGTATGTCTTCTGAACTTCTATTCATTCTGTACCACTATGCATGCCCAAGTGTGCACTAGTGTCATCCTCATGATCTCATACACAAACATACATTCATTAGTATATTCTCAATATTATCAAAACATTCTAATTCTAAATAATCTTGAATATGTATAGTCATGATCATTAGTATTCAGGTTTTCAAGGAAGTCTTCTTTTACTCATGCATATTCTTGTTTGATCTAGTTAGTTAAATCATCAACCAAGATAAGAGACATAATATGCATAAACCCTTGATTACTAACTTTATGAATAAGCATAACCAATCATACCAAGTATACTTATATAAGGGATCCTAACACAAGGTAAGATTCTAACATGACATAGGAAAACATACCTGGATTAGTATACCTGCTTAGTTATGTACAACATACCTAAACAATCTCTTCAATGATTTAGAGATCCTGAGCTAGAACCTGCATGTCTCATAGGTTAAACATAATATAACAAAGTCATACATACCTCGTAAGTGGATGAGTCTTTGTCTTCATGTTGTCTTGGTCATGGAACTTGATTTGTCTTTTGTGATGTACCTGTATCTTGTTAGCAGACAACATCAACCTCACACAACACCATAATGCATAAGTACAATCATATAGCCCTAATCAATGAATGTCTTCGATCATTCACATGCATTCATACTGTTACTAGGGTGATAAGACAATTAATAACATTAATCAAGATTGTACTAATAAATAACATGAAGACAAACACATTATGAACTTAATCAAGAATCAGATTTCAAGACATACCTGAACCTCCTTAAGTCATACCTGTCAAGACTTCTTGTAGTCTTCTTATGTAAGGCCTTAGCCTCAACTCCCCCTGAAACTTGATCTGGAGCTTGATTAGGTTTTGCTAGAGAAACCCTAAAAAATTCAATCTTTGACTTTCACACTTCTGAATGGATGGAAGGAGGTGTCTTGCTGAGCTGATCAAACTAGCATACTTCAATTTTGAAATCTCCAAAATTTGACCCCTCAAAATTGCCTTCGAAACTTCTAGATCTTCTGGACAGGAACCCGAACTAGGGTTTGATGAAGCCCACCCTTCTGTCCAATCAAAAGGTTCGATCCAAGGCTCTAAACTCTTATTTTTCTTAGGAGCTTCCAGCCGTGGTTACAGACTTCAAAAATTCCAACTTTTGCTGAAGCCCTAATTTTCCATCTTTCTGATCAAAATCCTGAACTAGGGTTTGATCAAGCCCGGTCTTCTACCCAACCAAAAAATTCGATCTTGGTCTCTAAATTTCGATTTTCCTTAGTAGCATTCAGCCGTGGACTCCGATTCCAAAAATTTCAACTTTCTCCGAAACCCTAAATTCCGGAAGCCATGAATGAATGTGCTCAAAAAATAATTATGTTTTGACAGAAATATGTACCTGCTTTTTTCTGCTGTAACTCTGAATTTTTTGATCCACAGGGTCTGAAAAAGTTTCTTGAGATAGCCTGACCTGTTATCTTTGCATCCTAATAGGTCTGACCTCAATTGGATTCTCTGAGAGAGAGTTATGCCAAATGTCGGAACGTGACCTCTTTATGGGATAAAACAGGAGAGCGAACTTGTACGGTGTGCCACGTGTCACTGTTTGAACTTCGGCCTCTGAAAACTTTTATTGAGATAGCTCGCCCTGTTATTTTTCCATCTTGATAGGTCTGACCTCAATTGGACTCTCTGAGAGAGAGTTATGCCAAGTGTCGCAACGTGACCTATTTATGGGATAAAACAGGAGAGCGAACTTGTAGGGAGTGCCACGTGTTATTGGTTCCGTTTCGGCCTCTGAAAAAGTTTCCTGAGATAGTACAGTCTGTGTACTACCTGTCACTTTTTACGAAATTTCATTTGGAGCTTTCTATCCCAAGTTATGACCTTTTTTCCTAGGTCACCTGATTTTGACTGAGATCTGGAAGAGGCCGAAACCCTAACTTGTACTGATCATAACTCACAAAGTACAACCAATATGAGGGTTCCCTTTGGACACAAGGTACCTGGGGATGTTATCTACGACCTGTAAACTTTTCATATCCTTAAACGTCGCATAAATGGATTTATAGCGAAAGTTCCACGATGACTGGGTTTTGCTATATAAAACCCTAACCTTCAAATTGTCGCAAGAGAAGCAAGTGTCGTAAGTGCCATACATTGCCTTCCTTCAGGTTAGCTCTGATACCATGTTAAGATTTAATATGCTAAGACATAAAATAGCAGCATTACATTCCATTTCACAATAATAGCATATACAGGATCACTGAAGAAACAACAAGCATAGCATAAACACAAGAGACACAGATTTATCCTGGGAAACCCTCATGGGGTAGAAAACCCAGCAAAGCTTCCTCAATATAGATGACCAGCAATATACAAATATTCAAACCAAAGACATGATCTCCTCTTCCACCATAGCAAACCTCTCCTCCACAAGTGCGCCTTTCTCAAGTGAGTGAGTGTGTCAAATGAGGAACACACCTCCTCTATTTATACACTACTCCGACTTTTATTTTACACAAGACATGTAGGCTCGTATTTAACAATTGGGTTAAATACCCCATTACAACTGACTGGGCCAACCCCTCTAGGGTGGTCTAATAACCCTTTGACCCACATAACACATACAGGGCTGACCCCCACTAGGGAAGTCTAATAACCCAAGTTACCACATTCCGACGGAGGAATAAACATCTTCGGATATACAATAAAGTACAAATATAATATTCTTTGAAGTTACAATATCTCAACATAACTGATTAGTATATCACTAAATAAAATTAAAAATTATCTTAGTGCAGTACGTTACAATTACATACCACAAAAATGTGTTAGCCCTGGAGCATCGTGAATTGTCCAAGTAAGCATTGCATGGAATTGAAATCCCCTTTTCCCTATTGGTCTAGAGACATCATACATAGTGATGCTATTCTATAGCTTAAGTAGTTCATCAACAAGAGGCTCGATATATACATTCATATCTTTAACTTGGTACTTACCTAAAAGAAAACAACAAATACAATACATATAAGTAAATATGCAGCAAATATCACAAATTAAATACTAATCATGCATATTTAAAAAATTATTGTTCTAAAGTACAAATTATACATGGAACAATCATTGCCAACATTATATGCTCCCTCTTTATTGACATCCATGGAGGAATGTTATTATTGATAACAAAAACAGGCCAGACCGAGTAAGTAGATCTCATCTCTACAAATGGATTAACACCATCCAGAGCCAAAGAAAGTCTAGCATTACGAGGTTCTTATTTAAAGTGTGACCATTTTTCCTCCATGTCTGTAAATGCAGAATCATTTGCAGGAATTCGAAGAATATCATCTCCACTTCTATTCCGTGCGTGGTAATCCATAAATTGAGATATGTTTTTGCAGCTAAACAGTCGTTGCAAGCGTGGAATAATACGAGTATAACGAAGAACCTTACAAGACACCTCTTTGGTTACTTGATCTGTTCGTTATCTACTGCTATGACATATAGGGCATTCTGTTGCAAATTCATACCAATTATAATATAAAATATTATCATTAGGACATGCATCAATTGCTTGATACTCCCTTCCAATATATTTCATGATGGCAGCTAAATCTCGGTATGTGCGAGGTAAAATATTTGATGGTGGTAACAAATATTCACCTATCAACCTGTTACAACAAATTTAAAAAATAATGGTTCATATAAATATTTCAAGAATATATAATTAACGACAAAAATTTCATCCTTATTACTTTTTTTGATGAACTTATAACTAGAATAGAAATATTATAGAAACATAAATATATGTAATTTATCGTGATCATATATATGCGATCGATGAAAAATATAATCACATACCTTAACAACTGCGTGATGGATATGTTTGAAAAACCATTCATAACCTTCAAGTTCATTATCAGCAACACAATAGAGATAAGAGTTATGTGAGAGCCTTCAAAAAGGGGATCGTTTGCCTTCTCAAGTATAGGTAAATCATAAAGATCATCAAAGTCGTCATGATTTTCATGATGTTGATCATCCGCGTCCATTCTAACATTAAATGCATCATTGATTAATGTATTTGCACCATCATCCTCAAATATGTTATCATCATGATCATCGTCTAATTCCATATCATCATTAACTTGATCATCAATATTCGCAGGACCTGCATATTGTTCCTCCAGCGCTAGTTGTTCCGCAATTACCACATTCTCCATGTTCGGAACTTCCCTAGGAGTCCCTTCCTTTATAATTACAATTAAAACATCAAAAAAAGAACATTAGTCATGTCGACTAAGTAACAAAAAAACAATGATACAATATACAATTACAAAAACTCTCAATATAAAGACCTCATATATAATATTGAATTACGACTTACCAATGGATGATATTCATGCCCCCCCTCAACATGTCCATGTTCCCTACAATGTCTTTTAGCTGTTGAGATCAGTAACCTTCTCGGATTAAAGCCCCTACATCAACTGCAAGGACAATAAAATTTTCCATCACCCCTTCTTTGCACTCCATCCCACAACCTAGCAAGCAATTGTTCATTTTGTTCTTGATCTTGATGACCTATAAGATTATTGTTACGTGCATTTTATTACTCAAACCTAAGAACAAAGTACGAGCAAACCCATGCAGCATAAAATATGCCCTAGACAGATTTCAGTTGGCCTACTTCTCTTTACCTTATGCGCATGGCCTAAGAGAAGAGGAATCACAAGTGAGATTATGTAATTGGCCTACTTCTCTATTTATATCACTTAAGCATCGGATATTCGATGGCGGCTCAAATCATGGAATAAAATATTAATATAATTAAAAAGTTGACCAAAATTTAAGGGTTGACCAACGGTCAAATTTTTCGCTACCGTCAAAAATCCGATGCCCCATCAGATAACTATAGCAAAACCGATGGTTGTTAAACGCGTCATCTCAAAACCGACAGTCGGGGCCATTTAAAAAAAAAAAAATACAAACTTGTGATTTTTGATAGGTAAAAATAGACAGATCGACGTGCCGTCGGATTTTCCCGTTAGTTTTTAAGTCCAAATTTAGTAGTGATAACATCCTCTCGATGTGCTCTTCCTGTCTGATACACTTCCTGCCCAATCAAAATCTATGTAGCCATCTGAAGTCATGATCTCCAAGATAACATAGATCAAAGTATATCATACCCTTTAGGTACCTCATCACATGCTTTGTAACTATCAGGTGAACACATCTAGTTTCCACTAGATACTGACTCAAGGTGTTCACAGCAGGGCATATATCTGGCCTGGTATTCGTCAGATACATCAACGACCCAATAATATGTCTGTACAAAGTCACATCAACTAACTCTGAGGAGTCATCAGCTAACAACTTCAAGTCGGAACCAATGAGAGTGGCCATGGTTGTACATTCGAACAAATCAATTCTTCTCAAGATTTTCACAACATACTTTCCTTGGTTGAGAAAGATTCCTTCTAATCCTTTTCATGCTTCCAGTCCTAGGAGGTAATGCATCAATCTGAGATCATTCATCTTGAACTCTGTAGCTAGCTTCTTCTTTCTTTTCATGATTTGTTTCTCATTCCCTGTCAAAAAGAGATCATCTACATACAATAATAGTATGATCCATAACCTTAAGGTAAAGGTTAGGAACAACTTTACTTTTGGTAAAGCCCAATCTTGTCAAGAAACTGTCAATTCTCCCTCTATGACTGAACATTATTCACACTCTGCATTGAATGATCTTCTGTGCCATCTCTTGACATATGAGTCTACTGATATGAGCCTCGAGATCATTCGAACTCTGTGGTGAGTTCCTTCTTGTATCCATGCCATTTGTATATAGAAACCATATTCAACCTTGTAGCAAAGGTTGAGATCCACATAACCCATGGTGATCATTAAGCTTATCAATTGACTATCGATCTTGGGTACCTGAACAGAGCTTTCTTCAATTGAATCCTTGATTTGCACTTCTTCAATTACATCATTAAGATGATGGTCTTATCTATCCACTTGAAGCAAACATCTCATCATGATTCTCTTCCTCTTTCTAAGAGAATCTTCTAGCCATGAGCCTTCTATAGTGTGTTTGATTTGTAAATCCTTTTGTGGAACATCCATCACTTGTTCAGTGTTCATCATTCGTCATGATCTTTCCTACAAATCAAAAATTAAGTACATGATTAGTAATACTTCATAATCATCAAATCATGTTGACATGATAACCTATTATGCATACAGATATCATTTACATAGTTATGCAACTATCTTGACCAATACTTTGGCACAACACCTTTCCATATCCTGTATCCATACAGTGGCTATATAGATGCCTTCCATCTCTACCAGAACATACTATCGAGAGTGTGCACAGCTCTCAACATGTCAGCAAAGAGGTTTTATTCTAGACAAGCAACAATGGAATGTTTGTCCAACTTACCAATCATATGCATATTAGTAGTATACTATTCAATGCTATATGAATGTTTACACTCAGCATGATATATTCTAAATATGCATGCAAGCAATATCATTTACTGTTTCAAATAACAACTCAAATACTTATCTTTTATCTTTGTGTGGTTGCCTCCCTCTTGATCTTCTATATGTCTTTTGAACTTCTATTCATTCTGTACCACTGTGCATGCTCAAGTGTGCACTAGTGTCATCCTCATGATCTCATACACAAACATACATTCATTAGTATAATCTCAATATTATCAAAACATTATAATTCTACATAATCTTGAATATGTATAGTCATAAACATTAGTATTCAAGGTTTCAGGGAAGTCTTCTTTTACTCATGCATTGTTTGATCATAGGACTCTTCAGGTTAATCAAGATAAGAGACATAATATGCATAAACCCTTGATTACTAACTTTATGAATAAGCATAACCAATCATACCAAGTATACTTATATAAGGGATCCTAACACAAGGTAAGATTCTAACTTCACATAGGAGAACATACCTGGATTAGTATTCCTGCTTAGTTATGTCTAACATACCTAATCAGTATCTTCTTTGTTCTCTTCAATGATTTAGAGATCTTGTGCTGGAACCTACATATCTCATAGGTTAAGCATAATAGAACAAAGTCATACATACCTCGTAAGTAGAACTTCTATGTGATCAAAGATTATGGAGGAGTCTTTGTATTCATGTTGTCATAGCCATGGAACTTGATTTGTCTTTCGTGATGTACCTGTATCTTGTTAGCAGACAACATCAACCTCATACAACACCATAGTGCATTAGTTATGCAACTATCTTGACCAATACTTTGGCACAACACCTTTCCATATCCTGTATCCATACAGTGGCTATCTAGATGCCTTCCATCTCTACCAGAACATACTATCGAGAGTGTGCACAGCTCTCAGCATGTCAGCAAAAAGGTTTCATTCTAGATAAGCAACAATGGAATGTTTGTCCAACTTACCAATCATATGCATATTAGTAGTATACTGTTCAATGCTATATGAATGTTTACACTCAGCATGATATATTCTAAATATGCATGCAAACAATATCATTTACTATTTCAAATAACAACTCAAATACTTATCTTTTATCTTTGTGTGGTTGACTCCCTCTTGATGTTCTATATGTCTTTTGAAATTCTATTCATTCTGTACCACTGTGCATGCTCAATTCTAAATAATCTTGAATATGTATAGTCATAAACATTAGTATTCAAGGTTTCAGGGAAGTCTTCTTTTACTCATGCATTGTTTGATCATAGGACTCTTCAGGTTAATCAAGATAAGAGACATAATATGCATAAACCCTTGATTACTAACTTTATGAATAAGCATAACCAATCATACCAAGTATACTTATATAAGGGATCCTAACACAAGGTAAGATTCTAACTTCACATAGGAGAACATACCTGGATAAGTATTCCTGCTTAGTTATGTCTAACATACCTAATCAGTATCTTCTTTGTTCTCTTCAATGATTTAGAGATCCTATGCTGAAACCTACATATCTCATAGGTTAAGAATAATAGAACAAAGTCATACATACCTCGTAAGTAGAACTTCTATGTGATCAAAGATTATGGAGGAGTCTTTGTCTTCATGTTGTCATAGTCATGGAACTTGATTTGTCTTTCGTGATGTACTTGTATCTTGTTAGCAGACAACATCAACCTCATACAACACCACAGTGCATTAGTACAATCATATAAACCTAATTAATGAATGTCTTCTATCATTCACATGCATTCATACTTTTACTAGGGTGATAAGACAATTCTAACATTAATCAAGATTGTACTAACCTAAATAATATGAAGACAAACATATTATGAACTTTAATCAAGAATCAGATTTCAAGACATACCTGTATCTCCTTAAGTCATACCTGTCAAGATTTCTTGTAGTCTTTTTATGCAAGGCCTTAGCCTCAACTCCCCCTGAAACTGGATCTGGAGCTCGATTAGGGTTTGTCAGAGAAACCCTAAAAATTCAAACTTTGACTTTCACACTTCTGAATGTATGGAAGGATGTGTCTTGCTGAGCTGATCAAACTAGCATACTTCAATTTTGAAATCTCCAAAATTTAACCCCTCAAAATTGCCTTCAAAACTTCTGGATCTTCTTGACAGGATCCCGAACTAGGGTTTGATGGAGCCCACCCTTCTGCCTAATCAAAAGGTTCGATCCAAGGATCTAAACTCTTATTTTTCTGAGGAGCTTCCAGCCGTGGTCACAGACTTCAAAAATTCCAACTTTTGCTGAAGCCCTAATTTTCCATCTTTCTGATCAAAATCTTGAACTGGGGTTTGATCAAACCCGGTCTTCTACCCAACCAAAAAATTCAATATTGGTCTCTAAATTTTGATTTTCCTGAGTAGCATTCATCCGTGGACTCTGATTCCAAAAATTCTAACTTTCTCCGAAACCCTAAATTCCGGAAGCCATGAATGAAGGTGCTCCAAAAATAATTCTGTTTTGATAGAAATATGTACCTGATTGTTTCTGTTGTAACTCCAAAATTTTCGATCCACAAGGTTTGAAAACTTTTTTTGTGGTATCCTGACCTATCATCTTTCCATCCTCACAGGTCTAACCTCAATTGGATTTTCTGAGAGAGATTTATGCCAAGTGTCGCAACGTGACCTGTTTATGGTATAAAATAGCAGAGCGAACTTGTACGCCGTGCCACGTGTCACTGGTTCAACTTCGGCCTCTGAAAATGTTTCTTGAGATAGTAAAATCTGTATAATATCTGTAACGTTTTACAAAATTTCATTTGGAGCTTCCTAGACCAAGTTATGACCTTTTTTCCTAGGTCACCTGATTATGACTGAGATCTGGAAGAGGCAGAAACCCTAACTTGTACTGATCATAACTTACAAAGTACAACGAATCTGAGGGTTTCCTTTGGACACAAGGTACCTATGGATATTATCTACGACTTGTAAAGGTTTTAGATCCTGAAACTTCTCCAAAATAGATTTATAGCAAAAGTTCCACGATGACTGGTTTTTTCTATACAAAACCCTAACCTTCAAATTGTCGCAAGTATCGTAAGTGCCATACATTGCCTTCCTTCATGTTAGCTCTGATACCATGTTAAGATTCAATATGATAAGACAAAAAATATCAGCATTGTTGATGTATATGTAACTTCGGAATGTATTTCACATATATGTATATTGTATTCCTATAGAGATGTTATTATTCCTCTATACGGAAGTGTTTGTATTCCTATAGAGATGTTATTATTCCTCTATATGGAAGTGTCGTCATTTATATTGTAAGTGTCGTAACTTATACTTGATGGGTTATTAGACCACCTTGTTGGGGTCGGCCCTCTATAAGTCATGTGGGTCGAAGGGTTATTAGACCACCCTATTGGGGGTCGCCCATGTGGGTCAAAGGGTTATTAGACCACCCTATTGGGTGTCGACCCAGTCAGCATTATGTTAAGTGGTTAAGTTGAGGCCGACCTAGTTGAGTAAAGGTCAACTCAAGTTAGTGTATAAATAGAGAGTGTGTCTCTCTCATTTTACACATTATATTCTCTCTCACACTCTCGGGAGAGTGGTGCACTTGTGGAGGAGGAGAAGCTACTGCTAAGACATGTCTATCTCTTATGATTGGGTTGTATCATTGCTCTATCTATCTATGAGGAAGTTATTGGGGTTTTTCACCTTTATGGTTTTCCCCAAGTAAACTCTGTGTCTCTTATGTGCTTGCATTATTGTGTCCATGATTGATATGCTGTAGATATGTTGTACATGTTGTTCTCTCAGTTGAGATCCCAGATCATATTGAAGTAAATTCTGAAAAACTAACATCGAGTTAGAGCTAGCCTGAAAGAAGGCATGGTATGGCATGTATGACACTTGTTGCACTTGCGATGCTAGGGCTTGATATAGCAAAAACCAGTCATCGTAGAACTTTCACTATAAATAAATTTCAGTGAGGTTTCAGGGTCTGAAAATCGTACAGGGAGAAGCTAAGATCCCCATGTACCTTTTGTCCAAAGGACAACCTCTAATTCATTGTACTTTGTGATTTATGATCTGTACAATATAGGGTTTCTTCCTCTTCCAGATCTCAGTCAAAAACAGGTGACCTTGGAAAAAAGGTCATAACTTGGGCTAGGAAGCTCCAAATGAAATTTCGTAAAAGGTGACAGGTATTGCATGGACTGAACATTCTCAAGTAATGTTTTCAGAGGCTGAATCAGAAATAGTGACACGTGGCATGCCGTACAAGTTCGCTCTCCTGTTTTATCCCATAAACAGGTCACGTTGTGACACTCGGCATAAATATCTCTCAGAGAATCCATTTGAGGTCAGACCTATGGGGTTGGAAATATGACAGGTCAAGCTATCACAGAAAAAAATTTCAGACTCTGTGGATCGAAAAGTTCGGAGTTACACCAAAAACAATCAGGTACATAGTTTTGTCAAAACAGAATTATTTTTGAGTACCTTCATTCATGGCTTCCGGAATTTAGGGTTTCGGAGAAAGTTGGAATTTTTGTAATCAGAGCCTACGGCTGAATGCCACTCATAAAAATCGAAATTTAGAGACCAATATCAAAATTTTTGGTTGGGCAGAAGGTCGGGCTTGATCAGACCCTAGTTCAGGACTTTGATCGGAAAAGAGGAAAATTAGGGCTTATGCAAAAATGGGAATTTTTTAAATCTGTGACCACGGATGGAAGCTCCTCAGAAAAATAGAAGCTTAGAGCTTTGGATCGAACCTTTTGATTGGGCAGAAGGGTGGGATTCATCAAACCCTAGTTCGGGGCCATGTCCGATGAATCCAAAAGCTTCTAAGGCAAATTTGAGGGGTGAAACTTTGCAGTTCTCAAATTCTGAATATACCGGCTTGATCAGCTCATCAAGGCGCATATTTCTATCCTTTCAGATGTTTGAAATTCAAAGTTTGAATTTTTAGGGTTTCTCTGACAAACACTAATCCAGCTCTAGATCCAGTTCTTGCAAATCAAGTGGATTGGGTTAATGCTAGAAGAGAATGGATTGGTCACCTGCATAAGTGAAGAAGTTCCCGTTTCAGAGGAAGATGAGGCTAAGACCTTACATAAGAAGATTACAAGCAATCTTGACAGGTGTGACTTATCCAAGTATGTTTTGAGATTTGTTCATGATTAACTTTATGGTATGTTTGTCTTCATATTACTACGGTTAATACAATCTTGATTAAATTTAGACTTGTCGTATCACCTTAATAAAATTATGAATGCATGATAGAAGATATTCATTGATTAGGGTGTTGACACTTATGATTGAACTAATGCATTATGGTGTTGTATGAGGTTTATGTTGTCTGCTAACATAAAAGGTACACCAAGAAAGACAAATCATGTTCCAGTTCAAGAACATATAATTATGGTGACATGAAGACAAAGATTCATCCATTGTCATGGATCACATAGAAGATCTATTTACGAGGTATGTATAACTTGGTTCTATAATGGTTAACTTATGAGATATGCAGGTTACTAGCACAATTCATTGAAGAGAACAAGAAGACATCATGCGGGTATGTTAGACATAACTAGCTAACATAGTAATCCAGGTATGTTTTTCCTATATCAAGTTAGAATCCTACCTTGTGATAGGATCCCTTATATAAGTATACTTGGTATGATTGGTTATGTTTATTCATAAAGTTAGAAGTGTAAGTAATCAAGGGTTTATGCATTTTATGTCTCTTATCTTGATTGATGACTTAACTAACCAGAAGAGTCCTATGATCAAATAAGAATATGCATGAGTAAAAGAAGACTTCCCTGAAACCTTGAATACTAATGTTTATTACATGTGTTTGAAATGATCATGACTATACATGTTTAAGATTATTGTGTTTTGATATTATTAATATTATACTAATGAATGCGTGATTATATATGAGACCTCGAGGATAACACAATGATGATACCAATAAGCATGCATAGTGATGGATATAAGTTCAAGGACAGGTAATCCAGGAAGCAAAGATCAAGAGGGAGCACACTCCAGTTGTTCCTGCAAGGAAGCAAAGATCAAGAGGGAGCACACTTCAGTAGTTTCTACAAGGATGCAGATATTCAGGGGGAGTTTACCACTTCTCACAATCCACATCAGAATGGAGTTGCATAAAAGAAGCAAAGACTGAGAGGGAGTCAACCCAACAAACAAACAAAGATAAGTATTTGAATTATCATTCATTGCATATTTTATTCTTTAAATAATATTGTTCAATAATGTATATACTCATGTTCCTAGAATTAGGTTGTGTATTATGCATATTAGAATAGTTGCATTGATGAACAGTATACTACTAATATACATGGGTAAGTGGCCTATGGTACTGTACAACATTCCATTGCTACTTATCTAGAATGAAACCTCTTTGCTAACATGTTGGGAGTTGTGCACACTCTTAACAATGTTCTGGTAGATATTGGAAGGCATCGAGAAAGTTACAGGATATGGATAAATGTTGTATTGAAGCATTGGCTAAGATAATTGCATGACTGTATGAAATATTTTCTTATGTGTAAGAAATTGTTCTGAAAACTATGAGATGTTTTCTAATCATGCAATTTAACTTGTTGTGTAGGAAAGATCATATACCATCACTACAAAAGAAGGAATACAACATTTGTTCAGCAACAAAGTTATCTATTGAAAATATTGAAGATATTGAAGTTCCCAGGATCTCGGAAGAATGCCATGATCGAGGAGTACAAGTCGATCATGAAGATGTTTGGGATGCAATCCCAAGACTTGAAGGGGAGTCTGTAGTGACTTCCAAAATGGATCTATAAGATCAAGCATGCTGCAGATGGTAGCACGGAGAAATATAAAACGAGGTTTGTAGCTCGTGGCTTCTCCCAGAAAGAGGGATTCAGTATGAAGAGACTTCTACACCTATAGCCATGCACACTTCCATCAGATCAGTACTTTCTCTGGCTGCAGTGATGAAATGGAAGATACACCAGATAGATGTCAAGACAGCTTTCTTGAATGGTGTAGTCGAAGAGGAAGTGTATGTGGAGCAGCCACTTGGTTTTGAGACACATGACAGGAAGTCATATATGTGCAGAACTTGGTGTGGAAGGATAGACATCTTTCTATCCAGTTTGGGATTTACCAAGAGTAAAGAGGATTCCAACCTTTACTACAAGGCTGAGGAAGGCAATCCAGTGATACTACTTTTGTATATGGATGACCTGTTTATTACAGGTGAAGATAGATTGATTGCCGACATGCAGCGGAAGCTTGCTGCCGATTTTGAGATGAAGAACTTGTGGATGATGCACTATTTTCTAGGTATGGAAGTGTGGCAGAGTGCAGATGGAATCTTCCTTGGACAAGGGAAGTATGCAGTAGAGATCTTGAAGAGGTTCGAGATGATGGAATGGAAGGCCATGTCCACACCTATGGCATCAAACCTGAAGCTTATGTGTGATGCTTCATCTGAGTCGGTTGATGCTACGATGTATCGTTAGATGATTGGGTCCTTGATGTTCCTTACGAATACAAGACCATACATTTTATTTGCAGTGAACACCTTGAGCCAGTATCTGAAAAATCTGAGACATGTTCACTTGATAGCTGCAAAGCATGTTCTGAGGTACCTGAAGGGTACAGTGAATTATGGGCTCAAGTATGAGGCGAATCAAAAGTTTAACCTGGAGGGTTATGTTGATTCGGATTGGGAAGGCAGTGCCATTGATCGAAAGAGCACTTCGCGGTGCTTCTTCAGTATGGGATCAGGTGTGATCTCTTGGTTTAGCAGGAAGCAGTCCTATGTGGCACTGAGTACAGCCGAAGTAGAGTATGTCACAGCTTGTTCGGCTAGTTGTGAGGCAGTATGGCTTAGGAAGCTACTGTCTGATTTGGTTGATCTTCAGTTAGTGCTACTTGTATATATTGTGACAACCAGAGTTGTGTGAAGTTGTCGGAGAACCCAGTGTTCCATGACAAGTCGAAGCACATTGAGATCAAGTTCCACTATATCCGGGATATGGTGCAGAGAGGAGCAGTGAAGCTCCTGTATGTTGCGACAGACGAGCAGATAGCCGATGTGTTGACCAAGCCACTTGCCAGAGTGAAATTTGAATACTTCAGAGGGAGACTTGGTGTACTTCAGATCGAGATTCCTTCCAGAGGGAAGTGATGATTCCGGAGACACAGATGCACACCGAGCCATTCTTACATGGTGGTAGGTTGGTCCTCCCATGATAAGATGTAAGGGTTGAGCCATTCTCACATAGTGGTAGGTTGGTCCTCCTATGGTGAGATGTAAGGGCTGGGCCATTCTCACATGGTGGTAGGTTGGTCCTCCCATGGTGAGTTGTAAGTGCTGATGGGATTTTCCGACATGGTAGTAGGTTGGTCCTCCCATGGTCGTTGATGTAATTGTCGAGCCATTTCGACATGATAGTAGGTTGGTCCTCTCATGGTTGTGATGTAAGTGCTGATCCATTCGGACATGATAGTAGGTTGGTCCTCTCATGGTCATGATGTAAGTGCTATGCCATTCCGACATGGTGGTAGGTTGGTCCTCCCATGGTCGTGATGTAAGTGTTGTGCCATTCCGACATGGTGGTAGGTTGGTCCTCCCATGTTCATTGATGTAAGTGTTGTGAGCCTTTCCCATATGGTAGTATGTTGGTCCTCCCATGTTGGTGAGTGTAAGTGTTGTGTGTGTGTGCATCTGGGTTATGCTCCGTGGACTATGTGGTGATCTGAAGACATTGATGTGACAGTTTGGTACATAGGTTTTGCAGAGGCATATAATCAGTCCTAAGATGCTCTTGAAGGTTTTGCAGTGGCAGTGTAATTAGTCCTAAGAGATCTTGCAGGTTTTGCAAAGGCAATGTAATCAGTCCTGAGGTGTACCTACTTGTTTGCTAGCTCGCAGAGATGATGATGATCAGGATGATCATGTGATGATATACATCAGGTAGATGTATGGTGAGTATCAGGTTGATACTCTGTGGTCGTGGACAGGTTGTGCAGTGGCATGTAAAAGATCCTGGGAGATTCAATAGGTTGAGCTGTGTGCTCGTAAAGGGCCTGGGATGATCTTACGAGGTTTTGCAAATGCACGTGATAAGTCTTGAGGATTCCACAGTATGGCCAGTGATGATGAAGACCTGCAGGTGGTGGGCCTACATCGAGTATGAAAAAGGACTGGCTCTGTAGAACTTCCTATGACGAGTAGATTAATAGATTGATTGAGATAGCAGCAGTAGTGACGATGACGATGACTCGATGATGATTATCCAGTGACAATGATCCAAAGATGAAAACTTGTGCTAGAAGACCTGTGTCGAGAAATACCTTCCTAGTTAAGAGGGAGTGTTGATGTATATGTAACTTCGGAATGTATTTCACATCTATGTATATTGTATTCCTATAGAGATGTTATTATTCCTCTATACGGAAGTGTTTGTATTCCTATAAAGATGTTATTATTCCTCTATATGGAAGTGTCGTCATTTATATTGTAAGTGCCGTAACTTATACTTGATGGGTTATTAGACCACCTTGTTGGGGTCGGCCCTGTATAAGTCATGTGGGTCGAAGGGTTATTAGACCACCCTATTAGGGGTCGGCCATGTGGGTCAAAGGGTTATTAGACCACCCTATTGGGTGTCAGCCCAGTCAGCATTATGTTAAGTGGTTAAGTTGAGGCTGACCTAGTTGAGTAAAGGTCAAGCCAAGTTAGTGTATAAATAGAGAGTGTGTCTCTCTCATTTTACACATTCTATTCTCTCTCATACTCTCGGGAGAGTGGCACACTTGTGGAGGAGGAGAAGCTGCTGCTAGGAGATTTCTATCTCTTATGCTTGGGTTGTATCATTGCTCTATCTATCTCTGAGGAAGTTATTGGGGTTTTTCACCTTTATGGTTTTCCCCAAGTAAACTTTGTGCCTCTTGTGTGCTTGCATTATTGTGTCCATGATTGATATGTTGTAGATATGTTGTACATGTTGTTCTCTCAGTTAAGATCCTAGATTAGATTGAAGTAAATTCTGAAAAAATAACAAGCATTACATTCCATTTCACAATAATAGCATATACAGGATCACTGAAGAAACAACAAGCACAACATAAACACAAGAGACACAGATTTATCCTGGGAAACCCTCATGGGGTAGAAAACCCAGCAAAGCTTCCTCAATATAGATGATCAGCAAATACAAAGATGTAAACCAAAGACATTAGCTCCTCCTCCTCCATAGAATACCTCTCCCTCACAAGTGTGCTACTTTTCGAGTGATAGAAGTGTGTGATAAGTGAGGAACATCCTCCTCTACTTATACTAGTTTCCCGACTGACTTTAACACAAGCCAGGTCGTCCCTAACTTAATTACTAGGTTAAACACCCCATTACAACTGACTGGGCCGACCCCTCTAGTGTGGTCTAATAACCCTTTGACCCACATAACACATACAGGGCTGACCCCCACTAGGGAAGTCTAATAACCCAAGTTAGCACAATCCAACGGAGGAATAAACATCTCCGAATATACAATAAGATCTTCACGAAGGAATGAAACATCTCCGGAATAATCAAGTACAAATATAATATTCTTAGAAGTTACAATATTTCAACAAAAAATGCATCTTTCTTCAATAATGTTGTTAGAGGAGCTGCTATTATTCCATAATTTCGAACAAACTTGTGGTAGTACTATGTCAAACCTAAGAATCCTTGAATATTCTTCAGGTTTTTTGGAATAGACCAGTCTATCATGGATTTAATTTTGTTAGGGTCTACCTTAACACCTTCATGAGATACAATATGACCCAAATACACTACCTCCTTCATCCCAAAGAAACATTTGGAAGGTTTTGCATATAGTTGTTGTTCTTGTAGTAGTTGTAGTACCCTGTCAACATGTTGAACATGTTCTTCCCAAGACTTTCTATAGATTAGTATATCATCAAAGAATACTACCACATTTTTTCTAAGAAAAGGATTGAAAATGGAATTCATCAAACCTTGAAATGTGGAAGGTGCATTCGTGAGACCAAATGGCATGATTAGAAATTCATAATGACCTTCATGAGTTTTGAATGTTGTTTTTGGGATGTCTTCATCTTTCATTCTAATTTGATGATACCCAAAACGAAGATCCAACTTTGTGAAGAAAATTGCTCTATGTAATTCATCTATAAATTCATCAATGACAGGAATGGGAAACTTATCTTTAATGGTGATCTTGTTTATCTCTCTATAATATGGACACATATGCCATGATCCATCTGGATTGTGTACCATTACCACTGGTGTAGAGTAAGAACTTTGGCTAGGCCTAATTATGCGAGCCTCTAACATTACTTCAACCATACACTCAATTTCACTCTTTTGTCCATAGGGGTATTTGTAAGGTCTAATGTTAGGAGGAACACTTCCTTGGATTAATTGAATAGCATGATCAAAATCTTGGACAGGTGGAAGACCCTTCAGAATATCTTCAAATACCTTGGAATGCTTATTAATGACCCTTTGGAGATCTGGGGAAATAGGAGGCTTAGATGTTTGAACATATAATGAGAATAATTGTGCAATTACACCTTGATGTCCCTTTTTCATCAATTTTTCCATACCATTAGAGCTTATCACCTTGCTTGGTTTCCCTGTGATACCCTGTAATTCATATTCCTTTCCTTCCCATAAAAATTTCATGAAAAGCTTCTGAAAATTAAAAGCCACAATTGCCAACGATTGTAACCATTGAACTCCTAAGACAACATCAGCACCACCCGTTGGAATAGCAATCATTGGACTATTCAATCCATATTCTCCCATAGTAAGATTTATATTTTGGCATTTCCCTGAGCAGTTGATAGTTCCTCCATCTGTAATCATTACTTGAAACTCTGGTGCTAGATATACAAAGCAATTGAGATATTTTTCTAATTTATAGCGAATGAAATTATGAGTACTAACAGAATCAATCAACATTGTTACCTTTTTCTTTTTGATAAATCCTTCTCTCTTGAGAGTTTGAGGAGTGATAATTCCAGCCAATGCATGACATGATATGGTGGGAGTAATCTATTCTAAAGTAGTATCTTCTATTTCTTCATTTGGAGATGGTTCTTGTTCTTTTGGTTCTTCCTCTTCACATTATATGTAAAATAATTTCCTCTCACCACACTTATGTCCCTTACTATACTTGTTGTCACAATTAAAGCATAGGCCTTTTTCTCTTCTTTCCTCTATTTGTTGAGGTGTCAACCTTTGAGGTGGGTTAGAAGAAGTAACAGTATTCTCTCGATATGTGTTGGAGATGCTCCTTCTAGTAGCCATCTTCATATTTTTACTTTCAACCTTACTTGCCATCATGAAGGCCTTCTCCAAGGATGGTGGTTCAAAGAGACACACCTCATGTTGAATGTTATCCTTGAAGGTGCAAGTGAAGAGATCTAATAGATTATCTTTGAAATGTTCTTCACTCTAATACTTAGCTTCTAAAACTATTTCATGTGCTCCTACAGCCAAAGCTCAAGGTCAAGCTCAAAATACGGCAGGTTCGCAAGATGCAATTCTAAATTCACCGGAATCAGGGAAGAACACTTAGGAGCAGGTTGCAAAAAAATAAGTTGCAAAGTCACAGACGATGATGGTTCAGTATGAGGCCTAAGACGAGACAATTCATCCAAATTTTGCTGTTGTTGAAACTCCATATTGTCAAATATGCGAATTAAATGATTCAAATGCTCAGAATGACGATGCTGGTAGATAATTTGGTTGGTATGCATCTGATGTTTCCAAATTTCCATATCAGTTCGCAAGCGTGAAAAAACTCATTGCTGAGACTGAACGGAACATTGCACATTATCGAGGGAATTGGTCACTATACGATGAAAGGAGGCCATTGTAAGGAAAGGAAGAATAAACAGCAAGGACCAGACAACAATGCAACACAAAAGAGAAAGGATGCAAGAAGTGATGAACCAAGCATTGTTCATAGAAGATCTTATAGAAACCATTGAAGGATGTTCATGTGCAAGCAATTAATTGTTGAGAAAGGCATTCAATGGCACACAAGTCGGAAAGGATAGTGGAGTTTCCAAAAATAAATAATGAACTTAATGAATTTTTGGAAACAGTACATAAGGGGGGGTGTTCGATTCATTTTACCGTGTGACAAAAATTGTTGCCTCAAAATATTCCAATACGAAAACAACACATCACTATTGCCACACGGATTGAGGTTCATGTCCACTATATGGAAAATGTGCTATATCTTCTGTTGGGTGCGACTAGATTAAATGCAACAAAGATTGGTGACAATATAGTAAATGCAATAGGTGAAGCAGTATGGTGCATGAAGAATAATACAAAATCAGTAGTTAATAGGAATGCATTGCGTAGTAGGAAAGCATTGAAGACATCAAATATTATTGCGTAAGAAAAATATGGTGATGCAGGAACAAAAGATCACTTAGCAAAGTATGATAACGTGTTGTGACAGGAAGATATATACTGAAAAAGGAAGCATAAATACATGGGGAGTTATCCCACAAAAGGTCAAAACAGTTCAGGCGCAAAACATAAGAGAAGAATTCTCAAAGGGAAATGGACCTCTTTGCCATTGATGTCAAAGGGGGGGGATGCATGAAGCCATTGGAGATAAGGAGAAATGCATGAAGCTATTGAAGCTGAAAATAAATGCATACATGAGGATACAAGTAGAAATGCATGAAGTTGATGCATAAAGAAAACAAAAGAAATGTAGAGCATAAAGTATGAAGCATACGTGAAAGAGAGTGAAGTATTGAAGAATGCAGACATCAAAAGAAGCAAAGCATGAATTATGAAGTAGACGTGAAAGAGCGTGCAGTATTAAGGACTGTAGAGTATGAATACATAAAAGAAGTAGAGCATGAAGCATGAAGCAGACATGAAATATCATGAAGAATAATACTTGAAGACATGTCATGAAGATATGATCTGTGCAAATACAATAGGAAGTTGTATGGTTTGCACAGAAATGACAGAAGTACTGATAAATAATGCAGTAGAAAAAAATACCAAAGATATTAGGGGGAGCATATAAATAGGGGGAGCACTACGACTAGAGCAGATATTAAGCACGCATCTCAAAGAAAATCAGGAACAACTTCATAAGGTGTTGAAATCAATATCAAAGGGGGATATTGTTGAGCATTGGTTTTCATTGATTTCAACTAAAGATGATGACCACCATCCAATTTCAAAGAGGATGTCAATTGATTCAGTATGAGTCACTTATATTAGCACAAGTCAAAGTGGATATAACATTCCATCATAAATATGAAGAAGCCACTTTGAGGAAGTCTACTACGCATGATGAAGAAAACATAAACATAAGAAGCATATATGTGTAAGGTGACAAACATGGATGCCAGTCTGAAGGAGAATATCTAGGTACTACATCCATTCTGAAGAAGTTTTAGGTTGTGAATCAAGGATGCATTAATTATGCAACTTTGCAGTATATATAAGAGTACATTCATCATGAAGATTAAGTTCAAGAAGAAACACAAGCAATGCACTCTACATCATGTAGTCCTTGCACAGATATTAAGTCCACCAAGATACACCTTCTCATGACAAAAATCCAAGGAATTGGTTGGACAATAGTACAAGTGCTCAAACTGTCAAGAATATGATTGGACCAAAGGGACAAGCAAGATAGAAAGTCTAAGTGTTGCTTGGTTGATGGTTGGGAGTGCACAAGAAGAAAGGAACAGTAGATGGTCGGATAATCCTGAAAGCATGCAAGCACATCCAATCAGAAGATGCCTTCAAGTGGTGAAAAGTGCACAAGTTCCTAAATGGGTACGATCGGTTGAATATCACATATGAGCAAATGTATTATCTGACGGAAAACAAGTGCACAAGTAACACAAGTAATGATAAGGAAAGGTCAAAACCCCACCAAAGAGAAGTTGGAGTGTGCGTAGTTTCCGTAAAGCTTCAATACAACAAGAGCGCATCACCCAAATGAAATAATGAGCATGGGTCACAATCCCACTAAGCAGAATCCACAAAATGCGTAGACTATGCAAAATGGTGATAACACAAGGGCGCATTATGCACAAGGGATGGTACAAAAAATATCATGGACATATCAAATATAAGGTGAAAGATTGTGCATATACTGTAAGGAAATGGTACATCTAGATCGCAATGGTACACCACCAAGGTGAATAGTCCCACTAAGTTGTGGACCTTAAAGGCGCTTGATACATCAGAGATAACATATCAATAGTGTAAATGATGACATGCGGCATATGCACGATCCGTGAAGTATGGAAGAATGGATTCCATGACCAATGTGCAAAGATACAATCATTGAAGGAAATATATAAATAGAGATGCAAGTTGGAGATTAAAAAGTAAGCAAGAAGTGGAAAGAGTAAGAATATTGAAATTCATGTGAAAGTTTCAATTTTTTTTCAGGGAATCAACGGGCTTATGGACAGAAAAAAAATGATCTAGTGAAGAGCCGGATACACACATGCAACAGAACAAAGTTTTGATGGTGCGCAGAAATATGTCGCAAAATTGTGACAATTGTGCAAACACAGAAAGCAAGAAATACTGAAGCATGCGCAAGTGCTAGATATCTTGAAGGACTGTATCACAATCAGTATGTCAATAGTCACAGAATTTGAAGAGACAGAAGCGCATAGAAAGAAACAAATATTATTAGATATTGCACAGATATCTAGCTGGTGCATGTGAACTGAAGTGAAAATGTGCAAAGTTGAAAACTACATCTGATGCGCAACAACAAAACAGTAGCAGAACTAGACAGGTGCATCAAGATGTAGATGATCTAATGCAAGTGCGTTATACTAAACGGACCAATAATTTGATGCAAAGAACGTCACAAATTAGTTGAAGGATTGTGTCACTTAATCAGAACAGACACATCATAAAGTGCAAAATTATATCTGTTACTAGTGCTTCAATTCAATACATCAAATCATGAATTGAAAGCACAGTATCAGTTGATCATTGCATTCATGTAAAGAAGAACATTAAACCAAAAGCACATACTGCAAAATCAGCAGAGCACACAATCCATCAAGCAAGTCATCATCAGAAGTGTGATTTTTTAGAAGAAAAATAATTCAAGTGATGTATGCAAAGCAATGACAGAATACAGTCTGTATATGAATGTTGTACATAGTATAATCATCATGAAAACACCTGAAGAAGTGCACAAAGTTAAATAACAACAAGGAAACAAGATATATCAGACATCAAGACGGTCAGATGGGGAAAGGAGGCAAGGAGTTGGAGGTTCCTCCAGGTTAGTTCTTGTAAAACAACAAGGAGACAGGGAGTCACAACTTCCTTCAGGTCGGAGCCTGTTAAACAAAGCAACAGGGGGTCGGTGCCTCCTTCCAGATGGGTCTAGAGAAAACTCATGGGGTCAAAGCCTCCTTCCAATTGGTGCTAGTAAACACCTGAAGTTGGTGCTTCCTTGAATGTATTCTTTCTAATTATAAAGAAGCATTATGTAGTTTTCTCCCGTTTGGGTTTCCACGTAAAAATTATGTGTGTTATTTGTTGATGATGTGGTGCATGTACATGTGAATGTTTATTTATTGATGCATAACAGATGATGAATGATTAAGTAAAGTTTAATCGGTTAAAGAACGTGAAATCTACTAATACTTGGCTAGTACTTATTCACCCCCCCTCTCAATATTAAATCAATTCCAACACTTAGGCCAAGAAAAGAGATGTATTTTCCTTTGTATCTTCTCATATACTTGACTCCAACTCCTTACCACACCATTGAAATTCATGCATTTCTATGGGCCCATTGTATTAGTTCTTTATTCCAAATCCTCGCACATGTTCGAGTTGCTTTCATCCCTCGGGCGATACTTTCCCTTCGGGTAGTTCCCCAAATCTTGTGGTCAATTGTCCTATCTTCCTAGACATGTGTGAGATGTTCTATCCTCATGAGGAAGTTTCCCTTTAGGTATCTCCCCACAAGTCTTATTTGATGTTCAATCTTTTCATATCATCACAAGATGTTCCAATTTAAAAGAGGGAGTTTCCCTTTAGGAAACCCCCCACATATTTTTTTATTATCTTGTACCCTCTTCTTGTTTAGCATAGATACGTTCTTGTTTAGCATAGAACGTAAGATGCATTCTATGTGAAGGATGACCAGCGTGTCGTACAACAACTGCAACCACAGCCATAGGTAGCCCAGACTCTAACTCAACCGCAGGTGCAGTTTGTACCGCAGCAACAACAACCACAGCAATTTGTGTCCCAATATGATCCAATGCAGATGGCTCCACAGCATCCATAGTATGTTCAGCAACCGCAGTATGCGCAGCAAGGGCAAGGCATGCAACCGAATCCTATGCAGCAATAATTCAATCAACAGTATTACCAGCAGCAAGGAGGGTACTGTGGAGGATACCAAGGAGGACGCAGTGGAGGATTTGGTCTCAAAGGAGGACGAGGAGGTCGTGGACCTGTTCAATGCTATCACTGTGCGGTATGGGGACACTACCAGCGATATTGTCCACTGTTGCAGACATAGTGTATGTTCCGTTTTGTTACCAATCACATGGTTGAGAATTTCCCGTAGTTGATTGCGCGATGGCAAGCAGGGAACGTTCCACAGTTGCAGAATCAAAATCTAGTGCAACAACCAGCGCAGAATCAAGTGCAGCAACCGGCGCAGAACCAGAATCCGTGGTTGAATTAGAATGCTAATCAAAATGTGAGCCAACCCAGGAATCCGCCATTGAACCAGACCTAGGGTGTGAATATTGCGACGATTTCTGCGAAGCCATGACCATAAGATGATTCTGTCACCGTTGTCACTCGTGGAGGTAAGACAAATGGGGAGGATAGCTCACACCCACTGGTTCTGTTGGCAAGGAAGAAGAAGGTATCATTTGACATTGATGCTAATCGATAGGCATTCTTCAAGCACATTGTGCATTGGAAAAAGATCGAGGTAAGGCTATTATTTATGACATGCCCTCTGCTTTTGATGCCACTTCAGAGGCCGGCCCTTTGCGACAGTCCATCACATTACAAGCATTTCTGGAAAGTTGTTTATCCTTGGCAAGGGATCCCGATGCTCTTGCTGAGATTGAAGCTCTATTGCAGCAACCGGCTCGGGGTCAACGAGAGTCCGCGGTCAATTCCTTACAACGATGAAAGATGGGTAAGGAGATGCGAATGAATATTCAAATTGGTGACTATGATGTTGATTCGGTTATTATGGATCTTGGTTCGGATGTCAACATCTTAACCAAGCAGGCTTGGCAGAAGATGGGGAGTCCCCCATTGAGCTGGTCTCCTACACAGCTCAAGTTGGCTAACCACGCAAAATTGAAAGCAATTGGGCGTGTTCCACGGCTGGTGGTGGACATTGAGGGAATGAAGACATATGCCGACTTTGATGTCATTAAAGTAGTTGAAGGAGGAAGCTCCTATCCCACCTTGCTAGGGATCGGATGGGTTAACGATAACGCAACTGTCATCAAGTTTAAGAAGCGCATGATGACCTTTGAAAACCGCGATCTCAAAGTCATCACCCCATTGGATCCGACTGAGGGACGTCGGTATATTGAACCAGTAAAGGATGACAATCCAAGCGAATGGGACCATGCATTCAATATTTCAAAAGATTATATTCATCCGACAGCCAATGATGAGCTTGGATGGCGCAGTGACAGATCTACGTCCTCTGACTCTGATGACGCACTAGATAATTGGAAGAACCGCTTGCATGAGTTGTCGCTTCAGAAGTGTAGGTTAGTGACGAAGTCTTTATGCCGCATCGCAACTGAAATTGTTACACTACCAATCTATGAAGGGATTCATGGGTTGTCTAACTTTCTGGTGGAGTTCAAGGAAAGAGTTTCAGAACCACAGTGACTGCTGGCATTAGAGGAATCACTAAAGGCTGCTCCAACACCTTGGTGGGAAACCCATAAGAAATCAATCGTAGAATGGTCACAATGTCGCAGACTGATGCTGGTTCGCTTTGGCAATACTGAAGTCTACCACGTAGGGAAATATGATGGACGAAATGATCCTGGAAAGTCACTTGATGAAGTGTCAGCGGTTGTGGGAATCGCGACCACGAGATGAGTGGGTCCATGCCTTTATCCATACTTTGGATGAGATGCCACGATCATGGTATACTGCAGTTGAATTGCGGGGAGAAATCACTACTTGGTTGGAGTTGACAATTTGTTTCACTCATACATTCAGTTCGCAGATCCCAACCCAGATGTCCATAATTCATTGCAGCTCATCTACGATGTGGTTCTAAAGGTTGTTCCAGTGGCATATCCTACGAATCCGCATACGCACTGCCAGATGCATTCTTTGATGGAATGCTATAATATCACTGGTGGGCCAGAAGATGGTGATGATCCGTGGAAGGTCAATATTCTAGAATCTGAAGGAAGTCGCGATGTTGTCGCACCAGATGCGCCAAGTGATCCGATCAATCAGCCATTGAAACTCTGTAAAGTCAACATTGGATCCGAGGACAGCCCAAAGTTCGCGAATGTTGGGAACTATTGGGATGATGAGATGATAGGAAAAGTCACTGACTTGCTGCATGAATTCCAAGACCTATTTCCTATGAATTTTTTCGAGATGAAGGGAATCTTGGGCGATCTTGGGCGATCTTGGGGAGATGAAGATCCCATTGAAACCAGATGCTAAACCAACCCGGCAGCGAATCTACCAGCTAAATCCGTGTCATAAGGAGAGGGTCAAGGTAGAACTTGATCGCATGTTGGATGCTGGCATCATTGAACCCGTTGAGGAGTCAAATTGGATCAGTCCTATGGTGGTGCAGGACAAGAAGACCAAAGAAGTGCGCATTTGTGTCAACCTGCGGAAGCTAAATGATGCATGTTTGCATGACCCATTTCCAACCCCGTTTACTGATGAGGTTCTCAAAGGTGTGGGTGGCCAGGAGATGTATTATTTCATGGATGGATTCTCTGGCTATCATCAAATCCAATTGCGAAGGAAGACCGCCACAAGACAACTTTTGTGACAGAATGGGGTTGTTTTCAGTACACTATGATGTCGTTTGGCCTGAAGAATGCACCTGCAATATTTTTGCGAGTTGTCGTTGCTGCTTTCCGGGATTTCATTCCGAAGTTTTTGCAGCTATACATGGATGACTGGACCATATACGGTTTGATCGACTATCTGCGGTTGATGTTGGAGCAATGTCGACAACATTAGATATTGCTGAACTTGAAGAAGTGCTTTTTCTATACACTATTTGGCATATTACTGGGTCACATTGTGTGCAAGCAAGGGTTGTTGGTCGACCCAACTAAAATCATGCTCATTTTGAGTTTAACACTACCGACTAATATCAAGCAGCTAAGGGCGACGTTGGGACACACTGGGTATTATCGCAATTTCATCAGAGGTTATGCAGCGATTACGGCCCCTATGGAAAAGTTATTGAAGAAAGATGTGGTATTTCAATGGAGCCCTGAATGTCAATATAGTTTTGAGACACTGGAGAAAGGAACTCCATGTCCACGTTGATGCATCATCGATCGCACTAGGTGTGGTTTTGGCGCAACCCGGAGAGGGGGATCTCGATCACCCCATTGCTTTCACTAGTCAGAAGTTGTCATCAGCAGAAAGGAACTATACCACTACAGAGAGGGAAGGACTGGCGATGGTCTATGTGCTGCAGAAGTTTCAACACTACTTATTGGGAGGCCACTTCAAGATGTTCACAAACCATTCCACCTTAAAATACCTGGTCAATAAGCCTGTGTTGGGGGGGAAGATATGTCACTAGCTACTTCTTTTTCAAGAATTTGACTTTGAAGTGATTGTGAAACCAGGACGTTTGAATGTTGGATTTGATCATCTGTCACGTATTGAGACAGGGGAGGAGCCAACTAACATCGAAGACGAGTTTCCTGATGCGCAACTCTTTAAGATTGAAGTGGCCGATGGCAACTATGAAGAAATTATTCAGTTTTTGGCGACAGGTACCGCAGCCGAGGAGTTCACCACCAGTCAGAAGAAACAGTTGGTGGTTAAGGTTGCTGATTTCCAGTTAATTGCAAGCGAGCTATACAAATTGGGCTCAGATGAGATACTGCGGCATTGTGTTTTGCCTCATGAGCAAGGGCAGATCTTATCAGAAGCGCACGCAAGATTGGCTGGGGGGCACTATAGTCGTCGTGCGACTGCTAGGAATGTGTTGCATGCGGGGCTCTGGTGGCCCACACTGTACAATGATGCGATGGACTATACGCGGTCTTGCGATGTCTATCAGAGAACCGGGAATCCATCCAGGAGAGATGACATGTCGTTGTTACCTCAACTCACACTACATCCATTTGACAAATGGGCAGTGGATTTCGTGGGACCAATCAACCCACTTGGGCAACATACTGGTGCAAGATACATCATCACGGTGATAGATTATTTGACGAGATGGGCGGAGGCTGCACTAGTCATTGATTGTTCCGCGGCCACAGTCGTGCGATTCTTGTTCGACAACATCGTCACTCGCTTCAGCTGCCCCAAGATATTGATGAGCGATCAGGGCGATCATTTTCTCAATCGCACCATCAGCGCATTAATAGGGGAACTGCATATACAGCACAAGATGAGTATGTCGTATCATTCGTAGGAAAATGGCACGGTGGATGCTTTCAACAAGATATTGGAACATGCGCTAACAAAGGTGTGTAACGCGAACCGCGATGACTGGGATCTAAAAATCCCAGCAGTCTTGTGGGCGTATCGCACTACGTGTAAAAGGTTGACGGGATGAACACCATTGAAGCTGGTGTATGGGCAAGAAGCAATTATGCCTATGGAGTACATCATCCCGAGTCCACGCATTGCAGAAATAACAGGTATGGATGATAAAGCGGCATTAGAAGAACGTCTAGTGCAATTAGTACAACTGGAAGAAGATCGCTTCCTCGCAGGGTTCCATCAAAGCTAGAGAAAGATCGACAGAAGGCTTGGCATGATCATCATATCAAAATAAACAGTTTCAGCAGGGCGACTTGCTACTGTTGTACAAAAGCAAGTTTATGCGACATCTAGGAAAATTGCAGATGCATTGGCTTGGTCCATATTGCATCACTAGCATAACTTCATGAGGAGCACTACAGTTGCAACAGTTAGACGGAGTGATGCTCCCCAAATTTATTAATGGTAGCAGGTTGAAGCCCTATAGATCGGGCTTGGAACAACACGATGCCTGAGTCGCATCGGCAAACAAAAAAAAAATGTAGGTTGCTCGGTGGTAGGATGGTGCACCGACAGGGACAAGAATGCGTAGGCAAGGAGGCTTGTGCCGCAAGTTTTGAAGCAATTGGCAACAGTTGTAGGGTCGCGACTGGGTCCAATCAGCAATAAATGCCGAAAGTTCAGACAGCAAATCAACAATAAATGCCAAAATTTAAGACAGTTAATTAACGACACTAATTTGAATGATGAGCATTAATAACACATCCAGCCGATCGACGGTGGATTTTGGTCATTAAGACAGGATTTCGTCAGAGTTAATGCAGGAATTAGTGATGATTACGAGGGATTCAGTTGGGCGCTATAAAAATAGGTCGAGGCTGGTCGGAAGGCACCTGTTTCTGATAAGTGAGTTCAGTTTCCATTGTCAAATTGAAACAGGATGAGATTGAGTTGCAGAGAGCCATTTAAGTGTGTTGGGAAAACTCTAGGATTGAGCGCAGTTGAGCCATTTATTGGCATTGAGTGAATTGAGCGCGACATGCCGAGTGAGCCGGAGACGGTGGAGATTTCCAGTGAATCTGAATCCCCTCTTGTAACTGCTACTCATATTGAGGAAGAGGTCAATCTCGTGGAGTAAGTTTCCAACATGCCAGTGGGATCATCCTCCATGGTGTGCCAGAAGCGAGCAGGGACACAACTTAGCTCTGAGTGGCCCGAGAAGAGGCACACCTGTTCAACTGCGCAAGTTCCCAAAGGCGTCCCTACGAAAAGTCCATCGAGCTCAGGCATTGTGGAGTCCGCAGTTCGTGCAGGCATTTTTATCGCAGACATCCCAGGCTACCGACCACGATGTAGAGCTTGGGCGCAGTCCAAGAAGGTCTCTAAGAATCACCGATATCAAATACGGAAGCCGGCCATACCGCCAGGGATGAGTTACACCACCGACATCGTACTGGCATTGATGTAGTTGTGGTACGATGATCATGACTTCTTGGCACTGGACGATGTTATGTCAGAACCATTCCAGCCACGAGCACCAGGGGAGACCGGTCCGACGCCACATATTCCACTTGACAGGGCACGCGGTTTGGAGAAGTATGGAGTGTTGGGATTGATTTACATGCCGCATTTCGGGCGGTTAACGGAGGCCAATGCCTGTGTCAAGCAGTTGCTGGTGTGTTTTCATGGTGGAGTGTTATGGTTGGATAGGTAGGTCACAGTGACGGTGGACCTAATCTCTGAGATCACAGGCTTTCCCAAGGACAAGGTCGAACCGTCGAAATACTTTCGCGGGACGAACAATGACAAAAATCTCGCGTCAAGACTGAGGAAGTGGTACAAAATGCAGAAAGACAGACGAGCCTACTACTTGGATATTATCAATGAGCCTGCAGTCAATATTGGGGCACGAATCTTGGCTACCAAGCTCCTGTGGAACACTCGACCCAATCAAGGCAACTCTGGGGTCGTTTCCTGCACAGACCTATGTGTGGCAAGCATGCAGATGAAATGGTCCCTGTTTTTACTTAACCAATTGACGGAGGATGCATTGGTGGCCCAAGCAGGGAAGCAGGCATTCACCTACAGCTGGCTGCTCATCTTAGTCGCATTGGTCGCCTGGATGGAACCTGACGACTACCAAGGCATGGAGGTGGATGGGGTGGAAGAACGCAAGGGAGAACACTACCCAAACTTATGGTGGGTGTAGGAGCTAGAGGGGTTCAAGGATTGCGCTACGTATTTTTGGTTTTATTGGGAAGCGTAGCAGGCGGCTGCTGAGCGGATTCTGCGGTTGAGTCAGGCCACTGTCGACAAGTATAAGGGGATTTCCCGATTCACGATTGGTCCACATAGCATCTACGTCCAGGCGCGCCGCGATCTGGATAGACAGTGGTTGTAGACCCCCTATAAGATAACAGACACAGACTTGGATCCAATCGTCGATGACTGGCCGGTAGACTGGCCCGTGCCAGTTATTCAGAAGGAGGAGTCTACGGGGATACCATCCGATGTGCCAGCCATGGAAGAACCGCGTCATATGTCGAATGAGGAATCATCGCATACCTTGTCGGATGAGGAGCTTCAAGTTGAGAAGAATAGAACGAAAAGGAACCTATACCATGGGATGATCAGTGGGATTCCCCTGTCATCGGAGCCACAACTTGGTCGGCTACTCAATGCTATAAATGTTGTAACCAATGTAGTGGCTCACACAATGACGGTCAAGGCAGAGGAAGCTTTCCATGTGGCCACTGCCCGCCTAGATTCCTTGTGCGACATTATGTTGAAGAAAGCACTAGAAGGAACACTGGTACTGACAATTGGCACAATCAACACTGAGCCGTGGGTCAGGAATGTTGAAATTCCCCCGACTGCTATTGTGATAGATAACGAGGCTTTGAGAGCTTTGCTGCAGACAATCGAGAAAGTGACTGTCAACATCAATGCGCTGCCAGCAAAAGAGTTGAAAACTATGCAAGCGGTTGCCATCCGGGAGATGGCGGATAGGATGCACGAGATCAACAGTAAGTGTTTACGCTTGTAGGAGAGAGAGACAAATGCGAAGGAAGCGGTCACAGAGTTAACTGGGAGGGCTGCTTCCGCACGACAAGCTATAGATGAGTTGGAAGAAGATATCCAGAAAGAACGAGCTGAGAAGGCTCGAGCGAATGAAGAGTTGAAGCAAGAACAGGATCGCCTCATTGTGGAGAAGGCCACCTTGTGGGATCAGAGTGTATGAATAAAGACGGTTGTTACTAAGGCTTTAAACTAAGTACCGGAGCTCACCGCAGAGTTGGATGTGATTCAATGCGTGCAGCGACTGGGGTTTGTTATTGTCCAGTTGTGGCACGACAATCAGGATTTAAAAGCTCTTATGAACCCTGACACACCCCAAGTGCAGGTAGACGACCGCAGACACGCCATTGAGGAGGTAGAAGCACAGATGGGGGAGTTGGAAATGAGAGCAAAAAAACTCACTGCAAACACTGTCCAATTTTGGGGAAGCATTGTTCAGGACGAGCAAGTTGAGCAGTTGACCAAGCTCAGGAAGGAGGCGGAGGGGCAGTTGGCCACACTCAAAGGGGCGATGCACACGATGCTGCCATTGGAGCAGGTTGCAAAGTCTACGGACTTAAAAGAGTTGCAACATCACATCACCAAGGCCGAAGAGCGTCAGAAGAGGCGTGCTGCGCAGTTGGAAGAGTTCCAGGAGATTGGCGGTCAGTTTATGACTAAAGCTGGTGAAGTAATCTAGGCCGCCCAGGAGGGTCGCCAATAAGTTGCGGCAAGGTTAACGAGGCATCCATCTGCCCAGGACGTGATCGACGGTCGGGAGGTGGCTACGGCAGTCAAGGAGCAGGTGACAATAGTCGATCAATAATAAACGAACTTTAGAAGAAAGACCACTGCATACACGTTGTCCTACTGATATGGCTCGAGGGTAGGCCATAATATTTTGTTGGGGCCCTATTGGTAGGCAGTTAGGATAGGTCATTATCGCAGCACTGCGAGTGCTGCAATACCGTGGAAGGCGAAAAGCCGAGTGTAAATGATGTTATATTTTGTATTTTTGGGTCAATTGTACCGCAGTATGCGGGTTTTTGGGTCATTTTGACCATGACAGTTAGATTTTGGGTCATTTGCTGAAGTGTCGGTCAGGAAGTTGTTAGTAAGTGGACAAGCAATGTAAAGGTGAAATCCTATAAATAGTCGTAGATTTGTAAGTGTTAAACCATCTTGGAATGCATCTCTAATTGTGTATCTGAGATCGAGAGATATTGGCGAGATCTGTATTCTGTGGAGATGGCATATTTGGGTTATGTGAAGATAATATGATATGACAGAGCTTTTTTGCGGAATCCCTGTGGTTTTTCTGTTTATTTATGGTAATGCATGTTGCGATATATGACTAATGCGATGTTTCCTTGCTGCAATTGATGCTTTACTATTGTATTTGCTGCGATAATGAATGTTTATGTTGAATGATGCTATGAATATGAATGATGTCTGAGTTAAATGCATAGATCTATTTTCGAAATGTTGCAATAAGTTAAGTAGTTGAGCCTCTAGCCACAACATCCTCCTTCATTTAGCGGAAACATGGTTCCGTCAACTCTCCCTTGAGCATCTTGGGTGAGACCTCATCTGCTCTGCAGGTGTTGCTGGACGGGGTAAAACCTATATGGGCCAATGCTCAAGTAGATCACGGTTGTAGGATGTCGACAGTGCTGGGAACCCCTTTCGACTGGGTTTGAGTCAACTCCAGTTTTAGATAGCTTCAAGTTCAGGAGAATAAGAACATCCTTGGATGCTTGGCAAATACTTGTGAAATGGTTGAAAAAACAATTAAGAAGGCACAAGCAATCTGTGGAAGAAGATGGTATGCTACAGACAGTATCATGGTCATGCTACAGTTTCCCACTATGGAACTTATTGAGAAGGCTTGTACACCAAAGCTGATGATTGAACAGGTTGATACTAGGTGTGAGCAAGTCAAAGAACAGATTAAGCAACTCGAGCACATAGAGATTTCAGAAGTAGAAAAAATCATCAAGCAACCTGTCAGTCTAAGGGCAAGATCCATATTTTTCTGCGTACTTGGCACAAGCTAAGCAAGAATGAGATTGAATCTTTCACGTGTGATGCACAGTTAGGACTCGAATTGGCTAAGTATCCTGATGTGGATGAGCTGTTAGAGGTTTGGGCCAAGTGGCAAGGCGCCCTTGGTTATTCTTAGATTAGTTTGATTTTGTAATCCCTGTTTTATGGGAAGTTTACCCTTTGTATCTTTATTGTAATTATTATTAAAGGGGTAGAGATCTCATAGGGGAAGGGGGGGGGAGAAAATCACCGAAAGAGGACTGGAGATACTCTGATTCATTAAGAGATTGTAATTTTTTGCAGCCTTAAAGAAATACAGTTAGTTTTCTCTTGCTATCTTTTTTGTTTTAATTTATCAAATTTGTTTGATGGATTCTGGTTTTCGCTTCATCTCATGAATGAACACTGTTTTATTTTGCAATCATAATTTATACATCGATCTGTAATTTTAGATTTGTCTTAAATTGCAATCTATGTTTCTCGTGTTTTAAATGAATTTATTTATTTAAATCATTTATCTATTTCTGCAAATGATAAACAGATATTATTAAATTAATGCTAATTTTTCAATTAGCATGATATAACAGGATAATATTGCATGTGCTTCAACCCTTAAGCTACAATCATTCAATTTTCATTTTGTGACTGTGTCTTAAGCTAATAAGTAAAGATCCACTTCACATTTCTATCAATTGGTGAAACACTTATTAATTTCCAGATCAGGTTATCTTGCACATTAAAATACATTCCTTTAATTTAGATCTAACTTATATTAGATTTCCTTTAAAGCAAACTCGTTTCTAGAGATAGAACACTTTTGATATTCCCTCACAGGAAGTCAAATCCTTTCAAGATCAACCCACTTAAGTGTCAGTGGAGGCCTAATATCCGTGGGAGTTAACTATACCAAACAGTCTGGGGATAGAGTTGCTCTTGTGCAGAGTTGTTTGAATCCTTTCAGATTGGGTTTTCACCCTTTGTTGCTAGCCTTGGAAAACATTCCAGAAACTTACATACCTGGTGCTTCAACATGGAGATGCAATACTAATTTTCCATCTACAACTAAATGGGAGAATAGACAAGTGGTGGAGAGCCCATTGTTTCCCGTGACTTCTTTCGTAGGATGTTGACATCAGAACCCAAAGCCACATTACGTTCTTAATATAATAGCCATGCACTCGTGCATCCAAATGGAATTTTTTATTAGTCCTCTTCCTCCACCTCTGTCACACCAATTGGAGGTTTATTTTTGGTAGTAGGGAATATATATCTCCATCAATTTCTTGAATTCCATGGAGGTTTTCAAGCATTCTACGCAACTTCTGAGTATCATTCTCATCTTCTAAAATATCATTTAGTAACTAGAACCATAATGAGATAGATTCCCTTGATTTGTTAGTACCTGATTCTCTTTCATCGGTTCTTGTATCATTCTTTCTATATTGGTGGGATGGTCCAGCTTCATTTCAGGCTGGCAGGTTTGGTATTCACTCAAACATGTATGCAGACTCTTGGTAGATTTCTTTTTGTTGGATTGGAATATACTTAGTATTCTTTGATGTTTCTTTCCTAATGACCAGAAATTTTGGTCATTGGCGATCTGATCCAGCTCTTGCGCCTTCCCGGGTAACAACAAATCCTACTACACTTTGATATTTTCAAGGTTCACAATTGATCAAGTTGGCTAGTCTTCTTACACAATCTTCTCATTTCGTGATAAATTCAGGACATTCTTCCATGGTCTAGGTATTCATGTGGCAGTATGTACACCATGTTATTTTCGGAAATATATGGCCATGAGAAAGATGGTCAATCCCATTATAGTTGTAGCATAGGATGGGGAATATGACATTGCCTCCTCATCCTACACCAAATCCTCTTCAAGGACCTCCCCCTATTCTTGGAGGTTAGTCTTCTACTCAATATATGGATTGATCTAGTCTCTTTGTCAAAGCATCTGGGGCTCGACATTTCTCGTTGCTATGTATAATTTACCCTCAAAATTCACAAAATATTTTGTTTGCGACCGAGGAGTATTTTTTTAACATTGGGAAGAGTCATTGTGGATGACCAAATGCTTTGAAAATATCATAATAGTAATTGGGAGAAGCACTTGGCGGTTCTATATATGTTGGCCATCCTGGGGATTGGAATGGGTTCACCATGGAAACCTGTGAAACTATGGCACTTGGACCTACATTAAATGATCCTCCTGGTAGAATTTGGCCAACTCTTGTCCTAGAGAATTCTGAATCATGATGTCCTTTTTTCATGACCAGTACACCATACCTATGGCCGGGATACTTTTGGTAAATCCAGGGCCTGAAGTCTTTTAGTTATCTCCACTATTTTATTATGTACTTGTGCTAGTTGTCTTGATGGTGAAGCTCTTACTGCAGTATTGTTCAAATAGTTGGTCATAGATTTAATCTTCATCACTTGTTCTAATGCAATCTGTTATCTACCCAAATAAATTTGTCAAGTTGGTCAATTTTAGATGATAGGATGTCATTTAAAAATTCATTTCTAAATATTTTTAAGGCTCATTGTTGAGAGCTTTATGCATGTAATAAAGTTTGAAAAACATTAGATTGGGTTTTCATTTCAAAAAACTCAAAAGACAGGTTTCGGTGACTTAAGTGTACATTCCAATTGTTCCTTAGCCACCGAAAGCAGAGCTTTCGGTAGCTAAAACGCGAAAATTTGGGGCTATTTTAGCCACCGAAAGCGCATAAACTTGGAAACAGTCAGCAAGTCTTGGGAAAAATCAATTTTTTGGTCATGGAGAGGCCTTTTTACATGCTCAAATAGTCGATTGACAACTAGACATACTAATATTTCAAATGGTACTTTCAGATCTGCATTTGGATGTCGGGAAGGTAGTCAAACGTCCCCCACAAGATGAGGCTACGTTTTCAGAAATATGGCGTTTTTCCTATACTGAGTCATCATTTTGAAATGATGATTCTGAGTGACTGGAGGATCATTTTGAAAAACGGTCATAAAATTTTGTTCCTAACATGTCAAAGAACAATAACCTCTCTCAGTTTTTCTACAAGTGTCACATATTGGGAGAATCGAATCCATCTCTGAGCCCTAATTTTTGGATCTCAGAATTTCCCTGTTTGACACATGTTTTTGAAATACAGATGTCGGGAAAATGAAAATGAATCTCAAATAACTGAGAGAGGTTTTTTCTCATAACAAACCAAAATATAAAAACCTCTCTCGAGTTTCCAAAATCTATTTTTATTTCAGAGATATAGGTCAATCTATGAGCAGCATATTTTTGGAAATTTCTGCATTTTCCAGCCACCTTTCAAATTCAGATTTGAGATAGGAAAAGAGGTTATCATATCCATCTTTTGAGGATCTTGAAACTGAATTGTAAAGCTTATTTAAGCTCATTGAAGAATCATTGTAAAGGGTTGGATTTTGGATACTCTACTTTACTGTATTTTGTGAGGAGACACTTTCTTTTAGATATTGAGATACAAGCTTCTTTCACTGTTGTTATTCACACTTCTCTTTTTCATACCTATTCTATGCTTATGAGTTGAATTATATTCTTAGTTGTGTTTACATAATCCATTGGTGAATGTCATCTTACCTACTGATTTGTAAGCAAGGATCATAAGCACTCATTACTAGTTTTATTAACCCATCATATATATTGTCAAATATATCTATTCTAGTTGATAGAGTTAGCTTCTTCATTCATCTTGATAAAATTACCTATATGATTATAGCTTTTGAAAGCCTTGTAACCCTTGATATACCTAGACTATCTTAAGGATACAATCCAGTCAGTTAGTCATTCCATCTTGATACACCGACATACCCATCATTGAGAGAATGATTTAAGTTACCAGGCATCTTCGAGTTGCAACCTAGAAGAGTTTCCTGGAGAGCTAACATTTTCGCATCATTGTCGGGGAGAGGAGATTGAAGCTCAGCTTCCTTGGGACATGACATAGATCCATCTTTGATGATAGACAAATCCTAAACATTTTCTTGGTTGTAATCATCTATCTGTCGACTCCATGAAGGACGGATTCAGTGGCGACTCTGTTGCTCAGAAATCTGTCGGCTACTCCATTGGTATGACATGAACAAAATCTTAGCAAATAGGTATGCTTTCTACGATTTTTCAAAGATTGTTGGTTTCCCTAATCCAGTGCCTAATAGAGATGAATGGGATCGTAGTATTCCCAGATTTCGAGGAGAATAATGGGAAGTGCCAACTGAACATTTGCTTGACTTTCATGATTGCATTCATCGGTTGCAAATTTTACATGAAGATGTTCGAATTAAACTGTTTTGGTATTCATTAGAGGGGATTGCTCGTAATTGGTACTGGTCCCTTCCTATTGCCAGTATCAGCTCTTTGGAATATTTTCATGTTGCCTTTCATGTGTTTTGTAAAGAAAAATTTCCAGTTGATATTTTGTATCCCGAGTGCTATCATGAATTCAATTTATTGAATAAAGATTCAAACATTCATGAAGACTTTGCTACAGCAGAAGATACCTCTCATTATGATCAAGGGATTGGTAATCCACACTATGATAACCATACTATAGATGCTTTTGACATTGTACCAAATGCATCTATTGTTTTAGGTTGTCTTGAAGATCAGATCGTACCCTTTGGAAACCAAAAAGATTATGAGCAAATTGAAGGAACAACATGTAACAAATTTGGATCTGCAGCAAATACTAAGGGCAGCCCTCAGCTTTCATATTTGCAGACAAAGGGAGAGTGCAGCAGACATGAAGAGGAAGATGATGAACAGAAAGATCTAGATCAGCAGTTCATCATGCATGTTTCTCCAACAAAGGTTGAGAAGTCCACATTCAACATTAAGATCAATGAAGACAACCATCAGCAAAATCATTTCAGTCTTCAATTGGAACAGCTGTTTGGAAAGGTATTTCTTTGTGATTTTAATGACCCTATTGCAAACTATTTGGAATCCATGAACAACATAGATGTTAAAATATTTCTGTTAGATTAAAGTTGTCTTTATCAGCTGTTCAAATCACTTTTCTGTTGGATAAACATTCCTTTATTTTTGGGGTCAAGATCAAGGATAAGTTCAGTAGATCAGTTTCTTACATGGCTTCATTGGAAGCATGATTTCACTTGATAAGAGGCAGTACAATTGGTTGGTGTAGGAGTAGGCAGGAGAATAAGCTTTTCATACAAGCAGATAGATTATGTTCAGTTGTTGATTTCTTGAATAAGCAGTGCAAGCTATAGGTAGGCTACAGGTTTGCAGGAGATCAGTTGTAAAGGCCAGATGACTCCATTCCTAATGGAACTGCAAGCTCAAAAGCTTCCATTGTAAATATCATTTATTTTCTGTCAGTTTTGCAGAATAACTCCATGCCCAATGGAATAGTAGATTTAAGTTTCAGTCTGAGTTTTTCCAGGAAAGGAAACAGGTCTGTGGTTCTTGGAACCTCATAGGGAGGATTCCATCCCCGAGTAGGAGCCATATGTTATCTCCCCAAATAAATTTGTCGTGTTGGTCAATTTTAGATGATAGGATGTCATTTAAAAATTCATTTCTAAATTTTTTAAGGCTCATTGTTGAGAGATTTATGCATGTAATAAAGTTTGAAAAACATTAGATTGGCTTTTCATTTCAAAAAACTCAAAAGACAGGTTTTGGTGGGTTAGGCAGACATTCCAACTATTCATTAGCCACTGAAAGCAGAGCTTTCAGTAGCTAAAACAAGAAAATTCGGGGCTATTAAGCCACCGAAAGCACAGAAACTTGGAAACGGTCAGCAGGTCTTGGGAAAAATCAATTTTCTCGGCCGTAGAGAGGTTTTTTTACACGCTCAAATAGTCTATTGCCAACTAGACATCCTACGATTTCCAATGGTACTTTTAGATCTGCATTTGGAGCTCGGGAAGGTAGTCAAAAGTCCCCCGCAAGATGAGGCTACGTTTTCAGAAATATGGCGTTTTTACTATGCTGAGTCATCATTTTGAAATGATGATTCTGAGTGACTGGAGGATCATTTTGAGAAACGGTCAGATTTTTTTGTGCCTAACATGTCAAATAACAATAACCTCTCTCAGTTTTTCTACAAGTGTCACATATTGGGAGAATCGAATCCATCTCTGATCCCTAATTTTCGAATCTCATAATTTCCCTGTTTCACACATGTTTTTGAAATATAGATGTCGGGCAAATGAAAATGAATCTCAAATAAATAAGAGAGGTTTTTTCTCATCACAAACCAATATATAAAAACCTTTCTCGGGTTTCCAAAATCTATTTTTATTTTAGAGATATAGGTCAATCTATGAGAAGCATATTTTTAGAAATTTCTCCATTTTCCAACCACCTTTCAAATTCGGATTTGAGATAGGAAAAGAGGTTATCAGATCCATCTTTTGAGGATCTTGAAACTGATTTGTAAAGCTTATTTAAGCTCATTGAAGAATCATTATAACGGGCTGGATTTTGGATACTCTACTTTACTGTATTTTGTGAGGAGACACTTTCTTTTAGATATTGAGATAAAAGCTTCTTTCACTGTTGTTATTCACACTTCTCTTTTTCATACCTATTCTATGCTTATGAGTTGAATTATATTCTTAGTTGTGTTTACATAATCCATTGGTGACTGTCATCTTACCTACTGATTTGTAAGCAAGGATCAAAAGTACTCATTACTAGTTTTATTAACCCATCATATATATTGTCAAATATATCTATTCCGGATGATAGAGTTAACTTCTTCATTCATCTTGATAAAATTACCTATATGATTATGCTTTTGAAAGCCTTGTAACCCTTGATATACCTAGACTGTCTTAAGGATACAATATAGTGAGTTAGTCATTCCATATTGATACACCTACATACCCATCATTGAGAGAATGATTTAAGTTACCAGGCATCTTTGAGTTGCAACCTAGAAGAGTTTCCTGGAGAGCTAACATTTTGGCGTCGTTGCCGGGGAGAGGAGATTGAAGCTCAGCTTCCTTGGGACACGACATAGATCCATCTTTGATGATAGACAAATCCTGGACATTTTCTTGGTTGTAATCATCTATCTGGAGAATCCATGAAGGATAGATTCAGTGGCGACTCTGTTGCTTAGAAATCTGTCGGCTACTCCATTAGTATGACATGAACAAAATCTTAGCAAATAGGTATGCTTTCTGCGATTTTTCAAAGATTGTTGGTTTCCCTAATCCAGTGCCTAGTAGAGATTAATGGGATCGTAGTATTCCCATATTTCGAGAAGAAGAATGGGAAGTGCCAGCTGAACATTTGCTTGAATTTCATGATTGCATTCATCGGTTGCAAATTGTACATGAAGATGTTCAAATTAAACTATTTTTGTATTCATTAGAGGGGATTGCTCGTGATTGGTACTGGTCCCTTCCTATTGCCAGTATCATCTCTTTGGCAGATTTTCATGTTGCCTTTCATGTGTTTTGTAAAGACAAATTTCCAGCTGATCTTTTGTATCCCGAGTGCTGTCATGAATTCAATTTATTGAATAAAGATTCAAACATTCATGAAGACTTTGCTACAGCAGAAGATACCTCTCATTATGATCAAGGGATTGGTAATCCACACTATGATAACCATACTATAGATGCTTTTGGCATTGTACCAAATGCATCTATTGTTTTAGGTTGTCTTGAAGATCAGATCGTACCCTTTGGAAACCCAAAAAATTATGAATAGATTGAAGGAACCGCATGTAACAAATTTGGATCTGCGGCAAATACTAAGGGTAGCCCTCAGCTTTCATATTTGCAGACAAAGGGAGAGTGCAGCAGACATGAAGAGGAAGATGATGAATAGAAAGATCTAGATCAACAGTTCATCATGCATGTTTCTCTGACAGAGGTTGAGAATTCCACATTCAGCATTAAGATCAGTGAAGACAACCATCAACAAAATCATTTCAGTCTTCAATTGGAACAGTTGTTTGGAGAGGTATTTCTTTGTGATTTTAATGACCCTATTGCAAACTATTTGGAATCCATGAACAACATAAATGATAAACTATTTCTGTTAGATTAAAGTTGTCTTTATCAACTCTTCAAGTCACTTTTCTGTTGGATAAACATTCCTTTATTTTTGGGGTCAAGATCAAGGATAAGTTCAGTAGATCAGTTTCTTACATGGCTTCATTGGAAGCATGATTTCACTTGATAAGAGGCAGTACAATTGGTTGGTGTAGGAGTAGGCAGGAGAATAGGCTTTTCATACAAGCAGATAGATTATGTTCAGTTGTTGATTTCTTGAATAAGCAGTGCAAGATACAGGTAGGCTACAGGTTTGCAGGAGATCAGCTGTAAAGGCTAGATGACTCCATTCCCAATGGAACTGCAAGTTCAAAACCTTCCATTGTAAATATCATTTATTTTCTGTTAGTTTTGCAGAATAACTCCATGCCCAATGGAATAGTAGATTTAAGTTTCAGTCTGAGTTTTTCCAGGAAAGGAAACAGGTCTGTGGTTCTTGGAACCTCACAGGGAGGATTCCATCCCCGAGTAGGAGCCATATGTTATCTCCCCAAATAAATTTGTCGAGTTGGTCAATCTTAGATGATAGGATGTCATTTAAAATTCTAAGTTTTTTAAGGCTCGTTGTTGAGAGATTTATGCATGTAATAAAGTTTGAAAAAGATTAGATTGGGTTTTCATTTCAAAAAACTCAAAAGACATGGTTCGGTGGCTTAGGCAGACATTCCAGCTGTTTATTAGCCACTAAAAGCAGAGCTTTCGGTAGCTAAAACGCGAAACTTCGGGGCTATTAAGCCACCGAAAGCACAGAAACTTGGAAACGGTCAGCAGGTCTTGGGAAAAATCAATTTTCTCAGTCGTGGAGAGATCGTTTTACACACTCAAATAGCCTATTGCCAACTATACATCCTACGATTTCCAATGGTACTTTCAGATCTTCATTTGGAGCTCGGGAAGGTAGTCAAAAGTCCCCCGCAAGATGAGGCTACGTTTTCAGAAATATGGCCTTTTTACTGTGTTGAGTCATCATTTTGAAATGATGATTCTGAGCGATTGGAGGATCATTTTGAGAAATGGTATAACTTTTTTGTGCCTAACATGTCAAATAACAATAACCTCTCTTAGTTTTTCTACAGGTGTCACATATTGGGAGAATCAAATCCATCTTTGAGCCCTAATTTTCAAATCTGAGAATTTCCCTGTTTGACACATGTTTTTGAAATACAGATGTCGGGCAAATGAAAATGAATCTCAAAGAACTGAGAGATTTTTTTTATCATAACAAACCAATATACAAAAACCTCTCTCAAGTTTCCAAAATCTGTTTTGATTTGAGAGACATAAGTCAATCTATGAGCAGCATATTTCCAGAAATTTCTGCATTTTCCAGCCACCTCACAAATTCGGATTTGAGATAGGAAAAGAGGTTATCAGATCCATCTTTTGAGGATCTTGAAACTGATTTGTAAAGCTTATTTAAGCTCATTGAAGAATCATTGTAAAGGGTTGGATTTTAGATACTCTACTTTACTATATTTTGTGAGGAGACACTTTCTTTTAGATATTGAGATACAAGCTTCTTTCACGGTTGTTATTCACACTTCTCTTTTCAATACCTATTCTATGCTTATGAGTTGAATTATATTCTTAGCTGTGTTTACATAATCCATTGGTGACTGTCATCTTACCTACTGATTTGTAAGCAAGGATCATAAGTACTCATTACTAGTTTTATTAACCCACCATATATATTGTCAAATATATCTGTTCTGGTTGATAGAGTTAGCTTCTTCATTCATCTTGATAAAATTACCTATCTGATTATAGCTTTTGAAAGCCTTGTAACCCTTGATATACCTAGACTATCTTAAGGATACAATCCAGTGAATTAGTAATTCCATCTTGATCCACCTACATACCCATCATTGAGAGAATGATTTAAGTTACCAGGCATCTTCGAGCTGCAACCTAGAAGAGTTTCCTGGAGAGCTAACACAGTCTTGGGTGATTCTATCACTTGTTGGGAAAATAGGATCCTTGTTGGAAGTAGACCTGTTGATGCCTCGGGGGTGCAGGGTAAGTGCAAAGTGCTGGAATGGGTTCCAAGGCACACAACAAGGGATGAAAACCCAGCCAAAGGCTTCGAAAGACCCTACGCAAGGGCAATTCTATCCTCGAGCTATTTGGTGTGGTAATCACCCACAGATATTTGGCCTCCGCTGGCACTCTAAGAGTAAAAGGTTTGATCTTTCAAAGATCAGTTTTCCTATTAAGGAAAATGAAGTGTGATAGTTGATTAACAAACCTAACCTAACCTACCTAAGGAAAGAATCTATCCTAACTTAGATCTAACCTAAAAGGGAAAGTTGATATTGTGCAGATCAGAACTGAAGTATGAAGGACAAGTGATTACGTACCTTAAACAGAAATGTCTTCAGGTTCTTCACTTGTTAATTAAAGTTTTATCAATTAATAAATTAAGTAACAATTCTTCAAAATGTTTAAGCCCATTCAAATACATGATCTGTAATCATTGTGTTAATTGAAAAATTAACAATTGATTATGCATATTTAATTGCATCGAATCATTTGCAGAATTATAAAAATGAGAACTGTTCAATTAAAGAAATTTAATAGGACAATTCAGAACATGAGTCAAAACATACAAAAAAATCAATATGAAAGACCATGTACATCAATAAGTGACGTGCAATAGATTGAACGCATAACTGATGACAATTTGAAACATTTAACTCAGCGATTCTCAAAGAAATTTGAAGAACACAAGAAGGTGGATAGGAGATAACTTTACTGCATATAAAAGTCTTGTACAAAAATTACAATGGCTTGAATAGACAGAGCATCTTCAGTCCATACACCTGCTGAATCAAAATTCCAAAATTCCCAACCCTTTGCTAAGGGCCACATTCCTCCTTAAATACTAAATTTTATCCAAAATCCCAAAAGGAGAAATTATACAAAACAGAAATTACAAAAATCAGCTCCAACCATCGATCCAATAAAACTTGCTATTTTCCAGCTTGAAGGATTTTCCACCACCTTATCACCTAAATATATTACAAAGAATTATCCTTTAGTCAGGTAAGGTCTCGTGGCACCATAGAGATTCAATAACCGATTGCTCATTATATTCAACGAGTGACATGGTTTGTGGAACATCTAGTGTAAGAAATTCGGGATGAGGTAATTCATGGTCAGAAACAGAGAAATCCATTAAAGGATTTACTTTAGAAACAGTGGCCGGTACGTCAAGTTCTCCATTGATTACAAAGTCTTGTATGAGATCATCGTCAAAGTCAGCTTATTCTTCCAGAACTTCCTTGCTCTGCTCCATGGAATTTTGCACATAGGAAGATAACGCTTCAAAGTCTTCTTCACTACTGCCGCTGCTAAAATCAAGAACACCTACATCAAATGGTGGTGACAACATTTCTTGATATAACAAAGGGTAAAGTTCTTCATCATCAACAAGAATATTAGAAGGTTCACCTTCTGCATGAAAATTACTCATCCTGGGAAAATCTTAGATAACAAGATGCCCAGAACGCTGTACAGAATGTTTCCTATTACAGAAAGCAATGAACAATGTAGAATCTTCACGTGATTTGCTACTTTAAGACCAACAGGCAGGGTGATGTCGATTGAGTGGGGAAATTTGCAATGATTGAACTTACGCAGCGAACCCATTATAATTACTTCAACTGTCATGAAAAAGCCAAGATTTGAGTTTAAGCTTGTGCAAAGTACAGGCTCAATTACTGCTTGCATGATTTTGAAATGCCTTTACGATCACATCGTTATAGGAAACTTCCCATCAATAATTATAACTGGTAATTAATAATGGAAACGGAGGCTGCGGTGATAGAATTGGTCCGCAAAAAGCCTAGACTAGGAGTTCCAGTACACGGGTGGTCGTTTCTTCACATGTAACACATCGGGTCAATCTGATCCGAAGTCCATGAGAATCATAGAAGCTTTGAAGTCAGAATTTAAGTGAAAAGACATGATCATTAAGAAGCGGAAGAAAAACAACAAATTGTCAAAACTCAAGACCAGTCACGGCGAACTTAAGGCAGAGCAATGGTGTCCATCCAACGTGAAGCAATTGATAGTCTTGTAGTAGTATCCACTATTACATAAAAATGATAATTTGGGGGGAACCAATTTCAACATACAAAATAGCGCATCCTGACTTAGCTGATTACCCAAAAACAACATGAACGCAAATTCATAGCAATGGATGGCTAAGATTAGCTAGAGCGGGATGCGGAATCGAATTCAATTATGTTCATGAAATTTTTATTCAAAGATTTCGCAAGCTGAAATCTGAAAATGCGGGTTTGCGGGTTGCGGGTGGCAAAAATAAAAATAGAAAAAGGATTCCCGAAAGCCGAAAACCGACTATGCGGGTGACGGGTCTCAGGAACGTCACACTGTGAAGTGGGATAACCATCCCGAAAGCTGCATTCTGAAGTTTACGGATTGCAGGTTTCAGGATCACACGACAAATAAACAAAAACGACCATCCCAAAAGCCGAATACCGCCATTACGGAGTTCGAGTTTCGTGGTACTTATTTCTTGATCTTATTACCGATCAATTCCACAACCCGCAAATGTCGGGTTGCGAATTGCGGGATCACCAAACACCAAAATTTTAAACAACAGTCCCACAACCTGCAAATGTCGGGTTGTGGGTTTCGGAAACTCCAAATGCTGATTTTCGGAATGATGATAACAATCAACAAAATAATCAAAATTTTAGCTTTCTTTTCTTTTTAGGCCGAAAACACCTTGGCAAAAGAAAAATGAACAACAGTTGCAAACAAGCAAATCAAAGGCACAGGTGACCAAATCTTAATATTTACAAAATGACTCACCCAAACACCTTAGCGTTTATTAAGATCGGGGCTCCCATGCTTAAGTAAGCATGGGATCTGTTGTGGTCACAACAAGACCCTGAATAAACCACCCTTTCTGGTGGGCTTCATGCACCAAAAATGTTAGCTTGGTTAGTATATACCTTAAATGTTTTGCATATGCCTAGGCATATTCTCCATGCATTTGGCAAATTTCTATTAATTTTGAAACACTTTGTTGCTCAGACTTGGGTTGTGAAAATTTATATAAGAAAAATTTATTTATCTCTACTAAAGTGGGAGATGGTGGCCCTCTCATTTCCAGTAGTTTCATGTACCATTGTAAATCCCTTCCTCTTAAATTTGTCTGGAATACAACTAATTTAGATGCCTCTAGAGTTGCTCGAGCCTTCCATATTGCTTCACATAGGAACCTGTGTTGTGATGCATCATCTTCTCCTCCTATCCCCAAAATTCTGGGCATTTCAAGGGACGTCATGTTGGAACTCCAACAATTGTTATTATTGGGACCCCTACCGATACAAACCCTTGGGGTCCCGGTTGTGTTATAATGTTACTACTAGGTTGTTTAGTATTAATACTACTACTTTTGCTTGCTAATGAAATGATTTGTTGTAATATCCCCTCCCCGAGGGCACCTTAGTCAATCCACTAACCCATTCAATTCCCATGGGTCCTAATGGAAAATTAAATTAATTAATAAGGGAGTTAAATTTTGTTCTTAGTTACTTTATGTAATTAAATAATCATGAAAGGATGATGGACACAATTTTGTAATATTAGTAATACTAATAATTGTTGATGAGTTGTAAATGACCTAGGTGGCTCAAGAGGGAGCATAAGAAGAGGATAACTCATATGATTTGACTCCCTTGGGAAAATATAGAAGGAAAGCAACTAAAAGTAGTCAAAACCGTAAAAGTAGCTAAAAGTATGAAAGCAGCCTAAAAGCAGGAAAGCAGCTCAAAGGAAGGAAAGAAGCTCAAAAGCAGAAAAGAAAGAAGTTTCCTGATTTGTGCAAATCAAGAAGGATTAGCAACAGCCAATAAATATATAGGGTCCAAATTTATCCAGTGAGGGTGCAATTTTTTAGGCAAGTGGGTCCTTATGCAAGTGCGAATTCCAAAAAGGTCAACCAACTCATTAGTGATTTGAGTTCCTAGAAAGCAGGGCCTAGAAGGAGGGAAAATATACTAGAATTTTACAAAAGGAGCATGAGATCCTCCTTGAACAATATTTTGGTCATTTTTTATTTGTATTGGAGAGCTTCATGCTTCTCACAACCTGGGATATGTGCCCTAGTTCGCATTGGGAGATGTGTTAGGACTCAGAAATGTTGTATTCTCATCCACCTTTCCCTTCACTATTCCTTACATTTCATCGCCCTATTAAACCTTCATCATATCATTTGCATAAATACATTTGGGTTTCACATTATTATTTTCCACTTTATTCATTTTAGTATTAAGAGTGAATTTATGATTAAATATTAGAAAATATACATGTTTTCATATATATCTCAATTATGTGTGAGCTTTGTAATGTGTAGGAATATGTGAATGATTAAATCAAAGAGACTTCTCAAATATCTCTTACACCATTTCAAAGGAGATAGTTATTCAAGCCTATTCTTAAGGAGAAGCTCATGGAAGATTTGGTGGGCATATCTTATCTAGGATTCATGAGAGATATGTGGAGGATTTGAAGGAACCATATCTTGTAATAATAGGGAAGTGGTTGAGAGTAGTTGAGAGAATGATGGATCTGTAATTAATGTATTCTTATCTTTTTCTTAAGGACTCTCATGTATAAAGGAGAGTGTTCCCTCTCCATTCCATTAAGTTGTAATGAAGTTAGATTAAGCTTGTAGGAGGGTTGTAATAGAAGTGGATTGGATTGGATTTTGTATTTGTTAGATTAGTCTTGATTTGAGATTCATAATGTGATTCAAGCCTTTCATTGTTATGCTTTCATGGTTGTCATTTGATTATTGATTTTTGGATGTGAGCTCACTTATGTCATTGTTGTTAACTCTTCACATGTTGTATTTCTTTTACACAATTTCAATGCTTTCTTAGTTAGTGTTTCCATGCTTTCCTAGATTAATTTGATTTCAGCAAATTAGATTAAGTTAGATTAGATCTACTCCAGTCCTGCACAAACAGTGCACGTGCTTCGTCAGTTTACGTACCCCGGATTGACAAGTAAATAGTTGGGTAACCGCACTGGAACGTAATTATTACGACATATAACTCACCTGACATTTTGGCGCCGTTGCCGGGGAAGCACAAGGGATTGAGGTATGAATTTTTTATTTTTTTTTATGCAAGTGTGATTATTCATGCTCCTAACTCTGAGGTGACATATGGGTAATGGCATGAAGGGTGTCTTTCAATTTCTGCAATTTAGAGTAAATTTCAATTTCTGCAAGTGTGTTTCAATTTCTGCAATTTAGAGTAAATTTCAATTTCTGCAAGTGTGTTTCAATTTCTGCAATTTAGAGTAAATTTCAATTTCTGCAAGCATGTTTTTGCAATTTCAATTTCTGCAACTGTGAAGAGGTTTTCATGTGTTTCAGCAAGAGTGTTTTGTTTTCAGCAAGAGTGATTTTCAGATTTTGATTTGGGTGCTGTAAGAATCCCTTTTACAATATGGTTTAACCATGAGTATCAGTTTGGAACAACTCACTCAGATCCTTGCAAAAGTTGGGATCTCCTCCTCTCACGAGGAAGAGATCTTGACAGCGGCCGAGAGCTTAATCACTCCTCCACCAACGAATGAGAATTCTTATGCATCAGAACAGGAAATTGAGGAAGATAATGAGGAGCTGCAACATGATCTGAGCGAGGCGAATTGCGCTTATGAAAGTCTTATCGAACAATGGTTTCAAGGACGCACCAGGTTAGACGCATATAGTTTTTATTTTGTTAATTTAGTGTTTCAGCAAATTTCGCATGTTTATACATATTTCCGATTATTATTATTTACGAACTTGAAAGAGAACATATTTTTGTTACTGTTACATGCCTGGCTACATTGGATAGTTGACTACACTTAACATAATTCTAAATTTTAATTAGCATAGAATAGGTAGATTTTCAGTTTTTTTTAGGTTTTCAATAAGTATGCTCTCCTCTGCGTTTCGTACGATCTGAGGATCAGAAAGTAGGATGTTTTCTAATGTTTTCAAAAAAAAAAAAAAAAAAAATTGTGCGTCCATCCTAGACCTGCAATAAAAAATATTAGATGAATAAAACAAAATTTCTTTGCTGAAACTGTCACATTTGAGCTGAAACAGGAACATGTGTCATATTTTAATTGCGTCTTCTCAGTCTGGTTTATTTATCTTTCACCTTCATCCTGCGTCCTGGAACCTAAACCTGCAACATACATAAAGCGTCATCCTTGGATTAGTTTCAAAACTCCTTAGGCCAGACCTCTGCAATTTTTTTTGCATGGATTTAATAAGCAACATATCTTTTGGTGAGTGATGGTTACAACATAACGATATCTACATGGGGGCCAAATATGCTTGATAAGAATATCACTGCGCTCAATTGAGGATTCTAGTCCATACAGATCCCTGAATTCCGATGCCATTGCTAATCTACTAACAAGCCCAAGATTTTAAGTCAACCCGGTCTCGGCACAGATTTTCCAAACACATTGTAGTAATTAGTCGAGTCCTTACATATGTAAATTCTTGATTGTATTCCACACGATCGCCGAGATCTTCCTGGGGACAATACTGAAAATTTGGGAAACAAAGCTGAAGAAAACTTGGGAGTAGGAGTTATAGAAAAGCATGAATCTACAGAAAATAGTCTTGACCACCAAACTGATGAAACGGAAACCTTCCATGTCACCGCTGCTCCTCAACTATCGCAGGCACATATTAATGATTTAACAAATAAGAATTGGAGGTGGTTACTTATTTTTATCATGAGTTGTTGTAGGTCATGACGAGTAATCTAAATGGTAAAACAAGAGACGAGGTAGGAAGATCCGTTTAATGCAATCAATATGTATCTCCTCGATCCACTAGCACGTTCACTGAACAAGGAGATTTTTCTGTCGGTGGTTACAAAACCAACATCCGATCTATCCTGTGATTGGGTACCAATCCTGCAAAAACGCAACTCCATAGTTACAACCATCAACAGTTAAGCAATAGGATAACTATTGCTTAGTCGTTCCACTCCTGAGATTCGCATAATTAATTTGAGTGACCAAACTTAGTTTATTTTAACAACCCACTCAGAAAATTTCGTGATATCGGGTCAGGTTGTTGGTTAGTTTTCCTCAAATGCTGTTATATGAGATTTACTTGCCAGAATAGAGGATATTGCGAGCATATCACGAGCCGAACTTATCTCCTTGGGGAAATCGGTATTTCCAGGCTTAGCTCACATGCAAACTTCTTTTTCTTTTTTCCATCTGCGACAAACCAGCTTAGGGACTAATTCCTCACTTACAAACAATGAAGCAAAGCATATCCAGATCCATAATTGATCATCCATCCCTTACGCTTTAGCTCTATGAGATATTTCATGAAAATCAATTGCACAAATAACTCGTCGATCTCCATAACGTATGCAAGAGGAAGAAACGAGTCTCACGGTATCATGTTTACACACTGTTGATGATTATGTTCGCAGGAGCAGGTTATCGGTGCGCCTCAAGCGATTCTATTTAATAGCAATTCATGGAAACATATCTTGAGTTCAGAAATTACAATGATTACCATACCAAAATCCGAGTCTATCATGAGGAATGGTATCACTTGAAGAAGGAAAGGGCTCCGAATACTCAACAACCGAAGCAACGCAACATTGAAGACGAGGAGGAGTTACGCTTCTGGATTTTAGACCTAAATATTGAGGAGTTTATGCTTGAGTTCTTACAGCCGCAACACATCACTGTCATTAGCATTATTTTAATACATTTACGGGCAATAATGAAGGCATCCAAGCTTAAGTCTGTGCGTTGGTAGCAGGGAAGATCGTGAGGACAACACAAGTCTCTCGCCTTTACCTAAAAATCACAATGGAACCTTGAAAATAAGGAAAAAGTCGAGGTTATGTTCTCCACCGCGCACCTACCCAATGCTTTCGCGCCTGTCAATGATGTTGATAATATAAATCCCAATGATATTGCATATGTACTCTCTGAATATGCTCTTTTGAGTATTCGACTTATTCAACATGCTCTCAAGCATGGCTCTGTGGAAATCGAACATTTGACAGCCAAGCAGAAGCCGCTCATGTTTTTATATGGACCATTGGTCGCTGGACAAGAGAGTCACATGGACTATTGCACCGAGCTATGAACTGAGGACCATGAGAGAGGAGTTGCATCGGGAGGAAATTAGGAGAAGTGATATATTTACGTGCTGATTAAATTCCTCGGGCTCCATTAGCTGGACATGGCACTGATTCTGCAATAACTTAGAGGGAGCAAGTGGTGGCAATATGTTTATCATTGCGGATACATAATCTAATGTTACCATCCTGTCGATTACAACTTGACAGAGAGTAAACGGTGTCTTCCAGATGGCTGCTATGTGGTGATGATGGAGCCAGCAGTGATGAGAACCACGAATGTTCTGGTGGTAGGCACAGAAATATTTCAAAAATCAATAGCATGCCTGATCGATAATCTTGTCCAATCGCTTGATGAGATTTCAATGGCTTCCACCTGTGCCAAATATTTTATGGTTAATATTAGCGGCCAGCAATCAAATTCTGGCAAAGTTTGGGGTAAGTTTTTCACTCACTCTGCTTGAGTTTATAATGATCTTATTAGAAGAGAAAACCGGGCAACTATATATATTTGGCATGCATTTATTTTGATTACATGCTTCTACTTTGGGATGCTTAATGAACATGGAGAATCTGAACGCAGTGCTCGCTGTTTGCAAAGAGCACCCAACGGAGACAAAGCAAGGATATCTAAATTTTACAAAAGGGAAAATTAACCAAAGATCTCTGTGATATTTTTCCACGTATATCCTAGTCTGCAAAGTTAGCACTTAAAATGAAATACGCTTGGATCTGCTCAATTTCAACCTCCGCGTGATCTATACTTATCTTCACAGAACTTTAGGAAGCTAGGGTCCGCTCTAAGATATTGCATTCACCAAATCTTACCTACGCAACTATTCTTTACCATCTTTACCTAAACGATTGTTGTGAGAGATCAAAAATTCTAATCAATTTGAGAGTGAAATTGACAAGCCATTCTATCACCAGATACCTGCAATTCTTTCGGCCTGATGAAGATTTCAATAAATAAAAAAAAATACAAATAAAAATTAAAAAAATAAAAATAAAAAAATGCAAAAAAAAAAAACTGTGCTTTAGATCATGGGAACTCTAATTCACCATTTACTCAAGTGCATACACATCAAAAGAGCTGATCTCGTTATGATTGATTTTGTCATGACAGCAGGTTTCATAGGCCACATCATAAGAGCAAGGTGCAGCACCAGGTTGTATGATCAAACAAGAAAAGGGAAATTAAAATGCGATGTTGGTCCGTCCAACAATTTAATAAACAACGATTCCATTATTCACGGACATAAGCCTTGATTGATAGTTTGATGCGTTTTTAATTTCAGGTCATGAAGACAGGTGTCAACTTTTTGGTAGCAGAATGGAACAATTTGAAGGGCCGAGGACATAAAATTTTCATAACATATATATGCTCTCGGCAATTATGATCGATGTGTTTTTGCAGGCAGCATGTCGCTCTATTCAGGATCAACGTTTCTGTTTGCTTTCGAGTTGTTATTTGTTGCACTAGAATTGGATGTTCTGAATTATATCTAACAATTTACAGGGCGATGAGGATCATACTTGGCACAATTTTCAAAGCTTGAAGTCCAGAACTTTAGTGATAAGTATCAACAAACTGTTACTCATGCACATGGGAAGATTCGATGAAGCTGAGACAAGTAATGTTGTGAAGATGTGACGGTATGCAGATCTGCAGATCAGTTCTTTGATTTTGAGTATTTTTGACATCTTGCATCATTTTTAAATTTCTTTTTATGTGAAGAACAAAAACAATAAAAAAATCATAAAACTATCAAAGATGAAAAGAAGAAGAAATGCACGGTTTGCTATGATTTTCATGATTTCGATAGTTATTTTTACTGCTTCACTTTGCATGGTGCAATTTGACAATAACGGCCTATCTTTTTCTGTCAAAAATGTTAAAAATTTCTATCATTCCTGAAAACAATACAGATGCATGGTTATTTACGCTTCACGCTAATTTGTTTTTCTCAAGTCACTTCAAACAGGAATCAACGAAGAAACTAGATTCGCCACAACCGCCAGGTAGAAATGCATTTCATTTCATTTTGAATTTGATTTTCTAAACACATATTTTTCCTGCATTTTATAATTTTCGATGCTCTCACACAAAATTTGCAGCAGGATTAGTACTCACATTTTTCAGGTTTCAGAGACAATCACATTTCATGCCAAAATGATTTTCGAGAATCACAAAAATTTTCAAAGACACATGCTTTGGTTGAACAGCTGCGTATTGAACAGCTGCGTATTAAATAGCTGCGCGTTGAACAACTGCGCATTGAACAGCTGCGTATTGAACAGCTGCGCGTTGAACAGCTGCGCATTGAACAGCTGCGCATTGTATAACTGCGCATTGAACAGCTGCGTATTGAACAGCTGCGTATTGAACAGTTGCGTATTAAACAGCTGCGTATTGAACAGCTGCGTATTAAACAGCTGCGTATTGAACAGCTGCACGTTGAACAGCTGCGAGTTAAACAGCTGCGCATTGAACAGCCATTTGAGTATAGCTGCGCATTGAACAGCTGCGTATTGAACAGCTATGTATTAAACAGCTGCGTATTGAACAGCTGCGTATTGAATAATTGCCCGTTGAATAGTTGCGCGTTGAAAAGCTGTGCATTGAACAGCTGCGTATTGAACAGCTGCGCATTGAACAGCTGTGCATTGAACAGCTGCGTATTGAACAGCTGCGTATTGAATAGCTGCGCATTGAAAAGCTGCGCAAGCGCAACGGCAACAGGTAACAATGTCTTTTATTTTTAATTTGCCGCATTAATACTTATTTCTGCATGTTATATTTTTGAAACTCTGACAGTTTTCATGCAGAATTGGTACTAAGTTTCTTTTCAGATTCACAGACGATCATTTTTAATGCTGCAGTGATTCTTAAAAAAAAAAAAAAAAAAATCATCAGAGAAAACATGATTTGTTGATAGCTTGAAAGAGCTACTTCTCATTGCACATCTCATGACATTTGCAGTCACACAGAAACCAATTGCGTCATGATTTGTTTACCCACATTTCTCCTTCAAAGCACATTAGTCATCCCTGTTGGAGTCCAATATTCCATTACCTTATCTGTCATGACTTCACACATGCCTATTTTTCTGAATTGCATATAGTTTACCCCCATTTTTCAGTTCATTTTTTTTCTCGCCAATAAAACCATTCCGCTCCCTCTCCATAATTACATTCCCTTTCCATAAGCATTGTTGCTACTGAGATATTTTCTACAGTCCTACCAATCTTTTTGTAAAAACTCGCGTTGACTGATGTGGGATTCCTTAAGGTCCACCTTTCAACAGTCTTGCCCCATCGACTGCAGCACCTTATCTGGGATATAGACTAGAGTCCATTTTGAGTACCTAGAGGCTTGCATGCCTTAATGGCAATTTCTCTCGCTGACAATCATGGGAATACATCAATGTCCCTTGATCATCAGATCTTGCAAGTGGCTCGACCCCAGCACATCCATTCGCACTTCGCAAGATGTACTCGGGTACCTTGGCACTCATTGACATCAATGGTGAGTTGCCTCGCACTGGTTAACGGCATTCATCAATGGTCGGTAATCCAGTGATTTCTCTTCATGCTCGACATCGACACATCCATTCGCATGCTTAGAATTGTACCATCGGGTTTGTAGCGGGTGAAGACTATACACTCTTTCCTAATTCCCTCAGCAGTTCCAGCAACTTGAATCCATCTATGAGAGTTTGACAGTTCCACATTTTCATGATTCATCAACACCAGTTCAGATCCCTCCACTTCACATGCTCTGATTCAGTAGTGACCATCACTACAGTTCTAGCCGTGGCTGTTACAGCAGTCATCGTTACAGCAGTTTCTGTTACGACAGTTACATCAGTTCCGGCGGTTGTTGTTTTAGCAGGTCCAGCACTTGTTGTTACAGTAGTGCTGCTACAGTAGAAGTCACCTTCCACATGTTCCTACAACAGTGCCGTCTTTCACGTTACAGCAACGACGCCATTCACAGCTACATTTTTATGATCCTATAGCAGTGACACCTTCCATCTTCCAGCCGTCGCAGTTCCATATTCTTTCTGCCAGCCGTTATAGTAGTTGCAGCTACAGTATTAGTCACGATTTTTTACTCCAACAGCTGCAACAACTGCATTCCTATTGCATAGTTCATCTACATTTTGGGTAAGTGGAGGTATGTTGTTTTCTAAGCTTTGATCATGAGATTCCTTCTATGCTGACTTGAATATTTTGGAAAATTCCCTCACCACACTTCATTTCGTTTTCCCTTCCATGACCTACACTATGTTGCATGAGGACATGCAACCGATTCAGTTGGGGAGGGGGAACTATTGTCATAATCACCACATTTTTCCTTTATCATCATTCCATTTTCATCCCATTTACCATTCCCAAAAATTTCTTTTCTAACAATCCCCTGATGCACTTTACTTCATGCATTGATATACATTGGCATGATTCATACCAAATTGAGAAATGGCTTTCTGATACTCAGTGATGCTCTCTTATGCACATTGATAGCTTATGATTTCCAGTGAAGTGTGTGGTTACAATTATTATCATAACAGCAAGCAAAAAAAAAAAAAAAAATGAATGTTGTTAACACAAGAACCAACATTCTTATATTCATGGTTGTTACACAAGAACCAACCATAGAAAAATGCCAGCTGTTACTCATGAGTTGTTACTCATGTCTCCCACATATCTTGGAAACATTCATCATTAAAAAGACATCATCAATCAAAGCCAAAGTTTAGATGCCAAAGGTTCTTCAGAAAATCCATGCATGGTTGCATGAGGACATGCAACACCTTCAGTTGGGGAGGATGTTAGGACTCAGAAATGTTGTATTCTCATCCACCTTTCCCTTCACTATTCCTTACATTTCATCGCCCTATTAAACCTTCATCATATCATTTGCATAAATACATTTGGGTTTCACATTATTATTTTCCACTTTATTCATTTTAGTATTAAGAGTGAATTTATGATTAAATATTAGAAAATATACATGTTTTCATATATATCTCAATTATGTGTGAGCTTTGTAATGTGTAGGAATATGTGAATGATTAAATCAAAGAGACTTCTCAAATATCTCTTACACCATTTCAAAGGAGATAGTTATTCAAGCCTATTCTTAAGGAGAAGCTCATGGAAGATTTGGTGGGCATATCTTATCTAGGATTCATGAGAGATATGTGGAGGATTTGAAGGAACCATATCTTGTAATAATAGGGAAGTGGTTGAGAGTAGTTGAGAGAATGATGGATCTGTAATTAATGTATTCTTATCTTTTTCTTAAGGACTCTCATGTATAAAGGAGAGTGTTCCCTCTCCATTCCATTAAGTTGTAATGAAGTTAGATTAAGCTTGTAGGAGGGTTGTAATAGAAGTGGATTGGATTGGATTTTGTATTTGTTAGATTAGTCTTGATTTGAGATTCATAATGTGATTCAAGCCTTTCATTGTTATGCTTTCATGGTTGTCATTTGATTATTGATTTGTGGATGTGAGCTCACTTATGTCATTGTTGTTAACTCTTCACATGTTGTATTTCTTTTACGCAATTTCAATGCTTTCTTAGTTAGTGTTTCCATGCTTTCCTAGATTAATTTGATTTCAGCAAATTAGATTAAGTTAGATTAGATCTACTCCAGTCCTGCACAAACAGTGCACGTGCTTTGTCAGTTTACGTACCCCGGATTGACAAGTAAATAGTTGGGTAACCGCACTGGAACGTAATTATTACGACATATAACTCACCTGACAAGATGTAACCCTTTACATACAAGAACTAGTTAGATTGTTTTCTAGCATTCCAATTGGTGATCGAGGAAAAGGACATCTAGTCCTTTTCATTGGGTTTCAAGTAGTAGATTAGCCAAGTATGCAGTGTGGTTTGAGTTCCAGTTGGTTTTTCGGGTGTGTCAAGTAGCTTCAGGATTTAATTGGTGGAGTTTTACTAGATTGATCTCATCCTGTCCTATCATGTGGATGGATTGCACTCATGTAAGTATGGATGGTTGTTCCTAGGAGTACATATGACTCTAAATTATTTGTAGTATCTATTGAATGCTCCTATAAATTCTATTTGCATATCTGAGTCCAAAATACCTTCAGGAGAGTAAAGTTTTGTAAGGCTAAAATCCACTACTTTGGAGTTAGTTGCATATATCTCTCTCTCTTTGTACTTTATGGGATATTGAACATCAGATTTCTTAGAAGTTTTCAACTTAAAATTCATCCCTATACCTGCTAAATATATCCATCCTACAGTAATAAATTACAGTGTGATTCTCTCATGTCTGATCAAATTTATGGTGTATGTTTATCTCTTGTATAAATCAACTTTAATAGTTAACTAGTTTTGATTTCTGAGTTGTGTAAAGTAGATAGGTGTTTCCAGAAACCAATATGTGGATCATGATACACTGTTAGGGTGTGTTAGGATCAAAACAATCATCCAGAGAAGAAATTCAAACATGTTTGGTTGTGTTTGGAAGGCCTGGGAAAAATATCTCCTTGTGTCCAACCTATGGTAGTTTGAGCACCTGATCTTAATTCTATTTGAGGTTTTCTCTGCTATAATTCTATAAATTGTATAGGTTCTTTCAGATATGAGTTATAGACCTTAATAATTCTATTTTCTTCCATAATTGCACAAGAAGTAGAAGGATTCCCACATAATTCCTAGGTAAATTTCCTCTGATCATTTGGATTTCCCAAATGGTCTGCCCGGGTGTGATGCATCCGAAAAAGTGAAATTGTCAAAGCAAGGCATTAAATTAAGCCTATGAACTTACTCTATAGTTATATAGTTTTTGAGATTCTATGGATTCTCCTGAACCCCTATATAGAAAAATTAGTGAAGGTCTAGTGGTGTTTGGGACAAGATTGAAAATTCTAGTCCAAAATTAATCACCTTCAAGTTAGTGTTCCTAAATCCTATTTGGGTACATTACAGTGGTATCAGAGCATGGTCCTTTGCACCTATGCATTGTGGCCATTATTCATTTGAATAAAATTTCACAATATGAGGCTAGCTCCAGTTGAAGATGTTGAATTGAGCAGTATGTAAAAGAAGAAATAATCTATATCGATGGAGGCCTACCAAGAGTTGAGGATGGTTACTTTTGTGACAAAATATATAATGAATATAGTGAGCTCAATATCCCAACGAGATTTGCAGAGGAGATAGAGAGAATCTATGCATCAATCAAAAACATTCTTCACTACCATCAAACCAGTAGCATCAAAGGAAGTTAACTCTTTCAAGAACTTCCAAGGCTATCAATCATTGAAGGAATAAATTCGAGAACTCATATCTTTCCAATTTTACTATGAAACGGAGGTGTAGCACAAAGTGTTGAAAATTTTTGCAAAGAAGTGGAGCAAAAATTGTAGTAGAATGAATCCTTGCACATAGATTTGCTCCGGTCAAATGAAAAAGTGGAGCAAATTGAACCACAAGTTACAGATGTAAGTCTTCCTAAGGATCCAATGACTAAGGGTGCACCCAGAGACTCTCATGATGCAGAAAGAATAAAACCCATAGTCAAATATCATCCATCCGATGAGCATGAGAGGCACAATAGTCTCTCAAGTGAATAACCATGCACATCTGAAGATCCAACAACCCCTCATGAGGTTGCTAACAGTTTGGGAAGTGAGTCCACTTCCATTTTTTCTAGCTTCCTTATTGGTGATTTCCAAATCATTACAAGGAATATTGATGATGAGATGAGCTCGGTAGATCTCAATGAAAATGATCGATCATGTGGAGTTAAAAATAGTTTATCCTCCCATTCATCACTAGTGCTTCACAGTGAAGCAGAAGGAATTTCCTCACTAGTTGGTTGCACACCAATTGAGTTGGTACAAGATCATGCTACCCTAGCTCCACCACATGAGGGAGAAGACATGATACAAAGATATGATCACATTTCAAATTACAGTATTCCTTTGTTTCATCATGAGGTTGCATCCTCTTCTGTGGAGAAGTTTAGATTTGGCATGGTTGAGTCTCTTGGCATTGACACTCAAGAATATGGTGTGGAGGATGATTGCATTGAGAGGGATGGATTTTTTTATGGGATTCTACATGATTCTCATATGGTGGATTAGATCACATGTGACAACACACATTGTGTTTTCAATTAGACATGGAGTGACTTGGAGAGCCTACTCCTAGACACTGAAGAAAGGATACTATAATTTCTATCTAGAACTGATGATGCACATAGAATCATGGAGGATCTCATTGGGAGAGTTCAGTTGGAGGAGAGACAGTGTGGTATTGTTGAAAGATTCTCTAGCTCTAAGTTTTGCATCATTAGAAGGGAGTTGGAAGAGATAAAAAATGATTACTTGTAGTTTTTTATGGATAGAGACATGGGTCTCAAATTTGTTGAAGACAAAGCAACATCAGAAGGAGAGAAACTACATATGGATTTGGGAGATTCTCTTTCCTCTCCCAGGACCACTAGTGATGTGATGTGTGTGTATGATTGCAAACATGTTGCATTGGAATATCCTCATGCGCAAGGTAAGCATGAGGAGTTTTCAATGATACAATTACTTGATGATGGAAATGATAGGGGGATTGGTTTCAGAGCACTTGTTTCACACCAGGATGATCATGAGATTTCTCTATGTGAGGAAGGTTCATTTGTGGAGGATGTACTTGAGTTCATTCCACTTGGCCCCAGCAGCAAATATTCTGAGATCATTTCCTTGGGATCAAGTAGCATAGATATTTTTCCATCTATGCATAGATGTATTGCAGAGTTGATGACTACAGGAGGTGAGGGCACATCTTATGATTCCATTGACATATATTGCAGTTCCCAGTTAAATAAGAAGTAGCCTATGCACATTTGGATTCCATTTGATTTCATTTATCCACATATGGATGGGGTGGAATATTACATGCCACACATGGAGATCCCTTGCAGAAAGAGTTCTACTCATGTTAGGCGGAAGACAGTTACGCGAGCAATTTACCATGAGGAAATTGGAATACAAAATGTTGAGGAAATTTCCTTGTGCAAGGAAGAACTCAGCTTTCCTTTGTGGAGGAAATTCACGTCTTTGGGTGAGGCACACCAATACATTCTTGTTAGAGCAGCCAACAAAGGAGACCATGCATCTACTATTTCAATGGATGAATTTCGTAGAGAGTTGCAGCTGGCCTACTTTCCTTCACTCCTAGCACCTAAGGATGTGAAAGGAAATGTTGAATTGATGGAGGGACCATTTCTATTTATTCTTCATGAGAAGAAAGAGACACATGTGTATACTTATCAACTTGATTTTGATCACTTTGACGCACCCTTGGTCCTCCTTCAATATGGTGAGTAGCAATGTCATCTACTTGCGCCACTTGATACTTGTCACATGCACAATAGTGCAAGGGAGTTCCACTTGAGTGCTTTGAGTGGGACAAGTGATAGCAGTGTGAGCCATGGGATTGGAGTGTTGTTTGTACATGTGAAGCTTCACATGTTGTTGGAGAGGCTCATAAAGTTGATGATTTGCATTGGGAGTGGCAAACTTCCCATTTGGTGGATGGATCCTAGCATACCATGGAGTGATAGATTGTCACAAGCATAAGTGATGATGGATGGTATGCAACAGAAACCATGGGACAAAAGCATTGATGGTTTAATTAAAACACCATTAATGTTTGGGAGGATACAACTGAGACTATGATATCCAAGCATTCCTTGCCATGATGGATTGTCTTGGATGTCATTGATGTTTGTTAGGGTGCACTACAAGCAATGGGATCATGGAATTGCTTGAGGGAAAGCAATTTTGGGTGGGGAGGAATGTAATGTCCCCTCCCTAAGGGAACCTTATTCAAACCACTAACCCATTCAATTCCCATGGGTCCTAGTGGAAAATTGAATTAATTAATAAGGGAGTTAAATTTTGGTCTTAGTTACTTTATGTAATTAAATAATCATGAAAGCATGATGGACACAATTTTGCAATATTTAATAATACTAATAATTGTTGATGAGTTGTAAATGACCTAGGTGGCTCAAGAGAGTACATAGGAAGAGGATAAGGAATATGATTTGTCTCCCTTAGTAAAATATAGAAGGCCCGAGCTTCTAAAAGTAGTAAAAGCAGCCAAAAGCATAAAGGCGGCTAAAAGAAGGAAAGCATCCTAAAATCAGGAAAGCAGCTCAAAAGCAGAAAAGAAAGAATTTTCCTGATTTGTGCAACTCAAGAAGGATTAGAAAAAACCAAGAAAGCTACAGGGTCCAAATTTATCCGGTTAGGGAAAAAATATTGAGGCAAGTGGGTCCTTATGCAAGTGCAACTTCCAAAAAGTTCAACCAACTCATTAGTGATTCGAATTCCTAGAAAGCAAGGCCTAGAAGGAGGAAAAATCTACCAAAATTTTACAAAAGGAGTATGAGAGCCTCCTTGAACAATATTTTGGTCGTTTTTAATTTGCATTGGAGAGATTCATGCTTCTCACAACCTGGGAGATGTGCCCCTTTGCATACAGTAACTATTTGGAGTGTTTGCTAGCATTCCAATTAGTGATTGAGGAGAAGGACATCCAGTCCCTTTCATTTGGTATCAAGCAGCAGATTATCTAAGTATCCAGTGTGGTTTGAGTTCCAGTTGGTTTTTTGGGTGTCACAAGTAGCTTTAGTATTCAGTTGGTGGAGTTCCAGTAGACTCTCATCTGAGTTTGTTCTAGCCTATGGATGGATTGCACTCTTGTGAGTTTGTATGGTTGTTCCTGGGTGTACATATGACTCTAATATATATGTAGTATCTACTAAATGCTTCTCTAGAGTATATTTTCATATTTGATTCTGAAATCTCTATAGGAGAGTAAAGTTTTGTAAGGCGAAAATCCACTACTTTGGAGTTAGTTGCATATCTCTCTCTGTTTGTACTTTATGAGCTACTGAACATCATATTCCTAAGAATTTTGTAGCTGAAAATATGGCCTTGTACCTGATCAATTTATCCATCCTACAGTAATAAATTACAGTATGGTTCTCTCATGTCTCTGATCAAATTTATGGTGTATGTTTATCTCTTGTAGAAATCAGCTTTAATAGTTAACCAGTTTTGTTTTCTGAGTTGTGTAAATTACATAGGTGTTTCTAGAAACCAATATGTGGGTCATGCTACGTTGTTATGGTGTGTTAGGGTATAAATACCTATCCCTAGAATAAATTTGAATATGTTTGGTTGTGTTTGGAAAGCCTAGGAAAAACATCGCCTTGTGTCCAACTTGTGGTAGTTTCAACACCTGATCTTAATTCTATCTGAGGTTTTCTCTATTATAAGTCCATAAATTGTATAGGTGATTTTAGATATGATTTATAGACCTTAATACTTCTATTTTCTTCTAGAATTGCACCCAAAGCAGAAGGATTCCCACATAATTCCTAGGGAAATTGCCTCTGATCATTTGGATTTCCTAAATGGTCTACCCAGTTGTGTTACATCTCGAAAAGTACAACTGTTGAAGCAAGACATTGAGTTAATCCTGTGAACATACTATTTGGTGATCTATTTTTCGAGAGTCTTTGGATTCTTTTGAGCCCTGTATAGAAAAAATAGTGACGGTCTAGTGGTTTTTGGGACAAAACTGAAAATTCTAGTCCAAAACTAATCACCTTTGAGTTAGTGTGCCTAAATCATGTTTGGGTACATTACATTTGTGAAATATTGGTATTAATATTCTTCTAACAATACCAAGGTAATTGTAAAACAAAATTTTGTGATTTTGTTACTAGTATTTGTAAGGGTGCCCAGGGGTCAGTTAGAGGAGTGCTACCTCTATTTCTTCTGGTAACTAGTTCCACAACAATGAGGGTTTCACTTTCAAGAGTACTTCCATTTTATGCAGGTCCTAATAATTATTGGTTTTCAGCAACTGCATCCAGGGTTAATTCTCGTGTTTGATTCGGTGTTCAACTACTTGGTGGCTTATTATTTTTGTCCTCCCTTTCACCTGATCCTTCTCCCCAACGTCCCCTTACTGGGTTTCATTTCTATCCCTCTTTCTCTTAATCTAGAGAAATTCAGTTCCTCTCTTCACTTCATTTGAACTAACTCTCTTTGATTTTCTTCACTTGTTTCCCCATTATGTATTTAATTTTTTAGTTGCGCACTTCTTCTTCGTACCTTTTTCAGTTACATCTTCCACCACTATTCATGGATTTCCGCCCTTCATTCCATTCTTTTACCCATGGCTTATTTACTGTTAACCTCCTCCATTATAATCCAGTCTAGAGGAAAAAAGATGAATTCAACCATCCAGGTCTTAATCCATAGTGGAACTTCTTTCAAAATTCCGCCCCTAGATCCCCTTCTAAGCTCATCTTCTGCTTTAGATGTCGATTGATTTTATCGACTACAAATTCCAGAATATAACTAGCGAGAGAACTTTCCGCCTAGAAATCAACAGCTTTGGTCAGCAGTGAATATAAGTGGTTCAATGTAATCAGATCTTTTTTATTCCACTAAACAGTCTTTCTTCGTTGGTTTTGATATTCAGGTGCTTTTGCAAGTCCGCGTAACCACTCTGCTAGGGTAAATAGAAGTTCAAACCACATGATTTTGTATTGATCTAGTGGAGGTCCTCCATAGAAAAGATATTGTCTAAACGTGAACACTTCCCACCCTCTTAATTTTGCTTCCTATGTTGTGAAATTGTCAAGCTTCTTATCCCACCATAGCTATATCTAGCTCGTCATCACATAAGTATCCATACAATTAATGGTGTCTCGTTAATGACCATGTCCCAACAATAGAACCATTTGTTGGTGAAAAAATGAATCTGGTTTCTTGGGCATGGTCCAACAAAAACACCGTTGTAGTATAAAGTGTTGGCATTTGCAATCCCTCATAGAGGAAGGTCTCACCCGAAGCAATTCCTAGAACTGTGTGTGATAGGGAGTTATTATCCATAAGGATACCATTGTGAAGGGCTATTAGCATTCAGATCGCAACAAAATTCATCTTAATATACTACAACATTACTCAATACAGATTACAACAACATTGTTCACCATAGAGGAACACAACATTAATGTTACTCCTAGTAAACAGTTAAGGCATATAATAGATCAAGATTGAGTAGATATTATAACAAATGAAATTTAGGGGCCCAAAAATACTTCTTTATTATAATATATGAAATTCATTACAACACATATCTATAGCCTTACAATCACTGTGGAATTACCTGTTGCGTCATGTATAAAACACAATAGAAAAACCCAACTACCCATAATCCAAATACATAAATTCCTATTGTGGGTCTAATTGTATCTGTCTTCGATTGCTCTACTTATGATCTTCTTCACATATCGTTCTATTGTATCTCTATGTTAACACCTGAAGTTTGTCCATTGACCTTGTCATTATCCCCATCCCACATATACATCACTATCATGTTTCATTCCACTTTCCTTTTATACTTGCTAGGAGGGTCCAAAATGGTTGCGACCACTAGCATCTTTCTGCAACTCCCACATCTACTTTCTTCTATGGTCCTTTTTCCTTCTTCCATTTGTGGCATTATCCAAAACCGAAGGAGCCAACATCAGTTGATGTTATTTTCTCTAGAACCAATTCTTATTCTTCACTTGTGGTTATGGTCCTCAAAAAGGAATTTGATAGGTGCATGTGTCTTGATTTTTGAGATCTCAACAAAATCACCATCAAAGACAAATTTCCTATTCCGATCATTGAATATCTCTTAGATGAGTTGCATGGTACCAAATTATTCACCAAACTCGATCATCATTCAGGATACCATTGAATCTAGATGAAAGATGTGGATATACCCAAAACAAATTTCCACACTCATGAAGGTCATTATGATTTCCTGGTCATGCCCTTTGGCCTCGACAATGACCTATCCACTTTTCAAGGTTTCGTGAATAATGTTTTTCGCCCCTTCCTCTACCATTTTGTCTTAGTTTCTTCAATGATATCTTGGTCTGCAATCTCACTTGGGAAAGCCACCTCCAACATGTTTCTCATACTTTGCACTTATTACAGGACCAGCAATTATTTGTGAAACACTCCAAGTGTGCTTTTGGGGTGACTAAGGTTGAATGCTTGTGCCATATTGTGAGTCAGGATGGGGTTTGGGTGGATCCCAACGAAGTAGAAGCTATGAAGAATTGTTCATGCCCCAACACTCTCAAGAGGTTGCAAGGATTCCTTAGCCTTACAGGCTATTACGTAATTTTGTGGTGAACTATGGGAATATTGTAGTTCCTCTGACAACATTGCTAAAAATGAATTCATTTACCTGGAATGAAACATTGGAGCAATATTTATCCACCCTCAAGGAGGCCATGTGTATTATCCATGTGCTATCCATGCCATATTTCAATAATGCATTCATCTTAGAATGTGATTCCTTCGCTCATGGACTGGGATTCATCTTATCATAGGAAGGACACCCCTTGGAATTCTCTTGTAAGAATCTCTATGATAGAAACTTGGGAAAATCCACCTATGAAAAAGAATGATTGTTATCCGTCATAGAATTGAGACAAGGCACCCCTATCTAATCGACCAACATTGATAGATCAAGACAAACCATCATTGTCTCAAGTATTTCCTTGAATAGCACCTTTCCTCATTAGAGAAACAAAAATGGGTCACTAATATGTTGGGTTATGATTATGAAATCATATATAAGAAGGATCACAACAATGTGGTGGTTGATGCCTTGTCTAGGCAATTTGAAGAGGAGGGTTCATTCTTTTCCTTATCCTTACTAGTCCCAGGATGGCTAGACAAAGCATGAAAATAATGGTTTTCCCAAGATACAATTCACCACCTCATCAAATGACTTCTGGAACACTAGAATCCTCCACCCTGATATACATGGAACCAACAAAATTTAAGATATAAGGAGCACATATTTCTCACATCAGATTCAACATTGAAATTAATAATATTAGCGGAATTACATTCGTCACCCACAATAGGTCACTCAGGATTTCATAAAACTTATGAAATACTTAAGTGCTCTTTCTTATAGGAAGGCATGAAAAAGGATATCTATAACTTTATATCCTCCCGCAACACTTTCCAATGGAATGAGGGTGAAATAGGGAAATCACCAAGGGCTTTGCAACTACTCTCCATTCCTAATCATATCTGGATGAACATCTCTATGGATTTCATTGTGGGGCTTCCTAAGGTGGGAAATAAAACAACCATTATGGTGCTAGTAGGTTGTCTGATTAAATATTCCCATTTATGTGCCTTATCACCCACTTTTACACCCTCTTTGGCAACCCAATTTTTCCTGGATAAAATTTTCAAACTCCACAACATGCCCATTTCTATTGACTCTAATCGTGACCTCACTTTTACCAACAAGTTTTGGAAAAATTTGTTCAAACTTCAAGCCACTCAGTTGAATCTTATATTGACATATCACCTCTAAACATATGGTCAACTTCTAAAGTGATCAATAAGTTCCTGGAAAACTACTTACACTACTTTGCATCATACAAGTCACACCAATGGGCCCACAGGATGGCTCCCTCCATCCAAATGGTGGTATAATACTACTTATGATGGTTCCACAAAGATGACACTATAGGAAGTAGTGTATGGCCCAAAACCCTTATCAATGATTTCCTATATACCAAGTGTCATGTCCCCATATTTTTCATGGTTTAAAAATTGCCTAAGTCACCTTAGAAAAATTATTAATGGTGCCAAATAAGGGGAAAATGCCTAAGTATGGTTCCTAAGGCTTAATTAAAATTAATTGGAGCCTAAATAATATTTCCTAATGAATTTTAATGGGCAATGTGACCACCAAGTCCCAATTCGAATTTATGGAGGAGAAAATAATTTAATTAGGATTAAATTGGAGAATTAGCCAGTAATATATTAAAGCTCAAGATTATAATTATTGGATAAGGAAAATATTATTCTAGATTAATGGAGAAATTATCCAAACTAATCATTATATCCAATTGGAGAAAATTGGCTAATTACTTATTTAATATTGGGTCAAAGGCCCCCATGAGGTTGTGGAGGTAGTTGAATAAGTTTGTTATTACTTGGATACACCCAGAAGATAAAAATGTGGACAACCAAGTCTAAGTTAAATGTGGAAAAACTTGTGAAGTTGTGAAGATATGGTTAAATAATTATTTTTTACCAAGTTATGGTTCCATATAGTTGAGAAATTCGATGGAAAAGTGGTTATGGTGAAGTGGCTTTGGACCACCCCTTGTTTTGGCCCATGCTATTAAAGAAATAATTTATGAGTTAGTCAAATTAGTTAATGGAAGTGGTTTATAGCATGGTAAAGTCCACATGTGTGGGGAAATAAGTGGTTTGAACTATTTGTACATGAGGAGGACGAAATTGGCTCCATAAATAGAGAAGTGGTGCAAGGGAGAATCATGTCTTATATCTTATGTCTTATGTTATGTTATGTTTATTGGAGGAAAGCTTCTAGCTTCTCAAACTTGGGTGATTCTCTTCTTGTTGATAATTGGGTGATGCTCCCCTTGTTCATAGTTGGGTGATGGACCCCTTCTACATCTCAGTAACGAAGGCATTGGTGAAGTGGAAGAGGATACTCTCAGTCCTTATCATTGTGCTCCAATATTATTTTATTGGGGGTGTTTGGATGAGCTACTCAGTCAGGATTTGGATCATTTTTTTTCTATGCAAGGAGATCTACTCTTCATTAGTACTTCTATTCTCTCTCCTCTTCATTCTATTCTCTTGGTTTTTTCTATCATTGCTTCTCTTAGAACAGCCACATTTTGATGTATATGATCCATTATGGGTTCTTATCTAATAAATAAAGCTCCAATGTTCTTCTCATGTCTATATCTATCTTCTTATAGCCATTATTATGCCAAATTGCTATATTTTAAGTTTATCTCTATTTAACTGTGAATTGCATTACAATTAATTAATATAACATGCCATATTATTAATAGACATCCCCCTGGTCCCATCCATACCCTCCTTCTGTTGTTTGTTCAAGGTCGTACTGCATTTGGGAAGAGTTGGAGTTATTCTCTTTCCTAAGGGTTTTTCCACCCTACCTCTCTCCCTGATCACTCGAATGCACCTCAGTCACTTCCTGAGTATCTATGTACATTTATGAATACCACCTACAACCATACATTGCAGAACCCTCGTTCTACCTATTAAATCATAAAAATCGCACACATGCAACATTTCAGCGATTCATCCAATAAAGCATCATCAACATAAAGAATGCATCTCACCACAGGAATCCTCAATAGATCCACAACATAACACGAGTCCTCAAGTGCCCAGAAACAGTCAAAACAAAGGGGTAGCACGGGTATTACATAGGTGACCCATGCTATAGCGCAGGTTATCTTAACAATGCTCGCGCTACACCCACGTGGATTTTCCTTTCGATAGTCGTGCTACTATCAAAACAACCGGAACACTTCATCCCAGTGGCACGTTAAAGGCTCAATACTCCCCAAGAATCATAATTTGGCTCATCACACACTTGGTAGCATTAACCATACCCCCTTGTGTACCTTGGAACTATTTCATGAAGGAGGAGATTTCACATTTGGATCTAGTTGTTTGTTGGCCACCTCTTGACATATAAAAAGAAGCCATTGGCATGCATTTTGTAGGGAGAAAAATAGAACAAGGTTATGCTGTTGGATTTGAGTTGGATCTTCCTCATAGCCCACCATTTCCTACCATTGTAAGAATTCCCAAGATCCCTTGTCACCTTCCATCAAGGGGCAAGTGTTTCTCTCCATGGTTCTTCCATATATGTAGCATTTAGTTTGGACAAGAAAGGCCTCCCTAAGGGAGATTATTGGCTTCCCTTGAAGCCTTCACCTCCTAGGTGTTGTACAGTTATTCCATTTGGAAATACAAGAGTGGTTCAGCATATCTTTGGTTTTTGTTGGAGTTTTAATTATCCCTCATATCTTTCATTTTTTTTAAACAATATTTTCATTTTTGAATGCGAACTACACTAACAATCGCTTGCGGGATCACTTGGAGGAATACCAACCATCATCAAAAGGGGCTCCAAGGACTAAGGCCTTTCAACAACCTACAAGGATTATCCCCTTACCAAGTGTAATAGTTCACTTGTGAAATTTTTTCCACAACACTACCCATAGGAATCCACCCCATTCCTTTCCCTTTTCCATACCCTTTCTCTTTCACTAGTCAATTTTGACTAGTTTCCGTAAAACATCCATATATTCCTCTTAGGAGATCCAATTCACATTATGTGAGTTGCTACAGAATCCTAAGAAACTATACAATCCATATAAGTGGTTTTACATGGATTGTACCTTCCTATATACCCCTTCCATTCGCTTCAAAATCATGACCTTGTGTTGTCCCAAACTCCCAATTCCACTTCAATTCCCTCCGAACCTCTCCCAAGCCCCTCCAAATATGCAATTATCATTCTGCATTCTCCATACTGTGGAAAAAATATTCCATGGCCACTCCATGCATATCCAATCCATCCCAATCCTTCCAGAGTCAAGCCACAAGCCTCCTAGTGCTTATTGAAAACCCTTTGGAGCTAGTGTGTCATTTTGGAATCCTAGAAGTGGACCATTAGTTTGTTGCAATTATATCATAGATGTAGTAGCAGAATAGAGGAATTACATCCGTTACACCTAAATCTCGTCATCATGATTCCTATGTCAGCTTTATGCCTCAATCCCTAAAGTTTCCTTGACCAACAACATTCAGAGCAGGTTGTTAACCCTTGGGTCCACATTTTCTAGTGGCATTGGCATAGGTTTCCTTCCAGCAATAGGTGCCATATCATGCATGGCGCAAGATGTCAACTAGAAGCATGCGCCAGTGGCTCAGGTTGCCTTCATTCAGCCTGCGATGCCCCCTTCCTGGCACAAGTTTCCTTCATGCAAGGTTGGTTAAATTGGATAAATGAAAGCTTCGAGTGACTTCTTGAAGTCTAGTGAGGTGGAAGTATATTCCTAACTAATAGGTGAGTTATTCTTCGGTTCCCTAACCTCAAGGGAGGATCCCTTATACTTCTCCCATTTTTTCTCAACCCACTCTATCCATTTGGTCTTATAAATATGAATATCCTCTCCATTGGAAGGGGAGGAAGGTCTATAACACTCTCATGTTGGTGGATTTAGCTTAGGTGATCCTTGTTCATCCTTGGGAGACTTACTTCATCCTTGGAGGCTTTGGTTTGGGCTTGTTGGAAGGAAGGTTGCGACGTTAAGGCATAGGTTGTAGTGTTCTCTTCTATTCTTCTCTTCTTTATTACAGTTAATACAATCTCTTCCCATATACATTATTTTTTTGTTAATGTTTAGATCTTACCTCCTTAACTGTTAGCTTAGATCAATCATATGCAATATATGCTTTTACTACTTGTTTATGTTTGTTTGTTCAATGGGTCTTTGCAGTTATAGATATGAAGGTTCTGGAGCATCGGATCCAGAAAGGAGCAAAGGGAATTGTGAATCCAAGGTAAGAGACTTACTTACTACCTTACACTTCTATTGATCTAGGAAGTTGGTTATATTCTGTATGTATTTTTTCTAGATATAGTTAGACTAGGGAGATCTGGCTTTTAAGTCCGCTTAGGTATATTGTCCAAAAACAAATTTGGCAACCATACTGGGGAGTATTTTAGCTTTGATTTCAGTTTGAATGTGATTCCATTGATTTCTTAGTGATCCATTTCCTATCCTCCTGATCCCTTCCCACCATCAAATCTTGTCATTAGAGATTTTGTTGGCTTCCTCTGATTCTTTTAGGATCAATATCAGGTGATTTGTTTTTTATCTTTTGGAGTACTTTTGATTTTTGCAATTGATTATTCACCCGACGCACCTGGGTTGTGCATCCAGTGCGCATCTACTCACCTGTCACATGTTTTTTGTGTGCAATCTACGCCATTGGCGCTATTTCCTTTCATACGGTCTGTGCCACTGGTGCTTTTCCCCCGTATACAGTGTGCGCTACGTTCTCTACAACATACTGACAGAGTGAGCCAACCCTTTAAGCTCGGTGGTTGGTACCAAACCTTCTCCAAATTTTGTGTTTTGATCTGATTTGCAAGCTTCTATGTGTTGTATCTTCCAGTCGTAGACTTGTTTACTCAGCTTGCTTGTGTTTGGATTTGTTTTTGTTGATTTTTGGGTTCCATTTGGTCAAGTGAGAGATTTGGTGGTGGTGGGAAATTTCAATCCCCCGCGTTCATCCGCTCGATCTTGCATTCCCTAATCACCTCACTAGGTCTATTCATTATGTTAGATCTGATTCCAAAGCCTTCCTGTACTTAGCCATTTAGTTTTAGTTGCATTTGATCGATTTTGAGTTATTTGAGTGTCTTTGGATCCTTTCGAGTGCTTGTCATTTTTCTTTGAGAGTTTATGAGTCATTTGAGTGCTATGAACAGTCTCTTGTTTTTTGCTATTAAATCTGAAAAGCATCATTATTATCAAACTTTGATTTGATATACATGTTGAAAAACTCAAAAGTGCTTCATTTTCTCTTTTTTCAAGATCATTTGGAAATTGTTATAGGATTGTTTCATGCTTTGGAATTCATTGTCTAAAAATTTTTGAGAAGTTTGAAAAGGAAATCGGTTGATTATATTTTCTTAGTTATGAGTCTTTCATCTCTTTGAAAAAATCAAGCGAATTCAAGCTCTTGCAAAGTATTTCAAATTTGAAGCGTTCTATGCACTATTGGTCTTTTTGTGCTTTTTAGTTCATCATTGTGGAAATTGAGAGTTAGTGCATTCTAAGAAGAAATTCTCCTTTTCATCATTACTTAGATTCATTCTATCTTGAAAATATAAAAAGAAAAAGTTTTGATTTGGTGTGTTATTGTTTTTTGTGTTTTGTTGGAAAAAAATGAAAAAGAGTGCTTTCAATCATCTTTGGTAGTTTTTTTTAACTTTTTGGGAATTATTATCTTTTGAGACCATTAAAAAAGAAATTTCTCCTTACCTTAGATAGACTTCATCGAAAGAAAAGGAAATGTGCACCTTGATGTAGCTAGGGTTGCATTATTTTTAAATTCTTGTCTACACTTCATGCATTCACCTAATCGCATAAGATAAAATTAATCGGTAGCATTAGGTTAAAATTTACTAATAACTTGTATGATAAGTAAGTGACGTGTTTCGGCGTCGTAAAACGTGGCAGTTGTCGTTATTTTCCTGCACTGCATCTCGAGGACCTGCAGTTCTTCCACATACCAACCGGTATATCGGAGGCTCTTTCACATACCCTTGGGTATATCGAAAGGAATTTCACGTACTCGATAGTATATCGGAAGGCTCTTGTCTTATGGTTTTCCATTATACAGCACCACTACGGATTTGTGATCCCATATACCTTGAGTATATCAAGAGACCCTCCTAGGATTCTTGAAACCAACCGATCTAACCATTTGGCCGTCTTGGCAGAGCAATACACCGAGAACATCACTCGGGGAGCTAATACGCACATGCTTCTAGGTAGTCGAGTTATACGGTCAGGGTTACGGTCCTAATCCTCCCTGGTTAGTTCTCTGAAAAATTGGGCCGAGTATAACTGTTGGACCCTGGGGTATATCGCGAGTTGTGAAGCCTTGACAATCCTATGAGGTTCCATACTTTTGAATCCACACCTGTCACATAAGTTTGCTTGTGGCCTTAGTTTGTGTATATTTTGGATTTACTTTATTTTTGTATAGAAGAAACTCAGGATAAATTCTGCTTCAGTCATTCTGGTTGAACAACCTTTGAGAAGGTCCCATAGACTTTTGAATTTGCCACCCAAATATCCCCTTGATCTGGAGGTACGTTCGCGCGAAAACATGGATCCACCAGTTACTGTCATGTCACCTAAAGAAGAAAACTCCACCATGGAGTCGGGAGTGAAATTTTCACTTCCTTTGAGTCCACTAATCACTAATCCTCCAAGATCTGTGACCATGGAACCGTCTGCTTCACTAGACACATCTTTCCACCATTCAATGGAAGGAGAACATGGGGCTGTAGAATGGTACAATCAACCCCAGGATGACCCTGTATCCACAGCTTTTGGTCCATCTGCATCCTTTTGGGAAACCTCTCTAGGGAAACAATGGGAACACTTTGCTTCGCGACCGGGGGAAGAATCTTTCCCCCCTTACTGGATTCCTAGTAATGATCTCTTGGCTCCAGTCCATGAGCACATCGCTCAATTATGCCAAACTGGCGATTCACTTCAGCGCTAGAGTCTCTCACGAAGAAGGGGCACCTCGGAAGTGCCCATGTCTCAACATACCCCAATTCATTCTTTATCTTTTGCTTCAGCGCAAACACCTATACATAACGTGACCACTTACGAACCTAGTCAACCCTCATTTCCTGCAAGTACACCTCTTAATCAGGAGACCAATTCCATACCCTAGATTACTCAAAACATTGAAGGACAATTGTCCAACACCCCTCATACTACTACTGGAATGCTACCCACCCCTCCCCCACCCCAAAACGCGAGGGGAGGATACTCTTTACCTCCTAATTTTATCATGAATAGTGTTCCTCAAATAGTTAGTACCGATCAACCTATTGCGATTCAACCATCAACTCATGTTCAAAACATCATTACTGGGGGGCAACCCTTGTTCGCTAGCCACAATATGAGTGGAGGGATTCCAACTGGTCATTTCGTTGGCAGCTCCTCACCAGTTGCAGGACCTACCATGGGATTACAATATGGTGGGGGACCATCCAACCTAACTCAATCCCTATGGAGACATACGTATCCAGGTAATTTCAACCTTGTGTCAGGACAATACCTTCTAGGAAACATGCTTCCCGGGGTCCCTTATCTCAAAAACTCAAACCCTCCATGGGGACATCACAATTTTATGTCAATTGGACCCCCACCAACTTTTCCTCACATCCTACCACCCCCACTACCGTTTGGTCCACCTCCACCTCCTTCCAGAGGTGGCGGACCTCCACCTCATTTCGGATGGGGAGGACCTCCAGCTTCTAGCAGAGGCCCACCTCATTCCGGCAGTGGAAACCCGCCCTACTCCGGTGGAGGAGGCGGAGGCCCACCCCATTCCGGCAATGGAGGACCCCCACCTTCCAGCGGAGGCCCACCTTATTCTGGAGGCGGTGGACCACCCTATTCCGACGGAGGAGGAGGAGGACCCCCTTAATACGGTGGCACACCCTACTCCAGCAAAGGAGGTGAAGGAACCCCTTATTCCAGTGGTGGCTGAGGAATCCCACCTTTCTATGGGGGGGAACCTTATTCCGGTGGTGGAGAACTCCCACCTTCCAGTGGTGGACCACCCTATTATGGTGATGGGCCACCATCAGTTCCACCACCCAACCTAGGAGGCACACCCCCTTATGGCCAATTCCCTATGGGAGCACCTTACAATCAATCGATTCAAGGTCCTACTGGTCCACAAATTCCATATCAATACTACTAGTATCCGCATCCCAACCAACAGCTACCATTTCTGGCTACTTTAGACCTGCCAGACCTGTCTCGTTTGACCAACGATCCCATCCTTCATTATTATAATTGGCCACCCATTTTGGTTAAGTTACCTTCTGATATTCCAAAGTTTGATGGAAAGCCCAGTGAAGACCCAAAGAACCATGTGATGACATACCATCTATGTTGCTCATCGAATTCCTTGATTTATGACTCGATCCGTCTGAGGTTATTTCAAAGGACCCTCACTGGTTCCACTGCCAAGTGGTATATTGAACTACCAACACACTCATTTCTTGATTTTCGTTCTTTATCTATGTCATTCCTAACTCATTTCTAGTTACCCGTCCGCTATGAAACTGGTACGGACTTACTGACTTCTCTCTGCTAGACCACCACGACTCATATCCTATCATATCCATGAGTGGCGGAGGAGACAATGTCTCAAGGATCCTATTCCAAACAAATTATTAGCTGATTGGTTTATGAAGTCTCTTTTACCCACCGTAGCTATAGATGTAGCTATGGGTGGGGCCAAATAACAAGCTCTCGCTCGTACCCACTACTTAGACCTTGTCTATGCTCAATCCTACACTTTATATGAAATTGTTCTTGGTGGCCCCCTCCCTACCTACGATCATGCAAAACCACCGCAAGGACCTCATGCCGACGGCATTATTGGTTCTGTACACTCCCGGCCTCCTACTCAAATCGGTGGATCGTTGAACCACCATGGTTCTTCCCCACCCTCGCCACAGGCTGGCAGCAGCACCACCAAGTCATGCACTCATGCTCCCACCGAGCAGGTGAATTCGGTTCAATCAACTTTGCCTCAGAAATCCAGTGGCAAAAAGAAGACCAAAGGTAAACCCAAGAAGTCTCCCAACCAACAGGAACACAAGAACCTTCCCGAAGACATGAACCAAATGTGGAATCTCAAGTATCCTTGTTTACTATGTGGTGGTGACCATTTCTCCAAAGAGTGCCCCCACAGAGACGAAGTGCATAAGTTTCTTAAGAAAAACTCCACACCCGCAATTCTCAATGATCCCTTCCCCACACAAAACCAACAAATGATTACCCAACCCTCTCCTTCTCAAGGGGAAACATCCTCCATCGCGTATGTTCCCATGATGCGTAGTGAAACGGTTAACCTAAATACACAATCATGATCATACGACTCAGTCCCTCATAAGGAATCCCCTGGAAGTAATACTAAAAAAATATTTTGCCTCTACAACAGATATTTCCGCATCGCAAGGTTCCCTCACCATTGAGAAACCTTCATTAGATTCAGTGTTGCGTCCGCCTAAGTGCATGATTCAAAAAGCAGTTTTCAATCCTAATGCCTGGGCAGCTCAGAACTACAACATTATAGAGGACTTGGCGCAACCCCCTTGTTCCATGTCGACGCTAGAAATCTTACATAACTGTCACAATCAACGTAAGACTCTTCTCGCTGCCATAGGCGCAGTAGACCCAAATTCCTCAAATACGATCATGTTTAAACTTGAGTATTTTAAACCGAGGCTTTCCCACCAGCTGGCTTTCCAAATTTAGACAAATTTTGCTAGGAAGACAATCCATCGTACTGTGTTAGACGAAGGTGCCTCCACCTCAGTCATGTCGTTATCCTATTGGCGAGCCATCATCTCTCCTGAGTTAAATCGTTCCCCTACTACCCTGAAAGCATTTGACGGTCGTGCATTCCAACCCCATGGACTATTACAAGCCTTAGCAGTAGAGTTGGGGGAAATAGTGTGACCATTAATGTGGAAGTAGTCGCATCCCATTTGGATTATAATCTCTTTCTTGGTCGTAACTGGTTTTACGCTATGACTGTGGCGGCATCATCTGTCTTCCACATTGTACAATTCCCCCATCAAGGACGAATTGTCACCATCGACCAATTGGACTTATGTACACCAGAAACTGCTACTCATCCTAGGGACAATGTCCCTTTATTAGGACAATCTTCATAGCGTTATGAGAGCATGGGGGTCAGCCTCATAAAATATTCATCTCTTATGGGTGTCTTTCCCACCCCGGATCCGCTTAACCATGTTTCCACAGTGAACATTATCTCCTCCATGATTCCATATTCTTCCAACTCTACAGATTAATGGCTTGTTCCCGATGCAGCCACCATGCATTTGATTGGAGATACTATGCCTCTCTCACCAACTGAAGCTACTTATGAGGCTATCCAGCCATCCCCTAAGGACCACTTGGCTATGGCCTCTACATCTTGTCCTCTACAGTGGATGTTATCCTCACTAGATCCTCTGCTCTGGAATTTCCAATCAGATGAGTCCATTATGGGGATTATGAGCACAGATGAACCTCAGTGGGAAGACCTTCACCATCAATCGTCTTTCCTACCCTCATTAGATTCTGTGGAGAATGCTATCACAGTTAGAAAAATAGGATCGCAGAGAAATAACAATAAACAAGATGCAAATACAAATTACACAAACACATTACAAGAGAGACACTGACATATCGTGGTTCACCCAAGATGGGCTACGTCCACACTGAAATTTCCAATCCTTATTATTATACCATCCAACAAAGTGAAGGGATACAACCTGCAGCACAGTCACTGCACTTCCTCTTCACACTCTCTCACAGTCTCTCTTTTTCGATCTTAGAGATCATTACAATGCATAAAACCTAATACATTTCTTTCCCTAGCCGTATTACAATGCCTTTGTTTTATAGGGGAAATACAATGGGAAAATACCACGGGATACCCAAAACCATGGGCCCGAAATCTGTTGGCAAAACAGCCAAAAAAAAAATTCTCGGGGGCTTCTCCCCCGAAGCCCCTTCTCGAGGGCGTTTCCCCCGAACCCCAAAGTGGGGGAACAAGTGTACAATCCTTTTGCATATCATAAAAAGCTGGGGTACACGGCTAAGACAATATCATCTATTAGACTGGAAGATCTAGCTCCACAACCAACAATCACAACCATTTTTACACCAAATGTCTATCCTTTCCTGCAGTCACCGATCCTCACTTGCGATACGGTTACTGAGGGCAACATGGAAAACATCACGCCCACCATCCCGATTGACATCCAGAACTGCTCTCCTAATGATCTCACTACATTCACGGCCTTATTCAAACAATTTCACGACGTCTTCGCATGGACCTGTGAGGAAATGTCTGGGATAGATCCTGCAATTGTTGTGCATGAGATCCAAACCTATCCCGATGCTAAACCTGTCCGCCAAAATTTATGACCAGTGCACCCTCGAAAAACTGCGGCAATTCATTAGGGGAGTTTTGAGGTAAAAAATGGGCCTCAAAACAAATAATGTACCACAAAAATTCACTTTATAAGAACCAATAGGATTCAAGATGATGATGTCAACCATAAGGGTAAAATTTGTAAAACAAATTGGAGGGAAAAAGAAAAAACTACTTTTTCTTATCGTAGTTTTCACATATCTCCTTAACGGTTCTGTTAGCATTCCATAATTTTTATGTTAAAATTTATTCTTGTGGCATTGGCAGTGCAAAATAGAGCATTTTTCATAACAGAAGTTTCAAACTCGACCGAAAACAAGCATTATTCCTCAGATGTCGGCACCAGGGTTGCAAAAGACAAAAAATATGGCTTTGAGAAGATTTATGTGTTTGATAAAAGATAGAAAATTATTTGGTTATTAAGTCATTTTTGGGTTCTTTTAGGTAATTTTATTCTCTCGGGTTCTATTCAGAAACTTAGAAGTTTTTTCACCAACATTATTGGGGCCCATAGCAACACCTAATCTTCATTGTCCATGAGTCAAACCAACAATATCGCAATCCAAAGCCCAAGTGCTCAGCTAACAAGGTATATATATTACTTATATCTCATTGAAATGAAAGGTGAAACTTTGTGTATTTCAACAATGAAGGGCGATTTCAGTCTTGTCAATGTGGGATAAAATCCCTGAGATAAAAAGTGAAACATTGCGTTTGTATGACAAGCACCAACGTCAAGTTTAAAGAAGAATATCACGCCATGTGTCTAAAATCCAGTTTGCAAAGAAACTTGATGTCGTGTTGGTAATTGAAGAGGCAAAAGAAATCTGTTGGCATATACAAACTGTTGGGAAGGGAGGCATTCTCATCCTCTACAATCGTATGCTCAGTTTCGGTCCACTCATGATAAATGCAACGCCAAAATTTGCCAGGACTGATTGTTGTCTTTTATAGTCAAAGATCGTCGGTGCCAAAGTTTAGTTGAACGACAGCTTTTACCCAAAATTTTACTGTTCAGATATCCAACATGATTGTGAAGACCAATGTAGGTCGTGGCACATGTGCCTACTGGTATAAATTTGGCTAAGATTGTTCTTTTCATTATTTGCGTCTGAAAGAGAGTTCGTTTGTTCATTCAACAGAAGATGTGTCACAGCAGTATGGCTAATGATCTCACAAAGAGGAATGGAAAATGGCAATTTCGGTGTACAGTGATAATGTAGAGTTCCACTCTTTCATAGTGATATGAAATATGCTAATATCTATGCATAAGAATGAGGTGAATTTAGTAAAAATTCAATGAATAACGATGCAGCAATCATATTAACAGGGTGACTGCGCAGGTTTTCAAAGGAATGGTTTGAAAATACTATAAATTTGTTTTCAAGATACAGTTATATTTGTACTAAATCCTAACGCCATCTGTCAGAACAAATTACCAAAAGATGAGAAGCTATGCTAATTCAGCAAATGCCGAAAGAAATGCATATCAAGTGTAAAATCAAAAGTAGATGCTACAAGGTCTGAGATCAAAAAATCCACTGCAAGAAAAAACTTTTCAGCACCTAATAGAAAAGGATTATGACGAGTTACTCAAACCAAATACTATTGATGTCACTCATGTTGTTTTTGACATTAGAAAAGATTATACTGCTAAGCTGGAACAGTCACAGAAGTCGGCAAGGGATTTATGTGCTGAGTTGGTTGTTGATGAACAATGCGGCCAGGAACTTGCAAGAATAGTGGGGGAGTTACTCCCAAAAATCAAAGGCATCTAAAACCAAAAAACCATCTCGAACAAGAAGAAATAGTGCAGACCGGAAGGATATGTCTAAGTGTTTGAATGAAGAAGCACAAAGGTACTTTGATGAGTTTATAAACATATCAAATTTTGAAGACTCGGAATTTTCATCTTTTGAAAGAGAACACTGTCATGCACTGGCTCATTTCATAAATACAAAAGCAATGAAAGATCGATGGTTCGTAGGCTTTCCGCGACAAAAACTTGCATGGAGAAGTAATGAAAAGAGTGGTCGCGGAAAAAAAAACCACATCACACGTGTCCACTATTGATACATTCGCATATGGAAAAGTGGTATTGCAAACCACTTAGAAAACTATGCAGAAACAGCCTACGTGGCACCCAAAAGTATTCTCTATTTATTGGTGAAGCTCGTCATTTTATTTGTTTCGAGAAATTGAATGGAGGAAATAAAAAACATAAGAGAAGCTAAGGCATAAAACCTAACGTGGGATAGAAATACCATTTTTTTTTAATCAACGATTGGAAAAGGTGTGACATTTTGCATTTTAAAATAAAGTTCTTGCCGCAATTTCTTGGGGAAACAAAAAACAGCCAGCTACAAGCTTATCTCCAGAATACTCGACAGATGGAAAAGAAGGTTGTAGTGCCCATGTCGAATGTTTTGATAGGACTTTGATCAGCAACGAGGAAGCAAGGGAATGGTTTTGTACAGATGTCAAAGGAGTAGAATACCCCCGAAAGCCCAGAAATTCCAGGAAGAGTATCAACAGGTGGCAAAATAATAAATATCAGTTAAAGAAGTGAAAAAATAGAGGCAGCTGGCAGCCATCTTTTAGTTTCCGAGGATATGACAGAACAATATTCCAGATTTTCCGTCATTTACTATCTAAAAACTAATTCTTGTAAAGTAGTGATTAGTTGTTTGATTATTATTTTTAGTATTGGTGGTTTATTTTTAGAAAAATACAGTTAGGGTTTGCTTAGAGGGCAAATTTTTGTATAAAATATGCATTTGGCAATGTAAACAGGGTTCGATTTTCAGTAAGAAGGTTTACCAGAGGTTCTATTTCATCTTCATATTTGAAAAATGTTGCAGAGCTAAAGCAAGCATTTTTAACAGATTTAGAGATTCTCGTGTTGGATTTTTTACAGTCTGTCCTTTTTCCCTTCTCATAATGTGAATGTTTATTTTTCTTTGTTAAATCCTTACCATTATGTTTTTTCTGTCTTATTTGAATAAAGGTTATAGTGAAACTGGAATTCATATTGATTATGCTCTGGTTCATCCTATTCAGATATCCCCCAAATTTTCCTCTAAAGTTAATATGGATTCATCTTAGTTTGATGCCCGTATTTAATGGACTGTTCATCTTTCTTTCCATTACCATCAGAAATCTAGAAACTTGACGGTAAAAAACACAGCTATCCCGCCTCTAATGAAAAACTATTTTGCTGAAAACTCTGCACATCTTTCATATTACATGATCTTGACTCCATTGCCCAATGATATCTTATTTCCTGTTTATCTAACCACTTCATTAAAAATCCTTAAGTTTTTATTTATTTTACAAATTGGCCCTTGAGTTTCATTGTCAAACTGCTGTCGTAGTGACATTGGATGGCAGATTTGTTGAGAGAGCCCTCTCTGGCTGAAGGAGGCCAACTTTCAATCTAAAGATTGGTTTGAAATAGGTTACCTCAGGGTTTCTTTGATACAGCCCAAGGAAAATCCGAGTGCTAACAGGTTCATCGAAATTTCAATTTTGAGCACTCGTTGAATGTGGATTTTAATTTTGCATCCAACCCATACCCACACTGCATACTTTTGAGGCACCCACGACATGAAAAAATGAAAATTTCAATTAGAATACGTTTTTTTATTGAAATTTTCATTTTTTTCATGTCGTGGGTGCCTCAGAAGTATGCAGTGTGGGTATGGGTTGGATGTGGAGTTAAAATCCGCATCCAACGAGTGCCCAAACTTTAAATTTTGGTGAACCGTTAAGGAGACTCTAAAATTTAGAACTCTTATTTTATTATTTCCCTTAGGAGGCCCATTTTAGACCTCAAAAATCCCCTAATGAAAGCTAATATTAAAAATCTCTTGAAGGTCGGCTTAATCTATCCTGTTCCTTTAACAGAATGGGTCTCCAATGTCGTACCTGTGGAAAAAAGCATGGTACTATTAGGGTTTGTGTCGATTATAGGGACCTGAACAAAACTTGTCCTAAGGACAACTACCCTACCCCCTTCATCGATCAGATCATCGACAATTGCGACATGAGCGTCATCTTCTCATTTATGGATGGCTTTTCCGGTTATAATCAAATTGATATCCACCCGACCGACCAACACAAAACCGCTTTCATCTTCCCCTGGGGTACGTTCGCTTATCGTAAACTCCCTTTTGGACTCAAAAATGCTAGTGCTACATTCCAGCGGGCCATGTCGTACACTTTTCATGATATGAAGGACTTTCTGGAACCCTATCTCGATGATCTCCCTGCAAATTCACAACATCGCGAGTTCCACATCGATCATATGACGGTTGTATTCCTCAGATGTAGGAGGTATAACATCCGTCTGAATCCTCACAAGTGCATTTTCTGCGTCGAATCAGGACACCTCCTATGTTTCATTGTCTCAAGGGACGGGATACGCATTGATCCCTTGAAGGTGGAAGCCATTGTTTCTCTCCCACCTCCTACTGATATCACGGAACTACAGAGTTTGCAAAGGAAGGAAACCTACCTACGGCTTTTTGTCTATAATTTCGCTCAAAATACACAGCACTATATGCTATTGTTAAAGAAGGACGTCCATTCCATCTAGGACGACCAAGCCCAACAATCCTTCGACAATTTGAAGTCTACCATTACTCACGCCCCTATGCTCCAACCGCCCAATTACTATAAGGATTATATCCTTTATCTTTCTGCTTCCGCCAGTACGATCGCCATGGTCTTGGTCCAGAAATACAACAACACCCAGGAACATGTGATCTATTACCTCAGTAAGGGTCTCATTGACTCTGAAACTCGTTATTCAAATGTCTAGAAACTCACTCTCGCAGCAGTCATTGATGTCCAAAATTTTCGTCACTACATCCTACTCTGCACCACTACTGTCATTTCCGACATGAACCCCATGTACCAAGTCCTCATAGGTAAGGTACTCAGGGGCAAGTATTCACGCTGGATCGTAATACTTTAGGAATTTGATCTCCTCTTTGAGAAGGCCAAGTCAAAGAAATCTTTGGTGTTTGCGGAGCTCATTTGTGATCTTCCCCGTGTTGATTCGGGAACTGAGCCCATCGATTCCCTTGCAGACGAGTCGTTGTTTCTCATCGGCACGTCTGAACCATGGTATGGAGATATCACATTATATCTTCAAACCCAACGGTTCAACCCTCAACTATCTCATGACGATCGTCATCGTATACGCCACCACGCCAAGTACTACTTGATCATCAATGATACCCTGTATCGTCATGGTGTTGACTCCATCCTTCAAAGTTGTTTAACACACAAGGAGGTTGAACACATATTGAATGACTGTCACTCCGAGGCTTGTGACGGTCAACTTTCTGGGATGGCTATAGCCAGAAAATACTACGCGTAGGATATTACTGGCCTTCCATATTCAAAGATTGTATTGAGGCCATTAAGAAGTGTCCTCCATGCTAGCACTTTAAATTCAAAAAGTGATCCCATCCAGCTGTAATGACCCTTTTTCAAAATTTTATTAAAATGCCAATTTTTTCACTTTTTCCCCAATTTTGACCTTTGACTAGTTTTACTGTTTTGACCTCCAAATCAACCCAAATGCTCCCAAATATTCTATAGGAGTGTATGAATGGTATTTAGACTTGAATATTAGGTTCAGGGATGTTTTATGTCCCTCCATATACTGCAGCAAACTTGATTTGTATTCTGATCAATATATGTAATTTTGACTAGTAATTTGTGCATCAAATCCCCCCGGGGTAACACTGCAAATGGCCTTCCAAATGCCTCCAAACTCCCACGAATTTATGAACAGAGGTATGTAATGTGTTAATTATTTTATTAAGGTCTCATATGCACCATTAATTGATTTTTACTACTTTTCTAACTCTCTCACATTCAACAGCAAAAACCCCCAATTCGACCCTTGAGGAAATGGCACTATTTCATCTCTCAATACAAACAAACTGAGTAAAAATGCTTCAAATGCTCAAGTACAGTACATGAAACTTGTATAATATATCCATGGCAGTATATGAATCACAAATATATCAGAGAATCATCCATCCATTCGAAATAATCAACCTTATAGTGTCATACATCAAAGCATTGGGGAAATGGACATTGTTTGCTCATTAATCAATAATTTTGCATATAGTCAATGGGTATTTCGACCTGAGAGTTTCTGAATATGAAGAATAGAGGATATGAATCTATTACAATCATAAAAATATCATATGAAGCTCTCCCAATGAGTGCAAGATCTCACCCAAACCGCAATCCCTCAAGGAGCCCGAATATGCCTTCAAAATTGGAAATCGTGGAGAGAAAGTGCTTCACTAAACCAAACCATGAAACTTCCCATAGATTCTACCTGAAAATAAAACTCCATTAAATCACCATGAAAGACCTTAGTGGCCTCTCCAAACACCAACTTGGATGGGAATCTTTCACCCTCGAAATTGGCTAAGGCAAGAAACTAGTCATCCACTAGTTCTCTCTTCACAAATGCAATTTTTCTCAAATCATCAAAATCAATTCTCATACTTGATTTCTACATTTTATAACCAACATTAGCCTTCAAGGGGTCGAAATCCTCTCAATAGATTCAATAAATTTCCATTTAGAAAATATTCCTCATTTGCCACTTGTCTCCTAGTTCCAACCTTCCATCTTCTCCCAAATTCGAATTTGAGTCTCTTTAGCTTCCCCCAACTCCATGTGCACCTTACTTGAGCCTATTTTTGGGGCTGACATGTCATAATGGTCAGGTGTAAGAATTCAGGTCTGAATTTTGTCATAAATGTCATAGAAGCTTCATTATTGTTGTCATAAAACTAGGGAATCTAGCCCAAGTGTCCACTAGTCTCCAATCTGACTCTTCCTCTCCCATGGAGGTTACTATTCCATACCATTTCGACCTAAGATGCTCAATTCCATGTGTTATGACTTACCAACTAACCCAATATTTTTCACCTTCCCATGAATTCGAATTGGCAAGAGAGAGTTGCCATGTGTCATTGAAAAATCAAGCTAGTGTGGGTCCCACCACCTCCATATGTCTCCAAAACCACTTGCCACTTAGAATTTCTCTTGAATTTATTTATTAACCATATTTATTAAATGCTTGAACCCTTCTAATGTCTAAATATCATTTATTAGCTTCCTTATTACCATCCCACATGTGCCCATCCAACCTAGGAAACTAGTAGGATTGATGGGATTGTCTTACTATGCACTTATTTGAGGCCAGCATTTCTTTATCATAGATGGAGTAAAGTTTTTCATGAGGCTGAAACTTTCTGCTCTCAAAGGCTATGGGGTGTTGGCCTTGCTTTAGGACAGCCCCTATTCCTACACCTGAAGTATCACATTCCACAACAAAAGGTTTAGTAAAATCAGGAAATGCAAGTATGGGACAACTACTCATTACCTCTTTCATTTTTTGGAAGGCCTTTTCAGCCTCTTCATCCCACTTGAAAGCATCCTTATTAGTCAAATCAGTGAGTGGAGAAGTCAACTTGGAGAACCCTTTCACAAATTTTCTGTAGTAGCTGCATATGCCAATAAAGCCTCTCAATTCGGTAATATTTTTTGGTGATGGCCATTCCAAGATAGCCCTGATTTTTTCCATGTGTACCTTCACTCCTTCTTCCCAATAATTTGCCCAAGATATAGTAGTTCTTTCATCCCAAACTCACATTTTGATAACTTAGCAAATAAGGACTCTTCTTGCAAGATTTTCAACACAATCTCTAACTGCTGCAAATGCTCTTCCCATGTTTTACTGTAAATGAGAATATCATCAAAGAAAACCAAAACAAACCTTCTTAGTTGCTTGAAAAATATCCTATTCATACATGCTTGAAAGGTGGCTGGAGCATTAGTTAACCCAAAAGGCATGACAAGAAATTCAAAGTGGCCAAAATGACATCGAAAAGCGGTCTTTTGCACATCTTCATCTTTCATTCGAATTTGGTGATACCCTGATCTAAGGTCAATTTTTTAGAAGTATTTGGCCCCATGTAGCTCATCCATGAGCTCATCAATCCTAGGAATAGGATACCTATTCTTGATAGTCTTTTTGTTCAAGGCTCTAAAATCTATGCACATTCTCAATGTTCCATCTTTTTTTTTCACTAGCACTACTGAAGAAGCATAAGGGCTAGAGCTTGGTCTAATGAGTCCCAACTCTAGGAGTTCTTGGATATATTTTTCAATCTCATCTCTAAAATGTTTAGGATTTCTATAAGGTGGTATCTGAATGGGTGAAGTACCCTACTCCAAAATAATACTGTGCTCAACCCCCTTATCCGGTGGCCTACCATGTGGAAGGTCTCTAAAAACCTTTTCATATTTTTGCAAAAGTCTCTCTATCTCCTTTGGGTGTTTGACAATATTTATAGTTTTATTGGGAGATGTAATATGACATTCAGCAGCCCATTCTATATCCCCATGCCTCAATATAGATCTCATACTATTGCAAGTTACTACTTGATTTGGATAAGTGTGTTGCCCTCTCACAATTCTTTGTACTCCTTTTGAATCTTGGAATTTCATTTCAGGAATTTGATAATTTACTGTATGCTCTCCTATTGAATACAGCCATTGCACTCCCAAAACTACATTAGTATCAGCAACATCAACCACATAAAAACTATCAACAAAATTATAGTTACCTACGGTGACTTGCAGCTTTGGAACGCATGTTTTGCATTGGATTGTGTTGTGACCGGGAATGACAACTGTGAAGCCATCAAATGGTTCAATAGGTATCTTTATTTTCTCTACCATCTCTGCATCAATGAAGTTATGAATGGCTCCTCCATCTACCAAAACTGAAGTTCTTTGTCCTTGTACCACACCTTTGCATCAGATAGTATGATAGCGAGGTACTGCTGAAAGCACTGCCATTCTTGCTTTGTCCGGTGAAGGCTGCTTTTCTTCTTGTCTTTCCTCTTCTTCTGCTGTCTCATATGCCTCTTCTTGATCTGAAATATTTCCATCTTCATCCATGCCCCCATCATACCCCTCATTATCAGAAAATACTTCTATGTATTGAGCCTTTCCTTTGGTACATTTGTGCCCCGGTGTCCATGGTTGGAAGCATGTGAAGCACAGTTTCTTTTTTCTAAGTTCATCCCTATTTACTCCCTCTTTTTTATTCCTCTCAAATGACTCTCTTTTCCAAGGTTTCTTATCATATCCATCCCTTTGCCAAGGTTTCTTTTCAAATTTGTAGCTAGGCTTAGGAGGAAATCTCGTTCTAGGAAGCACATTTTGGAGATCCCTAGTCAAGCTCATTGCATCTTTTAATGTAGTTGGCTTGTGGGCTTTGACCAAACCTCTTAAGAGTTCAGCCAAACCTTCAATGAACAGCAATACTAATCTTCCCATAGATACATCAGCCACCTTGACTGATAATTTTTGAAATTCCAACATATATTCGGTAGGGGACCCAGTTTGCTTCAATTGAGCTAGTTCTTTGAAAGGAAATTTTGGATCTTTTTGTTCAAATCTGTCAAGTACCCTGTCAACAAATTATCCATATGTTTTAACCTGATTATGACCCAAGGTTTTCAACCCATGAAACCAACATTCATTGGCATCTCCTTCCAAATGCAAAATGGCCATTTTTAATGCATCCTCTTCCAACATAGGATTCAGTTGAAAATATACATCCAATTTTTGCACCCAAGTGTTAGCAGAATTTTGAGAAGAACCATCAAAAGTAGGAAGTGAAATTTTTCCAATAGCACTATTAAATTCTTTGTTTTGGAATGGACTCCTATTTTCTCCCTTCCTTTTAATCTTTTGCATAGCATCAATGTAGTCACTGAGTGGTACACCTCTTTTACACTCTTCATTCAAATCATTTACTAGTTTCTTGTAATCCAATTCAAGATTGGGCTCTTCTTTGGGTGTGAGAAATTTAGGTGCAGTATGCCTTTGTGTGCTTTGAAATTCATCAGGTCTATTATGAGGTCCTGTACTTGAGAAAATATGCTCATTCCCTTTCATCTTTTCCCCTGAGTATGAACCACTATTATCTCCTATCATCCCTTTGCCTGAAAGTTGGCTACCCAACAATTCAAAACTTTTTATCATTTGTTTATTCATATCTAGCATAACCATGGTGATTCCTTCAAAACATGGTTTTAAGGCTTCAATAAATTCCTCCTTATGTCTTAATTTTTCCTCCTCCTCTCTACCCATTGTTTTAGAAAAAAACTCTTTTTCTGCTACTATCTCTTCTTCAACCAAAACTTCTTCAACCACTGATTCAAAGGGTGGTGGTTTATTTGTTTGGATTTTTTTAATACCATCAAGTGCCAAGACCATGCTCTGATACCACTTGTAATGACCCTTTTTCAAAATTTTATTAAAATGCCAATTTTTCCACTTTTTCCCCAATTTCGACCTTTGACTAGTTTTACTATTTTGACCTCCAAATCAACCCAAATGCTCCCAAATATTCTATAGGAGTGTATGAATGGTATTTTGAATAGTATTTTTAGGGATGTTTTATAGCCCTCCAAATACTACAGCAAATTTGATTTGTATTCTAATCAATATATGTAATTTTGACTAGTAATTTGTGCATCAAATCCCCCCGGGGTAACACTGCAAATGGCCTTCCAAATGCCTCCAAAATCCCACGAATTTATAAACAGAGGTATGTAATGTGTTAATTATGTGATTAAGGTCTCATATGCATGATTAATTGATTTTTACTACTATTCTAACTCTCTCACATTCAATAGAAAAAACCCCCAATTCGACCCTTAGGGAAATGGCACTATTTCATCTCTCAATACAAACAAACTGAGTAAAAATGATTCAAATGCTCAAGTACAGTACCTGAAACTTGTAGAATATATCCATGGTATTATACGAATCACAAATATATCAGAGAATCATCCATCCATTCGAAATAATCAACCTTATAGTGTCATACATCAAAGCATTGGGGAAATGGACATTGTTTGCTCATTAATCAATAATTTTGCATATAGTCAATGGGTATTTAGACCTGAGAGTTTCTGAATATGAAGAACAGAGGATATGAAGCTATTACAATTAGAAAAATATCATATGAAGCTGTCCCAATGAGTGAAAGATCTCACCCAAAGCGCAATCCCTCAAAGAGCCCGAATATGCCTTCAAAATTGGAAATGGTGGAGAGAAAGTGCTGCACTAAACCAAACCATGAAACTTCCCGTAGCTTCTACCTGAAAATAAAACTCCATTAAAGCACCTTGAAAGACCTGAGTGGCCTCTCCAAACACCAACTTGGATGGGAATCTTTCACCCTCGAAATTGGCTAAGGCAAGAAACTAGTCATCCACTAGTTCTCTCTTCACAAATGCAATTTTTCTCAAATCATCAAAAGCCATTCTCATACTTGATTTCTACATTTTATAACCAACATTATCCTTCAATGGGTCTAAATCCTCTCAATAGATTCAATAAATTTCCATTTAGAAAATATTCCTCATTTGCCACTTGTCTCCTAGTTCCAACCTTCCATCTTCTCCCAAATTCGAATTTGAGTCTCTTTAGCTTCCCCCAACTCCATGAGCGCCTTCCGTGAGCCTATTTTTGGGGCTGACATGTCATAATGGTCAGGTGTAAGAATTCAGGTCTGAATTTTGTCATAAATGTCATAGAAGCTTCATTATTGTTGTCATAAAACTAGGGAATCTAGCCCAAGTGTCCACTAGTCTCCAATCTAACTCTTCCTCTCCCATGGAGGTTACTATTCCATCCCATTTCGACCTAAGATGCTCAATGCCATGTGTTATGACTTACCAACTCACCCAAGAGTGTTCACCTTCCCATGAATTCGAATTGGCAAGAGAGAGCTACCATGTGTCATTGAAAAATCAAGCTAGTGTGGGTCCCACCACCTCCATATGTCTCCAAAACCACTTGCCACTTAGAATTTCTCTTGAATTTATTTATTCACCATATTTATTAAATGCTTGAACCCTTCTAATGTCTAAATATCATTTATTATCTTCCTTATTACCATCCCACATGTGCCCATCCAACCTAGGAAACTAGTAGGATTGATGGGATTGTCTTACTATGCACTTATTTGAATGGGGACATTACACCAGCACCTTTACATCTGGTTATTTCCATCGGCCCCTTTGCTAAATGGGGCATATATTTCACGAATTATAAGCCTACCTCGGTCGGCGGGCATAGCTACGTCATTGTAGCCTTTGATTATTTCACTTAATGGATAGAGGTTATGCCTACATACAATGAAGACAGCAAAACCATTGCACTCTTCATGTTTAACCATGTCATTGTGCGATTCGGAGTCCCGCAAGCCATCGTTACTGATCACAGATCTCATTTTCAAAACCAGATGGTAGATGAATTAAGTGCCACACTGGGTTTTCTCCATGAAAACTCAACCCCATACTACCCACAGTCCAATGGACAAGTAGAGGCCATCAATAAGGTCTTGAAAACCATGATTCAACGCATGGTGGGTACTCACAAGTCAAACTGGCATAACATGCTCTTTTGTGCCCTATGGGCATATAGGACCTCCATTAAGACTTCCACCGGGTTCACACCTTTCCAATTAGTTTACGGATTGGAGGCAGTTCTACCGATAAAGTGCGATATTCCATCACTGAAACTTGCAGTCGAACTTCTCCCAAACAACACTACCGAGGAAGAACGTTTCCTTCACTTGGAAAAACTCAACGAAACCCACCACTATGCTGCTCTTGCCAATGAAACGCATAAGAAATGCATTAAATCCCAGTACAACAAGTCAGTCAAACCTCATGTCTTTAATGAGGGGGATTTGGTCCTCATGTATGACCAGAAACATGATAAGTTGGGGGCAGGCAAGTTTGAGTCCATGTGGCATGGGCCATATGTTGTAAAATGTGTCTTGGAGAAGGGACCTTACGAGCTTGAGGATTATGATGGAATATCTCTAGGAGAGCCTCGCAATGGGCTCTACCTAAAGAGGTACTACGCCTAAGTCTTTCACGCATTAGTATCTTGTATATATTGTACATGATGTGTGTTTTGTGTGGTGTGACACTTTGTTTTAGTGTGTTAGGATCTTGGCTTTACGCTTATATCATGTTTTGCTTGTATGTACAGATGGAAACCTGTTTTGGATTTGCTGACAGCACTAGCTGGCATACCCGCAGCCTCGCTTTGGCATCCTGGGTACTTTATTCCCCTACCAACGAGCTCATTAGTTCAAGAGGTAGTTGTCTAGGGTATGCAACCAACAACGCCACAGAATATCACGCGGTGATTGGAGTCTTAACTGGCGCTCTTTCCCTTGGTATAGACCTCATTGTCGTCCACCTCGACTCGCAATTAGTGGTCTCCCACCTTAACCATTTCTACACCATCTTTGATCCCACGTTACTCCATCTTTTCCGAGGAGTACGTCTCTTGGATAGGTCCTTCAAATCTTTTCAATATCTGCACATTTCAAGAGACATGAACACCGATGTTGATTCCATGGCCAATTTCATATTAGACTAGTATATTGCACATACATAAAAACATTCATAAACATAAAAGTGGAACGACATGTACATAATGCATAAACAAACACATAAGCAAGTTCCCATAATCATCCATAAGAACACAGTGTATAAATCCGCCATAGATTTTTTATATATCATATCAAAATGTATTAATATAAAAATCTGAAGCATATAAGCTTTCAATAAATATCCCTCAATACAAAATCTGAAGCCTGTAGCGTTTAGTACATATACATATACACACGAGCCTAGTCCCCATGACGCTCATGGTATTAGAGTATCTCCCTTGCTAATTTCCAAAGTAGTGAACCGAAACGCTCAGACACTCCAACGGTCTGACGCTGGTACCGACGAGGTAAATCATGAACCCTCGGCTTTGGGATGTCTAGAGTCAAACATCGGAGGTTCTCCTCCAACTCATCTAGATCCTCGATGGCTTCGCGCACTACAGAATCCATCATCGGCACTGTCGCTCTCTGCGGAATCGGAGAGACACCAACTGGTTGTGATGGGCCCACATCTGCATCAAACATATGTCAACCATCAATACTACTCCAAAAACATATAAAATGAAAAACACATCAGAGTTGTCGTTCTTACCCATGTCGCCCCACCGCATCCCCTCAGGGAGAACAAGGTCTGGGTCACCCCTGTATTCAGTACCATCATAAGGGAAGTGCTCAACCATGAGGAGATGACCCCTCAACCACCTTAAGAAGGGTGTGCCAAAAGTAATGATGGGACCACCACCGCCATGGCGGGCCATCACCTCTGTCCAACGGATCATGTGAGGATCTCTCGAATCCAAATCCTCTATATCAACCTGTGGGTGCAGATGCGGCACCTGCTCCAAGAAGAATGAGACTATGACTGGTCCATAGCCAAACTGCTTCAACGCAACACGTCGACACTTGGTGAGATGATCTCACAATTTTGCGAGGATTCCCTCGCACTAGTTGAAGACCATGGGAGCCATGCACTCCTCAACATACAACATATGGTACTTGCTAGATAGATGAGCAACCCTACTACCTGCCATCCTCACGATGGTAAACAAAACTGTGCGGAGAGCTCTATCTCTAACCTCCTTAATGGGAATCTTCCCACCTACCATCTAGGTGCCATCAGTGCACCACTGGTCTATCAAGTCCTCTGTGGTTCGGTCACTCCCTTGTGACCCTGATAAATATATGGGATTCCCTTATCGAAACAATTCTACCAAGAAATAGATATCCTCGATATCTATCGTCAATATGTGGACCCCAATCTGGAAGTGCTGCTATATCAGATCCCAACATTGGATCAGGTGCTCTAATAATGTCACTTGGGCTCTCATGCCCAGAACCTGGAATTACTTCAGCAACCCAGCGTTCTGCAGTGCGTCCATGCATTCCGGATGGTTTGTTGCTTGAGCGTCATCGAGCTCATGCTCTCTTTCTCGCCATTCAATCACCTTTGTGTCCACCCAAAACCTTCCCAAAGGCAACATAAACACCATTAGAAACTTTACCAACCATCAAATTCATTTATTTCTTGCTAGGTTTTGACTTTTCCAAATGGACCTGCGTCGGCGCAGCCCGTCTTTGCAAATAGGGTGCCACCAGCGCAAGCCTCTATGTCGGGATTTGCGCCGACAAGACCTTGGCGCAGATCCTGAAAGGGGAAACTGCGTCGGGACGAGGGCAAAATTTTCCTCCACAAATAAATCCCAAAACCCAAAAAAAATGGAAAGGAAATGAAATTCTAAACAAATAGAAATGAAGAAGACATGGATTAGGCCTACCTGACGCTGACGGCACTGAAAATGATGGAACACGGCTCCCGCAATCGACAGATGAAAATTGCACTCCAAAGGGTCACTTTCACCTCTCAATTTGATAAAAAAACAAATAGTAACTATTTTTACTATTTTGCCCTATGTATATTTTAAAAGGTATATTCCCTTTTTAATTTTATTCGTTTATGGGTTATTTTACTATAGTTGGGACTATTTTTATATCTAATTACCCAACTGATCATTTTGACCTAGTCTTTGGAGTCCACAGGTGAAGTGAAATGCCGTATTATGATCTTTGGTCACGATCTTAGTCATCCCGCACCCGTTTCCAGGTGTGAACAACTCTCTGAGCGTTCTTTGGGTTATTATTCTGCTCGTTAAAATCGAATATTAATGACACTGAGCTCACTCTTTGTTCCTTCTCATGCTCGCAAAACAATGAGAATAAGTCACCAAGTTATATTTTATCGCTGTTTCAGGCTCATTAAACTTCTAGGAAAAAGGAACCCCACGGAGTCTTCTTTTAAGCTCTTTTTAGGCTCCCTAAATACGAAAAGATCGCCAAGCGAACTTGATGCATTCCCGCTTGTAAATGTATTTGAATGATCATCTTTATGGTGATAGTTTACCCCTTTTTCGGACCAGGAGGCACTATTTACGAAAAAGGAGCACTCCAGCCAATCAAGACTGGAAGAGCTCTCTCGCATTGTTTTACCCTTTTTCAGGCGAAGAGACTAACTTTACGAATAAAGGAATTTTGGAGTCTTCTTTAGTACTTTTCAGACTCTCTAAACATGAAATGACATTGAGTTTACCTTCTTTGGACTTGTTAAAATCTAACATAGAAGGGCCCATTATGGAACGAACCCCTCCTGTCCTAGGTTCGTAAAATATTTGGGATTGGACTCGTCCATGAGATGAGCTATACCGAGCATATGTTACCCTCCTCAAGCTCGTTAAAAAACAAAAGAGGTACTCATAAATCATGATGGGTAATAGGGATGAGATTGTGTTCATCGCAGTTATGGCAATACATAATCACTCTTGAACATCGCACTCAGTTGCATATGCATTCAGTACTTGGGAAATTTGTTTGTCTTCGAGTCTTGCTAATTTTGTGAGTCTTGTCACTCCTTTGGGTTATCCGAAGAATGCTTCCATCATCAGTTGCATTAGAGGTTGGTATCATTCTCTTTGTTTCAATACTGCCAAGTCATGCCATGCCCATGTTCAAGAGGTGTTTGTTATTCATCATCTGCAGTCACTGTACCTTCTTTCATCTCGGTTTACCCTGAGTTAGTCTTACACATCATTCTACTGTCTAATTCACCTCAAACATATGTGATCGTGTTGTGTGTCGAGGATGGGGGATTCATCATGGCCCTCCTTCGACGGACTCATCCTCGTCGACTTCAACACATCATCCAGGGATTGAATCTAGAAACTAATCAAGTACCTTGGGCCTGCATGCCTCAATGGTAGGTTACCTCGCTTTCAACATGAGTTTACATCATTGACTCTTGATTGGAATATCTCGTCGAGCGTTCAACCTCAACTCATTGATTCACGCTCGATGGTTTGTACTATGTGATGAACCCAGGATATAGGTACTCTATAGCCCCCTTTATGTCACACAAAAGAAGGAAAGGATAAGAAAATACCTCTGTTTGTAGGGGAGAATGCATTTGTTTTGATTATTTAATAAAGTAGTTTAGAGATTATTTTTCTTATGCTTAAAAGCATTTTATGTGCTAATTATATGAAAATAGGCATGTGTGAGCAGGGTGCAGGTGATCTGGAAAACAACAAGTAAATCAAGCTCAAGACTGAAGATCACGAGTGACTCAATGCTCACATTTTCCTGATTTATAGAAAGAACTCTTGTTAACCAGGATCATTGTTTACAATGTAGAGCTAGGTTAGAATTAGGAATAAATAGGGAACTCTTGAATAGCAGGGGGTTCTGTTGATATTCTTGAGAAACAATCTTCAGCATATTTTGTATTTGAGACAGTTATGTTTTAAGTCTTCCTGAAACATGGAGCTATGATTTTATAATGGAATACCAACGTTATATTAATTCCTTGAGTTGATAAGTCTCTTTTTCCTCCTGAAATACGTGTTGGGGAGGGCCCCCTCAATACGTATATCAGGAGTCTCGTGTTTCAATTCAGTTATTTCTCGTGCATTTTATTCATTGTTTCAATCATCATGATTGTTGGCAGGCGGTTTGATGAGGAAAGATCGCGGTACTGCTGACGCCGCGACACGGTGGATGAAGGCGCGAAAGGAGTATCTTGGGCCAAAGGATACTGCACTTGGCGGGTTTCAGGTCACTTGGACCACATATTTTGTAATATTGAGTCAAGTATACCGCAGTTGGCGGGTTTTTGGTCATATATTTTGTAATATCGAGTCATTGTACCACGGTATGCGGGTTTTTGGGTCATTAGACCAAGTTAGTTAGTATATTGTCCATAGTGTCGGTTAGGAAAGTGGACAAGCATTGTAATCGGTGGAAGCCTATAAATAGAGAAGAATTGTAAGTGTTAGAAGGGAGATAGTCTTGGATGAAGACAAGTGCTATATGCAGAGATTGACAAAGATAATGTGGATGTTTATGTACTGCTTTTGGTTTGTCGAGTAATATAAGGATGATGATTTGGTGCAATCTATGTGTAATTTTATTGCTTATTCTTAATGCAATTATCTGTTTTCTATTGCTATAATGTGAATGCTGTGATAATATGTTATCTGTCCATATGAACATGCTGTGATTGAAGTAATATGCAATCTCTGTTTCTGGTAATGTTAAATGCTGCGATGTGCTAGAACTTCGTGATGAATGTTTGGAATTGCTGTTAGTATCATAGTGCCACAACTTGCCTCCTCCCTCGGCGGAAACATGGTTCCGTCTACTCTTCCTAGATGCCTCGGGTGATACCTCATCCACTCTGTGGGTGTTGCTGGGTGGGCTCAAACCTGCCCGGGCCGGTGCCCAGGGAGACTGCGGTATGGGTCGACAGTTGGTGGACCCCTGTCGACTGTGAGGTCGCAATTCGGTCAACAAATGGTTCCGTTGCTGGGACCGTGTGCAAAGTAGGAAGAGGCCATGTTGTGGCACCCGACGAAGTCGGAGATAGAAAAATGGTTCAATCAAAGGTTGCAAGAGTTCGCTGAAGAAGAAAGTCGGAACACGCGACTTACGGTAGATCAGTGGGTGGGAAGATATATTCACGACGGCCCACATGAATGGTTTTTCTATGAATTCCCCGTCATTTTGTATGAGTGGTTGTCAAAACTGACCTTTCAGAAGAGGAACTTCCAGGGTGGTGAGCCGACGACTTGGACCCCGGAACTGATTCAGGAATTGCAGAAAGTCGATAATAAGGCATCAAGGGATATCGAGGTTTGGCTTGATAGCATCTTGGAAGGATACATTACTAAATTTGCGGTTGATATGAAGAAATCCTATAGTGAAGCTGAAAGATACTTCTTCGACGGACCGAGGGGGAGGTTTCTGTTATCGCTCCAACTGTTGATTAAGATGCTAATCTGCAAGAAAGGCATATTAAAGATGCACCTTGATCAGTAGACAGCCTGGTGGGTGGAGGCCGTGGGTACCGCGACTGTTGGGGAACGGTGCATGAAATGGTAAAGGGGTAGATGGGTGCAGACCATGAGGAGACTGTGAATGAAGTCGAGGAAGAAAGTGACCTTACGAGCGGAGGAGCAAGGTTCAGACAGGAAAAGAGGCAGAGGATAGGAGAAGGTCCTGCTGCGATCAGACTGCAAGACCATGAAGGAAGGCCACACGGGATGAAGCAACCTCACAGTCCTGATAGGGATTACCAGGCTACACCCAGGAAAAAAGCAAGACCGAAACCCAGCAACAACGTGCCCACACCTCCGCTCACTAGCTCTCAACCAGCAAGAAAAACTACTTCGACACCGCCGAGTGCGTCGATGCCGCAAAAGTTAATTGGTAGTAGTAGTACAGTGACAGGAGGAAGGAATCCCAAGATGGCGGGTGATGATGCTAAGCTACCGTTGTTCCATGGTAGTGCGATAGACAACCCAGAGCAGTATTGGTTTTTATGTGAAGCGGTCTGGACTGTGAAACAGATCACTGATGACAATGTTAAGAAAGGACAGTTGGCCATGACCCTGCGAGGTCATGCGTTAGATTGGTTCATGAAATTTGTCTTAGTCCGTACAGGGGCCCCAGATAAATCATTAAATGAGATTCGGGATGGGTTGATTGCTGAATTTAGACGGCTTAAGTCGAAGGCCCAATATATTACTGAACTGAAGGAAACTAAGCAATATCCTAACGAGACAGTGTGGGATTTCGACCAGCGATTCAAAACTCTAATGGCCAAGGTTAGTTTTGATATGAGCGCTTTCCAACACAAATAATGGTTCATTGCGGCACTACTACCCCATATTCGGCTTCCGCTGATGCAGCAAAACATTTCAACACCTAGTGAGGCTCTAGAGATCGCAATGTGGTTGGAAGCATCCCTGATTGGCGATAATGCGGCTGGGATGTCGCAGATACAAACACAACTCGCTAACCTAACTATACAGCTGCAAGATTTAAAGAAGAACAAGGAACCGCGTGATGAAGTATGGTGTACACGCTGTAGAAGGGAAGGGCATATGAAAGATGGTTGTCCGGATTTCCATAATTATTTGGTGTCAGGTGCACCAAACCCGTTGAATGGTGGCAGTATGTCGTGGTGTCGTGTTTGTTCGGTGTTTGGGCATAGTCATGATAGTTTCCCGTATATGCAGAAAATGGTCACAACTCCGCGGAATTTGTATTGCACCTTCTGTAAGTCGGTAGGACATGATGACAAGGATTGTCGTGCATATGGGTTGCTAAAGGAGAGAATGTGTGATGCATTCTATGTCAAAGATGATCAGCGGGCTGCTCCGCTACAGCCGCAGTCGATGCCTCAAGCACAGATGCAGTTTGTATCACAGCAGTAGAAACCGCAACCATTCATACCGCAATATACACCGGTGAACCCCGTGCAGCCTCAGTATGTGCAACAACCACAGCATGCACCACAAGGGAAAGGGATGCCGCCAGCACCCATGCAGCAACAATTTAACCAACCTCAGTATCAGCAGCAGGGTGGCTATCGGGGAGGCTATAGGGGCGGACGCGGTGGTGGCTTCAGTCGTGGAGGAGGAGGTCGAGGTGGTCATGGACCTGTTCAATGTTACCACTGTGCGGTATGGGGGCATTATTAGCGCGACTACCCACTACTGCAGAATCAGTGTACGTTTTGTTCTGTTAATGATCATACAATTGAGAATTGTCCGCAGTTGATTGCCAAGTGGCAAGATGGAAACACTCCACAGCTATAGAACCCAGTACAGCAACTAGTGCAGAACCCGGTGCAGCAACCAGTGCAGAACCCACCCCCGCGACCACCGTCGAACGCTAATCCGAATGTAAATCAACCAGGCAATCTACAGCAGAACCAGGCACAGGGGGCTAATATTGCGACTATTTCTGCAAAACCGCAACTGCAAGATGGTTCAGTGGCTGTTGTCACTCGTGGAGGTAAAACGATTGGGAAGATGGTTCGCAACCGCTCATTCGCTTGGCTGGTCAAAAGACGGTAAATTTTGATATTGATGTGGAGTGGGAGACGCTCATGGAGGCATGTCATACTTTGGAGAAAGATCGCGATAAGGCTGTTGTTTGTGATATGCTGCCTATCTTTGATGCTACGTCCGATGCCGATCGACCACCACCTAGCATATTGCAGAAGTTCCTTGAAAGCTGTCTGTCATTGGTACGAGACCCAGTTGCTCTGGTTGATATTGAGGGATGGCTGTAGTGACTTCTGAAAGGATGGCAGGAGTCGGCAGTAAACTCCTTACAGAGAAGGAAGACTGGAAAGGAAATGCGAATGAATATTCAGATCGGGGATTATGATGTCGATTCTATGATTCTTGATCTTGGTTCGGATGTTAACATCTTAACCAAGCAGGCATGGCAGAAAATGGGGAGTCCCCCATTGAGCTGGTCTCCTGTGCAGCTCCGGTTGGCTAACCATGTGAAGGTTACACCTATTGGGTGAGTTCCGCGGCTCACAATTGATATCGATGGAATGAAAACTTATGCTGATTTTTATGTTATTGAGGTAGTTGATGGAGGAAGCTCCTATCCTGCGCTGTTGGGGATAGGATGGGCTCATGATAGTGGAGCTGTAATTAACTTCAAGAAGCGCATGATGACTTTTGAGAACCGCGATTTTCGAGTTATCGCTCCATTGGATCTGACTAAAAGACGCCGATACGTTGAGCTGGTCAAAGATGCCGATCATACTGGTTGGGACCATGCATTCAATGATTCTGAGGATTACATTCACCCCACGATCCACGGTGAGTTGGAGTGGCACAATGAGAGCTCCATGTCTTCTGACTCTGATGATGCATTGGAACATTGGCAGAATCGCATGCATGAAGTCTCAGTGCGGAAGTGTGGTTTAGTTACGCAATATTTATGTCGGGTTGCGACAGAAACGATCACATTGCCTGTCTATGAGGGGTTTCCTGGCTTACACACCTTTGTAACAGAATTTGAAGACCGTGTTCCAGAACTAGAGCGACTGCTGGCCTTGGAGGAAGCACTGAAGGCTGCTCTCGCACGCTGGTGGGTGAAGCATAAGAAATTTATTAAAGATTGGTCACAATGTCGAAGGTTGATGATGGTTTGATTTGGCAATACGGAGATTTATCATACTAGAAAGTATGATGGATGAATTGATCCTGGTGATCATGTGATGGAGTGTCAATGGTAGCAGATCACGTGACCCAGAGACGAGTGGGTTCATGCTTTTGTCCATACTTTGGAAGAAATACCACGTTCGTGGTATACTGCAGCCGAGTTACACCGAGATATTACCACATGGGGGGAGTTAACGATTTGTTTCACTCATACCTTCACATTTGCGGATGCCAACCCTCATGTCCATAATGCCCTGCAGCTCATCCGCGATGTGATATTTCAGGTTGTTCCGGTGAAATGCACTGTTGACCCGCACACACACAGTCAAATGCAGTCTCTCATGGAGTGTTTCAATGTCAATGGAGGGCCAGAGGACGATGATGACCCCCAGAATATTAACATTCTCAAATCCGAAGGAAGTCACGATGTGGTACCACCTGTTGCACCAAGTAACCCGTTCAATCAGCCGTTGCAGCTTCGCAAAACAAATATCGGCACTGAAGCTACTCCCAAGTTTGCTAATGTAGGGGATTATTGGGATGATGAGATCATGAGTAAAGTTACTAAGTTACTGCATGAATTCCAAGATGTGTTTCCCACGAAGTTTTCCGAAATGAAGGGAATCCTGGGTGATTTAGGAGAGATGAGGATTCCATTGAAACCAGATGCTAAGCCAGTCCGAGAGTGACCTTATCAACTAAACCCGCGGCATAAAGAAAAAGTCAAGGTAGAACTTGATCGGATGCTGGATGCTGGTATCATCGAACCCGTGGAAGAGTCAGAATGGATTAGTCCTATGGTGGTTCAAGACAAGAAAACAGGCGAAGTACGCATTTGTGTCGACTTGCGGAAGTTGAACGATGCTTGCTTGCATGATCCCTTTCTGGCCCCGTTTACTGATGAAGTACTTGAAGGAGTGGATGGCCAGGAGATGTACTCTTTCACTAATGTATTCTCTGGCTACCATCAAATTCGCATTGTCAAGGAGGATCGCCATAAGACAACGTTTGTTACTGAATGGGGTTGATTTCAGTACAAGGTTATGTCGTTCAGGTTGAAGAATGCACCTGCGATATTTTCCCAGGTTGTTGTTGCCGCATTCAAAGATTTTTTTCAGAAGTTTCTGCAGGTATATGTGGATGATTGGACTATTTATGGATTGATTCGCGACCATTTGGCCAATCTGCGGTTAATGCTTGAGTGATGCTGACAGCACCAGATATCGCTGAACTTGAAGAAATGTATTTTTTGTGCTCCTTTTGGGATCTTGCTAGGTCATATTGTGTGTAAGCAAGGATTGTTGGTCGATCCCGCCAATATTGTGCTTATTTTGGGGTTACAACCACCGACTACGGTTAAGCAATTGCGCACGACCTTGGGTCACACAGGATATTATCGCAAGTTCATTAGGGGGTATGCTGCGATCACTGCCCCTATGGAGAAGTTGTTGAAAAAGGATGCGACATTCCAGTGGAATCTGGAATGTCAGGAAAGTTTTGAAACACTCAAAGCGAAGATGGCGCCGGCTCCAATTTTGGTTTTTCCAGACTAGAGAAAGGAATTCCATGTCCACGTTGATGCTTCATCGGTTGTGCTAGGTGTTGTATTGGCTCAACCAGGCGAAGGCGACATTGATCATCCTATTACTTTTGCCTATCGAAAACCTTCATCGACAGAATGCAATTACACTATCACGGAACACGAAGGCCTGGCCATGGTTTATGCGCTGCAGAAGTTCAGGAATTATTTGTTGGGTGGTGACTTTAAAATGTTTACTAATGATTCTGCATTAAAATACTTGGTCAACAAGCCTGTGTTGGGGGGGAAGATTTGTCGATGGCTACTTTTGTTTCAGGATTTTGATTCCGAAGTCGTTGTGAAGTCAGGGTGATTGAATGCTGGACCAAACCATCTGCTGCGGATTGACACCGGGGAGGAACCGACTAATATTGAAGATGGGTTGCTGGATGCCCAGCTGTTCCATGTGGCAGTTGTTGATCACTATTTTGATGACATCCTTCATTTTTTGGTGACCGGCACCACACCTGATGACTTTACCACTTCGTAGAAGAAGCAATTGGTCGTCAAGGCTGCAGACTTTCAACTGATCACGGGAGAGTTGTATAAGTTGGGTGCTGATGAAATTTTGCGCAGATGTGTCTTGCCGCATGAACAGGCGCAGATATTGGCTGAGGTGCATGGTGGAGTCGCAGGAGGACATTACGGCGGTCGGGCGACTGCCAGGAAGGTGTTGCGTGCAGGGCTTTGGTGGCCCACATTACATAATGATGCGATAGACTACGCTCGGTCTTGTGATGTTTGTCAACGAACTGGAAAACCGTCCAGACGCGATGAGATGCGGCTACTCCCTCAAGTAACACTACAACCATTTGAGAAATGGGAGGTGGATTTTGTAGGGCCGATCAATCCCCCAGGGAAACGTACAGGTGCCCGGTATATTATCGCGGTGACCGAGTATTTGACCTAATGGGCGGAGGTGGCCCCTGTAGTTGACTGTTCCATAGCAACGGCTGCTCGGTTCTTGTTTGACCACATTATCACTTAGTTCGGCTGCCCTAAGATTTTACTGAGCGATCAAGGCAGCCATTTTCTCAACCGCACCATCAGCGCATTGACAGAGGAATTGCAGATTCAGCACAAGAAGAGTACACCCTATCACCCACAGGCGAATGGGACAGTAGAAGCATTTAATAAGGTATTGGAGCATGCATTGACAAAGGTGTGCAATGCAAACCGCGACGATTGGGATTTGAAAGTTCTAGCGGTGCTGTGGGCTTACTGCACCACATGTAAGAGGTTGACTAGTCAGACACCTTCTAATCTGGTATATGGGAAGGAAGCAATTATGCCTATGGAGTACATTGTTTCGAGTTTATGAATTGCGGAGGCTACCAGCATGGATGATGTTGCAGCATTGGACGAGCGTCTATCACAATTGGTGGAGCTCGAAGAAGATCGGTTTATTGCTAGCTTTCATCAAGGGGTAGAGAAGGATCGCCAGGAAGCATGACATGGTCACCACATCAAACACAAGCAGTTTCAGCAAGGCGACTTGGTGCTATTGTATGACAGTAAGTTTATGAAACATCCAGGCAAGTTACAGATGCATTGGTTGGGTCCCTACTGCATCAGTAGTATTACTTCAGGAGGAGCAGTTCAGTTGCAGCGATTGGATGGGGGGATGCTCCCCAAGTTGGTAAATGGTCACAGATTGAATCCCTATCGTGCGGGCTCGGAGCAGTGAAAAAAAAATGAATGAGTGATGATGACGGTTGCAGGTTGCTTGGTGGCAAATAACGCACCAACCGAAGCTAGTATGCGCCAACGAGAGAGGTTTGTGTTGTCGGTCAGATCATCATGATGGTGTTTCACTTAGGGTTGTTAACGAGTTCTGTACAACGACTTTGGGAGAGTACGGTGAAGTGGAGGGATTACAGGCCACCCTCCCCGCATATGATTTCTCCTGACCGCTGTGGCTAGATTCACACACGACGATGGCATGTTTTGCACGTGACACGCTGGACCGGGATGGTCAGCAGGCTTGTTCACGTGGTGGCACGGGGGAGCTATGTTGGCAGCATGGTCAACCCCTCCACTGTGGCAGTTGGCCGGCTCAAACACACAGATGAGAGGTACCGGGGCATCATTCCCCTCATCGTGACAAAGGAGGGTCCGGCTATAAGTAACTGAGGAAGTTGGTAGTTCACCATCCAGAAGTTGTTCCGACCAAGTGTGGTTATGCTGTTTGATCTCTGTGTGAGTTGAGTTGTGAGAAATTCCAAGGAGGCTGTGGAAATGCTCCGCTTCGTTTCCCATGGTAGTACCCCAGGGACACTGAGAGCCCAAACGACGAGTTTCCTTGAGCGTCTTGACACCACGGGTGCACTTACGCTGTGTATGCCCGGGTTGGTGCTAGGGCAGCTGCGAGATGTGTCGACAGTGAAATGGACCCTTAGCCAGTCCCTCATGTTTCAGTATGTAATCGTTGTTCGAAGCATTGTGCCATTTTTTAGCAGCAGGCTGGTTGGGGCGGTAGCTCCCTGACCTCAGTAGAAGACGAACACTGGGGCGAAACAGATGTGCCAGATTTGTTTTCCGTTCTCACCCCTTGGTACCGTTCATCCTCTTTTCCTTTCAGTCGGCACGATTCCATGCGACTGGAGGATGAGTTCGCGATGTCCCTGAAAGCAAGATAGGGGTTACCTACTCTCATGGAGGGATTACAGAATTGGTAGTCGAGGATTTGTACAGCCGAAAGAAGGAGACAACAACTCGTGATCTAGATAGCAAGAACAGTTTCCGTTGACATGGCTCGAGGGTGAGCCACAAGATTGTGTTGGGGGCCTGTTGGCAGGCGGTTTGATGAGGAAATATCGTGGTACTGCTGACGCCGCGACATGGTGGATGAAGGCGTGAAAGGAGTATCTTGGGCCAAAGGATACTGCACTTGGCGGGTTTCGGGTCACTTGGACCACATATTTTGTAATATTGAGTCAAGTATACCGCAGTTGGTGGGTTTTTGGTCATATATTTTGTAATATCGAGTCATTGTACCGCGGTATGCGGGTTTTTGGGTCATTAGACCAAGTCAGTTAGTAGATTGTCCATAGTGTCGGTTAGGAAAGTGGAAAAGCATTGTAATCGGTGGAAGCCTATAAATAGAGGATAATTATAAGTGTTAGAAGGGAGATAGTCGTGGATGAAGACAAGTGCTATATGCGGAGATTGACAGAGATAATGCGGATTTTTATGTACTGCTTTTGGTTTGCCGAGTAATATAAGGATGATGATTTGGTGCAATCTATGTGTAATGTTATTGCTTATTCTTAATGCAGTTATCTATTTTCTATTGCTATAATGTGAATGTTGTGATAATATGTTATCTGTCCATATGAACATGCTGCTATTGAAGTAATATGCAATCTCTGTTTCTGGTAATGTTAAATGCTGCGATGTGCTAGAACTTCATGATGAATGTTTGGAATTGCTGTTAGTATCACAGTGCCACAACTTGCCTCCTCCCTTAGCGGAAACATGGTTCCGCCTGCTCTTCCTGGATGCCTCGGGTGAGACCTCATCCATTCTGCGGGTGTTGCTGGGTGGGCTCAAACCTGCCCAGGCCAGTGCCCAGGGAGACTGCGATATGGGTTGACAGTCGGTGGACCCCTGTCGACTGTGAGGTCGCGATTCGGTCAACAATGATGTGTGAAAGTACTTTGATATTTGTTTAGGCATTAGATCCTAATTTCAGTATAAACAATTTTCTTTTGTAGTTCGATAATACTGTTTCCATAGTTCTGAAACGCACTGTCTGTAATCCTGTGTGGTCCATCTGCGCAGGCATATTTGATATCTAAGTCCCAACATTTTTATACAATTTATAGATAACAATTCAAATATATGATTTCACGCATGCTTTCCTTACTTAAGTTTGATTACATAAAGGCTAAATATTTCAGCATATGATTTGAATAGAAAAGGGTTTAATCGCTTTTAGTATTTGATTTGGTAGACATAATTTGATTGTTTTCCAGTATTGAAATTCCTAGATTAGATTTACCCATTTTTTAGCATTCAATTCCTAGACTAAATTCCCAGTTTTTCAGCATTCAACTCCTAGACTAAATTCCCAGTTTTTCAGCATTCAATTCCTAGACTAAATCTATCAGTTTTAAACATTTTCAGTTCATGAATTTACATACTTTCATACTTCCTGCTTCTTATTTTTTAGAACAAGACTTCCATTTCCCTTAGAGAATTCTTTAGAATACATTGAACATTCAGAAATGACAAAGATCACCCTATAGTGCACATATAGTGCTTAGCATCTTTTAAGTTTGTACGCTCCCTGGTTGATAATTAAAGTATACTTCCAGTATAGCTACCCTAATTAGGTACCCATTCCTGGAGTCCACCACTTTTTGGCGCCACTGTCGGAGAGGTGCTTAATCTATAGGAGACATCTTAAAAAAAAAAATCATAAATTTTTTTACCATGAATGCCTCGGCGAAGGAGGGATAGATTTGGACTCTTTCTGCCTAACTATCCTATGAGTAACAGCAGTTCTGAACATTCTCAATTTGAATTCCTTAACTCTGAAGAAGCCGATTCCAACTACAATCCAAACCAAGATAACTTATTTGCTGCTCTAGCTCAAACAATACCATGGCAGAGGCAGAGGATGAACCTAGAGAACTGTTTACTTTTCCCATTAGTGTACCTCTTGGGGATTCTAGTTTGAAGAATATCAACTCTAATAATCTGCCAAACTTCCATGGATTAACCTCATAAGACCCTGACACATTTTTATTTGAATTTGAGGTAGTTTGTAGGTCTTTTGGTTACACTAGTGATGCACAAAAACTGAGACTCTTTCCTTCTACATTGAAAGATCTATCACTTATATGGTTCATGAGCCTGGAAGGAAACAGTATTTTCACTTGGGACCAAATGAAACAATCCTTCCTATAAAAATATAGGGACTATTGTAAAGCAAAAGATACAAGAGATGAAATCTTCGGGATGCAACAAGGAGAAAGAGAATCCCTAGAAGACTATGCACAAGGCTTTCAACTCAGCTACAAAAGAGCTAGTCACTGGACCCTAGATCAAGAATCATTGAAACTTGTCCTTCTTAGAGGAATCAAAGAAGAAAATCTAGAAGTATTAAACCTATTAGGAGATGGGGATATTTTCCAGAAAACCTATGGTCAAATCCTACAAATCTTCAAAAATTATTCTAGTTCTAGAAAAGGTAAAACTGGGAAACGGGATACACATCCATTTATAGGATGATCATCATCTTCGGGACCAAACCTAACAAATTTTGATTTAGGAAATATTCTTGATGATATGAAAATTGATATTCTTCAGTCCCTAGCAATGCAACTAGATGCACTCCAAATAAAGAAGAAACGGGGTGAGATAAACCAAGCACTGGCCGTGTTTTTCCCACGCTGCAAAAAGAAACATGAAAAGGGACAGTGCACATTAAACACAATATCAATATGTGGCCTCTGCACTAAGGATCACTCTACTGATAAATTCCCTCTGCTTCCATCATGCAAAGCTGCCATTCAAGATCCCACATTTGAAGGTACTATTGAACAACTCTATTTTGTTAATCAAAGAAGAAACAATTTTGTTAGGCCCTTCCATCCCAACAACCAAGCATATTTTAATCAGGGAAATAATCAACAAAATTGGAACCCCTCAGCACCAACCACATGGCCATCTCAGCCAGCTCCAAACCAATGGCAACAAATCCAAACACTGTATCAACAGCAATATTACACACAGCCTTATTCTCCATATCCCCCACCTTTTTCTCAGCCACCAATGAATTATGGAAATCCATATCCATATTCAGCAAACTAGAGGGCTCCATTGCAGCAGCCACTCATCATGCCACCCCCACAGAACCAACCAACTCCCAGACCACCCCAAATTCCTTCCCAACCAATTCCAAACCCAAATAACAATAGAGCAGGACAACAACAACCCTATAACACTGAAATGGTGCAGTTCCCTACATATGTCATGAATACACTTGAAATAAATGAAATTAATCTTAGATCTAGTAAAACATTGTAGAACACCCATCCACAAAATAATCAATAACAGTTCAATCATGAACATATAACACAACCTGAATCAAAGTAGCCAGTTGAGACACACTCTCAGGAAGAATAAAATCAACCACAAATACCAAACAGAACCCCCCCATTTCCTGAGAAACTCATAAGAAGCACCAGAGAGGAGGAGGAGAACGCCATCCTTAACGAATTAAAGCATTTGAACATCCAAATCCCCATTTTATAAGCCACAAGAGACATACTAATGTGTAATAAATTTGTCAAAGAAAATTCCTTAAAATGACTTGGCCGAAGAAAACGTGACCCACCAACTATAAACGTAGTGGGCCAATTAGCAGATTTAATGTTGGGTGTCATCGTCAACCCCAAATACCTTGACCCAGGAAGTACAGTCATCAATGTAACCATTGACAACAGACATATTGCAAGCAACCTAATTAATTTAGGGGATGCAATCAACGTGATGACAAAGGACACAATGATAGCCTTAGGACTCCGATCGATTATAAGACCAACCAGTACTGTGTTGCAGCTTGCTGACACATCAACTGTAAAACCTGAAGGAAAGCTTGAGGTTATCATTATCAACATAGAATCCTGGGAGTATCCAGTCAATTTCATAGTTATAGAGGTGAAGAGTAAGCTCAGTGGATATCCAATAATCCTAGGGAGGCATTGGCTAGCAACAGAAGACACCTATATAGGTTGTAGATCTGGAAACATGACAATCACCAGTGGGCAAGCTAGAAAGAAGATCACAATTTATCCTCCAGCAAGAAAATCTATGGACGTAGAATATCAGAATTGGACAGATGATTATGATGATATAAACGACCGAAACATAAAACCTGTTCTTACCATCGAAGTTTCCCTATCTCTAAAATCTATTGATGAAGACAGTCATTTAGACAGATTTATTCAAAATGCATCTTCTAATCATGATATTCTTGAAGATTTTTTTTGAAACATATCAGCAGCGAGAAGATAAAAATTCACCCCACAACTTTGACAGAATGTGGGCAGAAGTGCTCTCACTTGAACAACAGTCAACACATATCAAAACAGTTGAGATCATGCATGGAAAGACAGTTAATATTAACTCCAATTTGGAGCCAAAACAAGAGCAGCAATTAATGAAGGTACTCTCAGAAAACAACAAGGATTTTGTATGGACATACACCGACATGAAGGGTATCCACCCATACATTTGCAAGCATTACATATATATCAAAGAAGGCGTTCTACCCATCAGACAACCTCAAAGAAGGATGAACCCGGCATTAAAGGATATAGTTAAAGTGGAATTACATAAGTTATTGGATGTAGGGTTCATCTACCCAATCTTAGATAGTGAATGGGTCTCGCCATTGGTAATAGACCCTAAGAAAGGATGGAAGTGGAGGATCTGTGTGGATTACAGAGAACTCAACAAGGAAACTAAAAGATACCACTTCCCTCTACCATTCATTGACCAAGTATTGGATACACTGGCTGGAAATAATTTTTTCTCATTTTTAGATGGATTCAGTGGATACAACCAGATCCTAATCCACCCAGCTGATTAGGATAAAACCACATTTACATGCCCATGGGGCACTAATGCATATAGAGTGCTACCCTTTGGACTCTGTAATTCCCCAACAACATTTCAAAGGGCCATTTTGAGCATATTCTCTGAGTTTTTCAATGATCGGATGGAAGTCTACATGGATGATTTCACACCCTAGGGCCAAAACTTTCACCAAGCATTACAGCATCTTGAATTAGTATTAAAAAAATGCATCGAAATGAGCTTATGTCTAAGCAATGACAAATGCAGTATGCTAATGCAAGAGGGCATAGTGCTAGGACACCATATCTCACAAAGAGGCATTGAAGTTGATCAAGCAAAATTCACGGTCATTAGGACACTTCCACCACTTGTCAAACAAAGAGATGTGGAAAGTTTCCTTGGGAAAACAGGCTACTACAAAAGATTTATAGAAAGTTATAGCAAAATTGTTGCACCTATGTTTTCCCTTCTAACAAAAGATACAGAATTCATCCGGACCAAGCATTGTATGTCAGCATTTGACAACCTCAAAGAGAAGACAATCACAACCCCAATACTCCAAGGACCCAATTGGACACTACCATTCCACATACATTTTGATGCTTCAAATAAGGCCATTGGATCAGTCCTTGGGCAAGAAGAAGAAAAGAAATGATATGCCATATATTACATTAGCAAAAACTTAGCAAGAGCTGAACTCAATTATATAGTCACAGAAAAGGAGTTTTGGGTTGTCATACATGCAATAAACAAATTTAGGCACTATATCACAAGATACAAAGTCTTTTTCCACACCGACCACTCAGCAATCAGGTATCTTATGAATCAATCTAATACAAGTGCTAGAATTATTAGATGGCTACTCCTCTTGCAAGAATTCGACATAACAATCCTGGATAAGCCAGGAAAACATAATGTAGTAGCATATTTTCTATCTAGACTGACCCATGGATAGGACAGTGAAATGGTAAATGATAACTTCCCTAATGAGCACTTCTTTGCAATCTCAACAAAAAGCCCGTGGTTTGTTGACATAGAAAACTACTTAGTATCTGGTAAATTTCCACAACATTACAGCTACCAAGAGAAGTGCATAATCATAAGACAAAGTGCGACTTACACATGGATAGAAGGGATGCTTTTTAAAAAAGGGGCAAACCAAATATTGAGAAGATGCATCAGAGAAGATGAAGTCCGTGACATACTGCTGTTAAAATTTGAGCATTAATTCACAATACTCTTGGATCTTTACTAAGAGAATAACATATACAGTATATCAATGCATAACAATCACAATAAGCATCACAAGCATCACAAGAATCAAAAGCATGAGAGACAAGAGACACAGAGTTTCCGTGGGGAAAACCCTAAGGTGAAAAACCCCACAACTTCCTCAGAGATAGAGAGAGCAATGGCTCAACCAAAGTACAACCAAAATACACTTGAGATAGTCTCCTAGAGCGGATGATCCTCCTCCTCACTAGTGCGCCACTTTCTGAGTGAGAGAAGTGTGTCTTTCCGAATGATCCAAATAGAGATCTCTCGATCTCTATTTATACTTAACCTATTTGCCCAGTGACCTTATGGGGCCGACTTGTCTATCTAGATACATCCACAATATAATATATATTTTAGGGCCGACCCCACACATGGTGGTCTAATAACCCATCGACAAGTACACACACTTGCGACACTTGTCAATCCACATGACGACACTTCCTTATAGAGGAATAACACATCTCTTATAAAGGTACAATAAATATATATGAAATACATTCCGAATTTACATATACATCAACACTCCCTCTTAACTAGGAAGGTATTTCTCAAAACAGTTCTGCTAGACAAGTCTTCTTCTCGGGATCATCGTCATCGATGCATCATCATCATCATCATCACTGCTGCTGCTATCTCAACCAATATCTGACTCTACTCATCATAGGAATTTCTACAGAGCCAGTCCTTTTTCATATTGGATGTAGGCCCACCACCTGCAGGTCTTCATCATCTGTGCAAACGGTCTGATAAAGGTGGCCTCTCAGGACTAATTTTATGTGAGGATGCAATATCGGAAAGAGTATCCCAGGAACATTTATGTTCCTAAGCATGATCGGCAAGATCTCCCAGGACTGATTACATGCATCTCCTCCACAATACCTTTAAAGAGCATCTCGGGAACATTTATGTGCCGCAGCACGGCCGAAAAGATCTCTAAAGAGAATCCCAGGACTTATTACGAGCATACAGCTCACCCTCTCGTATCTCCAGGACTGATTACATGTGGATAGACAAAACCTTTAAAGAGCATCCCAGGAACATTTATGTGCAGCAGCACGACTGGCAAGATCTCTAAAGAGCATCCCAGGACTAATTACGAGCACACAGCTCAACCTCTCAGATCTCCAAGACTGATTACATGTCTCCGTAGTAATACCTCATCCCAGGACTGATTATGAGCACACAGCTCAACCTATCGAATATCTAAGGATTGATTACATACTACATAGCAATACCGGAAAGAGTACCCCATGAACATTTATGTGCCGCAGCACGACCACCAAGATCTCCCAGGACTGATTACATGTTATTTGCACAACCTGCCACATATCATCTCTGACCTCCAAGTATCAACCTGATACTCATGATCCAACGGATCATCATCGTACGAGGCATCATCCTGATGCCCATGATCATACTGATCATCATCACTTGTACCATCCTGTCATGTACCCACCTGTTGACCACTGCAAGGCAAGGAACATGCTACCAATCGACGGGGCTTTTAATCAAAATTCAGCCCACTCATTTAATTCCTATGAATAAAATATGGATGTGCAGATGTAAAACAATCAATTATGCATAGCGGAATTAAAATAACATCCACACACTCTTCATACGCCCTCAACATATCAATTTCAGTCATTAATAAAACATTTCAGAAGTAAATACATAGACAGAAACACTTATCTTCATTGCAATTGTCCCCCAAGCAACTAGCTATGTCACTGCAACGTTCCACCCAGCCATAGGCTCTTCGACAGCTTATACTGAGTCCACCCGAAGGCCACCCCCGAGCTGGGCATGATTCCTTCAAGGAAAAAGGGGACATTCACGCTCACACACAGTCCAGTCCATTAACCGATTCATTTTAGCCAAGCCAGTCCAACTGGGTTTATCAGGCTACAATTGAACCCTGGAGGCTTACGCTCAAGCTCAAGCCATGGATACCCATACCCAACACACTCTTCATTCACACAGTAAGCAAAAACAGGGGCAGGGATACACATTTTAGACAATGGGAATTACAAATAAGATGGCCATGGGTTTTCCCAAAAACGTTCCCAACAAAAACGGATTGTGGGATGGGGCAAACAACCACCGGGAGGAAAAAACGATTTCTTCCCCAATATCTCAGCCTTCAACAGCCCAAAACGGTCTCTATTGAACCCCCATTCGTTTTCCCCTCTTCCCCACTGGTATACAACACAGAAAAATGCCCTTCTCTGCTGGGGAGATGAAGAAAACGTTTTTCCACATGCCTGGAAAACGCCCAGGTAGTTCTAAACTCGTGAGGGAGGAAGAATGATCATGGATAATCGCTTGGAGAGCAATTTTGTGGCTTTGTTCTTGCCCAAGGAGACCAACACAATTTTCCATGAAGGGTGGCTTTCCCATACCCGAATTTGGACAGCCATACCTCTCCCTTCCTAAGGCATTAACTACCCCAACCAACTCTTGGGAGAAATCAATGGTTTGGTACAAAAGTCAACATGGGTAGTTGAGGGTTTGATGGGTTCCCTCATTGACATTTGGCTTGACTCTATTGGCTCAAGGGTTTGAATGTTTTCCCTCCCAATTCCTTGTGAAATCATGCCCCCATCTCTTTGTTGCATTGCATAGCTAGTTGTGGGTATTTTTATTAAAATGCATATTACATGATATTTGAATTTCCAATGTGTATTGCTAGCATGCAACCCATATGCATCACTAAATCGATGGCGGGGCCTTGGCCTTGAGCTCCTCACCATGATTTCATAACAATATTACATTATTTATAATGTTAATGCCATGGGGTCAAACTGGGGACATTACATTCCCCTCCCCTTGGAATAACACCGTCCTCGGTGTTCCAACACTTAGGTATAAATACCCACTTTACACATGATTCAGAATTCACAAAATGTGACAGGTCTGTCCTGCGTTTTACCCCTTTACTTTGAACTTTCAGGATCAATTCCTCTAGCTTCCACCAACGTCTCCTGCCAGCTTCAGTCTTCCAGCTTTTACAGGTGGGCATTGCTCCAGAGCAATCCCTTTCCTTTATTCACCTTCTAGCTGATTCACAAGTCTAGAATTTCATGAATGCCCTCCTTCTTGTTGTCCCAGCAACTATCTGAGGAAGACTTCCAACCAAAACAAATAGCTTTTGGTCTGCTGCCATGATCATGGTGCACGAATGGCTCTCTCTTTTCTCACCAGCAACACTTGGCTAGTAATAGCTGTAATCAATGGCTTTCACCGTCTCTCCTGTGAGACTTATCATGGAAATTCCTGTTAGGACAGCATAACACAATAATAAAATTAGTCAATTATTTTTCCTAATTGAATTGGAACGTCCATGCTTTATTCATGGAACTTCCATACTTTCATGCTTTCCCAACATACACATGAATTCATTCATGTTCATCCTTTCACAGGAAAATTTACTATTTCAGCATTCACAATTCATCTCAAGCAATTGAGCACAATCTATTTTCAGCCATGATATGCACTCAACAATCTTTTGTTTCTGAGATGCATTAGTCAAAAAGGAAAGAGAAGAGTAAGAGTTTCCCCCTCTTAATCTTGTTCCAATCTGGAGCCACACCATCACTGGTGGTTCCATGCTCCTTAGCCTCTTTCACTTCAATGTGAATGCTTGACTTGCCCTTTCTTGGCTATGACACTTTAGTGTCTAAGGTCTGTCTAATAGCTTTCAACTAGGGAACCCTTCCCCATTGTTCCTTATAGAACCTTTGGCTGCTAGGACCCACACAGTTCCACTAGCACCATCTTTCATTACTGCTCATACTGAGCTCTTTAGGACAGTCATATGTCCACATGCATCCTCCAGATGCTCTCATAGTCCTTGCTTCCAGCAGTACCTACACTCAAACATTGAATCAATTCACATGTTCAATGTATTTTCATAGTGTTTATCTCCAAATGTAAATTTAAGAAATCATAATTAAATCATATACACATGTATATTCATAAGCAAGAGTTGCAAGATAACCAAATACTTATCTTTATTGGATGTCTTCACTTTACTCCACAGGATCCTTCTTCGCTTTCCAAGCATTGGATTTCCCGTGGATACAACAATGAATGTTGGGCCAGCACGCAGGCTACTCCACAACCATTCAAATAGGAAATGCCAGGCCAGTACGCTGACTGGTTTTTATCAATTGTTTAAGGGAATGTTTGGCTAGCACACTGGCTGCCCCACAACATCAAGTGGTTAATGTTCCCACCAACTATTCCCTGAATTTACCAAGAATTTTATGGCGCCCAACCAGTTACTCTCTGGCTTTACCAAGAATTTATAGTTCTTTCAGGGTCTTTCCTTCCTGCAATGACCAAGGTTTCCAACAAAGAACAACAGTGTATTAGCTTGGTTGTCATAAGACTTATACCTGAAGTCTTTATTATTCCAAATAAGAAATAAATGAAAATGAATACTTATCTGTATTGTGCATCTTCCTCGCTACTCCACAGGTTTCCTTATCTGCTTTACAAGCCTTGGATCACCTGTGGGGTGGATGCTTGGCCAGCACACATGCTGCTCCACAATATCATCCGAATAGGCAATGCCAATCCAGTACGCCGACTGGGTTTATCAGGCATCCCTAAAATCAGTATGCTAAGCCAGTACGCCGACTGGGTTTATCAAGCATTTCAAAATCAGTATACTAAGCCAGTACACCGACTGGGTTTATCAAGCATTTCAAAATCAGTATGCTAAGCCAGTACGCCGACAGGGTTTATCAAGCATTTCAAAATCAGTATTCTAAGCCAGTACACCGACTAGGTTTATCAAGCATTTCAAAAATCAGTATGCTAAGCCAGTACGCCGACTGGGTTTATCAAGCATTCAATAACCATTTCCAAGCCAGTTCTCCGACTGGGTTTGTCAGGAAATAACACCCTTCACCGATACCTCCACAACATGCAAGTAACCAATGCCAAGCCAGTACACCGACTGGGTTTGTCAGGCATTAATTTAACAATCATGCCAAGCCAGTACACCGACTGGGTTTATCAGGCATCCAGCAATCTTTCGCCACAACTCCCAAATAACCAATGCCAAGCCAGTACACCGACTGGGTTTATCAGGCATATAACAACCATTGCCAAGCCAGTACACCGACTGGGTTTATCAGGCAATATGGACAACATAATATGATTACGTGGCTTCTTTTCTTGTGCAACCAGTGGTTCCTTCCAGGAACTCCATAGGTGACTCACTTGACTGCAGGCTAGCATGGCCCCACAATACCCACTCACACTACACAAGGATGATACCCTTTTTCTGCAACACAGCTCCTCGGGCCTATCCATCCTTTCTAGTGTCCTTTAGTGTGAGCGTAGAAAGGTTACCACTGCCCATACAGTCCTCTTGAGCACCCTTTCTTCACTTTACCTCTTACGTGCAACACCAAATTGCATCTGTGTAAGCTGATAGCACAAGAAGGATAAGCAGACTCATCAGTATTGTTGCTCAAAAATCGTAATCATATTTCATATCATTCACTATCAAATATTGAAACACCAGGAATGCGTCCATTCCCTTAGGGTGTAGTCAATATTGAAAACCCTACCATGACCCAGCACCAGAAAAGGTGTGCACCCCCTTTCTGATGTGCGCCATGTAGGCCCTAATCATACTCAAGTAGTTTGCAATGATATAAATAAGATAGAGCATGCTCTGCATATTAACCCTAATAATTTAGACATGCATGTTCTTGTCTAGGGTCGCAGAATACTCATTCATTTTGCATATGTGTCTCACATGCCTTCTGGCATAGCTTTACCATTTCACTTTCATGGTTTACCGACATGCGGTTTGGCTGAGACATTATCAATGGTGTTTCACCCGAAACACATTTCCAGAGCATGGGATCCTTCCCATCTAGTTTGGCTTCTGCAGGCCATCACACCTGGTCTTCCTGCAAGGTGTCATCCTGGCACACTTTATCAAATAGCCAAACAGTCAGCAACATTTAGCAATAAGTTTCAAATATGATTGTTTCATAACCCATCAATAACATTAATAATTAAATTCAACACGAATTTTACAATTCTGTCTCCTACAGAAATTGATTTGCTTAGCAATGAGGCTATCCTCATATCGTTTGGCTCCTGTAAGTGACATCACTCTGCCCGTTATGGTCTTATTCCTACTGCCATACATGAGCATCCACTTACAGCATGTCCTCCTGACACATTTTCGTACAAACCAAACAGTCATTAGCAATTATTAGCAAAATTTCAAGTCCGAAACATTTACAAATCTGATATTTACAGTTGTTCTTACTAACAGAACTTAGAGCTCTCAACCATGAGATTCCTTCTCATAAGCTCTAGATCAAATTTCACAGTCATATCATTCATACAACTCTGTCCTTCCACAAAGCATTCTAGCAGCCCATCGATCATGATTGGTCTCTTCATGCAATTACTATTCTGCATTCATAACAACCCTTGAAATGATCCTAGAATTATCATCAATTCATCACTTCATTCATTATTTATTTTGCAATAACATATGTATCATCCCTATGCATTCATACAATGCATCACAAGATTTATAAAATCTCTTAATGCACATCTACTCAATGTTACTTTGCATTGTTTCATGAGTACTATGCATTCAAGCATATTATGATCGAAACATGACTATCTCATATAACTTGCATTACCATAATCAGGACCACCAGTCCTCACTTGCTTTGGTTATCAAGCACATAACCAACATACACATGGCATGATATAAATTCATATGAATGCATTGAGATTTCTAAACAGTCATAGGGTGTAAGGATCATTTCCTTCACTTACCCACACCTCACCAAGCTTGGTAGGTTAATAGTCCCAAGCAGTATTTAATATCATATGCAAACTATCTCAACATAACTCAAACATAGTTGAAGAGATCTTACCAAATCCTTTTTCAACATTCATGCAATTTGGCACCGATAATCATTACCTGCATGGTTACCATTAACATCGTTTGATGTTACCCGATCAGTTGGACTCTTACCAAGGCTGCTCAGTCCTTTTCCAACTTTATGATCATAGATTTGTTGCACCATCCTTTCTGCATAAGGTTGTTGCCTTTATGCAACAACATCCTCAGCACATTTAGCCATGCTCTTTGTTATCTTTGGTCCTACAACCAATACCAACATCACTGGTGATTATCAACCACGATATTCTCCATTAGTGGTTCATTGCATATGCAGACTTCATTATTCTACCACTATGCAATATCCCATTTATGCACAAGCATTTCTATATGCACTATGCAATGTTTGTTAAGATGTCATCTAGTGCATATACATCTATGTAATCCTTTACATTTTTAACATTTTTATGCCATATGACAATTTCATAATTATAAGTATGATAACAAATAGAGGTTTAAGAAGTTCTTCCCTTTTCTATCCCTCATCGTAACATGGAATTCCTCTTCCATATCCTACAATTGTAGAAATGGCCCCTATTGACAACAAAATTTGTTTGTCAAAACAGCCGCTGGCACTCTTCTGCACTAAATATCTATGATATATGCAAACCTCATTCAAACTCTGGCCATGCATCATTGTTCCCTACTGGACAAGCTTTCCAATTCCTGTCTTCATGCTTCATTCCGACACCGGGTGTGGAAACTGCATCTTTTCAAAAATGACAACTTTCACTCCAATTCTGCACATTTTACACAGTTGTATTTTGGTCCAGAATGCCAACTTTAGCCACCCGTGGAAGAAAATCTATGAGGAATCACAAAAACTTTTCAATCGGGCGGAGTTAGCCCATATAACAAGGAACACTCAGCAATTCACGGATTTCAATTCCGATGCACCATTCATCTTCTATGCATTTCTGGGTTTTACTACTTCTCACTTTTCACATTTTTCCAAAATTCCAAATTTTGGGCCAAAAATGGCTATCTCCCAAACGGTGCATTTCTGGGAAATCTTCGTCTAACGGAAACTGCCCGTCTCAATGATAATATGAAATGTCTAGTTCAGTGAAATTTTTTATTCCCACATCTAGGGTCACTTTTATTGTCCACCAGCTTTTCAAAATCCCGAAAAAGTGGCCCGAAACAGTCCTTTTTGGCCTTCTTGCTCACCCCGACTTCACATCCCTTGGATTTTGGCTCCAAGATTCTGAACTTAACATCGTGCCTGCTTCATGACTGCCTCATATCAATTTCAGCTCAAACCGACCTTCTGTCAAGCCTCGGGACTCCGTCCTTCAAAAGTCACTATTCCCCATTTTCTGTCAAATCGGAGTGTAATGGGCTAGGGGTCTTCACTGGTTCTTTCATGGCCCTCGTCAATGGCCTCCGAGCCCCACAGGAATCGTTCCATTCTGAGTTTGGATGCTCCTCCTATCAAAAAAACAAGTTTTGGTCACTTTACTCTTTTTTTTTTCTTTTTTTTTTTCTCCGGGGCGGTTCGGCGACGGCTTCCGCAATTGCAGAGCAGTTCGCCGAACGCTTCCGCAATTGCGGAGCAGTTCGCCGAACGCTTCCGCAATTGCAGAGCAGTTCTCCGAACGCTTCCGCAATTGCGGAGCAGTTCGCCGAACGCTTCCGCAATGGCGGGGCGATTTGCCGAACGCTCCCGCAATTGCGGAACCTTTCGGCGAAGGCTTCCGCAGTTGCGGAGCCATTCGGCGAATGCTCCCACAATTGCGGAGCCATTCGACGAATGCTCCCGCAGTTGCGGAGCCATTCGGCGAAGGCTTCCGCAATTTCAGAGCCGTTCGCGGAATGCTTCCGCCGTTTCGCGGAACACTTCCCCGGTTTCGGGTGGTTTTTCAGAAATGCCCTTTTTCGGAACGACTTGCGGAATGCTTCCGCAATTTCGGAACGATTCGCCGAAGTCTTCCGCAGTTGCGGAATGATTCGGCGAAGTCTTCCGCAGTTGCGGAACGATTCGCCGAAGTCTTTCGCAACTTCGGAATGACTCGCCGAACTCTTCCGCGTTGCGGAACAATTCGCGGAATCCTTCCGAAATTTCGGAAGAGAATTTCTTCTGAAATTTTCCGAACACTTAGAAAATTTTTCACTTAAAATTTTTTCTCCGCCGTTTCGGAGCAATTGGCTGAATTCTTCTGCAATTGCGGGAAGGTTCGCGGAACTCTTCCGCAATTGCGGGAAGCTTCGCGGAACTCTTCCGCAATTGCGGGAAGCTTCGCGGAACCTTTCCGCAGTTTCGGGACGACTTCCCGAAACAGACTTAAAACCAAAAATTTCCAAAAACAGACTTAAAACAAAAATTTCCAAAACTCTAAGGAAAATTCAAAATCTTCCCTTCTTTCAGTGATGATTGGAGTTGGCCCATAGAGGTCCAGTGCTGCAACCAGCAGCTCTGATACCAAATGTCATGTACCCACCTGTTGACCACTGCAAGGCAAGGAACATGCTACCAATCGACGGGGCTTTTAATCAAAATTCAGCCCACTCATTTAATTCCTATGAATAAAATATGGATGTGCAGATGTAAAACAATCAATTATGCATAGCAGAATTAAAATAACATCCACACACTCTTCATACGCCCTCAACATATCAATTTCAGTCATTAATAAAACATTTCAGAAGTAAATACATATACAGAAACACTTATCTTCATTGCAATTGTCCCCCAAGCAACTAACTATGTCACTGCAACGTTCCACCCAGCCATAGGCTCTTCAATAGCTTAGACTGAGTCCGTCCGAAGGCCACCCCCGAGCTGGGCATGATTCCTTCAAGGAAAAAGGGGACATTCACGCTCACACACAGTCCAGTCCATTAACCGATTCATTTTAGCCAAGCCAGTCCAACTGGGTTTATCAGGATACAATTGAACCCTGGAGGCTTACACTCAAGCTCAAGCCATGGATACCCATACCCAACACACTCTTCATTCACACAGTAAGCAAAAACAGGGGCAGGGATACACATTTTAGACAATGGGAATTACAAATAAGATGGCCATGGGTTTTCCCAAAAACGTTCCCAACAAAAACGGATTGTGGGATGGGGCAAACAACCACCGGGAGGAAAAAACGATTTCTTCCCCAATATCTCAGCCTTCAACAGCCCAAAACGGTCTCTATTGAACCCCCATTCGTTTTCCCCTCTTCCCCACTGGTATACAATACAGAAAAACGCCCTTCTCTGCTGGGGAGATGAAGAAAACGTTTTTCCACATGCCTGGAAAATGCCCAGGTAGTTCTAAACTCGTGAGGGAGGAAGAATGATCATGGATAATCACTTGGAGAGCAATTTCGTGGCTCTGTTCTTGCCCAAGGAGACCAACACGATTTTCCATGAAGGGTGGCTTGCCCATACCCGAATTTGGACAACCATACCTCTCCCTTCCCAAGGCATTAACTACCCCAACCAACTCTTGGGAGAAATCAATGGTTTGGTACAAAAGTCAACATGGGTAGTTGAGGGTTTGATGGGTTCCCTCATTGACACTTAGCTTGACTCTATTGGCTCAAGGGTTTGAATGTTTTCCCTCCCAATTCCTTGTGAAATCTTGCCCCCATCTCTTTGTTGCATTGCATAGCTAGTTGTGGGTATTTTTATTAAAATGCATATTACATGATATTTGAATTTCCAATGTGTATTGCTAGCATGCAACCCATATGCATCACTAAATCGATGGAGGGGCCTTGTCCTTGAGCTCCTCACCATGATTTCACAACAATATTACATCATTTATAATGTTAATGCCATGGGGTCAAACTGGGGACATTACACATTCTGGTACATATCATCTCGAGTAACATCCTGAAGTTCATCATCATGATCAACCTGATCATACAATGCATCCACCTAATGCACACCAAGTATCTACCTGATACATATCATCATACATGATCCACCTGATCCTACAGTGTATCCACATGATACAAATATAAATACATGATACATATCAACATACATGATCTACCTGCGCATACAATGTATCCACCTGATACAGATACATGGTCCAAGCATCCAACATGATGCATATACAAATACATACAAATGATCCAACTGATCATATCCAGCATCCAACATGATGCGTACATACATATAAATGATCCAACTGATCATATCCAGCATCAACACAATGCATACATACATACAAATATAAATGATCCAACTGATCATATCCAGCATCAACACGATGCGTACATACATACAAATATAAATGATCCAACTGATCATATCCAGCATCCAACATGATGCATATACAGAGTAGTAACTAGAGCATTGTCCCGATACTCATCATCCAATGCTTACATCCACAGCCATGTGAAGGATCCTCCTTCCAACATGCTTGGGATGGCTTCAGCAAATGTGTCCATCACTTCTTCCTCAAAGTGTCGTCGATCTGAAGAACACCAAGCCTCTCCCTGAAGTACTCAAACTTCACCCTGGCTAGTGGCTTCTTTAACACATCTACAATCTACTCGTCCATCGCAACATACAGGAGCTTCACGGCTCCTCTCTACACCATATCACTGATATAGTGATATTTGATCTCTATGTGTTTCGCCCTGTCATGAAACACTAGGTTCTCAGACAGCTTCACACAACTCTGGTTATCGTAGAATATACTAGTAGCATCCAATGGGAGATCAAATCACTCAGACAGTAGCTTCCGTAGCCATACTGCCTCACAACTAGCTGAATAGGCTGCAACATACTCTGCCTCAGTTGTACTCAGTGCTACGCAGGACTGCTTCCTGGTGAACCAAGAGATCACACCTGATCCCATACTGAAGCAGCACCCAGATGTGCTCTTCCTATCTGCAGCACTGCCAGCCCAATCTGAATCAACATAACGCTATAGGTTAAACTTTTGATTCGCTTCATACTTGAGCCCATAATCCACTGTACCCTTCAGGTACCTCAGAACATGCTTTACAGCAACCAGATGAACACTCCTCGGATCCGTCAGGAACTGGCTCAATGTGTTCACTGCAAAGAAAATATCTAGTCTCGTGTTCGTCAAGTACATCAAGGACCCAATCATTTGATGATACATAGAGACATCAACCGGCTCAGATGAAGCATCACATAGAAGCTTAGATTCGATGCCATGGGTGTGGCCATGGCCTTGCAATCCATCATCCCAAATCTCTTCAGAATATCTACTGTGTACTTCCCTTGACCAAGGAAGATCCCACCTGAATTCTGCCACACCTCCATACCTAGGAAATAATGCATCATTCCCAAATCTTTCATATCGAACTCAGCAGCAAGCTTCCTCTTAGTATCTGCAATCAATCTGTCATCTCCTGTTACAAATAAGTCATCCACATACAGGAGTAGAATCACAGGATTCCCTTCCTCAAACTTGTATTAGAGGTTGGAATCCGCTTTACTCTTGGTAAAGCCCAAGCTAGATAGGAAACTATCCATCCTACCATACCAAGTTCTGCGAGCTTGCTTCAAGCCATACAAGGCTTTCTTCAATCTACACACATATGACTCCCTGTCCTGTATTTCAAAACCGAGTGGCTGCTCCACGTATACTTCCTCTTCAACTACACCATTCAAGAAAGCAGTCTTGACATCCATCTGGTGTATTTTCCATTTCATTGATGTAGCCAGGGCAAGTACTGTTCTGATGGAAGTATACCTGGCTACAGGTGCAAAGGTTTCTTCATAATCTATTCCCTCTTTCTAAGAGAAGCCACGAGCTACGAATCTTGCTTTGTATTTCTCTACACTGCCATCTGCAGCATGCTTGATTTTGTAGATCCATTTGGAAGTCACAACAGACTTCTCTTTAGGTCTTGGGACAACATCCCAAACATCATTATTCATTATTGATTGGTATTCCTCAACCATGGCATCCTTCCATTCTTTCTTTTCCACTGCTTCTTCATAACTGGAAGGTTCTTTGTTCATAATGTCACAGAGTAAAGCAACATAGCTCGTATGTGATCTGGTTCTCTTCTTTGCTCTATGTTCTTCTTCTGGAATGCCAAATCTTTCTGCATCTTGAATGAGCTCTCTATCCCATGCAGGTTTCCTCTTGTGAGATTTATCCTCACGGGGTGGATCTACAGGTTCTTGTGGATCTTCAAACTCACGAACAACTTCTGGAATTGCTTCAGTCATGGTAGTGTCTTGAAATCTAGTTTCCTTAGGTTCTTCATAAACTTCGATAGGTGCCTTCTTTGATTTGATGAATGCTGAGTTTTCATCAAATGTTACATCCCTGCTGACATCAATCTTCTTGAACCCTGGAAAGTATATTCTGTAAGCCTTCGAGCTTTCACTGTAACCCACAAAGATACCCTTCTTTCCTGAAGGATCTAGTTTGGTCCTCTTTTCCTTTGGGACATGAGTGTATACTGGACAACCAAATATTCTGAGATGGCTGACTTCAGGTTTCTTACCAGAAAAGACCTCTTATGGCGTCTTGTTGTCCAATATCTTGTGGGATGTTCTGTTCTGCACATATACAATTGTTCTAGCTGCTTCTGCCCATAGATGCATAGGTAGATCCTGGTCATGCAGCATTGCCCTTGCTGCTTCCATGATTGTTCTATTCTTCCTTTCTGCAACTCCATTCTGTTGAGGATTATAAGGAGCAGTCAACTCCCTCTTAATCCCTCAATCACTGCAAAGCTTCTTGAAGTCACCTGAGGTGAATTCTCCACCATTGTCGGATATGAATGTTTTGATCTTTTTGTCAGTTTGATTCTCCATCAAGGTTTTGAATTCCTTGAACTTACCAAACACCTCATCTTTGTTTTTCAAGAAGTATATCCAAGTCTTCCTGGAGAAGTCATCAATAAATGAGACATAGTAAACATACCCACTTAGAGAACTGGATGACATAGGACCACATACATCTGAGTGGATGATTTCCAGGATATCTTTTGCCTTTCTTTCACTGCTTGGGAAAGCCTTCTTAATATTCTTACCTTTTGCACATCCTTTGCAAACACCTTCATGTTTGGTCTTGATTTCAGGAAGACCCTCTACAACCTTGCTTGCAATTGGAAGTGCCCTATAGTGCATATGAGCAAGTCTTCTATGCCAAAGTTCACTTGGCTCCATGGATTCACGCACCATGGCATGTTCAGGTTGTCCTTTTAATTTATACAAACATCCCTCTTGCTCTTCAATCACAACTGCATCATCTATGGTCTTTCCCTTTGGCCACATTAGGACTTGGCCATCCACAAATGCAACCCTCATACCTTTTGTATCCAATGCGGAGATGGAGAGTAAGTTCTTCTTGAGCCCAGGTACATAAAGGACTTATTTCAACTTCAAAGATTTTCCAGATTCTAGGTTGTAGGAGGCTTCACTACTTCTTTTGATGGGATATTGATAATCATCCCCAAGTTTCACTTTATGGGGTGATTCATGTTCACACAGATTTACAAAGGATTCTTTAAACCCAATCATGTGTTTGGAAGCCCCACTGTCAATTAACCAATCATTACAACCATGGGAGATAGTACCTGTGAGAGCAGAGATTAGAACATACTCTTCTTCACTTGATGATTCATCATTACTATCATCACTTTCTGCCCTAGCCTTCTTCTTTTGTTACCCTTCTTCTTCTTGCTGGAGTTGTTGATGTTGTGTTTGTCCCTTTTGTTCTTGGGACATTCTGAAGCAAAGTGACCCTTCTCATTACAAGTGAAACACCTTAGATCTTTCTTGTCTTTGTGAAAATGATGAGAATATTTCTTCTTGTGATGGGATGGCTCCCTCTTGAACTTTCCCTTCTTAATGTGAGCTGTGAGAGCTTGATCTTCATTTTCCATCTTCTCTTCTCTTGCCACAAGCCTTGCTTCTTCTTGAGAACATTCCTCCCATAATCTGCTGAAGGAGATTAACTTCTTTCTGGCACAGATCCCCTGGATAAAAGAGTCCCATGACCTAGGTAGGCCATTCAAAGTAGTCATAACAATTTCACCATTCTCCACCATTTCATCTACAACTTCAGGTTGTTCCTTGATCTGATAGACCTTGGAGAAATATGATTGAATGGTTTCTCCATTCGACATCTTGACCCCTTTCAATTGATTCCGCAGGGTCATCTTCCGATTTATGTTCTTTCCTTCAAATAGCTTGGTCAAAGAGTCAAACATAGCCTTGGGTGTCTTTAGAGAAGACACATGGGGTATGAGATGGTCTTTGATAGAATCAGCAATGATTATCTTTTCCTTGACCAATTTCTTCTTATGCAATACCTTAGCCTCTTCATCCTCTGGGATAGGGATGTCTTCTTTTATATATGAGTCCAACTCATTCTCTTCCAGGATTAACCCAATCCTATACTTCCAAGATCGGAAGTTATCAGCCCTTCAAGCTTATCCTCAAGCTTGGTGTGGTGAGACATATTAAACAGTACTTCAAATGAAATAGAAAAGATTTAGGTCTTACCACTTGAAATGCTGAAAACTAGATCTGGTCTCGGATTAGGGTTTGTCGAAAAAACCCTAAAAATTCAAAATGTGAATTTCAACTTTCTGAAAGGATAGAAAGATGTGCCTTGATGAGCTGATCAGCCTGGTGTATTCAGAATTTGAGATCAGCAAAGCTTTACCCTTCAAATTTGTCTTTTTGTCCTCCCGGGTTCACTAGGGAGAGCCCTGAATTAGGGTTTGAGTTTCCCAGAGATCTACCCAGCCAAAAATCTCGATCCAAAGCTCTAAACTTCAATTTTTGCAAGCAGCTTCCAGCTATGGCTTCAGATTTCAGAAATTCCTATTTTTGTGAAAACCCTAATTTTTAGGGCCAAATCTGAAAATGCTCAAAATTGAATTCTGATTGGACAGATAGATTCTCCTTGATGAGTAGAGTCAATCTACTATACTGCTTTTCCAAAAACTGTTGAGAGAAACCCAATAAACAAGAAACTCAAGTTTTCGTCACTGCAAAATGTCTTCTTCTCAGGTTAGCTCTGATACCATGTTAAAATTTGAGCATTAATTCACAATACTCTTGGATCTTTACTGAGAGAATAACATATACAGTATATCAATGCATAACAATCACAATAAACATGACAAGCATCACAAGAATCAAAAGCATGAGAGACAAGAGACACAGAGTTTCCGTGGGGAAAACCCTAAGGGGAAAAACCCCACAACTTCCTCAGAGATAGAGAGAGCAATGGCTCAACCAAAGTACAACCAAAATACACCTGAGATAGTCTCCTAGAGCAGATGATCCTCCTCCTCACTAGTGCGCCACTTTCTGAGTGACAGAAGTGTGTCTTTCCGAATGATCCAAATAGAGATCTCCCGATCTCTATTTATACTTAAATTGTTTTCCCAGTGACCTTATGGGGTCGACTTTTCTATCTAGATACATCCACAATATAATATATATTTTAGGGCCGACCCCACACATGGTGGTCTAATAACCCATCGGCAAGTACACACACTTGCGACACTTGTCAATCCACATGACGACACTTCCTTATAGAGGAATAACACATCTCTTATAAGGGTACAATAAATATATATGAAATACATTCCGAAGTTACATATACATCAACAACTGCATGCCACTCACAATGAGCCATGTGGAGGACATCATGTTGCAAAAAGAACAACCTATAAAGTATTGCAAACTGGATATTATTGGTCAACACTTCACAAGGAATCCTATGATTATGTATCACATTGTGATGATTGTCAACGAATGGGGAAGCATACACAAAGAGAAGAAATGCCTCTACACCCCCAAATATCTTTGGAGGCATTTGAGAAATGGGGATTTGATTTTTTTGGTCCATTCAACCCCCAATCAAATCAGAAAATCTATATTCTAGTATGCACTGACTACCTTACAAAGTGGGCAGAAGTGGCAGCACTTGCAGCAGCAAATGAAACAAATGTAGCAAAATTCTTTACAGAACAAATCTTCCACAGATTTGGAGTTCCAAGAGAGTTAGTTTCTGACCAAGGAACACAGTTTACATCTAACCTCATCGAGGACTTGCTTCGAAGAAACAATGTTAAACATCGAAGTTCCTCCTCCTACCACCCTCAAGCTAATGGTCGAGCTGAAGTGACAAACAAAGAACTAGAAAGAATTTTGACAAAGACAGTACAACTACACAAAAGAGATTGGGCAGACAGATTGAGTGAAGCAGTTTGGGCTTATAACACAACATGGAAGACAACAACAGGATTTACCCCATATGAGTTGGTATATGGAAAGAAAATAATGTTTCCCATTGAGTTTGAAATCAAAACATTTAGAATTGCAGCCAATTTAAACATAGAACTTTCAGAAATTCAAGAGGAACGCATTCTACAACTAAAGCAACTAGATGAGCACCGCCAACAAGCCCTTAGCTACACTGAAATCATCCAGCAACAGAGGAAGAAATGGCATGACAAAAACATCAAGCAAAATAAATTCAAAGAAGGTGACTGGGCACTACTATATGACTCCAGGTTTCAAATTTTTAAAGGCAAACTCACCACCAGATTGCTCGGACCCTACATCATTGAAACAATCTATGCAATGGAGCAGTCAGAATTACAACAATTGATGAAACAAAATTCCCCATGTTGGTGAATGGACATAGACTCAAGCTATATAAGAAACCACAGTCTAGAGAGGAGTTCACACAAACACTCTATCAGAAAAATCTGATGCTGATAGAGAAATAGATAATCACTGATTACTGTTAGAATTAAAAATAAATAAAAAATAAAAACAAAAAACAAAGAAAAAGAGAAAAAAAGGATCAAAGAAAAAAAAAAAATATATATATATATATATAAGAGAGAAAAAAAAAGGATCAAAAGAAAGAAAGAAAAAAAAAAAAAAAATATATATATATATATATATATATATAAGAGAAAAAGAAGGGATCAAGAAAAAAGAGAAAAGAAAAACAATAAAGAATCTATGAAATCCACTCAGGATTATGTCAAGAGAGAAATTGATGGACTAGATCTATACAAATGAATATCTACGGTCGTAAAAAGATCTCTCAAAAGAGAGCTAATTGGTCTAAACGGTTTTTGATATGGGAGAAATGATGTTAACACTGCACACAAAACAACCGTAAGATCAAACACATGAAACAAATCTACAACCAATAGCTCCTGCGCAGATTAAACATGCACAAATAAATTAACTTCTCAAATCAGCGAAGTTTGGGTAGACTACACATACGTCAACGGTGCAGATATGATGAACAAGTGCATCTACGGTCGTTGTTCACTTCGCGGAAACAACAAGCACAAGAAAAAAAAATTTCTTAAATTCGCGAAGTTTGGTAGGGACCGCGCACCTAGACGATCGAGATGGGGATTGGATTCCAATCAATGGTTGACAAATGAATCAAGCGAGCCAGCAAGAAAATTTCAGCAAAGAGAAGAAAAGAATCAAGCGAGCCAGCAAGAAAATTTCATCAAAGAGAAGAAAAGAATCAAGCGACCCAGATAGAAAATTTCGGCAAAGAGAAGAAACGAATCAAGCGAGCCAGAAAATCATTGAAAAGTGAGATTCAGTAAATTCAAAGGTCAAATCAAGCAAGAGAGACAATAGAACGAAATCATAAAAGCATAACTACTGACATGAAAAAAATAACTATAGACACAGACCAAATCTACTACTGAATCCCTCGCCCATGCAAACAAGCCCACATCATCCACTCAAGTACGCTAGCATAGCAGGTAATCACTGAAATATTTTTTTATTTTCAAAATCAAATCATTCTCCCCAAAAAATAGTTATTTTGCATGCTGAGGAGATATTTTGAGTCAGTTCGGCGGCACAGCTCAGGGTAACCTCACTGAGTCATGATGAACCACCTTAGCCATGTCAGGGAATGACGACCTCCGTATCTCACTACTATATCCCTTGATGATCAAGCACCAATGCAACGTGCAATGATGTAGAGGAATGCAATGTGCAATAATGAAAAGGAATGCATAAGATGGAAAATACGATGCACAATCATGAGGACGAGTGCATAAAAATAGCAAAATAGGACATCGGGATATGCAAGAAGACCCAATTAAGCAAGCCAAGTTTCTCAGAATGAAGAAAACTGAAAGGTGGGCTCGTCACGCAACCAGCAAGTTGCCCACAAACCAGTGATCGATCCCAAGTAGACGGGTAAATCATCCACCCTCAAGCTTTGTGGTTTGATAATTGTTTAGCAAAACTCATAAATGACAAAAGGATTCAAGAAGAGCGAGTCAGAAGACCACACACCTATCTATGAAAACCCGCAAGTGTTGGCCATCTTCCACACAGCAGGATGGATGCCATTTATTATGGTCCTGAGAGGATCCAACATAGAAGTAGCCTTGGAATTTACCCAGAACCTGAAGCACATAAAGGATGAACAATATGTCACTCGGGTGAGGGGACTACGCATCAAGCTTGATGAAGAAGCAATTTCAAAGTATACAGAATTTCCCATGGGGCTACATTGGGGCAGAGATGAGAGAGAAGCTAACCAAAGGGCGAAATCAGCTTTCTTTGGACAAGGGGAAAGCTATGAGGAAGACAAGAACGGGGTTAAAAGAAACACCATACATGCGCCATGGGATAAGGTAGCTTCCATTGTCCTAAAGTATATAACATGCACAGGGAGACTCAGTTACATCCCAACCTTCCATTTCAGAATTTTGGAGCTCTTAAGACATAGGGTCCATATTACACCAAACAATAATATCGGAATTCCCTGCTACCTTCTACAGTCTCTCTAGGAAATGAGCAAGAAGGTAGTACAAGGGAAGGAGGATGCACTGGCTCACCATGGACTAATCAAGTTAATTATTTGTGAAGAATTGAAGGTGAAAATTCCAGAGCTCTCATGGGAGGAATTTGTTCTAGTCTCAACTGAAGACATGCAAAGGATGAAAGGCACGCCTAATCCAGTCATACCCTTGGCCTCTGGATCAAAAGAAAAATCCACCTCGGCATCGAGATCCAAACGCAAAATTGACCTGGACAGCGATAACAAGGTCATGTCTAACACTCTGATCAGAATAAAGCATCCCAAGGATGCCTGTCACCCGAAAACCTCAGAGGTTGCTGCCAGCAAGCAAGGTTCAAAGCGACAGAGTAGAAGGTTGGCACAACAAAACGAAGCCAAGCATACAAAGAAGGAAGAAAAAGAGGTCGGCCCCATAATACAGAACCTATCTGACTCTGAAGATTTCAGGGCAGAGCAGGATGACCCTTCTACACCTGTAGAAGAAGATACCTTCTATTGGAACCCTGCAAATAAAATGTAAACACTAGAATCAATGACCAGCTGACTGAAGCATTGGCTGAGCTAGAAAAGGTCAGAGAAGAGATGGAAGCCTTAAAACTTGAAACAAGGCTCCACAGAAGCAAGCCAGTTTCACCAGCATCCCCACCATTTTTGACATGAAAAGACCCAAATATTAAAGATGCAGCATGCAGGGGAATTAAAGCTGGTGGAGTAGCAAAATTCAGCACTAAAATAAAAATTGGGCCAAGCCTAGGAAGAATTGGCTCAAGGAGATCAGAAAATCCTACAGTTGGAGGATACCTTAACCACCACTGCCAAAATTTATGAAGATATATTCAGGCTCAGACCACCATCCAAGGTCTACACTGTTTATCTGAAAGAGAAATGGGGAAAGTTCCAGTTACAGAGGCTGAAGCAAGGCCTACCTTTGGAATTAACCACTCCCAAGGAGTTCGTGGACACCTCTTTGACTTGCACAGAATTAGAAAAAGATCAATTATGCGAATTTTTCCTGCATAATTTTGTGGTACAAACTCGCCCAATTGGTCGCCGAATCCCTACATGGGTGACTTCCAATTAAGAGCACTATGCTCTTGGATGAACCATGAAATAGAGAGAGCCCAAGATGCTCATCTATACCTCGCAGAAGAATGGCAGAACCCACTATGGATCAAATCCAAGGCAACTCATCCTGAGAAAGTAATTCAAAATCACCATGACATCACCTCAAATGAAGATCCGATTCCCATACTCCTCGAAAAACAGCAAGAAACAGTATCACATTTTGACCTCACCACTCAATGCACCTACAGAGAAGTTCAGGAAGCCATTGGTGAGAGGTGGACAGGAATCTCACAGGATTTGAAGAAGAGGGAACCTCACTTACCCCTTAGGCTGGAAATTGCACTCACCAGAGCAAACTTTTATAGAGAGTCTTTGATAAAGAACCAGCTCAGGTGGATAGGTATGAAATTGAGCCCTCGTTTTTTTCTCCCTTTGACTATTAAGGGACAGATCAATGAATAGGAGGAAAGGAGAGCATGGACTAAAGAAGATCAGACTCAAGGTTATTATAAACAGACAGGAACTCCTCAAGTGGTTTCCTGGGATATCAGGGAGGTTGTCATGAAACATGATGTGTCACCCAAGGATGGGTGACTTCTTCAAGTCCAAGGGAGATGGTGAGCCCAGGATATAGGTACTCTATATCCCTCTGTATGCCACACAAAAGTAGGAAAGGATAAGAAAATACCTCTCTTTGTAGGGGAGAATGCATTTGTTTTGATTATTTAATAAAGTAGTTTAGAGATTATTTTTCTTATGCTTAAAAGCATTTTATCTGCTAATTATATGAAAATAGGCATGCGTGAGCAGGATGCAGGTGATCTGGAAAACAATAAGTAAATCAAGCTCAAGACGGAAGATCACGAGTGACTCAACGCTCACATTTTCCTGATTTATAGAAAGAACTCATGTTAACCAGGATTTTTGTTTACAATGTAGAGCTAGGTTAGAATTAGGAATAAATAGGGACCTCTTGAATAGCAGGGGGTTCTGTTGACATTTTTGAGAAACAATCTTCAGCATATTTTGTATTTGAGACAGTTCTGTTTTAAGTCTTCCTGAAACATGGAGTTATGATTTGATAATGGAAGACCAGCGTTATACTAATTCCTTGAGTTTATAAGTCTCTTTTTCCTCCTGAAATACGTGTTGGAGAGAGCCCCCTCAATACGTAGATCAGGAGTCTCTTGTTTCAATTATGGTATTTCTCATGCATTTTATTCATTGTTTCAATCATCACGATGTGTGAAAGTACTTTGATATTTGTTTAGGGAGGATCCCTTAGACTCCTCCCATTTGTTCTCAACCTACTCTATCCATTTGGTCTTATAAATATGAAGCTACGAGTTCCATTGGAAGTGGAGGAAGGTCTATAGCACTCTCATGCTAGTGGAATTAGCTTAGGTGATCCTTGTTCATACTTGGGAGTCTTACTTCATCCTTGGAGGCTTTGGTTTGGGCTTGTTGGAAGGAAGGTTGCGACGTTAAGGCATAGGTTGTAACGTTCTCTTCTATTGTACTCTCCTTTATTACAGTTAATACAATCTCTTCCCATATACATTATTGTGTTGTTAATGTTTAGAGCTTACCTCCTTAACTGCTAACTTAGATCAATCATATGTGATATATGCTTTTACTTCTTGTTTGTGTATGTTTGTTCAACAAGGCTTTGCAGCTGTAGATCTGAAGGTTCTGGAGCATTGGATCAAGCAAGGAGCAAAGGGAATTGTGAATCCAAGATAAGAGACTTAATTGCTACCTTACACTTCTATTGATCTAGAAGCTGGTTATATTCTGTATCTATTTGTTCTAGATCTAGTTAGACTAGGGAGATTTGGCCTTCAAGTCCGCTTAGGTAGATTGTCCGAAAACAACATCATAGGTTTTGAATTAGTGTGCATGAATTCTGGTTGGGGTACATTACAGTGGTATCAGAGCACTTTCCTCTACTCCTATGGAAGGAAAGCTCATTTGAAGAAGGAAGTTGCAGACATGTCTATTTATTTAGATGGGCCTACTATGAAGTTTTTTCCAATTGAGGAACATATATGGGTCATGCGCTACATGGAACTTAAAAAGGAGAGAAAGGAGATATCTCTCTCTCAAAGTAGGCCCGAGCCACCAATGGCTAGACATGGGGATGAAAGAGTGTTACCAAGTTGTCTCTCCCTTTCACCATAACAAATAAAAGAGATAGAGGAGATACTCCAGTCTATAAGGGAAATTCACCAAAGGTGGAAAGAATAAGAAGAAAATAAAGAAGAAGAAGAGAGGGACAAGAAAGTGGATGTGCCCCCAACGCCATCCATCATCATTGACAAAGAAACCAGCAAGAAGACAAGAGCACAAGTGCCTAGAAATTGGCACATGAGGAAGAAAGTTGTGCTATCTCGCAAGAGAAGAAACATTGAAGATCATCTAGAGGTGCATTCTACTATAGACATGAATCTAAGAGCATATACTGATGAGTACTCAAGCTTTTCTGGAGCAACTATTGATGGTTGCGCAAGCTCTACTTAGACACTTATTGATGAGTGTCATGATGTGGTACCTACTGATGGGTGCCAAGATTCCATGGAGACATATACTTGTGGATGTCCATCTCTCTATGTGGGTGACATAGAGATCTTACTTGATGAGGTCCATAACCCACAGGTCCCAGGATCAAACTCACCATCACCCCATGAGCTTCATGAGGTTGTTCTTACGATGGAGAAGGACAAGGTTCTCTTTCATGAGCCTTCCCACTCTAAAGGGACACTCAAGATGAATTAAGAGAAGGTCCAGGAGGCCCTAGCCACTCTCCAAGTTACTAGCATACTTGTGTCCCAGTTGGATTGGAGAGATGATTCCATGGAAGCACAATCTTCCATTGGGGTCATAGAGAAGATTTAGAAGGAGATATCAACAACTAAAGGTAATATTATGTGTTTTCTTTCTGATAGAATTTGATTGAGCTTGTTGAAATATTACATGAAGAATCCATAAGATATAATGAAGAAATTTGTAAGCTCAAGCATGAATTAATTTCCACCCAAGGTTTTTTTAAGGATGCTCAAGAAGCACTTCAAGAATCTAGGATCCAAAATGAGAAACTTCTTGAAGAGTTGCAAAGTTCATGGTCTCCTTCCTATGTTTCTAAATTTTGTATGGATGATAGCATGGAGATTCGTTATGGTATGGTGTACCATGAGACTCAAACTGATTTGCAGGTGTTTAAAGAGTTGAAAGAAGAGCAAGTTGAATGCCAAACACTTTCCAAGGATGAAGAAGAACGTGAGTTATCTATTGGTGCAAGTTTCGCATTTTTGGAAGAGGAACATGATCCTACACCCATGGAACCAACCTTGGGGAGAAGTTTCACATTTCCTGACTTAGAGGAAGATTTGGGCCATCGTACTTCATCCTATGCTTCCACTCCTTACAGTTTTCATCCTAATGAAGATTGGGTAAAGGGTTTTTTCGTGTTGGTGCCGCATGAGGAGTGTGAGTCTCCTCCCTTTCATGATGACCCTATGATTAGTGCACCATTCCCTTTTGAGAAACATCCATTGCTACCTTTTGATGTCACTACTATTCATGGATGCACTTCTTTAAGCCATTTAGGGGCTCCTTCTTTGATTGATGGAGGTTCTTCATCCATTGCTTGGGTGAAATAACACTTGATTGATCATCTTTACACATTCTTGGAGCAGCATTATAGGACATGGGACCCTCACCTATGTCATTGAATCATATTTGACTGGTTACTTGGTGCTTGTGTACACTTGGTACATGATAGTCTACTTGCTTGGATTGACAAGCACTTGAAGAGCCACATTGATATTCATGCTTATTTTTGTGATGGCATATTGTTGTATCTCCCTATGTTACATGATGATATTGTTATATTCTATGATGACATATCTTTCTATGTACTTATGATGTATGGGGGAATGCATAGCCAAACTTGGGGTCATGGCATCTCTCCCCATGATGTATTATTTTGTGTCACTCTATGTATCGATGGAATGTGCCAGCTTTGGGATCCTGGCATTCAACACGCTGATAAATTGTATTGAAGGATCTTGTGCATCCCACACTTGGTATATTTGCTTGTATTGGCACTACTCATTGATAGAGTGTGCAAGCATTGGGAGCCTGGCATCCCATACTTGATTTTTTTGCTTCTAATGACATTGTGCACTAAGAGAGTGCACCAACAGTGGGACCCTGGTATCTTCATGCATTATATTCATCTCACTTGGAGCATTGTTGGGGTCATTTGCTTGATGAAGCAAGCCTTTTTTCATGAGTTTATATATGCAGTATATGGTGGTGTTTTCCTACAGGGGAAACGATTTTATCTATGGACTTATGACAATTTTTGCAGGTTGTTCACAGTGCTTCCATGAGACTCCTTATTCAAATATTTGATATTGCATAGGAGGATATATTCTACACCTTGTATTTCTGAGGATCATTTGGGATCCTGGTATTTGTACTTAGTCTCCACACTGAGTGCATGGTCAGATGGTGGTGCAAATGAAGCTATGCTTTGAGAGGATGATTCTCAAGGTGTAGTGGGGGATATTTCAAAGATGCAACATTGGCACATTTCCCATTTTCATGATCTTCCTTGTTTGAGGATTATGGGTGAGCTATTTTGCTTGCTGATGTATGATGGAGAGTCTCCATATTAGTGGTTTGTAGGTGCATGCCTTGGTGCATGTAAGATATCACTTCTTGTTGATGTACGGTCAAAGGTGTAGTTGGATGTGCTGGTGGAAGGCATTGATGATGTGATGGTATTTCCCTATGATTTATTCATTGCTTGAGGACAAGCAAATTTAGGAGGGGAGGATTGTCATGTCCCCATATTTTTCATGGTTTAAAAATTGCCTAAGTCACCTTAGAAAAATTAGTAAAATTTATTAATGGTGACAAATAAGGGGAAAATGCCTAAGTATGGTTCCTAAGGCTTAATTAAAATTAATTGGAGCCTAAATAATATTGTCGAAGGAATTTTAATGGGAAATGTAACCACCAGAAGTCCCAATTCGAATTTATGGAGGAGAAAATAATTTAATTGGGATTAAATTGGAGAATTAGCCAGTAATATTATTACAACTCAAGATTATAATTATTGGTTATGGATTAATGGAGAAATTAGCCAAAATAATTATTATATCCAATTGGAGAAAATTGGCTAATTAATTATTTCATATTGGGTCAAAGGCGCCCGAGGAGGTTGTTGAGGTAGTTGGATAAGGTTGTTATTAAGTGCACACACCCAAAAGATAAAAATGTGGAAAACCAAGTCTAAGTTAAATGTGGACAAACTTGTAAAGTTGTGAAGATATGGGAAAATAATTCATTTTTACCCAAGTTATGGTTCCATATGGTTGAGAAATTCGATGGAAAAGTGGTTATGGTGAAGTGGTTTTGGACCACCCCTTGTTTTGGCCCATGGTATTGAAGAAATAATTTATGAGTTGGTCAAATTAGTTAATGAATGTGGTTTAGAGCATGGTAAATTCCACATATGTGGAGAAATAAGTGGTTTGAACTATTTTTACATGAGGAGGAAAAAATTGGCTCCATAAATAGAGAAGTGGTGCAAGGGATAAGCATGTCTTATGTATTATGTTATGCTATGTTTAATGGAGGAAAGCTTCTAGCTTCCGAGACTTGGGTGATGCTCCCCTTTTTGACAATTGGGTAATGGCCCCCTTCTACATCTCCGTAACCAAGGCATTGGTGAATTGGAGGACGATACTCTCAGTCCTTCTCATTGTGCTCCAGTAATATTTTATTGCAGGTTTTTGGATGAGCTACTCAATCAAGATTTGGATCATTGTTTTTGTATGCAAGGAGATCTACTCTTCATTAGTACTTTTATTCTCTCTCCTCTCCATTCTATTTTCTTGGTTGATGTTATCATTTCCGCTCTTGGAACATCCAGATTCCGATGTATATGATCCATTCTAGGTTTTGACCTAATAAATAAAGATCCAGTGTTCTTCTCATGTCTATCTCTATCTTCTTATAGCCATTATTGTGCCAAAATTGCTATATTTTTAGTTTAGCTCTATTTAACTGTGAATTGCATTGCAATTAATTAATCTGATGTACCATAATATTATCATACATCCCCTTGGTCCCATCCATTCCCTCCTTCTGTTTTTTGGTCAAGGCCATACTACATTTGGGAAGAGTTTGAATTATTCTCTCTCATAAGGGTTTTTCCAACCTACCTCTCTCCCTGATCACCCGGATGCACCCGTGTCACTTCCTGAGTATCTATGTAAATTTATGCAGACCACCTACATCCATACATTGCAGAACCCCTGTCCTACCCATCGGAATCCATCCCCTTCCTTTCCCTTTTCCATACACTTTCTCTTTCACTAGTCAATTTTGACTAGTTTTCGTAAAATATCCATATGTTCCTCTCAGGAAATCCAATTCACATTCTGTGAGTTGATGTAGAATCCTGAGACTCTGTACAATCCATATAAAATGGTTTTACATATATTGTACCTTCCTATATACCCCTTCCATTCGCTTCAAAATCGTGACCATGTGTTGTCCCAAACTCCCAATTCCACTTCAAGTCCCTCCGAACCTCTCCCGAACCCTTCCAACTCTGCAATTATCATTTTGCAGTTTGCATACTCTATAAAAACATAGCCCAAAGCCACTCCATACATATCCAAGCCATCCCAAGCCTTCTGGAGTCAAGCCACAAGCCTCCTAGTGCTTATTGAAGACCTTTTGGAGCTAGTGTGCCATTTTGGCATCCTAGAAGTGGACCATAAGTATGCTGCAATTATATCAGAGCTGTATCAGCAGAATAGAGGAAGTACATCAGAGCTTTTGAGTTAGTGTGAACAAATTCCGGTTGGGGTACATTACACCAAGTACTTCACAAGTTCAAGCAGTGGATGATTTCCTCCACACCAGAGCTGACCTTCTCCACATCCGTAAAGATAAAATGATTTTACCCAAAACATAATGAATCAATATTCCAATCAACATAACTATGGGCAGTCCCTTGAAGTGGGGTATCAAGTGCTTCTTCGAATACAACCATATAAATAGACATCTCTTAAGGCCCATCTCCATTAGAAACTTGCTCCAAATTTATATGGACCCTACACCATTCTACAACACATTGGACAAGCAACCTGTAATCTTGCTCTACGAAACCACTCCAAGATTCACTTTGTCTTCCATGTCTCTTGCTTAAAAAAAGTGATGGGATAAAAATTCAAAGTGCAAACCGTTTTACCATAATTGGACGAGGAAGGCTCCTTTTGGATTCAACTAGTTGTAGTATTGGATTCTAGGGAAAGACAATTATGAGGGCACGCCATCAAGGAAGTTTTAATCCAGTGGAAAGACATGCTATTAGAAGATGCAACTTGGGAACCAACCAACGTTTTACAACATTGATGGAAATGCTTCTTTTGAGGGTGGGTCATGTTAGGGTCCTACCCTAACTCACCTTACTCTAAGAATGAATCATACATTGTATAAGGCCATAGCTTTGTAATAAGGCCAAATAAGTTAGTGTTCAACAATCAATGTAAAAGTAGCCTCTTTATTAATTACAACCCATGACGAAGTTATATTTTGACCATGTTAAGTAGTTAGGGCTTTGGACATTTGAAGCCTATTTAAAGAACTTCAAGGCTATGAAATGTTTTTGTGAAGAATATTGTAATGGATCTCTACTCAAGTGAATGGCCTCCCTACTGGAAGAAGCCTATGAACATTGTTCCCATAATAACAAAGCTCTTGTTTTTCCATATTGCGCTATTATTGTCTCATATTTATGGTTCTATGTTGCTTATTTCTTGTTTATTGCATGCTAATCTGTTGGCACAGGATTAGTCCGCATGAAGTGCATAAGCCGACAGCTGCGAAAGGGACAATCCGCAAAATAAGGACCAATCGCGGAGAATGAGGAAGCGCAAGATTAGTTAGAATTAGTTAGAATTGGTCATGTGGACCATTTTGTAACCGCTTAGTAGCATATAAATAAGAGTAGGATTGTAAGCCTAAGGGAAACCAAGTGATCCATCATTCCATCGATCGTTCTGATCCAGTTTTGATCTGTTTTGTATCCGCAATATGATGTATTGATTGTTTCTGCGAAGGTCATTCCGCAGGTTTTAATGAATGCATGAAGATGTTCGATTATGGTTCTATCTTTGTCTTTGTTTCTATTAGATGATGAATGTGAATGTCTGCAACATGTTGAATGTTCGGTGGGTTTGGTAATCACCGTTTATGTGAATGAGTAGGATGATTATGTTGTTGTGAATGTCTATTCTATGTTAAATCTGTGAATGGTTGAATATGCGAAGGATGAATTGGTAGTATAATGCAAAGGATATAATCTCTAGTTTTTGCGATAGTAATTTGTGTTTGATGCATGTCCTCAACTCCACTGCGGAAACTTGGTTCCTGCAGCCCCCTTATCCATCTTGGGTGAGACTTCACTCCTGCGAGTGTTGCTGGAAAGGTTTAAACCTTTCTGGGCCAGTGTGTAAGGGAGTTTGGGTTGGTGTTTGTTGGTGATAGTGCAAAGTGAACCACTGTTGATAGATGCTGCGTCAACAAATGGTTCCATTGCCGAGACCTTGAAGAGGAAAAGAAGAGGATATGTTGTGGCACCCGACGAAACCAGAGATCCAAGAGTGGTTTGATAAGAAGGAAAAGGAATTCACAGAAGGTGAAAAGTAAAACCCTAGACAAACCATAACCAGTTGGATGTAGAAGTATATTTATTCGGATATCCACGAGATATTCTTCTGTGAATTCCTGGTGTTGTTGCACAAGTGGCTAGCGCAGTTGACATTTCAGAAAAATCACTACCAAAAGACTGAACCTGATCATTGGACTCCAGAACTAATCTGACAGCTGAAACAAGTCAACAACAAGGTATCAAGGGTTGTTGATTTCTGGCTGGATAGTATCCTCAAGGGGTATGTTACTGAGTTTGCAGTAGACACCATCAAGTCGTATAATGACACGGAGAGGAACTTTTTCAAAGGGTCAGGGGGAACATTCTTACTATTGCTAAAACTGTGGATTAAGATGCTTGTCTGCGAAATGGGCATATTGAGAATGACTTCCGACAAGTAGAAGAATCAGTGTGCGGAGGTTGAGGGTATCGCATGAATGCGTATCTGATAGAAAGATGTGGGGTAGATGGACATGAGCGACGATGAGTTTCTAAGGGAGGCTGACGAAGAGTGTGGTACCTTGAGGAGTGGGATGATATTCTGGCGTCCTAAGAAGAAGAGGAGGATTGAGAGAGAGTCTCCTGAGAGGACCAGAACGGAAGACTCTGAAACAAGACCACAAGGTAGGAAGCGACCTTATTGCGACGAACACGGTGACCAGGCTACCCCAGAAGCAAAAGAGGGATGGATCGCAAGTGACAACATACCTTCAATCCCGCGCACTCTCATAATTTACGGTAAGAAACACAAGCTACTCGCAGAGTTTCCCTACGTGCAGGGGTAAAAGTAGTACTTCAATAAACAACAACAGTAGAAACGTTAGGATGGCAGACAATACAAAGATGCCCACTTTCCGGGGGAATAGGACCAAGGATCCCGAATAGTCTTAGTTCCTATGCGAAGCAGTTTGGACTGTGAAGCAGGTCCAAGATGAAGATATAAAAAAGGGACAGCTAGCGACGACCCTTAGGGACCGAGCGTTAGATTGGTTTATGAAGTTTACAAAGGTTCCAACGGGAACACCGACCAAGTCATTGGCGCAGATCAAAGCAGGGATGGTCGATGAATTTAGAAAGCCAAAGTCAGAGTCGCAATATGTTACCGAGTTCAAAGAGATTAAGCAATTCCCAAACGAGCCAGTGTGGGAATTTGATCAACGGTACAAGACGTTGATAGAAAAGGTGAGTTTCAGAATAAATGATATGCAGCACAAAGAGTGGTTCATCGCAGGATTGGTGCCATGCATTCGCGGACCACTAATGCAACAAAAGGTAGCAACACAGGCCGAGGCATTGGAAATTGCAATGAAGTTGGAGTCTTCACCAATCGATGAAGCAGCAATGGGAATGGATAGGATCCAGGCACAGCTGGCCACTCTAACACTACAATTGCAAGACATGAAGAAGGGGAAGGAAACCTGCGAAGACGTATGGTGCACTAGGTGTAAAACAGAGGGACACCATAAGGACAATTGCCCCAAGTTCTGAGAATATTTACAATCAGGAGCACCGAACCCCCTTCAACAGGGAGGAATGCCTTGGTGTCCTATATGTCCGACCAGAGGGAATCGGACGGAAGAATGTGTGTATTTGCAAAAGATGGTGTCGAAGCCAGTAAACCTATATTGCAATTTTTTTTCGGTCGGTTGGCCACGATGAGAAAGACTACAGGGCCTATGACCTATTGCAAGAACGGACTGCCGATACGTACTTCATTAAAGGGGAAGAGAAACCCGCGGTACAGCAGAAACCGTAGTATACACAACAACCCCAGTTTAATCAACCGCAACAGTGCGATCAAGGGCAGTATGGGAACCCGCAGTATTCGCCGCTGCAGTATGGGAAGACACCATATCAACAGTCGCAGTACAGGAAGCCACATCACCCACCATATGGGCCACCGCATGGAGGTTTTAGAGGAGGATTCTAGGGAGGTCGAGGTGCTGGCGTTGGATGCGGAGGAGCTGTTGGACGAGGACGAGGTCCGATTATATGTTATAATTGTGGGCAGCAGGGGCATTATCAGAGGGATTTCCCAAACCCAGCACCATAGTGCATGTATTGCAGCGTTGAGGACTTCCCACAGCTCATCGTGAAATAGCAGACCCAGAACATGCCCCAGAACCAGAATCAGAATACACCATCGACTATAAAAATGATATTGACGGATGTTCGGAAACACAATGCGACTATTGGAGTCGTGACACAAGGAGAAGCTGTGACAGCAATAGACAAATCACAAGCTACCGTCCGACCAACAACACGAAATCATGTCACCTTTGATGCGGAGGTCTAAAGGGATGTCTTTTTGAAAGCACAAGAGGCAATGCGACAGAGGAGGCAGTTACCTCTTCGGGAAGAAGTTATCTACGATATGCCACCGATGTTCAACACGATGAAGTCGCAGAGGAAGGATAACACTTTAAAATCCTTCTTGGAGAGTTTCCTGGAGTTGGAAAAGGACCAAGACGCACTGGAAGAAATATCCAGTCTGTTGCATCGACGGGAGGGTGCACGCCATGATCAAAAGGTCAATCACATACACAAGAGAAAGACGGGGAGAGATATGCGAATGTCGGCACAAATTGGAGCATTTGATGTCGACTCCATCTATTATCTCCTTAAATAAACATAGATAAGTTGATTTTTCTAGGTGATAGGAAGTCTTTCAATTTTTCATTTTTATATACATTTGAGATTCTTTTTCAAGAGTTTTAAGTATGTAATAAAGTTTGAAACAACATTGGATATCACTTTTTCTTCAAAAATAAAATTCAGGTTTCGGTGGCTTAGGCAAACATGGAAATTGTTCATTAGCCACCAAAAACCCAACTTTCGGCAGCTTACAGTGTAAAGGCAAAATTATTCAAAGCTACCGAAAGAAGAGGCATTTTCAACGCTTTTTCGGCAACTCACGTGTTCAAAGGAAAAATTATCCCAGCTACCGAAAGTAAGTCGTTTTCAAATGGTTAAGATGTCTAATCAAGGGCTAAGTCATGAAGTTTAAAAGGGATTCAGCATTCCTTAGCTGCCAAAAAGAACAAGGATCGACAGGTCACGATCTGATGATTAAGCATTTGGTGTAATTATGATTTGATTTAAAAACCTCAGATCCACTAAACATCACACCTATCCTATCAAGCTAAAATCCAATTATGCGCATCTATTGTTCATAAATCCTCCACTTTTCGAATCTTCCAAGTCGGTTAATTTCAAATACCAAGCAGTCGGTACATCTCCCTCAAATTCAGGGCTTAACCCAAACACGTCCCTCATCTCTCGCCTATGCCTTTGCTGAGCCTAAACTTCCTAATTCTACGCTAGTCCTGTCTCCCTTAGCCCGAATTGTCCATTGCAGGTACAGAAGATCAGGTCCATAATGATGACGGGAGGAATTGCGCTTAGGAAGGAGCTAAATGATATTGGTTATCTTGAGTCGCATCCTGAAGTATGTCAGCTCTTGAAAAAAGTGGGATGCTTCAACTACTGTCAAAAGATTCAAAGCTCTCATCAGCAAGTTGCAGAGACCTTTGCATTGTCATTTGATGAAAACAAAGCTCGAATTGGAACAGAAGAGTTCCAAGTGGATGAAGGCCTCATAGTAGCATCCACAGAAATTCTAGGGATAGGAGAAAGATGGTTTAAGACCACCATCACTAAGAATGTTGAGTTCATATCATATTTAAAACCTGCACGCAAGAACATCACCTGGAACAGAGATGTCCCCATGTCTTTCCTGGAGGAGAATTGGCAGCACCTACTAAAGGCCATCTTGGTCTATTTTACATGCAAGGGTAGATATTCCAGAGTTATGATCTATCATTTCAAATTATTGAACCATTTCACTGGCAGAAGTCCTTTAAATCTACCCTTCTATCTTCATAAATCCAAACAAAGATGGCTCACCAAGTCTACGCAAAGCCAAGCAAAATTCAAGGCAGGCTGGTTCACCATGGCCTCAATAAACTTTTAATATCAGATCAGCTACAAAGGAGAAACAAAAATTGGGGATTTTTCCTTTTATGGAATGAATTTAAAATAGAATTACAGCCTGAAGACAAGGACAAGACTTCATCTAATAAGTCTTCCACCCCCGGAAGTGAAAAGAGAAAAAGGAGAGCCATCTCTCCATTTCCAAAGGTGTAGCTTTCCCCTTCTTCTAAACCTGAGAGGATTAAGAAGAAGTTAGATTTCAGCACGGCTACAGAAGGAGAAGTTTCTCCAAAGGTTAAGAACATCCTAAATCTCCCCTACACAGACTCTGAGGATGATGAGCAACAAGAAGTCGCAGCAGAACATGAAGAAGCTGCAATAGAATGAGATCCTCAAGAAGCAGCCCCACATGGAGAGCAGATGACAGGATATGAAGATTTTCCTTCACCTACACCTAAGGAAGAGCAAGATCAGCATGTTGCTGAAGCATCAACCAACAAAACAAAGAATTCTTCATCTCAGAAGATCAATCAAATTCTAAGACAGGTATATGAGCTCGAAATACTTCAAAGAGTGAACAAGAAAAAGAATTAAAAGTTGACTGAAAGAAATACTGAATTGTGTGTCTCCTTCCAAGGGCTAACCAAAAAGCATAACAAGTTAAAAGGGAGAAATATAAGATTGATAAGAGACAACATCAAATTGAATAGGAAGGTCAAGCTTCTGAGAAATAAGAAGATGTCTCCAAAACCCCAGCCTAAGACACACTCAGACTTTGAAACCCTAGCAGCAGTAGCCATCAGTCTCGCTGACAGTCCAGAGCTAGCCCAGGGTGCAAAAAATTCCAATCAGCAAAAATGAAGATTAACAGAAACCAGGAAGCGTATTTTGTGAAATTTTGTAAGTTAGATCAAATAGAGCTTTCAGTGGCTTAGGCGAACATGTCGAATTGTTCATTAGCCACCGAAAGCAGATTTTTTGGTAGCTAATAGAATTAAAATCCATCCTTTCTAGTTACCGAAACTGTAAAAATCACAGAGGGCTTCCATTTTTGCATAAGACAGGGAGTCCTAAATATTTATGCTTTGAAGATTTTTTCTACAGCATGATGAAAGTAGAGGAATAAATACTAAGTTTCTGGCTCAGTTTTGGAAAAGCCAAGGAAGTGGAAGAAGCAAAACTTCTCACCTATTTTAGAAAACAGCTGGACCATCTGCCAGGTAGCAGTCTCGACCTCCTCCAGCAAGGACTTTTGCAACTGTCGAAGACTCTGAAGATCTGTTTAATATAGAAATCTTAACCAAGAAAATAGGATCTTTCCCTAGTTTATAGTGAAGTTGTTTTAAATGAACTATTTTTAGTAAAGCAGTTCCATTTTATGAGGATCTAAAGCTGTCATTGTAAAGGCTATAAAGCCCAAAACTTCAGATGAAGTAAAGGTTCGATTTTGAGTATTCTACTTGATTGTTTTTGTAAAGAGGCCCCTTTCTTTAATATGATCAGCCTGCAAGCTTCTTTCATTCATTGTTGTCAGACCTTTTCTTCCTATTTCTGTGATATGCTATTGAGTTGAATGGTATTCTTTGTCTATGTTTATAATCTAGGTAACTGTCATCTTACTATTGATTATCAAATTAGAATCATTAGCACTCATTGTTATTTAATTAGCCCATCATATGTAATTGCCTTATATATGTTCTAGTTAATTGACCAGTTTCTTTATCCTTTTACCTATCTGATAATAGTCCTTAAAGGCCTTGCATTGTTTGAGTATATTCAAGATTGTCTTGAGTAGATAATTCAGTGAGTTAGATGTTCATTTTGATCCACCTACATATCCATCATTGAGAAAATAGTTAAGTTATCAAGCTCCTTTGACCTACAGCCTAGAAGGACTCCTGGAGAGATAACACCATCATTTTGGACCTAGGATCGGACGTGAACATTCTGACCAAGCAGACATGGGAAAGAATGGGAAAACTGCAATTGGCCTAGTCGGCGGTGCAGCTGCGAATAGCAAATCAGAGTAAGGTTACTCCACTTGGTCAAGTGTGTCAGCTCCCAGTTGAAATTGAGGGACTCAGAACATATGCCGACTTCGATGTAATAGAGATTGTTGACAACACCAGCGCCTATCTAGTACTTCTAGGGATAGACTAGGCAATGGAAAACCAAGCTATTATCAACTTCAAGAAGCGGACTATGTCATTTGAGAATCTCAAGATGAGGGTCATCTCACCTCATGATCCTACGAAAGGGCAACGATATGTTGAACCAGCAAGAGATGAATTTACAGAGGGATGGGATAGTGTATACAACATATTTGAGGATTATATTAATCCTACCGCAGATGGAGAACTGAGATGGCGCAATGTCAGTTTGACATCGTCAGATTCAGATGAGGCGCTCGGTAATTGGCAGAATCGGTTACACAAAGTGTCATTCAAGAGGTGTGCACGGATCACACAGTCACTGCGATGGGTAGCCACGGAGGAGTGCGCGCTACCTACATACGAAGGATTTCCCAATTTCAACAAGTTTCTCACTGAATTTGAGGAGAAAGTGGCACAGTCGCAACGGCTATTGGCCTTAGAGGAAGCCTTGAAGGCTACTCCTGCGCGCTGGTGGGCGGCGCACAAGTATAATATCACAACTTGGCCACTATGTCGACACCTCATGGAGGTTAGGTTTGGTAAAGTTGTGGGATATGATGGAAATAAATATGATGGAAGAGGAGATCCGAGGGAAAATATGAATGCATGTCAACACCGATGGGGTTCACGAGCGAAGAAGGAGTGGGTACATGCATTCGTGCACATTGGATGAAGTACCTTGGAGTTGGTATGTCGCAGCAGAACTACGACGCGAGAAGACCTCTTGGGAACAGCTCACCATTGGCTTCAGCCAATCGTTTTGTTTCTCAGATGAAAACCCCTTCATCCATACTGTGCTACAGGTGATCCGCGAGAAAATATTTGAAGGAGTACCGACAGAGCAACTATGGCACTTCAATGGACTACGACACCAGAAATGTTGATGGATTGTTATAATATCACGAGACAGCCCGACGATGAGGATGATCTGAGGGCTATATATGTGCCGAAATCAGAAGGTAGTCACAGTGTTGAGGCACCAAGAGTACCTTCCGACAGGTTTCAGCAACCATTGAAAATCAAGAAGGTGAACATTGGATCAGAGGAGAATTCAAAGTTCGCAAGTATTGGAGACTACTGGGATGAGTCGACCATTGCGAAGATGACTGATCTGTTACATGAGTTTCAGGATCTGTTCCCAACGAAATTCTCGGAGATGAAAGGAATTTACGGGGGCTTAGGTGAAATGAAGATCCCCCTGAAACCCGATGCAAAACCAATCAAGCAGCGGCCTTATCGATTGAATCCAAGGTACAAGGAACAGGTACAAGCTGCGATTAACATAATGCTAGATGCAGAACCAACGATGGATGAGTTCGAGAAGTACACCACAACGACCAAGAGGAATCGAAAGAGATCAGCGATAGAAGATCACTATAAGGAGTATGTAATCCAAACTCTACGATGATGTATCGACGTAGCGGAGCTAGCGGCGTCGCTAATAGAATAATGCAGTTTTCACAGCAAAAAAAAAGAGAGAAAAAAGAAAGGGGTGGTGTCGACAAGCTAATCGTAGGAGATACCAAGACGCAGTACGCTCCAACGAGTCGGAAGCTACCACGACGCGGAGGGGTCCAATCCAACAATAAATGAGCAGTCAAACCACAACGATCGACGGCCAAAATGAAAATAAGGCATAATTAATGCCCGATGCATGCGATGGATTTGGGGAAATCGGCGGTGGATTTGGCAATTATTGTCCAAGATCGGACGGCTGTGGCAGTTCACCTCTATAAAAATGAGGCAGGAGGACAGCTCAACACACTGTGTGTTAGGCAAGAAATTGTAGTGTATGGCAGTTTACATTTCCAGTAGCAGCAGTGAACGACCCAAACCCACGCCTGTTACGCAGGAACAACCAGAAGTCATTTCTACTATGCCACACAAGAACAAGAGGGGTGCCAATCGGCCTCCAACCAAGCGCCGAAGAAAGGGACCCGAACCTCAGCACGATTCACCGACGAAGATGTAGGTACCTCAAGCGTTGAGGTACTGCAAGAAGTGCATTATGAACTAGTAATACCAAGGTATGTGCCGCCACAAAAGAGAGGGGCACCAGCGCTGCGAGTCGACAAGAACGAATGGTAAAGTATTGCATTGGCGTCGATACCGCCAAGAGTTCCTCGAGTTGGGAACATAGAAGCAAAGTTGCAGAAATTAACGTATAGCGACCATGACCTTGCGAATTTCAAAGAGAGCACAGAAGGATATGATGATGTCCACCATGAAGGAGGCCCAACAACGAAGGAACCCAAAGGATGGGCGGTGGGATTGGAGCAGTCGGGGTTGGTAGGCCTCACCCACATGCCACACTTCGAGCGGTCAGCATAGGTTAATGCATGTGTCAAACAATTGTTGGCTTGTTTTCATGGTGGGTACCTTTGGCTGCATGAGAAGATTCCAGTCACAGTCGATGTGATTGCAAGAATCACCAGACTACCTAAAGACAGGGCCGACCCTTCCCAATTTTTCCAGGGGAAGGATAATGACAAGAAGCTTGCAGAAATATTGAGGATGAAGTACGGCATGAACAATAATACCAGAGGATACATGATCGACACAATCAAGAACCAAGTCGACAAGGTTGCGGCAAAGATAATCGCATTTAAAGTAGTGCGGAAGAACAGACCCAGGGAATGTAACTCAGGCATCCTTGCTACCACAGAGCTCTGTGCCAGAGGAGAGCAGCTGAATTGGTCCAAATTCCTGTTGCATGAACTGGTCAAAGATGCATACGATGTGTAGGAGAAAGGGAAGTCGTTTACCTACTCATGGCTCATGATGTTGGTCGCATTGGAAGGTTGGAGGGAACCTGAGCACTACTGGGTATGAACACACCAGAAGCTTAGGTACAAGAAGGAGCGCGATACCAGAATTTATGGGCAGCAACTGATAAAGAGCGGCAGAAAGACAACATTCTACAATTTTATGTGTTTTTAGAAAGGTTGCGCATGGATGCACAAATGATACCGTGAATATCAGAGAAAGCAGCAATGAAGTACCGACTGATCGCAAGACTATCGATCGAGTCCCACACAATTTTCATTCAAGCTCGAGGAGATAAGTCGCATCACTAGAAACCAACGCAGTATAAGCTCACCAAGGAAGAGTTGGACGCCATCATTGAAAAATGGCCGACAGAGTGGAAAATTCCAGCAGAGGAGAAGGATCTCTTGAATGAGAAGCCAACAGCTCGAATAAACCCGAGTGAGGAAGAAAAAGGTTCAGTCAGTCAGAAGGAAGGTACAGAAAAATACGACTCTACAAAAGACCAATCGAAGGGGTCCAGCCATGATGGAGCCTTAATAGCAACTACCCCGACATATTCAGAATTAGAGGAACGAAGGACAAAACGAAGGATGGACCGAGGTGAAGGAAGCACTAGTGGCAGTCTTCCCGAAGAAAAGGTTAATAGACTCCTGGAGAAATTAACCAAGGTCATAGAAGATAATAGTGCGAGAGTCACACAGCACTCCAGCGAATACTTCCATCAGGTAACCAAACTGTTGTCCTCACTGTCAAATGCAGTTGTAGATTACATTGTACTACATGGGGAAGTTCAACCGAGTGCGTTGACACAAAGGTTTGAAGTGGAGGTCGGCACGAACCCCAGAATAGTTCAGATTTTTCCAAATGCAATGAAAATAGGAAATGATGAGCTGGATGTAGAGCTAAGGAAGTTCGACACAATCATAGTAGATTTCAACCTACTATTGTTATTGACGCTACAGAGAATCCAAACCGTGGCAATGAAAGAACTCAGCGAACGCGAAGCTTCCATACATGACATGATGGTGCGCTACAAGAAGCAGGCGCAGGACATCGAGGAAGAGGCACGACACCTTCAGGAAGAGAAGGCCCAAACATTGGAGGAGAAGGAGAAGGCCCTGGCGGATAGGAAGCGGCTTGAAGAGGCACTATCCACTGTATGCGCGAAGACTCCTGAAGTAGAGCAGAAGGTGCTACCAGAGGCGAAGGCCATTTTGTTGGGTGTAGTGATCACCAACTTAAGGAAGGAGAATGCAAAATTGCAAGCAAGGGCTATACCGATCACACCGCCGGAATAGATTCAGCAGCGGCAGGTTGCGATCGAAGACACCGTGGCAAAAATCTTGGAGATGAAGAAAGCAGTCTAGACAGTTGTCGAGGGTCCTTTTGTGCTTAACCTGAAACTTAACAGACTAATACAAAACAGATTATATAGCATAATCACTAGAGAAATAAAATAAATTAACTGAATAACTTAGAAAATATAGACAAAACCATAACCTGTCGACCATAGGTCATGACAGTTGTCGAAGGAAAAGTTGTCGTTAATTCAATCCATCTTGTGCATTTTCATCCACATCTTCCGTAGGATCCCTCTAGCAAAGCTCTATTAACCATTGGCGAAGCAACCGTTAGCTTCGCCACCCAACCATATGCTCATGCTTTCAGTCGCATGGCCACCCCCGAGCTTCGGGTCGTAGATCTCACACACACAATTCAAGAAACTCCTCAATGGGTTTCCTCCCCACAAGACTTTCTAGCCAAACCCCAATAGCAGCAAGTCACTCACTTTTTCAAGATTACAATAACCATCCAAAAACTAGGTCCTTTACCCATCCCCAAAGCCTTCCTTAAATAGGAAATTCCCCTGCGACACATGTCGCTTCATGAAAAATACCTAATTTCTTAATATTCAAAATGTAATTTATCTCACAAATTCATGTGTCAAGTTTCCTAGAGGAATGCACCTACTTTCCTAAATTTACTCAAGTTTTCCTCTAAGATGCTCACTCTAAATTCTATTTTGTGGGTGCATGTGGTTTAGCTAATAACTCAAGCCTAGGATTCTATTTTGCTCCTAATATAATTATTTCTAATATTTTAAATACTAAAAAGTATTTACATGTGCAAATGCCCAAAAATAATTGTTTTTATTATTTTTAATACTAAAATGTATTTTCTTGAGCAAGTGTTCTAAATGCAATTTTATATGGTTTTTATGAATAAAGTTTACCAATTCATCCCTTCTAGGACCTAGTGCCACACCTTTGGGCCCATCTATCCTTTATGCTCATCTTTCGACATGGTACGACTCCGTCGTATCCATTTCTCGGCAAGGTACCACATCGTTGGGTCCTTGCGTCCATCCTTTCCGTTTCTCGGCAAGGTACCACACCGTCAGGTCCTTCTGTCGATATCTTTTCATTTGACTTGCGGGAACTTCATGTAGGGATTTAGGATCGGTTACCTTCAATCCTCCGTCTACACACTATTGGGGACTAATGGCGCTGAGAAGTAAGTATGTTCTTACTGCGCCCCCCCCCCAACTCATACGTGACCAACTCCGTCGTGGTCCACATTGTACGACTTCAAGCGACCCCAAGTAAGCGGATAAGGGCTTTTGAACTCGGTCATGGGATCCATTGGAAGTCGACATCATCGTCGTCCTTTCATGTATGATTTATTCGTACTCTACGACCCTTTATTTCCTTTGTGTGTTCGTCGGTGAACCGTTTCACCTGTTGCTACACACATTCTCAAAAACACATTAATAATCCTATCCTCATTCATCATAATTATTTTATACATGTTAATCATTAAGCAATTACGATTTACTCATAACATCTTATATCTTGTTAATCAGTAAGGCATTACGTTACATGTATTTCTTTCGTTTTCATCACATAATTCATCATACATCTAGTCAATACACAACATGCTATTTTTCAGATTAGATAATTATTTACTTTCATAACTGTCATACAATTCATTATTTTCATTCATTAGTTGTCGTCACGTACATACTCAGTTGTTCTTCAATTATTCAAAAATATAAATTCAAAGGATTAACTTGTGGGAGCTTCAATCAGTCGGGTCACTCGACAAGTGCCCTCAAGGTCTACAACCGTCTAGGGGCACTACACACGCGAAAGGAAACAACGAAGGGTTACACATTTGGATGAGCTTCAGACGATGGTAGAAGCTCTTGCCACATGCGTAATGGCAGTAAGCACAATAGAATAATTGCGAGCACCCCATAGACCAGCAGGTGGAATACTTCACCCAGCTTAAAGTATCAGTACAGTAAGCGGTCGACCAGATCAAGGGTGCATACGACGACTTCAGGAAGCAAGTGAATGCACCAGAGATGTCCAGCTGAGGTGGCTCGAGGGCGAGCCACAAGTTTGTGTTCGAGGCCTATTGGCACGGGATCGGTCCTCATGAAGTGCGGAAGACGATAGCTACGAAAGGGACAGTCAGCGAAAGAAGAACCAATCACGGAGAACGAGGAAGCGCAAGATTAGTTAGAATTAGTTAGAATTGGTCATGTGGACCATTTTGTAAACGCTTAGTAGCATATAAATAAGAGTAGGATTGTAAGCCTAAGGGAAACCAAGTGATCCATCATTCCATCGATTGTTCTGATCCAGTTTTGATCTATTTTGTATCCGCGATATGATGTATTGACTCTTTCTGTGAAGGTCATTCCATGGGTTTTAATGAATGCATGAAGATGTTCGATTATGGTTCTATCTTTGTCTTTGTTTATGTTAGATGATGAATGTGAATGTACGCAACATGTTTAATGATTTGTGGGTTTGGTAATCATTGTTTATGCGAATGAGTAGGATGATTATGTTGTTGTGAATGTCTATTCTATGTTAAATCTGCGAATGGTTGCATATGTGAAGGATGAATTGGTAGTATAATGCGAAGGATATAATCTCTGGTTTCTGCGATATTAATGTGTGTTTGATTCATGTCCTCAACTCCACTGCAGAAACTTGGTTCCTGCATCCCCCTTGTCCATCTCGGGTGAGACTTCACTCGCTCTGCGAGTGTTGCTGGAAAGGGTTAAACCTTTCCGGGCTGGTGTGTAAGGGATTTTGGGTTGGTGTTTGTTGGAGACAGTGTGAAGTGGACCCCTGTCGATAGACGTTGCGTCAAGATAATCTTATTATATACTTTGTGATTCTCAAATATTAGGGGTAAGGAACACCACATGCAAAGGAGGAGGACAAAGGACTAGCATTGGAAATCATGTGGCATGTATGGATTTCCCATAATGAAGGTATCTTCCAAGAAAAAGAAAAAGAAAAACCTACATTTATACATTAGTCTATCTCTTAAAGGCCAACAAGACATCTAAGGTAAAAGTGAGAAGACAAAAGTACCAACAATCCCGAATCATCATGATTTTGACACATTTGATCCCTATGGATATTTTAATGGAGCATCATAGGGTAAATTGGGGCCAAGTGGGGCAGAGGGTTGGATTAAAATACGACATGGAAATATCCTTTCATTCATTGTAGGATTGGGACATACAACAAATAACAAGGTTGAATTGGTAGTAGTGGGTACTCTTCTAAACTTGTCCTGGCGAATTGGAATAAAAAGATGGCAATCTTTGGTGACCCTTAGTTGTGCTTATAGTGGATCACATGCAATAGTGAACTGGTGGACATCTCTCAACAAGCAAGTGTAAGGTCAATGAAATATATCCTATCTCATATGCATCATACCACCCTTTCTCACATCTATAGGGAACTTAATAGGGTAGCAAACTTCTTGGAAAAAAGGGAAATCCAAGAACTTGAAGGTAAATTAAATGTGTTGCACAATTTGGTAGGGATCTCCCTCCAAAGTTCTCGAATACTTCCATAGAATAGTTACAAGAATATTTTTTGGACATTATGAACGTTTTCCCACCCATCTAGGGATATAAAGGTTTTTGGAAATCTCATATGATGTACTAGTGGATATTCAACCATCATGGCAAATTATTATGGCCTCTTTTTTTAGCTCTTTTGAGCATATAGAAAAATCATTGACATATATATCAAACTTTATATATACAGTGTATATAAATACTCTTTTTATGTCCTCACAAGGGACTATATATTTTTCGTTCAATTGTATTAATAACCCAGTACATGGCAAGAATATCACTGTTTTCTTAAGTCTATGACAGAGTTACAATTTTTTATATTATATATATTTTTTTAAACATTTATCTCAATACTCATTAGTTGTTGCTTGATGACGTTGGCCTCAATATTTGGTGCCCAGGCCTTGGCGGCGGGAAAACGTCATTGGGGTAGCAGGGTGTGCTAATTTATTGGTTATAGTTTCAATCTATACTATGTTTAAACCTTGTTCATCACACACCCTTAGTCATAAAGTTTGGCAGTGATGTCAATATCACTAGTCCACATCTAATCAAAATGAAGCAGTCTCTTACTAATTGAAAATAGATTGAAGTAATGCGGTAACTTATTTATTATTATAGCGCCTTAGTTGGCCTGGGGAACTCATGATAATTTATTATGCATAGGGTTCCTGCAAGCTGGTAGTGATTTTGGTGAAGAACCTAATCTATAGCATTAAAATTGGTCTCTCTCGCTGTGGTTTCTCATTTTTTTCTGCAACAAACTACTGGAACTAACCACAATCTCTATGATCTGGTAAATAAAAAATCTTGGTGGCATCCATTTATGCTAATTCGTGGCATCTTTCTTTATGATAATGTTATGGAAAGGCAGGCACGCTATACTTATTCATGTAATGGTATCCATAACATTTTGTTAACACGTTGACACAAGTATGTGAATGATATTCGCATGATTTAGCAATGATCTTCCTCTTTAAACCCAACAATTTGTCAATCGAAAGGATACTTAATATCCCTCAACAACATGGTGTTCAACGGATGCAATGGTATGGAAATATCCCTCTTTTAGTACAAATCCATGGTGGATCAAAAATTTATTGACAAATTGACCAGGCTTAGAGATGGTCAAGTCAACGTAAATGTGGCAGAGATTGCTACAATTTGATTTCCTGGAAATTACACCTGCAAAAGACAATAGAAAACAAATTTTGAATACCCCTTCAAGATGCGCAAGAAGATAAATCTGAAATTTTGCTTTGTTAACAAACTAATTAGCAAGCTCTATAATTATTGGTGAACTCAAATTCATGCATCCACTTCATTATAATTGAATTCATGCCTTTAAATGTTCATTACTTAATGTACCTTGCAATATGTATAAACATAAATCCAAAAAATGAGTAGAGGAAATATATATATATATTAATGGCAAAATATACATTCTTTTGAGAAAAGCATCATTCATACCAAAAAGAATGTATTATTTCTATTAATCTTTAAAAAAATGTTTTAGTGGTGTCTAAGTTTGACAAGTTCATTTTAACATATTATTTTACTTTGATTTATAGACAAATTATAATAATTTTTAATTTGTATTAATTACTTTTTTTAAAGGTTGTATTCCAATCCCCTTGTCTGTAAAAATTACCTCTAAATCCAAACAATATTATATGTTGAGTATATTAGTTTGTTTCTTAGTACTTGTGGATAACCATAACCATGCTCGTATTGTATTTTATTGTATGTTTTTAGTATTGTACTGGTATAGGCTGGACAGAGATACACATACACGTTTGCTTCTGTGTAGTTGTATTTATGTTTATTGTCAATAACCAATGAGGAGGGGGAGTTGGTCGATAAGGTTGTGCAGCGGGTAGTGGAAAAGTTGGAGAAAACACGCTTCCACATGGCCAAATATCCAGTCGGTTCGGACGAAAAGGTCCAAGAGTTCGAGTAGGTGTTATCGCAGTAGCAGAGGGGAAAACCTCAGGTCGTGGGGATCGTCGGTATGGGTGGAAATAGTCTTGTTTATTCCCTATACTATCCATCTCGGTTCCGGAGGTGTCACGTTCGGATCTTTCATAAGACCGTAAGTGTGTGTAATTATATACATATATAGATAGATAGATAGATAGATTAATATAAAATCTATTTGTGGGTGTATGTTTTAACAAAATTATGGTTTAACAAATTGATTTTAAAGAAACAAAATTTACATAATGTATCAAATTATGATAACATTTTAAGTTTCATCATCTTATTCATTGTAGGAAACTTGAGGTTCGATGGCTAAGTAGTTTTGTGGCAAAAGAATTTTTTCCCTGTTATAATTTTGTGGCAAGAGTATCATATTCTATAGCTTTTGTCTTATAGCAATAGTTGTTATTGCTATTAGCAACTGCGGGGAAATTACCACCTTGTGGCTCTTATTTTTATAAATAAAATGGTTAGACTTTTTTCATCTTAAAAACATATATTGTGTATAATTTTAAGATTACAATAAAGGAATTATTTTTAGTATATAATTGTCATTTTCTCAAATTCCACACCAATTATAATGTTCTCTTTTAATTATGTTGCAAGGCATTTCTCTTATGGAAGTGTATGCCATAGTGTGATGGTTAGAGCATTGAGAGTTGTTCAAATGTGTTGATGACCATTGGAGGCCTTTCCATCATTGATCATCATTCTATAGAATAGGTGATATGTAGTGAGTTTCGATGTCAATATTATTGTATTGGTTGATCACACATTGTTAGGAAATCTTCCATGGAGATAGTGTTTAGTGCTACTTTGTCATCGTCCAATAGATGAGTGCTTGTCCATGATGTAACAAAATTGTTCTTCTCTTGGAAAACCTTCAAGCAAGTGTGAACATGATCACTTAAAGGATAAATATTAGAGAGTTGTCATGGGGGGAGATTACACTCAAGAATCCACTAGAGCTTCCCTCCATTTCTAATTGGCTAATAGTATACAAAATCCACATGTTTCCTTTTGATATCCCAACTTTGTATTCCATGCTTCAACATCTGCAACTTCTTTACATGTGACCATCCTTCTTGTTGTTGGTTGGTGCTCAAAATTATTATGGTTTGGCCTTGATGGAAACCTTAGAATATGTGTTACACTTTCCCATTTTGGTATTGAAGCACACGAGGAACTGGAATCCTCAAGCAAGGTCATTTTGGAAACTCCACTATGAATAAGTGATTTGTCATTGCTTTGGATTGAACTCCACTATGAATAAGTGATTTGTCATTGCTAGCAACATTAAGCAAGCCTATATACTTAGTCAACCATTCCCTCCATGCTTGCATCGGAGTAGGGATACACTATGCAAAAAATGAAAGTAGTTCCAAAGGAGGAGAGTGCCTTGTTTCTTTTCATCAATGGGGGAGTTGAATACAACATACATCCATGTTTGAAAAGAGAATGAGAATGATTTGTGAGGGTGAGCACAAATTTGAAGCAACCGATTAAAGCATTCACCTTCAAAATCAAAATGATTCCATAATTTGAATTTGTCAAAGGAAAAACTGGTAGAAAAGGTTGGTATGCTAAGGAACCAAACATGAAGGCCATCTAAATGAGAATGAGGTTTTGTAGGAACTATAAAATAAGAGGGAGATTGCAAGAGTTTTTATAACACGAGACTCCATATATTTTCTTAATGCTCATTAAAACAATAAATATTATATTTATTATATAATGGACACACTATTAAAATTCAACTATGATAATTGGAATTTGCTCATTAAAACAATAAATATTATATTTATTATATAATGGACACATTATTAAAATTTAACTATGATACTTGGAATTCTTGTATAAGTATGGATTATGGATCTAGTGCCTACTATTACATTTGGTGATATATGGAGGATAGTGATATGAGGAAAAAGACATATTTTATTCTTATCACTAATATGTAGTTTATATGAATGTAGAGATACAGTCTAGAAAATATAGGCTCCTTTTGGTTGAAATTTTTTTTTTTAAAGTTATTATAACTTTGATTTTATCTGGAATATCAAGTTATAATTTTTTTTTAAATTAAAAAATAAAATAAATTATAATAAATATTTCAACTAAATTTGAATTTAAAATATAAATAATTATCATTTTTTAAATAAAAAAACTTATTTTTTTAATTTAAAATAATAATAATAATAATAAATATTTAAAGAATTAAGTTTTTAACTAATTAATAAAAATATTATATTCAAAGTTTTTGTAAATACTATTTCCTAATTAAATCATTTGAAAATCATATTTTTCTTCGAATAAATCATTTCAAAATTAATATTTTAATATTAAATCTTCAATTAAAAAAATATTATTTTAATATTAAATTTTCAATTCAAAAAGTTATTATTTTAATATTAAATTTTCAATTCCAAAAATATATATTATTGAATTAATTATAATAAACTAAGTTTTTTTAATTAAATATATTTATTTTAACATACTAAAATTATTTTTAAAAAATTCCCTTACTCATGTAATTTTTTTTTTAATTATTAAAAAAAACAACTCCCACTTCTCTCTCATCTCGCTCGTTAAAAATCTTTAACTGAAAAAGATTCCCCTAGAAAATGAACCTTGGTTAATTAATTGGGATTTTGTGGAAAAATCTCTAACTAGAAATTATCTTTCCGAGAATGAACTTCGGCTTAGTTGGGATTTCGTTATCTATAGACATGTATGGTTTGGTGGATTTAGTTTTCACTATTGGTTTTTATGATGGTTGTATATTTTCCATGGTGGTTGAATTTTTTTTAAATGATGGTTGAATATTTTTTAAATGATGGTTGAATATTTTTTTTATGGTGATTGTGTGTTCTAGATAATAGATGTATAAACTTTTTAAAAGTTGTGTTGTATATAAAATGGAGAGGTTCATAAATTTGATTATAACTAGCTCCATTTGTTATTTAGATAGTCATTTTGATTCTTTGCAGGTTAATTGTTATAATATTGCAATATCTTAGTTTTAAATCAAATTATGACAATGCATCATGAAATCTTTTATTAGTAATGGTGTAATAGATTAGTTTTAAGTCTATTAAGAAAATTAGTGTTAATTAAAAAATTCATTACAAAGTAGGATAAAGATGAGAAACATTTTTATAAAAATAAATAATTTGTAATTGTTGCATCTTAACAACCTAGGATTGTATGTATTTTTCTTACTTTTATAGAACACACTTACTTTAAAAAATAGCATTTTTTTTCAAACTACCAATCAAATAAACAAAAAATAACTGTCAATTGAGTGTAGATTGGGTGGTTGGGAGGAATATTGTTATCCTCCTCACCTGGGTTCAAATCTTGCTTTGTGACATTTGCTCCGTGGGAGCGGACTTTCTATGTAATGATTGTAATTTTGGCCATACCTTGATTCTCCGGAATAGCAGGTGTTGGCATTTTCCCGATGGATGTAGCCCTCTAACAAATGGTGAACCATCATTTTAAAAAAAAAAAACAGATCAACATGTGCTTTCATGATGATGATTGAAGCATGCCTCTTGGTGCTTTTTTTTCCTCGGGAAAAAAATGCAATTTATATATTATGATAAACCACATTGTACATAGATCTCTCGATCTTCAAAGCATCAATACCAAGTGTCAAAACTGGTTTTGTTCCCCAAAATGCATAAAAAGGTGCTAAAAAACAGTACATACTGCCCAAAAAAGACCTCTTAATATCCATCACAGAACGATTGAGAAGGATAGTCAAATAAATCTAAAAAGGGCCAGGATCAAACACAAACTCGGAATCAGCAATCTTCTTCCATCTTTGCCACGAGCCAACATCTAACATAAGACCTTCTTTTGACAACCGATCTAAGATTTTATTCCTTTCTCTGAAAATGTGGGAATAGCTTATGGATTGAAAGAGACCTTCTAGACGAATAATTTATGCATAAATAGGAGCAAGTAGAATGTTTCTTGGATCCCTCTTCATCTTTAAACGGTCAATAACTAACTTAGAATCCCCAAATACCTGTAATTGTTGTGCTCCCTTCGAATGAGCCAATGATAAATACAACTTTAGAGGCATCATCTTAGGTCTGTTATTGGTACTAGGGCCCATATTAGCTCCAATGAGAATCTGTGATGTGAAGGATGTCGCCAGCTCCACCCACTAGTGGATTACCTTGAGAACCTCCATCAAAATAGAGCCATGGAACTAGATGATCAATTAATTCTTCCACTATAGTTTTGAGTTCTTTGGAGTTTACCTCTTGTGGGAAATGTCTAAGAATAACTAGACCTTGTGATGCACAAATGATTAGATGAATGAATACATCCTCAAAGATAACCATGTTCTTGTGAGTCCATACCCCCCAACAAAAAATGAAAGGTAGCACCAAGAAGTCTTTGAGAATCCAATTTGAGGACCATGATGCTAGGGCAAGGGGCAAAGAAGGACCATCCCAAATGAAAGGTATGCCACATACAGGAATGGCGTGATCCCACATCTGCTAGATATATGAATAAGAAATGAAGAGATGCTCAACACTCTCCTCTTCTACTTTACACAAAGGACAACGATTGGGGCCACACCAAAATTTTCTGAGCAATTAATTTCCAAATAGGGATCTTGTTAGAAAGAACCAACCAAAAAAATACTTTTGATTTGGGGGACATTTGTACCTCCAAATAGCAGTGTGCCATCATTGCAGGTATGGAAATATCTCCTCTTCTCTAGCGACCAGATAACTTAAACTGGGAGTATATGAGCCCCCTTCCAAGTTTCTAGACCATAATAAAACATCCTCCTTATTATTGAGTCTAACATGGTTGTCTTTAAGGATTTTCGTATACTTGAGCCAAGCATTTATGTCCTCCTCTTCATGTATTGCCAAATCATATGCTAAAAGCCATTCTTGAGAAAGAAGAGAAGTATTGATGGGGTCTCTTACCTGCTCCAAAAAGATAATACCATATTCTCCCGATCCACGAGAAAGTCTAAAATACCCACCACATTCGATCCATGGATCCGAACCCACTATGAGCTTCTTACCATTACCAATCTTCCATTCTGACCAATCACCCACGACTGTAAAGGCATTGAGCATAGCTTTCCATATGATGGAGACATTCATGTATGGTTTCTCTATGCACCTGAACCATTCTTCCACTGTTAACGGAGCATTATATTTATGAGTGACCACATTGACCTATAAGCCCTCACTCATTAGGACTCTCCAGACCCCTTTTGTTGCAAGGGCCTTGGAAAAATAGGAAGGGTTCTTTAAACCCCATCCCCCTATATCCTTGGGCCAAGCTAGATTGTTCCAAGTAGCCTAGTACATAGATTAACCTTCTTTGCATCCCTTCCAAAGAAAATTATAAATAGAGATTTCTAATCTAGTCCAAAATGTTGAAATATTGTAACTTCTAAGAATATTCTATTTGTACTTTATTATCCGGAGATGTTTCATTCCTCCGTCGGGACTTTATTATATATCCAGAGATGTTTATTCCTCCATCGGGATGTTGTAACTAGGGTTATTAGACTTTCCTAGTGGGGTCGGCCCTGAGTTAAGTGTTTAGGGGTTATTAGACTCTCCTAGGAGAAGTCGACCCAGTTAGGGTTAAAAGTCAAGTGAAGTAAAGTATAAATAGAGGAGGTGTGTTCCTCATTTGAACACACACTCATCCATTCACTCACTTGTGAATTGCGCATAGGAGAGAGAGAGATCTGCGAAGGAGGAGAAGGAGCTCTTGTTTGGGGATTACATCTTTGTATTGGTTGGTCATCTATATTGAGGAAGCTTTGTTGGGTTTTCTACCCCATGAGGGTTTCCCAGGATAAATCTGTGTCTATATTGTGATTGTGTTTCTTTCAGTGATCCTTATTATGCTCTTGTTGTGAATATTATGCTAAAGTTAAGATGGTATCAGAGCTAGCCTGAATAGGACATCTTTCACAAGGTGAAAAATCTCTCTCTTCTTCCTCCGGTGGAAAATTAGGGTTTCTGTAAAAGTTGGAATTTTTTAAATCTGATTGCATGGCTGGATAGTCCTCCTCAAAAAGCAAAATTTTGAGCCCTAGATCGAAGTTTTTGAGTGGGTAGAACCCCGAGATAAGTCAAACCCTAGTTTTACTTTTGGACCAGAAATTATAGAAAACCAGAAAACTGTGAACCTGAATTCTACAGCAGGTCCGAATTTCGCAGGTCAAGTTTGAAGGGTGAACAGTTGAAGTTTCCAGAAACCAAGTACACCAGTTAGGTCGCCTCAGTCAAGCACATCTCCTGGTAAGGTCAGTTTTTCATTTTGAGAATTTTCAATTTTTGGTGACCTCCTGGATAAGATGGCCCCAAGCACTAAGCTTGAGGATAAGCTAGAAGGCATAGAGAATTTTCTGGCATGGAAATATAGGATTGGTCTCATTCTTGAAGAGAACAATCTTGCCCAATACATCAAAGATGAAGTTGCAGAACCTGCGGAAGATGAAGCTAAAGAGAAGCACAAGAAGGACTTGATTAGGGCAAAGAGAATCATTGTTGATTCTATCAAAGACCACTTGATTCCCCAAGTGTCATCCAAGAAGACCCCGAAGGAAATGTATGATTCCCTAGCCAGAATGTATGAAGGGAGGAACATCAAGAGGAAGATGAAATTGAGAGTTCAATTGAAGAGCACCAAGATGAGTCAAGGAGAATCTATTCAAGATTACTTCACAAGGGTCTCCCAGTTCAAGGAACAACTAGAAGCCATTGGAGACACCCTTGATGAAGATGAACTAGTCATGACTACTCTCAATGGTCTCTCAATGGTCTCACTAGACCTCGGGATTCATTCATCTAGACCATGTGTGCCACAAAGGAAAGCATAAAGTTCGATATTGTATGGGATGATTGCATTCAAGAAGAGGCTAGAGTAGTCAATAGAGAAGCCTTACTCAAAGAAGATAATCAAGAATTAGCCACCCATACCAAGAGAAGAAGGAGTCAATCCAACTTCAAGAAGGAAAGCCACAAGGAGTCTCAACCTCCACAGAGGTTTCAAAAGAAAAGAGGAACCAATCCAGAAAGAGATCACTCTTCGTACCAATGTTACAATTGTCACAAAATAGGACACATTGCTAGAAATTGTCCTTCAAAAAAGAAAAAGGGTTTCCACCACAGAAGACATCAAGCACATCTAGCAAAAGATGATAGTGAAGAAGAAGAGGAGGAAAGACCTCAAAAGAAAAGAGCTAGTGAAGAAGAAGAGGAGGAAAGACCTCAAAAGAAAAGAGCTAAGGTAGAAGAAGAAGATGCATAAGAGTATGTTCTATTCTCTGCACTCTCTGGGTCTGTAACACCTAGAGAAGATACATGGTGTATTGATAGTGGTGCTTCAAAGCACATGACAGGACAAAAGAAAACCGTTTTCAAGACTTGAAGAGAAGACCTCTCCATAGAAGGTATCATTAGGAGATGACTATCAATATCCCATCAAGGGAATTGGTGAAGCAAGCTACAAGCTTGATTCTGGAACCCCTATGAAGATGAAGGAAGTCTTATGTGTACCAGGTTTGAAGAAGAACTTACTTTCTATCTCAACATTAGATAAGAAAGGTTATAGGGTTGCATTCATATATGGACAAGTACTCATGTGGCCCAAAGGAAAATCAATTGAGGATGCAATTGTTATTGGTGAAGAGGAAGGAGGGCTATATAAACTCAAGGGACATTCAGAAGCATCCCTTCTTCATGAAGCCACTAGCCTAAGTGAGCTATGGCATAGAAGGCTTGCTCACATCAACTACAAAGCACTACCCTATGTGAAAAAGGGAAGAATATCAAGAATCCATTTCTAAAGAGTGAAACAAAGACTAAAAGTACTTTGGAATTGATCCATTCATATGTATGTGGACCAATGCCCTCCACGTCCTTGAGTGGATATGAATACTACCTTACATTTATTGATGACTATTCAAGAAAGGCCTGGATATATTTCCTAAAAGGAAAAGATGAAGTCTTTGGAAAATTCAAGGAATTCAAAGCCTTGATAGAAAATCATTCAGAAAAGAAATCAAGACACTTAGGACAGATAATGGTGGAGAATATACTTCAAAGGATTTTGAAGTCTTTTGTAAAGAAGCTAGAATCAAGAGGGAACTAACCACTCCCTACAATCCTCAACAGAATGGTGTTGCAGAAAGAAAGAATAGAACCATTATGGAAGCAGTGAAGACAATGATACATGATCAAGATCTTCCTATCCATCTATGGGTTGAAGCAACAAGGACGGCAGTCTATGTCCAAAATAGATTGTCTCATAACGCCCTTGGATTCAAGACTCCAGAAGAAATGTTCACAGGGAAGAAACCTGAGGTAAGCCATCTCAAGATATTTGGGTGCCCTGTATATGTTCACATACCAAAAGAAAAGAGAACTAAGCTGGACCCTTCCAAAAAGAAGGGAATATTTGTTGGGTATTGTGAAGCATCCAAAGCATTCAAAATATACATCCCAGGATTCCATCACATGGAAATTAGTAGAGATGTAACATTTGATGAAGAAGCCGCTCTCAAAAGATCTAGAAAGAGCCAACGTGAAGAAGTATATGAAGAAGATATACCTCCTAGAAATACAGAAGTTGTTTCCTTTCCTGAAGAAGAAACACCATAAGACCATGATATGATAGAACCTAAAGAACCCCCACCTATGAACATATCATGAAAGAGAAAGCTAGCATGGGCAAGAGAAATTATACAAGAAGCAGAAAGATATGGAGCTCCAGAAGGCTCCACTAGAACAAGAAAGAAACCAAAACCATTTTCCAGCTATGTGGCTTTGATGTGTGATCTTGTAGATCAAGAACCTACCAGTTATGAAGAAGCAGTTCATAAGAAAGAATGGGTAAAAGCAATGACGAAGGAGTACCAATCAATATTGAAGAATGATATTTGGGATGTAGTTCCCAAACCAAAAGACAAGAGTGTGGTATCCTCCAAATGGATATACAAGATAAAGCATGTTGCGGATGGTAGCATTGAAAAGTATAAGGCAAGGTTTGTGGCCAGAGGATTCTCTCATAAAGAGGGAATTGACTATGAAGAAACATTTGCACCAGTTGCAAGGTACACTTCCATTAGAACCATGATGGCACTTGCATCCATGATGAAGTGGAGTTTACACTAGATGGATGTGAATACAACCTTCCTGAATGATGTAATTAAGGAAGACGTGTACATAGAACAACCACAAGGATTCGAGGTTGAAGATAGAAGAACTTACGTATGCAAGTTGAAGAAAGATCTTATGGATTGAAACAAGCTCCTAGAGGTTAGTATGGGAGAATTGATAGCTTCTTGACAAGCTTGGGCTTTACCAAAAGTAAAGTTGATCTTAACCTTTACCTTAAGGTTATGGATGATGAACCTGTCATACTATTACTATATGTGGATGATCTATTTCTGACAAGAAATGAGAAACAGATCATGGAAAGCAAGAAGAAGCTAGCTACATAATTTGAGATGAAAGATCTCGGATTTATGCATTACTTCCTAGGTTTGGAAGTATGGCAAGGCCCAGAAGAAATCTTTCTCAACCAGGGAAAGTATGTTGTGGAAATCTTGAAAAGATTTGATATGTTGGAATGTAAATCCTTGGCCGCTCCCATGGATTCCAACTTGAATTTGTTAGCTGATGAATCATCAGAATTAGTGGATGTAACTTAGTACAGACAAATTATTGGGTCATTGATGTATCTGACGAATACCAGGCAATATATATGCTTTGCTGTGAACACCTGAGTCAATATCTAGTTGAACCTAGATGTGTTCACCTGATAGCTACAAAGCATGTGATGAGGTACCTAAAAGGTACGATAGACTTTGGTCTATATTATCTTGGAGATCATGACTTCAGATTGTATGGTTATACAGAGGTAGATTGAGCTGGAAGTGTCTCAAACAGAAAGAGCGCATTGGGTGGATGTTATTGTCTGGGATCTGCTATGATCTCGTGGTTTAGCAGGAAGCAGTCCAGTGTGGCTCTCAACATAGCTGAAGCAGAATATATAGCAGCTTGCTCTGCTAGTTGTGAATCCATATGGCTTCGGAAGTTGTTATCGGGACTATTTGACTTAGAGATGGACTCCACTGTGATCCTGTGTGACAACCAGAGTTGTATCAAGATGACAGAGAATCCAGTGTTCCATGATAAGTCAAAGCACATAGAGATCCGATATTTCTATATACGAGATATGGTGCAGAAAGGAGCTATAAAGCTCGAGTATGTGAGCACTGATGAATTAGTTGCTGATGTATTTACCAAACCTCTGTCTCGAGTAAAGTTTGAGTATTTCCGAGACAAGCTTGGTGTAGTTCAGAAGGACCCTCCTCGAAAGGGGGAGTGATATGGTCAATGATGATATTTGGATCGACGATGAAGTCAATGATGAGGATACTTGTATCGATGATGAGGATATGTGTATCGATGATGAGGATACTTGTATCGATGATGAGGATACGTGTATCGATGATGAGGATACCTGGTCTGACGATGATGTCGATGAGTGGTCCTTAGACTTGGTCTAAGTTGATGAGTGGATTGTATCATCCCTGGACACATGTCCTAAAAGGATCCGTAGACTCTTGTCTCTGAGAAAGATGTTGGTAAATCCTAGATTTGTTCTAGGTCACATCCAGTATGAAAAAGGACTGGATCTGTGGTGGTAAATCCTAGATTTGATCTAGGTCACATCCAGTATGAAAAAGGACTGGCTCTGTGGTGGTAAATCCTAGATTTGATCTAGGTCACATCTAGTATGAAAAAGGACTGGCTCTGTGGTGGTAAATCCTAGATTTGATCTAGGTCACATCCAGTATGAAAAAGGATTGGCACTGTGGTTGGGATTGCATCGTCCCTAGACATGATATGGTGTCTTAAATTGATAGGGATTGATCATCCCGTAAGTGGATCAGGATTGCATCATCCTTGGCATTATGTCCTGAAGTGATAGGGATTGATCATCCAGTAAGTGGATCAGGATTGTATCATCCTTGGACTTATGTCCTAAAGTGAGAAGGATTGATCATCACATAATTGGATCATGTGTATTGTAGATTATGATGTTGTTGATCAAGAGATCCATATGATGTTGTTGATCGGAAGATCCAGATGATGATGCTGTTGATCGAGAGATCCAGATGGTGCTGTTGATCGGAAGATCCAGATGATTATGTTGTTGATCGAGAGATCCAGATGATGCTGTTGATCGGGAGATCCAGATGATGATGTTGATGTAGCTGATCAAGTGTTGCAGAAGATGAAGACTCAGTACTGAAGATGTTGATGTTCCAGTATTGAAGATATTGAAGATGTTCCAGTAGTTGTTTGAGTTACTGATGATGATAGAAAGCTTCCAATGATTTATAGATGTATCATGTACATGTTGTTGATGACTCCTTGCTCTTGCATATGTTGTTAGAATATCCTTCTCGTTAAGGGGGAGTGTTGAAATATTGTAACTTCTAAGAATATTCTATTTGTACTTTATTATCCGGAGATGTTTCATTCCTCCATCAGGACTTTATTATATATCCATAGATGTTTATTCCTCTGTCGGGATGTTGTAACTACAGTTATTAGACTTCCCTAGTGGGGTCGGCCCTGAGTTAAGTGTTTAGGGGTTATTAGACTCTCCCAGGAGAAGTCGGCCCAGTTAGGGTTAAAAGTCAAGTGAAGTAAAGTATAAATAGAGGAGGTGTGCTCCTCATTTGAACACACACTCAGTCATTCACTCACTTGTGAATTGCACATAGGAGAGAGAGAGATCTGCGAAGGAGGAGAAGGAGCTCTTGTTTGGGGATTACATCTTTGTATTTGTTGGTCATCTATATTGAGGAAGATTTATTGGGTTTTCTACCCCATGAGGGTTTCCCAGGATAAATCTGTGTCTATCTTGTGATTGTGTTTCTTTCAGTGATCCTTATTATGCTCTTGTTGTGAATATTATGCTAAACTTAACACAAAATACCAGCAAGGACATATGCTAGAGAAACCCAAAAGATAGGGATTGCTTCCATTACAGACTTCACCACGATTAGTTGCCCACCTCTACTAAGCCAGTTGTTACACCATAGTTGAAGTTCTTTTCCAATCTTAGCCAATAACCATGCCAGTCTCTTTTCTGATAAGCATTTGGTTTTAGTACAAAACCCAGGTACTGAAGGCCATACTCAACTTCAGCCAGAGGGAAATCAAGTTGTCCACAAATCCATTATATATCCACATGTTCCATGTTAAGAAAAGAAACTGAAGATTTCCTAACATTGTAGACCATACCCGAGGTGTTGGAAAACAACCTTAGAAAACTCTATAATAAGACAACTTCCCTGCGAGAACCTTTAGACAAGACTAGGATATCATCAACGAAGAACACGTGTGTAACATAAACTAGCTCACCTATAGGAATACCACATAATGAGTCGTTTAGTTTTGCATTATGAATAATTCGGCTCAAACCCTCCACAACCAAAAAGAAGAGAAGGGGAGCCAGAGGGCATCCTTGACGAGAGCCTTTGCCCGGTCTAAACAAGGGTGAGTCTAAGCTGTTGATAAGAACAACAAAAGAGACCGAAAGGACACATTACATAATCCAGTTTACCACCTAAAGGTCAAATCCAACTTGCAGTAGAACAAGTCTCAGATAGATCCAATTGACTCTATAATAAGCTTTAGATAAATCAACATTCACAATCATACTAAGCAGGTAAACACTTTACTTTTGCTGAGTGCAAAACTTCTTGCGATGTACCAATATCATCGTGTATTTGTTTGCCAACTAAAAATGCAAATTGTTTCTGTGAAATAGTTGTCGACAAACTCCCTTTGATTCTTCAAGCAATAATTTTGGCAATCACTTTATAAATGCAATTACATAATGTGATTGGTCTGTAGTCGCCATGTTACCCGTGTTGTCGGATTTAGGGATGAGAGTGATGAAAGTTGTATTAAAAGTTACAAGAATGCTCCCTTTGACTCTAGACTCTTCAACAACTCTAAGAAGGTCCATTTCAAACAACTAGTATGAAGGATCTGAAGAACTCAACACACCAACCATCAGGCCCTAGGCTTTTTTCTTTTTGTAAACTCCAGACAACCTCATTTAATTCATCCAGGGATACTTCTTTGGTGCTATTAAGTGAAGCATTCACTTTCTATTCACATAATGAAATTTGATTGCTATTTGTAATCCATTATTGTAGGGAGACAAAAATGTTATCATGTGAGATAAAATTCAACAAAACAAATTTGCTTTCACAAAACTATTATCTAAGATCCATAGTTTTTTTAATCAAATTTTGGGAGTGCAACAATATATGCATTGAGAGAAAGTTTCTATTTTTAATTTACATTGTCAATATTTATGTATGATTTTTTTTTCTTTGTATATCATGTTATCTCTAAAGAAAACTTGTTTTCTTATCTCTACCATTTCTCTTTTATTTAGCTAACTTCAGTCATTTTTAAACTATCGAAATGCTTAGCAAACAAATTGAATTGAAACTTATCTCACCAGTGTTTAGATACATCAATAAGTTCTCAAATTCTACATTTTACATGCTTCAACTACCTACATTTTACATGCTTCAACTACCATATTCATATCTCTATTGACTTCACTCATCTTTAAGTGGTCCACATTTTACATGTTCCAACTACCATATTCATATCTCTATTGACTTCACTCATCTCTAAGTGGTCCAAATGCTTAGCAAACAAATTGAATTGAAACTTATCCCTCGGTAAGTTCTCAAATTCTACATTTTACATGTTCCAATTCCCATTTTCATATCTCTACTTTATTAGTATGCACTTTTTATAACTTGGTAATATAATTTTTCTTGTAATAAATATTATAAATTAATTAAATTACATCTAAATGTTTTTTTACAAACATAAATCTAGATAAACTCAGAGTCTAAATGGTCTAAATGGGTGACGATTTCGCTGTCTTTTTTTAACAGCTTTTTTCTACACACAAAATCCAAATCTTGCAATTTGAATAATACAAAATTCAATTTTTTTTAAAATTTTTACCAAATTTAGATTAAAAAATTAATAAAAACACGTTTTTCAGGTTAATGACCATCATCATTATCTTTTATCTTTAATTATCAATATTAAATAAGTTAATAGAGTTTTTAATAAAAATATATTTGATAATTTATCTACAAAGTCAATCTAATTACGAAATTGGAATTGGTCAATAAAGTCGTTATAACAAATAACTTTTGCTTGAGGGTTAGCTGTTTTTGCTTTTGTTTAGAAATTGTTATTTTTGTATTTTGGGGATTTTAGAAATTGAGATTGTCTGTTCCAAATTGATTATAGACTAATTGCTCAATTTTAAAATTACCCAAATCACCAAAATTACAATTTAAACACTTTAAATTGTGGTTTAAACAAAATTACTCTGCCCAAATCCAACGAATTGAAACGTTTTAGTTAACCCCTATACAACTCCGTTGTTGTTACTAGTTATATATTGCTTGACGGTACTTGTTGCCAGTACTTTGGATTGGCATCCGTTTTTGTACTTCATATATACTTTTAAAGTATAGATTTTTACTGTGTTAAAAAAAAAACAAATAACTTTTGATTTGTCCTCAAGTCAGATCAAACTGCCATCTGCGAAACAGATGCTTTTAGCGTGTATATTAATAATAATAATGACGGTTATTTATGAATCGCCGCTGCTACTTGGCTGTTTCCATTTATATATATAGCTTCGTCGTGAAGGTTATCGAGTCATCATTCGGATAAAATTGCGAGAGATTGGGCCTTGTTTGTAGCCGACTCGAAATCATTACATTGCGTGCGATTGAAGTCAGTATTCAGTCGGAACTCAACTCAGAACATACAAAGTAGAGCAAAGCACAGAGGTGTTCAGAAAGCCAAATCAGTCAACCAGATCTTGTTGCTGCCATTGTTAGATTTTCTCTTTGATCTCAGGCTTTTTGGGCAGCACCCAATACACAGATCCTCGAAATGGGCGCTTCACACAGCAGGGAAGGTGATTTGGACAGCCAGTATTCAGAGGACGAAGAAGATTATTCTCAGTCCAGCGAGCACAGATCGGATTCGTCGTCCTCCAACCTGGGCTCACGGCTGCAGGGACTCTCACTAGACGATAATGCCCGAGTAAGTAACGAAACCCAACTGGTGAGATTATACAAACATGTCGGGGGCAACAGCCCCACAGCCAAATGGGAACGCGAGGATAAATTGTTTAGCTATGAGTTTATCAGAGAAGGGGTTAATGGAGAAGATGAAGATGAAGATGAAGATGAGGAGGAGGAGGAAGGAGAAGATGATGATTGGAGGGTGGAGAAAGATAAGGGTGGATTTAGAAGTTGGGTGCTGAAGGTAGGATCCAAGGTGAAAGGCAGAGTAGATGATAGGCTTCAGATGAAGTTTTTTGATGAGCAGTTGAGGGTTGATTTTGTAAGCCAGGGGGTTTGGGCTTTGAAGTTTTTGACCCGTGAAGGGTACAGGGATTTTGTTGCAGAGTTTCAGAATTCTATATTTGAGAATACTTATTTGCTCAAGGCTACCGAGGAGAACAAGGTTAAGGTGTTTGGGAAGGATTTCATGGGGTGGGCTAATCCCCAGACTGCAGATGATTCTGTTTGGGAAGATGCAGAGGAGAGCTTGGGGGTGGAGGAGGAGGAGGGTAGAGATTTGAAGGAAGAGACTGAAGAGGCTACTAATGGTGGTATACAGAGCCTGTCAATGGGTGCCCTAGATCATAGTTTTTTGGTCAGTGAGACTGGCATTGAGGCAGTCAAGAATTTCCGCCATGGGATTCATGGGAAGGGCATGTCTGTGAAGTTCAGGAAGGAGGAATTCGGGCGTGATGGGTCTTATTACGCTACGCCAAAGAAGGGCCTGCTCATGAAGGCAGAGACCAATATGATGTTGATGAGCCCTTCCAAGCAGGGCACGCCTCATGCTGCAGGGGTTCATCAGCTGGATATTGAGACTGGACAGGTTGTGACGGAGTGGAAGTTTGAGAAGGATGGGACTCCCATCACGATGCGGGATATTACAAATGATAGCAAAGGTGCACAGATGGATGCCTCAGAGTCGACCTTCATGGGGCTTGATGACAATAGGCTGTGCAGATGGGATATGAGGGATAGGCATGGTATTGTTCAGCAGACTGATAGCACGGTTTTAAATTGGGCCAATGGTCATCAATTTGCGAGAGGTACAAATTTCCAGTGCTTTGCAACTACTGGGGACGGATGTGTCGTGATTGGATCCAGTGATGGGAAGATTCGGCTTTATGGGAAAACATCTATGAGGGTGGCAAAAACAGCGTTTCCAGGTCTTGGCTCACCGATCACACATGTTGATGTTACTTATGATGGGAAGTGGATTCTTGGGACTACTGATACTTATCTTATTCTTATCAGTACTGTCTTCACGGACAAAGATGGAAATACAAAGACAGGGTTTTCTGGGCGTATGGGGCACAACATTCCTGCTCCGAGGTTGCTTAAGCTTACTCCAGTGGATGCACATCTTGCTGGAAAGAATAAGTTCCATGGTGGCCAGTTCTCTTGGGTAAGTGTTATTGATATGCTTTTTGGTTTTCTGATTTATATTGTTTGGCTTTCCCTTCTTTTGTTTATTTGATTTGTATGCCCTATTCAATATCCAACTGCAATTACTGTTGTCTCAAAATATGAGTTGGAAATGATTGATTTCCATTTCATGGAAAGGTAAATCAATGGATGTTTCCATCGGTTGCACTCTCACAATTGTAAACTGTAAAAGTCGAACAAATTTATGTGGGCCATGGCAGTTATTAGCCAAGAGTTTGTACTAGTTTGGTTACATTTAAGCATGTTCTCTTGGTTAATCAAAACCTGCAAAGATATGAACTGCAATGAAAAAGTATGAAAAAAAATAGAAACCAGAGTTCGTAAATTGCTCAGAACTTCATTAATACTTTTGGGTACCTTATCAACTTCATCAATACTTTTGGGTACCTTCTCTTAGTTAATTCTACTTTATGTACAGCTAATTCATTTATCTTAAATGATTGAAATGCCCAAATTTGTTGTCATTTCTGTATAGCAAACATTTCTGGTACAGAAATGGTATAGAAATGCATCCAAAATGCAATGTTGTTGGGCTTTCTCCTCTTCCTATGTGAAAAAAAGCAATACATTTTTTTTTCACCTGAAGTACTCCTTTCACATGTCTTCGTAAGTACTTGTTATTAAGACATATACATCTTTGAATAGGTTTTATTACAGAGTTATCTTTATACAAAAAATTAGTTTCTTAATTAACATATTCATCAAGAGATGTGATCTAAACTAGCTTGTAAATTTCAATATACCATAATCCTTACTGCAACAAAGGAGTAATGCCTCCTACTAACATAACTGTTAGTTCAATTCATTGCCACATAACCATTAATTTTTAAACAGTTTTCAATCTCAAAAAAACTTCAAAGATGACTTTACCAATACACAAAATTTTGGCCATAAGCTTAGCAAACTTTGAAATTTCTTCAATGTGCCACCTTAGCCTTTGTTAACTCTTCAAGTGTAGGATTTTCTGACATTTATTTCTCGTCATCTATGCAGGTTACTGAGAGTGGAAGGCAGGAGCGCCATCTCGTTGCCACTGTTGGTAAATTTTCGGTCATCTGGAATTTCCGGCAAGTAAAAAACAGCGATCATGTATGTTACAGGAGACAAGAGGGGCTAAAAAGCTGCTATTGCTACAAAATTGTTCCAAAAGACGAATCCATTGTGGATAGTAAATTTATGCATGACAAATTTGCTATTACAAATTCTCCAGAAGCTCCACTTGTGGTTGCAACACCAAAGAAAGTTAGCTCTTTCAGCATAGCATCTTAACCGTAACATCCATTTCACGTTAATCATGGCTAAAGCTGAGTACTTAACTCCAGTAGTGAAATCTAAACAGTAGTGCTGGCTTGTGCATATGACATCCCCACACTTATAGGAATAGAGTAAAACTAAATTCTTTACAGATTTTAAATTTTTTGTATAACAGACTTTGGCCATTTGGTGCTTGTAAGCAATGCTTGTTGTATTCTGTGTAAGTTATTAACAGCTGTGTAAAGTTATTAACAGGAGCAATGCTTCTTGTATTCTGTGTAAAGTTATGAATGATTTTGATCCCACTTGCACACTCTTGTTCAAGTGGATGACCAGAGGGTGACCATCGTTGATATTTTAACTATTGATAGTTTGTATTACACCATCATTGATATTTTAACCATTGACAGTTTGTAAGTTTGTAATAGAGAAATTCCAGGAAATGGCAAAGCGTTTGGTTGTATTTTTCAACTATCATATAAAAATTTGATAGAAATTCTCCAGGAAATGGCAAAGCGTTTGGTTGTATTTTTCTACTATCATATAAAAAATTGAAAAAAAAATGCAGTTCAAATAAATATGGTATATATTTTTATACTATTATATAAAAAAAAATTCTGAAAAAGGGATTGCATTTTATAGTGATATGGTAGGTTGAGTAGCTTTAGATCTCTGACTCTGACTCTAAAGCAGTATCTGAAGGCTCCAGACTGCCTGATTTTGTAATTTTCAGTCTGTCTGTTTTTATGAGAAGCTTCAGTCTGCCTGATTTTAAAAGATGTTCAGTCTGTCTGATTTTGCAAGAAGATGGCTTGGGTTAAAGGTTTCATTTTTGTCATTGATTAAATCTTTATACTTTATTTAATTTAATTAACAAATTATTTAATGTATTCATTATTTAAGGTTTCGTATTTGTTATTGAACAGTTTGGAAATCTTTGTCCATATTTATTTGTGTAGGTTAAAATCTCATGGAAATATGGGTAATTAGGTTGGTTGTTAAGCCAATCTATTTGTGTAGGTTAAAATCTCATGGAAATATGGGTAATTAGGTTGTTTGTTAAGCCAATCCATTAGTATTCTCATTCTAATTGTTGATGATACTTGTTGTTTGATTGTCATAGTTGAGTGTTAGTGAGTTTTATATATATACATTGTATATATAATATATATGTTTAATGTTAAATAATTAGCATAGATCCATCTTAAACTTGTATTTATCAAAGCAATGAGAGGGATTTGATTTCTTGAGGTCTATTTTGTTTTTTTTAATTTAAACTCAAGAAATTTGATCTCTTTTGATTGATAGATCCGGGTTTAAGTTTTAAGTTTTTATTTTATAAAGGAACATCTATTTTTTAATTACTTTTCATGATATTTTATTTTACGAACCAACATGGATTTTTTTTATAAATACTTTTCATAATTTTTTATTTTATGAGCAGACATTATTTTGTTTGTTACAAACGAAGGTCTATTCTATACTCTAGTAGGGGATGTGTAACTTCTACTGTGGTCATCTTGGAGTTGACATATATCATTTAAAATAATATTATAAAAAATAAAATGGTCATTTAAATTATTGCATTGAGTGAAACGAGGTGCTCTATAGCGCAGTATGGGGGAGATGTTGTAACGTGTGTGATGTAATGTTACATCGCGTTTGTTACTAACAAAATAATTCAAAAATAATTCAAAAATAATTAATTTTTTTATATCGGCTCATAAAATAAAAAATTAAATTATGAAAAGTATTTTAAAAAAGTCCATGTTGGTTCATAAAATAAAATATTATGAAAAATAATTAAAAAATAGATGTTCGTTTATAAAATAAAAATTTAAAACTTAAATCCCGATCTATCAATCAAGAGAGATCAAATTTCTTGAGTTTAAATTTTAAAAAAAAGTACACCTCAAGAAATTGGATCTCTCTCGGTATTTGATAGATACAAGTTTAAGATGGATCTATGCTACTATTTATAACATTCACAACAGCATAAATTAAATAAATTAAAACCATAAACATTACATTACACACTTGAATAATGTCGAAAGTTCAAATGTTAGTAAAAATTTGCACTTAAAGAGATTTAATTGATAAATCTCCTTTTAAGATACATCTATACTGGGATATTTATTAATCCTTAACATTAGCATAATTTTTAAATTATGCGATAATGTCTTAACTATTAACTATTATATGGAGAAAGCATCTATTTGTTGTTGTGAAGCACACCTCGTTCAATTTCGGATAATTAACGAGTAAGTTCATGCATAAGCACAATAATTTCATGATTAATTGTCTGTGGGAAAAGGCACTAGAATACAAATTACAGTGGGTGTGGCATATAAGGTAGCAAAACCATGGCTAGAAGTGTGCATAAGTAAAATAATTTAATCGTTGAAATCGCACTGTTAATGTGCCATTGGTTTGTTTCCCATCAGAGCTTAGTCTAATCAATCTTGGACTTGTTATTGTTATTTGTGTACCTATTATTTTTATGAGTGTTTTATTTAACTTGAAACAGTTAATTGTTTCTCATGGAATCCTAAGTCAAATTTGCTTGAGATAAGGCGATAGTTAAGTAATTCCTCGGTAGAAAGGTAAGGATGCTTGGTTCAATATTCTATTCAGTGAGTTAGTATCTGGTACCTATTATTTTACTTTTATCTAATTCTCATTATAATAATGACATGTATTTATGTAATATTATTATTAAATAATGACAAGGATTTACATCTTAACAAAAATGCTACAATTGTCAAAATTGTCAAAGTTGGGCCAGTGGTTGTCATAAAATTAATATAATTTGGAAAACGTAAAAATTTCAAGGATCCCTATTGTCATAAGATTTGAATTTCTTTTTATATTCAAAATAAAATAAATGATTTTTGGTTCACTTTAATAAAGTTAAAATAAATAAAAAAAGGGTTACCACTGGGATATTATAAAAGTAATCCATGTTTGTTTGGTTAGTTACTAATTTTTTTTATTTAATTATGCTTTTTATAATATATAATACTAGTATCATTAATTTCTTAGGGCATTGTACTTCTTAAGTTATTATATTAGATTTTATTATATAATTCTATTTATTATTTTAATTATTTCTTTGTACTCTTGAGGTCTCATGGATCTGAACCCTGCTAGAATGGTGCTACTATTTGCTTGTCTCATAGTGCCCTTGTTTACTAGGAGCAAAAAATTGCTTCAACGTGTGCTTTAATTTGATCTATTGATGCCTCTGCCTTGAAATATTGAGAAATCAATTTAGGTTGCTTCAATTCCTGTTGGCCCCGGCTTTGGCGCACTAACACTAGAACTTAAATTGTTAAATGATTTTAGCTATGCACACTATTACCGAAAGGAAGAATTCATTGACTCATATCATTTCAGTAACTAACCAGAACCAACACAAGCATGAGATTCAGATTTTTCCTTGACCAGTTATAAGTAACGAGCTTAAATGGATTGAAGACCAACTATAAGTGACTAGCTATAGTAGACCAACTCTCACAACTTAGTCAACCCAACTCAATTACTCTTAGGCTCAAGCAATTTGCTCACAATTAAGCACTCTAGGTATTTCATCAAGCCATTAAACAACGATGGCATTTACATCAGGTTACCATGCAGTTGTCAACCCTTCCGCCACCATGAGTAGACATAAAGTGGGATGCAATTTACCAGTTTAAGAAATGTACAACACGTTTGCTAGAATATTTTGGTTATGATGTATGCTTGATACCTGTGTGGTTATATATGGTGATACCATGCGTTGTTTATTGAAGTGAATTTCCCACATGGTTGAAATGAGAAGTTGCTTTGATGTTAAGTCCTTGGCAGTCAATGTTGTTGTCATTGTTTTAATCTGATGGGCTAAAACAAATAACTTTGTGAATTTACTTCAACATCAACATGAGCATACAATGAAAATCGGAAAGTAAGATTATGACACCCAAGTGCATAAGCGCTAAAACATTTTTTCAACATGAGAATACAATGAAAATCGAAAAGTAAGATTATGACACCCAAGCGCATAAGCGCTAAAACATTTTTTTAGTGTCCGCACGAGATCAATCATATATTTCAACAGTTACATCTCATCACGATAAGTCCTCAAGTTGAAGTAGTGATACACCACCCAATTTTCATAACAAAGTAAACGAACAGTCCCTTGCATTTCTTGATGAGTAACTAGATGAAGTATCCATCTAGTGATTGTGTCTATGAGATATGCCATTAACCAAGCTTCCTTTGGAGTGGTGGATACAGTTTAAGGACTTCTTCCAACGTCATTTGACCTCACGCCATGGTAATAATATAACGTATTGACTGCTTAAGACTTTATAGCTAGGCAATACATATTGTATATTGTCTTCAAGTTCAAGTTCAACATTGTTTAACAGTTTAAAGATGCTCTTTCTCCACGTACCATTTCTAACCTTTGAACAATATTAATAGTTTGAAGATCCCACAAACATATGTTGTCATTTAGTAGTCGTAACTAGCAAACATGTAGCATAATTTTTCAAAACATATTAATAAGCTCATGCACTAATTTGTTTCTTTGGGATTCACTATAGAGTATTAAAGTGTGTGAAATATTTTGTAAACACAAATTCTTTAAGAATAACTTAAAGTATTAATACAATTTATAATAATTTTACAATGTGTATGGAAATGGAAGATATAATGAAATGCAAATTAAATTAATATGAAGATCTATTAAACATTATTATGTAACTAATAACTCAATTAAATCAAAAGTTCTTGATATGTAAAAGAAATACCGAAATGTGATAAATTAAAATTAAATGAAAATGTATCGAACATAGTTGTGTGATTTATATATAATAAAATATGTTTATAATAATTTATATGGTTCATTTTATATGTATATATGTTATATATTAGGTAGTAGAGAGTGATATGTAAGCAACATGTTTTTCATTATGTTGCCTAAGCTTTGCCTCAACCTTTTAAAGAAGATAAGGAAATCATGTAGGAGAGTGTAGCTCTCTCTCTCTCTCTCTCTCTCTCTCTCTATATATATATATAATTGTAGAAGTTGAACAATTCACTTATGTAAAGTGTAAAGGAGTTTGTCATGAGCTCAAATCCCTACCTTACCTGAGGTGCCACTGTTAACTTTATATGCTGCAATAACTTAGATTCCTACTTCATTAGCATTTAATACATTTTCACAATAACAACATAAATAGGATCTCTAAAAGACACACAATCACAAGGTACACAACAATTTATCTTGGGAAACCCTCAAGGGGAAGAAAACCCAACAAGAACTTCCTCAATATAGATTACCAAAGTACAATGCCCAAAGAAATAAGTCTCATAAAGAATAGAGACAAAACCCAAAAACAAGATCCAAAAACAATCCTTCTCCTCCTTTGCTAGTCTCTTTCTTCCTCTAATGCACAATGCATGAGTGAGTGAATGGTACAAATGAGAGAGTAATACTCTCTATTTATACTTTACCTTTTACTTGACTTTTAACCTAACTAGGTCGACCTCACTAACTTAACTGGGATGACCTCTCTAGGGAGACTCAAATAATATTTATATTACATTATTTTGGGTACTAATGACCCGAATTACAATGGAAGTTTTACCTCATGAGTTTTACATGACCTTTTACATTAAAGACATCTATCGAAGGAGGAATAATACAAGTAGAATATTCTTCGAAGTTACACTAATTCAACACTCCCCCTTAACAAGAAGGGTATTCTACTGACAACAACAACAACAGGTGTGGCTCTACACAACATCGTCGAAAGGAGGGAGGAGGAGGCATCATCAACAACATCATCTGGAACATTGGTTGGTACAACTATAAATCATTGGACGTTCTTCAACAACATCAATATCAACAACTGGAACCAGTTGCTGGAACATCGTCGTCGTCGTCGTGGAACATCATCATCTGTGGCATAGAGCTGGAGCATCATCAACAACAACATTGATCTGGAACATCATCATCTTCATCTTGGAACATCACCATTTGCAGAACGAAGTTGGAACATCATCATCTTCATCTTGGAACATCATCATCTGCAGCACGAAACTGGAACATCATCATCATCTTTAGTACAGAGCTAAAGTATCATCATCTGCAACAAGAATTTGCTAGAACATCATCATCATCATCAGTATATGAATACTGGAACAACACCATCAATCATCAATAAGTTAATATTGAAACAACATAAACTCTGGCAATAGGTGCATCAACAACCAATATGATCCTTCCTTTCGGAATTTCAGGATCAAGTTCAACATGGGTGATCCTTCCTTTCGGAATTACGAGATCATGGATAATCCTTCCTTTTTGAATTACGGGATTTAGTCCAACAACAATGGTGATCCTTCCTTTCGAAATTACGGGATCATGGGCAATCCCTCCTTTCGAAATTACGGGATTCTAGTCCAACAACACTGGTGATCCTTCCTTCGGAATTATTGGATCATGGATAGTCCTTCATTTCGGAATTACATCACTCTAGTCCATCAACTCTGGTGATCCTTCCTTTCGAAATTACGGGATCATGGATAGTCCTTCCTTTCGAAATTACGGGATCATGGATAGTCCTTCCTTTCGAAATTACGGGACTCTAGTCCATCAAATCTGGTGATCCTTCCTTTCAGAATTACGGGAACATGGGCAGTCCTTCCTTTTAGAATTACGAGACTCTAGTCCATCAACTCCGGTGATCCTTCCTTTCAGAATTACAGGATCATGGATAGTCCTTCCTTTCAAAATTACGACACTTTAGTCCATCAACTCTAGTGATCCTTCCTTTCAGAATTACAGGATCATGGACAGTCCTTCCTTTCGAAATTACAGGACTCTAGTCCATCAACACTGGTGGTTCCCATACGATCCTTCCTTTCAGAATTATGGGACCCAGTCTTTACGGAGATACCACTACAACGCACTTGGACGATCCTTCCTTTCGGAATTACGGGATCATAGTCCACTACTCACATCTTAGACAATCCTTCCTTTCAGAATTATGGGATTTTAGTCTAAGGATCAACATTTAAGACTATCCAACCTTTCGAGATTACGGGATCATTGTTTAAGGATGATCAATCCCAACTATGCCACCACAGTATCATCAGCACTAGTCCCCCTTTCAAGGGAAGTCCTTATGGACTATACCAAGCTTGTCATGGAAGTGCTCAAACTTCACACAAGACAGAGGCTTAGTAACATATCTACAACTTGCTCATCTATGGTCACATATTGGATCTTTACAACTCCCTTCTACACCATATCTCGAATGGTTCTCTGTCATCTTCACGCAGCTTTGGTTATATCACATAGAATCACTGTGGTATCCAACTCCAAATCGAATCGACCTGATAACAACTTCCGAAGCCATATGGCTTCACAACTGGCGGAACAAGCTGCAATATATTCCGCTTCTGCACTGCTGAGAGCAACACTGGACTGCTTCTTAACCATGAGATCATGGCTGACCCCAGACTGTAACATCCACCTTAAGTGCTCTTTCTATCTGAGACACTTCCTGCCCAATCTGAATATGTATAACCATATAGCCTGAATTCATGATCTCTAGTATAACTGAGATCATAGTCTACCATACCTTTTAGGTACCTCATCACATGCTTTGTAGCTATAAGGTGAACACGTCTGGGCTCAACCAAATACTGACTCAAGGTGTTCACAACAAAGCATATATCTGGCCTGGTATTCGTCAGATACATCAATGACCCAATGATCTGCCTGTATAGCGTCACATCCACTAACTCTGATGAAGCATCAGTCAGCAACTTCAAATTTGTATCCATGTGTGTGACCATGGCTTTACTTTCCAACATATAAAACCTTTTCAGGATTTCTATTGCATACTGGGGAAAGCAACCTTTTCCACAAATAAAGACTAAGTGAAAGTGTCTCTCCATCTGTATTGTAGTCACTTCCTCTGAAGCGGAGCTTTCCTGATCCTTCTATAACTGAGCATTATCCTCCCTCTGCATCTTATACTTTCTGTATCGGGACATTTTGCACTGGAGTGACTGGTAGCCTACTCTTATGATGATCTTATGTGTATCCATCTATTTCATCTTTCTAAGTCACTGGATACCAAGATCTTGAACTTTGTTGCAAGTTCTCTCTTGCACCCATCTATGAGCTTCTCATCTTCAACCTTGTAGAAAAGGTTGATGTCTCATAACTCTAGGTGATCCTTGATCTCATCATTCTATCCATGGGTGACTTCTGAGCCCGTACAAAGTTTTCTTCAATCTGCACACATGTGGTTCTTTGAGTCTTGGAGGTTGCTCGATATCTTCTTCTACTTCGATTACACCATGAGTCTGGCTACTAGAGCAACATCTTGTCATAGTCGACTTCCTCTGCTTGATTTCATAAGTCTTTTTTATAGTTGAACCATCATCACTTGTTCTACGGAACAAGTCTCATCATTCTTCATTTGTAGGTGATCATGTACGATACTTCCTACAAGTCAAATTTAGTAGCATGGTTAGAAACATTTCATAGTTTCCAAAACATATGCATAAAAACATAGGTCACACTGTTATAATGCTATCTTATCCAATGCTTCAACACAATATTCATTCATATCCCGTATTCATACGGTAACTTTCTAGATGCCTTCCATCTCTCCAGAACATTATTAAGAGCGTGCACTACTCCCAATATGTCAGCAAAGAGTTTCACTCTAGATAAGTAGCAATGGAATATTGTATAGTACCATAGGCCACTTACCCACCACATGCATATCAATGCAAACATTCTAACATGCATAACACACATCCTAAATAAATGTGTACACAACTGGACAATATCATTTAAACAATTAGATAAAAAATGACAATTCAAATACTTATCTTTGTTTGTTAGGTAGGATCTCTTTTGATCCTAGTCTCCTTGCAAGGATTACTGGAATGTCTGATGGTGAGCTCTACTCCATCATCTGATTCTGAGGTCCTGTTCCTTCCTTGCTTATGATCTATAATGTTTATCAAGTCTTCTACCATAGATCAAAGCTATTTCTAAGTGATCTTATGTGAGCCACCTTCTTTTGTCCCAATAACAACTGCATCTTATATAAAAACAATTCTAACCTCTTTCTATAGTACATCCTCCTTAATCAAGTTTGTATGTGGCTTCTTTTATTTTCCTAGTGAGACTTTTTGAGTGGAGTTCCTTTATTCAAGATTGAGAGAGTGCTTTGAAACACCACCATTATAGGACATATTCTTCAATTTCTTCCTTTGGTAACTTCCTGGGAGGTCCTTCTTCTTCTTCTTCTTCTTCTTCATCTTCGGAAAAATGAGCATGATGTATTTTGTTATTCTTCTTTTCTTACTGGACAATCTTTAGCAATATGTCCCCTTTTATCACAATAATAACATTGATAAGAAGATAAGTCTTTCTTCTTGTAGTTTCCTTTTTTGTACTTCTAAAACTTCCTAGGAGGATGGAACTCCTTATGAGTTTCCTTCTGGTAGTGATATTTCCCTTTTCCTCTTTTAGTATGGGTAGCTAGAGCTTGATCATCATATATGAGAAGTGCTTCTCAATTGCCACTCTAGCTTCCTCTTGAACTCATTCTTCCCATACAACTTCAAATTGTAGACTTTCCTTTCTTGCACACATTGTTTGGATAAAAGAATCCCAAGGTCTAGTAAGACCATTGAGAGTGGTCATCACTAATTCATCTTCAAAAATGTTGTCTCCAATTTGTTCTACTTGTTCTTTGAATTGAGAAACCCTTGTAAAGTATTCTTGGATAGATTCACCCTAATTCATCTTTGTACTTTTGAGTTGGGTTCTCAAATTCATCTTCCGATTAATGTTCTTTCCTTCATACATCCTTGATAGGGCATCAAACATTTCCTTATGTGTTTTCTTGGAGGACACTTGAGGAATCAAGTGATCCTTGATGGAATCTGTTATGATCCTCTTGGCTCTAATCATGTCCTTCTTGTGCTTTTCCTTTGCTTCAGCTTCTACGGGTTCTGGCACAACTTCCTTAACAAAATTTGCAAGATCATTCTCTTCTAGAATGAGTCCAATTCTATATTTCCAAGCACGAAAATTTTCTATGCCTTCCAACTTGTCATCAAGCTTAGTGCTTGGGGCCATCTTATCCCGAAGAGCAGAAAATGACCAAAAATTAAAATTTCTCAAAATTGAAAACTGAACTCACCAAAATATGCGCTTGACTGAGGCGAGTATGCTGGTACAGTATGTTTCTGAAGAATCCAAAATTTCACCCCTGAAACTGGACTTGCGAAATTCTGGACTGCAATTTCTGGTTTTTCTGGTCCAAAGTCAAACTAGGGTTTGACTTTCTGGAAGATTTAGCCACTGAAAAATTTTGATCATGGTGCCAAAACATGCGCCTTAGAGAGGCGCACTTCCCAATGTCACTTGCACTCCAAAATTCTTCTTCAGTAGAAATCCCTCATTTTTCTTGTCCGGAGAAGGAGAGAGAGATTTTTACCTAGTGAGAGCTGCTCTTTTCAGTCATGTTAAGTTCATATGCTGCAATAACTTAGATTCCTAATTCATTAGCATTTAATGCATTTTCACAATAACAACTGCATAAATAGGATCTCTGAAAGACACACAATCACAAGGTACACAACAATTTATCCTGGGAAACCCTCAAGGGGAAGAAAACCCAACAATAACTTCCTCAATATAGATTACCAAAGTAAAATGCCTAAAGAAATAAGTCTCATAAAGAATAGAGACAAAACCCAAAATCAAGAGCCAAGAACAATCCTCCTCCTCATTTGCTAGTCTCCTTCTTCCTCTAATGCACAATGCATGAGTGAGTGAATAGTACAAATGAGAGAGTAATACTCTCTATTTATACTTTACCTTTTACTTGAATTTTAATCTAACTAGGTCGGCCTCACTAACTTAACTAGGCCGACCTATCTAGGGAGACTCAAATAATATTTATATTACATTCTTTTGGGTACTAATGACCCGACTTACAATGGAGCTTTTACCTCATGACTTTTACATGACCTTTTACATTAAAGACATCTCCTGAAGGAGGAATAATACAAGTAGAATATTCTTTGAAGTTACATTAATTCAACAACCATGGGTAGTAGTGGTACAATAGTTGGAAAGTTTGGTAAACTTGACTAAAGGCACAAAACAAGACTATATGTTTTGTTAGCCTCGGTGATTGACTTGTGAATGGATGTTGCTAGATGATTAGAAGGTGTTGGTTAGGTATAGTTTGGGTGACACAAGTAGTAGATGGCCATGCCCCACTATTAAGGTCACAACAATGTTGTGTGATCATTAGGATTTTTGAGTGGTATGGGATGCTCAAGTGAAACAAAAAGTCTAGCTATGTGACAAATAGTTCCGAGTCATGCTCTAATGTGGACATTGTGGAAGTGTCTCTTCACCCCACCCATTTCATGAGAGGATCTAAAATCCCTAACATACTTGAGGTGCCACCAATGGTGGCATGATGGTTGAAAAGCTAGGGGAACTTAGATATGGTAGCTTTGGTGATCAACTCATGGGTGAATGTCATGAGATAATTTAGATGATGCAATCTAGCAACGAGGGAAATGTATTTTCCAAGCTATGGAAACATGTTGATGAGTGCAAAAAATGTGTGTGCAATCCTCCCTTCCACAAGGACATGACCTCCCAGAACTATCAAGTGTTGGTTTTAGGTGGACGTGTCCCACTCCTACATTGGGCAGTGGCTTGCTCAATGAAACTAGGTCAAAGGAGGAAATGGTTGAGCATCGCCTATGGTTGGGTGATGGTGTGGAGCATTGGTGAAAACAAGCACATGCAATTCCTCATTATATAAGTTTCATAGGTTTGGTTTAGTCAAGACATGTTGGCTGGGTATACTCTAGGTAATACAAGTTGTTGATGGTCACCCCAACTACCAAGGTCACATCAATGTTGTGCGATAACTAGGCCTCTTGAGTGGTATAGAATACTCAAACAAACAAAAAAACTCTATCCTTGTGAAACATAGGTAAGAATTATTGAAGGTTGATTGAATTATATAACAACTATTTAACAAATCATGAAATATATGTTAACTATGTGAAAATTTTACTTTTATGTATAAATGGTTTGAGGTTTCTAATTAACATCAACCTGATATTTCCTGTAGGGGTGTAGCTCAACCAACGATTTGCTTGATATGAAGGAAATGTTGTAACTGGAGGTCACGAGTTCAAATCACCCCAACTTATCCATGCCCCATGGTTGCGGGTTGTGTGGGTGCACCTAAGCCTGTATAGTGATATCGAATGGGATTGGACCCCTGGACCTCGTGTCACATGAGCACCATCCCCATCCCAGTTGCAGATTCCCCTAGTTACAAAAAAAATGTCAAACTGAAATTAATGTGAATGTATGTATGTATGTGTGTATGCATGCATGTATGTTGTCTTTTAATTCATTTTAGACTAGTTTGGTTTGTCAGACCTATGAAAGAGAGAGTGAATAAAGGAAACCAAGAAATTAAAATCTTAAAATTGTTTATCAGACAATGGTTTTACTGTGAGTATAAATTCACAATAAAATCTCCAAGCTTTGCTTGGTTGTCTTGGTTTAGGATTTCATGAGCCAAACTATGATTGCAAATAGTAGTGTAAGCACATCTAATATTGTTATATAAAGGGAATTTTATAAGGAAATGAGTTCAATCTTCAATCTCCTCGAAGTTGTATAAATTATAGATTCCTTTTTTCTCATGATTTTTTTCAGAAGAGTCCATCTTCCTTTACGCTTTTCTTTTTCTTTTTCTTTTTTTCTTATGGGTAAATTTCCTAGGGAAAAACTTTCAGGCACTTACCCTCATTTTGAGGATGGTACTCAGGGTAAACATTATATTCTTTAATGCATAAGGTGAAGTCAACAACAGGGTTTGAATCCATTACTACAATACACTAATTATGATCTCATCATGTCACTTATGGGAATATAACCTAGGTGTGGAGGATAACGATCCATCCCACAACTATTTTGGATAAACCTAATTGATAGTCTCCCTTTACGTTATGCAACACATGTGAATTAGTTCTTAGTTTAGCAATCGTCATTTTTTTAAGGCTTGCAACCTTATTAGGTAGGAAGGATGATCAAGCTCGGGATTGATGGTGTAATAACATGGTTTTATTTTTTCTTTGATATTTTCATCACTCCATTGGAAACTAGGTAATTTATTTCCAATTTTAGGTTTTTCATCATGGGATTCAGTCATCTTAATGTCTCAAAGTTTTAAGCATTTATTGAAGTGATTTTTCCAACCTATTTGTATACAAAGATGGGTTAGGTACAATTGTAGGGAAATGACGGGAACCTTGTTTTAGTCAAGCTTATACAATATTTTCTTGTATCAAATACAAGGTCTTATGGCTTCACATTCAATGCAGGATATATTGGTTTCCATGAGGAGAATAGGACATGGAGTCGTGTTTTTAATTTTGACATTGTAAGTGATGAATTAATTTTGTGTTAAATTTTGTTCCAAGTTTTTGGATATATGCTTCCACCCAAACCTCACAAGCATGGAAGATCACTAGCATTATGAGGCTAGAGAGAAATGATTTTTTTTCAATCCCAAAGTTCTACACTTTGACAATGGTTTTCCATGCTATAATATGCATTCCATCCAATAAAAATTATATTTTCAATTCCAACAAACATTTTAGGGGCAAAATTTAGCCCATGGGCTATTTTTTTTAATGTATTTTTCAAAAATAATATTCGCAAGTTTCCATTTTCTTCTAAAATGATTCGCCCAAATTCCATGGGATAACCTTTTTTACTCTAAAAATCGTCAAAATTGTCCAAAAAATGTATAAAGTCCTTATAATTTTGAATATTTTTACAAAAAATTCACCAAGTATTTTATGATTGCAAATTTAAGAATTATTAAGATTCGCCAAGGTTTCTACACTTTAAGAAATTTATGGATCCTTAAAATTTTCCTTGTTCAATGCTAAGTTTCCAATTAAGATTATAATTGATATTAACACCCAAGTATTTATAGGAGTGGATCATCGTTAAAGGTTGACTATTGAAATAAATATATAATCACAATTTTGGTTTTATCAACGTTGACTATCAAACCATACCTATTGCAGAATTGTTGTAGGACACTTTGCTTTTATTTAAAGTCTACTAGAGGCTTGGAAAAGAGGACAATGTTTTCAATGTATAAAAATATAATAATGTTGTAGTAGTGAAGGTTGGTACCTTTGAATCTAATGTATTTTAAGTACTTTTCCAAATGATCAATATAAATTCCAAAAGCGTAGGGGATACAAGACAACCTTGTTTAACTCCAATATCGACAATTAATATCATCAAACCATCCTTGATTAGTTTTAAGCTTGGCAATGGCTTGTTTGTAGAGAGTTTATAAATGGAAAAACTAGGTTCGATAGGACTTCCTAAGTTATGCATACAATTTGGAAAGTTTCATGTGGGCACGGCGTCGAAGGCTTCTTTAGTGTTATGTCAATTTCTAAATCAACAAAGCAATATATATTCTTTATTGTTGCTTGACAGTTTTCAACAATGATCCTAAAGGTAAGGATGTGGTCAATGGTTGAGTGTTTTTGCTTGAATTCAACATGGCCTTTATCTCTAAGTTTGTTTTCATCCATCAAACCACTAAGCTTATTTTCTAAAATAGTTCTAGAAAGCTTGGCCAATAAATGGAAAATCTGAATATTTCAATAATTATAATGATTGTTTTTGCCCCTAGTTTTATAGATATATATGATGGAATTCTTTGTCCATTGTTTAGGAAATTCTTGTCTTAGTGAAGTATTAAATAGCGTTTGGATGTGAGGGATAAGGATAGAGTTGTCAATCTTAGGAATTTCATCTTGATATCCTTCTATGCCATTTGGCTTTCCTTTTGCAAACTTCATTCTGCCTTCTTTAATGCCATTTGAGGATAACAAGTTGAGGCTCAATTGTAGCATTCCCAGGTATAATTTGTTTCCATAATTGCTTAGAGTTATGTTTAAAAAACTCTAAATGAGTATCCCAATGCTTGTTGATGAAGAATAATCTTTTATTTTTAAATAATTTCTTATATTCTTATACTTTTTGTACCTTGTTGATATTATTTCAAGCGAGCCTAATATTTTATCTCACAACTCTATAGTGATAGTCATGCCATCTATTAATTTTGTATTGGTTGTGGTTGATGAAAACTTGACAAGAGTGGTTATTGATATAATGAGTTAACTTGGACTCTAAGGAAACAATATTGTAAAGATAAAAAATTAAAGAGGTAGTTCAAGGCATGTGGAAATCATTTTGGAGGTATCTTAGGAAGGGATTGGGATCTTATTGTTAAGATTTAATATGCTAAGACATAAAATAGCAGCACTACATTCCATTTCACAATAATAGCATATACAGGATCACTGAAGAAACAACAAGCATAGCATAAACACAAGAGACAGAGATTTATCCTGGGAAACCCTCATGGGGTAGAAAACCCAGCAAAGCTTCCTCAATATAGATGACCAGCAATATACAAAGATGAAACCCTGAGACATGATCTCCTCCTCCACAATAGCAGACCTCTCCTCCACAAGTGCACTATCCTCAAGTGTGTGAGTGTGTCAAATGAGGAACACACCTCCTCTATTTATACACTACACTGACATGTATTTTACACAGGTACACGTAGGTTCGTATTTAACCAATGGGTTAAATACCCTACTACAACTAACTGGGCCGACCCCTCTAGGGTGGTCTAATAAACCTTTGACCCACATGACACATACAGGGCCGACCCCCACTAGGTGGGTCTAATAACCCTAGTTACCACAACCAACTTGGAGGAATAAACATCTCCGGATTTATAGTATAATCACATCGGAGGTATGGAACATCTCCGGAATAAATAATATACAAATATAATATTCTTTTAAGTTACAATATTTCAACACTCCCCCTTAACGAGAAGGATATTATAACAGTATCTGCACAAGCAAGGAGTCATCAACATCATACATGATACATCTATAAATCATTGGAAGCTTTCTCAACATCATCAGTAACTCAAGCAGTTACTGGAACATCTTCAATACTGGAACATCGACATCTTCAGTATTGAGTCTTTATCTTCTGTAGCACTTGAACAGCTACAATAATATCATCATCTGGATCCTCACGATTATCGTCATCACACGATCATCAGCATCGTCATCTCATGATCATTAGCATCGTCATCACACAATCATCAGCATCGTCATCTCACGATCATCAGCATCGTCATCACACGATCATCAGCATCGTCATCACACGATCATTAGCATCGTCATCAATATAAGTATCCATAACAATACAAGTATCCACATCATTAGCACAAGTATTCATGCCAATACAAGTATACATATCATCAATACAAGTATCCATACTGATACAAGTAACCATGTCATCAATACATGTATCCTACCGATACAAGTAACCACATCATCAATACAAGTATCCATACCGATACAAGTAACCACATCATCAATACAAGTATCCTACCGATACAAGTAACCACATCATCAATACAAGTATCCTACCGATACAAGTAACCACGTCATCAATACAAGTATCCTACCGATACAAGTAACCACATCATCAATACAAGTATCCTACCGATACAAGTAACCACATCATCAATACAAGTATCCTACCGATACAAGTAACCACATCATCAATAAAAAAAACACTTTCTCGGAGACCATTCGTCTACGGATCAATTCAGGGACCAAAGTCCGGGGATGATACAATCCCCACTTCTCGGAGACCACACGTCTACGGATCAATTCAGGGACCGAAGTCCGGGGATGATACAATCCCCACTTCTCAGAGACCACACGTCTACGGATCAATTCAGGGACCAAAGTCCGGGGATGATACAATCCCCACTTCTTGGAGACCACACGTCTACGGATCAATTCAGGGACCGAAGTCCGGGGATGATACAATTCCCACTTCTCGGAGACCTCACGTCTACGGATCAATTCAGGGACCGCAGTCCGGGGATGATACAATCCCCTGCCTGTTCATTCAGTACTTCATTATCGGAGACCCAGTCTACAGCTCTATTCTGGGACCTCAGTCCGGGGACGATGCAATCCCTTGCCTGTTCATTCAGGACTTCATTCTCGGAGACCTCACGTCTACGGCTCTCTTTAGGACTGAAAGTCCAGGGATGATCCAATCCCCTCAACTGTCCACTAAGGACTTCATTCTCGGAGACCTCACGTCTACGGCTCTCTTTAGGACTGAAAGTCCAGGGATGATCCAATCCCCTCAACTGTCCACTAAGGACTTCATTCTCGGAGACCTCACGTCTACGGCTCTCTTTAGGACTGAAAGTCCAGGGATGATCCAATCCCCTCAACTGTCCACTAAGGACTTCATTCTCAGAGACCTCACGTCTACGGCTCTCTTTAGGACTGAAAGTCCAGGGATGATCCAATCCCCTCAACTGTCCACTAAGGACTTCATTCTCGGAGATCTCACGTCTACGGCTCTCTTTAGGACTGAAAGTCCAGGGATGATCCAATCCCCTCAACTGTCCACTAAGGACTTCATTCTCGGAGACCTCACATCTACGGCTCTCTTTAGGACTGAAAGTCCAGGGATGATCCAATCCCCACCTGTCCACTAAGGACTTCATTTTCGGAGACCATACGTCTACGGATCTCTTTAGAACAAGTGTTCAAGGATGATACAATCCCCACATGTATTCTGATCAATACAAGTACAAGTATCCTCAACCATACAAGTACATTAATCAATACATGTATCATCAAAAGTATGTATTCTTACCAATACATCTTATCATCAAAAGCATGTATTCTTACTAATACATCTAACATTAAAAGCATGTATAAGTAAAACTAAGTATTCTAAGTATAAGAGTCCTAAATCTAAATATTTCTAAGTATCTAGGTGTAGAGAACAGGTTACCTCATCATCGACCTTGTTGTTCGATGAGACAACCTCATCATCAGTGACTATACTACTCCCCCTTTCGAGGAGGGTCCTTTTGAACTACACCAAGCTTGTCTCGGAAGTATTCAAATTTCACTCGAGACAGAGGTTTGGTTGGTAACTTCTTCACTTGAGGTAGAGGTTTGGTTAGTACAAAGGTAACCTGTTACAAATTCAAACTTTATAGTTCCTTTCTGCGTCATATCTTGTTAGTTCCCTATGATCTCTGACTTATCATGGAACACTAGATTCTATGTCATCTTGATACAACTCTATTTATCACATAGGATCACAGTTGGTTCTATCTCTAAGTCAAACAATCCTGAAGTCAAACTTCTTCACAACTAGTAGAGCAAGCAGCCACATATTCCGCTTGTGCTGAGAGCCACACTAGACTGCTTCCAGCTAAACCACGAGATCATGGTTAATCCCAGACAATAACATCCTCTCGATGTGTTCTTCCTGTCTGATACACTTTCTTCCCAATCAGCATCTGAGTAGCCATTTAAAGTCATGATCTCCAAGATAGCATAGATCAAAGTCTATCGTATCCTTTATGTGCCTCATCACATGCTTTGCAACTTTCGGGTGAACACATCTAGTTTCCACTAGATACTGACTCAAGTTGTTCACAACAAAGCATATATCTAACCTAATATATGTTAGATACATCAATGACCCAATAATTTGACTGTACAGAGTTATATCCACTAACTCTGATGAGTCATCTCCTAACAGTTTCAAGTTGGAATCCATAAGAGTGGCCATTCCATCATATCAAGTCTTCTCAAGATTTCTCAGCATACTTTCTCTGGTTGAGAAAGATTCCTACTGAGCCTTTCCATACTTCCAGACCTAGGAAGTAATACATTAATCTAAGATCTTTCATTTTTCTTTTCTACAGTCTTCTATCTGTGCCATCTCTCATCAGATGGGTCTACTGATATGAGCCTCAACATCATTCCAACTCTGTGGTGAGTTCCTTCTTGCATCCATGTCATATGTGTATAGAAGCCATATTCAACCTTGTAGCAAAGGTTGAGATCCACATCACCCATGGTGATCATTAAGCTCATTAATTGATTATCGATCCTGGGAACCCATATAAAACCTGATTCACACTTCTTCTTTAATTACACCATTAAGAGAATGGTCTTATCTTAGCCACTTGGAGCAAACATCTCATCATGATTCCCTTCCTCTTTCTAAGAGAATCTTCTAGCCATGAGCCTTCTATATTTTGTTTGATTTGTAAATCTTCTTGTTGAACATCCATTGCTTGTTCAGTGTTCATCATTCATCATGATTTTTCCTACAAATCAAAATTAGGTACATGATTAGTAATACTTCATAATCATCAAATCATATTGACATGATAACCTATTATGCATACATATATCATTTACATAGTTATGCAACTATTTTGACCAATACTTTGGCACAACAGTTTCCCATATCCTGTATGCATACAGTGGCTATCTAGATGCCTTCCATCTCTACCAGAACATACTATCAAGAGTGTGCACAACTCTCAGCATGTCAGCAAAGAGGTTTCATTCTAGACAAGCAACAATGGAATGTTTGTCCAACTTACCAATCATATGCATATTAGTAGTATACTGTTCAATGTTCTATAAATATTTACACTCACCATGATATATTATAGGAATACAAATATGCATACAACCTATTACAAGCAATATCATTTACTATTTCAAATAACAACTCAAATACTTATCTTTTATGTTTGTGTGGTTGCCTCCCGATTGATCTTCTGTATGTCTTTTGAACTTCTATTCATTCTGTACCACTGTGCATGTTCAAGTGTCATCCTCATGATCTCATACACAAACATACACCCATTAGTATGTTCTAAATGTTATCAAAACATTATAGTTCTAAATAATCTTGAAAATGTATGGTCATGATTATAGTTAATAAACATTAGTATTCAAGATTTCAGGGAAGTCTTCTTTTACTCATGCATATCATCAATCAAGATAAAAGACATAATATGCATAATCCCTTGATTACTAACTTTATGAATAAGCATAATCAATCATACCAAGCATACTTAAGGGATCCTAACACAAGGTAAGATTAATGGGAAACATACCTGGATTAGTATACCTACTTAGTTATGTACAACATACCTAAACAATCTCTTCAATGATTTAGAGATCCTGAGCTAGAACCTGCATGTCTCATAGGTTAAGCATAATATAAAAAAGTCATACATACCTCGTAAGTAGAACAAAGATTATGGATGAGTCTTTGTCTTCATGTTTTCATGGTCATGGAACCTGATTTGTCTTTTGTGATGTACCTGTATCTTGTTAGCAGACAACATCAACCTCACACAACATCATAATGCATTAGTACAATCATATAGCCCTAATCAATGAATGTCTTTGATCATTCACATGCATTCATACTGTTACTAGGGTGATAAGACAATTCTAACATTAATCAAGATTGTACTAATAAATAATATGAAGACAAACACATCATGAACTTAATCAAGAATTAGATTTCAAGACATACCTGAGCTTCCTTAAGTCATACCTGTCGAGACTTCTTGTAGTCTTCTTATGTAAGGCCTTAGCCTCAACTCCCCCTGAAACTGGATCTGGAGCTTGATTAGGGTTTGCTAGAGAAACCCTAAAGATTCAACCTTTGACTTTCATACTTCTGAATGGATGAAAGAATATGTCTTGCTGAGCTGATCAAACTGGCATACTTCAATTTTGGAATCTCCAAAATTTGACCCCTCAAAATTGCCTTTGAAACTTCTGGATCTTCTAGACAGGATCCCGAACTAGGGTTTGATGAAGCCCACCCTTCTGCCCAAACAAAAGGTTCGATCCAAGGCTCTAAACTCTTATTTTTCTTAGGAGCTTCCATCCATGGTTACAGACTTCAAAAATTCCAACTTTTGCTGAAGCCCTAATTTTCCATCTTTCCGATCAAAATCCCGAACTGGGGTTTGATCAAGCCCGGTCTTCCACCCAACCAAAAAATTCAATCTTGGTCTCTAAATTTCGATTTTCCTGATTAGCATTCAGCCGTGGACTCCGATTCCAAAAGTTCTAACTTTCTCCGAAACCCTAAATTCCGAAAGCCATGAATAAAGGTGCTCCAAAAATAATTCTGTTTTGACAGAAATATGCACCTGATTGTTTCTGCTATAAATCTGAAATTTTTGCTCCACAGGGTCTGAAACCCTTTTTCTGCAGTAGCCTGACCTGTCATCTTTCCATCCTGACAGGTCTGACCTCAATTGGGTTTTCTGAGAGAGAGTTATGCCAAGTGTCGCAACATGACCTGTTTATGGGATAAAACAGGAGAGTGAACTTGTACGGCATGCCACGTGTCACTGTTTGAACTTCGGCCTCTGAAAACGTTTTCTGAGATAGCTCGACCTTTCATCTTTCCATCCTGATAGGTCTGACCTCAATTGGACTCTCTGAGAGAGAGTTATGCCAAGTGTCGCAACGTGACCTGTTTATGGGATAAAATAGGAGATCGAACTTGTACGGCATGCCACGTGTCACTGGTTCACCTTCGGCCTCTGAAAAAGTTTTTTGAGATAGTACAGTCTGTGTACTACCTGTCACTTTTTACGAAATTTCATTTGGAGCTTCCTAGCCCAAGTTATGACCTTTTTTCCAAGGTCACCTGATTTTGACTGAGTTCTGGAAGAGGCAGAAACCCTAACTTGTACTGATCATAACTCATAAAGTACAACGAATTTGAGGGTGCCCTTTGGAAACAAGGTACCTGGGGATGTTATCTTCGACCTGTAAACTTTTCAGACCCTGAAAATTCGCAGAAATGGATTTATAGCGAAAGTTCCACGATGACTGGTTTTTTCTATGTAAAACCCTAACCTTCAAATTGTCGTAAGTAAAACAAGTGTCGTAAGCGCCATACCTTGTCTTCCTTCAGGTTAGCTCTGATACCATGTTAAGATTTAATATTCTAAGACATAAAATAGCAGCACTACATTCCATTTCACAATAATAGCATATACAGGATCACTGAAGAAACAACAAGCATAGCATAAACACAAGAGACAGAGATTTATCCTGGGAAACCCTCATGGGGTAGAAAACCCAGCAAAGCTTCCTCAATATAGATGACCAACAATATACAAAGATGAAACCCTGAGACATGATCTCCTCCTCCACAATAGCAGACCTCTCCTCCACAAGTGCACTATCCTCAAGTGTGTGAGTGTGTCAAATGAGGAACACACCTCCTCTATTTATACACTACACTGACATGTATTTTACACAGGTACACGTAGGCTCGTATTTAACCAATGGGTTAAATACCCTACTACAACTAACTGGGCCGACCCCTCTAGGGTGGTCTAATAACCCTTTGAACCACATGACACATACAGGGTCGACCCCCACTAGGTGGGTCTAATAACCCTAGTTACCACAACCAACTTGGAGGAATAAACATCTCCGGATTTATAGTATAATCACATCGGAGGTATGGAACATCTCCGGAATAAATAATATACAAATATAATATTCTTTGGAGTTACAATATTTCAACACTTATGTCTAAGTAGGAACTTTAGTTAAATTGTTTTGTTTATATTGGAGTTATTTTTGAGGGATAATGCTTATTTTTAACGTTATAAAGATTAAGGTCACCTAGATGGGGTGTCAAGGCACATGTTTGATAAGATGATCATCCTTGTATAAGCTATGTGGATGGAGGAGATCACAAATGACATGCATCCCAATAGGAGGTTTAATGTTGGTTCATGGAAATAAAGAGAATGTGTTGGGCCTACTTAGTGAGACATCGCCCCAAATTGTAATAACCCCAGTTTTGACTTGGAATGTATTAAATTAATCAAATTAAATGATGTAAATATGCTAGTATGGATTCCTAGTGTAGAGCTCAATGCCAAGACATGACTAGTGAATGGCTAGGCATGTATAATGTAAATATCTCTATATGGACCATGTGGTTAGCTTGTCATGCTAACTTGAAAGCTATGTAAATATTATATTGGAATAAAATAAAATGGTCCAAGATGGTTGTGTAAATAGGACCAGGAGGGCTATGATTCCACAAGAGGCTAAGAGGAAAGGGGGCATATAGGAGCTTAGGTCCTCTACTTCAAGTGTCAACCTTAGAACTCATCCATTTGTTGCCATGTTCCTTAAGTGATCCAATTACTTCCTTTTGCATGTTAAATCCAATCATTGAATGCAAGTGTGAGGATGGTGATGAATGTCTTCTTATGTAGTTATGGAAGAATGAGATGAATATACTTCTATGACCCTTGTAAGAGTCCTCTCTTCCATGGTCATAATTTATGTCAGTCGTCTTTTCCACCATCCTCTCAACTCTCTCTGGAGGATATCATTCATTTTTCAAAAGCATATTTTTACAACAAATTTTACATTAGGCATAGTTCTTCTCTTACTATTCATACCATTTCCATTACCATTACCAGACTGTGCATTAACTAGAAATTTGAAATTCTGAAGGAAAATTGCATATTTGAGAGAAAAGAGATGGTTGTAGGTGAGCATAGAGGTTGGGAAAGAGAGGAAACTTTACCCATTGAGTTGTGTTGCTCCTAAATTCTTGAGAATCCATTAATTAATGCAATAGAAGGTTCTCCAATAGCATACATAAGGTTGGAATCTTTCTGCACACACTAGTAAGCATTGCAAGGGTTGGATTTCCTGAGGGAACTGTGGAGCAGAGAATGGAAATGCCTTCGTTGTGTTGTGTGGGGTAGTAGAGAAGAGTGCCATGGATGTTATGACTGAGTGGCATCCATGTATATACTTGCCACAGGGGCTTCACTCAATAAACCGCTATCATAACATGTTCATTCGTGCCATATGAAACAATACCCCTAATTTCACTAAATATTGGAAAATACCTTCCAAAATCGTTTTTTTAACCCCCTCCCAATATGCCTTCCCAATTTAAAAAAAAACCTATTTTCACTAGATATTGTATGTATCAATTTTTTCATTAACATTTTTTATACCCCTTTATATTTCTACCTAGTATATTGATATGATACCCCTCTTATGACCCCACATGCATTCTACAATGCACCTTGCTTCTTTCGATTTATATTGTGGATGCACATTACTTCACCCACAATGCAATTACTCAACCACATATCATTATGATTTGCAACATCTAATGGTCTAATGAAGAGATAGGAGATCACTTCTTGTATGTCACTAGAGCCAATGCACATAGTATAACATTTAGATTGCATGTTACAGTTCCCCAATCGCTGACTAAGCCTGTTGTGGGCTAGGTATCCAAGCCCCCAAGGCCTATAACAAGCCCTAGGAGGCTGACTAAACCTCCCAAGGCCTATAATAGGAACAAGTGGTTGGGTATTCAAACCCCCAAGGCCTATCGAGGGCCTATAATATGCCCTAGAGGCTTAGAGCCTCCCAAGGCTATTGGTAACAACTGAATGAGTGCTATTGGTAACAATTGGCTGTCAATGACCATTGTCTCTCGACTATGATCAACTGGAAACCCTCTTCACCATGAAACCCCTGGCCTCAAGCATGCCTCAAGACGTGATTTCCCCGCGTATTGGTAAGCCCGAGCCTTGCCTCAACCCGATTTTTCATTCATCCGTGATCCCACCATCTCCATTTGGCAGATATTTGTTAGCCCGCCCATATAAAAAAGACCCCAAGGTATATTTGTATTGTTACATTAAATAAAAAAACCCTTTGCCCCTTAATATATAAACAATATAATTTTTAGGTTTTCATGATTATTTAATACCCCAATATGAATGAACATGATATTATATTGCCTTCTAGTGAAGCCCTAGTGATACTTGCTAAGGCTTTGCAAATGGGGTAGCAAAATAAGTGGTTTTGATTGTGGGGAAAACTCCACAGTTAAGCACGCTTGAACCAAAGGAGTCTTGGGATGGGCGACCTCTCGATAAGTCTTGGTTACGGGGTGCAAGCCCCAAAAGTGATGATTGATGCTATGCGATTCATTTCGATAGTCTCAATGCCACTTCTCCACCCCTGTGAGCATCACCCGGTACAATGAGTGCTAAGTGGACTATTCAAAACCATGATGAATTGGTCAATTGCTCTTATACTCAGAGTCAAAGGAGATCTAACTAAATAGTTCATAAGGAACAATACTTGCTAAGATTTTGCAAATGGGGTAACAAGTTAAGTGGCCTTAATTATGGGGCAAACTCCACAGTTAAGCGTGCTTGAGCCATAGGAGTCTTGGGATGGGTTATCTCTCGGGAAGTCCTAGTTACCAGGTGCAAGCCTTGGATGTGATGATTGATGCTATGTGATTCATTTCACTAATCTCAATTCCACTTCTTCACCCTTGCGAGCATCACCCGACGCAATGAGTCCTAACTTGGACTATTCAAAACCATGAGAAATTGGTCAATTGCAACTATACTCATGGGATATGGGTCATATCTTAATGACTTACACTACGCAGATAATCCAAAAAATAATGATATATCATCCTTGTAAATTCTCAGAGGTGGGTATTTTGGCTAGTCATGAGAGAAAATGGGTTGTGGAATGAGAGAGAGAAGCCTATAGGTGTTTCCTTCGCTCTGGTGGCCTCATAGCCAAGCTTGGGGGTGGTATCTGTAGTTGATACGTACGGTTGGGTGGAAAATCACTCTTACACAATCAATTGCTTGGATCTTCTTTGTTAAAATATAAGCATTATCATGTATTTAAATGTGGAATGATTTTATTTTCATCATGTGATAATTATGCTTGTATATGCATGATGTATGTGTGGATAGAGTTTTATTTCCACTGTTCTTTGTAACATTTATGCATCTGCATAAACAATTCTTATTTATGAATTCATATTATTGCCCATGGGATGAAATTTATAGGCCTGGAATTTGTAAATTCCCTCTGTTGCTCACAATGATGGATGGGGATGTGATGTGACAAAGTGGTATCAAAGCTCTTGGTTGTAGTATCAGGGCACTATGGGCCGGAATCCATAGTTATAGGGAGAAATCATAGTTGCATAGGAAGTGTTGACAAAACGCTTCTATGAAAATCCCTGGTTCAATTGTCAGATTGTCTTTTAATGTAGCCTAGAAGTTAAATATGTGGTTTACCAACAAGAATATGGAAAAAATTTCAAACCATTTCAGAGCTATCAATGAAATTGCAAAATTAGAATTTTGCAGAATTATGAAAATCTGAAAATTTTGGGAAACTTTAAGATAGGCCGCACCCATGCCACGTGGACAAAATGTGACGTGGATAATCCATGTGGGCAGAGAGTAAGACATGGACCAACCACGTCTAATGAATGCACGAGTGGTGGGACTCAATAGAGGTCATTAGAAGGAGCTTATCAGGTGATACACTTTCAAGTGTTAACCCAATTGAGTCTCATATGAAAAAGTATGAAAACCCATATTCTACATGGATCATCTGATGCAGTGAGCCCAACAGATATATCGGGATCAACACATCGGGGAATGCTTCCAAAGATGAACATGAGACATCCCGATGGTTCACAAATACTTAATTGGGAGCGGAGTATCATGAATGCCTCAACTGATTCCAAACATGAATGTGAAGGACCTCGATGGAGTAGACGTGTGATGTTGTATCAGAACCTGACATATCTGGAAGTCCTCATCAGAGGAGGACCATCAAGAATTTATTTTATATAACTCTTCTTCAAGTGGATGGCCATCATTTATTTTATATAACTCTTGTTGAAGAGAATGCCCATCATTTATTTTATATAACTATTTCACAGTTTGTACAAATTTCACAAAATGCCACCTAGTATGTTGTTGCATTAAATATGGGATGCCATGGCCTTATTGTTCATCTGTCAGTTACTGCCTTTTTCTATCAAACGGATTTCCATCTGTTTGCCATCATACAACAAAGACGCAATCGATTCCATGGACCCAGCGATGGCCGCCACCCGAGCTCAGCTGGAGGAAAGAATAGCCGCACAGCTGGAACAAGCTACAATCACATATTTCTTCCTCCTTCCATTAAAGGCAGACGGAGAGCAACTTTTTGCGTCCAGGTCTGAAATTTACAGTATGCAGCGGATTGTTTCTCATTATATCATCAGTTCACAGCAATCGAATATCGGCATGCTTTCTCCGTCCATATTTCTGAATCTTATTCTCACAATACCATCATCAGCTCGTCTTAATTCGCATGATCGGCTCTACAAAGCAATGTTCACCTCCATTTTAGAAGGGATGATATTTCTTTTTCACTTTGCCTTCCTTTTGTTGTAGTATTTGTCAAGTCGACGCAGAAATTGAGTATGAAAACAAGCAAACAAACTCTTGAAGATGATGGCAATAATCAATTGTCTCAATTAATACATCCACCTTTCAAATTGAATGACAGGTCCAGCACAAGATGCCTGCATATACCTAATCAGTCAGAGTTTCAGTGTGTATCCATTTCTGTAGATTCAGAAAGCTGTATATCGAAGCATTCGAAGAGCCATGATGTTCCTGCTACAAAGATTTCTATGAATATCCTGCTCGTGATGGTTCTTCCAATTGAGCATCTCGATCAGCCTCTCCACCACATCGTTCATCCTTCCTGTCGCCCTCAAGATCTCTTCAGCAAATAGATCATTGTTGGAAAGGCTCTAGCCCTGGTTTATGTATCAGGTAAACCCTAGATTCTTTAGTGCAGAAGGTCAAGCCAATACAACAATATATTAATTTTTGGCTTATCATGTTACTTATATAGGAATACAACTTGAGTGGGGAGAAGAACACTCCATCCCACAACTATTTGGATAGACCTAATTGAAAATCTCCATCCCACAACTATTTGGATAGACCCAATTGAAAACCTCCCTTTAAACTTGCAGCCTAATTAGATACTTGGGATTTATGGTGTAATAATATGGTTTTCTTTTTTCTTTAATATTTTCATCACTCCATTGGAAATTAGGAACTTAATATTCAATAAATTAGGTTTTCATCATGAATTTAGGTCATCTTAAGGTCCCAAAGTTTTAAGCATTTATTGAAGCTTTGTTTCCATCTATATAAATATTTATATAGATGGATGGGTTAAGCACAGCTGTAGGGAAATGATGGGAACCTTGTTTTGGTCAAGCTTATACAAATTCTTCTTGTATCAAATACATCTCTTATGACTTCACATTCAATGAGAGATATATTGGTTTCCATGAGGAGAACAGGATAGGGAGTCTTGTTTTTAATTTTGTTGTTTTAAGCCATGAGTTTTTGTTTGTATTTGTTCAATTTTGTTTCAAGTTTATGGATATGTGCTTCCACCCCAAACCTCACAACCATGGAGAATCACTAACATTATGAGGCTAGAGAATTTTGTATTTTCTTCATTCCCAAATTTCAGACATTTTTACAATGGCCTTCCATGCTATAATATGCTTCCATCCAATAAAAATCATATTTTCAATACTAAAGTTCCAATTAAGATTATAATTGGTATTGACACTTGAGTATTTATAGGGTGAATCATCATTAAAAGTTGATTATTGACTAAATTTCAAAGTTAGTATATTTTTTATTTTATAATCATGATTTTGGTTTTATTAATGTTTACCATCAAACCATACTTATTGAGAAATTCTTGTAGGACACTTGGATTTTATTTAAATTCTATGGTTGGTAAAGAGGACAATGTTGTCATTGTATAAAAGTAGAATAATGTTGTAGTAGTGAAGGTTGATGCCCTTGAATTCAATGTCTTTTAAGTCCTTTTCCAAATGATCAATATCAATTCCAAAAAGGTAGGGGATACATGATACCCAATATCTTTTAAATGCTTTTCCAAATAATCAATATCAATTCCAAAAGGGTAGGGGATACATGATACTCTTGTTTAACGCTAATATTGCAATTAATATTATTGGGCCTCTAATTTGATGCTATTTTCCCTTTCCAGTTATCTCTTTTACCTATATTAACCCTTCCTTTTTACCATGCTATCATTCCTTTTACCATATTTTCCATGAAAACAATACTCAAAATATAATTATTTGTTAAATTAATGATTTTTCCATTGTTTTTGGTAAGTTAGAGGATACAAATTTGTTTATTACTAATGATGGTTTTGATTGGTCCAAATCTTATAACTCATATACAGATCCGGTAACCACCAAGACATGGGTTTCTCTCTTGGATACCGCAAGATGCTTCCATGGTCATCAGATCGGTTCCAGGGCAAACATGGCAAGCGTTATCCTCTATTCAAGCCATGGTCAAACTACACCAAAAATAATGCACTCAACAAGGAATATGTTCATGTAACTATTGAAGATATTCTCATGCATTGACATTTCATGAGAATATAATTGGATTGATTCATGTTTGTCAAGGATTTACCAAAAATGCAAAATTTGTATCTATTATTACATATAACAATCTATCTTTACATTTCACACTATTATAATTGATGTATTTGAGGCATGGATTAGGTGAGGCATGGATTAGGGGATTCGTTTTGGGTATACCTGTGCACTCTTGTGGGATGTACACATATATAAACTCAGTCTAGATAGTGTAAAAGGTATAGATATTAAAAAATCACTACTCTATTTCTTAACTATGTATTGCTGAACCTTTGATTTATTAATATAAAAGTAGTTGCGTTGATGTTTTGAGATAAGTTGTGTATGCATGATTACTTTCTAGAATTGTAGTTTTTTAAGCAACGTGAAACCGGTTGTGAGGGCCCCTCAATTCGGTTAGCGTTGCTCTTTTGTTCTATAGTAGTAGAATTTATAAGTAAACTATTTTGTAGTTCATCTCTTTTATTTTATATATAGTATATGCTTGGTTCATTGTTTAAGTAGTCTATTTTGGTTGATTGTATTCTCACTATGTGTTATTCCTTCGCAGAAAATACAAGTCTCCATTGAAGGTTGAACGATATACATTGAGTTTTCCCATTTTGTTGTATGAACTATTGAAAAAATAATAGTGAAATATTTGTAACTTGTGCTAATAAGAAAACCTTGTGTTGTCAATCCAATGACAAAAGACATCTTTGTGGAATCTTTATTTATGTAGTATCTTGTTAATCTTTTCTTTCATAAATTGCTTGTATGTTTTGATTTTGAATTGTGCATAGTTAACTACAGGGATTAGTTTCCAGTGAAGATTGAAGGATGAGATTTATTTCACTTTGTATTACATGAACATTTGAAATCCAATACGAATGAAAGACTATATTCCATGCTTATGAAAGTATCTCTATATCTATCAATCCAGTGGTTGAATATTTATGTAGTTTTATCAATTTATGCTTTCAATGATGTTCATTATAAGTGTATTGCAGGCATGTCCACTTACATTGAGACCTAATGAATTGAACAAACATTCGTTGCATGAACTTTCTATCCGTATGAACAAAATGAAATATTGTGACCGGTGCCTTTGTTAACTAAAGTTCATGTAGAACTCAATTCAAGTGATGAATTCTTATAGTACTTGGTTCAATTAGTTTAGTATCCTTAGAGTAGGATTTAATATTTCATTTCGTGTTCTTGCATATCGAAGTTTACAAGACCTCGGGTTGATGATTTTATGTCTAAAATTATGCATATAATTTGATCGAAATTTTTGGCACTGTTGCTAAGGATCAAACCCAGATCACCTACGTGATAGGAAGGGATACTAACCACTATACTACAATGACCCAGGGAGATTCTAAAGATATTAGAGAATTAGTAGTTTAATTTATAAGTTCATGCATATTATATTTTTGTTTATGTATATGATTTTTATTTGTGCCAACATTTACGACTTGGAGGAGGAGAAACAATAAGAAGTAAAGATGACCTCACTACATAATTTATGTGGTGTAATAGCCAGACTCATTCAATTTAGTGACTATCTCCGAGCCTTCATCATGTTGGTACTGTTTCTTTATTTCTTTTTATTTAAACATTGATTCATGAATGAAGAGAAGCATAACTTGTGTTAAAAGATAACTTAGTGACATAAGGATCCTAGAAGTATGGTGGCACTTTGAGTAAATGATCATTTCCAAAAGTTTGATTGAGTTTGCTTTGAGTGTTTTTCATTTTTGCAGTTGGTTTCATTTCATTTTTCAATAAATATTTTTAAACAAAAAGAAAACAAGTTTTTGGTGTTATAAGAACCCCCATGTACTAATCCATTTGTAAGTTGGAGCTCTAGACCATCCAAAAGAACTGAAATATGCCCAAGAACTTGTTGAGTAAAAGAGGATATACGCCTGCAACGATCTTTTCAAATCCTTGTACACAATCCATAATTGTCACTAGGGATGAATTTGCATTCCAAGAAGCAATAGAGGAATACATGATCCATGGATATACTCTACAAGAGGAGGATCTAGAAGTTTCTCTTAGTGATCCTTATGAGTAGATGGAATAAATCAAGGGATCGTGGACCACATCAGATGAAGAACAGGTGCTAGAGCCATAGATCAAAGCATTTTTGGCATGTTTATCACTAGATCCTTTCTGCATTACATAGTGTGATGACCAACTTTCTAAAGAATCTTATGGTATGAAAATTAAATAAAGACAAGGATACAAAGATTACATCGAAACTTGGTTTCAAATAGTCATCATGCCACATCCCCACTCCATATTTCAACAATTATTGGCACCATCTCCACAAGAGCAGTTGTTTTCTCATGTCCTAGCATCTATACAAGTACATTTTTTTAATTTGGACAGGTCTACTTGAGATCCTATTACGCAAATGGTTCCATTGGAAGTATTCCTATACTTGAAAGATATTTTCTCATTCAAGCAAAGTAGGATAGGGTAGAAGAATAAATAAATAAATAAAATAGTAAAGATAAAAACAAGTCCAGTTGTGACTCACTAACTTATTGGTGCAACTGGACACGATTTTTTGCTTGAAAACCAGGTTATTGATGGGAAAAAATCACAATAAAGTTCTGCATGTTAGTTCAATCTTTTATTATGGTTCTTCAAGTCATTTTTTTTCTATGCTCTTACTGGGTGATGTGGGATTCCTTAAGTGCTTCCTTTTAGCAGGTCTTGTCCCGTTGAATTCAACACTCTATCTAGGATCAATATTCAGATATATTTATAATTCCTTGGAACTTGTATTCCTCAATGACATGTTTCCTCGCTGATAGTAGTGGGGATGCATTAATTCCTCTTTCCTATCAAATCCTGCGGGTTACTCGACTCCAACACATTCATTTGTGCCTGATATGATGCATTAAGTTACCTTGGCGTCCATTTACATTACTGGTGAGTAGTCTCGTATTGGTTAACAACATCCATTAATGGCTAGTAATCCAGCAGTTTCTTCCAACGATTGACTTCAACATATTCATTCACATGGTAAGAATTGTACCATGGATTCAGGCTTTGATGAAGACTATATGGTTTAATGGTATCAATAGTTGCAAACTTTTCCACATTTTTGCAAATAAAAATGGATATCATTCTTGTTGCAATATCTTTCCCTTTAAAAGATTTTTTGGTTCCCTGTAGTAGTATTCATGGTTATTATTTGGCATTGGTTCCAGTGATATTTGTTATTTGATAAATGTGATTAGCAAACTAGAGTTTTTAGATCTAAAATGAAATATCAAATCTCATAAGGATGCATGAGGACATGCATCATCCTCAGTGTGGGGGAGAGAGAGTATTGAGTTATCAGTGTCCTTCTGTGGTTCCAGATGTATAAATATTCAATTTTTCATCAATCATATTCAGATATTCATCTTCATTTCTAGAAATATTCAGTTGTTCCAGAGTTTTTCCAAAGTTACGCATCAAAATAATAAGTCAACTCTGGTAGTAGCTTTAGCATTTGTGTTCCTATCATTTTCATAACCTACGAGAATTCCTGTAACCACCATGTAATCTTGTAACCGTTGTTTTTAGTAGCCACAAGATCCCTATATTAGTTACCAAGTGTCCTATAACAAGTTTATTTTAATCTATTTTTCAATCTAAGTCTGTATGGTGATGATCAACTTCAAAATGAGAGTTTAGAAGTTGCTCAAGCAACTCTAGCCTCTTATTTACATAATTCAAATGGTCTTAATTAGGAGCACCAATAATTTTTTTTAGATAAGTTCAACAATCAGTCTCAAATTGGTGATTATCAGCATCAATTCTCAGTTTTGGTTTAGCTCAGTGCATGAAAACTTCAGGTTTAGTTCTTTATCACAATCATGTTCTTCATATCCAACCTAAAAAATCTTATGGGTGCTAATTTTAGACTAAGGTAAACTTGAGGTGAGCAATCAACTTTTGAATTTTTTTAGTTTACTAAGAACATGGTGAGTTATAAAAATGACAAAACCTTCAGCTCGTTCCTTATGATAATATTTACATATGGCACTTCCTACAATCCCTATACCATACCCTTATCGATGTTTTCAACTTATACCCATTATATTCCTATCTATTCTTCTTATTCCTTCATCACCCCATGAACTAATCATCGACCATACCTTATAATTATTACCCCACTCTTGCTATACACTCCACTCACGATCATCATAACCACTCTCCTAAGTCTGAAGTACATCTCTCTGCCACCCCATAAACTCACTATTGAATGGAATTCAAACCCATTATTACCGACTACCACAATGATTTTTGTTCATGCACAATGCTTGTGATTGATTGACCATCGATCAAAATAATTATCCATCTTATTTTGAATCACTTGTAGGATTTGAAATAATCTTTGAACTTGTATATCACCCAAATCTCGTTTAACATTCCCGAATTTCTTTTCCATCTATTGGCAGTGGTAATTACTCAAAGGAAGAGTGACCTTGCATAATATCATATACACCGAGATTCATGATGTCATGGGGAAACTTGGTGCAGTTAGGAAAGAACCTTGCTCATTGGAAATTTTGGAGGGATACCCTGAGTACAATGCTAGCAAATCCATGCTCAAATCCACAAGGTGGTATCCATTCCTTAGAAAATTCAAGAGGCATAATGTTTCTATCACTAAAGCATTCACATAAGGGTTTGATGGTCAGATTGCATGCAATAGTGATTTGGTAATGGTAGTATTAGAGGAATCGGTGGCCCAAGATACTGGATTGCCCTAAACAGGGGAAAGGTGGTTTAAAAATAATCAAATTGAACAAGGAATTTGGACTCGATTCTTATGCTCGACTGAGCAGAGGATGAATTTTGGAAAGGGTGTACCTAGATCATGGATTAAAGAGAAGTGGATAAATACACTATTCGTGCTACAAAATACATCACTTGTGAGGGGAGCGGGGTATTTTTTAAGGATTCTAATATTATACTTAAGTGTAGTATTCTAGGCGATTCTTTTGGATTGACAAAAACATATATATAGATAGTTAGGCGAATATTAAATATGAAACCTACAATTTACTACTGAATCATGTAAATTTTGGCGAATATTATGATAAAAAACATATTTTATGTAAATATAGATGATATTAGGGACTAAAAATGACCAAATAATGAATGTATTTTTTGAAAAAAAGCCCCAAAAATAGTCAATTGGGGAAATTTCTCCCTTAAAAATCACCCTGGAGGGGAGGTATGGGATTACCTTTCTTTACCATATCTATCTACTCTGCATTTCAAAGCAAATGATCACATAAATTTTCCATTTTACTTATGCAAGAGTTTGGGTAAAATGTCAAAGAATATCTAGCAAAACCCTAAGAATGTTAGTCACAGTCTATACCACCATGGTCTAATCAAAATGTTAATTATAGAAGTTTCATAAGAGGATTGATAGTTGGGATGTGCTTTTAATTCACAATAAGTTCAGTGATGTGACTGTTGAGCATGAAGAGATACCTCGGGAGGTCACTGTTATTCTTAGTGATGATGATAAAGGAAACAATGAAGCTTCACCACTTGTGGATATTTTTCCAAAAAATATCCTGTTAAAAAGGAGACGTGGGAAGTATACTCCAACCACACCAGTTACACCTAGGAGAATTACTAGAATCGTGGTTAAAAAGGGTCCCAAATTTTTTTATATAAAAAATCCCTTACGAGTCACTACAACTAAAAATGTTGCTTCTTTACATACTAAAACAATACATACAGGGCATAACTATGTTCAACAGAAGGAATCTACATCCCCATGTCCCAAGAAGTTCATAACTAAATTCTCTAAGCTCAAAACCTATGTGCACTGGCAACTTGACTCTGCTAAACCTTTGACACCAGTGCTCAATGCTATTGAGGACAATGCAGGGTATTATTGTTGATGTATATGTAACTTCGTAATGTATTTTACCCATGTATATTGTATTCCTATAGAGATGTTATTATTCCTCTATACTAAAGTGTTTGTATTCCTATAGAGATGTTATTATTCCTCTATACGGAAGTATCGTCATTTATATTGTAAGTGTCATAACTTATACTTGATGGATTATTAGACCACCTTAATGGGGTCGGCCCTGTATGAGTCATGTGGGTAAATGGATTATTAGACCACCAAGTGTGGGGTCGGCCCAGATTAAGTTAACCATGGGTTATTAGGCTAAGCTAGACAAGTCGGCCCCACTGGTTTATTGGGCAGGACAGGACAAGTATAAATAGAGATCGGGAGATCTCTATTTGATCATTCACTTACTCACTCTTCCATCACTCGGAAAGTGGCGCACATGGGAGGAGGACGATCTGCTGCTAGGAGAAGACTGTCTCTTGTACTTTGGTTGTATCATTGCTCTATCTATCTCTGAGGAAGTTGCGAGGTTTTTCACCTTCTTGGTTTTCCCCGGTGAAACTTGGTGTCTCTTGTGTGCTTGCATTATTGTATCCATGATTGATATGCTGTAGATATGATGTAGATATGCTGTACATGTTATTATCTCAGTTAAGATCCTATATCATATTGAAATTTCTGAAAAACTAACATGGTATCAAATCTAGACTAAAAGAAGGCATGGTATGGCATGTATGACACTTGTTGCACTTGCGATGCTAGGGCTTGATATAGCAAAAACCAGTCATCGTATAACTTTCTCTATAAATACATTTCGGTAAGGTTTCAGGATCCGAAACTCTTACAGGTCGAAGATAAGATCCCCATGTACCTTGTGTCCGAAGCACAACTTCTAGTTCGTTTTACTTTGTGTTTTATGATCTGTACAATCTAGGGTTTCTGCCTCTTCCAGATCTAAGTCATAAAAAGGTGACCTAGGAAAAAAGGTCATAACTTGGGCTAGGAAGCTCCAAATGAAATTTCGTAAAACGTGATAGGTAGGGAACGGACTGTACTTTCACAGGCCAAAGGTTCAGAGGCCGAAAGTGAACCAGTGAAACGTGGCACTCCGTACAAGTTCGCTCTCCTGTTTTATCCCATAAACAGGTCACGTTGCGACACTTGGCATAACTATCTCTCAGAGAATCCAATTGAGGTCAGGCATGTGGGGTTAGAAAGATGACAGGTCGGGATACCACAGGTAGAAGTTTCAGACCCTGTGGATTCGTAATTTCAGATTTACACCAAAAAAAATCAGTTGCATATTTCTGTCAAAACAGAATTGGATTTTGAGCACCTTTATTCATGGCTCCGGGAATTAGGGTTTCGGAGAAAGTTCATATTTTTGTAAACAGAGACCACGGCTTAATGGTACTCATCAAAATCGAAATTTAGAGACCAAGATCAAATTTTTTGGTTGGGTAGAAGGCCGGGCTTGATCAAACCCTAGTTCGGGACTTTGATCGAAAAAGTGGAAAATTAGGGCTTCTGCAAAAGTTCAAATTTTTGAAGTCTGTGACCACGGCTGGAAGCTCCTCAGAAAAATCGAAGTTTAGAGCTTTGGATTGAACCTTTTGGTTGGGAATAAGGGTGGGATTTATCAAACCCTAGTTCGGGATCGTGTCCAGAAGATCCGGAAGTTCAAAGTCAATTTTGAGGGGTGAAACTTTGCAGTTTTCAAATTTTGAGTATACCAACTTGATCAGCTCATCACGGCGCATCTTTCTATCCTTTTAGAAGTTTGAAATTCAAAGTTTTAATTTTTAGGGTTTCTCTGACAAACCCTAATCCAGCTCCAGATCCGGTTTCTACAAATCAAGTGGATTGGATTAATCCTATAGAAGAAAATGGATTGGTCACCTACATAAGTGAAGAAGTTCCAGTTTCAGAGGGAGATAAGGCTAAGGCCTTACATAGGAAGATTACAAGCAATCTCAATAGGTATGACTTATCCAAGTATGTTTCGAGATCTATTCATGATTAAGTTTATGGTATGTTTGTCTTCATTAAGGTTAGTACAATCTTGATTAACTTTAGACTTGTCATATCACCTTAATAAAATTATGAATGCACGATAGAAGATATTCATTGATTAGGGTTTTGACACTTATGATTGTATTAATGCATTGTGGTGTTGTATGAGGTTGATGTTGTCCGCTAACATGAAAGGTACATCAAGAAAGACAAATCATGTTCTAGTTCAAGAACATATGACCATGGTGACATGAAGACAAAGATTCATCCATTGTCATGGATCACATAAAAAAATCTACTTACGAGGTATGTATAACTTGGTTCTATAATGATTAACCTATGAGATATGTAGGTTACCAGCACAAGTCATTTAAGAGAAAAAGAAGACATCATGTGGGTATGTTAGACATAACCAACTAACATATTAATCCAGGTATGTTTTTCCTATATCAAGTTAGAATCCTACCTTGTGTTAGGATCTTATACTTTTGTATTGTTGATAATGATTATTCATGAAGTTAGAAATGTAAGTAATCAAGGGTTTATGCATATTATGTCTCTTACCTTGATTGATGATATGACTAACCAGAAAAGTCCTTTGGTCAAATATGAATCTGCATCAGTAAGAGAATTCTTCCCTAAAACATTGAATGTTAATGCTTATTATCTGTGTTTGAAATGATCATGACTATACATGTTTAAGATTATTGTGTTTTGATAGTATTGAGATTATACTAATGAATGTATGATTATGTATGAGATGTCAATGGTAACACAATGATGATACTAGTAAGCATGCATAGTGATCAAGGATGGATATAAGTTCAAGGACAGGTAATCCAGGAAGCAAAGATCAAGAGGGAGCACACTCCAGTAGTTTATGCAAGGATGAAGACATTCAGAGGGAGTCGACCACTTCTCACAATCCACATTAGAATGGAGTTGTAGAAAGGAAGAAAAGAATGAGAGGGAGTCCACCCAGCAAACAAACAAAGATAAGTATTTGAATTATCATTTCTTGCATATTTGATTGTTTAAATAATACTGTTCAATGATGTATATACTGATGTTCCTAGAATTAGGCTGTGTATTTTGGCATATTAGAATAACTGCATTAATGAACAGCATACTGCTAATATGCATGTAATGGTTGAGTGGCCTATGGCACTATACAACATTCCATTGCTACTTATCTAGAATGAAACCTCTTTGCTGACATGTTGAGAGTAGTGCAAAACTCTTAACAATGTTCTGGTAGAGATTGGAAGGCATCTAGAAAGTTATAGGATATGGATGAATGTTGTATTGAAGCATTGGCTAAAATAATTGCATGAATGTATGACATATTTCTTTATGTGTAAAAATTTGTTCTGAAAATTATGAGAAGTTTCTAATCATGCAATTTAACCTGTTTTGCAGGAAAGATCGTATACGAGCACCTACAAAAGAAGAACTACAACATTTGTTCAAACAACAAAGTTATCTATTGAAGATTTTGAAGTTCCTAGGATATGGGATACAGTAAAAGGATGCCATGGTCGAGAAGTACCAATCGATCATGTCTGGGATATGGTCCCAAGACCTGAAGGGAAGTTTGTTGTGACTTCCATGTGGATCTATAAGATCAAGCATGCTGCAGATGGTAGCATAGAGAAATATAAAGCAAGGTTTGTAGCTCGTGGCTGATTATGAAGAGACTTTTGCTCCTGTAGCCAGATACACTTCCATCAGATCAATACTTGCTGCAGTGATGAAATGGAAGATACACCAGATGGATGTCAAGACAGCTTTCTTGAATGGTGTAGTTGAGGAGGAAGTGTATGTGAAGCAGCCACTTGGTTTTGAGACACATGACAGGAAGTCATATGTGTGCAGGTTGAAGAAAGCCTTGTGTGGCTTGAAGCAAGCTCCTAGAACTTGGTATAGTAGGATAGACAACTTTCTATCCATTTTGGGCTTTACCAAGAGTAAAGCAGATTCCAACCTTTACTACAAGGTTGAGGAAGGCAATCCAGTGATACTCTTATTGTATGTGGATGATCTGTTTGTAACAGGAGATGATAGATTGATTGCCGACACGCAGCGGAAGCTTGCTGCTGAGTTCAAGATGAAGAACTTGGGTATGATGCACTACTTTCTTGGTATGGAGGTGTGGCAGAGTGCAGATGGAATCTTCCTTGGACAAGGGAAGTACGCAGTAGAGATCCTGAAGAGGTTTGGGATGATGGAATGCAAGGCTATGGCCACACCTATGGCATCGAACCTGAAGCTTCTGTGTGATGCTTCATCTGATCCGGTTGATGTCATGATGTATCGTTAGATGATTGGGTCCTCTATGTACCTGATGAACACGAGACCATATATTTGCTTTGTGGTGAACACATTAAGCCAGTTCCTGACGGATCCGAGAGATGTTCACCTGGTTGCTGTAAAGCATATTCTAAGGTACCTAAAGGGTACGGTTGACTATGGGCTCAAATATGATACAAATCAAAAGTTTAACCTACAGGGTTATGTTCATTCGGACTGGGCAGGCAGTGCTGCAGATAGGAAGAGCACAACTGGGTGCTGCTTCAGTATGGGATCAGGTGTGATCTCTTGGTTTAGCAAGAAATAGTCCTGCGTAGCACTAAGTACAGCCGAAGCAGAGTATGTTGCAGCTTGTTCAGCTAGTTGTGAGGCAGTATGGCTTCGGAAGCTACTTTCTGAGTTATTTGATCTCCCCTTGGAGGCTACTAGTATCTTCTGTGATAACCAGAGTTGTGTGAAGCTATCTAAGAACCCGGCGTTTCATGAAAGGTCGAAGCACATTGAGATCAAATATCACTATATCAAGGATATTGTGTAGAGAGGAGTGGTGAAGCTCCTGTATGTTGTGACGGATGAGCAGGTTGCAGATGTGTTGACGAAACCACTAGACAGAGTGAAGTTTGAGTACTTCAGAGGGAGGCTTGGTGTTCTCCAAATTGATGACACTTCAAGGAAGAAGTGATGGACACATTTGCAGAAGCCATTCCAAGCATGGTGGTAGGAGGATCCTCCCATGGCTGTGGATGTAAGCGCTGTGTGTTGAGAATCAAGATGATGCTCCAGTTACTGCTTTGGATATGATCAATTAGATCATGTATGTGATATGCATTAGGTGGATGCATGATATGTATCAGGTGGATACATTGTATGATCAGGTGGATCATGTATGTGATATGCATCGGGTGGATGCATGATATGTATCAAGTGGATACATTGTATGATCAGGTGGATCATGTATGTGATATGCATCAGGTGGATGCATGATATGTATCAGGTGGACACATTGTATGATCAGGATGATCATGTGTGATGAGTATCAGGACGATGCTCTGGATGACTTGCATCAAGACGATGTAGAGATGATGATCAGGATGATCATGGACATCAGGATGATGTATGATGAGTAGAAGGTTGATACTCTGTGGCCATGGACAGGTTGTGCAAATAAGCATATAATAGCGCCCTAGGAGATTTGCAGATGCTCTTGCTAGGTTTTTCCACTGGCATATAATAGCTCCCTAGGAGATCTCGGAAATGCTCTTTCAAGATTTTGCTTGGAGGGACATATAATAGCGCCCTGGGAGATTTGCAGATGCTCTTGCTAGGTTTTTCCGCTGGCATATAATAGATCCCTGGGAGATCTGGAAAATGATCTTGCTAGGTTTTGTCCGTGGCATATAATTTCTCCCTGGGAGATCTTGCAGGTTGTGTTGAGCACGTAATCAGTCCTGAGATGCTCTTGCTAGGTTTTTCTTGGTAGCATATAATGTCTCCCTGGGAGATCTTGCAGGTTGTGTTAGGCACATAATCAGTCCTGAGATGCTCTTGCTAGGTTTTGCTTGGTCACATGTAATAGCTCCCTGGGAGATCCGATAGGTTGAGCAGTGTGCTCGTAATCAGTCCTGGGATGCTCTTGCTAGGTTTTGTTGATGCACGTAATAAGTCCTAAGGATTCCACAGTATGGCCAGTGATGATGAAGACCTGCAGGTGGTGGGCCTACATCCAGTATGAAAAAGGACTGGCTCTGTAGAACTTCCTATGATGAGAAGATTCAGAGATTGATTGAGACAGCAGCAGTCGTGACGATGACGATGATTCAAGGACGATGATTCGCTGATGATGATCCAGAGAAGAAGACTTGTGCTAGCAGATCTGTGTCGAGAAATACCGTCCTAGTTAAGAGGGAGTGTTAATGTATATGTAACTTCAGAATGTATTTTACCCATGTATATTGTATTCCTATAGAGATGTTATTATTCCTCTATACGAAAGTGTTTGTATTCCTATAGAGATGTTATTATTCCTCTATATAGAAGTGTCGTTATTTATATTGTAAGTGTCGTAACTTATACTTGATGGGTTATTAGACCACCTTGATGGGGTCGGCCCTGTATGAGTCATGTGGGTAAATGGGTTATTAGACCACCAAGTGTGGGGTAGGCCCAGATTAAGTTAACCATGGGTTATTAGGCTAAGCTAGACAAGTCGGCCCCACTGGTTTATTGGGCAGGATAGGACAAGTATAAATAGAGATTGGGAGATCTCTATTTGATCATTCACTTACTCACTCTTCCATCACTCGAAAAGTGGCGCACATGTGAGGAGGAGGATCTGCTGCTAGGAGAAAACTATCTCTTGTACTTTGGTTGTATCATTTCTCTATCTATCTCTGAGGAAGTTGCGGGGTTTTTCACCTTCTTGGTTTTCCCCTGTGACTCTTATGTGCTTGCATTATTGTGTCCATGATTGATATGTTGTAGATAGGATGTAGATATGCTGTACATGTTATTCTCTCAGTTAAGATCCTAGATCAGATTGAAATTTCTGAAAAACTAACAATTATGAACCTATCAAACATATGATGTCCTCCAATGGCCCAATTAGGCTAGTCTCCTTGAAACAAAAGAAGAAAAACAAGAAAATTGAGACACTAAGGGTAGAAATTGAAGAATTTAAGATCTTGGATAGTTATATGAAGAGTGAAAACACGGTCTTAAAGGAAAAGGGTGCTAAGCTACAGGGGGGAATTGAAAGGTTGAAAACAAAGAACAAGAAGTTACACAAACTTAACAAGAGATGGTATAGACAGATTCAATTTTTGGCCTTGCATAACATGAAATTGAAAAATAAACTCAGGGCAGAGTAGAGAAGAAAAGAATCCAAATTGAATATATCAATAGGTAATGCCAATTCACACAGTTGAAGCATTTACCTAATTTTGGCACCAGGAAATCATTTATATACCTCGTTTGCACGATGACGTGCAAAATATCAGGTGTGGGGGAGTGTTGGGCCTCTAATTTGATGCCATTTTTCATTGTCAGTTATCCTTTCGAACTATATTAACCCTTCTTGTTTACCAAGTTATCGTTTCTTTTAATATATTTTCCATGAAAATGTCATTACTTGTAAAAGTAATGAATTTTCCATTTTTTTGGTAGGTTAGGAGAATTAAAAGTTGTTTATTACTAATGATGGTTTTGACTAGTTCAGATCTATAACTCATATACAGATTCAGTAACCACCCTCATCGTTCAACATATCAGGGCACTTCTAGAAAGGAATCTGACATATGGGTTTATGTATTGGATACCTCGAGATGCTTCCATGTTCATCGGATCAATTCCAGGGAAAACATGTCAAGCGTTATCCTATGGTCAAGCCGTGATCAAACTACACCAAAAATAACACACTTAGTAAGGAATATGGTCGTGGTAATGATTGAATATATTCTCATGCATTGAGATTCCATGAGAAATTATATCATTGGATCCAATTTATGTACTATATTTGTCAAGGATTTACTAGAAACACAAAACTTTATCTATCTTTACAATTCACACTATAATTATAATTGATGTACTTGAGGTGTGGAACATGGGATTTGTTTTGGGTCTACTTGTGCACTCTTGCAGGTTGTACGTGTATATAAACTTAGTCTAGATAGTGTAAAAGATATCGATATTACCATATCACTACTCTGTTCCCTAACTCTGTATTCTTGAACCTTTGATTTATTAATATAAAAGTAGCTAAGCTAATGTTCTGAGATAACTCTGTGGGGCCATATTGAATGGCGTCGGGGTATTAGGAGGAACCTTTCCTAGATGGGAAATGGACCCAATAAGCTGCCTCCTCTAAGTGTGACGAGCCCACAGGTGTAGGATCCAATGATCGGTGCTGAGGGGAATCAAGGAGGATAGTGTAAAGTTAATCGGATTTTGCATATATCAGATCGAAATGCTGAGGTGGCTACATCTTTAGCAATGGATGGTTGGAGTGATTTGATGAACCAATCTAATAAGAATGGTGCTTGTATTTAGATTTTACACAATGTTCGGAGTCTACGCCACTCATGGATATGGTCCATAATGTGTGTATATGTGTTTTGTCGAAACTCCGTGAGAATTTTGAGACCAATTTCATTGTGAATCAAAAGGTGGAAGTATGCCATAAATGCGGTGGCCAATGTTGCAACAGTGGCATGGGACGATCTCATTAAGTTCACATACCATTTAGCTATCATTCTATTGAGGGTGTGCTGAAAGAGGCGAAGTCTCACAAAATAGTTCCACTATGTTGTTGGAAGAACACCACGGATAGAAGGACATGACATGGTTGGCGGGATCATTCCGTTGCTTCTCTTCGAATTTAGGAATGTTAGAGGGAAGTTTATCTAGCATATTTGTCCATCTTAGATAGTGTGCAACATGTTCATTGATCAGTTTGGCCAAATCTAGTAGATTTAGGATAGCCATGAAAGGTAGGGTAGCAAGATTTGGTCATGCCATTGTATGTTATGTGGGGTTTACTCGAGGGGGAGACCGAGGTGGTGTTGAAAATAATGAATGACCTCCTACGAGAGAGGATGGATCAAAGTGATCGAAAGTATCTCCAAGAGGAGAATCCAAAGGGGAACCTATTCTAAGAGGAGGGGGGGTAAATGTGTCTAGATTCTCTCCAAGGGGATAAAATGAAGGTGCACATCTTCTAGCAATGGAGGAGGTAGAAGGATTAACACTCTCCAAGAGGATAAAATGAACCGATCAAGGTGCGGCCTCGCCCAGATGATCCTATCAATGTGTCCTAGGAGCAGCCCTGACTAGAGTGTCTTCCACATGAACCACGGGGAGATGGTGTAAAAACACCCCTCAAAAGAGGGGATAGGCCGTAAATTCTTTCAGACTAGCTTAGGTGGTTGTTTTGTTCCTCTATGATAAAGGCCTTGTGTCAAATGAGAGTGATGGTGGAATTAAACACAATTGAATAAATGCAAAAATATGCCAACTACAACAAATGCAATATGGTGCAATAAGTGAGTGATATGTGCAAAGTCGATTTAGTGCAAGGGTTTCCACATGTGGGTTCTTTTTATTTACAAGTGAGTGAACTCGTATTTAAAAATAAAATAAGAGTAAATTCCCTACAAATACCTAATGTCCTTGCTCTCAAATGTAATTGGGCCTTCCAAAAGCACAACTATTGGTAATGATGGGATCCACACACCAATTGGCTAGTGAAGGCAACAAAGAGGCAGTTCTATCGGTGATTGGGGCCAATGTTCCAATCAATCAGACTTGGCAACACCTCCCAACAACAATAGCTGACTTCATGAGTCAATTGCACCCACAATTTCTCCTTGGTGATGTCCTAAGTTTGGCCACTAAGATACCTTACATCAAGTGTGGATCAGTGGTTCACCCTGCACAGTATAGTGTCATCTCCCTAGATGAGCTGAATGACTGGTAGGGGAGAGCAGGGAAATTATACCTTAGCTTTTACCTCCTTGTTCACGGCGCACTTCTGATCTGGTTTTTCTTTAAACACTTGCTTATAGCGGAATTTTGAAAGTACCCTATAAGTCAACAATGTTATGTTTCAAAATATCACTAATGAAACTAGATTGGTTTGCATTAATGGATGTCTATCCCAATCAATCCTACCTAACTAAAATATTCTTTTGTGACCTCCCATGAAGGATTTTAGTTGGTTGGAAATTTACAAAGTTGATTTTAGAGGTCTTGAATTCACTTAGGGAGTTTAAGGGAGGTATTTCACAATTTCCTTACTTTTTGATTCACCAAGCTCACAAGAAGTGAGAATTGAAGAGCATACTTGGAGTGAAAAATTCTTCAGGTCCCTTAGTATGTGCTAGTGATGCAAACACATGTGAGGTAAGCAAATTGATTGTTGCAAAACTAACTAGAAGAGTACAAAGTAAAACAAATGGAGAACAACTTTTAACTCTAAAAAATGCTAAGGGTGCTTTTGCAAACAAAGTGCTAATGAAGTAAAAGTGTGCAATGGAGGTATTTCACACTTTTCACCCCTTTCTGATTCACCAAGCTCACAAGAAGTGTGAGGTGAAGAACATACTTAGGGATATAAGATTCTTTAGGTCCTTGCTTGTGTGAAAAAAGTGGATTCTACACTAGCTTTGATCCTAAAAACATGCCAAGTAAACATAAAGAAGAGATGTCTTGAATACTAGTGACAACAATGAGGCCCATTGAAAGCCTCAAGGTTGGTTATCTAAGTAAGTTTCGAGAGATATGGACTCTTTACTTCCTAATCTTAGTCTAAGTGGGCTAATTAATATAGAATTAATGAAAACTATTGCAAATTAGATTATTCTAGTTCTTTAGTGAGTAGCCATTGTGACTGCAATATTGTTGCATGTAGATAAAAAGCAAGTCAAAATATTGTAGCGCGAGCAAATAACACTCTGTCATGTGATAGTGTGGAAGAATTACAAACAGACACGTTGTACCATGAGTAGAACACAAAAAATGTGCGTAGGTCAGAAAAAAGAGTATCGTCTGAGTAGTGAATTGCTTATTTGCGCAAGTTGCACGACCGTTGAAGGCATTTCCGCGCATCTAGTGCAGCTGAGAGGCTGGGATCCATGCTACTATGTAAAAATTTACTGTGGCTGACAAGACGCCAAATTTTAGAGTTTGAGGTGGTAAACATGATCTCCTACAAATGACAAGCACCCATAATTAATCACTCAACATAAAACAACCTAGTTTAAAAGAAACAAACAAAAATAAGTGAAGTCGCCATTAGATCTGTTGTGGAAAAAATCACATAAGGGTGCATGCTTCCACTTGGTAAGGGTATAGGCCTTGTAGTCTATAGCAAGGCCTTAGTCCTTGGAGCCCCTTGTGGGGGAGTGAGTTCTTCAAATGATCCTACAAGTGGTTGTTAGTGGAATTTAAATAAAAGAAAAAAATTAAACAAAATATAACAAAGATAATGGGGGAAGAATGCAAACTCAAACCAAATGTATGCAAAACCACTTTGTATTGACCAATGGTTAAGCATGTACAACACCTAGGATGTGTAGTATTCAATGAAAGCAAACAATCTCCCTTAGGGAGGTCCTTCTTGTCCAAACTAAATGCTAAATGGGTGGGAGAATAATGGAGAGAAACTCTTGCTCCTTGAAGGAAGGAGGCAAGGGAGCTTTGGAATGCTTTCAAAGGTGGGAAGAGGTGAGCTATGGAGGAGTTCTAACACAAATACAGTAGCATAACTTTGCTCTTTTTTCTCTATATAAGATGCATGCCCATGGATTCCTTTTATAAGCTAAGAGGTGGCCAACAAACAACTAGCTCCAAATGTGAATATCATCACCTCATGAAGTGGTTCCAAGTACACAAGGGGGATATTGAATGCCACAAGAAGTGTAAGGAACCAAAATTCGAATTGTGTAGGAGATGGGCCATTGATGGGCCTTCAATTGTGCCATTGGTGGGTGAAATTTGATAGTCACGCGGATATCAAAGGAATTTTCGCGCAAGGGTCACACGGTTTCTAAATTGGTAACGCACGCTATAGTGCAAGTTAATGAAGGTTTATCCACACGACCTATCCATTTGATTGTTCTTGGGCACGTTTGGACTCATGTTTCCTTTTGGATTTGTTGAGGACACCTTTGGTGAGCTGCATTCTATATGTTGATGACGCATTACTACAAGAATTGCCAAAATGTCGCATGTGTGCGAGATTTAGGCGTTAACAAGTACCTCGTGATTCTCGTGTCCTTCAAAGTCGACAGAAAACGGGTGAGATGATGCCATACATATGTCAAATCCTAGTAACGAGTCACGAACATGAAAGAAGCTTGGTTGAAGAGTAAGTGCAGGTGAGCGAACCCTCCATCGTAACTACCAATGATAGGCAATGCCAGATGCCTTAAATAAAAACATAATGACAAGAACGATATTGATAGCCTAACCATCAACACCACCTTGGAGAAACGATAGAAACAAGTATGGTTAAACAAAACCTCGAGATAAGTAATTCCCACTTTTTTTATACATGGTTGGTACTGGGCTCCATGAGCTTAACCGTCGACATTGTAGTTGCAGAGTGCATCAAACCCCTAATAGCACTTTGATATATATATATAAATATATATATATATATATATATATATATATATATATATATATATATATATATATATATATTTATATATATATAAACCATATTCTTTAAATATTCCATTTGAATTGTAGTTGTCTAAATGTTATCAATTTAGAATTTTTTACAATTGTCATTATTAGAATTTGGATTTAAATTGTGCAATCTCAACAATTTATATTTGCAATTTTAGTAATTTTTTGAGCAAAAATAGTATGAAAAAAAAGTCCAAATCATAACATGGATAGACCATTGCTTTTAATGTTGTTGTTGTTATTGTTAAAAAAGATGTTATAAATCTATGTTGTTGAGTAGTGTGTTAAATTTTTTTTCCTTGGAAAAAAAGCGTAACTTCATTTCATCAGAGGTGAACAAAATTACGGTGCATTTCTGAAATATGTTGTCCTGTTATCAGGACAAGAGTCTTTAACATAAGCTCTTTTTTATGAAGCTTATACAAAATCTAAAACAAAAAGTGTTGTTATACACAGTATCAGCTCCCCGAGCTTCATATGTATCATAACATAGTCCAAAAAAAACAGTTTCGGATAGTGAGTCCATAAATAGTGCTGAAGTACTATAACAAAAAAAATTATAGTTTCGAAGCAGAGAAAAGAGTTCCCTACAATAAAGTGTACCAATGATCATTCAATAAACAGTCGATGATAGTAGTCCTTAGCATTGCCCTCCTGAATCTATTTTACCTTCCAAATCTCCAGAGCCAGTTGCAAGCCTTCCTTGGAGGATTTGTTCACCACCCAGATATCCTGGAGAATATTAGTTAATCTAAATTTCTGCACTGTTGAGTCCCAGTAAGCCAATTCATAACATTCATAGAGTCCCCATAAATACAGAGGTTTCGACATCCTTTTTCAGTTGCAAAGATAAAAATGAGTTTAAGGCTCATAAGTTCAACATAATTGTTTCCACCCGCTCCCAATCCCATAGTCAATTCAAATGAATGTGTAGCCGAGAGAAAAAGAACAGCCCCTCCCCCACAGGAATTGTTTTGAGTAGCTCCATAAAAAAAAACCCATGGTTTAGACCGATCAATTTCAATAGCCAAAACCTCTCTTTGTTTTGCTGCCCTAACATGATGAGGGAAAGCAATTAAAATGCCACACGAAAGTGCTGCAGTAATCACCGGGGTACAGGCTTTATCAGAGAAAATATAATTATTTTGAGCTAGCCAAATGACCTAGCAAACGAGCAAAGGAAGAGATTTCATTGATTTGAGTAAAGGCGACGAATTCCAATTTTCCCATGCTTGCTGCACCGAAGTACCAGTCCACACATAGTTGAAACCTTCAATGCGCGAACACTCGGCCCAAACCTCCTTAGTGAAGGAACAATGAAGAAAGAGGTGCGCAACAGTTTCCTCCTCTGATTTGCACATAGTGCACCACCCCGGACCCTGTTTACATTTTTTTTTGCAAGTTTTCCCATGTTGGTACCTTATTTTCCAAGACGTTCCACATGAAAAGGCGAGTTTTGGGAGGGCACTTAATCTTCCACAACTTCTTCCACCACCAAGCAGGTTCCCTGTTGAAGTCATGAGTGCTGAGGCAAATATAACCATTCTTCGATGAGTAATTACCAAGAGGATCACCTTCCCAAATAAGCTCGTCTTCACAATCCCGTAGTACCACTTGAGAGTGATTGATATCAACAATAAACCTGTCAACATCCTGTTGATCGTTTTCCGGAAGATCAAGCTCATGAAGTGACCTCCATGTTTGTACCCAAGGTCTCATTTGAATTGGGTCAGCCAGTTGAGATAGAAATGTAATACCCCTTTCCCTTAGAGCAGCCACCGTCCTCAATGGAAATATGTTCCTACCTTCATAGCCGGTCCAGGGGTCCTCTCCCACCCTGAATCTCCTACCATTGCCAATGTTCCATGCTAGATAATCCATGATCACTGGGAAAGAGGTGACCACAACCTTCAAAATCACTGACCCACCCAAATGTGTCTTCCCAGGGTTTCTCACCCAGTCCTCAATAGAAACTGGAGAAATATACTTCTGAATAACCACCTTCGTCCATAAACTATCAATTTTAAGAATCCTCCAACCTCCCTTAGCTGCAAGCACTTTAGAAAATAAGAATATGTTCTTCATACCCCATCCTCCCAGACCTTTGGGGACAGAAATTCTCTGCCACCGAACCTGTGGTGACACAAAAGTCTTTCCCACACCACAGAAAAAAAAAAGCAACTTCTTCGAGCTGTCTCCAAAATCCCTTTAGGGATCAAAGATAACGACATCTAGAAGACCAGAATCGCCTCCAAAAAAGATTTTACCAAAACCAATCATCATGCTCTTGACAACCATTTGTGACTCCAAACCTTAAGACGCTTATCTAACTTCTTGAGTAGCCAATTCCAGTCCCACTTCTTATAAGCATTAGGCTTTAGCTGAAAGCCCAAATATTTCAGTCCATCATCCACCTCCAAGAGGGTGTAGGGAAAAAACCTACTAAAGGCGTGCAGTTCAACATATCTCATCAGATTCACATAAAGGGTAGACTTCCCAGCATTGATTTCCATCCCAGTTTCCAAAGAAAAAAGGTCCAGAATCCCCCGAAGAGTTTCATCATCACGGACCAAACCAGTACAAAATATAAGTACATCATCAACAAAAAGAAGGTGTGTAATGAAAAGATTGGGAGCCACCTGGATACCCTTCAAGTTGCCAAGTCTTTTATCCTCCTGGAGGGCCCGACTCAAACCTTCAGCTACCAAAAGAAAGAGTAATGGAGACAACGTGCATCCTTGTTTGAGCCCTCTCCTAGAATGAAAGAAGGGGGAGGTTTCCCCATTGATAAGAATAGAGAAGGAAACCATTGTAATGCAGCTCATGATCCACTTGATAAAACCAATACCAAAACCTAGATGAGTAAGTAGCATACAAATGTAGATCCAACTTAATTTGTCATACGCCTTGGATAAGTCAATTTTGAGTACAACCCCTTTAAGTTTCTTCCTTTTGATACTGTGCAGTCCTTCTTGCGCTACACCAATAGCCTCATGGATCTGATGCCCCTCCAAAAACCCAAAGTGTTCACTAGATATATGACGTGAAAGAATATCTTTCAACCGTCTTGCAATGATTTTTTAAACAACCTTGTAGACACAGTTGCAAAGAGAGATAGGTCTGAAATCATTAAGAGATGAGGGGTTATCAGATTTCGGAATTAGAGCAATGAAGGTAGAGTTTAAACTGGAAGGTATACGCCCTAAAGTTCGAGTATCCTCTCCCAGCTTGAGAAGATCATCCCCCAAAAGTTCATACAGCTCCGGGAAGAATTCAATGACCAGCCATCCGGTCCCGGGCTTTTATCTTCATGAAAGCTTTGAAGTGTAGCCTTGAGTTCCTCCTCAGAAATCTCTTCCATTAAAGCTTTGTTATCCTCCTCCTCAATGAAGCGTGGAAAGAGTTGTGCTACTGTGATCACCTCCACAATATTAGCCCGATTGCTTGCCCCAAAAAGAGAATGAAAATGTTCCACCCCCACCCGGGCCATCCCCTCAAAAGAAGTCTCGAATTTTCAAGGCTCCATATAGTGTTTGCCACCTTCCTAACTTTTGCATAGGCATGAAAGAATTTGGAATTCTCATCCCCTGCTTACAGCCAAGTAACTCTGCTCTTCCGCCTCCAGGTCTCCTCTTTCTCCAACAAAAGAGTGTTCCTCCGACCCTCCAATCTTACCAAAAGGTCTTTTGACTCCTGTGACCCCATAGCCCCACTGTCTTCATCATAGATCTTAGCAAGATCCTCTTTAATCTGTTTAAGTTCAATATCCTCCCTGCCTCTCTTTTCATGAGCCCAAGTTTTAATAGGTCGTTTCACCTTCTTTAGATTTGCTGCAAATTGATGAGAGGCAGAGAGTGGATTCCTGTCATTGAAAGGAACCCACAAAGAGGTTATCAATTTAGTAAAAGAATCATCTTTCAGCCACATTTTGTTAAAATTAAGGGGACCGGGAGGTTTAGTAGGCCCGCTACGAAGTTCAGGAAAAATAGGAAAATGGTCAGAGCCACCCACTATCTTAAAAGAAAGGTTCAGTCCACCAAAAATTCTGAAACCAGAAATATGTCCAATCTCTTAACCACCCTATTATCCCCAACTCGATTGTTCCTCCATGTCGGTTTAAGTATTACATGCTCAATGTCAATCAATTTTTTTGCATCCAGATGCTGAGAGAAGAAATCGGCCAGTGTGTCTTCCCTGGCCGTAGGCCCCCATACTTTCAACATGCCAAGAGAAAAGTTAAAATCACCACCCAAAATCATAGAATCCCCCCTAATCAGGGAATTGTTAAGCAGCAAATCCCAAAAGGGGATCCGATTAATGTAAGGACCATAAATATTAAAAATAGTAAGGACTTCTCCTAAGTCCAGAGTCTGAACCATAATCCCAAGTGTAGACTCCATCCCCCACACATTGAGCAACTTCACAGAGCGATTGTTCCAACCAGTAGCCAAACCTCCAGAACGCCCATGAGCATCCAGAGTCTCAAAGGACCAACCACAGAACCAACTTTCCAATCTCGCCTTCACCTCCTCACCATCTCCCAGAGTTTCTTGAAGTAAATTAATATCCGGGCGTTCAAGAGTGACCACTCACGTGAGTGCTGATCTTTTCAAGGGACCAACCAGACCTCGATAGTTGAGAGACATAATTTTCATTGGCGTCCCTTCTTAGGGGTGCGCACTGCTCTAAGCGCCCGTTCAATAGACTGCTGCTTACCTTCCAAAATATCCATATTCGCTTTTGATTGAGCTTTAGAGATAAGAGACTTCCTTCCCCTACCTTTCGGCAAAGGTTCCTTACCCTTTCCCAAACCCCCAGAAACAAGTTTACTGGTAGAACGAAGAAAATAAACGGAGTCCGAAGACTCAAGGGGGAGGAGGTGGATGCTTCCGCCCGAAATGTCGGATCCGGTTCAGGCTCAGGGTCCAGGGAGAGGGGGACATCCAACAAAGAGCCAGGAACAGAGTCAATGAGGATAGTAGGCTTCTCAATCGGTTGGGGATTGATATTTAAATTCTTCAGACCTTCAACCTAGTCCATTCCAGGAAATGAAACATTATTCATGAAAAAATTAAATGAAGGAGGAATAGAAAGAGAAGGAGTACCTGCAAATAAGGGCTCACAGGTGAGCAGAGACACGGACGGACGAACGATGTCCTCGGCAGTAGCATTCGGTGGTTGTTCATCCACTGGAGCAGGAACATCTTCTTGTTCTCCAACTGAATCCTCCTGTACCGACGAAGAAGGTGCCTTCGAAGCCAACCCCACCGGAATAGAATTGTCAATTCCATCAGACCACTTTCGCCTCCCACCATGCCAGGTCCGAAGAGGGAGTTTATATTCCGCAGTCGGATGCCCATAGGCATGACATCTTCTGCACCGGAATGGGACATTTTCATAGTCCAAATTCTGAACAATGACATAAGGGACCCAGTTGAGCTTCATCTCTTCCGCAAAACCATCACGAACATTAAGACTAACCAGAATTCTTGCCACCTTCCTTTGGTGAGTGTGCAGAAAGGAGTAATCCCCCTCTAGGTAAGAGCCTAGGAGGTTCCCAATGCCCTGAAAGTGCCTTTCCGACCAGTAGTGTAAAGGAAGCCCAGGGAGGAAAACCCAAAGAGGAACCACGTCCAGCCTCTCCCTACTGGCATTGAACAGAGGATGCCAAGGTTTTGGTAAAACGGGGCAATGGTCCCAACTCCAATTCCAATTGAGAACCCAGAGCGCATGATCATCCCTAAGGAAATTAAAAGCAAACCAGTTTCTAGTTAATTCCACCACCTCAGGCACATAACCGAGATGTGCCTTCCAATGTTCCTCGGCCCACCACACCATATTCTGCAAGGCAAAGGACCTGCCAAGAGCCTTCCCGACCAACGTCAAGTCTGTCATCTGAAGAACGCTATTCCACTCTACATCATCGCCCAGAGCGTAATTGTATTTAGTACGAATTGACTCCACCCAACGTTTCCAACCTCGTTTCCCCAACAACGTTGAGTCATCTGACGAGCCACCGCCACCATCACCAAAGCTCGGGCCAGAACCCACCAGCAGACTAGAAAACCCTCATTTCTCCCGTGCCCCCACTGGCCTTGCACCAGAACCAACTTCAGTATGCCTTAATTGCCCACCATAAACCAGGGTTTCCGCCTGTGCACCTGGCACGTAGACGTTTTTTCGACTGACCAACACCTCAATCCGCTGCTTCTCCAGGAGTAACACCAGGCTCCGCATCAGCCCAAATTGAATTACAATCCATCCAAGATGGAACCACAAGCTCCTCAGGTAAATGCATAGTTTCTACATTCTCCGGTGCCGACAGAAGGGTAGCAGGTGGGGACGTAGATAGAAAAAATGTAGAAGGTGAAAACCCAACTCCAGACAAAGGCAGTTCAGGAGAAACCCCGGCTGCAATGTCCCCAGTTTGACCCCATGGCATTAAAATCATAAATGATGTAATATTGTTATAAAATCGTGGTGAGGAGCTCAAGGCCAAGGCCCCACCATCGATTTATTAATGCATATGGTTTACGTGCTAGCCATGCACAATGGAATTGTGAATATCATGTAAATATGCACTTTAATCAAAATACCCACAACTAGCTATGCAATGCAACAAGAGATGGGGGAATGATTTTACAAGGAATTGGGAGGGAAAACATTCAAACCCTTGAGTCAATCAAGTCAAGCCAAGTGTCAATGAGAGAAACCATCAAACCCTCAACTACCCATGTTGAATTTTGTACCCAATCATTCATTTCTCCCAAGAGTTGGGTGAAGTAGTTAATGCCTTGGGGAATGGGGAGGTATGGCTGTCCAAAATTCGAGTATGGGCAACCACCCTGCATAGAAAAACGTGTTTGGCTTCCTTGGCAAGAAAAGATCCATGAATTTGCCTCCCAAGCCATAACCCATGAAGGAGGTTTTCCTCTCTCACGTTTGTGGAGCTAGCGGGCTGTCCCCATCACGTTTTTCACCATTTTCCTGCATTTTTCCATGCCTGGGAACTCGTTTTGGTATTGCACAATGGCTGGGAGGAAGGGAGCCACGATTTTGGGTTTTATGGAGGCCGTTTTTGTCCCTTGAATGCCCATAAACGTTTTCTGGAAACGATTTTTCTCTCCCAGGGTTGATTTCCCAATTGCCATTTCGTTTTTGGTGTGCCCACGTTTTTGGGAAAACCTATGGCCATCATATTTGCAAATCCCATTGCTGAAAATGGGTATTCATGCCCAGTTTGAGTTGCTGTGTGTAAAAGAAGGTTGGGGTTGAGATGGGGTTCTATTGCTTTGGCTGTGAATGAGATGGAATGTTCCCTTTTCCTTGTAAGAATCATGCCCAGCTCAGGGGTGGCAGTTGTGTTAAGAGATCTATGAACACAACTGGCCTATGGTTGGGTGGAACGTTGCAGCAACATAGCTAGTTGTTTGGGGGCAATTGCACAAATGAAGATAAGTATTCTCTATGTGCATTTTACTTCTGAAATGTTTTAATTTGATGTTTATTATTGATATGTTAAATGCATATGAAAGATGTATGTGGATGAGTTTTAATTCCACTATGCTTAAATTGCTTAATTTGCATCTGCACACTCTGTTTTTAATTGTATGAAGCTAATGACTTGGGATGAGATTATGTGAAAGCCCAGAATTTGGCATCATGTTCCCTTCCAGGAATTGGATAGATGGGTGGGGACGTTACACCAGCGCTTGTCCACGACCCCAATCCCTCCACCTCGGCCCACACAAAGCCAGCTGGCTTCACCCAAATATCATCACTCTTCATATGGTCACTGGAATAATCAATATGATCCCCCTTCGCCATGGTTAAAACAGTATAGTAATAAAAAACTTATGGGAAACTCACCAACCGTAACCGTAAGCACTACACGCCGGCGCCGAATCGACACAACACCAAAACCGTTGAAGGATAAACAAAGAAACCGCAGAGAACAACCAAAACCATGCTACATCCGTGAAAAACCCTGTCTCGAAGTAAGTGTAGGGTCTGTACGGTGTCAGTGTCACCGTTAGAGGCCGAGGTCCACCTGCCTTCGGCCTACGGCCACCGCTGCCCCTAACCGGCACCCATTGCGAAACCCTAGCAAAACCTAGCTCTCACCCCCCCCCCCCCACAAAATGCAATCTCATTGAGTAGTGTGTTATTATGTGTGTTGTTCATTACTTTTTAGATATTGTAATATCTTACATTAATTGTGGCGTTTAAAGTTTGTGATAATATATAAGTCCAAATATATTATAGTTTTAATGTCTATAAAGATAATGGCCATTTTATTAGCATAATAATTGATTGGTTGCAAGATTCTCCTCTTTTTAAAAAAAATATTTTCACATTTTTATATAATTTCAATATTTTCAACATTAAACTTACAGTTAACATTAAGCATGTAATTAACATTATGCGTATTTTCAAAGTTCTATGATTTGAAACGGAAAAATTTGATTTTTCCCGCACAATTTTGAAAAAATTTGATAGAAAGTTTTAAAAATCCTGGTAACAACTCTCAAACTTTGAAAGTTGGGGTGCCTTAGGGGTTTTTGATGGTGCTGAATTTGTTTCTACTATCAAAATCGCCATTAAAACATAGTTAAATTTAGCTTTTACAAAATACCAATATATATATATATATATATATATATATATATATATTATTAAATCATATTAAAATTTTCAATTATTTTCAATGAAAATGAAAAGTTGCTTAGGGAAGCATTAACCAACACCACATACATGTGACGGTTGCAATGGTTACACCATAAGAGTTTTGCGTTAATACTCTTTCCCACCAAAGCAGGGTGAACACTCCTTGAGAATTGAGTGGGAGGATGTCACATCTAAGTGGAAACGTAAAACATAATCTAGTAGGCCATAGGGGAGAGGCTCCTATTGTTGTGCGGGAACCAGTAGTGGTCATGGTTCCCGTCACATCAACCACCCAAATATTGCACATGACAAAGAAGATTAAAAAACATTAAACAACATATTTTTGCACAGATATATATTATATTAAGTCCAAAATAGGAGTAAAAACTGATTGGGACCCAGCTGACAGTATTCAGTCCATTTAATGCCAACATTAAAAACCATCCAGTCCAATTGAGAATCCACTCTGTCTTGTCGTTAATTACAAATTAAACGTCAAAAAACCCTCTCATACTCAATCTACTAAGTACATCCTGGGCATCACATCAGCCCTCATGAGCCACAACTGGAGAAGCAACAATCAAGCAGTAGGATCCAGTGTTCCATCACCCATTACCACTTGCACACTGCAAGTGGAAAGGAGGGTCAGCATCTGGTACAGAGTTATTCAACAACTCACACATGCAACCTCAATAAATGCCCCAACCCATTGAAAAAATCAAACCACCCATTAAAATTCATGAAATCCAAAGGAGCTGCCAACCTCTACGAATGCCCAAAAGCAAAAATGCATTAAACTCTACAAATAAAAAAATCTTATCATCCATTAAACCATTAAATCAGCAAACAAAATTTGAACTGCCATCCTCTACGAATGCACTCACAGAATTCGAACTGCCATCCTCTACGAATGCCATAAACTCTGCAAATAAAAAAATTCATTTCATCCATTAAATTGAACATCAAATCAAGCATTGAACTCAACCCAAGCAGCTGGCCAGCAGCAAAGATCACATGGATCATGCAAACCCAAATCTCCAGCCATTGGATCAGTGCCAAATCAATCACAGCCTCCCATTCCCAGAATTAACCCTTCAATCCATGTCATTTCCCCTATGCAATCTTTTTCAACATAAAAAAACTATAATCCAAGCTCTTTGCACACAATTGAACCCATTTGCATCCATTCAATTCATCAACAGCCCAGCAGTGCGTGCATTTATCAGCCAAGCAGTGCGTTTATCAACCAAGCAATGCATTTATCAGCCAGGACTCAACCATCCATCAACAGCCCAAAGGTTGTGTGCACAGTGTCAGCCATACATCAACATCCCAGCAGTGTGTGCACTGTGTGACAGGTATGTACAGTAACCTACCTGTTGTATTCGATTAACCATCTATTGAAATAAGCAAGTAGGAAAATGAGAATGATAGAAGCAACAAGTATATAATGGTTATCACTTCTTTCAACTTTTCTTAATATCCATAACAATTTGAAAACTAGCTTGAAAACTATTTCAATTAATTTTAATATCCATAACAATATGGAAATTATTTACATAATCTCTATGCTTTTGTACAGTTCCATTGATATCCTGACTTTCGAAGCAGTATAGTTTACATAATCTCTATGCTTTTGTCAACAATAGTATCATGGCAATAAGTGCAATAAAACCAAAATAGACTATGGAAAGAGTGAAAGCATCAGAGCAATTGATGATCAAACTTCTTATAATTAATAGTTCAGTGACATCTATGAATAGTTCAGTAGCTAAAAAATGAGATCACGGGCAGTATATTAAGAGCCTCAGGCGAGTAGAGCAGGGGTGATTTAACACTGGGAGAAGCTATATTCATATGAACATTTCAATACCAGCCAAGCAAACATTAAAATGGCCACAATCAACATACAGACATGATAGTAGTGTGATAGTAGTGTTACTCACTTCTCTTTAACAAGTACACATTTTCTCAGTTTTCAAACCTCCATTGTTAAGCAATTGACAAAGTGGAAATTATTAAAACCACCAAAACTCCATACCAGACTCAACCATTGCGTTACTCAATATTCCATCGTTGTTCTCATTTTATCAATCAGATTTCTCCAATATTTCAAAGCATGCTTCCCTAAAAAAATGGAATCCCCAGATAAGTGCAAGAATTTCATTCTTGTTTAGCATTGAAATCTTAAACATGAGCAATTTTGTGGATTTGTTTGTAATTCCATTGCATAAGGATCTATAATACTCACAGGTTATTTATCTAGATGTTGCAGATTCTCATAGCCATGCCAAGAGTCAATATTGCACGTCGTACAAGGAACACAAGGAAGTGGGGTACCTAGATACAATGCACATCATCGGATGACAAAAGGGCCCGTGTTCCAAATGACAACATTATTACAGCAAATTCTGAGAATGGTCCTGTGGAAGATGTAGATGGTGTGGTTCCACCATCAATGATAGAGCCATCGCCACCCACAATTCCAACATCGCCCATTCTCCCACCATCTTCCACAATGCAAGGTGCCATTTCAACAAAGAAAATCAGTGCAATTAGAGGATGGACCAAAGAAGACATGCTGGCTGCAATTGATGATGTCGAATTCAAGGGGTTTTCTGTTAGAGCAACGGCCAAAAAACATGGGATTGCACCCACGTCAATCCATTACTGGATAAATGGCCTGACCCATACCAAGACGAGAGGCCCTCTTACAGTCATGACTGAACAAGAGGAGGAGGAGGTAGTGGTGTGGTGCAAGGAGATGGCCGAATTGGGACATGGGCTAGAGTTGATACAACTGAAATCAACTGTTGATCAAATCTGTCAGGGGAGGCCAAACCCATTCAAAGATGGGTTTCCAGGTAAGTCTTGGTGGGCTGGTTTCAAAAAAAGGCATCCAGAGCTAGTGCTATGAACTACAAAGGCTTTGGACAGAGATAGGGCATTGAATCTACGCCCCATGGTTGTTTCCAAGTTATATGACACTCTTTCTTCTGCATATGAGAAACACTCTTACAGTCCAGACCATATTTGGAACTACGACGAGACAGGGTTACAGGCAGGAAGGAATTGTGGCATGCGGGTCATTGCAAAGAGAGGGAGCAGGAATGTGCCAAAGATTCGGCCCAAGAGCAGGGAGTGGATAACCATTCTATCATGTGTGAATCCAATTGGCTCAGAAATCTCAGGGTTTTATTTGTTCAAGGGAAAAACTCAGCTGCAAAACTATATTCGAAACTGTGAACCTAGGGCGTGCATGGCTGCACATCCCCATGCATGGATGACTAAATAACTTTTCCTAAATTGGCTTTGCCACTTTGCAACATTCGTACCAGGCGTTGTCTCGCCTGAAAATAGACACCTGTTGGTTTTAGATGGCCATGGCAGCCACATTGCTGTGCAAACCATCGAGGAGGCAAACAAGTTGTGCATTGACTTGTTAACACTTCTTGCTCACACCACTCATAGGTTGTAGCCCCTGGATGTGAGTGTGTTTGGGCCTTTCAAGGCTTATTTCAGGTCGAAATGTGCTGCATGGATGGCTTAGAACCCGGGGGTAGAGGTAAAGAGGTTTGAATTAGCTGATCTTGCAAGCAAGGCTTTCAAAAGGGCTCTCACCCCCTCCAATATCAAGGCTGGCTTTAGGCGAATAGGTATCTAGCCATTCAATTATGATGCTCTTATGCATGACACTGGTTGTAGCCGAGCATTTGATGTGGATGGCCAAGAAGCTAGCGAAGATCGTGAGGATGTCGAAGACCAATTGGATGGCCAGCAAGAGGCAGATGTTGTGGACAATATCATGTCCCTTTCTCAAGGAAACTGCGAAGGAGTTGGTGCTTCTGACCATGATGAACAGGTCTGTGTTACACAATTCGATGACGATGCAGCAGAAGATAGCATGGGTTTAGGTGGTCCAGCCGGCACACAAGTGGATTCTGGGGCAAATATAAATGTGGTCGATGGTTGTCGTAGTCCAGGCAGCAACAATGACACATTGTCAGTGCCAACCCAAGTATCTCAACCATCATGGATGGTAGAGGCCATGATGAACTTGAACAGACACATTGGTGGTTCCACCAGTGATGAAAGCATGAACATGCCTTCGCAGCCAGATGAGAATGTCCATTTTTATGTTGATGGTGGGCTGGTAGCAGATCCTAGCATAGACAACAAGGATGCAGCTGAAGAATATACCGTAGCAGAAGAACCTCTCATAGCTGAAGAACCACTTCTAGGGAACACACCAAGGCTTGGAAAATTCCTAAAGTTGCCAATGGAGAGAGTGTCAACGCAAGGAAGGGAAGGACAGACAGACATTCTCCGACTGGGCCAGAGTTCACAACTGCTCACTTCAGAAGAGTACATGAGCCTCTTGGTTGAATCTGAACAAAAGAAACATGATTTGCAGGAATTAAAACAAAGGAAGAAAGATCTTGCAAAGGAAAAGAAGGAAACAAGGATGATTGCAGCTGGACAGTGGGCACAGGAAAGGATTGCAAGAGAGGCTAATCGACAAGAAAAAGCGCACCAGAAGCAGTTGGCAAGGCAAGCAAAGGAAGCGAGGAAGGTGCAATAGATGAACCAAAATAGTGCATCACAAATGGAGGAAAGGAATGTGATGGCTAATACTCCAAGAACAACCAGTGAAAGGAACATGATGGAAGGATCATTAGAAGCGTTTTCAAGCAGTGCACGTTTCTACCAGGATCTTATTAACATTCAGATACCCCGCTATAATCCTGTAGGTTTACACCCCACCTCTATTCCTACTACTGCAGGGTCCCATCCTATGTTAGCTTATCCAATACCAGCAAATATTCCAGGGGTCCCATGCACAAGTCAGGCTTATGGCTATACAATTCCTCCTTGGTTGCAAGGAGTAAATTGGCCTCAATCTGTTTCCACCAACCCCACCCTTCCTAATCAAACATGCTCGGTAAGGTCACCCCACTTGTCTCAAGCTGGAAACCCTACAAGAAATGATGTGGGAGGTGACGAACCTCTTGAAGAATAGGGTAGCAGGTGTATGGACCAACCAAATGGTATTCTGTGATCAAGGCATTTTCTTTTTGTGCAGCCCCAATCAAGCATGGTGAGGGCTTGATATAACCTAAATCCCAGTCATTGACATCTACTGCAAGCAGAGGCATTGTTTTGCTTCTACTTCAGACAAAGGTGGTGTATAGAACAACCAAATGGTATTTTGTGATCAAGGCATTTTCTTTTTATGCAGCCCCAATCAAGCATGATGAGGGCTTGATCTAACCTAAATCCCAGTCATTGACATGTACTGCAAGTAGAGGCATTTTTTTGACTTCTACTTCAGACAGAGGCATTGTTTCGACATCTACTTCAGATAGAGTTATTGTATTTGTATTTCAGTACTATTGCTATAAAGTGCAGTTGTTTAATTATAAATGAGCAGTTCTTATTTATTTATGTTTGTTTCCATAAACAAGGAAGTTAACCATAAGCATTGAGGTTGGTGTTACACACAACTTGACATTGTGGAGAGCACAAAGTAAGGTCTAATGGAGAAGTTGGGTCAAATTCTCTATACTCATATACCATTTAAGTAGGTATACAACATGAGAATACATCATTCTACTTTGTCTAAAAAAATTTCATTGTAAATTCAAGTCTAATAATGCCAAAATAGTAGTCATATATGCTCTAATAATGCCATTCTACTTACTATGGATTTTGAAGGTAACCATAACAGTCACTCAAAAATCATAAATATTCACTAAAATATCTACTTATTTTGAAGCCTTAAACAGTAATATAAAGATGAATGTCAAGTTCAAAAACATACTACTGCCTAATTCCCAGAAACATAACCAAAATCATAATTGAACCATAATTGAACCAGCATTCAACCAACAAACATTCACAATATATATTACAGCGAGCATAACCATAATTGAACCAGCTTTAAACCAACATTCACACTATATTTCAAATCCACAACATTTTCATATCCATGAGGGGCCATGCCAACCCGAATATCCACATCATCTGCTTATTTTGTAGCCTCAAACAGTAATATAAATATGAATTTCAAGTTCAAAAACATACTGCTGCCTAATTCCCAGAAACATAACCAAAATCATAATTGAACCATAATTGAACCAGCATTCAACCAACAAACATTCACACTATATATTACAGCGAGCATAACCATAATTGAACCAACATTCACACTATATTTCAAATCCACAACATTTTCATATCCACGAGGGGCCATGACAACCTGAATATCCACATCATCTGCTTATTTTGCAGCCTCAAACAGTAATATAAAGATGAATATCAAGTTCAAAAACATACTGCTGCAAAATTACCAGAAACATAACCAAAATCATAATTGAACCATAATTGAACCAGCATTCAACCAACAAACATTCACACTATATATTACAGTGAGCATAACCATAATTGAACCAGCTTTCAACCAACATTCACACTATATTTCAAATCCACAACATTTTCATATGCACGAGGGGCCATGCCAAACCAAATATCCACATCATCTACTTATTTTGCAGCCTCAAACAGTAATATAAAGATGAATATCAAGTTCAAAAACATACTGCTGCAAAATTACCAGAAACATAACCAAAATCATAATTGAACCATAATTGAACCAGCATTCAACCAACAAACATTCACACTATATATTACAGCGAGCATAACCATAATTGAACCAGTGTTCAACCAACCAACCATTGCAATTTCCTCTCGAGCATAAGCCTACATAAAGGACATCGACTAAGACGGGTGTGGTTGCCTACAGTTCCCATAATTCCCAATGGTTGGGCCAAAACCTATTCTTGAATATATGGTGGTCCTAATTCCAAGGGAACCTTTGAAAATTGAAGCACAATTCAACCCTTGTACCCAATAAATTCACAATGACCCTTATAACCAAATTTGAATAAAAAATATGTCTCAAGCAATTAGGTAGCCAACTATCAACCTTAATGTAAACAACTCATTCATAAATAAGAATACAACAAAAGCAAGGGAAATATGCAAGGTTGCTTAAGTCTTATTGCAGCCTTCACCTCTTTTGCAGCCTCAAACAGTAAAGGGAAATAAAGATGAATATCAAAACCTAAAACCTACACTGCATTTTTTTCAAAATCTTATTGCAAAATTGCTCCCAGTTACCACTAATCTATAGTAAGCATATCCATAATTCAACCAGCAAACTTACACAATAAATTTCATATCGGCAACATTTTCATTTCCACATCATTCAGAAACCTACTACATCAAAATGACCTAAATTAACAGAATCAAATTCATTTATCCACCCAATATTTGTCTGCCAAAACCAAACGCAAACATCATTCATCCACCCAATTGTGCATACCATGCCAAAACCAAAAACCCCTCAACCACCACATTTGCAAAAACGCATATGCCCAAAAACGCCAGATATAAGCTACAACTGAAAAACGCCAAATATGTGCCCAAAAACTCCCAATATAAGCTGCAGAAAAACAAAGAATCCCATATGAAACCCTGCAAGGCCAACCCTGAACAACGAACAAGTAAACAACCGTATAATTACCCAAAGAGAAGCCGTTGGACGCCAATTCAGCCAAGCTATTTATACCATTTTTTCGGACCCTGCCCCAAGTTACAACCATGCACGCAGAGCCAGAACCGTAGCAGCTTCCTTAGAACCAGAGACACCCAACGGGGGTTTGAAAAAAGCGTTCAGTTCAGCAGAAACCAGAACCACATTACACAATCGCAGGCGGTTCAACACACCATTTGCAATTTTGCCAGGGCTTCACCATCGTATAAAAACAGTAACCAGACAGGGTCCAAAAAACTAATCAACACTAACCCATAATTGCACTTGCAAACTGCCAGACAAACCCAAGAAACCACAGAAAAGCCGAGACAACCCTACCCGAGCCAAAGTGTTAACGAAAACTTCCATGACAAGATGTGAAGTGCTAAAAAAACACTATGGAAGTGTTAAAAAACACTGTGGAGAAGCTGGTAGGAAACCCCGAAGGCCATCGAATACGCAGAGCCGAGGGACAAACACAAAACAGACAAGCAAACACATCCAACCACCGAGAAAACGAGCCAAAGAGTTAACGACATCCTTGAAGCGACGTGGAGTGTTTATAAACACTGTTCAGAAGCTGGTAGGAAACCCTACCTGTATGCCTGCCGAAGGAAGAAACCACCGTCGCCAACCTTCACGACCCCGCAGCCGGCACAGGAGGATGCGAACATTGCCATGATCAGGATCGCCAACACGGAGAGTGGTGCACCAAGGAGAACACCCACCGAACGAAACCACCAGCCAAACAACTCTGCAAACCATGCAAACCGAACTGGAGTAGGAGGAATGCCAACCAAAAGGGGGACAAGGGCGCACGTCGAAGGGTTCACATGAGCTTCGTCAACAACACCGAGGTGGATAACCATGGACGCAGGCCTGTGCGGGCAATGGAGCCCCGGCGGACCACTACCAGGGTGCCGAAACGGCCACACACCGGTCCCGAACAATATTGCACAGGGTGGTAGAGCAGCCCGGGCAAAATGCGAAAATGCCAACCCTAAACCTCCCGTAAACCCTAAAAAAGTTCCCAACTCATGTGTTGGACACGCATCGGAAGGGAATGGGCACCTGTCGTACAGCGAACGTGGACTGTCGGGTGTCCGTTGGCGTGCTCGCGTGGACCCCGCACCACAATTGGTGTCCATCCCCTAGATGGATCAAATAAAGCATATTGCAATAATTAGTTGGAAGTTAGTGTGGCAACGTGATAATGATTCATTCAGAATTTGAGAGGCACTTGTAATATGAATGAATAGATTTTTAAATAATAATGATGATGGTTGTGATAGTGTAAATATATTATTTAAATAAATTTCCAAATTTATATAATATTTTTTAATTGGTGAGAATAAATGTAAATCAGGCTTTCTTTAATATAATTATATTTTTGAAAAATTATTATATTATAAAAAAAAATTATATTATAAAAAAAATTATTAAATGATAAAAGAAAATTATATTATAAAAAATTATTTAAATTTTTGAAATAACTCAATAAAATCCAAATGGAAAAGTTGTATCAAACTTTGAAAGTTAAAATAACTTAATACAAAACAAATTATTAAGGTTTCATTATTGATTTATGGAATTCTGATATTTCTTAAAATTTTGGTATATTGAATTTATGCATTAGTAAAGTTATATGTTATCTTTTGATAAGTAGTGAATGCTTTTAGAGAAACATTTGTGATAATTTTTTTAAATGCATATGAAATAAGGATGAATATGTAAATAACTTTTGGTCTATGATTGTACTAAAACAAAATACGAACATACAAATAAACACACCTTCACCCATTGGGATACTGAAGGTGTGTGCATGAAGTACAATATGAATCTCAATCTAAATTTTAAAAACAAAGTATCAACGTGATTTTGGTCTACTGGTTAGTTTATAAAGTGATTAGCCCTAAGGGTTAGCTAACTCAATTAGACCATTTACCCAACGCATGTTGTCGACCAAGAAGCCATAGGTCATAGGTTCAAATTTCGTTGAGTCCCTTAGGGTTACCAAAGGTTGTTGTGGTTAGGGTTGAGTTGACCTCCATATAGATATTTCAATGAAGAGGGGAGAATTCGGTGATGTTTTCCTTGGAAATAAAGGTTTATAGAGTGATAACTCGTTCACTAACATTCCATTCTCATTATGGTTTACCCTATCTAAATGACACTTTGGTAAAGAAAAGGGAAGTGGGTAGACACAAGTTTTAAGTAAGTTTGGTAGAATAGATACTCCTCGATGTTAGACATTAATATAAAAGAAGTCCACAATATGCTACACAAGTATTAGGTGTAAATGTTGAGTAAAGTTTAATATAATAGATATGTCTCAATCTTGTCATTTAAACCAAAGGAAATCTACGTTATACAATATATGTCCCATATAAATTTGGCAAAATGTAGCATATGTGATGCAAATCTCTCAAATTTTTATTTAGAAAAAATTGACAAAATAAACATACCTCGCCTGATTTACATTGAAGAAAGTTCTTATTATGTAGAATAAATCTTGGATACAAGTCATGGACAAATGTGGGAAAATAAATAACGCAATTTATTGTACTTGTCATAGCTACTACAATGTTCTATATAGAAAAGACAAAGTGCAATTCTAAATTGATTTTGAAGATACCTTTCAATGACAGCTTCATAGTTTAAATAATGACAACTATGGTTTTATTTTATAGCGCAATATATTATTCAAATGAGCCTTGAAGCTTATATAAACTTCAAGAACAAATGTAAATCATGAATGCCTTTGACAAAGTATATATTCCTTTGTTTACCAAGAAAAATAATATATTTTTTTATTCCATTTGGAACCAAAGAATACATTCCTCAAGTGCTTAAAGCACAGACAATAAGTAGTCTAAGTACAAAGTCAAGCGATAGACCCACCACATCAAAACTAGCAAAGGAAAAAAAATAACTTATATAGACCCTTACATAAGCACAATAAACAAAACTAATTGTATTCTCAATCCTCAGAAGTCATTGAGGGAAAGTTGTTAACTAGCAACAATATGTCCATCCTAATATTTTTCCAACTAAAAAATATTTCCCTATAGGTTCAAAGCTTCTTTTGATAACTTATCTGCCACCTAACTATGGTCTCTAAAACCATCATTATACCTTATCTCTTGAAGTTGTCTAGAAATCTTCTTCAAGTGTGAAGCAAGAGAAAGTAGATAGATTGTTGTTCAAAATCTGTGTATGAGAAATTATCCAATTGATCACCATCATAGAATCTCCATAAACCTACAGATATTGAATATCCTTAACCATCATCATAAAGAAAGTGCTATTAATTCTCTAACAATGTTTGTGCCTAGGACAATGTTAGCTTTGAAGTGAAAAAAGTGTTGTTCTGAGCAGTGTAAAATAAATCTCACTCTGAAGACAGAGACTTGTCCTTGAGAGGTCCCATATAAAAATCCCTATGTAAGAGATTTATCAACTTGAAGAGAAACTAATATACTTGGAGGTTTTTCACTAGAGAAATCCTTATACTATGAAAATAATGTCATAGACTATGTTGCTATTTAAAATAAAGGAAATATTTCCCCTCAAATAAACAAAAGTTTCATCCAACCCAAATACCCAACAGAATGAGAAAGGGAAGAGCTCGAACTTCCTTCAACTCCTTCCTCGAGAACCAAATGGAGAAACAACCTTACATTGTTTCACCTTTTCGTAAATTCTTAAAACCAACCACCCTCTCCACATCAACCCATCAACCCAGGCCTATGTTGTATTGAATATGAACCAGAAATAAAAAGATGTAAATTAATCCCATCAAAGCATTTACAAGTTGAACACATGATTGGCCTCATTTTACCCTTTCATTAAGTTGAACACGTGATTGGCCTCATTTTACCCTTTCATTGTAATAAATCCCATGTAACGAAGTAGATATTCCTTATTCATATTGTAAAAAGATGGTATTACAATAAAAGTTTAGTGTATATATAAATTATATTATAAAAAAAATTATCAGAATTTTATTTTAAAGATTAGAATTGAGATAAGTCTTCAAAACAAATTAGTAAGAGTTTCACATGTTAATTAGAAAGAGATTGTCATATTTCTTCAATATGGTTAAATTCCTCTTAAAAGTGTGGTATGTTGATTTTTTCAAATAATTGGATCATGTGTTTGATAAATGACATTAGTTATACATTTCAACACGATACTCTATTTTTTATAAGTAGTGAATGCTCAACATTTTTATGTAGAGAAATATCTTATGTAAGTCTATTTGAAAATCTAAACAACCCTTGTATATAGTTGGGTTGTAAAAATACAATCTCACACACACCATCATCCATGCTGCAAGGGTGAAGGTGTGTGCATGCATGCAAATCAATGAAGTGAATCTCAAGCATACATTTAAAAATCAAAGTATCAACGTCATTTTGGTTTATTAGTAAGTTTATAGAGTGACAAGTCATTTACTAAAGTTCTATTCTCATTACGATTTACTCCACCTAAATGACACTTTGGTAGAGCAAAGGGAAAAGGGCAAGTACAAATTTTCATGAATTGTGGCAGAATAGATACCCGGTGTTGGTATCTAAGCTAAAGAAAGTCCATATTATATTGTGCAAGTCTTGGATGAATTTGACATAATAGATACACCATGTATCATATGCAATGCAAAGCCCTTGTAGAATTTTTTGGACAAATTTGGCACAAAATATATACCCCTTGTATATGTCGAAGGAAGTTTGTGTTGTGTATTGAAAATCTTGGGTACAAGTCATGGGTGAATTTGAAGAAATAGATAACCCTCATTGTTTAGATTGCTCGAGTGTAAGTTAAAGGTGAATTTGGCAAAACAAATACACTTAGTGCTCATCATGGGTGAATTCGACATAACAAATACCTTTAGTGTTGACATCACTAGGATGCAAGTCATAGGTGAATTTAGCATAACAAACACCTTTCCATCTCTGTCACTTAGGTGTAAGCCATAGTTGAATTCCACATAAAAAATATCTTTCAATGTTGGCAATATTATAGTGAATTGTGAGTGAATTTAACTTAATAAAGACCCCAATTTTGACATCCAATCCAAAAAAAAGTTTCATTATGTGAAGTAAATCTCAAATTAATCAATTGTAATATACCCCAATACCAGTGTATAAGAATTGACCTAGCCTATAAGATACCTATGAAGAAAATGAACTCTTAACTTACCACTCAAAAACATTTTTACATCATGCATCATTAAAAAATGAGTTTCAACCAAAATATTATTAAAAAAAAACTGATATTCCTAATAATCATTATTAAAACTACTCTTAATAGAATAAAATAGTATACTTTCTAAAACTATCAACTTTAACTTTAAAGTGTTTGCTTTGAATGAATCAACATTAGAAATTTCTCAATAATATAGGGAATAGGTTCACCTCTATCAATTAAAATGCAAAAGTAAACGATACAGATCCCGAGAAGAATTTGGGAGAATAAATAACTCTAAATCTAAACTCTCACGTAAAGAAAATGCTTATTAATTAATTTATAATCATTTTTTTTCTGTTAGTAAAATACAAAAACTATTCCCCAAAAGGGGCAATTATAACCTCTATCTTGCTAAATTTTATCCAGAATGCCAGAGGTACAGTAAAAAGTTAAAAAAACAGAAAGGAATTTGAGCAACGATCATTATCATGATGACTTGGCGTGCCTGAATGCATATTTTGACGCCAAGACGACACGTGCACGGAAAAATCCCGTGCCAGCCTCCTTTTGTTCAGTGGTTTCTCGGAGTCGGCCGTCCCGGCTAGCCGGCGGCCCAGAGGGCGACCGGTAGTAGGAGGTCGAGTTTACCGGGACGGTCACGATTGCTTTGTTCCACCGACAAGCATCTAGCACATTCTCGCTTTTGGCGAACGCCGCCCAGATATTCCCCGATGGCGAAAAGAAATAGTCCGTCTTTAGAGGATTCGCTCGCAGGCGCCTGCATTGCAGTGGAGGGAGCGATTGGCCGCTCGGGAGGTATTACAGATTCCGACCTTTAAATTTGCAGCATAATAAGGCCTTTTTTTTCGCTTCAAACGGCCAAAAAGTTCGATTCTAGCGGTTGAATTTGTCTGTAGAGCTTTGTTCGATCGAAATTCGAAGATTCGAGCGAGTTTTAACGGTGAATTTCGTGTTTCGGCTTTAAATAGTGATGTTTCCGAGATTCTTTTAGTGCGAATTGTGAAACAATGAATTTTTGGAACCTTAATGTGTCCGATACCATGTGTTACTGGAGTGTTTTGTAACTCTAATATCATTTATTGGATTTACTGTTTCTTGTATTTCTTTAAGCTGAAACTGTGAAGATATGCATGTTCTGGTCTCATTCTATCCGATAATATGTTTCTGGTCTCATTCTGTCCGATATTAAGTTTCTTTTCTAACATATAACCTTCACGCGTTGGGAGCATTCTATGTTTTGGAGTTTTGGATTTTAAGGTGGAGCATTTTATGTTTTGGATTTTAAGGTAGGTTTTGGTTTGAATATTTGGAAAAAAAATTGGTGAAATCTAAATTTAGAAGTGTTTAAATTGTGTTTTTGAATAGAATATCATTTAGTAATTTCCATAATAATTAATATTGATGATTCTAAATTTTGTAAAGATTTCCAACTAACAATAAGACTGAAAATATACTTAAAAACAATTGAAAACTTAGAATATTTAAACTACACAGAAAATTGAAAATTGAAAACTTAGAATATTTAAACTACACATTTTATGAAGTTTCAATTCAAGAACCTAAGTTATGCTGCAACTGCATAATTGTTAGTGTCGAACGCTGGCAAAATCTGGTTTAGGATTTCGACTGTAGCCGATCGCCATTTTTCCGATTTTCGATGGTAAATTCGGTCGGCATATCATTTATTGACCATTGGACTGGTAAATTTAAATGCCAGCGGGGGCCGGGGCGTTCAAGAATTTTATTTGCTGTCACGTTTGATTAGAATATTAGTGGAAAATTGACTAGCAGGAGGTATTCTACCGTAAATATTTCTTAAAGGTTATGTATTGGATTAGTAGTCCCTGGCAGGGACTACTGTAATCGGATGAATTTTAACTTCCTATTAGTTCACGTAAACAATATTCAAATTACATATATTCAAATTTCTACAGAGATGTGACTTAATTAGCGTGGTGGAAGGTTTATTTTTGGGTTGAAAATTAATTTAAAAGAAAATTTTAAATATTTATCATTGGCCATGGAGAGGTTTTGACAATTAATCATTCGCCAATGTAGAGGTTTTGATCATTAATCATTGGCCAATATAGAGGTACATTGGAACAAGGTGTCTCTTTTTAAGAAATCTTTGAGCATTTAAATAGATTTTGATTGTTCTGAATTTGACAAATTAACTTCAAGTGCATTTGCCCCCAACACTGGGACGAGTGTCATGGTCAGTAGCCAAAGTTATCCATTGCTTTCCTTTATACCAATAAATCTTGCTTTCCTTCCTACCAATAAATCTTAGTGAAATAAAATGACATTGACACTATTACCTAATGATTATCTTCCACGTCGTCTTTTTCAGGTTAAAGACAATACCCCTTCTTTCTTCTTTGTCTTTGTCCTTTTGGAGACACCTTACAACGAGAATTCGAACACACAACAAGAATTCAATTGATTGCTCTATTTATGAGATAATGGAGTCAATCACGATGTGTTTCATGTGAGAATCAGGGATACTACAGAGTTTGCTTTATCTATGAGATAATAGGGTCAATCACAGTGTGTTTCTTCTGAGAATCAAGAAGATGTAAGAGTTTCCAAATACCATACCTTAAACAATTTCATCTGGTTAGGTGAGTCTTTCTTTTTCATTAAAAAGACTTTCTCATTTGAAAGGGTTGTTTTCACCTCTCAATTTGGTTATTATGAACATCGAAATCAAATTTTAAAACCACCCACTATGGTTGTTAATGTCCCAATTTTAGATTGAAATACTAAAATTTGTTGATTGAATCTATAACATTGGGTATGTAGATGACGGTACAGTAAGCTTGAAATCATGCATTGAAAGGTTATTCTTGCATGGTAGATCCTTCCTTCTCATGACTTTCTAGACCAGAACATTAAAAGAGACGCATTAAAAAACATAGAACTTGGCCACAGGAGATATATCTCTCCACTCTTTATTTGTATGTATTTGAGCCATCCCCATGAAGAAACCCTTGGGTCTATCATGCCATGCATGTTAGGACGGTCCTTAATGAAATGAAATGATGGTTCCTTGCGGGTGGTTAGGAGAATTTAAGAGAGAGTTTTCCAATTCCCACAAATGCAACCAAAATTTTCACATAATCTACATTTAGCCTTTCCAAATTCAAGCATGGACGACTACAAACGGCCTAATGAATCCTTACATTCACATATCTCATAGTTACAAAAAGCATATCTCCCATGTGCAAGCTCATTCTTCAAGACACTCTCCTTTGCCAAATCACAAATGCTCAATTTGGCACAATATGAATAGCACCAACTTATACAACAACCAACAAAGCCAATCCCTTGAGTATGAATAATACAATTATTTCCTAGCTCCACACTCCACGCTCCACGCTCGTTGATGGAAGAGAAAGAGCTACATAGTAAGGTTGAGACCAAGGAGGGACATTGAATGTTTGACACCAATTACAATGTAAGACACTTGCTAGAAATACGTAAACATTCTCGATTACTTTTTAGGATATAGTTTTTAATACTAATCTATCACATATCTTCAATTTATCTTTATTAACCAGTAAAACTCAATTTACTTTATGGTAACCTACCACCTAATGGTAGTCATTGTCATTTATTTGGTATGGTCAATATTTGACGATGATCCTTAAGAAAAACAAGCAATTTTAAAAATATTAGTATGCTCCTTCCTTGCTTTCAAAGCCAACACTCCAAATTCAAAATTGATTTATTTTCATTATCCAATGCCATCATTATATATACAAATAAGGTAAGCACTAGCCGCTATGTAGCTAACCTCCCCTGTTTTCTATTAGGTTTGAATTAGATTAACTACATGGGGCAGGAAAATTTAAAGAATTTTTTGGATGATATTCTATGTTTTAAACATTGAAGATATTCAATAACGCTTAAACAAGTGAATATGTCACAAAGTGGCTAGTCCTTGCCAAATATAGAAAATGAGTTTTAGGTTGAACATAGAAATTGAGAAGCTAAAGAATAAATCATAATAACATTAAAAAAAAATCACATCAAAATCAAAAGATGGCATGGGAAGTGACGACAATTTTTGGGGGGGATTTTTAGAAAACAAAGTCAATAATGACATGTGAAAGTTGTCACATGACTATTTTAGACAATTTCATATTAAATGTTTATTTTATTTTATATTTTGTGTGTCTAATAAATACACACTCTTAGGAATTTATGTCCCATCAATAACCTCGTTGACCAATGAAAAAATGGAATGAGTGAAATTTAAAAATTCTGAAAATTAATTTTAACTTTCAAAATATTCAATCTAATCATTTGTTTTCTAAAAACATTGGAAACTTTATAACATGAAATTGAATTAATGTGAAGTCAAATCACTTTGCCTTGCAAATGATAAGTATAGTTCCTACTTTTTCACGAACTAATAATGGAGGAGTAGTAGGTTGGTATTGCATTTCTCGATCATGGAAGGTTGTAGGTACACGACTTGTTTCAAATGTTTAAAATAGGATAAAGGAGTTCACTACCCACGACCTCATCCTTTGGGGCAAACCATGAAATTGGAACCTTCTTAATATGACAGCTCGAGGCATTTTTGCTATCTCCTTGAATTTTAATGAAAATGATGGCCTTTGATTTTGGCTTTGACAATTATTCCTCAGAAAACCAATAATTTTTATTCTATATTTTGTGAGTAGTAAGATCCTTATTTTCCTCAACTACCTTTCAAAAAAAGACCTAGATGTTTTAAAAAGTTAGTAAAAGTGCACAAGATTGATGGCCAAATTCATGAACTTGACTTCATCCCTTTTTTATAATGTGTCATTCAAATGGGTTAGAACAAGATACATACCACAACATGTTATTCAAATGGGATAGAGCAAGACACTTGCCACAACACTATTAAAAACACTTTAAAATTTTGATTTACATTGTGATGTGAGATTATGACTAGGAATTATTCATGTTAAAATCAACAATATATATATATATATATATATATATATATATATATATATAGAGAGAGAGAGAGAGAGAGAGAGGATATTCTATTATTCCATACTTTGAAATATACTTTTTACTTCCAAGTCAAAGTGCTATGAGTTAGCATTATTCAATTTCACGTTAGAATTTTTTATAAAGTTTTTTAATGTTTATTAAATACAATTTATTAAATTGAATTTTTTGAAAATTAAAAATAATTTTTAAAATTTTACTCATTTTATTTCTCATTCACGAAAAAGATTATCAATGGGACATAAATCCTTGAGAGTGTGACTTATTTTTTAAAATACAAAAATAAAAATAAAAACATTTAATGTGGAATTTTCTATGAGTGTCACGTGGCAATTTTCACATGACATTGTTGACTTTTGTGTACTAAAAAATAAAAAACATTTTTTTTTTACAATTCCAATATGAAGTTTTGATTTTGATGTAACCAATTCTATATGTTTTTATTTCAATGTTTGTACCGAGGAAAAATACTTAATTGATGTGACAAGTTCTATAAACTTGTTATGTTCTTATGATTTATCCTTGCTTTCTATATTTTTATATTCAACTTATAACTTATTTACTTTCTCAATGTTTATCTTTGGCATGGACTAGTCACTTTGTGGCATATTCACTTGTTTGCCTCAACTTTCTTTTAAGGAAGACCAACCATTTTAGAAGGTCAACTAAAAGTTTTAGCAATTTGCACATGGTCTCATCCATTTTTTTAACAATATTTCTTTCAAATGGGGTATCTCATGAACCTTGATGCATACCTTGACATTGCAATAACATCGCCTTAGAATTTTGATGGACATTGTGACATTTTCCTTCAACTTCACAACTATTTGTTTTTGCGCTTAGAGTTTACATGTTATCCCAACCTGACTCATAATTACCCCATCAAATAAACTTATATAATCAAATTAAGATTGTTTTAGATGTTATCGATCGGGGATTCAAAAATGGTTATCGAGTGGGAAAACCACAGGTTACAGATTAGAGCTCCTCATTTGCAGTCACTGTTAACCCAAATTCAGAGCCTAATCTCCTGCTTCAGCTCTATCTCTTTCAGACATGTTTACCAAGAACTTAATATCTAACTAACTTGTTACAAAACCGACCAAAAACCCGCATTCTGCAGTATAATTGACTCAACATTACATAATGTGTGGTCCAAATGACCCAAAACCCGCGTTCCGCGGTACAATTGACCCAAAATACATAACTAATCTTCCGCTCATCACCATTCGCGTCATCTTTTCGCCATTCGCGCCATCTTTTGCATTGTCGCAGCATCGGAGATGCTGTGATAGTACTCTACCAAATCGCCTGCCAACAGGCCCCCAACACAATCTTGTGGCTCGCCCTCGAGCCACGTCAACTGCTGGACATGGTACACGCCGTCGTCTTTACTTTGAAGTCCTCATATGGCTGTTCAACTGTTCTTGCTGTCTGGATCGCGCAGTGTTGTCCGCTCCTTCTGCTACACTGATCATCGTCTCACTGGTATGTAAGTCTTACCCGAAAGTGGGCATCCCCCGACTTGCTGTCATGGACGTCTCAAACTCATCCTCCAGTCTCGAGGGATCTGATGTAGACTGAGGAGAAGTTTATGAACAGCGCCGTGGTGCGAACCAGGCTAACGGCTCTGGCACATCTGTTTCGCACCGGTAAGCACAAGTTACAGGGACCCGGGGGCGATGACCCCCCCTTTTTGTGTGGTCGCAGGGACCACGAGACTTCAAACCATCACCAACTGCCTAGACATCTCGGATGAAACTTCATGCTTATAACCCCGAGGTGTCTGAGGCGCAGCCTGCTCCAAGCGCTCATGCCCACTCGTTGTTTGGGTCCTCAATGCACATGGTGTGCTACCACACGAAATGAAATGGATCATTTACACAACCTCCTTAGAATTCCTAACTTAACAAAATGCCAGAACCTCGCGTAGCATAACCCTTCTTAACTAAAACAATCTCTATGTGCTGACTCCCCACAGGTCCTCTATTTATACAGTGCATTCTGTCATCCATCGGCCTCGCACCCCAGGATAATCATAAGTCATCGTGTGTCGATTATCTGAACGGCGGATGAATTGTACGTTTGCTTGGTTCCTTTCATGCGGAAACATGCGAAGCATTTCTTGGGCCATGCCGGCATGGTGGATACGTCGTGCCAACCATACAGACCATCCTGGTAAGTACAATCGGCCATATTGCCTTGGTGTATCCCTAAGCCCAACCAAGCTGTCATCTGTCACGATCGACTCGATTAACGAGCATATCCGTCAAAGCAAGAAAAAGTCCCAACATCGTCATGATTTCGGATGTGACCCAAGCGCAACATGCCTGGGTGTTTCTAACAACCCCAACGTTGCAGCAGAAGCCTCCCTGCTTCCGCATTCCATCCTTGGTGGTGCGACATCCTGCCACCAATCATCCGGCAACACATCATTTTTTTTTTTTTTTTTTTACCGATGCGACTCAGGCATCGCAGTGTTCCAAGTCCGCGCGATAGGGCTTCAACCTATGACCATTTACTAGCTTGGGGAGTATCGCCCCATCCAACTGCTGCAACTGAACCGTTCCTCCGGAAGTAATATTACTGATGCGATAGGGACCAAGCCAATGCATCTGCAACTTTCCTGGATGTTTCATAAACTTGCTATCGTACAATAGCACCAAGTTGCCTTGCTGAAACTGTATATTGTTGATGTGGCAATCATGCCATGCCTTCTGTCGATCCTTCTCGACCCCCTGGTGGAACCCAGCGATGAACCGATCTTCTTCCAGCTGCACCAATTGCACCAGACGTTCATCTAATGCTGCGACATCATCCATGTCCGTGATAGCCACAATTCGCAGACTCGGAACAATATACTCCATTGGCATAATCGCTTCTTGTCCATACACCAACTTAAATGGTGTTTGTCCTGTCAGCCGTTTACATGTGGTGCAATAGGCCCACAATACTGCTGGGATTTTGAGGTCCCCGTCGTCGTGGTTCGCATTGCACACCTTTGTTAGCGCACGCTCCAATACCTTGTTAAAAGCCTCCACCGTGCCATTCGCTTATGGATGATAGGGTGAACTCTTCTTATGTTGTATCTGCAACTCCTTCGTCAATGCACTAATGGTGTGATTAAGAAAGTGGCTGCCTTGATCACTCAGCAATATCTTAGGGCAGCCGAAGCGAGTGATAATGTTATCAAACAAAAATCGCGCTGTCGTGGCCACGGAACAATCAACTACAAGTGCCTCCTTGGCCCATCGGTTCAAATACTTTGTCACCGTGATGATATACCGCGCACCTGTGCGTTTTCCTGGTGGATTGATTGGTCCTACAAAATCCACGGCCCATTTTTCAAACGGTTGCAACGTTATTTGAGGCATCAGCGCCATCTCATCGCGTCTAGATGGTTTTCCAGTTCGCTGACAAACATCGCAGGACCACGCATAGTCTGTCGCATCATTATGCAGTGTAGGCCACCATAGCCCCACACACAACACCTTCCTAGCCGTCGCTCGACCGCCATAGTGTCCTCCTGCTACTCCTCCATGTGCTTCAGCCAGTATCAGCGCTTACTCATGCGGCAAGACACATCTGCGCAGTATCTCATCAGCGCCCATTTTATACAACTCTCCTGTGATGAGTTGGAAGTCTGCAGCCTTGACTACCAATTGCTTCTTCTGAACGATGGTGAACTCGTCTGGTGTAGTAACCGTTGTTAGAAACTGGAGGATGTCATCAAAATAGTCATCAGCAACACCAACCTTGAATAGTTGTGTATCCGACAACCCGTCTTCAATATTGGTTAGTTCCTCCCCTGTATCAATCCGCGATAAATGATTAGGACTAGAATTCAACCGGCCTAGCTTCACGATGACTTCAAAATCGAAATCCTGAAAAAGAAGTAGCCAGCAGCATATCTTCCCCCCCAACACAGGCTTATTGACTAGGTATTTCAACGCGGAATGGTCAGTGAACATTTTAAAGTGCCCACCCAACAAATAGTGCCTGAATTTCTGCAGTGCGTAGACCATTGCCAGACCCTCCCGCTCAGTGGTGGTGTAGTTGCGTTCAGCGGATGACAACTTTTGACTAGTGAAAGCAATGGGGTGATCAAGATCTCCTTCGCCGGGCTGAGCCAATACTACTCCCAATGCGATTGATGAGGCATTGACATGTACATGGAACTCCTTACTCCAATCCGGAAATACCAGTATTGGTGTCGAAGCCATCTTCGTCTTTAGTGTGTTGAAACTATCTTGACATTCCGGAGTCCATTGAAATAGTGCATCTTTCTTCAGCAATTTCTCCATAGGGGTGGTAATCGCGGCATATCCCTTGATGAACTTGCGATAATACCCCGTATGCCCCAGAGTCGCTCGTAACTGCTTAACAGTGGTCGGTGGTTGCAAACTCAAGATGAGCGCAATCTTAACCGGATCGACCAACAACCCTTGCTTACACACAATACGGCCCAACAATATCCCAAATGGTGCGCAAAAAATACATTTATTCAAGTTCATCGATATCTGGTGCTGTCGGCAGTGCTCAAGCATTAACCGCAGATTGGCCAAATGATCGCGCATCAACCCATAAACTGTCCAATCATCCATGTATACTGAATAAATTCTTTAAATGCAGCAACAACGACCCAGGAGAATATCGCAGGTGCATTCTTCAGACCAAATGGCATTACAGTGTACTGAAAGTAGCCCCATTCAGTAACGAAAGTTGTCTTATGGCGATCTTCTTTGGAAATGCGAATTTGATGGTAGCCAGAGAACCCATCGGTGAATGAGTACATCTCCTGGCCGCCCACCCCTTCAAGTACTTTGTCAGTAAACGGGGTCGGAAAAGGGTTATGCAAGCAGACATCATTCAACTTCCGCAAGTCAACACAAATGCGCACCTCACCGGTTTTCTTTTCTTGCACCACCATAGGACTGATCCATTCGGACTAGTCCACTGGTTCAATAATACCAGCATCCAACATGCGATCAAGTTCCACCTTGACCTTTTCCTTATGTCGTGGATTCAGCCGATAAGGTCGCTGTCGGACGGGCTTAGCATCTGGTTTTAAAGGAATCCTCATCTCCCCTAAATCACCCAGGATCCCCTTCATATCCAAAAAATTCATAGGAAACAAGTCTTGAAACTCATGAAGTAAATCAGTGACTTTACTCATCATCTTATCATCCCAATAGTCCCCAACAGTTGCAAACTTGGGAGTGGCGTGCTGATATTAAGCTTACGAAGCTTCAGTGGTTGACTGAACGGATTACTTGGCGCAGCAGGTGGTACCACATCGCGACTTCCTTCAAACTCAGGAATGTTGATATTCCGAGGATCGTCTTCATCCTCGGGCCCACCAGTGATGTTGAAGCATTCCATGAGAGACTGCATTTGACAGTATGTATGCGGATCGAAAGGGTAGGCCGCCGGAACAACCTGAAGTACCACATCGCGGATGAGCCGTAAGGCATTATTGATGTCAGGGTTGGCATCCGCAAAAGTGAACGTGTGAGTGAAACAGACCGTCAACTCCCCCCATGTTGTAATTTCTTTGCGTAACTCGGCTGCAGTATACCATGAGCGCGGCATCTCATCTAAGGTATGGATAAAAGCATGGACCCACTCATCTCTGGGTCGCGCTACCCATAATCATTGGCATTCCATCACATGATCACTGGGATTATTCCGGCCATCATACTTTCCCGTGTGATAAACCTCAGTATCGCCGAACTGGACCATCATCAACCTTCGACACTGTGACCAACCATCAATGGATTTCTTATGTGTCGCCCACCAGCGTGCTAGAGTAGCCTTTAGTGCTTCCTCCAATGCCAGCAATCGTTGTGGTTCTGAGACTCGTTCTTCAAATTCCGTCAAAAAGTTGGTTAATCCAGAAAACCCCTCATAGACTGGCAGTGTGACCATTTCCGTCGGAACACGACATAAAGATTGCGTAATTAAGCCACATTTTCAGAGCGACACTTCATGCAAGTGGTTCTGCCAATGTTCTAATGCATCATCCGAGTCGGAAGATGCAGAGCTCTCGCTGCGCCATCCCAGCTCATCGTTGGCAGTAGGATGAATATAGTCTTCAGAAATATTGAATGCATGGTCCCATCCAGTGGGATCGTCATCTTTTACAGGCTAAATGTATCGGCGTCCTTCAACCGGATCCAACGGGGCTATGACTCTGAGATCACGATTCTCAAAGGTCATCATGCACCTCTTGAAGTTGATTACAGCTCCACTATCGTCAGCCCATCCAATCCCTAATAGCTTAGGATAGGAGCTTCCTCCCTCAACCACTTCAATGACATCAAAGTCAGCATAAGTTTTCATGCCTTCAATATCGACCGTGAGCCACGGAACTCGCCCAATGGGTGTTACTTTCGCATGGTTAGCCAACCGGAGTTGCACAGGAGACCAACTCAATGGGGGACTCCCCCTTTTCTGCCACGCCTGCTTGGTTAAGATGTTAACATCCAAACCAAGATCAAGAATAACTGAATCGACATCATAGTCACCAATATGGATGTTCATTCTCATCTCCTTGCCAGTCTTCCGTCGCTATAAAGAGTTTACTGCCGACTCTTGCTGTCCTTTCGAAAATCGCTGCAACCATCCCTTAATCTCAACCAGGGCAGCCGGATCCCGGGCCAATAACAGACAGCTCTCAAGAAACCTTTGCAATGTTCCCAAGGGTGTTGACAGACCGCCCTCTGATATAGTGTCAAAGACAGGTGGCATATCGCAAACAACAGCCTTACTGCGGTCTTTCTCCAAGGTGCGACGCGCCTGAAGGAATGCCTCCCGTTCAGCATCGATGTCAAATAATACCGTCTTCTGACCTGCCAACCGAATCATCGGTCGCGAGCTATCTTCCCCAGTCGTTTTTCCTCCACGAGTTACAATAGCCACCGAAGCATCTTGTGGTCACGGTTCTGTAGAAATTATCGCAATATTTGCACCCTGCATCTGAGTCTGCTGCAGATTCCCCTGTGGGTTCACATTTGGATTTGCGTTATGATTCAGTCGCGGGGGATGGTTCTGTACTGGTTGTTGTACTTGGTTCTGGACTGGTTTTTGTACTTGGTTCTGGGCTGGTTGCTGTGGCTGGGTCTGATCCTGTATCTACGGAGCGTTCCCAGCCTGCCATCATGCAATGAATTGTGGACAATTCTCAACTGTATGATCATTAACAAAATAGAACGTACACTGATTTTGTAGTAGTGGACAGTCTCGCTGATAATGCGCCCACACCGCACAGTGATAGCATTGAACAGGTCCACGACCACCTCGTCCTCCTCCGTGACCAAATCCTCCACCGCGTCCGCCCCGGTATCCTCCTCGGAATCTGCCCTGTTGTTGGTACTGTGGCTGCATAGGATTCTATTGCATACCTTGTCCCTGCGGTGCATACTGCAGTTGTTGGACGTAGTGTGGTTGTTGCGGAGCCATTGGCATTGGAGCGTATTGTGACACAAACTGCTGCGGTTGTTTTTGCGGTACATACTGCATCTGCGGTTGAGGTAGTGGCTAGACTACCTGCGGTTGTAGTTGTGGTTGTTGTACGGCACGTTGATCGTCCTTGACATAGAATACATCACACATTCTTTCTTGTAGCAACCCATATGCGCGGCAATCTTTGTCATCGTGACCTACCAACTTGCAAAATGTGCAATAAAGATTTCTCGAGGTTGTGACCATTTTCTGCATATAAGGAAAATTGTCGTGACTGTGCCCATACACCTAGCAGACGCGACACCATGGCATGCTACTGCCATTCAACGGGTTTGGCGCACCGAACACCAAATAATTACGGAAATCTGGGCAATTGTCCTTCGTATGCCCTTCCCCCCGGCATCGTGTACACCACACTTCATCGCGTTGTTCCCTGCTCTTCTTCAAATCTTGCAACTGTATAGTCAAGTTAGCGAGCTGTGTCTGTATCTGCGACATCCCGGCTGCATTATCTCCAATCAGTGACACCTCTAATCGCATTGCAATCTCTAGAGCTTCACTGGGTGTTGAGATTTTTTGTTGCATCAACGGAAGCTGAATGTGGGGTAGCAGTGCCGCAATGAACCACTCTTTATGTTGGACAGCGCTCATATCGAAACTAACCTTTGCCATCAGCATCTTGAATCGCTGGTCGAAATCCCATACCGTCTCATTGGGATACTGCTTAATTTCCTTCAATTCTGTGATGAATTGGGCTTCGGACTTGGGCCGTCTAAATTCAGCAATCAGCCCATCCTGAATCTCATCCAGTGACTTCTCTGGGGCTCCCGTAGGGACTAGAACAAACTTCATGAACCAATCTAATGCACGACCTCGCAGGGTCGTGGCTAACTGTCCTTTCTTAGTATCAGCATCAGTGATCTGTTTCATGGTCCAGACCGCTTCACACAAAAACCAATACTGTTATGGGTTGTCTGTTACACTTCCGTGGAACAATGGTAACTTAGCATCATCGACCATGATTCTGGGATTCCTTCCTCCTTTCGCTATGCTACTACCAATTAACTTTTGTGGAATCGACGAACTTGGCAGTGTCAAAGTGGTATTTCTTGTCAGTTGTGAGTCAGTGAGCGGAGGTGTGGGTACGTTGGTGCTGGGGTTTGGTCCTGCCTCTATCCTGGGCGTAGCCTGGTCGTCCCTGTCAGACTGTGAGGTCGCTTCGTCTCGTGTGGTCTTCCTTCGCGGTTTTGCAGTTCGATCGCGGCAGGACCTTCTCTTGTCCTCTGCCTCTTCTCCTGTTGAAACCTCACTCCTCCTCTTGTAAGACCACTTTCTTCCTCGGCTTCGCTCACAGTCTCCTCATGGTCTGCACCCATCTACCCCTTACCATTCCATGTATCGTTCCCCAGCAGTTGCGGTACCCATGGCCTCCGCCCACCAGGATGTCTACTGATCAAGGTGCATCTTCAATATACCCTTTTCGCAAATTAGCATCTTAATCGACAATTGGAGCGACAGCAGAAACCTTCCCCTTGGTGCGCGGAAGAAATATCTTTCAGCTTCACTACAATATTTCTGTGTCGACCTCAAATTCAGTGATATATCCCTCCAAGATGCTATCAAGCCAAACTTCGACAGCCTGCGATTCCTTATTGTCGACTTCCTGCAGCTCCTGAATCAACTCCGGGGTCCAAGCCGTCGGCTCACCACCCTGGAAATTCCTCTTCTGGAAGGTCAGATTTGACAACCATTCATACAGGATGACTGGGAATTCATAGAAAAACCATTCATGCGGACCGTCGTGAATATATCTTCCCACCTAGTGATCTACTGTCAGTCGCGTGTTCCGGCTTTCTTCTTCTGCAAACCCCTGTAACTTCTAATCAAACTAGCTCTATATTTTCGGCTTCGTCGGGTGCCACAACATGTCCTCCTTTCACTTTGCGCATGGTCCTGACAACGGAACCAATTGTTGACCAACGCGACTCTAGTCGACAGGGGTTCCACTTCACTTTCGACACATGCCGCAGTCTCCCTGGGCATCGATCCGGGCAGGTTTTATCCCGCCCAGAAACACCTGCGGAGCAGATGAGGTCTCACCCGAGGCGTCCAGGAAGAGCAGACAGAACCATGTTTTCGTCGAGGAAGGAGGAGGGTTGCATCTATATGAACTAACTTTGTCGCAACATTAAACAAGGATCCCAAACATTTGACATGTATTCATAACGCATTATTCAATCACAGCATTCATTATCACAGCAGCAATAACAGTAAAGCAACATTGTATCAATGAAACATAGCATTATTCATGAAGTGCTACATTGCATTACCATAAACAAACAGAAAGAACCCAGGAATTGCACCAAAACAGTTTCATCATATCATATCACTGCAAAACCTTAGATACAATATCTCCTCAAAGATCAGGTCTCGGCAATATCTCACAGATGCGCAGAAACAACCCAAACATGCACTCTTCTTCACTGAGATTCCACTCTCTCTTTCTTCCTCTTTCTTAATACCTATGACTCCTATCTATATATAGGCTTCCGCCATTACAATGCTTGTCCACTTACTAACAATTTCCTAACCGACATTTGGACAAGTGACCCAATATCTAACTAACTTGTTACAAAACCGACCAAAAACCCGCATTCTGCGATATAACTGACTCAACATTACATAATGTGTGGTTCAAATGACCCAAAACCCGCATTCTGCGATATAACTGACTCAACATTACATAATGTGTGGTTCAAATGACCCAAAACCCGCATTCCGCGGTACAATTGACCCAAAATACATAACCAATCTTCCGCTCATCACCATTCGCGTCATCTTTTCGCCATTCGCGCCATCTTTTGCCTTGTCACAGCATCGGAGATGCTACGATAGTACTCTACTAAACCGCCTGCCAACAAATTCTTGGAGGAATGCGACTTGGTTGATAAAGATGCTTGTTAAAAGATTCCTGGACATAGCTTGCCACAAGAAACTAGGGGGAACAAAATAGGTGCAAAGAATAAACAAGAAATGGGAGTGAAAACAAGAAAGATAAAATCTTAGTGTACATACAAAAGATGAAAAGAAATTCCTCATGCATAAAAGAACATATGTTGCCCCTATTGATGTTTGTGATATTGAGTGACAAAGAGAAGTGACATGGATCGCTGGAAAGGAAGAAAAATTCCCACTTAAAGTAACTATGATCAAACTATTGAGTAGAAATTAACCCAAAGAACAAGTACTTGCCAACCAGGAAAAGAAGTGTCATGAAAATTTCCACACTAGAAGATGTGGTTATTTTGATGGATTGAAATCCCTTGGATTGTTTGGGCATCTGCATGCAACAAGTGACTAAGGAGAGCTGGGACAAGGATAGGAGGTTGGCCCCTTGAGTGGAAGGTTTTTATGAATGATAGGACATCAAGACCAAGGTAATTTCCTAGCTCTATGATGTTCCTTACTTGAGCTTGAGAGAGAGAGAGAGAGAGCCTTACTATTTATGGAACACATATTCTATGATGGAGATCCAAAATATGAGAAATTGTAGTGAACAAGAAAAAACATGGACATGAGAACAAAAAGTGATCTAAAGAAATCCTATTGAATGATCATAAGAAAACACAAACCAATTACTTCCACCAATTATATTAAAAGTGACTTGAGGATCATGGCTTGACTATTGTTTAATGGTCAATTTGTGCTAATTACGTGGATTTTGACTAGGGAAATATGTTCTCCCCGGACTTGAAGGATGAAGTTGGATCTTTTGTAGTTTGCCACACCTATGCATCGAGTTTTTTTTCATGAAAAAATATTATATTTGTTATTTCATCGGTAAAAAACAAAATATACATAGGAGCCTAGAGTCTCAAAAAAAGTCACCACTAGCAGTAGTAGGTTGCGGACAAGCCCTAAACACAACATACATCGGACTCTATAACTGGAAAAAACATGAGACCCTCTTAAGGAAACAGGTCAATACATCAACAACATAAAATACATAACAATTCAACCAAACAAATAGAAATAACTTAAAATTATATAAGCAGTTGTAATTCCACTAGAAACAGTTCAATTCCCTTATGTTCTTGAATAAGTAGGGTCCCCTTAGCTAGTGATAATGCTTCCTTCAATAGTGCATCTACTCTGACATTGTGTTACCTATGTGTTAAGGTTATCCACATTACAAATTGAATCCCCTTGTTGACTTGAATAAGTTTGAGGCAAGCCGACTAAGCCATGAGAAAAAGTACAAAGATCATCTACTGATGCTAATGAGATAAAGAACTGATTAAGTGTTATACATTTGAAGTCGATAGAGCTAGTCCATAATCATCATGTTCCACACATTCTATGATTATGGGAAGGAGAGAATTAATTAATGTACACTTACATACTTGTGATGGTCAACTCAGTACTGCTAATGGAATGAAATTAGAAAATTGACTAACCATACTCATGATGATTATCCAAAGTCAAAATTGTATTTTGTAGTCAACTATGAAAATAAATAACACATGGACTACATTTAGTGTTTTGGTGAGAGCTCATATATTGTGTTAGATGAGAAAATAAAGATCACTCATCGTCCACTAGATTATGTACATGTGATATCTGACCTAGATTCAAAGCCATAGAGTTAAGAATCAAGAGAGAAGTGGTACATCGACTAGAGATCGCACTTACCATGTGAGTATATGTTGGCAGATGCCCATCGACTAATACAATGATCCATAGCATAAATGACTAGTCATTGTTTATATATCATTTATATAACAAATCGTGGATTTGTTGAGGGCTACTAGAGACTTCTAGGTAGGAAAGAGACTATCCTTCTTAATTACATTAACAAATTGACCTCCACATAACAATCAACAAATTTATTTGTTGATCTCCCTAGAATGAAATGAGTCTTTCTAACCTTATGGATTGCATGATTATACAGGTCCGATGATCATTTATTAATAAGAGAGACCAATCCCATTCCCTGAACAATTAGGACTAATGTGAAGGTCTTCCAGGATTGAGGCCAATCCGATGGCATCTTATATGATGTTTCTTGCATGCTAGGCTACACCAAGTGGATGATGTCTTGAAGACAATTTGACTTCCTATTAAAGTGAGAGTTGACCCAATTCAAGGAGAAGAAATGACCAATGAAGAGATGATGATGATTGTATGAGTATATGCACATTTCCAACAAGGAGTTTCTAGTGATTTCATTATGGTCTTATAAATTGTTTGACATGACACTACAAGGAAAAGGCCCTGTAGCGGGGGTCATAGCGGATGTTTTTAGTGTTACAAGATTGGAAAAAATTGTCAAAACAACCTTCGCCAATGGTAGCGGATGTTTTTACGGAGGTCATAACAGATACAATTTATAACTAAAAAATACTCGGCGGTTGGAATTTTTAGTGGGGGTTAGTTTACCGGTGCGCACAACAGAAATTAATCACACCAGTGCGTTTCCTACTATGACGAACTGGTGCTCTATAATTAGAATAGACGCATAGGTGCATTCAACCATAACAAGCACCAGACAGAATCAATTTTCAATGTCGCACTAGTGCTTGAGTAAAGTAAATATGCATCGGTGCGTCTGTACAAATTAACGCACCAGTGCGATATTTTATACCATATGCACTGTACATTTTCCATTATATTTAAATTTAATGGTGCAGTACATTTATCCATTCGCACCGGTGCATTTCATACACGAATGCATCGGTGCATTTAATAGTAGAACGCATCGGTGCTTACAAAATATCAACATGGCCTAGTGCATTTTAACACATGGAACTCACCGCCATGCTTAAAAAATAAAAACCGGTTGACATAAGCTTTAATCGTTCTCGGTGTGCATAAACAATCTACATGCACCGGTGTGATTGATAAAACAAAACGCACCGGTGCGATTAATAAAAAAAAACGCACCGGTGCTCAATGTTATAAACGCACCAGTGCTTAATGTTATAAATGCACTGAAGATCAATGTTATAAACGCATCGACGTTCAATGTTATAAATGCACCGGTGCACACGTTTATTTTATACACACCGGGGCGCAATGGTAGTTTAAACACGCCATAATACGATTATTTGAAGAATGGGTACTGATATTTCATTCAATTATATATATTATTTTTTTTATTTTTTTAATTCCATTATTCATCTTAAATTGAAATATTTGTTTATAGTAAAATCCATTTCAATTTTAACTATTGAAATTGTTTATTTGGATTAATTTCTTATATTATCGATGCAAGAATCTATTGTAATATTTAATCATCCATATATTTAATTACCAATACGCATTTTTTTATTGGAAAAAAAAATATGTACCATTTCACATGTAACATTTGACAATAATATTAAAGAATGCAATAGAATAAAAAAGTTTATTTTATATATATCAATAAGAGTGCTTTTTTCATACAAAATACGACAACATAGAGACAACAATAATCAAAATGTCAACATGCATGTAATTATTGTTACACTTATTGGTAACTTGTCTTTGAATTCAGACACTATGTCCAGTACATTATTATACAAAATGTCTGATTTTCACAAACAATTATTTCAAAATATACAACAGGCTACAGCAGCTTGCATTAACATCAAAATTAAATACGGAGCATCATTCTTCGCCGAAACTGTTATCGTTGCTCGAGCCACTTGCATCAATTGGGTTATTTGGCCAAATGTTTGGTTGATTTGCTCAATTGTTTTCCTCTTCTTCAGCTTCCATCTATAAACATAAAAATAAAGTATACTAAGTGTATCCACATTACCAACGGGAATAATGAAAAATAAATAAATAGTATACATCAATGTAAATTGAAAAGCGACATACCATAGAAATAATCGACTCAAGAATGATACACATTCTCTCAAAACCAAATCTCGTGCCTTCTATCAACAAGTCTTTTGTTGGCTCCACTCCATACTTTGTTTCCTGCAAGTGTTATTCCCTATCACAAATCATAGATTTAATATAAAAAAAAATTGTTGTTTTATTAATTATAAAATGCGAAAAGTAAAACAACATAGAAACTTACAAAATTCACAATTAACTTTTGATACGCCAACATATACTCACAACCCTTGCTTAACCCAATGTCAATCAATTCTTCTGATGGATCCTCTTTGTATGTTAACACCTATTTGAACGCATGCAAGTATTGCCAGTGAAAACAAATTAAAAAATAAATAAATATACCAATCACAACCACTACAAAATGTTTATTTCCTACAACGAAATAAAAAATACTCACAAACTTTGCTATCAACCCCTTTTTTCCTTTTCGTCCTGTCTTGTGTATGGAATGGGTTCCATTTTCTTTTCTTTCCTGCAACAAAACAATTGAAAATTAATATTTAATGTTGAATTAATTAATGAAATGTATAACATAAACCTAAAAACCAATGATTTCCCCCGAATGTGGGTGATAAAGGTGGTAGGGACACCCGGGCACTGGTTCCTGTGACACCTGGGCATGAGAGATGGCCCCGTGGCAATGTTCCGGACAAGATTATAACATAAGCGATGCCTGAAATCCAGGCTTATTAAGCCTAACATCGGTGATGTCTTCCCGTCCAGGCTGGCTTTGGTCTCCGTGCACCGCCCCCATGTCTCTCCTACACGCGATAATAAGGTTCGCAGCAGATCGATACTCCAAACTGTATAAGGGATTAATCTCTCGGCCCTGGCGTGGTATTGCGATGATAAACTCTTTGTGTTGGGCAGTGACTTGGGCTCCTCCTGCTTCGATTGTCCATTGGCTACTGCAGCTCACTGATACTCACCAACTTGCTCCTCACATTCTCCCAGTCTTCTGGTCTACTTCAATGGGTCTCCCAAAGGCACGCGTGGGAAAAACAATAAAAACGACGAGCCGCGAGATGCAGGGCATACAGAGAAGGGTTATGGAGCGGAGATCTCTATACCGGTTTGCCTGCTCATCGACAATTGGGAAGCAAGGTTGATGGTCGATCGTCTCTCCACTGGTCGCCAGGAACAATAAATTGATCCATATTGGCTAGTGAAGAACATGCTGGGGGAGATAATGGAGGATATGCTCACCAATTGGGCCACCGCCAGGAATGCTACACAGACCCTGAAGGCCACCCTGCCTAACATGTAAGCCATGCTTAGTAGCCTGGAGAACACCTTCAGGTGGAAATCATATTCCCCTAGCAGACACCTCCAACGTGATTTTAGAATGGGTGGAAGCACGCACAGAGTCATCCCCACTGCTGCAGTAGGAAGCAAGCCGGCTGGGAACATGGTCAAGCAGAAAGGAAAGGAGTCGATGAAGATCACCCTCCCAATTCCCACCACTACTGGACCTGTTCTCACCAAAAGGGTCTCCAATGATCAAGAGGAAAATGCTCCCGCTTGTCGGAAGACCGCGCCACTACCTGTTAAGCTCCCAGCGAAGGACTCGGAGGATGAGGAGTATTATGGTTTCCCAATCCTAGAAGAAACTCCCTCTGATGCAAACGCACCTACAGCAACATGTTAAGGAGGTTCCTATCACTCCATGTGTTTTCCAGCTTTTTTATCTTAATATGATTTTTAGTTTGCTTCATAGTTCGCCAGATTACTGGTTAATAGGATTTTATAGACAGAACTTTGCTACTGGTTTACCCTAGTCTCCCTACACAGGGTAGGGTTTTTGTAATTTTGATCAAAATCTTTACGATCCTTTTGAGATCCTTGGGTGGTGGCTTTCAGTCCACCACAGACTATATCTACATATGTATCTTTAACTCTTTCCGATTATTAGAATGTTTCAGCTTTACAAAAAAAAAACCAATGATTTCATACATTTGAAGCACGTTGTTGTTGAGATGGCTCTTCCTACGATGCAATTATGTCCATTTACTTGACCATATCCTTGTACACTTTCTTGGACATACCTACTGGCACATTTCGCATATCACCTCGTTCATCCTTTGGGATTCTCATAATCTTCCTGAAAATGTAAAATGACATTAAACTATTTCTCTATTGATATGAAAAATAAATATGATAGAATTAAAATTATTGAATGAATGGCGCTTTGTAATAGTTTTAGATAAATATTCTACATAGACATGTTTAGGAATATTACCTTTTGAATTATTCTTTTGTTGTTGTTGTATGTTTTTTCTATTGCAAGCCCGACAGGTCTCATTGACCATTGCTCTGGGAACACCTCTTGTAGTTTACATATGACCTGATTCTTTGAATCATTTGATTGATTTTTGTATTGTAAGTGAAAAGTACATCTGTACTTTCTTTCCACTAAATCCCTCATAGTATTATAAAATTCTTTGCCCCTTCTATTAACTTCCAGCACCACTCTAGATGAGCTAAGGAACAATTGATCATCATTTGCATCCTCCAAAAAAAAAAATTATGATGGCATTGACTTATGTTGCTGTCAGTACCTACATAACATTCATCATATGTGAATTATGTTATTTGAAAAATATTAATGAATATTCTTAATTAAGTAGATTATTACTCAGATGTCAATAAATAATTTATATTGACTTATTTTTTATTCACCTTATTCATCCCTCTACAACTTTTCCATCAAAGTTTTACGCTCTTCTGGAGTTAGTTTGGTCAAAATCTTATCGAGCTTCCTCATTTTTTGGCACTGCATATCACACATTAACTAATACATATTAGTTAACTTTATAAATAATTCAAACAAATTAATTTAAATACAAAACTTAATTAAAAGCACTTGCCTTCTTCATAATTCTGGATATGCTCCCATCATGTTGATTAAAGTTGTTGTTCATTTTCTATCAATAAACAACATGTACCATTAAATACATAATCTATCAATATATTATACAAACAAATTACAGACCTTCAAAATACGAAAAAAAAAATAATAATAAAAAGAATAAATCTGGGTTCGGTGCGGTTGTATACATTACATGCCCTGATGCATTAGTTACAACACCGCACCAGTGCTTTAAAGTGAATAGGTCGCACTGGTAATAGAGAACTGAAGTACTAAAATCGGCTTTTTCGTTTTTGTAAAATAATAAAAAAACAATGCATTATAGTAAATCCAGTGCGTTGCAGTAAATGTGGCGCACCGGGAACAGAGAACTAAGACACAATAAATGAATTTTGTGTTTTTATTAAATGATTAAAAATGATGCGACACGGGTCAAACGCGGTGCGTTATTTATATGAACGCACCGGTGTGTTTCCGTAATACAAACGCACCGATTTTGACGCATTCCTTTTTCAAAAAAAAAAACCCAAAACTTGACAGGGCCGACATGGTTACGGATTCGACCAAGAAAGTGGACACATATCACCCTACGCTTTCTATATATAATCACAGGCTCAGTAAATCCAAAATCCCTAAAAGGTGAAATCGTAATTCTATATAACAATAGAGGGATTTAAACTCTAATGAAGAATTTTGCAGCCACGTAAAATGAAAGAAGCAGCAAGAAAATAATGGTTGCAACATTGAAGGTAAGTATGAAATTTTTTTTTTCTAAATCTAGTTAAACTCTAAGTAAGATTATAATATCTACTGTAATACGTACATGTTTGAAATTTCTATCATTCAGGGTTTGGTTTGATTCATCATACCTAAGAAATTTTGACCCTCGGAACTCCTTCCAGTTGCTCCAAACTCCTTCCATGTAAGTCTCTCTTCCAAAACTCTCACTTGAAAATTTTGGCAAAACAGTGAGTTAATGTTTAGGTTTTTTGCTTTTAAACACTATTTAGATTTTCTTTTCGAACTTAAAATTGCCGCCCTTCTTTTAATTTAGGGCAAAAAGGGTTTGTGCAATTTTTTAAAATTTTGATTTTCGGCATTTCTGGTGCGCCTAGTGTCAAGTCGCACCAGTGCATACATACGTAAAACACATCATCTTTTAAATAATTTTAAAACCCGTACGACGATGAGTGTAATGTTAGGCCGCACCGGGGCATTTATATGTATGAAATGCACCAGAATGAATTATTTTGTGAAAATGTATGTATAAATATCTGCTACCAAATGTAATGAATTTTTTCCACTACGGGGATTTTGCGGATATTCTTACACGATGTGTTTACGTTGGTTATGCACTGGTGCATCTGGTTTATGTGAGCACACCGGGGCGTTTATGTATGAATAAACGCACTAGTTTATTTTGTAAATTATTATTTTTTATTTGTCCACTTTAAATCATATATTCATACCAAATGTCCTTTTACTATTTAACCACACCAATTACAATATTTCATAGTATATATATGTTGATTGTTGATTTGGCTCAAATGCAGGAAGAAAAGTTTGTAGTATCAAATGGCCAATTCTTCAGATTCCAATCCACACCATCTTGCTCAAAGTTCGATGAGTTCTCCCAATTCCATCCCCGATAAGTTCAAGTTTTATTTATTTATTGACTACTTATTTTAATTTATGTTACTTATCCATGTGAATATGAATATCGATTTAATCTATATTGCAAGATCATGATTCGGGTTCGAGTTTGGATGCACAAGACATTCCACCAGTTTCAAAACATCATAAGCTCTTATCAGGAGCAAGATACCGCAAGCAGTTCGTGAATGAAAATGGGCAATCACTTTACCCCTCCAATTGTAACATGCCTTCTTCAAGCTACCATCCTAGTTCATTGACGGTAATTCACCGTGAACCGGAACTCTTTTATGAAACCCAAGTAGTTTGTGGTTGTTCAAAATTTCAAGGGTTGAAGGAGAACCCTCGGTGTGTAACACTCACCCATTACACCAATGACAGATTACCTAATTTCGATGGTCTAATACCCCCTACTGCGGTAAAAAATCCAATAGGTGATATAGAAAAGACATGCAGGAACACTTCCTTATGCTCATTTTTGAAAAAGTTGGAAACCAGAACAACTACGTCTCGTCCTAAATTGACGAACCCCTTGGCTTATGTTAAGTTGTATGAAAGTTCTAGTGATCCAAAGTATGATATGAATGCTACCCAACCCATCTCTAATAGAAAATACAAAACTTTGCATGAGTTGAGAGCAAAACTGTCCAAATACACACCGAGGTCCATCCAATTGTTGGATGGTAGCGATGATTTCTCCCTTCCTATGAATTTGCAAAGTAAATATCAAACTTCTTACAATCGTGGTCTATATGGCACTTGGTCGCTCTCTCTACCTGTGCCTGATGTTGGAACTGGATTCTCCTTTTGTGGTAATCATTTAATGATTACCAAGTCTAATATAAATGCTGCAAATCTTGGATTGTTTATACTTTCACATGTACTTGTTCCTACCAAACAGTCAATAGCACTTATGTCATTTTGTGGTCCTATCTATTGTCGGTCTGATTACTTGAATATTTTTAAATACAAGCACATCATTTCCATGTATAGTATGTGCATGAATGGTTATGTTTCTGGAAACTTTAACAGGAAGAACCTATTGTATATAGATGGTCATCCATGCACTCATGGGAACATTGCAGGGTTCATAAATAATTCTAGGTACTCTTTATTTTCTCCAAATTGTTCATTTAAGGAACACTTCAATGGCCAAGAGTTCTTTATGAAAAGGAAAGCGTCCATATTTGTTGTTGTACATGCAATATGTAGTTTGTCTCCTGGTGACGAGTTGTTAATAAACTACAACTTTCATAGACCACCAACTGCTCGTTAGAGACGCCTTGCATTGGGATTACCTTTAGACATTCCATTGGGGCGTAATACAAAAAAACATTGATTAATTGTATTTGTTAATTTTCAATGGATTCATATTAATGTATTGCTCGGTTTGAAATTATGTTTTATAAATTGTTAATTTAATTTATAAACTTAATTTGAAAATGTGTTACTCAATTTTAAATTTTCATATTTAATGTGGAATTGATGTTAATCTATCGCTCAATCTGAACGTCTGATTTATAAATTGTTTGTAGCTTAACATTTTCTACTGGAAGTGCTTCTCGTGCTTCTGTAATAATTCTTTTCTATAATGCGAGATCAAACCAATTGCATTGTGCTTACTAACATCATTGATGTAATGTTCAATATTTTTTAAATCAGGATTCTGATGATGAGCGACCTGCCTACCATCTTCCATTGCACCCTAGTACAATGTCAAATCGAGAGAAGGCTGAAAAAAGAGCGCAACTTGGAGAGGAAGCATACCAAGCATGGTTGACTCAACCACCTATTCAATTTCCACTGCGTCCATCCTCACCAATCAAGAATGTCTATAGTGATAGTAGTTCTTCACATGTTGGCAATGGAGGCAATGAAGTAGAGGTTGGTATGGACGAGTTATTATGACAAAGGAGTGCCATTGATGCAATGTTGTTCCATACATTCCAGGACAATGAGCTAGGAGATGATGCTCATATTACTAAATCCTTTTTTGAAAACCTTAAATCAGATTCCACCACACCTCTATTTGGATCTGGTCGTTCAAAGTCTACACAGTTGGGGACGGCAATGTTACTATACAACTTGAAAGCAAAGTATAGCATGTCATATGCATGTTTCTCGACAATGTTGATGTAACTGACTATCAACTATATTATATTTTGAGTAATCTTGTGACACAATCATCATTGAAAATGGTCAATTTTATGAATGTTAATTGACATTGTACATTTTTATTTGCCACTAATTGTAGGTTATTCAAAGATAAGGTACTTCTGAATGATAATGTATTGCTAGGCAGTTGCGTAAAGGCAAAACAAATGTTGAAAATGTTGAGTGTATAGTACATATCTTATCATGCATGCCCCAATGATTGTATTCTATATAGACGCGAATATGCAGACAAAGATATATGTCCAAAATGTGGGCATGACAAATACAAAGAATCAAATAACAAGGCTAAAGCACATGGTCTTCCTCATAAGATATTGAGGCACATGCCTATAATCCCAAGGATTCAAATGCTCTTTTATTGCAAAGAATTATCTATGCTGCAAGGATGGCATGGATCGAACCGAAGTGAGGAAGGAATTATGTGAATCCCAACATATTCAATAGCCATGAAGCATATAGAGGATACATGGCCAATAAATTCAAGGATGAATTACGTAGCCTCCGATTGAGCATAGCCATTAATGGCATCAACCCATATTCCCAACCAAACAACATCTATATTGTTTGGCTTGTAGTAGTGATCAATAACAATATCCCCCCATGTTTTTCCGTGAAGAATGAACATCTTATGTTGGCTCTTATAGTCCCTGGTAAAAAAAAGTTAAGAATATGGATGTTTACCTACAACCATTGATCGATGAATTCAAGGAATTATGGGAAGAGATATGGGTATATGATGTGTCGAGACCCATCACATCACATAGGAGTTTTACATTGTATGGCATATGTGCGTACACCACACATGATTATCCAGGGTTAGGATTTTGTTCAAGTAAATATGTTGTTTTATTTGTTTTTATATTCAAAGCAATAATTTTTGACATATTTAATTTGGTGTGACTGTCTTCATCCTCAACACTAACGTGCTCTCTTTACTATAAAATCACAGGTCTTGTAACAAAAGGTTATTATGGATGTAAATGTTGTGGACCTTCTATGAAATCTAGATGGTGCAAATACCTACTAAAGTCAGTGTACGCTTCTCTAGGGTATTCCTCCCAGAAAACCACTCTTATAGAAGATCAAAATATGCTTTCAATGGTAAACTAGAGAGAACCCAAAGGCATGAAATAATAACACCGGCTAATTGTCTTAGAGCATATGACAAAGAGAAGGAGAAGGAATAACATATATGTTCGATTCAAATGTGCAACCTGTGATCGATGGTCCTGATTTCTTTGACACCTATGTTGAGAAAATGCCCACAAGATGAAAAGGAAATCGATATTTTATGAGCTCCCATATTGGGAGCATCTTAATATTTCCCACTTAATGGATCCCATGCATATATTTAAAAATGTTTCATCTTCTTTGTGGCATCACATATCATCCCAAAAAAGTGACAAGATGAAAGTCAGGAAAGACCTTATTGCTTCAAATACTAAAAAAAAGCATTGGCTAAGACAAGAAAATAGAGGAGAGGTTGGCCCCTCTTTTTCATTTAAAAAAGGTGACGTCCCATGGATTTTGAAGAAAGATGATCTTAATTTGGAAAAAGAAGTTATATTGGGCATGAAGGAACCTTATTTTTATGGTTCTACTCTACGATGTTGCTTCAGTACGTCAAACGAAAATTTGTCAGGTTTGAAATCACATGGCCATCTCAACCTTCTAAGGGTACATATAATGCCAAAAAATTGTTATTGCTATTTGTTTATATCTTTTTCCGCAAAATTTAAATTGCACTTAGCTTTTTGTGTTTACTTTGTAGTGTCATTATCCTTTGTTCATGTGTGAGTGTGTGAACCATGACTTTCTCGATGACCTGCGGCGTGACATATCTATACTATCTGCATTTTATGCCAGTGAATACATCAAGCAAATCGACGGCACACCAGGCGCAATGATTTGGGATGATGAACGTGATAAGGACAGAAGGGAAGGGGAGGTACTGGAAACGAATGGAAAAAGGCGCATGATAAAGAGTAAGTCACTTATCTTTCGATCTTCAATTTCCACATAGTAACTTATATTCACAACAAATGTAAAAATCTATAATTCATCCCATACGTACTGAATGTGGTTTTGTTTCCATGAATACAATAACAAATTCAGAAATTGATGCAATCAATAAATTCATTCTTTACAACGCGGAGATAACACAGTCGTGGGTCACATTGTATGAAGACAAGAGGAGGAAATGGGAGATTGACAGAAAAGGATTCAAGCGGTTGCACGGTAGAAGCATGCCTTTTCCAGATCATTTAAAAGAAAGTATGCCAATGATCTACCCCAACAGTTGGGTTGCAGACCAAGTCAAAGAGAAATATGGTGCATCCGGTCGTTACCCTCCTGAAGAGGAGGGTACACTAAACATTGGAATCAGTTGCAGTAACTCAGTAATAAAATATTTATATACATAATTTATAACTTTATAATGCAACTTTGAATTATAACATTTATGTTTAATATATTAATGTTTGGGTTAATAGACATATGACATCATTATTTGTTAACTTTTCTTATAGGTGCATTCGTTCCCATCTATGTGGGCTCATGGACATCATTTTCGCACCAAGGATGCTGATAATGGCCGTGTTACACAAGATTGTGGAGTGGAAGTCGACTTCAACCAATCTAGTCATGCTAGCCACCAAGATTGAAATTTTGTAGGAGGGATGTTGGGTTATGCCAGAAATATACAAGAGATCATTCAAGTGGACTTCTCATCTTTCCAATGTGTTATTTTTAGGTGCAGGTGATGGGACACATTCAATAGGAATAATGTAAAGGAAGATCGTGATAGTGGATTGATATGTATCAACTCTAGAAAGATGTGGGATGAAAGTGAGGAGCCTTATGTTTTCCCAAAACAATGTAACCAAGTGTTCTTTCACCCAGATGTGTTGGATAGATATTGGTTATTCATATTAGACACGACCCTAGATCTAAACATGTTTCTAAGACAACAATGCTACCATGTCAACCGAGGAAGATAATGAGGGTGATGGAAACAGAGAGTGATATGCATATGTTTTATTTTGTCATTTACATATTGAGATATGATTTTGTTATTGTTATCTTTGATTGTCTAATTATATTGTTCTTTTCCATTTTATGACGGTGGAAATGGAAAGTTGATTACTAGATGCAGTGTTTAAACAATTTCATTTAGTTAAGAACCAATTATATGATGTGATATATGGTTTATGTCTATGAAGTAATTTATGATTGTATAGAATGATTATATGTCATTGTCCAAATTACACATATTATGTTTACTGTATACATATATATACACCATTAAAAACAACTTACATGGTTCAATTTTATTTTTGTGGACGTAAAGACTAACATATTTATTAATTCCTTACTTGAAGGTGGCCTAAAATTTCTATATTGATATTTCAGTGCTTGTATTTTATGATGTTTTTGTTATAAATAATGTTAAGAATTATAATTGCATTATTAATTTATGACATGTTTGTTAGACTACAATGTTTTTTTTTCATTATATGATTCAATTAAATTGAATGTTTGTTATAACGTAATGTTTTTCAATGTTTTTATTGTATTTATAATGTTAAATCCAACATAGAAAATGACACATTTGTAACCTTGATGGAGATTGAAAATTCAACAATTTTTTTAGTGATGTTGAACTCTAAAATGACTTAATTTATGGCCTTGATAACAGTGAAATTTACAACAAAATTTAAGTTGCTCTCTAATTTCTCCATCAATACTTGAATGGTTGTATTTCATAATGTTTTTGTTATAAATAATGCTAAGAATTATAACTGCATTAATTTATGACATTTCTGTTAGAATGTAATGGTTTTTTATTATATGATTCGGTTAAATTGAATTTTTGTTATAATGTAATGATTTTTTTTTATTGTATTTATAATGTTAACTCTAACATAGAAAATGACTCGTTTGCAACATCGATGGAAAATGAAAATCTAACAATTTTTTTATTAGTGTTGAGCTCTACAATGACTTCATTTATGGCCTTGATAACAATGAAATGTATAACAAATTATAAGATGCTCTCTAATATCTCCATCAATATTTGAATGCTTGTATTTCTTGATGTTTTTGTTATAAATAATGCTAAGAATTATAATTGCATTAATTTGTGACATTTTTGTTAGAATGTAATTTTTTATTATATAACTCTATTAAATTGAATTTTTGTTACATTGTAATGTTTTTGGATTTTTTTATTGTTTTTATAATGTTAAATCCAACATAGAAAATGACATGTTTCAAACCTTAGTGCAGATTGTAAATCCAACAATTTTTTTACTAGTGTACTTGACCTCTACAATGACTTAATTTATGGCCTTGATAACAATGAAAATTATAACAACAAAATTTAATGTGCTCTCTAATTTCTACATGATCAATATTTGAATGTTTGTATTTCATGATGGTGCAAATGTTTGCAAATGTTTTCTGAATGAGAATAAGAGATTAAAAATGGCTTGAAGATCATCAAATCAACTTAATGATTAATAATAATAATATATTTGGAGAATTCCCGTGGGGGGGAACTCAAGTGGTAAAGATGAGAAGTTGTAATCAGTTGTAAATGGAAGGTCGCATGTTCAAATCCCCCCAATCTTACCTATGCGCCATGGTTCGAGCCCTGTGGATGCACCTAGGGGTATAGTGGCAGCGATATTGGATCATTGGACCCCGTGTCATGCGGGTACGAGCCCAACTCCAGTTTTTGATTCTCCTAGTGCAAAAAAAAAAAAAAAAAAAATAATATATTTGGAGAATGCAAGTTGTGGCTTTACATTAGTTGAGAGAAAAAGGGTGTTCTTTTAATTAACTATTTGTTTTTCTTCCTATTAAAAATTTTATATTTGTCATTGTAAATTGAGCTATTGTCAACAAATTAAAAATCTTGAATACTGGGTTGGTAGGTGCGAGAGGATTCCTCTCTGACTTTGAGGGAAATAAGTTGAAAGACTTTGCTTGGGGAATTGGTAGGAGAACCAACAATGACGCAGAGTGTCTAGCGTTGATTAAAGGACTGGAAACATGAATGAAGGATTAAATTGAGGATCTGGTGGTCTTCAGAGACTCAATCTTGGTCATTAGGGAAGCTAGAACCTTAGCTACGAACCGAAAGAAGCCTGCCACTAAGATCCATCATATCTTTAATTACAAAGTCAGTGACTTCAGTTCTATCAACTTTTTCATATTTTGAGGATCAATAACCAGATAGCGGATGCCATGGCTAATGTCGGAGTTGGTCTTGATTGTGGAATTATGGTTAGTACTGGTCAGGAATTTGGAAACAATTGGGTCCCATAATCCTTGTCCTCTTTTAGATATGAAGAAGAAGCTCATTGGTTTTTTTTGCACTTGGAAGTGGCAGCCACCCTTAGCATGGGGAAATTATCTTGTTATTCATTGGATCCATAAAACCTTGAGATATATTGAAAATATTTTTTTTTAAACTACATTGGGATCGCCTCCCACTCCTTGGATCATCCCTGCGCCTTTTGAGCGATCTTGGAGCCTTCCACAAGCTGGATACACTTGGCTTGCATGCTCGACATTAAGGTGGTCGAAGTTCGAGGCAGTGTTGGCCGACATCACGGTCGGGGACATCATTCTTGGCATGAAGTTGGGAATTTTTCGCATAGAGAGCAGGGAGATTGAAGTTTGGGATATCATGGAAGAAGTCGTTCCTACTGCCGTCTCGAGCCTCCCCTCAATGCAATGTTTGCGATGCAAGAAGCACATTAAGACATTGGAAAGAAAAGGGTCTGTTGGAATTTGGAGAATGCCTTCTGCAAACGATGTTGCGTAGGAACTGGATCCCGGTGGCTATGTCAAGGTGCAACATGCTATGCATGAACACTGCATAATAGAGGTGTTGGGAATTGTAAAAAAATGGAGCTATTCAGGAGGATATAGCAGGAGAACCAACAGTTCGATGTCTACGACGGGGTTTGGAAGCCTTCCAGTTGAGGCCCAAACGTATTTGAAGGAAATGGAAGTTTAAGTTTGCATGGTTAGAGGGGAGAACTTTGAAATCAAAAGGGCCATTTCTCACCTTTTTACAATCGTCCAAGTAACAAAATCTGAGGTTTGTAGCAGTAGCAGCAAGTTGAATGAACAGGTTGCCATCTTGGCTGGAAAGTTTGAAAATGGATGCCCTTGTTCTGTCAATCTGGACACTAAGATTATGGTGTTGCACAGCAGTCTCAGGATAGTGGAAGCCAAGATCGATAACATGTAGGGCAGACATCAGAAAGAGCACCATGGTTTTACAAGGAGGCACAGGAGGCATAGCTGGAGATGCCGATGGGAACATGGAGGAAAATCCACACCAGTAATTCGTCCAACATGGTATTTCCAGTTCTTTCGAAAACTTTTTCTTATAATATGTTTTATCATAATTATAGTATAGCGTATTTTCCGGTTAGGCATGTAGTAGTAGTTGAATAGCTCTTATAAGGTCTCTTTCTCAGCAATTCCCTATTTCTGTATTTTGATCCAAGGTCAGCTTGTTAGAAGGTATAGATTCCGCAGAATAAGACTTTTTCATGAACATATCAGACTGGAAAAAGATGAGCTAGGATTCGTGACAGCTCTTCTATATTGGGATCAATCTTCCCAAGTCTTTTGTAACCTTGTTCTTATTTTTATATAAAATCTTCTTACTCGTTTTTGTTAAAAAAACAAATTAAAAATATTGAATGATACATTGATAGGTCATATCATATAATTTAGATTTTTTTATGATGTTCATAAACATGATAATATGACAAATTATACAACCAACATAAATCATATAACTAGTTGTCACAACTTCATCCATTATCAATACAAAATTCATAAACATATTTAATTCAATGATATTTTTGCAATTGTATTATGTAAACATAAATATATCATCATTAATATCATTGTCACCATCTAACAAACATAAAAATAAACACCATCATTAACATAAAACTAATAAGGATAAGCATGAAAGTACCATCATAAACATTATGTTATTTCATATTCATCTAACATATACATATTATAGATTTAAACATAATCTAACACACATATGATCTAACAATAACATGTAACAAAACACAAGTTCTAGTTTCTAACATAATGAACATCATCAAACCTGACCTAGCATACACAAGTACATTACCATCAACATAAAGGTATGCAAAATGGAAAACACAAACATCTAATGAACATCGTCAAACCTAACCTAACATACACATCATGGCCATCAACATATAAATAAACATCAACATCAACATCTGCAAAATGGAAAATGCGGCATATATAAATATATATATATAGCATCAAAATGATAATAAATGTCAGATATACATGTCTAGTCCACCCCCATAACCATATCATCATCACTATCTGTTGACCCACCATATGTATCGACACCTCTAGCGGTAGAGATAGAGGCATGATCAGTACCTATGCTAGGAAATAAAATATCATGTAGATCAGTAAGAAAGACACGATCTCTAGGAATCTGGATCAGCCCACCTGATCTGAGCATCCTCTCCACAGCTGAGGGGACAAGTGGATGAGGATCATGAAGAGCTGATGGATCAATAGAGGTTGGTTAGCCGGATAGGTATAATGTATCAGATAATGGATCCATCAGAGGAGGGGGAGGTGGAGGAGATGATGAAGGAGGTGATGGATCAATATAGGATGCTCGGTAGGAAAGGTATAAACTATTAGATGTTGGATTCGTCGAAGGAGGAGGAGGTGGAGGAGATGATGAAGTAGGTGATGGAGGTGGAGGACATGGTGGAGGAGGGGGTGGATGAGATGTTGAAGGTGGAGGAGTAGGAGGTGGAGGATGAGGAGGATGTGCAGTGGATTTGGAGGCTCCCCCACCATTCAAAGAAGCCGATGGAGAAGGAGGTGGACTAGGAGGCCGAGGATCTTCGCCCTCGTCAGACGATAAACTACCATGAGGGATGGCATCCAAAATAATGCAAGCACCAACAATGTACTACATCAAGCTCCTCATATCAAGAGGAAGCATCCTCCATAGCTCAACGTATCGGTCCTGCCTCTGAATCTCCCTGACAGGAACAGGTCGAACCCCTCGATCTGCTAATAATTTGGACAACCTATCTGCAATATCCTGTTTGAACCTATACTTAGGCCTCCGCGAAGGCTAGGTCTGGCTAGGGTAGGCACCTCTGGATGATCCTACATCTGTATGTACTCATCCTCATCGGCCTGTGACAAAGGAGGCCCCACATCACCATCAAATGTGCCAATATCTGTAAAATATATAGTACACAATAATAATTAGACAATTTCATGAAACATGAATTTAATATAACAATTTAAAGCATATTTCATTTGCATTAAGTATAACGAGAATAAAATGAAAATAGATTAAATTAAACATAATGCTAAATTTACCTCTGTAATCAGGTGGCTCGTCCCAGGTGAAGAAGATGTTGGCACACCCTCTCCAATCCAACCCCGCATATGGATATGCAACCATATCTAATCAAGGCTGGTCCTCGCCGCCTAGCATATCAAGCACATCGGTGGTGATCCTCGCAGGAACCTTTGGCTGCCCCCTCTTCGACATCATCTTCCCCAACATACGCATATGCACATCTGTCATCAACCTAGGAGGGTACCGGTCAAAATATGGACTAGTCGCCGAAATTTTCTCAAACAATAGACAAAACAACTATGAACCGAAGGGGAAGTTCCCCCTCCCACCAATACATGCATGACATTGAATAAGAGCATAACAAAACTGTAGTAAAAAAATAACAGACCACCTAATGCATTTAGGTGCCTGCACTAAATGATCAACATAATATAATAAAGGGAAGCTAATGTGCTTCCCATCAGTGGTGTGATGCACAATAGTCATCACCAACAAAGAAAGTCACCTCACATCCTCTCTACAAAAAGCATCAATGGAAAGTTGCCCACCGCTGACCTGAAACTAAGAAGGCTTGAGGATGTTGTCATCAACATATCTCCAAACATATACCAGATGAGTCGTTGATACAGCTCCAATTGGAACCTTAGGGAAATGAGGAAGGTCCTCACCTCTCCTAGAGAGTCCGGTGATAAATTAAATGTCCTCCTCAATGGGCTGGAACCACTCATCGGGACCAACTTGAAAGGCCTACCTAAAATGATCTCATCATGCAATCAACTAGGCCAACAACATATTGTTCCCCTTGAGTGATGTCGCCTCCTCATAGAACTTGAGGGGGCCGAAAACTCTCAAGAGGTGTCTAGTCTGAGGCATAATGGGACGAGAATATAAATCTCTCTCCCTCTCCCTAGCCTCCCACTCTCTACGGAAGTTATACTGATCTACCTGTGCCTCGCGTTGTTGTTGCGCCTCACGGTGATCACGTCTTTGTTTCACATATAATATAAATCAGTCTCATAATCATACATATAAAAGAATTATAACACAATTATATCTACCAAAATAAAATAATAAAAGTTTTTCCAAAAAAAGAAAACCGGTGCGCCATAAATATTAGAAGCGCATCGTTAGCGGTGCGTTTATATACTGGAAGCACCGACAAGTGGTGTGCTACAATATCTATGACGCACCGCTTATATTTCAGAAAATATTAAAATTGATTTCGACGGTGTGCCTAAATCTTATTAGTGCACTGTTATTCAAATGCACCAAGTTTAAACAACAATAATTTATTTGAATATATTCACAGTGCGCCTATTCCACGTCAGCGCACTGTGAATCGGTGCCTTGACGTGACATAGGAGCACCGATAGTTGTGTGTTCACGGGTTTATAAGCAGTGTGCTTATATACTGGAGGCACCGACGAGTGGTGCACTACAATTTATATGTCACATCGCTGGTTATATATCAAAATGTTTAAATTGAATTGGACGGTGTGCCTAAATCTTATTAGCGCATCGTTATTCAAATGCAGTGAATTTAAAAAATTAAAAATTATTTTAAAGATATTTATGGTGCGCCTATGCCACGTCAACGCACTGTACCACTGGTGCCTTGACGTAACATAGGAGCACCGTATCACCGTACCACCGATGCCTTGACGTGGCATAGGAGCACTGTTAATTATGTTTTCACAAGTTTATTAAAGTTGTCACTGGTGCGCCTATTTCACGTAATTGCACTATTGCCGGTGTGATGACGTGACATATGCGCACCGTATAAATGATTATGGTTTTATTATACCAATACCAGTGCGCTAGAAAATATCAAGCACCGGAAATCCAGTACCCTTTATTGTACTAAATGCACTGGTGTCTACGATAATTCAGTGTTTTAGTAGGTGTATCAACGGTATGCTTACGCCACGTCATTGCACCGATATATGGTGTGCATGAGTGGAATAAGCGCACCGTTAAACATTTTTTTTAATAAATGGCGTGGTTACCGGTGCATGTATTACACTTAAGGGCACTAGAATGTCGGTGCTCTTAAATGTGTAACGCACCTGTGACCATTTGTGGGTTTTATTTTATTTCCCGTGTTGTGCGGTGCGTTCGAGTCGTTCGGCTCGCACCGCTGTCGATGTGCCCTGTAAAATTTTATAGGGCGCACCGTATATCAGTGCGAGCCGAACGTTTCAAATGCACCACGCAAAATTTTTAATTTTTTTTTTTTAAAAGGTAAATTTAAGGTTGAATTTTAAAAACTAAACCACTAAAAAAATATTTTGTGAAGTAACAAACATTTTACATATTGAAGGGCGCGTCGGGGAGGCCTATTGGTGATATATGGTAAATTTGAATTTTTCCAAAACAGTTTGGAAAAATTGAAACGAACCGAACCACCAATAGAATACAACGATGTGTCCACATGGACCACGAATGTCAGGGCGTCCAAGTGGGTGAAGGGCAGCACCGGTGCAGAGGGGCTCAAACGCACTAAAGTGGGGTAAAAATGAGTTTTTGGCCACGGTAATTTTTTTTATTAAAAGCTACACCGGTTCACTTGACATTAGAACGCACCAATGCGATCCAGAGTCGAAAGCACCGGAATGAGTCGATGTTAAAATAAAATAATTTATTTTTAATAAAATAAAATATATATTTTTTAAATAAAATTCTTTCTAGTGTGTTGTGTTTATCCACCCGCACCTTTGCGTAAATAGCATTTAGCGCACCGGGAATGGTTTAAAATATTTTGTCGATTATAAAATTATATATGTTTTTTATTTTCGATAAATCGAATTGCGGTGCGTTACGGTCTTGTGAATGCCCCGGTGTGTTAAACTAAAGACACACCATTGTTATACTTTTGAGATATATGTTTTAATAAAATAGATTATAAAATAAAGTTTGATGCATTAGGTTTTGGTGAAACGCATCAGTGTGGTTATCGTTAATGAATGCACCGTGTTTAGTTTTTACTTGAATATTTTAATTTTTAAATAAAAGAGTATGCGGTGTGATGGTTTCTATGCAACACACCAGTGCAGTTGTATGTGATGGAATGCATCGCTATTGTTATTTGGAAATTATTTTGGTTTCATAAAGATGTTTTCGAGTCGCGGTGAGGCAAATTAGGACGCACCGATGCGATTATGTTGAAAGAGAACCGAAATAAAAACCTCCGCTAAAACCTATGGTCGCTAGCCTCCGCTACTAACCTCCACTAGAAACGGATATTTGGGCTCTTTTGTGAGGAGCATACGCTATAACATCTGCTAAAGGGCCTTTTCCTTGTAGTGTGAATTAAAAAGTATATGTCTTGTGGTGGATCTCTATTAAATGGAGTCATGATTATATATGCACTCAAAATTTATAAAAATATAAGCTCATATGGGTAAATGGAATCAAATGCACTACATGAAGGATATATTTTAAAGTCAGTCTACTAACCTAGTCATATTATGAAAACTGGAAAATGTGAATTGGATGTTTGTTAAGAATAAAAAATATCCAAGCTAAAGTAATGTAAAACAATTTGTGAATCTAGTCTCTGCAAGGGTTCCTTTGTTTCTCCTTTGCTGCGTATGCTAGGGATTCAGAGGGGGCCTCTCCCCCTTCCACCCTCTGATGACGATCTCGCTTTCCAAGCTCTCCTCTCATCCCTCTCATCCAAGACTAAATCTAGGAAAGTGCCAAAGCGTTTTGTTCAAGGAGATAAATATGTTCCTACGGTGGTTCTTTTGCCTACTTCTTTTTGGAGCATGACTAGGGCCCTCTCTGAAAGAGGCTTAGTTGGATAGTTTACCAGATTGTGGCCTTCTCCAGCCTCAATTGAATAGTAGCTTGACAAATCCTAGAGGCCACTCCTCAATGGGAGTGTTTCTCTGTATGCCTATGGCAAGGGATTTTTTGTTTTCCACTTCCAACTTTTAGAAGACAAAGATCTCATTTTTAGAAGCAGTCCGTATTGTTTTGGCTCTCAAGGGCGCTATCTCAATCGGTGGTCATTGGACTTGATCATGATGATGATATCCCTTCGACAATTCCTGTTTGGGTTAAAATCCCTCACCTCCCTCTTTCGTGTTGGGGAGATGATTGCCTCATATCCCTTGGAAACTCTCTTGGAAAATATATTGATAGCACAGCTCCAAAAGGCAAGCAATTTGCATCTACAATAATATGCATAGAAGTAGATCTCGAAAAAGGTCTTCCCGTCGATATATTGTTGGTTCATGGTTCCTGGAATCACCATCAACAATTGGACTATGAGCATCCTCCCTTTAAATGCAAAATCTGCCACGAATATGGGTGTTTCGCAAGGGACTACAATCAACTAAACTTGTTGAATACCAGGAAAATACTCTAGAGGAACAATGGAAACCCCAAAAGAAAAAAGTAGCTCAAAAAGGAATTGGTGCCACACCAAAATCTTCCCCCACCTCAACAAGTCAAGTAGCTCCAATAACTAATCGGTTTGATACTCTTTCGAAGATTCCAGAAGGGGACTCTTCTCAAGATATGGAGGATCTTTTACCTACTTTAGCTAGCTCAACGGACCCCCATAAAAACCTAAACTCTTCCCTTGAATCCTCATCCCCTCCTTATTCTAGCTTCAAAAAATTTGTTGTGGGGTTTGATCCCATTTCTAGCCATATATTGATTGGAACACACTGAAGTTCCCCTGGTGGCGTTTCAAGACCCGCAATATTTCTTGAATCGTGTTATTGAGTAAGCTATTAGCCCTCCAGGAGGGTCCCTCCTCACCAGCTCTGATGGCAAGGTGCGACCATAGCAACGTGTAACATAACAAATCAGAAAAATGGGAAAGACAAATATGAGGAGCTGGATGGTAATCCTCAGAAACATTGTGGAAGAAAAACTAACAAAGAAAGTCGAGAGGTGGAGACAACAAGAGATCTGAGACAAGGCACTTAGTCTAGCCTAGACAAATACAAGGTAGGTGGAAATACAACAACTTCAAAGCTTCAAGAAAATAGAGGAGGTAAGTCCCATCCCCACAATCATAAATAATGAACATGGTTTCTTGGAATTGCCAAGGAATGGGAAACATAAAAATGTATTAGAAATGAAAAACCTATCCTTGTCTGAAAAACCCCTTGTGTTTTGCATCCAAGAGACCAAGCTGGAAAAGCAAGCAATGAAATATATATGTCAAAAAATTGGAAAAGCAGTTTATCCCTAGCAATCAGCTCCAAAGGAGCATTGGAAGGTCTATGAACCATGTGTAGTCCATCTCGATTTGAGATCTTGGAAAGTGAAAACCAGTCTTACATCCTCACCTCCTTTCATCAAAAAGATAATGGGCAGCACCTCAACATCATCAACGTCTATTCCTCAATAGTCTATGGTGAAAAACTACAGTTTTGGAATGCTCTCTCTCAACTAAAGCTCAAATGTTTTAACTCCAGGTGTATCATAGGCGAAGATTTCAATACAACCCTTCTTTCCTCAGAAAAAAGAGGGGGGAGCATTGTACGAGACGCTTTCAGAGAATATATGGAGGATTTTATCTCTAGTTGGGATCTTATTCATATCAAGCCTACCAAAAGAAAATTCACTTGGACAAACAAGCATGTGGGGAAGCAATACATTGTAGCTAAATTGGATAGTTTTCTTGGTGAACAACGATCTTCTACTTCAAGACAAGATTATATCTTCTACAATCCTCCTTATAAGTGTCTCAGACCACTACCTGAACTCTCTCACCTTTACAGACTCGGAAAACTATAGACCCTTGCCTTTCAAGTTCAATCCTCTCTGGCTGAAAGAAAAAGATATCTTTGATATAATCTACAATGCTTGGAAAGCCTTCATTCTTGGTTCTCTAGCCTACATTTGGGAGACCAAATTGAGGATGGTAAAGCTTGCTCTAAAAAACTGAGCAAAACATACCTACAAATCTCCTGAAACGAAGAAGGAGGAAACCATTCAACAACTCTATGCAGTACAAGAACAACTGGAGATTGAGAAAATAACCCCTCAACTACTTCAAAAAGAGAAGGCCCTAAATACTAATCCCTTTGGCATACATCTAAGTGAGGAAGAAGCGTAGAGACTCAAATCCCACAGCCTATGGTTGCAAGCTGGGGATCGTAATACTAAATACTTCCACAATCAGGAGAGATTTTGTGTCCATCACAACAGAGTCAAAGATATCAAGGTAGACTCTGGAGAAGTTCTTAATTCCTTTTCTGATATCAAACGAGCCGCAAAAGAACACTTCCACCTGCTTCTTACTGAGGATGGAATCGTTGATGATAATTTAGCTCAATCATATCTTCAAGTTGTGACAAATTTAGTCATTGAGGAAGATAATCTAAATTTATGCAAAGACATCTCAGAAGATGAAGTGGTTAGCACAATCTAGAGTCTTGAGTCTGACAAGGCCCCCGGGCATGATGGGTTCACAATCCATTTATACAAGCCCTCTTGGAAGATTATCAAGTTTGATCTATGCCGCATGTTGAATTGGACAAACCTCAAAGAAAAAATAGGGGGAGGTACAAACTCAACCTTTCTTGATCTTGTTCCAAAGGAATAAAATCCTAGCTCTTTTTCCAGGTATCGACCAATTTCTCTCAACAATGCCTCCTATAAGATTCTTACAAAAATCTTAGCAAACCACATCAAATTCCTTCTTTCAAAACTAATATCTCAAAATCAAGGTGATTTATGCCAAATAGACATATTCTAGATAACTTTATTCTTGTCCAAGAAGCTCTCCACTCTAGCATCTCCTCATGTGAAAAATACATGGTTATCAAATTGGACATGGACAATGCCTTTGATCGGGTAAGGCATTCCTTTTTTTTTCAAGTTATGAAGAGATTTGGTTTTTGTAATTGCTTGGTTAGATGGGTGGAGGCTTGTATTGGAAACCCATGGATTGCACCTCTGGTAAATGGGAAGCCCACTGAATTTTTCTAAGCTTCTCGGGGTCTCAAACAACACTCCCCCTTTCCCCTATTCTCTACATTTTAATGGCAGATAGTTTCAATCGAAGTATCAAACAGGAACGTACTTTGGGAAGATTGGTAGGAATCCAAATATCCAGAAATGTAAGATCAATCAACCATTCTTAGTTTCGGTGCAAAGGTCAACAATAGGAAATGCCAAATTTATAGGAGGAACTTCCGGAGCATATCTTAAGGGCAATTTCGATTACCCTCGAATTTCCCTTTTCCTCCACCTGGTCTTCCTTCAAGTATCTGGGTATGCCCCTCTCTACTGGGTGCATTAATTCCAAAAATTAGAAGGGGACGAACCAAAATTTGAATATCCGCCATGATTTATCAAGTGCATCATAACCCGATGGTTTTCAACAATTGCCATGGTGAGTCAGAATTTCAGCTTCTCTTAGCTTCAATTGGTATCAACAATTGGTCTTATCTGAAATTCATCATTGTGTGGGAAGCAATCCTCTGTATGGATATGAAAAATATCATAAGACTTTCAACGGTGTGGGCGATTCAATCTGTCGACTCTGTGATATTCTCTCCTCTAAGATCACCAGATTCTGCAGTAATTGAACAACCTCAGCTCCAAGCCTCGGGTCATTTATGCACAGGGAGCTTAAATGCATGTAATTATTCCAATGCCTTGTCTTCTCTTTGGCCTATGGTGCGGCCTCGAGAAAGGGGGATTCGATCTTCAGGTATCTAGGAGATGGACTTTGAAATGTTGACAGAGCAAATTTATTATAAAAATTATAAAATTCTCTGGGGTGTTCTCCAGTCTTCTGCATTCGACGGAGTGAGCCCTATCTCAGGCTCCAAAAGCGCAAATTTGGACCTAGCCCAGGAAACTTTAGAAGCAAAAGACAAGGGACTACAGGCTGATTTATCTTGGGTAATCAAGACCTCTCTCCGTTACCTTTCATATGTTCTTCAAATGCACTTTTTAGATGGTCTTTTCTGGTGAATTTACAGCAGCAGAAGTAGTTTAATTTGGTGTAGGTTTCTCATTAGAAGCAGGAACAACAACACTTCTATTAGGAAAACCTGCAACTGTGATACAGATTTATTGTATGGACTCTTCATTGGATACACTGAGCTATCTCAGCCTTTGATCAATTCAATTTAACAGTTATTGTTTAAAAAATAAATTATAAAAATGGTATGTAAGTACTCTATTATGGAAAAAAAGAGTGTAAGACGTAGTCATATTATAAAAAATGTATGCAAGTACTCTATTATGAAAAAAAAGAGTGTAAGTCAATTTCTAGTCGACCTGGTTGGTTATAGAATGTAAGTACTCTATTATAGAAAAAAAGAGTGTAAATCGTAGTCATATTATAAAAAATGTATATAAGTACTCTATTATGAAAAAAAAGAGTGTAAGTCGATTCCTAGTCGACCTTTGGTTATAGAGTCGATACCTAGTCAACAAGAGTTATACTAACAATGTAGAAGTCTTACAGTATAATAAACTTTGAATCTAGTCTAGAGAGTCATGGCCATGCAATGTAGAGTATTAGTCGAGTCATAAAATATTATAGAGTCGTAGTCCAATCCTTCATGTATGCAAATTTACAACTCCATAAAATTGAAGAAGACTCCCAAAATTGAAGACATCAAAGAATTGCATTAGGGGTAAAGATTTATGATAAGAAGCCAATAAGAACACCCATGATCCACTAAAGAAAAATATTGACCAAGTATATGAAAAGAGATCAAACAAATAGTAGAAGAAAGTTTGTTAGAGCATAGCAACTAGACAAAATAGTGAGTGTAACAAGAATTTTGACTCGACAATGAGCACACTGACCATAGGGCATTGGCATTAAGTGATTGATTGATGGTTTGTGCAACAAGAGATATCAAGTATTTGACTGGATTACTTGTAGACAGTAATGATTTTGAGATCCTCATTGGAATGATAAGAGAAAAAAACATTCAAGAAAGAGGCATCATATGACACACAAAAATGAACTTAAAAAAAATATGATGACACAAGATTGAAATGATTAAGCCCCTTGGTATGTTGAGTTGTAGAGTAGTTTCTTGGGTTGTGACCTTGGAGGCCAGAAGGTAGATAAATGGTAGGTAATGGAGCATACGGTAAGACGCTCACACTGAGTGTTGTGCAAGGATAGAGGGTGAGTTGAAATGAAGATTCATTGACTACATGAGCACCTATAAGATTAAAGATAGAGGCTATAGAGTAATAGGTCACAATTGAACCTTATATATGTGTAACTTCCTATACAACTAGCAGTTGATTTACCCATGCAAACCAATATGCATGGTTGATGCACATTAAGGATAATTCGACATGAGGAGAGACCTAGGATGTCGTTACACAATGGTTTTGGGACCAAATAAGATTTTGAGGATGGGGAGATATTGGAGGGCATATTAGGCCCTCGTAAAAGACATCATACAAATGTAATAAGACATTAGACATTAGATATAGTGTATACATGAATATATATGTAATAAATCAAAGTATAAAGAGAATTAACAAATGATTACTTGGAATAGGTACAACCACTCCAACCATCCCTTTGATTGTATAAATACTCATGAAGATGATAAAGAGCTTAGTTGGATATCCTTCCTACGCAACTCTCTTGAGTGTTTAATTGTGTTTGTATTAATGTAGTCCATTTCTTGAATGCATGTGTATAATCTAATAGATTACAACAAGTGTTTTCCTTGTAGTCTTATGTCATTGTAGTTAAAGAATCTAGTTAGTGCATTGTATTTGTTGTGCAAGATATTAAAACAATGCAAAAAGAATAGTCATGTAGTCACGCATAGTCTCGAAGTAGTCATTGTATTTTCAACTATGTTTTCATGAGCCAACCATTGGAATATCTAAGGTTGTTTATAGATAGGTAATGCACTATAATGAGCGCGTACTCGAAACAAAACATGCACTAATGATATTATTAAAGTGATTGACACTAGTTCTCCTCTTAAGGTCATTTAGAACCATTTATTTAACATTATTTGCGTGATTACTAGGGTAGTAAGACAACAAGTTCCAAATTGTATAAATGCTTTAGGAAGGTAGCTAGAAGAATTCAATTTTAAATCTCACACAAAAGAGCACAAATACCACTTCATTTGTTTTACTTGTATATTTTGTTTTGACATATAATACAAATTCTTCTCATTAAAACAAAAGATACAAAGTCCTATATGGAGATGAATATTGGAATATACCATAGAAATCTCTTTAATGAAAATCCCAACACATGTTATGTTCTCTTAAATGAATTTAAGATCACAAAGTACGATGGTCTTTAAATTAGGCAATAATATCTACCACAAATCTGATAATATCTATGCTCATTCTACATCTACCAGAATACTTGTCAGTTTTTTTAACTCCTCATATTGCTAGAAAGAGAATAAAAACTTTGTAAAGAATGATCAACAACTTAATGTTGTAGAAATAAAGGATGGATTTCAAAATCACTTGTATAAACTCTTGGACTATATTAGAGTAACTCTATTTTGTTATAGATTAGATAAATTGTTTTATTATACCTTCTAGGATACACCTTAATTCATGTTAACAATTACGCTGACAAAATTTATTATTTATTTTTTAATGAGGATGATGATAATGTGGAAAGACACTGTGGAAATATAATTGGTTGGAAAATTGCATGGGAAGAAGGTGGTTTTGTTACATTTTTACGAACTTCAATGGTCTAAATATGCTAAATATCATGTGAAATAAAATGTGTTAATTTTACCATAAACTTTTTGGCAAATATTTTGATTTTATCATGAACTTTTTGCATACAAGTGTTCATTGTATCCTAATTTTTTTTATTCAACCCAAATACTAATTGAATCCATTGAAACATTAACTATGTTTTTTATTCAACCCAAATACTAATTAAATCCATTGAAACCTTAACTATGTTTTGAGGCTTCTTTAGTGCCTCTTATCAAAGGGCACTCATTGAATCATACTTGTGTCCAAGTTATTGTGTTCCAATTGTTATTGTTTTGGTAGAGTAAAAATTTACACTAATTTCAATTTATTAATAAATCTATGTATGTGATGAGCCCACTACTTTAGTTTTAAACTAACAAATGTATTAATTGAGGAGTGTAGACTTAGTTGTGAACTTTAATTTCATTCTTTCATGTTTATTTAGTTGGTAGAAATTAAGCTGCAATAATATCTTTCCTTCTTGCTCCAGATTGCAAAGGAATCATTTTTTTTTTGCACACAATAGGGTAGTATGACACCCTTGATTTATATCTCTCCTCCTAGTCCATAATTATCAATTATGAAAACATTAACAATGAGATAAAAATGTGGATGGAAAATTAACTCTCCCTCCTCACCTTTTGATGCATTGCATATTCCAAACTAATTGATACATAGATAGGCAACTCCTTACTTCACAGTGTAGAGTTATTCTCATTCTATATACAAAAATTAGTGAGTACATTTATTTCTCCATTGCTTTTCATTCCAATATCCACTACTTTTCTTACCAATATAGGGAGGGACTTAATTCCCATGCAACTCTATCTTGTTATTTTATTTATGGACTTTTTAAGATTGAAGACATGGTGTATTTATGTTGGTGGCAAAGTGTCATCATCTATCTATCTTTCATTAGTTGTGTTAAATATTATGTTTACTCATATTTTATATTTAAGTTGTTTTTCTTAAATATTATTAAATATATTTGTAAATATGATAATAAATTTTTTAATATGATGTGTTTGATAATTTTGTGTATTATCTTATATTAATTGTGAGTTTTACACTTAAACATCATATAAGTTGAAATAGACCATGATTCTTATGTTAATTGCAACGATTGTGATAATTTTGTTAATATAATGATTGATTGGTTGCAAAATTCCCTTCCTATTTTATGTGAAATATTATGTTGAGTACGCCATATTTAATGTTTTGAATTTGTTTTTAAAACTTCAAAATTTGATACTAATTAAAAAAAACTTTAGATTTTGTATAATTTTACATTTCTTAATATTAAACATAATATATACAAATAATTATTGACAATCATTAAATAATATTAATATCTTTAATTATTTCATATGTCATGATGATGGTGGACTAATTTTAGAGTATGAAAATGAGAGTTGTTTCTCGGAAACATTAACCTATACCACATACTTGTAGTGGTTGCACTAGCTACACAATAAGAATTCTGTCTTAATACTCTTTTCCATCAAGGAAGGGTGAACAATCCATAATTAAGTAGGAGGGTGTCACATCTAAGGGAAAACATATTCTAATGGATCCGATGAATCATACTTGCATTGAAAAATACATAAAAGCTTTATGTATCATCCAACCTTGAAAAATACATAAAAGCTTAATGTATCATCCAACTTAGATAACAACATGATGAGGAAACATGGGTTATAAAAGAAAATGTTAAATAACAATTAACATAATTCAATCCCAAAGAAAATGTTAAATAACAATTAACATAATTCAATCCCAATTCCATACTCAATAAAGGTCAACAATCTTCATCCACAATTCACTACCATAGATATTTTGAATGAAACATTGTATCAATATACTTTATTTATTTTATAATCAATTATCTTTGTCTTTATAATTTTATAAAATAAGAAAGAGGTTTTATGGCAAAGTTATCATAAATAAAACTAAATTATAACTTCCACCAAAATCTTATCATATGTAAGAAAAAATTCAATAAAAAATCAAAATTTGTAACTTGTTAAAATTAAAATTACAAAAACTTATAAAATACAATATTTTTTAATTTAAATATAAATAAAATAAATTTAATCTTTAAAATTTTATAAATATTGTTTATTAATTAGTAAATTTTAAAGTAATATTTAATTTGGTTTATAAATTTAAAAAAATAACAATTGCTTTTTTTAACATCCCATTGAAAACATCCATGTGGTTTTTAAAACCTTGTTTTCAATCAAATAAATCTTATTTTTTATAATATATAAATTAATTTTTTTATTAGTTTTATTTTTTATTTTATATATATATATATATTTATATAAGAGTTTTTTTTATAAATAAAATCACTTCATATTATCATATTGTCAAAAGGTACATGACGGCAAGATTACATAGTTACAGATACACTCTGATGAGCATCTTCAAAAACTGTTTGAAAGTTCTTATCACCCCCACTACCCATTACATGAGCCCAAAAAGGATCAACATTCCTTTGTCTATCATCTATTGTGGAAACATTACAAAAACCAGACTTGGCAGTAATAAGAAGTGTCCAGATAGATGACTCGCCTACCCCAACTACAGCCGAACAACATACATCATATGAAAAACGGACACAAAATGAAATGAACTAGAGACATCATAAGACCAGAACAAAGAAATACTACGCCACAAAGATAGGAAGGAGACCAGACTGCATCGCAGGGCGATCTACCGCACCTTCGGGAGTATTTGTAGTGTCACCAGTAGAAGCTCTGATCTCCAAACCACGATGCACAGGATTTCCAAAGCTGCTACGCGGGATGGCAGGAGACTAGTCGAGAGGTGGGTACAGAGGAATTCCAAGTTTCAGAGTAATGAGATCCACCTTTTTGTGCATGAGCCTACAGTCGTTATGGTGCTCTCGCCAAGCTTGCACAGGTTCAACATCTCCAAGAGCCTTATTCTCGCAGTCCATCATCACATGCGTGAGTAGACCCTTTGTAACCCAGTAGGTCGAGATAACGCGGTCATAAGCTGCCAGACGCCCCGCTGTGGTGCCAGGGTCTTGAACCCATTCCTCCACATCCTCATGGATGCATTCTGAGTTTTCAATTGTGACCTGCTGCCACAGCTCCTGTTCCAGAACCTCAATTTCCTCACGGATTTGGCGGGGGATGCGCTTTCGAAAGAAATGGGAAGCCCTTGAGGATTTGGCCTGCTCATCGGTGATTTTCTTGGTAGTGCGGGTGGTTTTGGAGCGGTTCCCAACTTTAGGATCCTAGGAAGATCTGAACTTTGGGGCCATGACAGGGAAAAGGATGCTGCAGAGGGAGATACGAAACAGGGAATGTGGTTGGGGAGAAAAAACACTAACAAATGCGCCCAGGAAAGGCCAGCTAAGGGGGGAAGTGCTGACCCAAAGGAACAAGGTAAGGCAAAACAGAGTAACTGCAGGAAAAACAGGAGTAGATAGACGTGCATGAAGCCGAGGGTAGCCCCAATTTATAACCAAATTCGGGCAACTTGCCATCATCCTTTCGTCATACGTTGATGCAGAACGATGTACCTCAGCTCTAGGTCCGCCACAAGCATCACTATAATCAATCATACTCTGTAATGAGTAACCGAGTGTGAAGGACATTTCGTCATCCCAGTATCTTCAAAACCCACTTCCTGGTATAACTCCTCCGGACAGTATTGTTGGTCGTTATTATAATTTCCCTCTGCGCCACGTGTTGGGCATGCGACTGAGAGGAGGAGGATCGAACGACCTTGTGGGATATTTATGGAGGATCACGGCTAGCTGAGGTGTCGCTCCCGCATTTCCTCCTGTCCTGGTCGTCATTATTGGCCAACTGAATGCATTGCGCAGCCGAAGTAAAACTCATCAAGAGAGACAGGGGACCATCTCGGAGTCTGTGAGGGGATGTGACTCCGACGTTTTCCAGGGTGTCTGCCACTTTATTCCCGTCTCTTCTAACGTGGAAGAAGTTCCAAGCACGAGGATTGCGCAGAATGGTGCCCAATTCTTCCACCTTGTATGCTAGACGCCAGCTATCCGTGACCCGGTTTGGGAGGCGTCCCAATTGGAGCTTTTTAGCCATGTGAATGATCAACTTCAAGTCCCCTTCTGCCATGAGGGGTTCCCACCTGTTAATTCCAATGATCTTTAATCCATGTAGGAGACCTTCCAGCTTGGTTGTGTTGTTTGTGTCCTGTCCAATATTGCCATGAAAAATATGAAGGATTTGGCCATCGTGGTTCCGAAAAACGCCCTCGAAACCCGTAGACCCCGAGTTACCTTTTGAAGCTCCATCAAAGTTGAGCTTAACTGTGCCAACAAGGGGGGATCCATAAATTGGGACTTGGGAGGTTAGGGGGTTTCTTAGGCCGGCAGATCCATCCAGGATCTGATTGCTTTAGACCAAGCTATTCCAAAATCCTAGCTTCATTATTATTGACCTCCCAATCCTTATCCGACCAAGGCATGGTCTTGATAGTTTCTTGAATGTGACTCAGGATCTTGTTCCAAATAACCTGAGCATAAGTTCTTATTTCTCTGAAAATGCATTGGTTGCACTCTTTCCATGTCTCCCATACAAGGAATCTAGGAAACATAAGCCACACATAATTAGCTATGTTGTTGTTAAAAGGTTTAGTGTCCCAAGATTTTATAGTCTGGTCAGGACTCCCCTGGTGCCTATTAGTGCGTCTAAATAATTCCGCTCCCTAGTCCCATAAAGAAGATGAGAAATTATAGGAGTCCAAGAGATGATTCATAGATTCCTCGGCTTCTAAACAAAGGGGGCATTGAGAGGGGTCAATTATTCCTCTTTTTCGAAGGTTTTCACCTGTGAGAATTCGGTGGTAGATGACTAACTAGACGAAACAAGCCACCTTTGGCCAAGGATTTGATATCCATATTTTCTTCCATTTACCATCAGTCAAATCAACCCCTCTGTTTTCCCAAAGATCATAAGCTTCCTTGGTATTGAAGTTTCCTTTGGTAGAATACCCCACCGGAGTCTGTCATGACCTCTCTATATTTTTATGATTCTTTCCTGAATGGTTTCTTCCATGTGGCGACTGCTCTCAGGGGTGCATCTTTGAAGCCACCAATCCAGTTGTTTCTATTCTCTGTAAGCCGCATTCTCCATTTTAGGTTTCTAGAACTGAGCCACTTTGGTCATATTAATGGCATGACAGAGAGGCTGGCAGTCATGGGTGGGAGGGGAGGAGACAAGTTTTGGGCACTATTTCTAGGAGTCATCCCAGAGGTCAGCATAGGAACCATCACGGACCTCCCAAAATCTATGATCTTGGACAATGCTTCTATTTTGAGAGGCGGTTTTCCAAATGTGAGAGCCCTAAAGATCCATATTAAATCTGATAAGTTCCTGCTTTGGTCTATTAGGGGCATATTTAGCATGCCACAGCTGGGCCCAAGGCTCAGAATTATAAGTGACCCATCTCCACCAAATTTTAGCTCCCAAAACCTCATTATTTTTCTCAGGATCTCTCAGACCGAGACCACCATTGAGTTTGGGCCGACAAACTTTTTCCCAACTAACAAGAGCCCACTTATGTTTCCCTGTGTCACCTCCCCATAGAAAGGTTTCTTTGGATGGCTCTGATCTCTTTAATAACATATTTGGGAGTAGCAAGAATTGAAAAGAGATAAATGGGTATTTCCTGGAGGACAAATTTAATGAGAGTGAGTCTACTAGCCAAATTTAGGGGCCGGAGTGTCTAGTTGTTAAGATTTTTTCACATTCTATCTAGAACATCAGTCCAAGACACACGTTTGATGACACCCTCCGCCAGGGGGCACCGAGATATTTGGATGGAAGGGAGATCCCTTGGAATCCAAGAATGCGAAGGATATTCCTTTGAGAGATGTTGGGAGTGTTGAAAAAATAGACTTGTGATTTTTCTCTATTAATCTCTAAACCAAAAGCCTTGGAGAAGGTATTAAGACAGTGATTGATATCTTTTTCCTCCTAGATGGATGCATGACCCATGAGCATCATATCATCCACAAAATCTTGGTGGGTTTTTTTAGCCACATGGGGGTGTTGAGGCCTCTCATTTATCCGTTTAGCACCATAGATTTGATAAGTCTGCTGAGGTCCTCCGCCATCAAGATGAAGAGGAAGGGGGAGAGGGGGTCACCTTGGCGGATGCCTCTTGACGGGTTGAAATTTCTAGTAGGGGTCCCATTGAGAAAGATGGAGAATAAATTTGTCGAGGTCATGCTCATAACCTAATCAATCCATTCCTCATTGAAGCCATAGGCCGAGAGCATCTCCCTCATGAACTGCCAACTTAATTTATCATAAACTTTTGAGATATCTAGTTTTAGCAACATTCCTGGGACTCTTGTGATCTTGAGGGGGTGAATGACTTCATGAATAAGAATCACCCCATCCAATATTTGTCTTCCTTACACAAATCCAAATTGCTCTAGGGTGATAAGGTGGGGGAGAATGGGTTTCAGCTTGTTGGCCATGACTTTGGTGATTATCTTGTAAATAACATTACACAGAGCAATGGGGCGAAATTTACCTGGAGTGTCAGCACCTTCCGCCTTGGGAATAAGAGTGAGGAAAGAGGCATTGAAGGTGCGTAGCACCCCTCTATTTCTCCTGGAGTCTTCAACAATTTGCCACACATCAAGCTTAATCATATCCCAAAAATGGTGGAAGAAGTTGGTCGTGAAACCATCGGGGCCTAGGGCCTGGCCATACGCCATTTGGTTGAGGGCTTCTTCAACTTCCATGAGGGTCACTGGTTGCTTGAGGAGGTCATTTTGTTCAGCAGAGACAGTTTGGGGAATAAGTTGAGTGATTGTGGCAATATGCTCTGAGCGGTTGTGTTGGTCCCCTTTCATGATATCCCCAAAATATTGAGTCAATTTTGATTCCATGTCTTCTCTTGTTTCAACATAGTGGCCTTCGTTCGTCTTTATCTTATGGATTCTTGACTTCTGTCTTTTCTAGATGACAGAGTGGTGAAAGAAGGTGGTGTTTCGCTCCCCCTCTTGGAGCCACTGGTTTCTGGACTTCTGTTTCCAATAGATTTCTTTCTGCTTTTCTCTGGCTTGAATTTGTTCTATGAGGATTTGTTCCCGTTCCTTCAACTCCTCACTGTAACCATTGTTCATGCCTTCACGTTGGAGGCCTTCCAATTGTTCATTTAACTATTTTTTTTTATCTTGGAATATGTTCCCAAATTCCTCTTTATTCCATGTGCGAATCTTGGCTTTTAAGACTTTCAGCTTTTATTGGAATTGGTACATATGTATTTCACTTGGGGGGACAATATATTCCCACCACTGCTGGACCAATGATTTGAAGTTCTTGTGTTCCATCCATAATTGTTCGAATCTGAATGGTTTCCTACCACTTAGCCCTATCCTATCCCAGAGCAGGCTGATGGGCCAATGATCAAAGCCTGCTGCGGGAAGGATGGAAGTGGACCATTCACCCCCTTCTATGATGAGATCTTCAGAAGTTATAAATCTATCCAACGGGCTGGTCACATGATGGTCCCCCTCCCCCATCTATTATTCCACGTAAAACAGTCGTTCCTGGTTTATAGGTCTGCTAGCTTGCTGGATCCAATGAAGCCTTTGAAGGCTTCGTTAGCAAGACCAAGAATGTGTCTGCTTCCTTTCTTCTCATCTAGGGAAGTGATCATGTTGAATTCCCCTCCAATGAGATAGTGCTTCTCCCTAATCCAAGTATCCATTTAGGATAGAGAGTTCAGAAATGTATTCTTTTGGAGGTTAATGCTTGGGTCGTATATGTTTGAAATCACACCTTTGGTTCTTGACTTGGTGATTTCAAAGTCTACTGAGAGCGCAAATCTGGTAGCTCAGAAATTCCTCAGGGTGATCGCATCTGATTTCAAGAGGATCACAATCCCACCAGCAGACCCACGGGCTTCTATGGCAACCGTCTGGCTTCCTTTCCACGCCTTGTTCCCAATTTCCTGCATTTTCTCCATGTTCCATTTTGTTTCTTAGAGAAAAATGATATCTGGTTTCTCCATTCTGATCTTGTTTTTCATATTCTTTATTTTACGCGGGTGGTTCACCCCTCGTATATTCCATGTGATAATCTTCATTGATTAACTTCTATTGGCTTCTGTGAAGGAAACCTTGATAGTAGGGTACTGCCCCGACTCAATGAGTTTGGTTCCTATCTACGCAATACTTTGTTTGTTCAATTTTCGGCCTCGCTTCTCACCTTATTTTGGTAGCTTTCTTTTGTTCCCCCACTTGGGGATCCTTTGCAATTCCCAAATAGGGGTTATCCCTAGCTTTGAGGATCGCTTATTGCAGGATTTCTAGCTATCTTTGTGAGATGTAAGCCTTACCTTTATTATCGCATTCCTTTTCAATAGCATCTAGGTCTAATTCACCTAGATCCATGTATTCCGCGTCCTCCAAAGAGTCATCCTCCATGTCCTTCGGACAATCTTCTGCAACAGCTTGGGCCTATAGGGATCGCAGCCTCTTGGATCAGATCTTTTCCATTCTTTTTGCTTCCTAGGTCTTCCACGGATTCCCCAACATTGTTCACGGTGTCAAAACGGTTCAACAGGGTGGGAGTTTTGACCTTCGGGGGATCATGCACCTGATGACTATTCGATCGTCTGCCCGATCTCTTTCGGTTGACCTGGGTAAAACCTTCATTATCGACCGATTTCCCCTTCACCGAAGTCGCAGTGGGAAGATCGGGGCCAATGGAATTTTTCGAGCAATCCCTGCTGAGATGGCCGTAAACATGGCAACTGCGGCATCGAAAGGGGAGGTGCTCGTAGTCCAAGGGTTGGGTCCATTCTTCGTCATCCCACATTAGGTTAATGGCCTCTGGAAGATCTTGTGTCAGATCCATGTAAACACAAATGCGGGCAAAGGAATTGTAGCGCCTCAGAAGGGTTTGCTCAGAAGCCTTAACGAACTTACCCAACGCATTACCAATATCCTGCAGGATTTCGGGTTCCTTGTACTCACAAGGAAGGGAGTACAACCTGATCCATACTGGGGCTATGTTAAGATCCTCCTTATCTGGGTTAAATCTCTTCTTCCAAGGGCATAGATATAGCCCATATGAGAAGAAAAAGTATGGCCCTCCTTCCAATATCCGATCTCCGTCTTCTTGGTTGAAAAACACAATCGTAAAAAATCCCTTGGCACCTAAGTGTAGGTTATAATGCCCTTTTGGGCTCCAAGTAGTCTTGATCCATCTAGTTAGGTCTTTTTCTATGGGCTAGATGTCAATAAACTTCCCAATCAAGGATTTCTCCTTCCATTGCTCAACATGCTCCCGTAACTTTTTCGATTTGATCTGCAAGGATGGGATCTCTCTGGCCCGGGGAAGACAACCCCCGGGGGTTTTCCTAGAGCTCTGCTTGGTGCGACCATTGTTGTCTCTCTCCAGATCATTTTCGTGCAGGTCTTTAGGGTGGTACGACTTGTTCAAAGGAAGACGGAAACACCCGCCAACGAGATGAGGAGGGGGGGATCCGCCCCCTCCACGAATCGTCATGGGTTGCAAACCCTAGCAGCAAGAAAAAAACGTAAAAATCCTAACAGTCTCCCTTCGCCAACTCTGATTGCTCCGCTCTCACCTCTACCTCAAGTCATATAAGAGTTATTGTTGAGTAATCATTTTTATTATATATATATGTATGTATTATAGTCTTTAGTTTCGAGTCATATAAGAGTTATGTTTGAGTAAACATTTTTATTCATTAATATTTATAAACATTACAAAATAATATTTTATAGATGTAAATTGGTAAATGATTTTTTTAAAGATCGCATAAATATTAAAACCATTTCTATGGTTTTCAAAACTTTTTTCAAAATAAAATAAATTTTAATTTCTATAACATATAGAATAGTTTTTTCATTAGAAGTATGTTTAGACTAGTATTTGTATTTTTATTATTATTGTTATTAAAAAAATATTATGGATACATATTAGTAAACAATATGTACTTATATGTGTGATTTATTATCTTTTAAATAGTGTATTATCTTACATTAAATTAATTGTAAGTTTCACATTATGATAATATACAAGTCAAAACATATCATAATCTTAATGTGTATAAAGATCGTAACCATTCTATTATTAATATAATAATAATTGATTTGTTGCGAGATTTTCTTCTTTTATGTGAAGTGCTGTGTTAAATACACTAGATTTAATCTTTTATTTTATTTTTTAAATAATTTAATATTTTTATACAATTTCACATTATTCAAGATTAAATAAACAAACTTATACATATGGTTGACGTATAAATATCTTTAATTATTTTCTATGCACCTTTAGTGTATGAAAATGAGACAAGTTGCTTGCGGGAAACATTAAAACACCACACACTTGTAATGGCGGTTGCATTACACGATAAGAGTTTTGCGCCAATACCCTTCTCCCACCAAGGGAGGGCGAACGCTCCTTAACAATTAAGTGGGAGGATGTCACATCTAAGGGGAAACGTAAAACATACTCTAATGGGGGTATAGACGGATCAAATAAAGTATAGTGCAACAATTATATAGAAGTTAGCGTGGCATCGTAATAATGTTTTTTTTTCACAATTTGAGAGGCACTTTTGGTAAGGCTCCTTAGGTATGGATTCCGTTGATGTAAACTTGATTCTTGTGATAGCGAATGTGTTTTGCACTTTTCATGTGATGACGTAATTGAGTAATGTTTTTGATAACTTATGTGTGGCATTGCAATGTTTTGTTAAATGTTTTTTAAGATAAGGGTGAAGAAATCTTACAATATTGGTTAATTGATATTTAGTAGAATATTTTTTGATTTCATAATTTATAATTTTATAGGAGGAAACACATGTTCTTAATCGTTAGGTTCACTTAAAGTATACAATAATGATGTCACGATGATAATTTAACTTAAGATGATGTCACTTGTGGTTGATTTCAATATGACCTTGTTTATTTGCACATAATGTAATGTTTATTTAAGTTTCACACAATTTTCAAGAAACATAAATTATTTAATTGCATTTTTTTTTCTTTCAAGGAACAATTTCGTGGAAAATCTTACAAGGATTTTTCTATTATTCATGGATGGTAAACAAGGTAAAGCCCAACCCTGATATAGAGGCTAACCCCAAAAGGATCAAGAGAGTCAAACCTGTGACTTCCCCAACTTTGAGGGGAGAGATTTCACCTCTAAGTCATAATCGCTTGAGCTAACCTTCTAATTATTTAATTGCATTGGTTATAATGTTGATGTTTTCAATATATCGACACTAATTTGTGTGAAGATGTGATAATGGAACAATATTAAGTAATATTCTTTGTACAAAAGAAAAAAAGAAAAAGAAAATTACACATCTTAATTGATTTTGAAGGACTAGATATTTGTGAATGAGAATTTTGTGGCAATTTTATAATTTAAGCATTTATTAAATTTAAACATTATTTTAATGTGAATGACATCTTTAATAATAATAATGATGGTTTTTGTGATAATACAAATATATTATTTAATTGAGATATCAAGTTTATATTGTATTCTTTAGCTATGAAAGTAAATATAAATTATGAATTCTTTACTTATATTTTTTGAGAAATAGATCTATTATAATAAGTTTCACAAGTCAATTGAGTATAGATTGGGTGGTTGGAAGGAATGTTGTTATATTCCTTACTTAAGTTCAAATCTCATTATGTGACATGTTTTTTTTTTCCCGTGAAAAAAAATTATACTATTGCTATTCAATTACTGAATCAAATAGTACATGATATCACCTTTAATAACTGTCTTCCCGAAAAACCAAAAACATGGTTTTCCGATAATCCCCACAAAACACAAAAACAAACTTAGAACAATAACCAGAAATCCAAAAATCTCTAGTCTAAAAACTTCAAAGTGCCAGAGTCTAGCAGCATGTTCTCACAGTTTTCTTCCCAAAGTAAGAAGCCATCTTTACCCTCCAATGCCAACTTTGACAGCTGATCTGCCTGAGAATTGAATTCTCTATAGATATGAGTCAGGACAGTGATCTAAAGGATCGCAATTCAAACTGAATTCTATTACACCAATTAACTAAGTTCAGCACCTTCAAATCATATTCACCCCTCGCCCATTTGATCGTGACCCTCGAGTCACCAAAAATTTTGACCTTTGCCAACCCAAAGAGGTTTGCTACACGGGTAACACACCAAAGTGCTAAAAGTTCTGCCTTCATATTTGTTCCCTCTCCACATCTCAGCTGAAGAGTATAAAAGTGATCCTGATTCAGGAAGATTACCCCTCCCGCTCCACAGTTCCCCAAATTTGCAGCCCCATCAAATAATAGAACTGGATCATCAATGGATAGATGAAAATGCCCAATCTTACGTCGAATAGGTTCAACCTCATCAATATGATATTTTAAATATTGACACAGTGCTGAATTGAAAGTATTCTCCAAAATTGGGCTAAGATTTTCAAATGTAGCTTTATTCCTCGCCCACCAAATGGCATAGCAAATGAAGACCGGAAGAGTAGAATGTATTTTACAGTCTTTAACCCATAAATGCAAGCTGTTTTCCACATTACTACCTCCCCATACCACAGTTATGCCGAAACGTTGATAAAACTACTCCCACAATCTCATGGTGAAAGAACATTCTAAGAAAATATGAGTAGTAGATTCCGATTCATTCTTACAAAAAATACACTAGCTGGGCCCAATCCACCCCAGCAAAGAAAGGTTATCCCACGTTTTAAGCCTATTCTGGAGCATAAACCATAAAAAGCATTTAAGTTTCAAAGGGATATGCCAAAACCATATAACCTTATACCACCAGTGAATAGGGAAGATACATCTTCGCTTGATCATATAGTTGTATGCAACCTTAGCAGTGATACTCCCAGATGCCTCGTTTCCTGCCCAGACCACTTCATCGTCCACACAGCTCAAACGGATACCGACACTGTTTAATGAATGGAGGTAATTATCCCATTCAACAACTAAATGACAAGGTAGAAAAAGATCATCAACACTGAGCCAATAGCACCGTGAAACATTCTTAACAATAGAACTTAAAGTATAATATCCCGCATTCCTCAATGTAAATAATAACTCAGGCGACAGCAAATGATCCTCCTTCAAACCAATAATGGGATCGACACCAACAACAACCTCCTGCCCATTCCCCACTTTCCAGCGTATTTCAACAACAAGCCAACAATAGACCTTTAAAAATCCATTCCATATTGGAGAAACACCTCTAACTTTTTTTCTTGGCGATCTCAACCAATGTGTGATTTTTAATTTCACATATTTCTGATGGATAACCCTAGCCCAGAGAGAGTCACCAAACAATTCCCTCCACAAACTCTTCAACCTAAGTGCAGCGCTGAAGACAGATAAGTCCTTAAGCCCCCAGCCCCCAGCTGTTACAGGTAAAGAGATTTTATCCCAGCCGATCATAGACATGCTGGATTTCTTCAAACCCCCGGTCCATAAGAAATTAAACATAAGCTTCCTTAATGTGTTGAGCACCGAACAAGGCATTGGAAGAAGTGAGAACCAATATACTGGTGTCCCAGTCAAAATAGAATTTACTGTTATGTAACCGAGAATTCCTTGATTCTTCAGAAGGAAATCTATATTTCCCAAGTGAAAAAAAAATCACAAATTAATAAAATTAAGATTATAATATGAAAAGTTTTACTAAACTTCTAGTTTGAAGATTAAAATGGAAAGAACTCAATAGTAAACAAATTGTTTGTTGATTTAGAGGGATTATGATATTTCTCCATTAATATTAATCACTCTTAAAATAATGGTATGTTTATTTCATGTAATAGCAGGGTACCATGTTCGTTAAGTTGAATTAAACATGGTATCAATTATACAATCAACATGATACCTTATCTCTTGATAAACAATGGATGCTCACCACTTAAGTATAGGAAAATATCTTATGATAATCTCCTTAAATACATGTAAAACAAGGATGAACATGTAAATAACATTTGTTCTATGGATGCACTCAAAAAATACAATCACATAGACACACACACCTTCATCCCTCGAGATGGTGAAGGTGTGTGCATGAAGCAATAATATGAATCTCAACCCACATTTTAAAATCATAGTATCAACATGATTTTGATTCATTGATAAGTTTAAGTATTTTAGTATGTTTATAGAGTGATTAGGCCAAAGGTTAGCTAACTTGATTCAACCATTTGCCCAAGGCATGTTGCCAATTAAGAGGCCATAGGCCACAGGTTCAAATTTTCTCGAGTCCCTTAAAGTTACCAATGACTATTGTGGTTAGTCGTTGAATTGTCCTCCATTTAGATATTTTTATGAAGAGAGGGGGATTCCATGATGTTTTCTTTGGAAATAAAGGTTTATAGAGTGATAACTCATTTACTAAGGTTCCATTTGCATTATGATTTACCCTATCTAATATTTTCCTTGGAAATAAGGTTTATAAAGTGATAACTCATTTACTAAGGTTACATTCATTATGATTTACCCCTACCTAAATGGCTTTTTGGTAAAGAAAAGGGAAGAGGGTAAACACAAGTTTTTGGTAATACTCCTCATTATTAACATTTAATATAAATGAAGTTCACAATATGATACACAAAGTTTTAGGTATGAGTGTTGGGTGAATTTGATATAATAGATATGCTTTGATTTTATCATCTAAGTTAAAGAAGATATATATTATTATATAATATAAGTTTTAAAGCAAAAAAATATCTTTTAATCTTGATATTTAAATTTAAAATATATATATATAAATTTAAAAAAAAATAAATATTATATAATATAAACACAGATTTAATTTAAAAGAACAAATATTCTTTAAATATAAAATTATATAATGCTATTTTTTTTCTTCATAAAATTATAAAATAATATCTTATTTAATAAAATTGATAAATAAATATCCCTTATCTACTTTTAAGAAATTTTTATTATATGGTATAAATTTCCAACACACTTAAATACAAATCATGGGTAAATTTGGAAAAATAAATGACACAAGTACAAATCATGGGTAAATTTGGAAAAATAATTTGCACAAGTTCTTGTCAGGTTGGAGAGTATTTCTCAAATAAGTTATTGAGCTGATGCAATGATGCAATGTTCTCCGTGGAAAAGACAAAGTGATATGCAATGTTCTCAATGGAAAAGACAAAGTGCCTGCCTTTGTTTATTTTGAAGACACGTTTCAATGGTAAACTTCATAATTTAAACAATGCCAAATATGATTTTTTATTAATTAGTGAAACCATGTTATTAAAAAACGAGGCTTGAAGCTTATGCCATCTATACGATACTAAATGTAAATTATGGCTTGAGTAGATATTCCTTATTTACAAATTATAATGTAATAGAAGTTTAATATATATAATAATTATTATATTTTTGAAAAATTTATTAATTTTTTTATTTTAAAAGTTAGAATTGAAATAAATTTATACAAAATAAATAAGGATTTTATAGATTGGTAAGGAAGAGATTGTGGTATTTTTTTATTAAAGTTTTTTTTTTTCAATAAAAAAAGTGAATACTTGCTATTCATATAAGTGGATCAAGATATTAATTACACACTTAAGTTACCTATTTTGATTAAAAAACAGTTTAAATTACAAACACAGATATAAATCCATCCCCTCTTAAAAAAAACAGAGTTTCTATCCCAGTCAAATATACCACGTAGCCTAAAAAAACCTTGCATCTCGTCATGCTACCACTTTTTAAATAAATCAATAAAACTGGCCGATTATGCCTTTAGGCAAAAACTATTTATAGAGTTAATAAGCTTGAAAAGATCCCCTATGAACTAAAGAAAGGAGACTATATTCTTCAAAACACAATCTTCCTTCCTCCAACCCAAGGGCTTCCTTGGATAACCTGACTCCCGCAGAGTTAAATTATCTTCTTAAAAGCATGGTATGTTGATTATGTGAAATAGCTAGCTCATGTGTTTGTTAAGTTGAGTTAGGAATAATGGACCTTTAACTTTCCTTGCTAATCTTGTTGTAGACGTTGTTGGTGACTACTATCACTCTGTCACGTTCTTCCTGGTGGTTTGTGGACATGTGGTGTACTAGTTGGGAAGAACAATGTTTCCTTTCCCACCAGGGTTTGATTCTTGTCCATCCCTTGATTCCTAGTAAATATCACGGCTCAATGATTTCCGATTGAGAAAAAAATTGGGAAAAAAAGTAGGTTGAAAATATATTTAATGAAATTGTTGACTTAGAGGCTAATTCATCAGTCACTCTAAACGAACATAAACTATTGATAAATTCTCAAGAAAACTAGTGGCTCCCAATCGCATGAAACTCGATCTTGATGATTAGGACGAGTGGTATTCTTGGAAACTGCATGACATCAGCACCTAATTAATTGTAATAATGTTAATAAGTGTCAATATTTATGGCATTAAATCCCACATGAGGGATATCTCTTAGAATGCTCAGGCAAAATTCAAACATGTTCAGAGAATGATGCAAAATGACACCTAGAAATACAGTTCAATTCAGGTTGAAATCATGACTCATAATGGAAGGTTGGGGTAGAAAGACGGTGGAATTGGTATGTCCAACGCACTGCTAGATTTTGTCCTTGCTCACCCTGAGGAATAAGCAATTGGAACTACATTCTGCAAAAGGTGACAGAAAGAAGGAAAACACTCTCCATCATGTCGAGGACTGAGGAATGTCGATGTCAGGGAACATGCATATGGCATCATCTTCAAGGAATTGAAGAAGAGAATAGGGTGATTAACAGAACAATAAGAAGAATGACAAGGGATTTTGGTCGATATTTGGATACACTAGAAAGGAAACTGGAGGAGTACGAGGACAACAAGGAGCAGGAGGAAGAGGAGGCTTGTTAAAGGGACCAGGACCTGGCGGAAAAATTGGATCAGAAGAAAGAAAAAAATGCCAAAATGGAGGAAAAAATCAATGCTTTGGAATTTAAGCTGGACTACCTACAAATGCATCTCACCACTTTGGAGATGGGACCTAACCTTGTAACGAACAATTTCCTTCTGTCTAGTCCACTCTAGAAAGCAAACTCCATGCTTGTGCCCTATGGGAAATTGTAGCCAAAGCTAGAACTTGAGGATTGAAGACCCGTGGAACCCATATTTTTGAAACTGTTGTATTGTATAACAGTCATATCTTCTAGTATAGCTTGCTTACTTCAATTCTAAGTCTCGATTTTGTAGCAGTTTGTTTAGTGTCAAGATGCAAATAGGTGAAGTTGTAAAGGGGAAAGTCAAAAGCTAGCATGAATTTTGTGGGCATCGTTTTGTATTGGAAAAGTCTATTAGAGAATATGTCAAGTAGTAGAAGGATGAATATAACGATAAGGTTTCATAGTATTGAATTTTGGCCTTTGGGAAACCACTGTAACTCTGCTACTTAGGGAAACCCAACAACCCTCTTTTTAATATAAATCTTTTATCCATTTTTGTTATAAAAAAAGTCAAGTTAGAAATAATATTAGCTATACATTTCAATACAATATTATATTTCTCAACAAGTATTAGAAGTTCAACACTCAAGTGTAGAGAAATATCTTACGATAATTGTCTTAAGTATATAAAATGACGATGAACATTTAAACAATCCTTGGTCTATACTTCTCTCTCCCCCCCACAAAAAAATAGCTTCATCCCCTTGGAGGGTCAAGGTGTGTGTATGTGTGCAAAGCAATGATGCAAATCTAAAATCCGTATTTAAAAAACAAAGTATTAACATGATTTTGGTTTATTGGTAAGTTTATAGTGATAAGTCATTTACCAAGTTTCCATTCTCATTGTTGTTTACCCCACCTAAATGACACTTTGGTAAAGCAAAGAGGGGAAGGCAAGTGCAAATTTTTCAGTGAATTGTGGTAGAATACATACCTAGTGTCGACGTCTAAGCTAGAGAAAGTCTATATTATAATGTGCAAGTCTTAGATGAATTTTTCATAATAGATACACCATGCATCGTATGCAGTGCAAGCCCTTATAGAATGTTTTGGACAGATTTGTTGGCAAAATAGATACCCCTTTTATATGTGGAGGGAAGTTCATATTGTGTATTACAAGTCTTGGGTACAAGTCATGGGTGAATTTGGAGAAATAGATACCCCCCATTCTTTGGATTGCTCGAGTGTAGGTCACGAATGAATTTGGAAAAATAATACCCTTAGTGCTTGCATCACTTAAGTGCAACTCATGGGTGAATTGGACATAACAAATACCCTTTAGTATTGGCATACTCTTTATGTCATTGAGGTGTAAGTCATGGTTGCGGGTGAATCCCAAAAAGGTTTTATTAATAATAATAATGTAATAATTGTCAATTCCTACTAGCTCATTTGGTTAAGGTGTGGGTCTCGCCAGCAAGGCGACCTGGTTTCAATTCCCCTTAGGGGTGAGCTAGATGGAAGGAGACACCCAAAATCCAATTGGTTGAGGGTTTGTGTAGTCCAAGATGGGCGCTATCCCTGGGTTATTTTGATAGCTTAGATGCCCCTGGGTCATGGTTTCTTAGACCAAAGGCCACTCTCGCAAGTCAGGGAAATTCTAGCAAACAAAACAAAAATAATAATGTAATAGTTAGTTGTAATAGATACCTACAATACCATGGTTAATTTTTTTTTTTTTTCAAAGGTAAGAAAAAACTTACAATACTTAAAGTTAATGGCTTAGTCTTTATTGATACAATCTCAAAACTTTGTCATGTAACAACATCACCATATACAAACAAAACCTAACTACCTAAAATAATTTGCTAAAGTTTTTTTTAAGTAAGAGTAGGATCCTTCTATTATCAAAGCAAAATAGTATGTACAAAATTTGCCATGGTTAACCTACTTCATGTGGGCTAGGTTAAACCATAATAGAGAGATAGACCAATGATAATTTTTACAGCCTATCAAGCAAGCAAAGACCTTGAGCCCTCCCACGGGGGGAAACTAGGTTATTTCGACATTAATAAAGATAACAAACTTGACCAAAGAAAAATGTTCAGACCTTCCCTTAGATAGGGAAACCAAGTATTGATCATGTAGTTCTATGATGACAAAATTGACAAGAAACACAAACACGTTATAGAAGCTATGGTTGTTTGGAATTTACAGAAGTTGCCGAAGCTGTGGAACAATTTGTGGAAATTGAAGAACAGGTTGTGTACGCTGTAGAACAAGTTGTAGAAAGCTACAAAACAACTTTCATAAAGTTGTGGAAGCCGTGGAAGTTGCGAAACGAGTTGCAAAAACTTAAGAACATGTGGAAGCTACAAAACAAGTTGCGGAAGCTACAGAGCAAGTTGCGGAAATTGAAGAATATGTTGCGCAAGCTGCATAATAAGTTACAGATTGGAGGTCGGGCATTAAATCTTTCCAAGCCGTCACTCCATTGCCAGAGAGGACACGCGTGTGGTGGAGGAAAGAACTAGCATCCTCTGCTCTCCTCAATAACTCCTCCATCATTGTCATGTTATCCTTCACCTCATGCAAACCTGGTCGAGAGCCACTTGCCTTGGTCCGATCGCTTCCATTAGATATGCCAGCAAGCCATGTGTCCTGCATATTGATGGCCTCATAACTGCAGGTTTAGGGTATCGAGATTTGCACCTCCATCCGAGAAAAATAATCTACTAATGTTATGTACATATTTCAATAAAGATAATATTAAAAAAAATACTTATATTATGATCATTACTAAAATTACCTTAATAAATAGTGCACGTTCTAAAAACATCTAACCTTAAACTATATTACATAGAAAATAAATTTAACCAACTCTAGACTAATACCATAAATGTTGGAAATTTCTCATAATAACATAAGGAATAGATTCCCTCGTCTTCATTAGCTTATAAAAAGTACAAAAAGTCTATACGATACAGCTCCCGAGAAGAATTTGGGAGAATAAATGCCTCTAAAGCTAAATCGTCACGAAAAGAAAATGCTTATGAATCCAGCTATGATCACTTTTTCTAGGTTGGCGAAGAACAAAAAAACTATTCCCCAAAAGGCAATTATAACCGCCAATCCTGCTAAATTTTATCCAGAACGCCAAATATACGGTAAAAAGTTAACAAAGGGATTTGAGCGAGCATCGTTATCATGATGACTTGGCGTGCATGAACGCATTTTTTTGACGATAAATCGACACGTGTAAGGCAAAATTCCCGTCCCGACCTCCTTTTGATCAGTGTTTTCTTGGTCCGTTCCGGCTAGCCGGCGGCCCAACGAACCACCGGTAGTAGAAGGTCGAGTTGACTAGGACTGTGACGATTGCTTTGTTCCACCGGCAGGCATCTCTCCATTATAGCTTTTGGTGAAATCCGCCCAGATATTCTCCGATAGCAAAAAGAAATTGGCAGTCTTTAAAGGATTCGCTCGCAGGCGCCTGCATTGCAGTAGAGGGAGCGATTGGCCGCTTGGGAGGTATTACAGGTTCCGACCTTTAATTTTGCGGCATGATAAGGCTTTCTTTTTGTTTGCTTTAAGCGGCCAAAAACTTCGTTTCTAGCGGTTAGAATTTGTCCGTAGAGCTTTGTTCGATCGAAATTCGAAGCTTCAAGCGAGTTTTCACGGTGAATTTTGTGTTTCGGCTTTAAATAATGATCTTTTCGAGGTTTTTGAGTGCGAATTGTGAAGAAATGAATCTCTGGGACCTTAATGTGTCCGATACTATGTATTCTTTGCGTGATACAATCACCGAGTCATTTTAATGGGGCAATATTTTGTGTTTTCAGTGACTGTAGTGTGTCGTAACTTTAATATCATTTATTGGCTTTACTGTTTCCTTGTATTTCTTTAAGCTGAAACTGTGAAGATATGCACGTTCTGGTCTCATTATGTCAGATAATATGTTTCTTTTGTGGGATATAACTTACACGCGTTTTTTAAGGGTTTATGGAGTTTAAAAGCCTGAATTGTGCTGTTAAATTGTTACTTCAAAGTATCGAACGCTGGCAAAATCTGTTTTATGATTTAGACTGTAGCCGGTGGCCATTTTTCCGATTTTCGGCGGTGAATTCGGTCGGCATATCATTTATTGACCATTGAACTGGTAAATTTAAATGCGAGCGGGGGCGTTCATGAATTTTATTTTCTGTCACGTTTGATTATAATTCTAGTTGAAAATTGATTAGCAGGATGAGGTTTTCTACCGTAAATATGTTCTCAGGGCTAGATATTGGATTATTTTGTATTAGGTTTGAATTAGAGTAGTGACCTAGGGCGGGAAAACTTAGAGAACTCTGCTTTGCATGGTATCCTAGGGTTTTAAATACTGGAAATATTCAATAATTGTTAAATAATGGAGGAGGAGTCGGTTAGTATTTCATTTCTCTCTCGTGGAAGGCTGTAGGTACACGGCTTGTTTCAGATGTTTAAAATAGGATAAACGAATTTATTGCAGGACGCTCTTTAAATTTACAAGAGTTCATGGCTGCCTCTTTAAATTGACGTCGAGCATTTTTCGATAGAACTTATAAGTAGGAGCAAGGTCGAGGCATAGTTATAATGTGGAAAGCCATGTCTGGTTATGATCTGTCTGTACATGAGGATTTCGGTGTAAAGTTTTCTAGAAGAAGAAGAAGAGTAGTATCAATATGGAACGGAATCCCAACTTATAAGTAGGAAAAAGGTCGAGGCATAGATTTAATGTGGAAAGTCATGTCTGGTTATGATCTATCTGTACAAAAGGGTTTAAGTGCGAAGTTTTCTAGAAGAAGAAGGAGAAGAGTCGTATCACTATGGAACGGAATCCCAACTTTTGCATCTAACATCAGTATCACATAGATAGTACTTTTATCTCCGTTGCTGGAGCTCCACCCTTAGGAGTCCAGTAGTTAGGTTGGAGTGCAGTAGCACCTTATTGAACTGAAATGAACTTCTCTCAATAAATATTGGATTTGGTGACAACTTGATGTGGATTTGTACTAAAATTTTCAATATGTGCAAAAGAGTAATCATATGGTGGCCTTTCAAGGTCAATGATGTCATCGAAAGTCTTCTCTGTGCAATCTCTATGTTCTGCTATTCTTTTCTAGGGGGAGCTATTGTTGTCATAGTCCTGCAGTGTTTTCTAAAGTCTTTTTCTCTGCATACCTGTAGCGTTCAGTATGGAAAGTTATGAAATTGTATGTCTAGTTTAGAGTTTCTAATCTAAAATGCTTTATAGCTTGTCGTGTTCATGACTGATGCTCTATTTGGAGTGATGGTTGTTGGCATGCATGTAGCCCCATGTTGGTCCAAATTTTAGGTCTCATGAGCAATTCCTCAAAGTTTTTGTCGATTACTAGATTATATAAAAAGCTGAACCATGAAGTAAAAACACGAGACAAGGGATACAGAAGAGACCATGTAAATAAAATATTGAGGCCATGTGAAAAATAAAAATGGTAATTTTTTCATTGGTCTTATCTCACATGTGGTTATTTTCATTGTGGAAAGAATTTGTTGCATTTAATCCAATCATTTCTGTTTTGGAAAGAATTTATCGCATCTAATCAAATCATTTCTGTTTACTTCGTTCTATTTCTATATTCTAGACTGATGTTCAGGATTTGTGTTCATACTGAGGTGCTTTTCTTTATATGTATTTTGTAGAATATGCTTTTAATTTTGAAAATTTCACCTCTAAATATCATGTCTTGCAGATTTGGCATTGAACAGCAGGGCGAAACCTAGCATGAGCTAGAATTTTATAAAGGATCAAATACATGTCCATGTCTACGAAACTGCATGATTGCTGGTTATAGAAAGCAGCGTTAAGCTTTATTGCAAGTGCAATGGTGCTGAGTATATACTTGGCAGGTTCATGATAATCATGGTGAGGCTTCCAGATTGGCCTTCACAGGTCACTATGGGCACTTAATCATGGTGCTCATAAATGAGTAGTGTGCAAAGGCTCATTGGAAAACCACCTGGACAAGCGGAAGATCACAGAATCAGCGAGAGAAATGGGGGCATGTTGTTGCTGTTGCTCAAGGGAAGATGGCTACAGTGAAGAAAACCCAAGGTGCTTTTGTGCACGCCGTTGTTGTCCATCATGCATTCACTGTTGCTGTGGCGGGGTATGGTTCAACTCACTTAATTCATGCCTTTTGTCCAAAAAACTGTATTGGAACTTTATTTTCTTGCATTGGGATATTTCTTTACTTTCATAAACTGGTTTGTTTGATGTGCATAGATAGACTCTTTGATTTACGGACCTACTATCTGAGAGGCTGCTGAATGGATCCCTTAGATAAATGTATCCCGAGACTTTAAATTTCTCTGAATCCCTTTTTCAAGGTATCAAAACAGTATTTATTCATGCTTCCAGTTTTGATTGATAATCCTATCTACTTGGGATCCTCAAGTATTCTTGAAGAAGCCATGAACTTCTTGACCTCTACATTCATTTTTTGGTGACTAAGACTTGAAGGATTTTTGGTGATCTGTCATGGAAAAATAATAAACAGAAATGCTAAATTCGTGTAGTTTTGGAAAAGACAAGGGATGCAGATAAAATTATAAATTTTTTAAAACAACTGCCATGGACAACAAATAACCTTGGAAAATCAGAAATTATCTGAAGCATAGCCAGATTTGGCTTCAAGCTGCTTGTTACTATTTTGCTTTTAGGAGGGCTCTTGAAACTTGTTAGCTTTGTTAGACATTTTTGGATTTTGAAAACATAAATACAAATTCTGAATACTGTTCTAATTATCAGGAAATTGAAGCATATTATAACCATCATGTTATGGTCACCCCTACCAGGCCAACTCTGTATCCCTGATCAGCCCTCCTACAAATAGAATAACCGGTGAATACCTATTTGAGGGCCTAGAGGAACATGGAATAAACATCTAGAAGGCATAGGTAAGCTAACCCCCTACCGTTTCATTAACTGGGTTTCGAAGTCAAGCGAGTAATAGAGTTCCTATCCAATCATTTGTCGAGTGTGAGGAATGGAAGTGGTTAGGAATCCTCGGTCCTTCATGAATGAATTCAAGGTCAGCTCTCAGAAGCCTGAAATCAGCTGCTATAGTTGATAGCCCAACCCTGTGCATGTTATAATGGTTGCATTCAAATCTCAAAGAAAATTATTGTAGATGAGTTAATAGTACTAGAAAATGAAGAAAAATGACATAAATACAAATTTCTCATTCATGCATTATGTCAAACACTTGAACATCTAGGGTTTTAATTCAGAATGCTTTGAAACTAAAACCACCACTTCAAGATCCCATCGAATACTGAAATAATTGCAAGCACAATGAACACATGTGTTTTGGTCAACCTAGACCGGGCAAAACCCCAATTTGGGGAAAACCCTAAGAGAGATTTTTCATTAAGAAGAGTACAGAAAATTCAATACACAGAATCAATGTTACAAAAACCGAACCAGTGGTCGAACCGGCCGACCCTGTGAACCGGAACCGGACCAAAACCGGAAAAAAAACTGGACCATAAAACCGGTCCACCAAAACTACATAAAATATTCAAATTTTGAAAAATTATATATATATTCATGTGCATCCATGTGAATTCAAACCATTATACACAAATTTGCAGAAAGGGCTCCTGTTTGTATTTTGCTAGGTGCCATACTGATCATATTTCACTTGAATCATATGTCTAACATGCTGAGGAAACTATTGTTGTTGAAAAGGCTGTTTCAAGGCTGTTGTAACAGACTGTCACCTTGGAATATATGCCCACAAAAGTTTCTTTGAACTACACAGTTAGCTCAGAGTTGTTGTTAGGACTACTCAAAGCCTCTGTACCGCTGTAGGTAACTACTATTAGGTGTATTTTATATATGATGATATAACCAGGACTGCTGTAGGTACTTAGCATACTCTTTCAAGGATGCTACACTTCCCAGGAATGTCAAGAATGATTCTTAATTCAAAATACTCAAGTGAATAGTGTGAGAGAAATAGAGTGGTTAGGGTTGCTTTTATAGCTTTCTTAGGGGTTTAGGGTTATCTAGAACCTTCCCCACTCAACCAACTTTTTTATTTTTTTAAAAAAATTTAAAAAATGGCCTCTTAAGTGTCATTGTATAGTCTTGTACCCAACCGGTCAAAACCGGAACCGGGAAAACCGGCCGAAACCGGTCAGAACCGGTCAGTTCCATTCTGAATTGGTCATTTCCAGTTTGAGACACTGGTTTGAACCGGTGAGGCCTTTGAACCGGTCGAACCGACCGGTTTTGCCAGAACCGGTCCGGTTTTTGTAACATTGAGTGCAAGTACTCAAACATAAACTAGATCTATAGATATAAGCTTTAAGACTTAGATCCAACAACATACACAAATAAATCAGCCTTTATATATTCTTTTAAAACAAACTAATTTACTTAAGCATGTTAGTAACAGTAACCAAAAGAAAGTGAATTTTTAAAAATGAAGGAAAGAGAGAAGAAAGGAGCTTTGAAGCTTGGGAATTTTTTGGGATGTGGAGTGCATTGGTGGAGAGTGGAGGGACTATGCTCCTTGGAAGTGCTTGAAAGGTGGAAGAGTCTTACTTGATAAATCACTCCTTCAAGCTAGATACCTGCATCAACTTAAAAATCCTTGCATAAGAAAAGGTTAAACGCAGAGGTGCTGCCGAAAGCAGAAACTTGGAAAACATGCAATTTATACCAAAAATACATGTAAACTAAGAGATCTACAACCATCAAACAATAAGAGCATGAATCAAGCTAGAACAATATCTTATCCTACTGAGAGATACCTTTCCTTTGCAGGCCCATAGCTAACCAAACATGCACAAAGAAAATAAGCAAATACCGGTTACCCCATAAACTATGCAATGATCATCCATACACTTCGAACCATAAACCATAGGTTGGCCTCCAAAGCCTTTTATTATTCCAAAGAGTAATACAATACAAGAGCAAAGCTTGAGCAGCCTTTCGTTCGTCTGACCATGAGCTAAAAGAGAGCCCCAATGCTTGCTTAAATATCAAACCAGAGAGGTGGGGGGGGCATTCAACACTAGAAGAGACGGGTGAGTTTAAAGAGTAAAACGAGGGATTAGATGGAGTTTAACTCCAAAGATGGGTGCCACCTCTCATTGGGATCATCTCCCATCAACTTGATGCTACCAAATAAGTTAATGTGCCCCCTCTATGGAGAAAACCGCCCTCCTAATTTGGAAAACTCAAGTTAGCTTGATTTGATGAGATTTGATTTTCAATTGATTGATATTTGATTGCCAGTTAACTCCACCAACTCAGAAACATGTCCCAGACAAGTTTCCATTGATTTATGAATTGGATTTTCTCTCATATTTTCTATTTTTTAATCTTTTATTCACTTTTTTGACTTTTTTAAGAGAAATTTAATTTAAGTGATAAATAATCACACAAATTAAATCCATAGTGAGTTTAGGGGTATAGTGGGTGCTCCATGTTAGAAAATGAGCATCCCCATGGAAAAATCCCCTTCCTAACCACGCTTTTATGCTTTTTTTAATTTTTTACATTAAAAACATTAAAAAATTGATCCATTTTACGAGAATTTTTTTATGTGCGAAACTTAAAATAAAACATAGGGGGACCTAGTACATGTTCATATGACTCAACAAAAGTGACCAGCATGGTAATATACATAGACACTTATAATTTAATAACCTCCCAAGGTTTAGCCACCAAGGCAGATACTCCAGCTTTGGAGGTGAGTGAAAAACTCAGAAATTATACATACCTAAAAAACAATGCATAATTACCAAGGAAAAAACACTATAGAGCAATGAAGCACCACTCGTGAGTCTTGGCGAGTTGACCTCCAAGCCGGGTAATCGCGTGAGACTCGTTGCTGACTTGGCAAACTTGCAGTGACTCGAAAAACTCGCAGGGACTCGGAACACTTGCAGGGACTTAGGTCGAACTCGTCGCAGACTCGGCAAGTGCAAAAAAGTATCTCGTGGAATTGGCATGGGCATCAACACTTCTCCTGTTCGGGTTGATCATTTTTGGAGGGAAAAACGATGTGATAAAGCGCCCACACCATATGCTTATTCATCATTGTTCATTCATCGATCTGCTAGTGGTGCTGAGTGGGAGAATTCATCAGTCGTGGAGAGTGGGCAAATTCATCAGTGGTGCTAAGTCGACGAATTCATTAGTGGTGCTAAGTGGGCGAATTCATCAGTCGTGGAGAGTGGGAGAATTCATCAGTGGTGTTGAGTGGGCGAATTCTACAGATTACTTCTAACTGTTCTAAGTTTGTGGTGATTTGGTGAAGAGTATGTTGCTTAGGAGGACGCAAAGGGCATATCTTCATTTTCAGCTATACCATTGTCATCTACAGCTGAGACTAAGGTGTTTTTGCTGAGTATTGTGGTAAGGATGAAGACGCTACTCCTTTGAACAGTTCATGGGTTTGAAGGTGGACGCTCTCACACATTGAAGACGTTTTGTTTGTTGAAGAGCTCAGAAATAGATCGAGGTTTGAAGCAATTTTTTTTAATTAGGTCATTGTCTAGTTTCATTTGTCTTAAGAATTAATTCTACAGAATGTAGCTGAGAAGGATAGAATTTCTTTTAATTTAATGAACAGTGGGAAATAGCCCCTTATTTGGTTTAGCGGGCTGCTTTTTAAACTGCTTATCAACATAATGTAAATTTGTAGTTTATCTGCTTTCTTTGCAGCTCTACAATGTAGTTTGTCAAGCATTTCTCATAATAACAAGTTCAAACTGTTGTCACACAGTGCTAAACCGAGGACGACTTGTCCTCCCTTTAGTGGTTTATGGTTTATTGTTATGGTTTATGGTTTTGTGCCCAAAAATTACCATATTTTAAGTTTTTTCCTATTTGCCGAGTCTTGCTAAGTCTCTCCTGGGTCTTTCTCAAGTCTTTCCCGAGTCGACAAGTCAACTGCCAGCCGAGTCTTTGCCGAGTCCGAGTCGTGCAACATTGCTATAGAGTACTGCATTAATGTCTAAGTCTTAGGAAAGCCAAGCCTTTTACAAAATTCATCATGCTACATCAACTTATTACAATTCCCCGTAGGGTATGGACATGCAAAATTTATTAAAAATGGGCCAAGTTGGCTTGCTAGGACTTACGATCTTTTGAATATGAACATGTATACTTTCTCAATCTTTGTAGGCTCACTTGAAATCCAACTAAGTGCAACTTAGGTCGATAACACGTGTTATCATTAGTTGTCTACTTGTCGTCAGGAAACCTAGTCTTCTGGTGGGCTCCGAGGTTGTGGTAGTGTGGCATTCTTAGTACGTGAGTCTCTTCAGGGTAGGGTTCCTTTGGTCATAGATGATGAGTTTGCTAGGTTTATGTGGGTCTGGATCAACAGATTACCCCCTCTCTCTAGAGATATCTTCATTGCAATATGCTATTTTCCCCCAACCTCTTGACAGTTTGCTATCCACGACGAACTTGACAATGACCCATATTTGGATCTATACTCTGGCATCATCCAACATTCAGCAGTGGGAGATGTCATCCTATTGGGTGACTTTAATGTACGCATGAGAGCCCTCCAGGTCCCTCTTCATGATCGTTCTGAAGATGTGTTCTGTGTTTAGGAGATTGATCCAATTTCTGTGGGACTTCATCGATCATCTGATGATATATTAGGGCCTTTGACAGGATATGGCAGGCACCTCCTGCGGCTTGGTGAATCCCACGAGCTACTGATCCTTAATGATCTCCCTTCCTTCCCGACTTCCCACTCTTTCACTTGTTAGCCTCATGGTGGTGGTCAGAGTGTGGTGGATTATGTCCTTTCCAATCAGGACCTTCTCCCTTTCATTCACCACTTCGTCGTAACCCCCATCCCTCTTGTTGATCATGCTCTCCTCTCCTCCCTCCAGATTGGTACTCCCCCACCCCGACCCCTCTTCCTTCACCATGGGGTCCACCTTGGACTAATATTCTCTTTGCCGAGGGAGACCTTGACACCTTTACTTCCACCCTTTGCCAGATGCTCCCTTTTGTATCTCGTTTTGCTTCCCTCGATTTTTCCTCCGCCAAGTACACGTCTTTCCTCTATCCAAACCTACCCACACTCCTCTCAATCCACCCCTTCCCCCAAAAGCCTAGATGCTGCCCCATGAACCCGTGGTACGACAGTGACTGCAAGTACTTCCACACCCTACTTCGGCATGCTTTCAACCATGGCCACCCCTCCTACCCAGCTCTCAAAGCTTCCTATCGTTGTCTCCTTTGCCACTAGAAATGCCTCTTCATCTCTCGTAGACGGCGAGAGCTTAGTACTTCCCTTATTCATTCCCCTAAACATTTCTGGCGTACCATCTTTCCTCACCACTACCATTTCCCACATGATCTTGATCTGAAAGCCATGTTCTCCCACACCTCCTCCCTTTATGATATCCTGGGGAAACCCCTGATCCAAGTTACCTCTCCTCCCCCCTCTTGTTATCTTTTCACCCCCCATGATGTCCGAGAGGTTGTTTGGTCCATGAAGGGTTCCAGGTTGAACTCTTCAAACATGGCCTTGGAGCACTTGATTGTCACTTGGCTTATCTGTTTAACCATGTGGTTTGTACTGGTTTTCCTGATTTGTGGTCACATCATATTATTCATCTGATCCATAAACCAGGCTCTAATACCGATCCCAATAACTATAGAATGATCATGGTTGGACACACTTTCTCCAAACTATATGCTATAGTCCTCCACATGCAGCTTTTTGGGGAGTTTAAGAGGAGACAACTCAAAGCCAAAGGACAGGCGGGCTTCAGACCAACACACCAGACCATTGATCACATTCTTATGCTCTGTGCCATCATTGAGGAGGCACTCCACCTCTCCTCCAAAGTCTATTGTTGCTTTGTAGACTTTCGAAAGGCATTCGACTCTGTCCCTAGAGTGGCTTTGTTCTAGATACTTTGAGACATTGGCATTTCTGAATACTTTGAGACATTGGCATTTCTGAGACCCTTCTGACTACCATTATGAGATTGTATGAGTCAGTCCTTGGCCATCTTCGCATGGCCCACGGGATCTCAGATTTCATTAGGAGTACCATTGAGGTTAAGTAGGGGTGTCCACTCTACCCCACTTTATTTGGGATTTACATTGATGAGCTCGAGTCTTTCTTACAGGAGCACATTCAGGACGGGGATGGTTGCCTTCTTCATCAGGTCCTGATTTCTATTCTGCTCTTCGCTGAGGACGTGGTTCTCTTGGCTTCATCTCCGGAGGGTTTGTAGAGACAGTTGGATGTCTTGGGACTTGTCCCTCTTTTGTGATCTTCGTCAGTTGACAGTCAACTTGGGTAAAACGAAGGTTATGATCTTCAATGGATCGAAGAAGCTTCTCACTGATCTTCATTTCTTCTTTAGAGGTGAAGAGGTTGAGATCACTAGCACATATACCTATTTGGGAGTTCAGTTCATAGGTCCTCACTTTAGCCTACTGCATGCTCTTTAGTCCCGAGTTAATAAAGGATACGACTCCCTAGCCCTTTTAGAGAGACATTGCTTTAGACACCATTTCAGGACATTTCATCCAAGATGTCTCTCATGGATACTCTAATCCCACCCACAGTTCTCTATGTCTTTGAGGTTTGGGGGCCATGCCTACTTGATTGTGATTGGGCCACAATAGAGAGAGTACAACCCCTCCTCTTTCGCATCATCAGATGCAAACAGACAGTACCTAGGTCCATCGTGCTCGCAGAATTTGGTGCTCGACCTTTTCGGCTTGAGGCTATTTTCAGCCTTGTCTCTCTCTTACACCATCTTTGGAGTTTTGCTGACACGTGAAGGGGCATGATCGGTACCCATACTTGGCCTATCTCTCCTCAGAATCCATTGCCTTAGCCAACCCTTCGGATCACTCCAAATGTTGGTTTGCGGGTGTTGCAGATCTTTTAGCATTCGTTGGTATTGCGATGGACCGACTTCCTCCTTTTGGGTATTCCTTGAATGCGCCTGGCTGTCTCTTACCTACTAGACAAAAGCTGAACAAAATCACTAAAGATGACGTTCATAGACAGTTTGTGCAAATCATTTGGATCAACCCTCCTGGAGGGTTACGTCCCAAGATGGCCTTCTACACTACGCATTTCTTGGATTTGAGGGATGGTCTCATTGTTCGACCCACTTACACATTCCGCCATTGGGCACATGCTCTTTGTATTTCGTTATGCTAGTCCAGAGTGGGATCTCATCGTCTCTGGGTAGAGACAGATCACCAGCTCGACTGGTCAGACAGGATTTGCCAGGCTTGTCACCTTCGAGAGGTTGAGATCGAGGAGCACTTCATCTTTCGGTGTTCTATTTACTACAAGATTCGTGGGAGGTTTCATTATCTTTTTCAAGGATCTTCTTCTCAATGAGCTCTAGACTTTGACTAGATTCTTCAGATACCCTGATTAGAGATGTCTAGCCTTATACTTACAGGAGGCCCTTCGGCTTCGCTCCGTCACCCTTCAACAACATTCTTAGTTGAGACTAGGCTCTATTTAGAGTATTACCTCCTTCTTTCCAGTGCTTCCTTCCTCTAGAGGCACGAAGAGATAGACAGATGGTGGCACAAACTTTGATCGTTCAGTTATGACACGCCAATCCACCTCTACCTCCACCCAACACTGGCGGCGGGGATAGTCCCGGCCCCATCGTGACAGATGGCTAACTTCTTCCAGGTTGCAGCATCCAGTACCCTCCTCCAGGCAGTGGCGCACGCCTCATTGTTGTTCTTCTACTAGTTGTTCCTCTAGACAAAATACTATTTTGAGTTTCCTTCAGTTGGCTTCGGGGTTGGATGGTAGGAGAGATACTTCCAGTGCTTCCTGTGGCCCATGATAGTTTTACCATCACCATTTTCGGATCACAGTTCTTGGATCCACTCTCCTTTAGATCAGCTCTCTTCATATATCTCCTTGTATATATTTTCCTTCGAGACTGGCTCTTCTCTTATAGAACTAGGGTTTGTTTGGGTTCTTCCTTTTATCTTTTTATAGGAGCTACTTTTATGCTCCCACTTTGTATTGTTACTTGGTACTACACAGGCCCATTGACATACTTTTGTGGTCATTTGTTGGACATTAATAAATTTATCTTATCTTATCTTATTATCTAAATATGTGTGGTGGATTCCTTTAAATTCGTATGGACTCGTACGATGTTTTTCTTCAAAAATCAAACTGACCCAAAACTGTATGGGAGTGCTGTGTGAATCTGTATGATGACTGCACTTTTATGCGACCTGAACGACTCTAAGAAACTGTATTCTGCTGGTGCCTTCAATTCAAAATTTTCTACTCTATAATATTATTCCTCAGACGATCACTGGACAGGCCAGTCCCACGGGCCTTCACTCACTTTCAACCTTGGTTTCTTCACAAATCAAACTGACCCAAAACTGTATGGGAGTGCTGTGTGAATCTGTATGATGACTGCAATTTTATGCGACCTGAATGACTCTAAGAAACTGTATGGTGCTGGGGCCTTCAATTCAAATATTTATACTCCATAATATAGTTCCCCAGATGATCACTGGACAGGCTAGTCCCTAGGGCCTTCACTCGCTTTCAGCCTTGGTTTCTTCACACCTTGGCTTTGATACTATATCGGGGAAATAAACTAGAAGAGGAGAGAGAATCACACAGTTGGAAGAGAGAATCATCAAATATTTATTCATTCAACTTAGAATTGCTCTTCTTACATTTATACAAGTGAAGAGGGAATAAGTTGCATAAAAAACTTCCCATTAATTAATTTATTATATTAAATTACTTTAATATACTTTTATTTACATAAAGTAAAAACCTATATTTTAAAGAACCACCATAATAAGTATTAATTACACTAACAAAAACAACCCCTAAAATGGGTGAAATATCTCTGGATGAGAAGAGTACACCATTGGATTTACAATGGCAGCCTTGGTTATCATTTCAACCTACAGAAAAGAAGATAATGGTATCATAAATCTGTCATGAGCCCTTTCCCCCTTGCCTACAAAAACATTGTACTTGGCCTATAGGGGTTTTCACCTCCAATTGAATCCACCTCTAGAAAGTGATAGCTCTTCTCTTTTTATAGCTTTGTCTTGAAATCCTAGGGTGATGCCAATAATTCGAAAATAATAAGATAGTTCCTATCCTCAATTTGCTCCATAATATCATTGAAAGGTATGTTGGAATCTTCCCTAGGGAGGGGCCTCCTCAATAAGTGTGCAACTATCCTTCTTATAGGGTTTGAAAGGGCTTATGTCCACTTGGCATCTCATTAAACCAAATTCTCCTTTAGGCGTTGCTTTGACCCTTGCTTTGTGGTGTGAAAAGGTGCTTGGATGAGGATTTAAGGCTACTTCGAATCTCCCAAAGAAGGGCGCCCCAATAGAATATACATTGACATTGTTAAATGTACCAAAATATGACTTTGGACCATTTGGGAAACCCCATGCTGAGTGCTCCTCCATAGTATGTGCAATTGACCTTGTTTGATGTGTCCAAAAGGGTCTTGATATCAATTGTTATCCCTGCAAAACTGGTGCTCCACCTTGAGATAACCTTCTTTGAGGTACATTTATCCCACACATGTTGAGTGCTCCTCTTTGTGGTCATTATGCCCATGTTTCATGCATAAAATGATGACTTTGGGACCTCTTGGAAGCTCACCCATGCTACCTCTCCTCGTGAATGATCCATTTTACAGAAATTGATGTATTATTCCCCTTCTATCATCTTAGAAGCTATAGGCACTCCTCATGAAAGGTATTTTTAACATGTCTTAGGTCTTGTGCAATACTTGTAATTCCATACTTGCATCCTAAAAGCAAGGCGCTCTTCTCATATGCATAGTTTTGTCTTCATCTTAGGATATGTGCATCATGTGAGGTCCATATCTTCAGTCAAGTGTCATAACTTCTCAGAAATAATGTCTTCAAGCTCAATCCATCCACCCCAAGTGTTAGCCTTCAATTCTGCTCATAGCCTACAATTGCAAATGATCTTCAATTTTGTGAAAGGATTCTCCTATTCATGCGCTGCATGTTGATCTTAGGAGCCTTCCTAAGGTAGTAAAATGATCAGTGACTGTACTGAAGCATGCACAATAAAGTTTAAACTGTGCATTTTCAAGTGGTAAAAGACACCACAGTAGAAAATTGTTATTTATTGGGTGTGTTAACCAAAGGAAAGCATATAGGTTGGTGGATCCTTGCACAAATGAGGTTGTTGTGAGCAAAGGTGTGATAATCGATGAAAGGTTAGATTTGAATCAGTGTAAGGTTGACAAATCAACAAACGGGCAAGGAATACAAGTAGAGAAGGTTGAGCAGTGATGTGCATTTACCACGAGAGACAGGGATGCCAAGAATGCTTCAAGAGAAGCAAGAAGAGTCGGTGGTTGAGAAGGTGGGGCATATGAGAAAGAAGTGGAGATCCTTGCTCATATGAAGTTGTTTTGCGAGCAAAGATGTGAAAACCAATGGAACTTTAGACTTGAACTAGATTGGTGATGGCTGGCTTGAGGTCGATAAATCAATGAACCTACAAGGGAGAGAAGGGAAAAAGGTTGAGCAGTGACAATGTGATGTTGTGCATGTAGCTTGACAGGCAGGAGTTGCTAAGAGTACTTAGGAGAAGTGAGAGAATTTGCTGGTTCAGAAGGTGGGCAGATGAGAAAGGAGAGGAGATCCCACATTCTAGTGATGGAGGAAAAAGTGGAAAGCTTGGAGATGTGAAGAAAAAAGAGTTTCCACATTCGAGTGATGGAGGAGGTGGAATGCTAGATAGTGAAGGTGAGCAATTTATATATATTCAACAATTTTTTGAATTGATGTATGCTGAGTTATCTGCTTGTTCAAGTGGTATTGGATTCCAGGTTGATGTAGAAGAAGAATGTAGGAAGGCATTCATTGTTCCTATAATGAAGTTAGAGGAGCTGGATGTATCAGGATCAGTCTCAACAGTGGAAAAACAATATGATTGGTGGATGGATGTAAAGGGGCCACACGATCAACAATAGAAGAATGTGGATCAGTCATAGGATATTGTTGATTAGTGACAGGAATTATAGTTTGTAGGGCTGGCAGAGACCATCTATATATTAATATTATGGCAGGCTTCAAAGCTTTGGTTTTTTTATTTTTGAAATATTTTCGTACGTATGTGTGGAAAATGAAGACTATGTGAAGCTGAAATCAACTTATGTAGTGTGTTATATGTGCTGAAATTTCAGCCAACATTGATTTTCACCTGATTGAAGAGTCAGTGGTCGATCATGTGGTTGGTGAGGTGTTTTATGTTGTATTAACCATGTTGGGTTGTATGTTGTGCAGTCCACATTTTTGCTCATTTGGTAACAACTTCAAAATCTGATTTTTGGAGTATATTTGAGAGGTAAGTAGTAGACATCTTTGACATGTTTGGTCCAGATAAATTTTCATTTTGGGGTAAACATTTGTTTCCAAATGACCATTAAGGGAGGATATTGGAGTTTTTATTATAATGATCATAGACTTTAATCTCCATATGACCATTAAGGGAGGGCGATGATCATGGACTTTCTTTACGTTGTAATAAAGTGACTTTAGGTATTTAAGTCACCTGTCTTAAATGAAGTTAAGTTAGATTAGGTTAGATTACAGCTTAATTAATGAAGTGGTTATATGGGACTTTGGCAATGTTATATGTAATGACATCCATGGCAATGTTATATGTAATGACATCCACACCATATTGAATATAGAAACAAGTAAATCTTTATCTCTCATTATAGTGTGGCTTACATTTATTGTCTATGGTCTAGCGTTTTTGACAGTTTTAACCTCAATTACTGTTATTGCACTGAGAAAAGTGAGGTGCTCTACAACCTAGGTGGGGTGGGGTGATCCATCAACAGTTTGATTGTGTAATGGTTTATGTATATGTAATGGTGCATTGAAACTAGATAGTGGATTGAGTGTATTGAATCCAGACACCAGTACAGATTCATCATATCTCGAGTTTACACAAATGGCATGTATCAAGTATTGGTATTCAAGTTGTGCAACCTTAATCTTTGCAATTTCAAGATGCATATCGGACCCAGATTTAGATGGGTCTGTGCTAATGATTAGACTTGCCTCAAATTGAAAGCTCGTGGTTTTATTCAAGTGCATGCTAATACAGTCAGCATTAAGTAGCATGCTGAACAAAATGAACACTTTACAAAAGGATGTACAATATTGTGGGAAAACACATAGGACTTCATGAGGAAGGAACTACTTGTCCGCATCAAACAAGGAAAGGATGGCGAGCACTGACCGTAGGGAGGGCGAGGAAGAAAAGTAACTGAAAAACATTGAAGAAATATAAAAAACGAACGTAATAAGATGTGGGGGTCTTCGCAGACCACTAGTAAAGCTAATTACCCCCTTTCGTCCTCTTCCGGTGCACTGAACGTTCACTGGATGATGTAGTAAACACTGTATATGGTGTGAGATCGGGCTTTCCTCAACAAGCAACTATCCAAGGGCATTCTTTTGTAAATTGCACAAATAAATCAAATAGCCCATTCTATTAATATGGAAGTGCTTGCATATGCACCTAACAAACTATGTCTATTATTTCCTCCCAGAAAGCACCCTTATATAGCTTAAAGGCTTATTATTACATTGTTGCCTCCAATGGCATATCGTATTCTCTTGTTATGTTCTATAACCATTGGTAACATCACTGTCTTTGATGCAATCTTCAATTGTGTGTTTGTTATATACACAATGCTTTTTTGGGGTTCATGAGTTCTGCAGTCTTCTTGGGTGAATTGTGTTTGTTGCACTTGTCTGTGTCTTTGATCATGTATTGCAATTCTTTAAGTGTGCAATGGTGCCTCAGCTATGCGATACCTCTTCGCATCATGTCCCTTCAACAATATGCCCTTGTGGATCTTTGAGTCACATGATTCCTCTCTGTTCGCTTCTTGTTTCCGCAACACTTCTCTGTGAGACTTTCTTGTTTCGCAAGGTAGAATTTCTTATGTAGAAAGATCTGTACATGCATCACACATCCTCTATATAAAAAGCTGTTCTGTTGTAGGAAGAGAAGCAGTCTATTTTTTTAATGTAGGTTTTTCATCTTATCTTTTCTCAAGGCCTTTTAAATATTGCATGCTTCTAAGTTCTTTCTTTGTATCTTTGAAGCCACTTGTTAATCCGCTGTCGTGTCTCTCTCTTTCTATCACTGTTTTGTTGCTGCTCTGTTTCTGTTGGCTTCCTTTCTTATTCTATTGCTACCCTCATGATGTTCTTTAACTGCACTTCTGTTGTTCCCCTTTCCACTATTTTGGTGAATGCATATAGGTGTAGTTGTTTAATAAATAAACAAAATAGATTTTTTAGAAAGTAAATGTCTTTTGACTTGACTGTCAAAAACAGCTTTTGAAATGGTCCTCTACAAGAGTCATGCGTCATTGACAACAATTGCATTAAATTTTATGAAACAGAACTTTTGAAAATTGGAACAAGTTCACAGAGGGAGTATATATTCAGCCATATTATATATAAGCTGATCCTTTTTGGGAGGATTGAAAACAGCAAAGAATTCTGAATCTTATTCTTATTTTTCTTTCTATATAGGTTGTTCTTCCCAAAGCTATACTCATAATTTCTTTCTATATAGAAGTCCCTTCTATTAAACTGCCTTTACCCTTCCACTTTTTATGACAGCCATTAAGTCCATTTCAAAATTGAGTCTCAGCATTCAGTGTATTTCTTTATTTGGTTGTATGAAATAACTGGACCTCAACAATGGAAGTATATTCTGGTTTTCTTTGTCAAGTTTACACAGATATTCATGCACCTTTCCTGCACATGGTTTATTGATTCTCAAACTGCATAACCAGCAAATGGCTTTTTGTTGAAAATTCAATGTGTGGGATTTCTCAATGGCTTGTGATCTGGTGCAGTCTTCACCCACAGCCGAAGAGCATGAGTCTTTGTCATCTGGGCAAGGTGTGTCATCTTCAGCCGGGCTTTTAGTTGGGGCATCTTTGGAAACATCTATTCCTGATACATATCGGGCTCCTCCAACGCCATTACCGTTTGATGCAGATATGAGGTACCTTCGGACACCATGTGATGGATCAGGTATGAGAAATGAGAAGAGTTCTGTTCAAAGGGATTCTCAACCACCTAGAGAAAACACGACTGAGGGTGAGGGTGAAGCATTGGCTGCATTTGAAAATTTGAAGAGTACAGACTTTAAAAGTCAAGTGCCAGATGGCAAGCCTAGTTCTCCGGGAATGTGCCAACCATCCAAATTGAGTGAAATTGTTTCTCTAACAGATGAGGAGGATGTTTGCCCAACGTGTCTTGAAGGTAAGCAATAATTCATCATTTCTTAATATTTAATCACTGATGCATTATTCTGAGCATGAAATTAACATGAAATCTTATTGACAAAACTTTTGGCTTATTTTCTTTTTTGTATAACTTATTGCAGTTGTGTTTAAATAGGGTTTGTTTCTTAGAAGTTCTTAGATGTAAGTTACTGCTGGATGTAAATTTCTTCTCAGAAAGAAGCTTAATAGGTAATTCACTAGGAATGCAGCATTATTATTCTTCTGACTGCCAAGCTTCATGCCCGAAATAAATGAAGTATTAAAAGACTGTGGTGTATGGTAGTGGTATAACTCCCTTTTATTGCCATGGATAACTGCAAAGCATCTTTTAGAATCTCCGATCTTTAGACTAAAATGGTTGGTGGCGAATGAAATGTGTTTGTGTAACATGTTATCTTATAAGTTTATAACTTGGAGATTGCTTGAACTTAACATGGTTTACATTCTTGGGTTCTATGGCAATCTATATCGTGTTTCATTAATCATCCTTTATTAGTTGTTCCTCCCCAAAATTAACATCGTTAGATGGGAGAGAGCTATTGGTCCTCTGTAACAAGTGAAGTAATCCTTGATTTGTTTCATTGATACGTTTTCAGGGAATGTGACATGATACTTATTACCTTGGAAAGACAATCCATCTTTTCATAGTTTCATTACAACATGAGTTTGACTTAAAGAAATATAGTTCTCTTGAACAAAGGAAAATAATGGTAATTTTAGAGAAACTTGGGGAGCATGCTTACTACACATTATCATTTAGAAAAATAATTTGCTTTAAAAATATGACGAGTTATCTACTGAGTTACTTTCTATTGTTGCTATTGGTGATGTGTTTTATCAATGTGTCAAGTATAATGTCTCTGACGGGTTCACACATCTTGCACTTGGATGGCTTCTTTCTACAAACAAACCCTTTAAAGGGGGCAATTTCAATTAACTTCTTTTGATTTCTAGTTATCGTGGAAAATATTTTCCTTCATATACATCTGTGTGTGTGTGCGTGTGTGAATTCCCTAATATGGAATGCATGGTCTTTGAAGATAAATAGTTTAGAGTAGTTTTTGTTAATCTCGCAGGAAGTTAAATGAATGCTTAAAGTCCCATTTGTGATGGAAAAAAGGAATGGAAATAATTGTATAATTCAAAGCATCTTGCACTGGATCAAATAGTGCAATCCCCAAGTCTGTAATGTATACATTAGTCTTTTTTGAAGCATCCTTTTATCTGCCAACTTCTAAAAATTTTGGTGTCCCATATAACATTAGAAGGGAATAAATATAGGCCCCATCTATCAGGGGAAGTGAAGGAGCAGATTTTATGTCCCATCTATCAGAAGTGAAGGAACATATTATACTATTGAAAATTTTCTGTCACAAAAGATATCTTTTTGTAAAATCTGTTCCATATCTTTTGCTAAGTTGCATGAAGAAAGAAATCATATTAATGCAATGTTCCACCAAGTTTCCGTGACGTGGGAGTGCAGGAGTGGGGAAACAAACATGGGGGGCTTGTGGAGACCACCCCCAAATTTTAGGAAAATTCATGGGGGATGGTTGGGGACCCTAACATAGGGGCCCCGTCTCCAAAATTATTAAAAATATATAAATCCCAACATTCTAACATAACAATGCCTCATCTCGTCACCATTTAAGTACTAAATACTGATAAAGTTTGTTATCACTCAGGATTCTTCCAAGTTGCGGCAGAAGGGATCACTGAGGTAACTATTTCAACTACACTCTTGTGGATGGAAACTAGCCTTTCCAAACACAGAGAGGGCTGTCTCTCTCACAACTCTTTCAGCATGCAAAAATATCGCTTGAATTGGCTGGTTGTGTATTAATAGTGATGGCTAGACCTTCAAATAAGGGTATTAGGGCTTTCAATTGGTTGGGTTGAGGATAGGTATATCATAGGGCATGGAATCAAACTTTTTAAAGGGTTTCTGTCACAGGTGACCGATAGAACTATAATCTTAAGGACAGAGGCAAGATAAATGAAGTTTTTTCAAGTCAAAGAGATATTTAGCAGATGATAGCAGAAAGGGTAACAAAGTCCATCACAGAATTAGAGCATTACGAATGAATTCTAATTTGCAATTTCAGAAAGAAAGGATGGAGTATCTAACCATATGTATCTGAAGCATCAAACGTTAGACGAATTTCAGATCATGTAATCTTGATTTAGACACTTAGAAGAAGATAGACAATGAGAAATACTACCAGGGAAAACATGCACAGGAATTACAGACACCAAAACATTGACTTCAAGAATCTCTGCTCCAAGATCAAGTCTTCTCATTAATAAAAAGGATGGTTTTCATTACATACTTAGAGTTTTCTTATCTCAAAATCCCAACCTGTGGGTCTTATTCAAAACCTGCCTTTATAGGCTTACAAAAATCAAAATCTTCTCAACTACTTCAGCCATATGGGCTATTTATTAAATTCGCAACTACAACTGTTGGTAATACCTCCGATCTAATTATTATTCTTATGGACTATTTATTAAAAATAAAAGTAAAAAACTGTAAGTGATGTGGTGGTCTTCTTTCCCTAGTTCAAATCAATCCATGCTTCTTGAACTGGAGATGAGCTGGTGGTAGGCCTCAGCATACCGTCAATGTAACTCGAATTGTCAAAACTATCTGTTATCCTTTAGATTGAGCCATTTAAGGCTGATTTGTAGGGATGGACGTATTGTGTCTTTATTTTGCCTTCAGATCGACTCCCAGTCGCGGAACAATTAGTTTATGTAGTCGAATCCTATCAGGAATACTGATCTGATCTGTGTCTATCTTTGTTTCTAATACCTATCCTCTTTCCCTCCTGTTTTGCAATTTATTCTGAAATGCCAACTTCAGTCTGCAATCTGCAATCCGCAAGCCGAAATGCGAGCGTCGGAAAGTCGGAATACTAGATGCACAATTTGAAGAAATCACGCCTCCAACATCCGCAATCCGCAATGCGGGAGTCGGAAGTCGGAACCCCAAATTGACAACTTTGAAGAAATCATGCCTCCGACTTCTACAATCCACAATGTAGGAGTCGGAAGTCAGACCCCCAAATTGACAACTTTGAAGAAATCATGCCTCTGACTTCCGTAATCCGCAATGCGAGAGTCGGAAGTTGGAACCCCAAATTCACCGCTTCGAAGAAATCACGCCTCCGACTTTCGCAATTTGCAATGCGGGAGTCGGAAGTCGGAACCCCAAATTCACAACTTTGAAAGATTTACTCCTCCGCAATCCGCAATCTGAAATGCAGGAGTCGGAAAGTCGGAACCCAAAATTCGTAGCTTTGAAAAATTTCCTCCTCCGCAATCCGCAATCCGAAATGTGGGAGTCGGAAAGTTGGAATCCCGACGCACAACTTTGAAGAAATCATGCCTCCGACTTCCGTAATCCGCAATGCGGGTTCAGAAAGTTAGAACTTCTGCAAAATCGCTCTACGATCGTCGATCTAGCTCTATCTCTAATCTTGACCATTCAATTTCTTAAGAGTGGAAGACCTCCTTTTTATCATTTTTCTCACTGTGGCTTGCTCATCCAGTTGGAAACTGTTAATACTTAGCCATTTTTTGGGAGTTTTTGCTTCTTCTTTTGGAGTAAAAGAGTTAGTGGGTAGGCTTGAGATTTCGGTAGGGGGTGTCTTTTCCTTCCCCCGTGGGAGTTTTCTTAGGGGTGTTAACAAAGTTAATGCAGCTACGAGAACCATTCTCTTGGAGGATGGTACCTTAGTCAGTTAACTAGGGTTCCTGGTCAGTTAACCAGACAGAGTAAGTCCCTAGAAGGTACCCTAGGTCCCATAGCAGTCTACTGGGGTTCTTGGTCTAGGACCAAGTAGGTTGCTACCATGGAAAAGTCCCTAGCATGTGGCTAGGGTCCCTATCTATCTCTAGGGTATCTGTGCTGGGACCAGATAGTTTCTTGGTCACAAGGACCAAGCAGATCCTGTAGGCCGAGACAGAGACATCTTGGTCTGGGACCAGGCAGATTCTTGGTCTAGGACCAAGCAGTTCCTGCAGGTACATACCTGGTCAGTTAACCAGGTGGATCTTGGTCAGTTCACCAAGATGATGATGTTTGATGCCCTCCTCTCCTAGGTCTTCGAGATGGTTGAGTTAGGTTGTTTCATCAAGGGACTGGCCACCCCTTGATGAAGTCACTAGCACTTGACCTCAAGAGCAGTCAGGACGACCATAGGATCACATCATCCAGTGTGGAACTTCCTTATATAGTGTGGACCTTCCTCTTGGAGCACCCCCCCTCCCCACTTCACTCCCAATTCGCGCTCCAAGAGGAATTAGCCTCAGAAGCGCGATTCCTCATCAATTCTTCTTGGGAGCATTTTTGGGAATCGTGCTTCCCTAAAAAAATGCTCCCTGGATTTTTTAGGAGCGCTTAGGGAGCGATGAGGAAGCTTCGTTCCCGAAGCGATTCCTCATCGCTCCCTAAGCGCTCCCTAGTGCAAAAAAACGCTCCCAAAAACGCTTCCTCAGTGCTTCGGCGAGCAAGGGTGCACCATTTGTTTTTTTTTGCTTGTGGAACCAATGCATGGTTCCACTTGGACTTTTTGATTTGCTTAGGGTTAATTTGGGGGATATAAACACTATTTCACTCATTTCCTCTCATTCTATTTTTCATTTCATGCATTTCACTTCTCTTTGCTAGGGTTCTTGAGTGGGTTTGCTAGTTGTTTGAGAGCAAACTTGTGGGAGCTTGGAAGGGAGATTGAAGGATACTGTTTTTGAGAGCTTGGAAGGGAGATTGAAGGCTTCCATAGAGACATTCAACCACCATTGGAGAGCTAAAGAGCTTAGCTCCAAACCCCACTCTTTGTTTGTTTTTGAAAAAATATTTCACTATGTTACAAATTTTAAACCTTGCAATGTTCTCTTCTCCTACTCTTTCCAATTTCTTCTTCTCCATCATTCTATTGCAGGCAACAAGTGATTCTCATTTTGAGTCTAGAAACATGATGGGTATGTGGTTTTGGCTTTTGGTTCCACTTCTTCTCATTATGATGGTGTTGGGAAGTAGATATGGTGGTGGTAGTGATGAGGGGGAAGAGGTAGAGAGTGATACATACCATGGAGAAGAGGAGGACGGGGAAGAGGGTGATGATAATGATGAGCTTGAGAGTGATGAGGGGTAAAAACAAAAAGACACAACACCTTTGTGGAAGTATGTGACAAGGCTTGGGGGAGGGAGAGGGGGTGGAATCACAAAGTTTATATGCCCCCATTGCACTAAAACTTACACTGGTTCATATACTTGGGTGAGAAAGCATTTGTGTGGGATTATGCCATGTGATCAAGGTTAAGCTGTTGGAGTCAAAACCTGTGACAAAGTGCCAACTAAAGAGAGAAACAAATATAAGATGGAAGAAGAGGCCGCTCAAAACACTTCCAAGAGATCAAGGGTTGAATTTGAATCCTCTCACTCAAATAGAATGTTTGGTAGTGGATCATCATCGACTCCATCGGGATCCTCTCCTGGATTCTCGACTATGCGAAGAACATTATCAGATTTCCTTGACATTGGTTGTAGAGATGATATGGATTCAAAAGTTTATAGGTTTCTCTATGCATGTGGTGTGCCATTCAATGTTCTTCGCTCACCTTATTGGCATGAAATGGTACAACCATCAATGGTGCCCCTAAAGGATACAGGAGCCCTAGGTATGACAAAGCCATAACCGTGGGACTTGACAGGGAAAGAGCCAAAATCAATAGTGCTCTTGGAAAGTTTACAAATGATTGGTCCAACTATGGGGTATCCATTGTATCTGATGGGTGGACAAATGTTAAAGGCAAGCCATTGATAAATATTCTTGGCATGTCTTCTAGCGGTGCGATCTTCCTCTCAGCCCATGACTACTCAGATCTCTACAAGACCGGTATTAATATTGCACAACCTTTACTTAAAACCATTCAAGAGATTGGGCCATACAATGTCATTCAAGTCATCACTGATAATGCTGGTAATTGTAAGGCAGCAGGAGCAATCATTGAGGATAAGTATCCCAACATATTTTGGTCAGGGTGTTTGGTTCACACATTGAACCTTTTGATGCATGATATTGTTAAGATGAAGGACCCTAATTACCGATGGCTTGGTGCCTTGTACAAGAGAGGTAAGAAAATGATCAAATTTATTACCAATCATAGCATGGCCCACCACATTTTTCGCAATCACTCTAGGTTGGAGATGTTGAAGATTGCAAAGACTAGATTTGCTAGCTACTACCTCACCTTCAGGAGGCTTTTGAAGGTAAGAGAGGCATTGGCTAGTATTGTCTCAAGTGATCCATGGCAAGAATTAAAAGATAGAGTTGCAAGCGCAACTGATAGACATGACTTTCAGGAGGTGGAGGGCACCGTTCTTGATGGTCAGTTTTGGTCACAGGTTAGGTATGTTCTGCAGTTCACCAAGCCAGTTTATAATATGATTCGTTTTGCAGATATAGATCAACCAGTGATTGGGGAGGTATATGAGCAGATGGATAGCATGCTTGGTCAAATCAAAGACATTGTTGAGTAAAGAGATGCAATTGTATGACCATATTCATAAACATGTGGTGAAAAGGTGGGATAATCTAAATGTTCCACTCCATGCCCTTGCATATGTTCTTACCCCAAAATATTATTCTCCAATTTGGTTGGCCCAACCTGCACCTGGTGTGGAGTTAGGAAAAAACCACACACAGATCCAAATGTGCAAATTGGGTATATGCTTGCATTAGACAAGTTGGTCCTTGATGAGGAGTGTGCTCAAGTACGGAGTGAATTCAACGAATACATCAGTGAGCATGGAGTCTTTGGTACCCTGCATGCAACCAAAGATCGAGATAGATTGGATCCTATCCGTTGGTGGAACATGTATGGCTTTGGAGCCTCATATTTGCATAAATTGGTGGTGAGGGTGCTTTCACAGGTTGTTAATAGTTTTCTGTAGAGAGGTGTTGGAGCTCCTATAGCTTCATCCACAATGTCAAGAGAAACAGTTTGAATGTAGAACGCGCGGAAAGCTTGGTTTATGTGCACTACAACTTGAGTTTGTTGTCCCATTATTGTGAGGTGACCAAGAATGATAGAACATATTTGACTTGGGACAACAATCCAGAGGAGGCTAATGTGGAGGATGGAGCCATAGAATTAGAGCGCTTGGAGGCTGAACTATTGGGTGATCATGATGGTGATCCAATTCATACTACAGAGATGCCACCCCCAAGCAGCAGCAGGTTTCCAGATGCAATATTTTTTCCTTTAGCTTCACAACGTCCAACAATCCCTGGGGGCCATTCATCTTCTTCTCATGTTCCACGATCACTTCCAGAAGCTCCTATTCCACCTAGACCACGAGAAAAGAAATTGGAAGTTTCTCGTGGCAAGCAGAAAGCTTAGTAGATACTAGATAGTATCATAGTACTTTGTATTTCATGTTTATTATGTCCTATTTTGTAAACATTATGGCATACTTTGAACTTTAGTCTTTGACCTTTGAATCTTGAATGGTTGAACCTACCTTTGAAGTTTAAACTTTAAATTTTTGATTGCATCCTACTGCCTACAACTCTTTGGTATTGAATATGATATCATGATGCTTTGTTTCATTTTATGGTTGATGTTATCTGTTAGAGTTTGTTGATGGCAAATATTATATGTTGTTAATGATTGTTGATGATTGATGATTGATCATTTAATGACAATGTTATAAGTTATAGCTCCTAGATGATTGATGTTATATCAATATGTGTACTAAATGGTTATATGAATATCTATGTTTTCATGTTTTCTATAGCTAATTTGGCATAATACATGTTTTTTTTAATATATAGGCATCAAAATATATTAAAATATATATTATATAAAAAACGCTCCCAAAACGGAAGCTTTTGAAAATTTTGCTTTCCGCTCCCACTCCTGCTCCCGCTCTCGCTCCGTGCTCCCAACAATGTAGGTACTATGGAACACTTGTACATTTGAGAGAGAGATGATGGGTTGTATCCCCACCTTGGTTGTACACCCTTGGTCTTCCCACCTTGTTGTTCTTTGTCTTGTGGTTAGAAGGTTGTCTTACCACCTTGTCTTGTGGTTAGAAGGGTTGTCTTCCCACCTTATGGTTACACCTTTGGTCTTGTGGTTTGAGGGGTGTTTACCCATCCTTGATTTATGGTGGTTAGTTTTGTATTAGCCTAGTCTTGTGTTGACCCCTCCTTGTTGGTCCTATGTGCTAGTGCCCCCCCCAAGAGCATGCCTCCCTACCTTTTGACTTTCCCTTGTTACCCACTCATAAAGACACTATAATATTAAGTTATAATTTTATAATGGGTAACTTGCATTATTTAAATAATGTTTTAACCTATTTGTTGGAAACCATAAGTCAATGAAGAATTAGAAGGGATCCTTCTAGAAGCCTCTAAGAGACTATAAATACAAGTCTAATTCTTCATTTGTACATCATCATTAAGACATAACTCAACTATGATTTGCTTTGTATTGCTCTAGGGTATATGGCACTTCAATTGTGGATGACATCAAGGGTTTAAGGAGACTGTTGCTGCTGCTGCTAGGGTTTGATTTTTGTACTGTCCACATGTTGAAGTTGTTGCCCATTTTAAAGTCTGCTTGTGGTTTGATCTGCTGCCTCTATGAACCGATTTGCTACCTTGTGGACTGCTTGGTTACGGTCGCTGCCCTTGTGATTTGTTTTGCTTCCTCATGGACTCTTTTTGGATAGGCCGCTTGCCTTGTGGACTTTTCTGCTCCCTTACGTGGATTGTTTTGCCTGTCTTTGAGCAGGCCGTAGCCTTAGGGCTGCTTGTGGGTTGTCTTGGAGAGGGTCACAACCTGTTTGTGGGCTGATAGAGCAGGTCGCAACCTGTATAAGGGATGCTAGAGTGGGTCGCAGCCTCTAAGGCTTCCTATGGACTGTCTAGAGAGGGCCGTAGACTTAGGGATTCTTGCTACCCCCATCCATGGACTTAGGACTTCCTGCTAACCCAATTAGGGACTGTTTTGTGGGCTTCCTCTTGTATTTTGTGGAGGCCGCTACCCCCTATGGATTGATTTAGGGTTGACTGTTATCTTTTGTAGAGGTCGCTGCCTGTTGAGGCCTTGTTGTGGATTAGATCTACTGTGTTAAGATTTGTTTGAGTTAGATCTATTGTGTCTAGGGATGCTTTTGGTCACTTGTGGAGGTCACTGCCTGTTGGAATAATGGTTGGGTCAGATCTACTGTGATTTGAGGTCCCTCTTCCTGGCTTTTCCCGATTGAGCAACTTTATCGTAATATACCAACCAAACTTAAATTGAGTTGTTCCTTCGCCTGCTTTTTAGTTGGTTAGACCAAAATCCCTCCATTGTGATCAAGTGCGTGGATGAAGAATGCCTATCTGGAAGTAGAGACCCCAACCTTGTATCGACTCCAACTCGTAGGTTGAAGACAACAAAAATTCGCTCTCCCTAATGAAATGATCATTTGATTACTGGCTACGAGAGATAAATAGTTTTAATATTATTTAACGATGCGTGCTAAAGCTAGTAAAAGTTAATAATGAGGCCAGTGACGAGTGGAAATAATCTATCTACTATAAATTGTAGATTTTTTTGAGTTTTAATGCTTGTTGGTTTATGTTAACTTTTTAGTGTTTTTCACCTTCAGCTGGTTATGCATAGGATGAAAGCTACTTATGAAAATTACTGTAACAATTAAACACGCAGGAAAAACACTATAACAGGCTGAAAACAAATATTTAAACACATGCACACCATAAAATGATAGACTCAGATTTTTCGGCAACTGTGCCCTGGAAAAACCCCCATGGGGAAAACCAGTAAGAGAGAGAGAGATTTATTATTTCTTCAGCAAAATTAAGGTACAGTAGTACAGTGAAAAATACAACTTATCTCCACCAATCTATGCACCCAGCAGGCTGTCTCGAAAACTGTGTCAAGTCACCTCGATTTCTGTGCACAATATATTAGCCTCGAAATCTGTGTCACTGCCTCGAAAACTGTGCAGAAAGTACAGTTCGTACAGGACTATACGACCCTCGATTTTTGTGCCTTAGACTGTCTCGAAAATCGTGCAGGATATCACCTTGGTTTCTGTGCTGAGTTCCTCGATTTCTGTGCGTGAAAACTGCCTGAAAAACACGTGCTGTTTCTCGATATGCATGCCCAGAAATTTACACTGAAAAACGTGCCCAGAAAACCGTACTGTACAGTGCCTAGGGATGCGTGCAACTGCTGTACGGTTCCTTGAAAAGCGTGCAGTACAGAACAACAATAAATGCTGCTGTACGGTCTTTCCTTCTTGGTAATCGTGCTGATAATAAATGCTCCCACACTGTCTCGAAGTGCGTGCCCTCTCTACAAAATCGTGCTGCTGTTAGCTTCCTCGATTTCTGTGCACACCCTCTCCTTGGAAATCGTGCCCTTACTCTCTCTCTTCTTCCTGTCTTCACTTCAATCACAAAAGTGAGCTCTAAAGCCTCCCTCATGCTTTTTGTCTAACCCTAAGTGAGATCTAATCCGACGGTGGAGAAAGATCCAATCCAATGGATAAGAATCAATGAGAGTAAAAATCACTTTAATTTAAATCACTTAAATAAATATTTACTCACCCACTTAACTTTAGTAAAAAGTGACATTAATGTTATAAAGTCTCATTAAGTGACATTTAATGTGAGGGTCACCTTTTTCCCCCTTATAAGTGACATTAGGCAATTGTCACTTGAGGAACACTTCCCTAGGTACAAAACTAACACTCCCTCTTATCGTGGAAGGTGTTCCGCACCACTCCTAACTTATCTCTGAAGAAGCCAAACTTCCCCCTCCCCAAAGACTTCGTCAAGATATCTGCTACTTGCTCATCAGTGGAAATATACTGCAACTCAACTGCCCCTCTCTGGACGTAGTCCCGGATGAAATGGTACCTAATCTCAATGTGCTTCGACCTGTCATTGAACACTGGATTCTCAGAGAGCTGAATGCAACTTTGATTGTCACAATAGATCACCGTAGGTCTAAGCTGCTAATCAAATAAATCTACCAATAACTTACGAAGCCACAGTGCTTCTCAAGTCGCCTGACTAGATGCCATATACTCAGCCTCGGCAGAACTCAATGCAACGGACTTCTGTTTCTGACTGAACCACGACACTGCTGCCGAGCCCAATCTGAAACAACAACCGGAAGTGCTCTTTCGATCCCTCACACAACTTGCCCAGTCTGAATCTGTTAACCCAACCAAGCTGACTCCACTCGAACCCTTGTAGTCCAGACCATAATCCACTGTACCTGCTAGGTATCTCAATACGTGCTTTGCGGCAGTCCAATGCACACTCCTAGGCTCCACCATGAACTGGCTAAGAGTGTTAACCGCAAAACACAAGTCTGGCCTGGTGTTGACCAGATACATCAACAATCCAACGAGCTGACGATAGAGTGTGGGATCCACCAACTTACCCTCTGAAGCATGAAGTTGCTTCAAGTTGGTGATCATAGGTGTAGACATAGGCCTGTAGTCCTCCATCCGAAATCTCTTCAGAATATCAACTGCATACTTCCACTGTCCAAGGAAAATATGTCCAGGCTCCTGCCAAACCTCCATCCCCAAATAGTAATGCATCAGCTCAATATCAGTCATCTCATACTCAGCTGCAAGGTCTCTCTTGCAATGTGCAATGAGACGCTCATCTCCAGTGATAAATAAGTCATCAACATATAACAGAAGAATGAGATGATCTCCACCAACCACAATGTAGTAAAGGTTGGGATCAACCTCACTCTTCTGAAATCCCATCGAAGTCAAATATGCGTCGATCCTGGAGTACCAAGCTCTAGGAGCTTGCTTCAGTCCGTACAAGGCTTTCGTAAGCCTGCACACATGAGAATCTCTCCCATGAAAATCTCGAATCCCTGTGGCTGCTCTAAATACACCTCCTCCTGCAGAAGACCATTGAGAAATGCGGTCTTCACATCCATCTGGTGGATCTTCCAACCCATCTCTGCTGCTATAGATATCACTGCTTTGATGGAAGAATACCGAGCAACTGGAGCAAATGTCTCATCATAGTCAACTCCCTCAACCTGTGAGAACCCCCTAGCCACAAACCGAGCCTTGAATTTCTCCACACTGCCATCTGCAGCATGCTTGATCTTGTAGAGCCACTTGGAAGTCACCACTGACTTCCCTTCAGGTCTCGGCACAATCTCCCAAGCATCATTCTTCATGATGGAATGGTACTCTTCCATCATGGCATCTCTCCATACCTGATGCTGAGAAGCCTCCTCAAATGTGGAAGGCGCAGAGTCACGAAGACTTGCAACAAGGGCCATCCCATATCTGTCTGGCTCAACTACTGACCTGATCGCCTCCTGAGGTCTAGCAAAGGCTTCTGCTTCCTTCAAGGTGTCCTGAAACCACTTAGGCTTCCTCTTCCTTGAAGGCTCCTCCCAAACTGGTCTATCCTCATCCGAGGAACTCCCAGAAGCAGAAGGTCCAACACCCCGAGGACCAGTGACTGATGAACTAGTCCCTGAAGACCCTGTAAGCTGTGAACCTAAACCTGTACATGTACCTAAACCTGTCCCTGAAGTACCTGTCACCTGAACCATTGATCCTGTAGAAGTTGTGCCTATACCCTGTGATCCAGTCACTCCAGAAACTTGTATTGAAGAAGCCTTTGTCAGCTGAGGTGTGGGAGCTGATGGCTCCCGCTGCTCCATCTCTCTCGACTTCCTGAAGGCCCTCTCCTCATCAAACTTCACCTCCCGCCTCACTACAACTCTCTTCTGGCCAGGAATGTAAAGTCGATATGCTTTCGAAGTCTCATCGTAACCCACAAAGATACCTCTCTTTGCAGTGGGCTCAAATTTCGTCCTCTTCTCAGAAGGGATGTGAGAGTAAGTCAGAGAACCAAATATCCGAAAGTGGCTCACCTCAGGCGTCTTGCCTAAATACATCTCCTCTGGAGTCATCCTCCCCAAAGCACGGTGATGACTCCTGTTCTGCAGATACACTGCAGTGTTGCATGACTCTGCCCATAGAAAGAATGGTAACCCCTGATCATGAAGCATGGCTCTCGCTGCTCCCATGATCGACATGTTCTTTCTCTCAGCTACTCCATTCTGCTTAGGAGTGTAGGGAACTGTCAGTTGTCTCTGTATACCCTCCTGACTGCAAAAAGCATTGAACTCCTTGGAGGTATACTCACCCCCATTGTCTGATCTCAACATCCGGATCTTCCTCCCCGTCTGCTTGTCCACAAGGGCTTTGAACCCTTGGAAGACACTCAACACTAATGGGGATTTCTTGCTCCTCAAGAAGTAGATCCAGGTCTTCCTGGAGTAGTCATCAATGAAGCTAATTTAGTACTCGTGACTAGTCAAAGATACTGAAGACATAGGACCGCAAATGTTAGAATGGATCAAGTCAAGCACTCCTGCTGCTCTCGTGTCACTGCTTGGAAAAACAGTCTTGGTGTACTTTCCCAAAGCACACCCCCTGCACACATCACTCTGCTCAGTGCTGAACTCGGGTAAACCTGTAACCATGCTCCTCAACAATCTCAGAGCTGGGTGATGTAGGTGGGCCATCCTCCTGTGCCATAGCTCACATAGCTCACTGCTGCTACTGTGTGCTAGAGCATGCTGCAGCTGAAACAATAGCTTGTACAGCTTTCCATATCTAATCCCAATGTCCATGGGAGTAGATACACCTGTAATCCTGGGGAAAACCTGTACTCTCCCATTTGAGAAACACACCCCAAAACCCCTGTCCTCAATAGTGGAAACTGAAACAAGGTTCTTCTTCAGCTCAGGGACATACAACACATCCCTCAGAATCATGGGACTCATAGACTCCCTCTGAAATGTAATGGTTCCCTGACCAACTGCTCTAACAATGGTATTGTCACCAAGTACCACCTCCACATCTCTAACTGTCTGTGATAACTCGGAGAACAACTCTCGAGCACCTGTCATGTGTCTTGAGGTTCCGTTGTCAATGTACCACGTACTAGTGGTGGATGGACCTGTCTGATGGCCTGCCAACAATGAATGTTCACTCTCCATATCCATATCTGTGCTGGTGGCTAAAGAGACTCTCTCTCTCTCTCAATCTGTCCAGCATATAGGGAAAACTCCCTCTGAAACCTGTCACCAAAATCATCAACCTCTGCTGAGGCTACTGTCTGCTGTTACTGTCCCTTCTTCTTCTTCTTGCTTGGACACTGTGATGCATAGTGCCCAAACGCCTGACAACAACAGCACTTGATTTTACTCAAGTCCTTCTTCTGTCCACCCTGCGGTTGCTGCTGCTGGTGCCTCTTGGCCCCACCCTTCTTGGGACCCTTCTTCTTCTTCCCCTTGGCTGTCAAAGCCACGTTCTCCTCATCTACCCCACCCTGTGATGAACTGCCCTGTACGAGACCTCTCCTGGTCTCCTCCTGCACAAAGTCATCCCACAGTCTCTCCCAAGACGGTAGGTTCTCTCTACCCACTATGGTCTGCACAAATGCACTCCAGGACTTTGAAGCCCCATTCACTGCTGTACGTACAAGCTCAGTAGCAGATACCACTTCACCAACCGCTGCCAGTTCATCCCGAACTGCAGAAATCCTACTGAGGTATGCTGTGACTCCCTCTCCTCCATTCATCTTTATACTCTTGAGTTTCTCTTTGAGAACCATCTTTCTGTTCTCATTGGAACTCTCATATAAACTGGTCAAGGCACTCCACATCTCATGTGCCCTAGTCTTCCCAGAAATGTGAGGGATTATGTGGTCTTTAACTGCGTCAAGGATAATCCTCCTAGCCTTACAGTCCTTCTTGTTGAAGGCTGATAGAGCTGCTGCATCTGTACCATCTGGAATGACAACCGGGTTGGCTGTAGTACTTTTAATCACCTCCACCCATAGTTCATTCTCCTCCAAAATCAATAAAATTCTGGCCTTCCATGGCACAAAATTCTCTATCCCATTCAACCTATCCTCCAACCTCAGACTTGTAGCCATCTCAACTTCAACCCAACAGGATGCTGATCACTAACAGAAGAAAATCACAAAATTTCTGAGTTCTGGAAATTTTTGTGTGCTGCAAAAAATATTACCGTTTTCTGCCCCCTCGCTCTGATACCATGTTGATTTTTCTAAGTTTTACTGCTTGCTGGTTTATGTTAACTTTTTGTGTTTTTCACCTTCAGCCGGTTATGCATAGGCTGAAAGCTACTTATGAAAATTACTGTAACAATTAAACACGCAGGAAAAACACTATAACAGGCTGAAAACAAGTATTTAAACACATGCACACCATAAAATGATAGACTCAGATTTTTCGGCAACTGTGCCCCACGGGGAAAACCGGTAAGAGAGAGAGAGATTTATTATTTCTTTAGCAAAATTAAAGTACAGCAGTACAGTGAAAAATACAACTTATCTCCACCAATCTATGCACCCAGCAGGCTGTCTCGAAAACTGTGTCAAGTCACCTCGATTTCTGTGCACAATATATCAGCCTCGAAATCTGCGTCACTGCCTCAAAAATTGTGCAGAAAGCAGACCTCGAAAACTGTGTAGAAAGTACAGTCTGTACAGGACTGTACGACCCTTGATTTCTGTGCCTTAGACTGTCTCGAAAACTGTGTAGGGGATCACCTCAGTTTCTGTGCTGAGTTCCTCGATTTCTGTGCCTGAAAACTGCCTGAAAAACATGTGTTGTTTCTCGATATGCGTGCCCAGAAATTTACACTGAAAAACGTGCCCAGAAAACCGTACTGTACAGTGCCTAGGGATGCGTGCAGTTGCTATACAGTTCCTTGAAAAGCATGCAGTACAGAACAACAATAAATGCTGCTGTGCGGTCTTTCCTTCTTGGTAATCGTGCTGATAATAAATGCTCCCAAACTGTCTCGAAGTGCGTGCCCTCTCTAGAAAATCGTGCTGTTGTTAGCTTCCTCGATTTCTGTGCACACCCTCTCCTTGGAAATCGTGCCCTTGCTCTCTCTCTTCTTCCTGTCTTCACTTCAATCACAAAAGTGAGCTCTAAAGCCTCCCTCATGCTTTTTGTCTAACCCTAAGTGAGATCTAATCCGACGGTGGAGAAAGATCCAATCCAATGGATAAGAATCAATGAGAGTAAAAATCACTTTAATTTACATCACTTAAATAAGTATTTACTCACCCACTTAACTTTAGCAAAAAGTGACTTTAATGTTATAAAGTCTCATTAAGTGACATTTAATGTAAGGGTCACCTTTTTCCCCCTTCTAAGTGACATTAGGCAATTGTCACTTGGAGAACACTTCCTTAGGTACAAAACTAACATAAATCCTACACAATATTTCACGTAACAATCCTTCACTATGAGCACATAAAAATCCTTCACTACTCTATCTCCATGCATGAATTTTGATTCTAAAATGCACTTTGACTATTATAGAATTGCTAACTTTTATATAGAAAATATAAGATGCACTTTACTATAACCAAGCCATTCATTTATTACCACAGCAAGCAGAATCATTCCTAATTACAAACTGAAGGAAAGCACTCTACTATATTATAATATGCATCTCTACTATACTATACAATGCATCATGGAATCTAGGAATCATAACATCTTGGTTCTAGCATCAAGATTTGTTTGGGTCAGATCTACTGTGTCTAGGGCTGCCTTTGGTCACATGTGGAGGTCACTTCCCGTTGGAACCATGTTTGGGTCAGATCTACTGTGATTTGAGGTCTGATATCTTGTTGGGTGACTGTCTGGGCTGCTACTGTGATTTGAGGCCTGTCATGACCTGCAGGTGACCACCACTGCTTTGTTTAAGGTTTGTTAGAGCTACCACTTTGGATCGTGCTTTGAGGCCGCCCTTGTGTCCTTCTCTCTTTGACTGTCTTAGTTAATGTGCTCGGTCTGATCTTGGAGAAACCTATCCTACAACCTCTTCTCTCTCTCTCTCTCTCTCTCTCTCTCTCAGGTATGTACAAACCCCCTCAGGTAAGGGTCATCTTTGTTCCAGTTGTGACTTTCCTCTGAGAGGCACAATCTGTTCTGAAAGTTAAATTTCCGAGTATAAGGAAGGTCTCAATTCACCTAGTAAGTTATCAGACTTCCTCTTTTTGTATTTTGAGTTAGATCTACTACTGCTGTTATAATTTTGTCTAAATAATCTTACTACTATTGCTTCTTTGTTGGTTATTGTTATTGTATGCTTCAACTTTAATACAAGGACGTTTGGGAGTGTTAAAGTTGAAAGAGATGAAAATTATGTTTTAATTTATCTTGCCTTGTTACAACTGTACTATTTTGTTTCTAGTACTAGTTTTGAAATTTATTTTTTGCATTAAAGTATAAATTTTTTAATTTTCTGCTTCTAACCCTAACCTAACCCTAATTTTAACAAATACTAAATTCGTCATTGTGCAATGTAAACACGATTGTTGATATGATTTATCATATTTCAGTATTTGACTTTCACATATTGGGATCTTATTCATCAATAACACCTTGGTGTCCGCCTCCTCTAGGCTCTAGCCCTTGCCTCTACCTCGAATCTTGAAGTTGATCCTCCAAAGACATTAGTGAACACCCTACAATTTTGATGAAACCTCCTAATCCAAACTTTAAAATAAGGTAGAAAATTCAAAAAGCTTCTCATGCTTAATAAATGATTTTTCTCGAGGAAGGGTACATTTTTATTAAGGTCGTGATAGAGAAGTTCAACAATCAGCACCACCAATATCAAGGTACGTAGAGGGGTTGATGTGTTTGATTAAATGCCAATCCCATACCCTCATACCTGATATAATCTAGTGGAAATGTTGCAATCATGAAATCGTGAATACTGTTAAGCTTATTGAATTCTGAATGGGATCTAAAATTCTACTTTTTGCATATGAAATCCGATGAGGTTGGAACCACTCTCAAACATCCTGGAACGATTAATGGTAATGTTAAAAATTTCAGTAAAATGATAGAAAATGAAAGATAAGGAGAATGTCACTTTTACTTTATGTATTTAATATTACCAGTTAATGTTAGATAATTCAACGAATACCAATGCTTGAAATCATACATACTAAATCATAAATCAGGTTCTATATATAAGTAGATTTTTTTGTATTTTACAAAAAAAATACAAAAATCAGGAAGGGGCGTCTAACGTCCAACTCCCAGACGACATCCTTTTTTTGAAACATCTGCCATGCGTTTCCCCATGTTTCTCCAAATTGGGGATGTGGGGAAACGTTTCCCTAGGTGCCCCCACTTTCCGATGGCGTGGGGAGTGAGGGGGAAATGCCCTTGACCCTGGGGGACGCGTTCCCGTGTAACATTGTATTAATGTACAAAGATGACTAAAATAGGTCATTGGGCCAAGAAGTACATGTGAGAGTGCCAAAGGAAATTCCTAGGTTCAAAATGAAATAGGATTAGAGATATAGAGTACAGAGGGGTAAGCCCTAGAAAAGAAATAGAAATAGGTCCTACACTATGCAAGAAATAAATCACTACTTTGCACTAGCTAGTCCCATCATTGTCAATCATTGTGAAGGTGCCCATATAAACTTGGAGAATGTCTTTCAGGAATGGCCGATATTGAGTGGCCTAGTTTGGATAATTTTGGACACCAAATCCAATGAGAGAAACTTAGTGATGGGCTCCTTGCTACTCAATTCAGATTGGAGGAAAGTACCACTCCATGGTTGGGCATTGGAATTTGTATGTCTTGGTGATTGCATGGTAGATGTGGGTGCTTTCTAAAATAATCAGGGGACATTGTCTCGCTAACCTACTACTCCTTGGGCCCATGGTTGTGTTAGATTTTCAGGTTACTATGAAAATATTTACACCATGTTTGGGGATGCTTCATGAGATTTGGGGTACATGGTGTGCCCATGGGTGTGTTATATTTTTGGGTTACTATGGAATTGTTTACACCGTGTCTGGAGTGCTTCATGAGATTTGGGGTACATGGTGTATGATCATCCCTTGGATAGTTTGAGATGGATTATAGCATGGGAGATGGTCCATGATGGATATGCATAGTGAGATTGCTTGCTTAGTGGATGGTTGACCTCATGATGATGTTGGCTTGGTGTTCTTCCCTTCGACGTTGGAGTTCTCTTGCTTGATTGGTGGATGCCCTTCATGATGGACACATGGAGGAACCACTTGCTTGGAGAGTGCCCCATTTGGGATGAGGAGTGTTTTTCATCATAGAGGAGGGATTTGAGTCCTAGATGGCATGTCGCAACTTGGATTCTTTTTTTTTAAACCATGGGAACAGCAACCTCCCAAGGGTATATCCAACAGCCCGCAACAGATATACCAGAAACTTGCGACACAGCAGGGGTCGAGTCGTTCCGAGACCCTTTATCCTAGGGGAGAGCCTCTATCTTAGGGGTCGCCTACCCTTCAAGCCTTGTCACAACGGGCCAATGAGCAACCCTACCTCCCGCCAGTTTTGAACCTGTGACCTCCACGGAGATAACACATGTTCTTAACCATTAGGCCCACGCAGGTGCTCATGTGGCAACTTGGATTCTTGTTTGGAGGATTGGAGATGGTTTAGGGGTGCCTAGGGATTTGATAGTGTTCTTGCAAGGGGTAATTGACCTAGTGGAGTACATTCCTTAGGAGGATCAATGGAGTCCATGGAGGTTTGTGATGGAGAAGTTTGGACTTGCCTTGCATAGCTACATCACCTTGGAGACATTTTTGTGTACGACATCATCTAGAGCATGACAAATGTAATTTAGAGTGGACGTCTCACTTATGTTGGTCTACAAGGGCTTATGTAGGTTGCTTGTAACGGATTGTGCCTACATAGTATTGTTGGCCTCCTTTACCTCTCATATAAATAGAGAAAGGAGAGTGTCATTCCGTTAATGGCTTGTGCCCACATAGATAGTCAGCCTCCTTTACCTATCTTATAAATAGATTATGGAGAGTTTTTGCATTCATATCATCATTTGTACTCTTTTCTTGTACTTGGCTTCTTGGAGGAAGTCACTAGGGTTTTCTCATGAACCCTAGGAAGAGTTCTGAAGTCTAGAGGACATGTCTTTGTTGGAACTTGATTCTAGTGTCTAGGGTTTGCTCTTGTGAAGAAGAAGACGTTGCAGATGATCATATCACTTGTGTGCTCATTCTTACTCACTCTTGTATAGAGATGTGACCTAGAAGAGGAGTGCAGTTGTCCTCTCTCTCTCTCTTGGAGTCTTCACTTGTACTTGTATTCTCTCTCTCTTGAGGTATTCTCTCTCTCTTGAGGCACTAGGGTTTCTTGGTCTTCTTGGAGCATCTTGGAATTATAGGGTTAGGCTTTGTCACTTGGAGATTGGCGATTAGGGTTTTGAGAGAAAACCCTAGGGTGGATTTGTGAAGAAGTGAAGAGAAAGACATCTTGCCTCGGAGGATGTGTTGGAGAGATTCTTGCAAATTGGATATTATCGATTGAGCTAGGGTTTGATGATTTACCCTAGCTAGGGCTTATTGGATAGTTGAGTTTTTGTATTAGCTTTGAGAGAAGGCTACAATATGTACTTGTACATGATTTTGAGCTTATATATGAAGTTACAAGCTGTTCATATCTTGTGCATTTTCCAGATTTAAATTTCAGCTATATATGACATGTTCTTTATCCATTGCTATTTACAGCCATTGCTATTTACAGCTGTTTATGTCTTGTTGATTTGACATACGTAAAAGGTCAAATTGTTAAGTGTATTAACATCTAATGAAGAAGATAAGGGGCTGATTTTACTGTTGTTATACTGCTGTAAAAGTACATTTTCAGATCTGGTTATTGGCTGATAAGTTGCCATAGAAGGGGCTGAAAGTTATCTCATTGTTTGGTATCTTTTCTCCTTGAATTGCCATGAACCACGGGGCTGTTTAAAGTGAATTATTGTGATCTCTCTGCTGCTGTTTAATTCTTTAATTTACAACAGTCCTAAGGCTGAAAATTCTAAGTGTAGGATCTGGGAAACCTTTTGGGAAGGTGAAATTTCAATTTTGCATTAATTGCCAAATTGCACGAAATTCAACAGGTTGGAGTATGTGGAAGGTGCTTGAAGTCTTCACTTTAATTTTTAACATTGAACGGTCACATTGTCACAATCAGAGCAATGGGCTATTCTAAGCACAACTTTCCAAAGGTTTGTGAGGAAGGAAAGAAATTGGGATAACATTTACACAAGGAGAAATAACATGGAAGGAATCATTCACATAGAATCATTACAGATTTCATTAATGTGGGCTACTTCTCATTATTGAAATTTCAGAATACACATGCATTTTAATTATCTCAGCCTTAATTAGTTAACCCTTTCTCAGCTCTCATGTAGACTTTCACTGCCTCTTACAAATTAGACAACCCCAATTGTGCATCTCCTCTGCACATGCTTTGCTCACATGAACCATTCTCCTTGGCTTTTAGATTCAATCTTTCCAGAAACGTTTTCCTTCTCCTCTGGTAACATGACTTCTTCCAACTTCTTGAAACCAACTTCAAGCCACGCAATCTGGCTTGAACATGTTATCCACTCGAATTCACACCCTTCAAGATAAATTCTTAAAGGTCTAGGTAGGGGCTTATTGATTGAAACAAGAGGGAGGCCAATGTCACCACACCAAACCCTCGTCTGCTCTTTAGGTTGGCTCTTCTCCAACTCAAGGGAGGCTTCCCTAGGATAGGATTACTAAAGCTTGCAATTGGGTTCAAGGTGAAATGAAGAGATAGCTTTAGCAAAATGGGTTATGATAGTAAATAATAAATAAAGATGAATGGATGGGAGACTAGTGTCTTATCCATTTTGCAAATAGGGTCTAAAGGTCAATGTGAAGCATTTAAAGGTAATATTAGGACTCAGGAGGATTAGGGCAGCAAGTTTACATATCTCCTAGTCGCTCTCTAATGGTTGTACTAATTTCAGAACTCTACGAAGGCAAATACTAGATTAGATACTTTCAAATGATTTTGGAAGGATAATTGCCATGTAAGTGAGTATATAACCAAGAGTTGATATACATACTACAACCTAAACTTCCAATTGACAACCATCACATAGAAAAATAAAAGCTTACTTTGTTAGCTCCAAATCATTATCAATTGAAGATCTCTTCCATATGTAAAACATGAGGAGCACATTGCCTTTCAAGAAACACTATAATTCACCATCCAAATGAACCAATAGATATTTGACTAGGCTCAATGGGAATTCTCCCCAAATCCAACCATGAAAATAAATGAGGAAGGGCTACTCTTTATATTAGTGTAACAATTAACAATTAATTATAAAAAAAAGGTTCATGTTTTATAGAGCAGAGAAGTGGCAGATACTGGACGAAGAATTGAGGGGGTGAGTGGGGTCCATGAGGTTTATCAAGAAGGGCAATCCCCTCCTTTTCCATCCATGGTTGGACTGTGGCCCAGTTTTACAGGATTATTTTCCTAATTATTTTGGCTTGTGTGGTGAGGTTTTGCTTGCTTGCTTGGATTGCCATAAGTGTTTGAAGTGTTGGTGAAAGTTTAACGATAACACTATGCCTTTGTTCTTAATATCAGAAAAATCAAGGACGACTTGCAAAGATAAAGCTTATTTTATTCTTATTTTGGGTTAATACTTTGTTGTAGCCATCTTTCTTTTTTTCCTCCTAAGTTTGATACATCCTTGCAGTTCTGATCACCTGAATACACTATTTAGTTTTTTAAATAGAGTAATTAATTCCTGCGTTTAATCATTATTAAGTTGCATTCTTTCTTGGCTTTTGGTATTCATGACAGGAAGCTTCATGTTTGTCTGGCTGTTTTCAAATTAGTGCCTCTCCTTTATGGGTGTATCGAGCTTTTATCATTCACCCGTAATCTTTGAACGTGTGATTAGCTAATATTTGAACTTGATGTCTTATGGCAGGATACGATAAGGAGAATCCCAGGATACTTACAAAATGTCAACACCATTTTCATCTTGCATGTATCCTTGAGTGGATGGAAAGAAGTGATAACTGCCCCGTATGTTATCAGGTTATTCTTTACCTTTGCCTACTCTAAATACATGAATTATCTGTTAGTCATACCTGCAGCTTGAAATCGAGGGTTCAATAATTTGTTTGCAATTTTTAAGACAAAGGATCACATCTCTCTCTCTCTTTCTCTCTCCATGCCATGTAGCGAGTCATTACAACTTTGTCTATATATGATATTGCAACATTTATTGCATGTGAAGAGCAGAATTTACAACTTCCTAGGTTCTATTTAACAGATGCAGTGAAAAACTACACAATTGTGAAATTCGATTATTTAGTTGTACATCAAGGGGGCTTCTTTATTTTTGGTTTTTTCTGTTGTTAGCTGATCATTCTTAACGTTATTTAATTTGAAAGGCACTTAATGCGATCACATTTTTGCATATTGAGATTCATTAGTTGTGCTGTTGGTGTCTTATTGCTTGGTCTTTTTCTTAATTTACTGTGTTGCACAAGTTTCCGGAACACAGGCACAGGAGTTCAGACCTGCTGGAAGCTTAGCCCAAATTTGCAGGAAACTGCAGGTTGAGAGTGGCAACAATGTATATGAAAAAATATAAAAGATGTAGAAAAAATATCCAAAAACTTAAAAGTAGGGAAAATAGGGCAATTAAAAAAAACATGATATATATTTTGCTAGTATTATATATTAATACCATTCATGATTTTACACATCTGCAATTACATTCTTAACTATACCAGCATAGATCCATATTAACCTGGATCTAACAAACACCTAGAGGGAGGGATCAAATGAAATAGAGACTTAATTCTTGGTGCATGTTAGATCCATATTAACCTGGATCTAATAAACACCTAGAGGGAGGGATCAAATGAAATAGAGACTTAAGTCTTGGGGATCAAGTGAAAAAGAGACTTAATTATTGGTGAATAAAGGTATCTGGTTAAGATGGATCTATTCTGGTTTATTTTATTATAGATTTTTATAATTATTATGGTATCTTATTTATAGTTTTTTATTAGTATGGTCTTTTTTTATGCACGTTTCAATTTAGTTTACCTTTGGATCAAAGGGATAAATGAAATAGAAACGCAATTGTCTCAGTGCTTAAAGATCCGTTCACCTTTGGATCAAAGGGATCAAATGAAATAGAAACGCAATTGTCTCGGTGCTTAAAGATCTAGTTTACCTTTGAATCAAAGGGATTAAATGAAATAGAAATACAATTGTCTCGGAGTTTAAATATATGTGGTTAAATTCTGGTTAATTTTGTTATAGATTTTTATAATTACTCATTATATCTTTGTTTTAGTTTTTTATTATAATGGTCAAATTTTTTAATTTTCATTTTTACACTTCAATTTTTTTTTTAAATTTTAGTTTATTAAAGTTACATACATGACACATCTCTACCTGAGCTGTAGATGCGCATCGCTACTCTGGGTGCAAACACATCTACCTGAGCTGTAGATGCATCTTGCTACTCTTAGTGCAAGCAGGGTTTTGTGCAACTCTTATATATATTCTGCTTTATATCAGAACTTGAAATATAACTACTTTCAAGTTTCCAATAAAGAATTCAGAAAACCGAAAGCTCAAAATAAGAGAATAATTTAATAACTGTCAAGACACTAAATCTGGTAAGTATATCTATGTATAAGTTAATTGCATCGACTAACCCTATCTAATGTTTTGTATGAAAAGGAACTAGAGTTGCTCGAGTTTTCCTTGTAGAAATGCTTCACACACTAAAGTTAAGTCTGCAAATGAACCTACTCTGCACATAGATCTTTGATCGTATGAAATGTTTTTGCTGTAACATGGTAAAATATTATCCAAACTTACAACTTGAAAATTTAAAAACAAAACGTTAACTGGGAAAATTAAAAACAAAGTAATGTGTCTCAGCATTCTATGACTGAAAATTTCTAAACCAGGAAAGTGCAAGTCAAGATGTGTATATACCTGTGAATTGTTGATTAACAATTTAACTCCTCAGGTTATCTTGACGCACACTCTCACATTGCAAGGTTCCCCCAACATCTGGAGATCCACCAAGAATTATCACGTTTGAAGTATATTTTTATTCGGGTTTTAGAATGGGAAAGGCTCTAAAGTCCAAATTTCTCTGTGAGTCTTGTCAGAATGTTATTATTGAAAACTGCCACAAAAGCGTTGGTGATGATTGCATAGCAAGCACTCTCAGTATAGATTCTAGAATGGCATATGCTCGGCCATCCGTAAACAATGTTTTCGCAGCATTGCTGGCCTTGCAGCCTTGTTTCTTTAAGACATGAAACAATTGTAGATTGCTGATTGCAACCTTGTAGATTGAAAGAAAACTTTCCCAAAAATCGACATAAGGGAGGCAGCAACATTGTTTCAGATTTTTTTAAGACCATTTCTATCCCACCTTACTCTTCTTTCGAAGAAAAAAGATTCCATATGGTAATTTTTTTTAATTACTAGAATCATGATTAGGGTTATTAGGCCTTGTTGTCCACGTGGTCAGGAATGTCAGCGGGGCTCAGTCTGTTGAGGATTGTCTCCTCGATCGGCTGTGAACTTTTGTGTCTTCCTGACTGGATGGAACATCTTGGGAATGCCCTCGGGAGTGGCTCGGCCCTACCCCGAAGCTCCCGGAACATTCTGGGATTTCTCCTGCCCAAAACAGAACATTTCGTTCCACCTTCCAAGATCCAAGGAACGGGGAAATTCTGAGAATGGGTTTCCCAGCATCAGCATCAGTATCTTTACAAAGTATAGAATACAAACGTACGTTTATATCTATTATGTGCAAATTCCAAGATGTAACCAATTGTTTGTAAGATTATTATACATTTGGGGAGGTCGATTGGCATTCTCATGCAAATTTACTCTTCGTACTGAAGGAGGTCTTTTCTATTTGAAAATTCACCCAGAGTTGACAATACGATACTATTTTCTGAGCATGTATTTTGGCATCATGTGTGTCCTAGAAATTTTGATGTTGGATCTCTCCATGCTCCATCTCTGGTCCATATCAGCCTGCCATCGAAAATATTAAATAATGAATTCAGTAAATTAAATGAGATTATTTTCTTTGTTCAGAAGTGTTTTGCTACTGTGGTTGAGAACAGTAGAGCAAGACCAGTATCCTTTTCGTTGGGTGAAGAGGTTCGCATTTTTGCTTATTCAGATTTTCTGTTATTATTCCAATTCTGCATTTAATTTCCTTATCTGGAAGTTTGGTGTTTTCTATTTGCCTTCATTCTCAAAATGTTTCGTTCCAATTGATCTTAATTATCTTTCTAGCAGCACCGTCACGGAGTTTGAAGAATGAATTATGGATGGCCTTTTTGATTGGGTTGCGGCATAGCATCTTTTTGATGCATTTTGAGTTTATCTACTTACATTTTTTTTTTGTTTCGTTCTGTGACTACAGGAAATGATATTCAATGAAACCCCTTGAGGTCTGATATTTTTGGGCACGTTTTAAGGCTTGAAAAGTTAATTTCCATATTCAGATGTACATGCATTTATACTGATCTGAAGCTATGGCAGGAAACATTCCAGGTTATTCTCTCATAACCTTTGGAAATTAAAACAATTGGTAAGTTGGCAACACATTTAACTTGTATAACTGACAGACCAGTTTCCTTTGCAAGAAACTTGATGTTTCTCTAAGGTCCTGGTTGCTTTGTCTGTCTATATAAAGAATTTTATTGGTAATTCAGAGCGAATGTTATTCTTGTCTATTGTATAGATAAGAAGATATATCGGTCTCAACTGGTTCATGTGTAGTGGGATATTGAATATTCCTGTAATTGGGATTCTGTTATTCACAAATCCACAAATTGAGTCTGTCTGTGGTCCATATTGTTTATTGAGCTATTGTGTTATTGAAAGATTCTTGAATTACGCCTTTGATTTGAGGTGGTCTCGTTAAGGCCCAAGATGTATGGCTTGGGTTTTAATCACCCATTACCAGGGAAAATTCTCTTAATACAGAGGTCCTCCTATTTAAGGAGTTAGCTGTCTTTGAAAAATGTTACCAGGAAGTCCAGACAGCAGTTGATAATAATTGCTTCTGGTAAATAAATAACTGTTGCAGGTCTGATCGACCTCTTGTAAATTCATTGTAATTGATCTTATTTTATCTTAATATATTTGATTTGAATAAAATTTCACTCAGGTTCCCATCTTGGATATTTATCTATCCTGTCCTGAATGTAGTAAAAACATTGAAGCAGGAAACTAAAAGGAATCTATCAAACAATTCTTGGGGAAGAATGGCCCAAGATACCTCCCAGGATTTTATCTCTCTGTATGTTCCCTGGACTTCGGGTGAAACAGGTAAGCCCAGGTGATGACAAGTTTATTCGTACCATATCATATAACAATTTTGATTGTTGCATGACAGCATGTCGTGTCGCAAAGGCATATCCTGAATGGTTGCAAAAATATTTGTATGCTGTTCATGTTTCATTTTTTTCCATAAATACATGTAAAATGCGCTGAACTGAAAATGTTCAGCAATAACAGTGCATGTTCGTTTTTTCCCAATCATTATGGTTACCAGGTTTCTTGATGCAATAACGTTTTAGCAGTCTGAGTACTCTTGTTAAAAGACTCTGTGGCCGAGAGCATATGTTAGATTTTAAGATAACAGTATAATTAAACTTTATTTGCTGTGGAAACAAATAAGGATCACTGAAAGAATAACCATGCACAGAAATACAATAGACAGATTTCTTGATGCAATAGTGTTTTAGCAGTCTGAGTACTCTTGTTAAAAGACTCTGTGGCCAAGAACATATGTTAGATTTTAAGATAGCAGTATAATTAAACTTTATTTGCAGTGGAAACAAATAAGGATCACTGAAAGAATAACTATGCACAGTTTCCAAATAAGGATCACTGAAAGAATAACCATGCACAGAAATACAATAGACAGATTTCTCCTGGTACTTTATTTGCAGTGAAAACAAATAAGGATCACTGAAAGAATAACCATGCACAGAAATATAATAGATAGATTTCTCCTGGGAAACCACGAGGGAGAAAACCCAGCAACCTTTTCTTAATCAGAGATTTCAGTTCAAGATATAAGTACAATCAGATATAAGAGTGATCTGATACAAGAGAGATCACATAGAAGAATAACCCAAAGAAAGAACCCCAGAAAATAGCCTTCTCCTTTGCTTGGTGTAGAAATAAATGAGGCGGACTCTATTTATACCTGTTATGTTTACCTTTTCACTTTCCTGCTGGGCCGACTTGTCCACTTAGTTTCGGGTCGACTTGCCTTTTGTGCACAATAATAATAATAATAATTATTCTTCTTTGGGGCCAACTTCATGAGGAGACCTCACGCAGCTACAATCACCAACAGAATATTTCTACTTCATGAGGAGACCTCACGCAGCTACAATCACCAACAGAATATTTCTATGGAAGGGATGGCATTAAACTGTATCATCATGTATGACTACAGCTGATCAGTGTTAAAAGAAAAACGAAAAGAAATTAGATGAAGAGGATATTTAGCTGTTCTCTCCAGGGCATTTGGTGAAGCCTTTGAACTCTTGGCTTATTACCATTATTTAATGTTGCAAATCTGGACAAAGCTACATAAGAGGTTGGATCCATGTCAGGTCTTTGTTTCTTAACTCTCTAAAAATGCATGGGTAGTCAGGATTAAAAAACAGTACCAAAATGATGAACAGGTCTTTGTTTCATAACTCTCTAAAAATGGATGGGTATTCAGGATGCAAAAAACAGTACCAAAATGATGAACGCCCGTGGCAGATTTTCTCGACCCATACAAAATAATATCCACCATCCAATCGTTGTGCTATGGTTATTGGGAGAGATGTTGAGAGTGGGCCGAGCGCGATGGTGATGTTTTGGAAAAGATTACAATTTTTTAAGGTCAAGGCACTGTTTTTTTGACATATCGTTTCCATGGAGTGGTAGAGCTTTTTTAATTAACTAGCATAGCCACTTAACTTGTGGTCGGTGAATATCGATAGGCCATAAGTCAAGTGCCATGAATAAGTTATCTGTTGTTTTTCATGCATAGTTGTAATCACTCGTTCTCTATGTCTTAGCTACCTGTTATCATTTGTCTTCTTTTAGTTAAAATGGTTGTCTGCCACTGTCAGTTATCCATGTATCAGTTACCAGTGATTTTTTATTTTGATTTTTTTAATTGTTTATTTCAAATTTGGAATGACGCCTATAAAATCTACTATCTGGACAGTACACTTATCTCATCCTCCTGCAATCTAAGAAAAACACACTTGTTACCCTACCCCAAATTCTAAGATATAAACACCCATATGTGTAATTACCAAATTATAGTTTTAATGGGTATTTAATTTTGCCTATACACGGTTTGACAATTATAAGTACTGGTTTTATCACAAGTAAAATTAGTGACTTTATTTAATATTCTAAAATAATTCAAAACTAAAACTTAACCTATTACATTAAAAGTAAAATTGGTCATTCCTAAACATTAGGATGGGTTGAGTGTGTTTGTAAAAAACATGACAAAACTGTTAGCATTATAAGTAGTACCATGTGGGATGATTGGATTGTATTTTTGGTTATTAAATAAATATGATTTTATTGATATTCTAAAATAAATAAATGTTTTTATTATTATAAGTCGTACCATTATACGTATTACCATGTGGGATGATTGGATTATATTTATTTTTGGTTATTAAATAAATATGATTTTATTGATATTCTAAAATAAATAAATGTTTTTACAGTCAGTTGGATTGTATTTTTGGTTATTAAATATTTATAGTGATTTTATTGATATTTTAAAATAAATAAATGATTTTTTAGGCAGTTGGATTGTATTTTTGGTTATTAAATATCTATAGTGATTTTATTGATATTCTAAAATAAATAAATGGTTTTTAAGGCAGTTAATCAGAGCATTATAAAATTGGATCCATTATTAGGTAAACTATTGACCTTGATGTTACCATCCTTGTCAAAATATGTATCAAATGCACATTTCTTGGCCTCATCAATTTCAGATGACAAATTGACATTAAGTGGTGTTAACTATGACCTTGACGTTACCAACCTTTTCAAAATGCATCAAATTTTGGTTTTGTCAAATTCAGATGACAAATTCACATTGACGTTAACTGTGACCTTGACCTTGCATACCTTTACAAAATGTATCAAATTTACATGATTTAAGGACAAACCTTTTCAAAATGTATCAAATTTACAGAATTTAAGGACACTATGATGATGAGGTTCTAATCCTTGTTTTTCAGAAGGTGTTGATTTGTCTATCCTAATTATTTAGATATAATAATAGTTTAGATATTCTATTATGACTAAAACCTCTTAATTAAGGATGCTATTGATATCATTTCCAAACTTTTCTTGAAATGATCAACTGTTAATGTATGCACTGAATTCATTTGAGTAAATTCTATAAGAAAATTGAAGGTATTGAGATGGGTTTCCTTTTCTTGTGTCATAATTGATCTATACATGGAATGTTTTGAGAAAAATGAATTTATTTGAGTAAATTCTATAAGAAAATTGAAGTTGAGACGGGTTTCCTTTTCTTGTGTCATAATCGATCTATACATGGAATGTTTTGAGAAAAAAAGATAGCAATTCTTTAAAACAATACTTGTTAGCATTCATATGCCATGACGTACATGTGATTGGCTCTACCAACCAATATATATATATATATATATATATATATATATGAACCATCTCAATGATATATTTCAAGGTATCTAATAAACTATGTAGATTGAAAATGACTACAATCCTAGACATTTTTGTTCTCAAAGAAATGGATGGTTTCAAAGAAATCAATGATATATCTTTAAGGTATCTAATAGACTATGCAAATTGAAAATGACCACAATCCTAGATGTCTTTGTTCTCAAGGAAATGGATGGTTTCAAAGAAATGAATTGTTTCTTATTCCATCAATATGAGAAAACACAATAGATATCTTCTTACTTAGTGTTACCCCACCAAGCTTAAAATGTTCACCTTGGGCATCATAGCAAAACATAAATTGGTAAATATCTTCCTACCCAATGTTACCACCAGTTAGCTTAAGAAGTCATTTTTCTTACTTTAAACACTAGAGGTCTTTCTATATATGATATAAGCCACATTGACTCGACTAAGAAATTACTCATCTCTTGAAAGCCCTTTAAAACAATAACTAATCAATTAAGAATAATTTTTCATATAGTTGAACGATGTCATGACTCAAGTCCCATCTTAGCAACGTTTTACCACCTACCTTTCATAGAGTGGAGTTGGCATGGATGAAATCTCCAATCTTTTTTAGGAAAGAACATCAAAATCATATTCAAAAGTTGCTTAACAAAACATTTTCAACAATGCAAAAAGATAAATGGGTCACTTTCAAGGAATTTATAAAATTCCATGTTCATATGGAGCCCCATACATAAGTGAAACATGTTTCATAAGTGCTAGAATGCAAGAGCATATTGTTGAGATAAACCATAATTGTATCACAAAATTAGGCTTTTTTGAACATTCCAATCAGTAACAAGAGCATATTGTGAAGATAAATCATAATTGCATCACAAAATTAGTTTTGTTAAACATTCCAATTACACTAAACCCTAGATATGTTGATTTTTGATAGGGTTAGGGTTTGATGCAGAAGAATAACAATTCAATATACTTCAATGCAAAAATACATTTAATAAACAAGTACTGAAACTAAATATGAAATAGCACAACAGTAACTTCTAATGTAATTTTCATCTCTTTCAACTTCACACCTTTAACACGACCAATTTGGTCACCGTGTTAAAGTAATCTTCAATAACATGTAATCAATAATAATAGGTGAAAATACTTACCTGGGTGTGAAACCTTTCCTGTAAATACTCAGAAAATGTTACTTTCAGAAAAGGGACTGTGCCTCTTAGAGGCCAGTCAATAGGAACTAGCTGACCCTACAAGAGGGTAAAACAAACCACAGAGAGAGAGATGACAGGGTTGAGTTACAATCAATCAGAAGTGGTCAAAGATAGTCAAAAACACATTGGTAGTACCAAGACTCAAAAAAAAATCTAATCCAAAACTCAACACAAAATGTAATCCAACAAATAATTCATAACGCATAAAATCTAAATTTAAATACCAACACAAGTCTCAATAGACTAAACCAGGTTTAGGGCATCACAGAAAAAACAAGGAGCAGAATCCAACAAGTTATGGCCTTCAAATTAGTTCTAAAACAGACTGGCTAATCGTTATAAAAAATAGAGAGGATCCCAAGGCTCACGACCTCCAACAAATTAAACTTTCAGGCTTCACGACCTCCATAGAAAAATACATCCAATAGACAAGAAGTCTTATGGCCTTCACCAGTAGAAGGATCTAGATTTTAAGACTGATTCTTAAGGTCTAGCAGAAGTGAAGGAGATCTGAGCTAAGCACCAATAGATCGAGCCAAAAAACCAGCAGATCAGATCATCAGATCCTCTCATAAATGGATCAGGTAGATCAAACTTAATAAAAGCAGATTGGATTTCCACAAAAATCCTAGGTGAGCAAAACAAGAAGTTAACAACAACTGTCACGACCTCCTTTAGTCAAGTTATTAGTCAATAAAAATAGATTATATTTCAGCATAGAACAAACCTTGAATGATCACAAACATAAAAGAAAAAAGAAGAAGATATGAACCTGACAAGCAGGTGGGTGGCAATCAAACTCAGCAATTGAGATAATGTTAACGTCAAGCAGATGAAGGAGCAGACCCGAATTAGATGAAAGATGATTTATGAAGAAGACAAGTCTTCAATATATATAGAAGTAAGATCTTTTAGAAAGGTCAATAAAATAACCTTTTAGGAATCCATAGAAATAGGAAGTACCACTTTAAAAATAAAAAGTAAAATATAAATAAAATAAAAATAAAAAAATAAAAATAAAGGAGTCACATTATAAATCATAAGTAGGGTATTAGGGTCATATAATTAAATAGGTGACGGTACAAGTACCAATATATGGTACAAGTCAAAATCATACAAACAAGAGTGGGTAGCTTGATCCATAATCCCTAGGACCACAACGGGGTGTGCCTCAAATATCGACAAACAAACATAGTATACCCATAAGACCAAAACATCAAAAATAAAAAAATAACTTAAGGTGGGTATGATGAATATGTCTATGGATGTCATTGATGATAACATTAATGACAAGGTAAAATGTGTGGATGGATTGAAGTGATACCCTGGACAAAGACAAAGTGGACAAAGTGCTGGGTTTGGCACACCTAATGAGCCAAATGACCCATACTGTGGTCATTTGGAATTGGGCCTAATACCCTAGAAAAGGATGATGTGGGCATGTCTCTTGGGGTCATACGAGCAAGACAAAGGCAAGATGAACAAGATGGACAAGTACAAGCAAAGATGACATGTTAATATGCCAAGCAAGCATAAGCTTGCGGGCATGAGAAGACAAGGAAGGCATTGAATGGAAAGCACATGGCACACATGACATGGAGAACACATGGCTAATGCTTGACAAGTGGAAGCAAGTATGAGCATGACAAGTGGCAGCATGGAAGACTAGGCAAAGCTAGAAACAAGCAAGAGGTTGTAGACATGACTTAGCAAGCACAAGTGAAGAATGTTGAAGGAAAAGGTAAACAAGGCTAAAAGAAAACTAGTGCGGGCATCTCTTAAAGTCCCTGCGGGCATCAAAGATCACTCATATAAATCCTAGTGCAGACATACTTAACCAAACCTGCGGGCATATTAAGTCACCATTGCGGGCATGTTAAATGAAGTAGTGCTGGCATCCTTGATAAAGTGGACATGAAGGTCTTGCGGGCATGAAGAGTTGATGAGGTGGCTAAGAAATCCAAATATATATTTGTATATATTTATAATTGTTGAACATGGAAACCAAAATTAACTTGATGCTGGACAAGTCGACTTCCAAAAGGTTAAGAAAATAAAAATACTCAAATAAATTAAAATGATGAAGTCGGCATCCACAAAATTCAAAAAATGAAATGGATTAAAAAATATACTAATTGTATTTGTTTTGACAAGTTGGCTCAGCCATAGAAGACAACTTTTATTAAATAAAAAAAAGGAGGAGATATATAATACAAGTTGGCTCAGTTGGAATTATTTTTCGTGGATCTATATAAATACACTGTAAAAACGTTATTTTTAGTGGAGAATTTCGGACAGCTCTGTGTAATTTTGGGACAGTGGAGCTCTATACAAATTCGGGGGACAGTGAGGAATTTCAGTGGTACAGTGGAGGAGCAATTCGGTGGTTAGGTTCAGGTGTGAGGACCATGTGATGGTAGCAGCAGGAGCAACATAATGAACTATTTCTATCTTTGATTTTCTGGGTCCCACTAGTCAACAACATGATGAAGACATGAGTTCTGGGCAGTAGTATGACATGGACAGTGGTGCATGATGATATTGTTTTCTGAGACAACTTGATGTGAAGATTGTAATGACATGAATAGAATCATAATGTATATGCTAGTCATAACCAGGATGATATGCTGAATTTGTGAACATGCTGATGACATGGACAAAATTGTGATAGACCAACATAACAGAATGATGTGGTGAATTTGGTGTGGTTGTGTTTTGAGAGGAGATTTGGTGTAATTTGGGAGACATAAGGAGCTCTAATCTCGTGGGGACTAAGGATAGTTCGGTGGTAGCAGGAGCAACATCACAGAGAGCAGAAATAAAGTTTTTACCTTCTATTTTCTGGGTTCAACTGAGGCAACAATTTGATGAAGTCATGAATAAGAGTGCTCAACATAAAGACCAAGACATGTGGACATGATCTTCGACCTGACAGGACAGAGATGGTTAAGGACAAAACAATGACATGGTGAAGGACACGAAGCTTAACATTATGCTGAAGATGTTTATGTACTGCTGATGCTGATAATATTGATGCACAGATTACTGAGTATATGCATGGACAAGATAGTTAGAATGTATTTGGTTTGTTCTTGAGCAACATGAAGAATTTGGACAGAAGTATGAGTACATGCTAAAGATGAGTGTATAAATAGAACGAAGACTTTCTCATTGGAATTTTATGATGTATGTGTCTGTGGCAGACTTTGGAAGACTTTGATATATCAATTGTAATATGCAATTTGAAATTTGTAAAGGGAGGTAGGGTGGAGCTGGGGAAAGACTAATTAGTCTTTTGGCAAGTTGCAGCTTGCCTGATATTGTAACATCTCAGTCAGTTGCAACTGACTGAACCATTCTGGTGGGTAGTGCCACCTTATGGGTTGTAGCCCATATTGGAGATTGTAGTCTCCATTTATACAAAACTTACGAAGCTTATATCTCGTCTCTTGTACAATGTGTTGAAGTATTTATGTTGATAATATATTGATGAATATAATATAGAAGTGAATGTGTAAATGATGATATGAAATTGTGATTAAAGTTGAAATTGAATAAAGTGTAGGCTCACTGATTCACCCCCCCCTCTCAGTGAGCGGTTGTGTCTAACAATAGGTATCAGAGTAGGCCTTCTACAGAAGCCTAACAAGCTTGAAGGAAATCAGTAGACACAAGTGAAGGAAATCCATGGAGGAAATCCTTCTATTATTCAATGAATCAAGTTATGAATTTTGGAGCTTCAAAATGAAGTATTACTGACAAGGACAAGGGGTTGACATCTGGAAATCAGTTGAAGGAGAAACAACTAAGAACCCACAAGAAAGCAATGAAAATGCACTAAGGTTGATCATGAGGAGCTTGCCTCAATCAGAGAAGGAAAGGTTGAATCTTGGAAGGTACACTTCAACCAAAGATCTTTGGACCACTCTTAAAGGTGAGAACAAAAGGAAGGCTCAAAATATTGACAAAGAAAAGGGAGTTAAGATATTTGAAGATGAAAATCAAGAAGAGAAGAATGCTCAAGCATCGAGCACTAGTGAAGGTAAGAACTCTTCTATTTGCAATAAATATGAAAATAATGAAGTTTCTCTAGTTAAGGTTAAAGAAGATGAGTTGTCAAAACTCAAAGAGGCATTTGCAAAAACTCTATTGGATAAGGATGTAAAATCCAATATAAGGCTTAAGAAGAAGATTATGGGAGCATTTGAAAAATACCAAGAGGACACAAAAACTCTATTCATGAGCTTGAAGGTAAAAAACAAAGACTAGCAAAGTGAGTTAGAAGATAAAAAACTTGAGGTCAAAAGGTTGAAGGATGAACTAGCGACAATCTAGAAGAAGACAAAATTGGCCTTGGGTATAAAAAGGTAGAAGACAATCTAGAAGAAGACAAGTGGTCTCCAAAGACTCCAGAAGCTGGTCCATCAATGACCAAGGATACATCCCATGTACCTGCTCATGACAAAGAAGAAGTTGGAAGATCTCAAATGACTCATGAAGCTGCTCCCACTCATCAAAGCTATTCATTTGGAAGAAGAAGGACAACTCCAAGATGGAGCCAAACATCAAGGTATGAAAACAGATTTAATGGCTATTGCTTTTTTTGTTCAAACTTTGGTCACAAAGCAATGGATTGTGCATATGGAAGAAGGAATGTTGAAAGTCAAAATGTCAAGATAAGATGCTGGATGTGCGATCAAATTGGACACATAGCAGCCAACTATCACACATTAAAATGCTTCACATGTGGAGGTGTTGGGCATAAAGCCCAAGTTTGTGCAAGTCCAAGAAGACCATTCATGAGGAGATTAACATACAACTCACCAAGCAAAGCAAATGAAGAAGATGGAACAAGTTATGAAAAGATTGAGATCAAGAAGAAAGTGTGGGTGAAGAAAAATGAAAATGGCTGCCATAGGGAAAGCCAAATTTGAGGTCTTCTAAAGATCTTGGACATACCTTGAGTTCATGATGTTGGAGGTCAAACTCAAAGGAAAATGGTGGGTTCTCCAAGAACAAACAGGTCCTATGATCGAATTATTGACATTGACAATTGGTGTGATAGGAGGAATATGAAATAGTGATGCATGCTTACCTTTTGTGAATTTACTAAATGTTTGGTTGACCCATACAGTATAGTATCCAATGAACTTTGGTAATGCAAGAAGCATGCACCATGGCAGTATGCTGAGGCAGTATGACATACTAAGGAGAACAAAAATACCCACATGATGAAGATATTGGACAAACCGTGGAGCTAACAACAAGATTACAATCCTAGGGCATTACAAACTGTGGCACATACTCCAAAGCATGAGTTTGCAGATTGAGAACAATCTTGGCACACCTTCTAAGGCTTGGTGTGAGTCAAGAACAAACCTTAAAATCTGACTTATGAAGCATCATTCGATCCACAGATCTGAAGTTCTTTTTGAAAGATTGTTTGGACATTGAACATGATATGCAATGATTGGATCAGTTTCTTGACATCTTCAACAATCCTTTGGTAATTGAAATAAGCAACATATGATTAAGCAACATGGGGGAGCATCCAATCAACTGCAGAAGTCATATGAATATTGCTAATCTCGGATCTGAGCAGTATGGTGACTGAAGGGTAAGGTACCCTATTAAAAAAAAAAAAAATACATGTACATCTCATTACACATTTTCTGAGCATGTCTATACTGAATATAAAAGAAAGACATCTACAGAATGTGAATATGGGCATGCATGATTCCACTGCAGATTTCAAAGAAAAAAAAATTCGGGCATACAATCACAGTGAAGTGAAGATGGAAGACAAAGGTAAACGATGAATGCTCTAGCCAGCTGAAGAATTAATTTTTTTTTTTTGGGCAGAAATATAGGGGCAGCAAGCACATACATTGACATAAAGTCTGAAGATACAGAAGCACGCATACTCATTGACTCAAATGTTACTGATCATATGAGCACCCTATAGGCTGAGATAGTTGGTGACTCAAGCTTGGAGTGTTCCTACAACCATCTACTAAACAATGATGATATTACAATAGCCATCTAATGAAAACAATTCAGCACTAAACATCCACAAAGTTTTGGAAGAAGATGAATTGCTATAGGTTGAGGTTGAATGAATAGAGGAGGTTCTTACATTTTTTTTTGATTGTTTTTACAAGATTTCCATCTAAAGACAATCAAAGACACTTATGAGCAACAGACTATTTATAAGAGAAGCAAATCCTATCTTTAATAGGGGGAGCATCCAGCCAAATAAAAAGATATGGTGGACATGATCTTGACTGAGAAATGGAATTTCTGATAAGAAAAGTATGATATGTCTGATTTGTTTATAGACAGAAAGGTGATTTGTTGCAGCAGTATAAGCTCAGAGGGAGTAGTTGAAGCAAATGAAGTAGAAGCAACATCATGGTAAAACCTTGTGAAGATATTTGAAGCTACATGAAGACTTTGAACAATCCTATTCTGATGCATCATTTGAAGTTATAAGTTAGTTGAAGTTGATGAGTTAGTGAAAAAGTAAAGATTGGCAAAAGCAAATATGAAGGTTGGTGCCAAATATATTGAAGCATGAATCTCAACATGAAAGGGGGAGTATTTATGCGAAATTTGAAATGACAGTCCTTAGATGAAGTAAAGTGATGTGACCAGTATCTCATGCTCTTACAAGGGTACCAACAACATGTCTATAAGGAGGAATCACTCTTAGCAATTCAACAAGTCTACTTGAAAGGGGGAGAATTTATGTGAAATCTGAAGATGGCAAACTCAGAAAATTATTTCGTAAGAGCTTTCAATGAATACTTTTTGGGGATTGTGAAGCCTTTAATGGATGATCAACCCTTTGTCATTAATGTCAAAGGGGGAGAAGAAGAAGTTGGTTGCCATCAATGAAAAAGGGGGAGATTGATGAATATGTCTATGGTTTTCATTGATGATAACATTAATGACAAAGGTGAAATGTGTGGATGGATTGAAGTGATACCCTAGACAAAGACAAAGTGGACAAAGTGCTGGGCTTTGGCACAACTAAGAGCCAAATGACCCATACTGTGGTCATTTGGAATTGGGCCTAATACCCTAGAAAAGGATGATGTGGGCATGTCTCTTGAGGTCATACGGGCAAGACAAAGGCAAGATGAACAAGATGGACAAGTATAAGCAAAGATGACATGTTAATATGCCAAGCAAGCATAAGCTTGTGGGCATGAGAAGACAAGGAAGACATTGAATGGAAAGCACATGGCACACATGACATGGAGAACACATGGCTAATGCTTGACAAGTGGAAGCAAGTATGAGCATGACAAGTGGCAGCGTGGAGGACTAGGCAAAGCTGAAAACAAGCAAGAGGTTGCAGACATGACTTAGCAAGCACAAGTGAAGAATGTTGAAGGAAAAGGAAAACAAGGCTAAAAGAAAACCAGTGTGGGCATCTCTCCAAGTCCCTGCGGGCATCAATGATCATTCATATAAACCCTAGTGCAGGCATACTTAACCAAACCTGCAGGCATATTAAGTCACCATTGCGGGCACGTTAAATGAAGTAGTGCGGGCATCCTTGATAAAGTGGACATGAAGGTCTTGCGGGCATGAAGAGTTGATGAGGTGGCTAAGAAATCCAAATATATATTTGTATATATTTATAACTATTGAACATGGAAACCAAAATTAACTTGATGCTGGACAAGTCAACTTCCAAAAGGTTAAGAAAATAAAAATACTCAAATAAATTAAAATGATGAAGTCGGTCTCCACAAAATTCAGAAAATGAAATGGATTAAAAAATATACTAATTGTATTTGTTTTGACAAGTCAGCTCAGCCATAGAAGACAACTTTTATTAAATAAAAAAAAGGAGGAGATATATAATGCAAGTCGGCTAAGTTGGAATTATTTTTTGTGGATCTATATAAATACACTGTAAAAACGTTAATTTTAGCTGGAGAATTTCGGACAACTCTGTGTAATTTCGGGATAGTGGAGCTCTATACAAATTCGGGGGACAGTGAGGAATTTCGGTGGTACAGTGGAGGAGCAGTTCGGTGGTTAGGTTAAAGTGTGAGGACAATGTGATGAAAGCAGTAGGAGGAGCATAATGAACTATTTCTATCTTTGATTTTCTGGGTCACACTAGTCAATAGCATGATGAAGACATGAGTTTTGGGTAGTAGTATGACATGGACAGTGGTGCATGATGATATTGTTTTTTGAGACAGCTTGATGTGAAGATTGTAATGACATGAATATAATCATAATGTATATGCTGGTCATAACCAGGATGATATGCTGAATTTGTGAACATGCTAATGACATGGACAAAATTGTGATAGACCAACATAATAGAATGATGTGGTGAATTTGGTGTGGTTGTGTTTTGAGAGGAGATTTGGTGTAATTTGGGAGACATAAGGAGCTCTGATCTCGTGGGGACTAAGGACAGTTCGGTGGTAGCAGGAGCAGCAGCACAGAGAGCATAAATAAAGTTTTTACCTTCTATTTTTTGGGTTCAACTTAGGTAGCAGTTCGATGAAGTCATGAATAAGAGTGCTTAGCATAAAGACCAAGACATGTGGACATGATCTTCGACTTGACAGGACAGAGATGGTTAAGGAAAAAACAATGACATGGTGAAGGACACGAAGCTTAACATTATGCTGAAGATGTTTATGTACTGCTGATGCTGATAATATTGATGCACAGTTTACTGAGTATATGCATGGACAAGATAGTCAGAATGTATTTGGTTTGTTCTTGGGCAGCATGAAGAATTTGGACACAAGTATGAGTACATGCTAAAGATGAGTGTATAAACAGAACGAAGACTTGCTCATTGGAATTTTATGATGTATGTGTCTGTGGCAGACTTTGGAAGAGTCTGATATATCAATTGTAATATGCAATTTGAAATTTGTAAAGGGAGGTAGGGTGGAGTTGGGGAAAGACTAATTAGTCTTTTGGCAAGTTGCAGCTCGCCTGACGTTGTAACATCTCAGTCAGTTCCAGATGACTGAACCATTCTGGTGGGTGGTGCCACCTTATGGGTTGTAGCCCATATCGGAGATTGTAGTCTCCATTTATACAAAACTTACAAAGCTTATATCTCGTCTCTTGTGCAATGTGTTGAAGTATTTATGTTGATAATATATTGATGAATATAATATATAAGTGAATGTGTAAATGATGATATGAAATTGTGATTAAAGTTGAAATTGAATAAAGTGTAGGCTCACTGATTCACCCCCCGTCTCAGTGAGCGGTTGTGTCTAACATGGTAACTGACCCTAACACAAGGTACCACAAGACCAATAATCAACAAGGTGTAAGGACCAAAAAATAAATCAACCAAGGTGGGGAAGGTACACCCAATCATCTCTCTCTCAAATGTATAAATGTTCCATATAACCTGAAAGTTCATCATCACTATATAAGGAAAGGTCCATAGTGAATGATGTGATTAGGTGGTTCTCTAGACTGCTCCTAGTAAGGTCAAATGCTAGTGGCTTCATCAAGGGGTGGCCAGTCCCTTGAGAATACCATCTAACTCAACCATCTCGAAGATCTAGGAGAAGAGGACATCACACATCATCATCTTGGTAACTGTCATGTCCCCAATTTTGGTTCATCCAGTCCCATGGGTGAAAAAGGAACCAAATCAACCCCTAAGGGAATTAATTTGTATTAATTCTATTTTCTTAGAATTAATTTTCGCCTAAGTCCCATAAATTGGCAATTTATTTATTAAAATTAATTTTGATAAATAAAATTAATGGATAATGATCAAGTGGGCCAAGAGGGTGCCCATGTGGATGATGTTGCCAAAATAGTGTTGGGGGTGAAGATATGGCAAAAGATGAAAAGAAGGAAGGTGGAGATAAGGTTTCCAAAATATAAAAAAGGAAACAACTAGAAAAGCTAAGGAGGGCGCACTTGCCAAAAAACAGTCTAGTTTACCTAATAGGAAACATCTTGAATGGTGTAGTTTCCATTTCAATGCTAGTTCAGAAGCAAGCAAGTGTTGTTGCAAGAAGGAAACATCTAAGGTCAAGGAGGGCACAGTTTCCAAAGGGATAAAAGCATGTCATAAGGAAAAGTAGGAAAGTTCATCCACCCAAGGGGGGGTGCATTTGTGAAGGGTTCTAGCAGGTCATCCAAGAGGAAACTTGTTGAGGAGGTCATCAGAGATTCTATAAACGAATGATTCCAAATCCCATTCACATGTGACTATTTTGTAATTGAATGTGAGAGCTTTAGCTTCTCTTGTTCAGTGATGCGCCTCAACTTGCTTTGGGTGATGCTCACCATAGCCAATCTTGTCTAGTTTATTCTCTTCTTCTCCCTCACTCTCTCTAATAGGTTTTGAAGACTAATTGGTAGCCATTGAAGATTTATTTGCAGCCACTGAAGATAATTTTGCAGCCATTAAAGTCTGATATCAAGCTGGAGTCGAATTGCTTCAGAGGAGTTTAAGATTTCAAAGAAGAATTCTTGTCATTATCCCCTCCCTTCTTCCCCATTCTTCAGTATTGCAGGGTGTTGGTGGGAGGTTTGCTCCATTGGAATATTTACAGTGGACAATAAGATGAAGGATCTGATGAGTGATGGACATATTCATATATGAAGTTGAACTTACAACCATTCATTCAAATTCTATCATGTCCAAGTGATTCCAGTTCGAGATTCCCCAAGGGTGTCATGTGTTGAACTCAAAGAGGTGAAAAACTGAGGGATTGAATCCTCTTCCTTTTGTCGTTGGAGAGGATGGTTTGCTGCTGTTTTGAAGCCATAAAATATCTGTAATAAAAATCTAAACTCTGTCCTAATATCTTCTCATCTTCTCATTTGAATATGCCCCAGAGGCTCATGATGTAATAATGGCTTCCAGTATTGTTTTTCTAGCTTATTTTGGAGTAGTTTTCACCATTCAAGCATTGGATTTTCGAATGGTAGATGTATACAACTGATTAGATGATTTAGAATCTCTAATATAACTCTCCTAATCCATTGCATATATATTTGCAGCCATATGTACGTTTTATTGAAGGATTGGGTAGACCTAGGGGGGTTTTGAGGGCTTTTTATGGCATATAAGTTCTCTGGAAATGTAATGATGTGATGTAAAGTTTTATACTCTGTATTTTCAATCATATAAGCTGTAATATTTCCATTAAATACATAAGTAAATATTATAGTGGTCAAATACAAGTTTAGCTCCCCATATGCTCATTGGGCACTTTTTGAGGACCAGTCTTGGCATAAATGAATTAGAATTCATTCAGATGATTCAATTCAGGTTCTGTAAGTTTCTGCTATTCACACACAGACCCCTAAACCACATCCAACCTTCACAAGTAGAATTTGGGAGGGACATACACCATTTGGGAATCCAGGCCCAAAAATCAGCTTAGCAGTCCAAATTCTACCAACTCCTCACCAACTCTAAAACCAATTCCAAATTGATGTTTAATAATGTCCATAAGTCCTGTTGAAACACATATATCATACTGATCCACATTTATTCCTTCCCAGTCTAGTATGCATATGCTGGAATCCTAGGAAGCCTCGAAGTAGGCAACAAGTTTATTTGTTGTTGAAAATTGAATGGCTCCAGTACCTCGTGCATAGGAATCACTGTTCATACCTGACTTGAATTACTACCGTGCTTTTCCGATACAAATTCCAGAATCAAAATTCATCCGTACCATCCTTGATTAGTGCATCTATACACCTCACTTACATCCTACTCACCATACAAAAATTGTCTAAAATTTTACTAGTAAAAATCCTGATAAATTCGACAGTTGGAGTTAGTATTCTGGCCAATTATTGGCTGGGATATTACAGTGGTATCATAGCACTTTCTTTGGCTCATCCTGTGGAAAGTAACTCTCAGTGGAAAAGTATCTCAACACTATCTTCAAGTTTCAGTTTTGGAATTAGTTACAGTCATGGAAGATTTAGAGTTTGAGTTGTATGAAGAAGAAGATTATTTTTATGAAGAGTATGATGAGCAATATGAGGAGTAATGCAGACGGTATGAGGAATAAAATTTCCAAGAAGTACCTTCTACAAGTATCTCCCATGAGATCATAGTTGGAAGGAGAGACTATGGTTATTCTTATAGCCATATGGATGGAAAAGTTGCATGTTCCACAGACAGAGATCAACCTACTTATAAAGAAGAGCATTAAAAAATGGATGAAAGAGAAGAGCTAATAATTTTGATGCAAAGAACGTTGAAAGGGCTGAAATATGTATCTCAAAACATCATCCAGTCATATCAAGAGATTAGAGAACTCCTTGCCAAGCAGTTGACAAGCAAACATGGAGAAGGGAGTAGTAGTGGCTCTGTTGACTCAAACCCAGTCGACAAGGGTTCCTAGCACTGTTGACACCCAAACCACTGCGATCTCCCTGAGCGAAACTGGCCCAAACAGGTTTTATCCTGTCTAGAAACACCTGCGGAGCAGATGAGGTCTCACCCGAGATGTTCAAGGGAGAGATGACGGAACCATGTTTCCGTCGAATGAAGGAGGATGTTTGCGGCTCACTTTACTTAACTTGTTGCAACATTTCAGAAACAGATCTATGCATTTAACTCAAACATCATTCACATTCATAGCGTCATCATTCATACTTTCAACAGATATAGCAGTAAAGCATTAATTGCAGCAAGGATACAACGCATCATTCATATATCATATCGCAACAAGCATTACCACATATGAATAGAATTAACACAGGGATTCTACAAAACAACTCTATAACATCATATTAACTCCGCAAAAACCCAGATACAAACTGTTCAGTCTTCCGCTCATACTCCGCAAAATACAGATCTCACAGATATTTCCAGATCTAAGACAATCCAAGATGATTCAACACCTACAAATCTATGCCTATTTATAGGCTTCCACCTTTACATTGCTTGTCCACTTTATAACTACTTCCTAACCAACACTTCGAGCAAATGACCAAAAATCTATCTATTGTGGTCCAAATGACCCAAAAACCCACATATTGCAGTACAACCGACCAAAAATTACATAAAATATTATCTGCGCTCAACTTTCTGCCTTCCGCGATATTGCAACACTCGCGGTGCTGCGATAATGACCCATCCTAACCACCTGCCAACAGGCCCCCAACACAATCTTGTGGCTCACCCTCGAGCCACATCAGCGGGACAGGGTGTATGCAGTGGTCTTGACTCGAAAATCCTCGTACTGTTGGTTGAATTCCGTGACCTGCTCCTTTACCGCCATAGCCAACGCCTGACTATCAAGCACATCCTGGGAAGATGGATGCTCACTCAGCTTCACCGCAACTTGTTGATGACCCTCCTGCACAGCCTGAAGTGCCGCACCAGCTTTAGTCATAAACTGACTGCCAATCTCTTGGAACTCCAACTGGGCAGCGTGCTTCTTCTGTCACTCGTCGACCTTGGTGACACACTGCTGTAACTCTTTTAAGTCCACGGACTTGGAAACCTTCTCCATTGGTGGCATCGTGCGCATCGCCGTTTTGAGTGTCGCCAACTACCCCTCCGCCTCCTGCCTGTGCTTGGTCAATTGTTCGATGTGTTCGTCCTGAAAAATGCTTCCCCAAAACTGGACGATGTCAGCTGTAAGTTTTTTCGTGGTCGTTTCCATCTCTGCTATCTATGCTGCCGCCTCCTCAATGGCGCGTTTGCGTTCATCCATCTGCACTTTGGGTGTCCCAGGGTTCACCAGGGCGGTTAACTCCTGATTGGCATGCTGCAGTCGAGCAATGGCATCCCCAAGTTCCTGCATGTGTTGAACCACGTCCAATTCTCCAGTCGCCTCTGGCACCTGGTTACAAGCCTCAGCAATGGCCGTCTCCACCAGCACACTTTGATCCCATAAGTTGGCCTTCTCCACGACGAGGCGATCTTGTTCCTACTTTAGTTCTTCAATCACTTGATCCTTCTCAGCCCGTTCTTTCTTGATGTCCTCTTCCAACTCATCCACGGCCTGTCACGCTGTAGTGGAACTCCCAGTTAACTCGACAACCACTTCCTTAGCCACAACCTCGCTCTCCTACAACTGCAAGCACCTACTGCTGATCTGGTGCATTCTGTCCGCCATTTCTTAGGTGGCAACCACCTGCATAGTTTTCAACTCCCTTTCCAGCAGTGCATTGATGTTGACAGTCACTTTCTCTACCAATTGCAGCAAATCTTTGAAAGCCTCATTATCTATCACAATCGCAGTCGGGGGAATATCAACATTCCTGACCCGTGGCTCAATGCTGATTGTGGAAATTTCCTGTGCTGGTGCTCCCTCTAGTGCCTTTTTGAACATAATGTCGCACAAGGAATCTAGGAGGGAAGTGATCGCATGGAAACCTTCATCTGCCTTTACCGTCATTGTTTGTGCAGCTGCATTGGTTACAATATTTATAGCATTGAGTAGGTGGCCAAGCTGGGCCTCCGACGACAGGGGTATCCACTGATTGTCCCATGGTCATAGTGTCCCTTCGTCCTGCCTTCTTCAACCCGACACTCGTCATCTGTAGGGGTCTGTGATGACTCCTCATCTGACATACGACGCGGTTCATCCATGGCTGGCACATCAGATGGTATCCCCATAGACTCCTCCGCCTGAATAATTGGTTCGCACCATTCGACTGACTAGTCGGCGATGATCAAATCCAAGTCTTCATCTGTTAACTTATAAGGGGTTTGCAGCCACTGCCTATCCGTATCGTGGTGCGCTTGCACGTAGATACTGTGTGGACCAATCGCGAACCTGGAAATCCCCTTGTACTTCTCAACAGTGGCGTAAGTCAACCGCGGAATCCGCTCAGCGGCCGCCTGCAGCGCTTCCCAATACAACTAGAACTGCGTGGCACAATCCTTGAGCCACTCCGGTTCCTGCACCCGCCACAGGTTTTGGTAGCGTGCTCCCTTACATTCTTGCACTGCATCCACCTCCATTCCTTGATACTCGTCAGGTTCCATCCAGGAAACCAATGCGACTAATATCAATAGCCAGCTATAGGTGAATGACCGTTGTCTTGCTTGGGTCGTTAGCACATCCTCCGTCAACTAGTTAAGGAGAAACAGGGACCAGTTCATCTGCACTCCCGCTGCACATAGCTCTGCACAGGCGACGGCCCTGGATTTTCCTTGATTAGGTCGAGTGTTTCGCAGGATCTTGGTAGCCAAGATTCATGCCCAAATCTTGACTGCGGGCTCATTGATAGTGTCCAAGCGGTAATCCCGTCCGTCTTTCTGCATTTTGTACTGCTTCCGCAACCTTATTGTAAGCTTCTTGTCATTGTTCTTCCCTTGAAAGTATTATGATGGGTTGACCCCATCCTTTGGCAAGCCTGTGATCTTAGAAATCAGGTCCACCGTCACTCTGACCTATCGGTCCAACCATAACAGCCCTCCATGAAAACAAGCCAGCAATTGTTTGACGCATGCATTGACTTCCGTCAACCGCCCGAAATGTGGCATGTAGATAAACCCCAGCACCCCAGACTTTTCCAAACCGCGTGCCCAATCATGTGGAATTCGTGGCGCTAGACCGGTCTTTCCTTTTGCTCGTTGCTGAAAGGGCTCCGACATAACATCGTCCAGTGCTAGCAAGTCGTGATCATCGTACGGCAGCTGCATCAATGCTGGAACGATGTCGGTGGTACAATTCATTCCTGGCGGAATTGCTGGCATCCTTATTTGATATCGTTGGTTCTTAGTGACCTTCTCGCCTGTGCCCCAGCTCGACATGGAGGTCGATAGCCTGGGATATCCATAGAAAAAATGGCTACACGGACAACGGATTCCACAACCCCTGAGCTCGATGGGATCTCCGCGGGGACACCTTCTGGCACTTGGGAAGTGGAATGGGTGTGCCACTTCTCAGGCCGCTCAAAGGTAAGTTGCGTCCCCCCTGCTTCTGGCACACCACAGAGGATGAACCCACCGACATGTTAGCAACTTCATCCATGAGATTGACCTCTTCCTCAATGGTAGTTGCAGGGATGAGGGGTGACTCGGATTCATTGGAAATATCCACCGTATCCAGCTCACTCGGCATGCTGCACACAATTCCTTCAAATGCCAATGAGTGGCTCGATCCTACTCAACTCTAGAACTCGCTCACACAGCTCAACTGCACTCTACAACACAACTTAACCTTACACAATTCCTTGACTGAACTCACTCGTCACAAACATGTGCTTTCCAACCATCCCCGGTCCGATCTTATAGCTCCCAACCGAATCCTTCGTAATCATGACTAAATCAAGCATTAATTCAGACCAAATCCTGCCTTAATGACTGAAATCTGCCGGTGATCCTGTCATCCGATTGGCTGGATCCGCCATTAATGCCCATCATTCGAATAAGCGCCGTTAATTAACTGTCTTAAATTTTTGCATTTATTGTTGATTTGACGCAGTCGCCGTTCGGCCACTGTCGCTAACTGCTTCTAACTTGCGGCACAAGCCTCCCTGCTTGCGCATTCTGTCCCAATCGGTGTGCCAACCTGCCACCGAGCATCCTGCATTTTTTTTTTTAATCGATGCGATTCAGGCATCGCGCTGCTCCAAGCTCGACCTGTAGGGATTCAACCTGCTACCATTGATCACCTTCGGGAGCATCGCTCCGTCTAACTGTTGCAGTTGTACTGCTCCGCCTGAAGTTATGTTAGTGATGCGATATGGACCAAGCTAGTGCATTTGTAATTTTCCTGGATGTTGCATAAACTTGCTGTTGTACAATAGTACCAAGTCACCCTACTGAAACTATTTGTTTTTGATATGGAAATCATGCCAAGCCTTCTGTCGATCTTTCTCCACACTCTGATGGAACCCTGCATTGAAGCGATCTTCTTCCAATTGTACTAACTGCGCTAGACGTTCTTCTAATGCCGCTTTATCATCCATACCTGTTGCTGCCGCTATCTGCAGACTCAGGACGATGTACTCCATAGGCATAATCGCTTCTTTCCCATACACCAGCTTGAATGGTGTCCGTCCCGTCAACCTTTTACATGTGGTGCGATACACCCACAAGACTGCTGGGATTTTGAGATCCCAGTCATCACGGTTTGCATTGCACACCTTTGTCAGCGCATGTTCCAAGATCTTGTTGAAAGCTTCCACTGTGCCATTTGCCTATGGATGATATGGCGTACTCTTGTGCTGTATCTGCAGTTCCTCCATTAATGTGCTGATGGTGCGATTGAGAAAGTGACTGCCTTGATCACTTAGCAATATCTTGGGGTAGCCAAATCGAGTAACAATATTGTCGAACAAGAACCTGTTAGGAACCCATGTCTTTACTTTGTTAGTATATTGTTGTTGGACGCATATGCTTTGTAAGTCGTCCCGTAGTATTTGTTGATCCATAGTTTGTGTTATTTTTGTTGGCGCATATGCTTTGTAAGTCGCCCGTAGTATCGTTGATCCATAGTTTGTAGTGGCCCATGGTTTTGAACCATAGTATTGGTGCCTAGAGTTAGTATATAAGTGTGTGTTGAGGCCTATGAAGGCACTGTGAAGTTATTTTGTATTGAGCTTGCTCCCTTGAAGTGGCTTGCGATCAATAAAAGTATTTTGTGATTTGATCTATTGTGTATTTTCGTCAATTAATTGTTGCAGGTTCTTCACATCTGGTATCAGAGCACTTTCTTGGGCTCGCTGGGTGAAATTTCTGCATTTTTTTTTTTCGCATCTGTTGCAGGTTCGGATTTGAGAATAATCCCTATCCACTTAACTGTGGGAAGTACTTGGGCATAATCCCTAAAAATCATTATGAGGAGTACCACAGGAACCCCGAAGTAGCTGGCCCATTGAGAGGACCTGCTAGTGAAAAGGGCAACGACCCCTACTTGATTGACTAGTTCCCACCCGTGAGGTAAACCAAGAGCTGTTGTTTGTGGAAAAGCGGTTATCAGTCTTACCTGATCCGTGGAGTGAGGGGTACTGCCTGAATATGCAAGCCGCTAGACATCATTGGTGGCCGAGTGAATCCCTTGAACTGTTAGGAAGCCGAGCATACCTGGGGTCCATATCTATTTTTAGTTGATACATCGCAGATTTCCTCTGTCCAGAACTGTTGCCGATCACTTCCGCGCCGTTGCAGATCCATCTATGGCGGATCCCTTCAGAGCCATTGCCAATCAATTTCTAAAAAAAAAAAAAAAAAAAACCTAGTATAAAATTCTGTTTTTCCGCCATATCTCCCTTGTTTTAACTCCGTTTCCCTTGAAACTTCTCTAACACCCCTGAAATCCCATTCTGCATCTTTCATTCCTGAGGACCCCATCGCAAATTCCACTTCCCAACACTCGAAATCTCACATTTGTCTATTTTTAGGGTTTGCCATAACTTCTTCGATTTTCACTCGATCGCCTTCAAATCTTACCACAGAGTTCCTTTCCTCATTCTGATTCTTTGTCCCTCTCTGCCAAATTTTCTCATTCTTTCACCCCGCTTCTGAAATCCTCCTTTTTTGCTTCCTTGTCCTTTCGATAGTGTCCAAAACCTAGTCAAACCCAAATTACCGTTATGATTTTTCCCAAATCTAGATTTTCCTTTACTGAAACAGTCTCTGTTTTTGTTTTTCTACCCACTCTAAAAAAAAAAAAACTTCCGGTTATGTTTGTCACCCGCATCAGAGCAAAAACTATGGAGGAAGCACTTGTCGCCATTCAATCCAAACTCCAGGATCTGGATGAAAAATTTCTTGACCTCCATCTTGAGCATTCAACCATGAACAACAAACGACAGTCTGAGTCTTCATCAGACAATGGGTTCTCTTCTTCCAGCAATTTCTGTGGCCGAAGCTTGATTTTCCTCGCTTCAATGGTACTGATCCAACTGGATGGATCTATCATGCAAAATAGTATTTCAGTATGCATAATACTTTTCATGTCAACAAAGTTCCATTTGCATCTTTTCATTTGGAACAAGAAGCTCTTCAATGGTACCGTTGGTACATCAAGACTCATGAAGAGCCAAAATGGCCAGACTTTTGCCATCTCCTTTTGCAACAATTTTGTCCTAGTGCTTTTAATGACTTCACAGGAGGCCTCACTAAACTTCGCCAAATTGGCACTGTGAGAGAGTATCAAATCGAATTTGAGAAACTAGCCAACCACACTGAAGGATTTTCTGATGACTTCTACTGGAGTTGTTTTATTAGTGGTCTAAAGGATGCCATCCGCTCTGAGGTCAAAATGTTATGTCCCAACACAATGATGGAAGCCTTGGGGTTGGCTAAGTTGGCAGAAGACAAGATTGCATCCCAACAGCGCTCCAAGCCCACTTTTGTTCCCTTTCGAAATATGGGTTCTCAATGACCACCCATACCGCTGGCTCCTCGACCAACTCCTATCAAGCATTTGTCTGAAACAGAGATGCAGACACGCAGAGAAAAGGGGCTTTGCTATAATCGTGATGAGCAATTCACTCGGGGACATAGATGTGTTCAACAAAAGCTCTATCTCTTGGATGTGGATTCTCCTCCTGCCTCTGAAATTGGTGACGAAGATCCAGATACAATGGATGCTCAGGTCGACATTCAGGAACCGCCTATTGACCCTCCGTCTTAGGATGACCATCCAGAGATATCTCTCCATGCTTTAGCTGGAATCACCACCCCCAAACAATGTGGGTCAGGGGTTACTTCAAGAAGCTTCCTCTTACAGTAGTCATTGATTTTGGTAGCACTCATAATTTCATTGACCCTCGGATCTCCAAACAAGCTAATTATTTTATCCATCCTTGCTCCAACTTTGAAGTCATGGTTTCCAATGGCGGCACCTTACCTTGCAAAGGGAAGTGTCGTAATGTGCGTATCTGTATGGGAGATTATACCCCGCGCTTTGTCATGTTTGCCTTGACCTTAGGTGGATGTGATGTGGTTTTGGGTGCTCAATGGATACTCACACTTGGCCCTATCTTATGGGATTTTGCTGAACTTTGGATGCAGTTTTCCCCCAATGGAAAAAAACACACATTGATAGGATTACAACCAGGGTCCCTCAGCATCATTAGTTCACATCGCATGGAAAAAATCCTTAAGAAGAATTCACATAGTGTCATCGCTCAGATCCATTCCATTCAGATGCAACCATCAGCGGTCTCCACTACTCCTTTGGATCTACAAAAAATTCTGGATCGATATACAGGTGTCTTTGCTGAACCAGTGGGATTGCCACCTTCAAGGATAGAAGACCATTGTATTCAGCTCCTTCCTGGCAGTGTTCCTCCCAACATCAGGCCCTATCGCTACCCATTTCACCAAAAAAGAGAGATTGAAATGCTTGTTTGGGACTTATTGAAGCAAGGTATTATTCGCCCAAGCACTAATTCCTTTTCTTCTCCAGTTCTTCTTGTCCGCAAAAAAGATGGGTCATGGTGCCTCTGCATTGACTTCCGAGCACTTAATCACCTCACCATCAAGGATAAGTTTCCAATTCCTGTTGTTGATGAGCTTCTTGATGAGCTTCATGGGGCTCAATTTTTCTCCAAGTTGGATCTTCGTTTTGGGTATCATCAAATTCGGGTTCATGAGGATGATATCCCTAAAACAACTTTTCGCACACTGATGGCCACTATGAGTTTTTGGTCATGCCCTTTGGCCTCACTAATTCTCCTTCCACATTCCATGCCTTAATGAATAAAATATTTCGGCCCTACTTGCGGAAATTCATTCTGGTATTCTTTGATGATATCCTCATCTACAGTAAAACATGGGCTGAACATCTCCAGCATCTGGATCTTGTCATGCAACTTTTCTCTGACCATCATCTCCACGCCAAACATCCTAAATGTGTTTTTGGACAGAAGGAAGTTGAGTATCTCGGGCACATTATCTCATCACAAGAGGTTCGTGTGGATCCTGCCAAAATCGCTGCCATGAACAATTGGCCGCATCCTCAAACACTCAAGAGCCTTCGTGGTTTTTTGGGGTTGACTGGATACTACCGCAAGTTTGTCAAGGATTATGGGAAGATTGTAGCTCCATTAACACCTCTATTGAAAAAGGATGCTTTTACATGGACACATGGTACTCAGTGTGCATTTGACAAATTGAAACAAGCTATGTGTACTGCACTTGTTCTAGCTATGTCCGATTTTTCCAAGCCCTTCACTATTGAGAGTGATGCTTGCAGCAATGGACTTGGTGATGTTCTCCTTCAAGATGAACACCCCATTGCGTTCACTAGCAAAGCCCTTTCAGGTAAGAATTTAGCTACCTCTACTATGAGAAGGAAATGATGGCTATTTTGCATGCAGTACAGAAGTGGCGACCATACCTATTAGGGAATAATTTATACATCAAGACTGATCACCAGAGTTTGAAATATTTCTTGGAACAACGTGTCTCCTCCCTAGCACAATAGAAATGGGTTAGCAAGCTCATGGGTTATGACTATGAGATCACTTACAAGAAGGGTAAGGACAATATTGTGGCAGATGCTCTTTCTCGTACATTTGATGCCCAAGGTTCTCTTTCAGCTATTTCTATGCCCATTCCAAATTGGTTGCAATCTATTCAACAGGGTTATGTCAATGACTCTTCCTTATCTCAAATCATCCAACGCTTGACCAACAACCCTTCTGCTGTACCACATTACTCTTGGGATGGTGCTTCCCTGAGATACAAGGCTCGTTTGGTGCTTCCCCAGAGCACAGATCTTCAACAGGATATCTTCTATGAACTCCATGCTTCTCCATCGGCAGGGCACTCTAGGTTCCTCAAAACGTACGAACAGGCACAACGTAACTTCTTTTGGTAGGGCATGAAAAGGACAATTCAACAGATGGTGGCTGAATGTGATACCTGCCAGCGGAATAAGGTTGAAACGACACTCCTTCCAGGATTGCTCGAACCCTTGTCCATACCTACACGGATTTGGACAAATATTTCTATGGATTTCATTGAAGGGCTCACTAAATCTGACGGGAAGACAATGATTCTCGTTGTGGTTGATCTCCTCTCCAAATAAAGTCATTTTTTGTGCTCTCAGCCATCCCTATACAGCCTCCTTAGTTGCTCAAATTTTCCTGGACCAGATCTTTCGTCTTCATGGCATCCCTTCTTCCATTGTCTCGGATCGTGATGCGACTTTCACTAGTCATTTTTGGACAGAACTATTTCGCCACATTGGCACCAAACTGAAGATGAGTTTAGGGTATCACCCACAAACAGATGGTCAGACTGAAATTATCAATAAATGCTTGGAAACTTATCTTTGTTGCTTCACCTCTAAACAACAACATCAGTGGGAAAAGGGGCTCCCTCTTGCTGAATGGTGGTACAATACCTCTTACCACACTACCTCTAAAATGACCCCATATGAAGCAGTCTATGGTCAGGCACCTCCAGTTCTTCTTCCATTCACCCTCAGCAGTTCACCAGTTCTGGAAGTTGACATGGTCCTTCGAAACCGTGATCAGATTCTTTGCATTTTGCGGGACAATCTTCACATGGCAAGAAATCGCATGAAGTAACAAGCTGACCAACACCGTTCTAAGCACACTTTTCAAGTAGGCGATATGGTGTTTTTTCATCTCCAACCGTACAAGCAATCCTCCTTGAAACTCAAAGGGCGTCATAAGCTCACTCCAAAGTTCTATGGGCCATATCGAATTCTTCAGAAGATTGGGTCTGTTGCTTATAAATTGGAACTTCGTCTTTCTTCCCACATTCATCCTGTATTTCATGTCTCTTGTCTGAAGAAAGTTTTTGGCACCAACATTATTGGACAAACTATTTTACCCGAACTGGATAATGAAGGATCCATCCTTTTGGAGATGGAGGCCGTCCTCAATCGGCGCACTCGTAAGGTTTGCTCTCACTCTATCACAGAGGTCTTAATTCAGTGGCACGGCATGCAACCAGAGGATGCTACATGGGAACCACTCCTTTAGATTCAACAACAATTTCCACATCTAAAGCTTTGAGGACAAATATTTTTCTAAGGGGGAGGTGATGTTAGGAAACCATGTCTTTACTTTGTTAGTATATTGTTGTTGGACGCATATGCTTTGTAAGTCATCTCGTAGTATTTGTTGATCCATAGTTTGTGTTTTTTTTGTTGGCGTATATGCTTTGTAAGTCGCCCGTATTATTGTTGATCCATAGTTTGTAGTGGCCCATGGTTTTGACCCATAGTATTGGTGCCTAGACTTAGTATATAAGTGTGTGTTGAGGCCTATGAAGGCACCGTGAAGTTATTTTGTATTGAGCTTGCTCAAAGGAGGTTTCCCCCTCGAAGTGGCATGCAATAAATAAAAGTATTTTGTGATCTGATATATTGTGTATTTTTGTCAATTAATTGTTGCAGGTTGTTCACAGAACTGCGCAGCTGTGGCCACAGAACAATCGACAACTGGTGCAGCCTTTTCCCATTGTGTCAAATAATCTGTCGCCGTGATGATGTATCTGGCACCAGTGTGCTTCCCAGGTGGGTTGATTGGTCCAACGAAATCCACTGCCCATTTGTCGAATGGCTGTAGTGTCAGTTGAGGTCTTAGCGGCATCTCATCCCTCCTGGAGGGCTTCCCAGTTCTTTGACAAACATCGCAGGACCGCGCATAGTTTGTTGCATTATTGTGCAGCGTGGGCCACCAGAGCCCCGCATGAAGCACCTTCTTAGCCGTGGCATGACTGCCATAGTGCCCCCTAGCCACTCCAGCATGTGCTTCTGACAAGATCTTCCCTTTCTCATGAGGCAAAACACAACGCCGCAATATCTCATCTGAGTCCAATTTGTATAACTCACCTGCAATTAACTGGAAATCGGCAGCGTTAACCACCAACTGCTTCTTCTAACTAGTGGTGAACTCCTCGGGTGCGGTACCTGTTGCCAAAAACTGAATGATTTCTTCATAATACACATTGGCCACTTCAACCTTAAAGAGTTGCGTATTAGGAAACCCATATTCAATGTTCGTTGGCTCCTCGCTGGTCTCAATCTGCGACAGATGGTCAGGTCCAGCATTCAAACGTCCTGGCTTCACAATCACTTCAAAGTTGAACTCCTGAAAGAGAAGTAGCCAGCGACATATCTTCCCCCCCAAAACGGATTATTGACCAGGTATTTTAAGGAAGAATGGTTTGTGAACGTCTTAAAGTGTCCCCCCAATAAGTAATGTCGAAACTTCTGCAGCGCATAGACCATCACCAGGCCTTCCCTCTCTATAGTGGTATAGTTCCTTTCTACCGAGGACAACTTTCGACTCGCAAAAGCAATGGGGTGATCTAGATCCCCTTCTTCTGGTTGTGCCAGCACCACACCCAGTGTGATCGATGATGCATCAACGTGGACATGGAATTCCTTACTCCAGTCCGGAAATACCAGTATGGGCACTGAAGCCATCTTAGCCTTCAACGTCCCAAAACTATCTTGACATTCAGGGCTCCATTGAAATACCGTGTCTTTCTTCAATAAATTCTCCATAGGGGCCATAATTGCTGCATAACCCTTGATGAACTTGCGATAATACCCAGTGTGTCCCAATGTCGCTCTCAACTGTTTGACATTAGTCGGTGGTGTTAAGCTCAGAATGAGTGCAATCTTTGCTGGGTCGACTAACAAGCCCTGCTTACACACAATGTGACCCAGTAGTATTCCAAATCGTGCACAGAAAATGCAATTCTTCAAGTTTAGTGATATCTGATGCTGTCGATAATGCTCTAACATCAACCACAGATTTTCCAGATGATCACTGATTAAGCCATAGACTGTCCAATCATCCATATACACCTGCAAAAACTTCTGAATGAAATCCCGAAAAGCAGCAACAACAACCTGCGAAAATATCGCCGGGGCATTTTTCAATCCAAACGGCATCACTGTGTACTGAAAACAACCCCATTCTGTCACAAAAGTTGTCTTGTGGCGGTCTTCTTTCGTAATCCGGATCTGATGATATCTTGAGAACCCATCCGTAAAAGAATACATCTCTTGGCCACCCACACCTTCGAGCACCTCATCGGTAAATGGAGTTGGAATGGGTCATGCAAGTAGGAATCATTTAATTTCCGCAAATTGACACAAATGCGCACTTCACCGGTCTTCTTGTCCTACACCACCATAGGACTGATCCAATCTGACTCCTCAATTGGTTTGATAATGCCAGCATCCAACATGTGATCAAGTTCTACCTTGACCCTTTCCTTGTTGCGTGGATTTAGTCGATAGGGTCGCTGCCTTATTGGTTTCAATGGGATCTTCATTTCCCCTAAATCGCCCAAGATTCCCTTAATCTCAGAAAACGCCGTGGGAAATAAGTCCTGAAATTCATGCAGCAGGTCGGTGACCTTTCCCATCATCTCATCATCCCAATAATCCCCAACGTTGGCAAAATTTGGGCTGTCCTTGGACCCAATGTTGACCTTACGGAGCTTCAATGGCTGACTGATTGGATCACTTGGCGCATCAGGGGCTACAACATCGTGACTCCCTTCAGACTCCGGAATATTGACATTCCACGGATCATCACCATCTTCTGGCCCGCTAGTGATATTATAACATTCCATCATAGACTGCATCTAGCAATGCATATGCAGATCCGCAGGATATGCCACTGGAAAAACCTTCAGAACCACGTCATGGATGAACTGCAAAGCATTATAGACATCTGGGTTGGCATTCGCAAAGCTGAACGTATGAGTAAGGCATGCTGTCAACTCCAACCAAGTAGAAATCTCTCCTCGCAATTCAGCTGTAGTATACCATGATCGTGGCATCTCGTCCAAAGTATGGATAAAGGCATGGAACCACTCATCTCTTGGTCATGACGCCCACAGCCATTGACACTTCGTCAAGTGACTGCCAAGATCATTCCGTCCATCATATTTCCCTGTGTGGTAAAATTCGGTATCGCCAAAGCGAACCAGCATCAATCTCCAGCATTGTGACCATTCTGCGATCGATTTCTTATGTGTTTCCCACCAACATGCTGTAGCAGCTTCAGCGCTTCCTCCAATGCCAACAATCATTGGGGTTTGAAGAAAATTTCTTCAAATGTCGCAAGAAAGTAGGATAAACCAGGTAGCCCTTCATATACTAGGAGCGTAACAATTTCAGTCGCAACGCGGCATAAGGAATTCATGACTAACCCAAACTTGCGGAGCGACACCTCATGCAAGCGGTTCTTCCAATTCTCTAGCGCATCGTCAGAGTCGGAGGACGCAGAGCTGTCACTGCACCATCCAAGCTCACCATTGGTAGTCGGATGAATATAATCTTCTGAAATATTGAATGCATGGTCCCATTCACTGGGATCATCGTCCTTCACTGGTTCAATATACCTGCGTCCCTCAGCCGGATCCAATGGATCCATGACTCTGAGATTGCGGTTTTCAAAGGTCATCATGTGCTTCTTAAAGTTGATGACGGCTGCACTGTTGTTATCCCATCCAATCCCTAGCAAGGTGGGACAAGACCTTCCCCCTTGAACTACTTCAATGAAATCAAAGTTGACATATGTCTTCATTCCCTTAATGTCCACCACCAGCCATGGAACTCGCCCAATTGGTGTCACCTTGGCCTGATTAGCCAACCAGAGCTGTACAGGAGACCAGCTCAATGGGGGACTCCCCATCTTCTGCCAAGCCTGCTTGGTTAAGATGTTGACATCCGAACCAAGATCCAGAATAATCGAATCAACATCATAGTTGCCAATTTGAATTTTCATTTGAATCTCCTTACCCATCTTCCGTCTTTGTAAGGAATTGACTGTAGACTCTCGTCGACGCCGAGCAGGTCACTGCAACACTGCTTCAATCTCGGTAAGAGCATCAGGATCCCTTGCCAGGGATTAAAAATTTTCCAGAAATGTCTGTAATGTGCTGGATTGTTGCAAAGGGCCGACCTCTGAAGTGGCATCAAAAGCAGAAGGCATGTTGCAAATAATAGTCTTACCGCGATCTTGTTCTAATGCACGACGCGCTTGAAGGAATGCCTCTCGCTCAATGTCAATGTTGAACAATACCTTCTTCTGCCCTGCTAACTGAATCAACGGTTGTGAGCTATCCCCTCCAGTCATTGTACCTCCACAAGTGATAACTGTGACAGCCACATCTTGTGGCCTCGGCTCCGCAGAAATTGTCGCAACACTCGCACCCTGATTCTGGTTCAGCAGCGGATTCCCCGGTTGGTTCACGTTCTGGTTAGCATTCTGATTCAGACGTTGGTTTTGGTTTTGCACCAGTTGTTTCACTTGGTTCTGTACTGGCTGTTGTGCTTGATTCTGAATCTGTGGCTGTGAAACATTCCCTGCTTTCCATTGCGCAATAAACTTCGGGAAATTCTCAATTGTGTGATCGGTAACAAAATAGAACATACACTGTGTCTGCAATAGTGAGAAATATCGCTAGTAGTGTCCCCATACCGCGCAATGATAGAATTGAATAGGTCTACGACTAAATCATCCTCCTCCGCGACCAAATCCTCCACCGCGTCCTCCCCAGTATCGTCCACGGAACCCTCCTTGTTGCCGGTACTGCGGTTGATTGAACTGTTGCTGCATAGGATTCGGTTGCATGCCTTTCCCTTACTACGCATACTGTGGTTGCAGAACGTACTGAGGCTACTGTGGAGCCATTTGCAATGGAGCATATTGCAGCATGAACTGTTGTGGTTGTTGCTGCTGCGGTACAAATTGTACCTACGGTTGAGGTAGCGGCTAGGCTACCTGTGGTTGCGGTTGTTGTATGGCACGCTAGTCATCCTTCACATAGAATGGATCATACGTTCTCTCCTGAAGCAACCCATATGAATGAAAATATTTGTCTTCATGGCCCATAGATTTGAAGAATGTACAATATAGATTCATCGGCGTTATGACCATCTTTTGCATCTATTGACAGTCCTCATGGCAGTGCCCATATGCCTGAAAGATGCAACACCACGGCATGCCGCCGCCATTCAGTGGATTCTGTGCTTCTGAAAGCAAATAATTGTGAAAGTCTAGGCACGTATCCTTAGTATGCCCCTCTCCTCGACATCGCGTGCACCAGACTGGTTCATGTTATTCCTTTCCCTTCTTGAGATCTTGCAACTGTATGGTCAAATTGACTAACTGTGATTGGATTTGTGACATCCCGTCTGCATTCTCACCAATCGATGAAGATTCCAACCACATGGCAATCTCCAGGGCTTCACTTGGTGTTGTAATATTATGTTGCATCAGCGGTAATCGAATGACTGGGAGCAATGCCGCGATGAACCATTCTTTGTGTTGGACAGTGCTCATGTCGAAGCTGACCCTTGCCATCAACGTTTTGAATCGCTGTTCAAAATCCCATACCGTTTCATTGGGATACTGCTTAATATTTTTAAGCTCTGTAATATACTGCGGTTTAGATTTGGGCTTCCGAAACTCTGCGATCAATCTTGTGCAAATTTCATCCAGCATCTTCTTTGGGGTGCCGACAGGAACCTGCACAAATTTCATAAACCAGTCTAGGGTGCGACCTCGAAGGGTTGTCGCCAATTGTCCTTTCTTAGCATCATCATCAGTAATATGTTTTACGGTCCATACCACTTCACATAAAAACCAGTACTGCTCAGGATTATCTGTTCCATTTCCATGGAACAATGGTAACTTAGTATCCTCACCCTCCATCCTGGGCTTCCTTCCTCCAGTCACTGAGCTACCAGCAATTAAATTTTGTTGACTTGATGAACACAGAGGTGTTGTAGTTGTATTTATCACTGGTTGAGAGGTAGTGAGCGGAGGTGTGGGTACGTTGTTGTTGGGGTTTGTTCCGACCTATATCCTAGGTGTAGCCTGGTTGTCCTTGTCTGGGCTGTGAGGTCGCTTCATCCCATGTGGTCTTCCTTCGCGGCCTTGCGGTTCGATCGCAGCAGGACCTTCTCTTGTCCTCTACCTCTTTTCCTATGGAAACCTTTCTCCTCCCCTTGTAAGACCACTCTCTTCCTCGGCTTCACTCATAGTCTCATCATGACCTGCACCCATGTGCCCCTTATCATTCCATGTACCTCTCCCCCACTTCCGCGGCACCCACGGTCTCCGCCCACCAGGATTTTTACTGATCCAGATGCATCTTCAATATACCCTTATCACAAATGAGCATCTTAATAGACAGTTGTAGCAACAACAGGAACCTCCCTCGTGGTCTGCGGAATAAATATCTTTCGGCTTCACTATAAGATTTGTTCATATCGACTGCAAATTTAGTAATATAGCCTTCCAATATGCTGTCCAACCAAACTTCGACAGCTCGCGACGCCTTGTTGTCGACTTCTTACATCTCCTGGATCAGTTCGAGGGTCCAGGTCATCGGTTCACCACCTTGGAAGTTCCTCTTCTGGAAGGTCAATTTCGCCAACCACTCGAACAAGATGACTGGAAATTCACAGAAAAAGTATTCGTGTGGACCGTCGTGAATATATCACTCCACCCACTAATCTACAGTCAACCGAGAGTTATGAATTTCTTTTTCAGCAAATTCCTGCAGCTTTTGATCGAACCAATCTTGTATTTCCGGTTTCGTCAGATGCCACAACATATCCTCCTTTCCCTTCGTGCTACGGTCCAGAAAACAAAACAATTTGTTGACTCAAACCCAGTCGCTAGGGGTTCCCAGCGTTGTTGACACCCAAACCACCGCAATCGCCTTGAGCACCGGCCCAAACAGGTTTTACCCCGTCCAGCAACACCTGCAGAGCATATGAGGTCTCACCCAAGATGTTCAAGGGAGAGTTGACGGAACCATGTTTCCGCCGAATGAAGGAGGTTGTTTGTGGCTCAATTACTTAACTTGTTGCAACATTTCAGAAACAGATCTATGCATTTAACTCAAACATCATTCACATTCATAGTGTCATCATTCATAATCGCAACGGATATAGTAGTAAAGCATTAATTGTAGCAAGTAAACATCGCATCATTCATATATCATATCGCTACATGCATTACCACAGATTAACAGAAGAAACACAGGGATTTCACAAAACAACTCTATAACATCATATTAACTCCGCAAAAACCCAGATATAAACTGTTCAGTCTTCTGCTCATACTCTGCAAAATACAAATCCCATAGATATCTCCAGATCTAAGACATAATCCAAGATGATTCAACACCTACAAGTCTATGTCTATTTATAGGCTTCTGCCTTTACATTGCTTGTCCACTTTATAACTACTTCCTAACAGACACTTCGAGCAAATGACCCAAAATCTATCTATTGTGGTCCAAATGACCCAAAAACCCGCATATTACGGTACAATCGACCAAAAATTACATAAAATATTATCTGCCTCAAATTTTTTCCTTCCGCGGTATCGCAACACTCGCGGTGCTGCGATAATGACCCATCCTAACCGCCTACCAACAGGCTCTCAGCATGAAGGAAATAAATTTTTTGGAGAGTCTATATTTTCAAAAACATTAACACATGTAGGTTCTTTGAAGACCAAGAATCCATCAAGAAAATAACTAAGTTGTTCCACTTCTCAAAGTAATGTGGAAGGTGAAATCACTCCTAATTTCTTTATGGTTGATTCCAAGATAAGTGTAGAAGAGATGGGGTAGATTGATGATGGTTGGACATCTTTTGGATCTGATCCAAAAAAGGGACACAATTCAGATTTACAGTCAACCTTTGAGCCTCACAAGGAAGCAAAAATTGAGCACATCTCAGTAGGGTGTGAAGCAGAGAAATGGGTAGATGAACAAGCCATCACAATTCCACCACATAAGGAGGAGAACGTGACACATGGTGAGTTAGTAATTTCTTATTTTTATGTGTCATTATGTCAATCTGATATGCAAGCCACTTCTAGTGAAAAGTTCAGGATGGTTGAGCCCCCTAGTGATGAGGTTCAAAATTCTGGTGTAAAAACTGAATGCAGTGTGAAGGATGAAACTTCGAGAGAAGATCTTTCTAGTGCACCAAGGATGAATGAGCACCTAAGTTGCAGCCCAAATTATATTTTTAAGGACCTAAAAGATGAATATATTGCAGCATCAACATATGGATCAGATTTCAAAACCTAGAGGGCACTGCATGAAATTGATCTGGTGATGGAAAATGAAGAGAAACATCTGCAAGAACCTCATCTTCTTGCAAGGTCATTGAAGATGGATGAACATAAGATCCAAGAGCCCCTGATTATTCTCCATGACATTCATGCTTCAGTTTCAAAGTTTTGTTGGGAAGCTTCTTTAATGGGAGACCAATCTTCCTTTGAAGCCATGGAGAATATCCAGAAAACAATGTCCACAATCAAAGGTAATTTCTCATAGTTGCTTTCAGATAAAAATGATATGTTTGGGCTTGTTGAGTTGTTGCGGGAAGCATCAGTGCATGATGAAGAAAGTATTTGCATATATGAAGAAGAGAACTACAAGCTCACATGAGGTGAGTTGTTGGCCACCCAAGATTCTTTGAGATACACTCAAAGTGCACTCTTAGAATCACAAATGAAGATAGAACAATTCCAACAAGAGTGGCAAGAATTGATTGAATCCTCAATTTTTCCTGAGAGTCATCCCTTTTGGGTAAATGACATAAAAACGTCCACAGAGGAATCTCATAAGTGGGTGGCCCATGAGGAGCAGACTATTCAGTATGTGCTTGAAGAATGTGCATACGAAGTGGATGAAAAACAAGCACATGATTTTTTCCAGAATGAACTTGAGAAGTTCATTGAAAAAGGTCCCTCTTCCAAGGAAGAGGAAGACGAGTTCACCATAGATGGATCAACCATCAATGGAGAGGATACATAGACAACTTCAGTGGATGAAATGTTCAGAAGCATGGCTCACCATCCTTCATTCCCCACTTCACATTCAACCACAAATTTTGGGAATGAAAATTGGGTAAAAGGATTCTTCCTCTTGGTGTCACATGATGAGCAGGAGGACCCAAAAATTGAGGTTGATGATATGTTCTTTAACCTGTAGCAGTTGAGGCAGCCCATGCATGTGTATGCAGCCACTTTTGATAAGAAGGAATAAGATCTACACTTACCTTCAATATGTGGGTCAATTGATGGAGTCTTGCACCCTTGGATTAGTGGTAGAGGGTTGATCCATTGGATGAAGAGGGAAGCACCTGTTGAGTTCCATAGAGATCATGAGATCCCTTTATTTGAGGAAGAAATACATGTGGCTGATCACATTCCAAATGGCTCATCAAATAAAAGTGCTTATTCATCCATTGGTTGGATGGGTAGAGGCATCATGCAATGAAGACCTTGGGAGGTAAAAGGTTTTCTTGTTTCTGCAATAAATTTTTTGTTATAACTGACATTGTCCTGAATTGTAAGAATCAACAAATATATATTTTGCAGCCATTAGATATCTCTAGTACACATGCACAAGAGATGCATTCTGATTTGCATGCTCTCAAGAAGTTCTATGTTTGGTGGAGAAGTCTCACAGCTATTTAGTTTTGCATTGGGAGTGGTAAACTTTCAACATGGTGGATGGATCCTAGCATACCCTGGAGTGACAAGTTGTCACAAGTAACAGTGAAGATGGATGGTATTCATCAGGGACAATGAGATCTACGAATTCCTTGGAGTGACAAATTTCCAGAGGTGTCAGAAAAATTTGGGTCCTTACAGAGGAAGCGGTGGGATCCAAGAATAATACTCAACTATCTTAACTGGGTTAAGATTTTTGTTCATGATTTAGTGCAGATAGAGTTTACAGTGCAGTTTATTCTTCATAGTCATCTTGCATTTTTTTTATATATTTTTGAAGGCCCCAAATTTAATTTTCAGATTGTTTGGTGGATGGGGACAAATATAATCAGAGTGGTGCAGTAGAATCTTGGTGGAATCCTAACATTGCTTGAGGACAAGCAATCTTAGGAGGGAGGACTGTCATGTCCCCAATTTTGGTTCATCCAGTCCCATGGGTGAAAAGGGGACCAAATCAACCCCTAAGGGAATTAAATTGTATTAATTCTATTTTCTTAGAATCAATTTTAGCCTAAGTCCCATAAATTGGCAAGTTTATTTATTAAAATTAATTTCGATAAATAAAATTAATGGATAATGAGCAAGTGGGCCAAGAGGGTGCCCCATGTGGATGATGTTGCCAAAATAGAGTTGGGGGTGAATATATGGAAAAAGATGAAAAGAAGGAAGGTGGATATAAGGTTTCCAAAATATAAAAAGGAAACAACTAGAAAAGCTAAGGAGGGCGCACTTGCCAAAAAAAAATCTAGTTTGCCTAATAGGAAACAACTTGAATGATGTAGTTTCCATTTCAATGCCAGTTCACAAAGCAAGCTAGTGTTGTTGCAAGAAGGAAACATCTAAGGTCAAGGAAGGTGCAGTTTCCAAAGGGATAAAAGCATGTCATAAGGAAAAGTAGGAAAGTTCATCCACCCAAGGGGGGGCACATTTGTGAAGGGTTCTAGCAGGTCATCCAAGAGGGAACTTGATGAGGAGGTCATAAAATATTCTATAAAAGAATGATTCCAAATCCCATTCACATATTTTGACTATTTTGTAATTGAATGTGAGAGATTTAGCTTCTGTTGTTGAGTGATGTGCCTCAACTTGCTTTAGGTGATGCTCCCCATAGCCAATCTTGTCTAGTTTATTCTCTTCTTCTCCCTCACTCTCTCTAACAGGTATTGAAGACTAATTGGAATCCATTTAAGATCTATTTGTAGCCACTAAAAATAAGTTTGCAGCCATTAAAGTATGATATAAAGCTGGGGTCGAATTGCTTCAGAGGAGTTTAATATTTCAAAGAAGAATCCTTCTCATTATCCCCTCCCTTCTTCCCCATTCTTTAGTATTGCAGGGTGTTGGTGGGAGGTTTGCTCCATTGGAATATTTATAGTGGACAATAAGATTAAGGATCTGATGAGTGATGGACATATTCATATATGACGTTGAACTTACATCTATTCATTCAAATTCTATCATGTCCAAGTGATTCCAGTTCGAGATTCCCCAAGGGTGTCATGTGTTGAACTCAAAGAGGTGAAAAAATGAGGGATTGAATCCTCTTCCTTTTGTCATTGGAGAGGATGGTTTTCTATTGTTTTGAAGCCATAAAATATCTATAATAAAAATCTAAACTCTGTCCTAACATCTTCTCATCTTCTCATTTGAATATGCCCCAGAGGATCATGATGTAATAATGGCTTTCAGTATGGTTTTTCTAGCTTATTTTGGAGTAGTTTTCACCATTCAAGCATTGTATTTTCGAATGGTATATGTATACATCTAATTATATGATTTAGAATCTCTGATATAAATCTCCTAATACATTACATAAATATTTGTAGCCATATGTACGTTTTATTGAAGGATTGGGTAGACCTAGGGGGGTTTTGAGGGATTTTTATGGCATATAAGTTCTATGGAAATGCAATGATGTGATGTAAAGTTTTATGCTCTAAATTTTAAATCATATAAGCTTAATATGTCCATTAAATACAAAAGTAAATCTTACAATGGTCAAATACAAGTTTAGCTCCTTCCCCTATGCTCATTGGGCACTTTTTGAGGACTGGTCTCGGTAGAAATGACATATAATTCATTCATAGGATCCAATTCAGGTTCTGTAAGTTGATATTGTTCACAAAAAGACCGTTGAATCACATCCAACATTCAAAAGTAGAATTTGGGAGGGATGTACACCATTGGGAAGCTAGGCCAAAAAATCGGCTTAGCAGTCCAACTTCTACCAACTCCTCACCAAATATTAAACAAATGAAAAATTGATGTTTAATAATTTCCATAAGTCCCGTTGAACCACATACATTATACTGATCCACCTTTATTCCTTCCCAGTTTAGTATGCATATGCTGGAAGCCCAGGAAGCCTCGAAGTAGGCAACATGTTTATCTATTGTTGAAAAGTGAATGGCCCCAGTACCTCGTGCATAGGAATCACTGTTCAGAATTGAATTGAATTGCTTCTGCACTTTTAACATACAAATTCTAGAATCAAAAGTCATCCCTACCATCCTTGATCAGTGCATCTGTACACCTCACTTACATCCTTCTCACCATACATAAATTGTCTAAAATTTTACTAGTAAAAATCCTGATCAATTCGACAGTTGGAGTTAGTATTCTGGCCAATTCTTGGCTGGGATATTACAGTAACAGACCAATAACCTCCATTCTCAAGGAATGAATCTCAGTCCAAGGTTGAGCTTTAGTCCCATACCGAGTCATGTGTTAAATTTTGAGCATTAATTCACAATACTCTAGGATCTTTATTGAGAGAATAACATGTATAGTATATCAATGCATATCAATCATAACAAGCATGTCAATCATCACAAGAAGCAAAATCATGAGAGACAAGAGACACAGAGTTTCCGTGGGGAAAACCCTAAGGTGAAAAACCCCACAACTTCCTCATAGATAGAGAGAGCAATGGCTCAACCAAAGTACAACCAAAATACACAGAGATAGTCTCCTAGTAGCAGATGATCCTCCTCCTCACTAGTGCGCCACTTTCTGAGTGAAGGAAGAATGAGTTTTCGAGTGATCCAAATAGAGATCTCCTGATCTCTATTTATACTTGTTCTGTTTTCCCAGTGACCTTATGGGGCCGAATTGTCTAGCTAGGTACATCAACCATATATTACATAAAATAAGGGCCGACCCCACACATGGTGGTCTAATAACCCATCGGTAAGTTCACACACTTGAAACACTTGTCAATACACATGACGACACTTCTGTATAGAGGTATGACACATCTCTATAGGAGTACAATAATATATAAATTAAATACATGGATGAAATACATTCCAAAGTTACATATACATCAACACTCCCTTTTAACTAGGAAGGTATTTCTCGACACAGATCTGCTAGCACAAGTCTTCTTCTCTGGATCATCGTCATCGATGCATTGTCCTCGAATCATCATCATCGTCACTGCTGCTGCTATCTCAAACAATATCTGTATCTACTCGTCATAGGAAGTTATACAGAGCCAGTCCTTTTTCATACTAGATGTAGGCCCGCCACCTGCAGGTCTTCATTACTGGCCATACTGTGGAGTCCTCAGGACTTATTACGTGCGTCACAAAACCTGGTGGTAGCAACCCAGGCTGTTACGAGCACTCAGCTCTACCTATCAGATCTACTAGGAGCACATTACAGGTGAGCCATCACAAAACCTGGCTGAAGCATCCCAGGCTGTTACGAGCACACATCTCTACCTGTCGGATCTCCTAGGAGCACATTACATGTGATCTCACCACAAAACCTGGCTGAAGCATCCCAGGCTGTTACGAGCACACAACTCTACCTGTCGGATCTCCCAGGAGCACATTACATGTGGTTCACCACAAAACCTGGCTGAAGCATCTGAGGCCTTTTTCATCCTGTCCAGATCTCCCAGGAGAAAATTACATGTGGTCATGGAAAAACCTGGCTGAAGCATCTGAGGCCTTTTTCATCCTGTCCAGATCTCCCAGGAGAAAATTACATGCCATAGGAAAAAACCACGCAAGAGAATCCCAGGATGTTATGGGTACACAACTCCGACTTGAAGATCTCCCAGGGCACAAATTATATGTCCTCCTAGAGCAATGTCTCGAAAGAGCATCCCAGGCTGTTACGGGTACACAACTCCGACCTATAGGATCTCCCAGACATGCTCATCCGCACAACCTGATCCACTACCACAAAGTATCATCTTGATACTCACCATACATCATCCTGATGTACACACGATCATCCTAATCATCATCACTGCATCGTCCTGATGCATGTCATCTGGAGAAGCTCGTAATCCACAATCATCCAATGCATCCACTTGATGCATACCAAGTATCTACCTGATTAATATCATCATATACAATGTATCTACCTGATACATACATAGATACATGATCCACACAATGTATCCATCAACATACATGATCTACCTGATCATACCTGATACATATACAGATACACAGTCCAAGCATCCAACATGATGCATACATACATAAATGATCCAACTAATCATATACAGCATCCAACATGATGCGTACATACATAAATGATCCAACCGATCATATCCAGCATCCAACATGATGCGTACATACATAAATGATCCAACTGATCATATCCAACATCCAACATGATGCGTACATACATAAATGATCCAACTGATCATATCCAACATCCAACATGATGCATACATATACATAAAATTGTAAATGATCCAACTGATCATACAGACCAGAAACTAGAACATCATCCTGATGCTCATCATCCAGTGCTTACATCCTCAACCATGTGAAGGATCCCCCTTTCACCATGCTAGGAATGGCTACAGCAAATGTCTCCATCACTTCTTCCTCGAAGTGTCATCAATCCGAAGAACACCAAGCCTCTCTTTGAAGTACTTGAACTTCACTCTGGCTAGTGGCTTCGTCAACACATCTGCAATCTGCTCATATGTCGCAACATATAGGAACTTCATTGCTCCTCTCTGCACCATATCCCTGATATAGTGATATTTGATCTCTATGTGTTTCGACCTGTCGTGAAACACTGGGTTCTCAGACAACTTCACACAACTCTGGTTATCACAGAAGATACCAGTAGCATCCAACGGGAGATCAAATAACTCAGACAGTAGCTTCCGAATCCATACTGCCTCACAACTAGCCGAACAGGATGCAACATACTCTGCCTCGGCTATACTTAGTGCTACGCAGGATTGCTTCCTACTAAACCAAGAGATCACACTTGATCCCATACTGAAGTAGCATCCATATGTGCTCTTCCTATCTGCAGCACTGCCTGCCCAATCTGAATCAACATAACCCTGCAGGTTAAACTTTTGATTTGCTTCATACTTGATCCCATAATCAACTGTACCCTTCAGGTACCTCAGAACATGCTTTACAGCAACCAGGTGAACACTTCTCGGATCCGTCAAGAAATGTCTCAATGTGTTCACCGCAAAGCAAATATCTAGTCTTGTGTTCGTCAGGTACATTAAGGACCCAATCATCTGATGATACATAGAGACATCAACCGGCTCAGATGAAGCATCACATAGAAGCTTCAGATTCGATGCCATAGGTGTGGCCATGGCCTTGCAATCCATCATCTCGAACCTCTTCAGGATATCTACAGTATACTTCCCTTGTCCAAGGAAGATCCCATTTGTACTCTGCCACACCTCCATACCTAGGAAATAATGCATCATCACTAAGTCCTTCATATCGAACTCGGTAGCAAGCTTCCTCTTTGTATCAGCAATCAATCTATCATCTCCTGTTACAAATAGGTCATCCACATATAGGAGTAGAATCACAGGATTCCCTTCCTCAACTTTGTAGTAAAGGTTGGAATCTGCTTTACTCTTGGTAAAGCCCAAACTATATAGGAAACTGTCCATCCTACCATACCAAGTTCTGGGAGCTTGCTTCAATCCATACAAGGATTTCTTCAATCTGCACACATATGATTCCCTGTCATGTGTTTCAAAACCGAGTGGTTGCTCCACATACACTTCCTCTTCGGATACACCATTCAAGAAGGCAGTCTTGACATCCATCTGGTGTGTCCTCCATTTCATAGCTGCAACCAGGGAAAGTACTGTTCTGATGGAAGTGTACCTTGCTACAGGAGCAAAAGTTTCTTCATAATCTATTCCCTCTTTTTGAGAGAAGCCACGAGCTACGAATCTTTCCTTGTACTTTTCTATGCTGCCATCTGTAGCATGCTTGATCTTGTAGATCCATTTGGAAGTCACAACAGACTTCCCTTCAGGTCTTGGGACAACATCCCAAACATTATTTTTCATTATTGATTGGTATTCCTCGACCATGGCATCCTTCCATTCTTTCTTTTCTGCTGCTTCTTCATAACTGGAAGGTTCTTTGTTCATGATATCACAGAGTAAAGCAACATAGCTGGTATGTGATCTGGTTCTCTTCTTTGCTCCGTGTTCTTCTTCTGGAATGAAAAATCTCTCTGCATCTTGAATGAGCTCTCTAGCCCATGCATGTTTCGTCTTGTGAGAGTTGTCCTCACGTGGTGGATCTATAGGTTGTTGCGGATCTTCAATTTCACGATCAACATCTAAAATTGCTTTAGTCATGGTAGTGTCTTGAAATCTAGTTTCCTTAGGTTCTTCATAATCTTCAATAGGTGTCTTTCTTGATTTGACGAATGCTGAGTTTTCATCAAATGTCACATCCCTGCTGACATCAATATTCTTGAACCCTGGAAAGTATATTCTATAAGCCTTTGAGCTTTCACAGTAACCCACAAAGATATCCTTCTTTCCTGAAGGATCTAGCTTGGTCCTCTTTTTCTTTGGGACATGTGTGTATACTGGACAACCAAATATTCTGAGATGGATGACTTCAGGTTTCTTACCAGAAAAGACCTCTTCTGGTGTCTTGTTGTCCAATATCTTGTGGGGTGTTTAGTTCTGCACATATACAGCTGTCCTAATTGCTTTTGCCCATAGATGCATAGGTAGATCCTGGTCATGCAGCATTGCCCTTGCTGCTTCCATGATTGTTCTGTTCTTTCTTTTTGCAACTCCATTTTGTTGTGGATTGTAAGGAGCAATCAACTCCCTCTTAATCCCTGAATCATTTCATAGCTTCTTGAAGTCACCTGAGGTGAATTCTCCACCATTGTCAGATCTGAATGTTTTGATCTTCTTGTCAGTTTGGTTCTCCATCAAGGTTTTGAATTCCTTGAACTTATCAAATAATTCATCTTTGTTCTTCAAGAAGTAAACCCAAGTCTTCCTGTAGAATTCATCAATGAAAGAGACATAGTAAACATACCCACTCAGAGAATTGGATGACATCGGACCGCATTCATCGGAGTAGATAATTTCCAAGATACCTTTTTCCTTGCTTTCACTACTTGGGAAAGCCTTCTTAATGTTCTTACCTTTTAGCACATCCTTTGTGTGGCTAGGGTTTTACCCCTAGCTTGTGCGAAAGAGCGCCTACTAAGGAGAATGGACTCCTTAGTAGCAGTTCAGTAAATGGTAAATAACAATGCTGAAATATAAATTTAAACTACTCTAAACATGTGCATGAGACAATCACAACAATGTAAAATAAATGGTTTTTGTATTGATATTACCTCCAATGTGGAGGTTGATGAAGCCCTTGCAATGTCCAAGAGGGTTGCTCCAAGCTCCAATGTGCTCCTTATCTTTCTCCAATGGTGGAAATGGGCCAAAAGGGGCTCTCAAGGTGAAAGTAGTTCAATGGTGAACTAGGGTTTCGAGAGAGATTTTGGCAGAGTAAGGGTATACTTGATTGTGGATATGAAATAAGGGATCTCCATCACCTATTTATAGTTTTTTGGTGGTGGAGTGCCGGCCCATGGTTTTGGGAACCATATGGTTTAGGGCAGCTGTATAGGGTTTTTTCCTCCTTTTCCTCATTATTTTATATTTTTTATTCCCTTTTTAAAGGGTTTTTGCTATTTTTAGAGGAATTTTGGATATTTTTGGAGGAAAAAGGGGTTTTGCCTTTTTCAGGCTTTTTTGATGGTTTTGTGGCCTTTTGGAGGCATTTTAGACATTTTGGAGGCTTTTTAGTGGGATTTTTTAGGTTTTTAAGGGAAATATGGTAGAAAAATGGACAAATGAGCCATGTAATGTGGTAGATGAGGTAGTGAACACTTTTTGGGTGTTAACACTTTGCAAACACCTTCATGTTTGGTCTTGATTTCAGGAAGACCCTCTACAGCCTTGCTTGCAATTGGAAGTGCCCTATAGTGCATATGAGCAAGTATTCTATGCCAAAGTTTGCTTGGCTCCATGGATTCATGCACCATGGCATGTTCAGGTTGTCCCTTTAGTTTATACAATCCTCCCTCTTGCTCTCCAATCACTATTGCATCATCAATAGTTTTACCTTTTGGCCACATTAGGACTTGGCCATCCACAAATGCAACCCTCATACCTTTTGCATCTAATGCAGATATGGAGAGTAGATTCTTCTTGAGCCCAGGTACATACAAAACATCTTTCATCTTCAAATACTTCCCAGAGTCTAGATTGCAGGAGGCCTCACCACTTCCTTTGATAGGGTATTGGTAGTCATCCCCAAGTTTCACCTTATGGGGTGACTCATGTTCAGATAGATTAGCAAATGATTCTTTAAACCCAGTCATGTGTTTTGAAGCCCCACTTTCAATAAGCCAATCAATACAACCATGGGAGATAGTACCTGTGAGAGCAGAGATTAGAACATACTCTTCTTCGCTTGATGAGTTATCATCACATTTTGCTCTAGCCTTCTTCTTGGGAGGTTCATCATCCTGACAGCATGAGAATGATACCTTTTTTTGCTGCCCTTCTTCTTCTTGTTGAAGTTGTTGTGGTCCTTCTTGTTCTTGGGACAATTTATGGCAATATGTCCTTTTTCATTATAGGTGAAGGATATTCTTCTTTCTTTATAGTGATGTGAAGATTTCTTGGAGTGAGATGATTCTCTCTTGGACTTCCCTTTCTTGGTGTGAGTTGTGAGAGCTTGATATTCATTCCCCATCTTTTCTTCTCGTGCCACAAGCCTTGCTTCTTCTTGTGAGCATTCTTACCGTAGTCTGCTGAAGGATACCAACTTCTTTCTTGCACAGATTCCTTGAATAAAGGAGTCCCATGACCTAGGTAGGCCATTTAGAGTGGTCATGACAACTTCACCATTCTCCACCATTTCATCCACTGCTTCTAGTTGTTCCTTGATCTGGGAGACCCTAGAAAAATAAGATTGAATGGATTCTTCATTCTGAAGTTTTACCCCTTTCAATTAGTTCCGCAGAGTCATCTTCCGATTTATGTTCTTCCCTTCAAATAGCTTGGATAGTGAATCAAACATCTCTTTGGGTGTCTTCAGAGATGACACATGGGGGATGAGATGGTCCTTGATGGAGTCAGCAATGATTCTCTTTTCCTTGACCAAGTTCTTCTTATGAAATATCTTAGCTTCTTCATTGATCCGAAAACAAGATCTTTTCTACTCTATGACGTTAACATGAATTGCATAAAGAGCATGAATGAAGCTCACAAATCCATAAGAAGAGAACCAAACAGCATAGACAATACACACATAAAGACAACAAGTTGATAACGGAGTTCGTCCAGGATGGACTACGTCTCCGGGCCTGCTTCTCAATAGGAGGGCCGATCTATAATCTCAGCATAAAGGCAAAATACATGGCAATGATACAATGATACCTTGGCGACAATGGCCAGGAAGAGAACCGCTGCCCAAAACACAACAAGACTGCTTCCAGCAACTCCGAATCCTGAAGACGGTGTAAAACGAGTATAAACACTCGTACCTTCCTCCTGCAGAGCTACGCAATCTCCCTTCTCTCCTTTAGCTACAAAGTCTCTACTCCAAAGCATGAGTGGCAAATGGAGAATAAGAGGGTTTATATAGCTTGAGTAGACCCCCTTCACATGTTCCTCATGTTCTCTTTGGTTACAACAAATTTTGCCTAAATAGGCATGTGGTTACAACTCCATGTTTGGTTTATCATGTAGTTGGGCTCTTTATTAACTAATAAACAAACATATTTTAAAAAATACCCTTTTAAGATGGCATATGGTTAAAACCATATACCAACCCACCTTTAAAACTTAACCACAAAGTTTGTTATGCATTGGTGGCGCTCCAACCCATATTGGGGGCATGTAATTCGTTTGAGAGGTTGTTATAACACCCACTTTAAGTCATAACCAAAGTTTTTTTTAAAACGCACATGTGATAAAGCGTGGTCGGAATGGCAGGCTCCACGCGCAGAGCTCCATTGGGCGGAGCTCCTGGTCATCTTGTTGAAGGGGAGAACCAGGGGTCGGGGCTAGCCCCAGCCCCTTCTGGCGCCAATACAACTTTAAAACAAAAGTTTTCCCATTACTTGCACATCAAGCACCTTGTGGCCCAATGGTAAAGCGAAGCGCTTATGCAGGAGAGGTCACGGGGTCAAACCCTGTGGAAGCCATAACTTTTGTATTAAACATATTGGCTAATCCCGTGCTGCCACGTGGCGGCCTGGGATTGGTCCACCTCATGCCCAGTCGACGTCCAGTTAACCGCCACGTCACTGTCTGTACTGCCACGTCACCATCCGTACACCCAGTCAGCTGTATGCCAGTTTAGATCCGTACTGCCATGTGTCACCTTGTGATTGTCCATACACCTGCCATGTCACCTTTTCCGTACTGTACGTATGCCACGTGTCACACTGTCAGTGGTGACACGTGGCACCTCTTTTTGCCAATTTTGCCTGTTGACCTTGTAGAACAGAACGCGATAACTTTCTCATACGGAGTCCGTTTGAGGTGAAACGAACGCCGTTGGAATCATCTCGACGAGCCCTTCGATCTAGTGTTGGTTTTGCTGAGATTGGAGGACTTCAAAAATTTTGCCTTCTTGGATCCTCCTGGATCATTCATCCTCTAGGATAGGGATGTCTTCTTTTACATATGAGTCCAACTCATTGTCTTCCAGGATTAACCCAATCATATACTTCCAGGCTCAGAATTTATCAGCCCTTTCAAGCTTATCCTCAAGCTTGGTGTGGTGATACATCTTTAAAGAGTACTTCAAATGGAAATAGAAAAGATTTAGATCTTACCACTTGATTTGCTGAAAACTGGATCTGGTCCCGGATTAGGGTTTGTCAGAGAAACCCTAAAAATTCAAAATGTGAAATTCAACTTTCTGAAAGGATAGAAAGATGTGCCTTGATGAGCTGATCGACCTGGTGTATTCAGAATTTGAGATCTGCAAAGCTACACCCTTCAAAAATGCCTTTTTGTCTTCCTGGGTTCACTAAGGAGGACCCTGAATTAGGTTTTGAGTTTCCTGGAGATATACCTAGCCAAAAATCTCGATCCAAAGCTCTAAACTTTGATTTTTGCAAGGAGCTTCCAGCTATGGCTTCAGATTCCAGAAATTCCTATTTTTGTGTAAACCCTAATTTTTAGGGCCAAATCTGAAAAAGCTCATAATTGAATTATGACTGGATAGATAGATTCTCCTTGATGAGTAGAGTCAATCTACTATACTGCTTTCCCAAAATATGTGGAGAGAAACCCAATAAACAAGAAACCTTGGTTTCCGTCATTGCACAGTGTCTTCTTCTCAGGTTAGCTCTGATACCATGTTAAATTTTGAGCATTAATTCACAATACTCTAGGATCTTTATTGAGAGAATAACATGTATAGTATATCAATGCATATCAATCATAACAAGCATGTCAATCACCACAAGAAGCAAAAGCATGAGAGACAAGAGACACAGAGTTTCCGTGGGGAAAATCCTAAGGTGAAAAACCCCACAACTTCCTCAGAGATAGAGAGAGCAATAGCTCAACCAAAGTACAACCAAAATACTTAGAGATAGTCTCCTAGTAGCAGATGATCCTCCTCCTCACTAGTGCGCCACTTTCTGAGTGAAGGAAGAATGAGTTTCCGAGTGATCCAAACAGAGATCTCCCGATCTCTATTTATACTTGTTCTGTTTTCCCAGTGACCTTATGGGGCCGACTTGTATAGCTAGGTACATCAACCATACATTACATAAAATAAGGGCCGACCCCACACAAGGTGGTCTAATAACCCATCGGCAAGTTCACACACTTGCGACACTTGTCAATACACATGACGACACTTCCGTATGGAGGAATGACACATCTCTATAGGAGTACAATATATAAATTAAATACATGGATGAAATACATTCCGAAGTTACATACACATCAACATCATGTTGATCAACCCTCTGGTCGTTGACCAGGTGGTCCCCAGCCTCAAGCTGAGCTTTCAGTCCCAGAATTAATGTTGATCAACCACCTGCAGGACCTACTTAGTCCTTGACCAAGAATATTCCTGGTCCTAGACCAGGATGTCTCTATCTCAACCTGCAGGATCTGCTTGGTCTTTGTGACCAAGGAGTTGTCTGGTCCCAGACCAGAATACCCTAGAGACAAATAGGGGCCCTAGCCAAATGCTAGGAAGTTTTCCATGGCATCAACCTGCTTGGTCCCCGACCAAGAACCCTAAGAGACAGTTGGGGGCCCTAGGGTCTTACTCTTTACTCTGCCTGGTTAACATAACCAAGAACCCTAGTTAACTAACTAGGGTACCATCCTCTCTGAGAATGGGTCTCGCAGCTACACTAAAAATCAACACTCCTTCTCAGCAACACTAAGCTTGTCGAAGACGAAGGCTTAGTCAATACATCTGACAACTGTACCATGTCCTTGCCATGGTGAAATATCCTATCATAGAATACAAGATTTTCAGTAAACACCTTGATCTTATAGATCCACTTGGAAGTTACAACTGAATTCCCTTGTTTTATGAAAATCACTTTCCACACGTCATTTTTCATCATCAACTGTAGATCTACTATCATAGCACTTTCCCAAACTTGATATTTGGCTGCCTCCTCATAAGTGGAGGAATCAATGACGTGTCTCATCAAATCAGTACATCTTTGAAGCCTCTTAATAGGCTTCTTAATGAGATCAACTTAAGGCTTTCCGACCTCCCTCTCTGCTCATCTAAACAAGATGACTCAAGGACTTCCATGTCTATAATTCTGGGAGGTTCTTTGAAGAGATGAGAAACAGTTTCCTTGTTAAGTTCACATCTCTTACTTCTCTTATGCAATCCCACTCTGCTGGGGATTAAAGAGCACAAATGTCTCCCTCTTGATCTCTGAGCTTGCCAATTTTCCCACTCTAGAAAGAAACCAGGGATGATGTTAGGGGCGATTTATAGCCCATTGGTGAATTTATAGGGTTCAAACAAATAGTATGGGTGAATTTTTAATATGCAAGTGTTTTTTTTAAATAAAAAAATTCGTCCAATATTTATTAATGGGAAAATGGTTAAAAATTGGAATAGCCAAGGCCGTGAGAGAGGAAAAATGGTAAAAATAATGTTAGTGAAAGATGGCCACAATGTTCACTTTGCCCGCGAAATTCCAGTAATGGAGGCCTGGGAAGTTGGTTTTGCCCTAAATTTTCATTCTTGGAGGCCAAGGCAGTTCGTTCGCCCTTGTTTTTCATTCATGTAAGTGATTACCAGTTTTTTCGCCCTAGATTTATGGACCATAGGGAAACCAGTGGTCACCTCGCCCTAGATTTGAGGTCATGGATTGAATTTTCCCTCAATTATCTTGATTCTATACTTTCCTGGGCCAAATTTGAAACCGTCCATGGAATTTCATTGCTAGAGGTTTCGATGGCGGTTTGATATCCACATTTTGACCTCCATATTTCATGGTAAATGGGAATTTGGGGGGGTTTTAGCTCCCAAATTTGTTAGTGAAGATTTTTTTAATTAAAAAAATGGTCCATATTGAGGAAAAATCATGCAATGATCTAGTTAAATGGGGACAATTGTTTCCTATATAATGCTACAAGAGTGAGCAATTCATGAAGAATAGCCAGATGAAGAATATCCAGATGTTTGCATGAAGCTTAATTTCGGGTAAAATTTGATAGCGGTTGTGTGGTGAGTGGAAAGCAATTCGACATTAGCTGGCTGCTGAGTGGAAAATATCTGCATTTTTTCAAGCTCATCCCATAAAAACCCACATGAAGAATAGCTAGATGTTTGCATGAAGCTTAATTTCGGGTACAATTTGACAACGAATGAGTAGTGAGTGGAAAGCAATTCAATAGTAGCTGGTGATGAGTCCAAGTTACAGGTATCTGATAGCCTTTTTCCCCACAATAAAGCACAAGAAAGGGTGAAGAAATACATTTGTTTTGTGGGAGAAATGGTTTACCTTGATTATTTAATGAAGTTGTTTAAAAGTTTATTCTTGTATGTTTGAAAGCGTGTTCAATAAACTAATTATATGAAAATCGAGTATGATTGAGCAGGACCAGGTACACTAAAAGAACAAGCACGTAGATTAAGCGAATGACTGAAAGATCATGAAAAGCTTAGTGCCTTTTTCCCTGATTTCTAGAGAGAACTCATGTTCAAACAGAATCAACAATTAGACAGATAGTTAGGTTAAGCATTAGAGGCATATAAATATGGACCTCTCGGCTAGTGAGAGGGGCCTGTTGCCATTTTTGAGAACCATCGTTTTACGTTTTTATACTGCTGATACAATTCGGGTTACAGAATTTCATTAAACCATGAAGTTATTATTTTGAATAAAGATTCTGATGTTGCTTTCAATTCAGCATCTATAAGTTTCCTTCACTCCTGAGTACGGGTTGGAGAGGGCCCCTCAAACACGTAAGTCAAGAGCTCTTACTGTTCAGGTATTTTTCCATGATGTGCTTTGTATTGATTAAATCTATATTGCATGTGAAAGCATTTTTGATGGCATTTAAATAGTACGATTTGATTTCTGTAGTAAAGCATCCTTTTTGATTCTGTAGTTGGTTATAGCGTAGTCTGTAGTTCGGTAATACAGTTTCTGTAGTCCCGCAGCAACATTCTGCCAAGACATATTTTAACACCTATTTTCCTGTATGCTTGCATTGCTTACGAAACAATGACCTAGATCTTAAAGCTTATGCACTTTTCCATTATTTTAGTTGCTCATGAAGATCGTTTACTTTGGTTAATTAATGATGAATTCGTAGCATTAGATAATTACATTTTGAACTTTGTTTTTGGCATTCAAATAGCTTAGATCAAATTTCCAGTTTCTGTATTTGAATTGCAGCATTTATTTCTTCAATTAGAGACCCAACTTTTGGTATTTTAGAATAGATATGTCAAGTTTTTAGCATCTAAATTCATAGCATAGATTGTTTTTTTTTTTTTTTTTGCAAAGTTAATTCCTAAAGTATATTCACCTTTTTCAGCATTTAATTTCTTAACATAGATTTACTGTTTTCTAGCATTCAAAGTTTCTTAGCATAGGTATTTCTTATCTATAGATTAGGCAATCTTTTCATAGCTTACTTAATTTATTTTTAGTCAAACCTTTAAACATTGATACCACACCCAACCACGACAAAGAATATCCTATAAGAGCACAGATAGTGCCTGCACCTCTGAAGTTTGTACGTCCCCCAGGTTGATAATTAAAGTAGGCTCCTAGTTTAGCTTCCCTCATTAGGCATCCATTCCAAGAGCTCACCACTTTTTGGCGCTGTTGTCGGGGAGGTGCTAAATCTTTTAGGAGACATCTTCAAAAACAAAACAAAAAGAAAAAAGAACAATAAAGAAAAAGAGACAAAAACAACCAAAAACATAATTTTTTTTTTTTACCAATGAATGCCTCATCGGCAAAGGGATAGGTTTGGATGCTTTTTTCGTAAGCGTCCTATGAGTACCAACGGTAACAACAGTTCTGACCACTCTCAATTTTAATTTCTAAACTCTAAGGACGAAACTGATTCTACATACGATCCAAACAGAGACAACTACTTTGCTAGTTCCAACTCAAACACCACTATGGAAGAAGAGGATGAGGAACCTAGGGAGCTGTTCACCTTTCCCATTAGTATACCTCTTGAAGATTCTAGGATGAAGAACATCAACCCTAACAATCTACCAAACTTCCATGGTTTGAATTCAGAAGATATTGACACATTCTTGTTTGAGTTTGAGGTAGTTTGCAGATCCTTTGACTACACTACTGATGCATACAAGCTTAGGATTTTTCCCTCCACACTGAAAGACTTATCACTTAGGTGGTTCATGAGCCTTGAAGGGAACAATATTTTTAGCTGGGATAAAATGAAACAGGCATTTCTAGAAAAATATAGGGACTATTGCAAAGCCAAGGATACAAGGGATGAAATCTTTAGGATGCAACAAGGAGAAAGAGAATCATTAGAAGATTATGCCCAAAGATTTCAACTTAGCTACAAACGAGCCAGTCATTGCACCTTAGATCCTGAATCACTAAAACTTGTCCTTCTTAGAAGTGTAAAAGAAGAGAAATTTGAAGTCTTAAACCTTCTAGGAGATGGGGACATATTCCATAAATCTTTTGACCAAATCCTACAAATCTTCAAAAACTACTCTAGATCTAGGAAAAGTAAAAATGGTACAAGGGACACACACACATTTACTGGTGGATCAACATCTTCAGGACCAACCCTTACAAAATCTGATTTAGGAAACCTGCTAGATGACATGAAGATCGACATCTTGCAATCTCTGGCCATGCAACTTGATGCACTTCAACTTAAAAAGAAACAGGATGAAATTAACCAAGCCTTGGAAATATTCTATACTCGTTGTAGAAATAAGCATGAGAAGGGGCAGTGCACACTAAACACCATCGAAATGTGTGGTCTTTGCACTGACGACCACTCCACTAAAAAATGTCCCCTGTTACCCTTATGTAAGGCTGCGATCCAAGATCCCACAACTGAAGGTGCAATTGAACAACTCTGTTTTGTGAATCAAAGTAGGAATAATTTTCCCGGGCCTTACCAACCCAACAATCAACCTTACTACAATCAGGGAAATAACCAGCAGAATTGGAACTCTATACCAGCCCCATGGCAATCTCAGCAAAATCCAAATCAGTGGCAGCAAAACCAACCATATCAGCAACCTTATTACCCACAATCTTACTCTTCATACCCCCCACCTTTTGCTCAAACAACCACAAATTATGGCAATCCATATCCTTATTCATCATCGAATTGGAGAGCTCCATTACAACAACAAAAACCACTAATCGTGCCGCCACCACCACCAAATCAACCACCCCCCAGACCTCCACCAATTCTTACCCAGCCAATTCCAAACCCTAACAACAACAGGACAGGGCAGCAACAAGCCTACTACACTGAAACGATGCAATTTCCCACTTACGTAGTAGATACTGTGGAAATAAACGAGATTAATCTAAGGTCTGGAAAAACACTACAAAATACACACATGCATACTATACAAGAACCTGAGGCCCATGAGCAAACAACACAACCTCATGTTCAGCATCTTGATGAACCAAACCCTCTAGAGGAAGAAATTCGACCACTCACATGAAATCAAAACCCTCCATTCCCTGAAAAGTTTGTACGAAATACAAGAAATGAAGAGGAAAACGCAATTCTAAATGAATTAAAACACTTGAATATCCAAATTCCCATATTGTAGGCCATCAGAGATGTACCCATCTGCAACAAATTCATTAAAGAGAATTGTCTGAAAAGACCTGGAAGGAGAAAATGTGACCCACCAATGATCAATGTAGTGGGCCAGTTAGCATATCTAATGCTAGGTATCATTGTTAACCCCATATATCTAGATCCAGGAAGCCCTGTGGTCAATGTGAACATCAATAACAGACAAATAGATAGAAGCTTAATTGATTTGGGAGCTAATATAAATGTAATGACCAAGGATGCTATGGTAAACCTAGGACTCCAATCAATGGTCATATCGACAACTACAGTACTCCAGCTAGCAAAGACATCCACTGTGAGACCTGAAGGAATGCTCGAAGACATAATAATCAATATAGAATCCTGGGAATACCCAACTGATTTCATAGTCATCGAAGTAAAGAGCAAACTTAGTGGATACCCTATAATACTGGGAAGACCCTGGCTGGCAACTGTAGATGCTTACATAGGGTGCAGATTAGGAAACATGACGATCACAAGTGGCCAATCTAGGAAAAAAATCATGATCTATCCACCAACCAGGAAATATTCAAACTTAGAATATCAAAACTGGACTGATGATTATAATGACACACCAAATCAAGGCATACGACTTGTCCTTACAATTGATGCAGCACTATCACTAAAAGACATAGATGAAGATGGTCATATATATAGGTTTATACAAAATGAATCTTCTAACAATGATGGTCTTCAAATATTTTTTGACACAGATCAACAAGAAGAAGGTGAAAGTTCAAACCGGAACTTAAATAAAATGTGGGCAGAAGTGATATCTCTGGAAGAACAATCAGAGAAAGCAAAGACTATGGAAATTATACCTGGAAAGACAGTCAACATTAATTCCAATCTGAAGCCAGAGCAAGAAAAGCAGCTGATGAAGGTACTCACAGAACAAAGTAGAGATTTTGCATGGACATATGCTGACATGAAGGGAATCCATCTTGATATTTGTAAGCATTACATTTAAATCAAGGAAGATTCTATTCCTATCAGACAACCACAAAGGAGGATCAACCCAGTGTTGAAGGACATAGTCAAAGCAGAACTACAAAAGTTATTAGATGCAGGGTTCATCTACCCCATCTCTGATAGCGAATGGGTATCACCACTAGTCATAGTCCCAAAAAAAGGGGGCAAATGGAGAATTTGTGTGGACTACCGAGAGCTAAAAAAAGCTACCAAGAAGGAGTACTTTCCTCTCCCATTTATAGACCAAGTACTAGATACATTAGCAGGGAACAAGTTTTTCTCCTTCTTGGATGGGTTCAGTGGTTACAATCAAATCCTTATTCACCCAGCTAAACAGGACAAGACAACATTCACATGCCCATGGGGCACTTATGCATACAGAGTGCTTCCATTTGGACTCTGCAATGCCCCAACAACCTTTCAGAGGGCAATTCTAAGTATCTTTTCAAATTTTATAAATGATCAAATGGAAGTCTTCATGGATGATTTCACACCCTATGGAAAAAAATTAGATTAGGCATTGAGCCATTCAGAACTAGTCTTAAAAAAATGTATTGAGATGAGCTTATGTCTAAGCAATGACAAATGCCGAATGCTAATGGAAGAGGGCATTGTGTTTGGACACCACATTTCTCAGAGGGGAATAGAAGTTGACTAGGAAAAAGTTACAGTCATCAAGACATTGCCTCCACTTGTGAAACAAAGGGATGTAAGAAGTTTCCTTGGGCAAACAGGATACTATAGGAGATTTATTGAGAATTATAGCAGGATCGCTGTACCAATGTTTTCCCTTCTAACAAAGGACACTTAATTCATTTGGACAGAACACTGCATGCCAACATTCGACAACCTAAAGGAGAAGACAAGTACAACTCCAGTACTCCAAGGGCCATATTGGGCACTTCCATTCCACATCCACTCAGATGCATCAGATAAGGCCATTGGGTTTGTACTTGGGAAAGAAAAAGATAAAAATCCCTATGCAATATATTATATCAGTAAAACTTTGGCAGGGGCAGAATTGAATTACACTATTACGGAGAAGGAATTTTTGGCTGTCATACGTGCCATTAATAAATTCAAGCACTATATCACTGGCTACCAATTTTTTGTTCATACAGACCATTCAACCATAAGATATCTCATGAACAAACCCAACACAAGTGCTCGAATCATCAGATGGCTGCTACTCCTCCAAGAATTTGACATCACGATTTTAGACAAGCCAGGCAAACACAATGTGGTGGCTGAATTTCTATCTAGGCTCACACATGGACAGGACAATAAAGTAGTCAATGACAGTTTTCCAGATTAACACCTCTTTTCCATATCAACAAGAATCCCATGGTTTGTTGACATAGCAAACTATTTAGTCTCTCAGAAATTTCCAGAACATTACAGTTACAAAAACAAGGCTAAAGTAATAAGGCAAAGTGCCACATATACATGGATAGAGGGAATGCTCTTCAAAAAAGGACTGGATCAGATACTTAGAAGATGCATTAGAGAAGATGAGGTGCATGACATAATGCATGCCACACACAATGAACCATGTGGAGGACACTATGCTGCCAAGAGGACAACCCATAAAATCTTTCAAACAGGGTATTATTGGCAAATACTCCACAAGGATGCTTATGAATACGTTTCACACTGTGATGATTGCCAAAGGATGGGAAAAAAAAACACAAAAAGAAGAAATGCCACTCCATCCAAAAATCTCCTTGGAGGCATTCGAAAAATGGGGATTTGACTTCGTTGGTCCAATCAACCCACAATCTAATCAGAAAAGCTACATCCTGGTCTGCACTGACTACCTTAAAAAGTGGACTGAGGTAGAAGCACTGGATGCAGCCAATGAAACCAACGTGGCCAAATTATTCACTGAGCAGATCTTTCACAGGTTTGGAGTACCAAGAGAACTAGTTTCTGATCAAGGCCCACAATTTACATCAAAACTAATAGAAGACTTGCTTAAAAGAAACAATGTCAAACACAGACAGTCCTCCTCCTATCACCCTCAAGCAAATGGTCAAGCTGAGGTAACCAACAGAGAATTAGAGAGGATCTTAACAAAGATTGTCCAAATCCACAAAACAGATTGGGATGACAGACAGACTGAAGCAGATTGGGCTTACAATACCACCTGGAAGACAACTATAGGATTCACACCTTATGAACTAGTATATGGAAAGAAAGTCATGCTGCCAATTGAATTTGAAATAAATACATTAAGAATTGCAGCAGAATTAAATATGGAACTATCAGATATACAACAAGAATGCATGCTATAGTTGAATCAACTGGATGAGCAACTCCATCAAGCACTTGCCCATACTGAAATCATACAGCAACAAAGAAATAAGTTGCATGACAAACACCTAAAGGATAAAAGTTCAAGGAAGGTGATTGGGCACTACTCTATGACTCCAGATTTCACACATTCAAGGGAAAGCTAACAACCAGATGGCTTGGACCTTACATAATTCAAAAGATCTATGAAAATGGAGCTGTAAGGATCATTACAATTGATGAAGAGGAGTTCCCCATGATAGTAAATGGACATCGACTCAAACTTTCCAAGAAGCCACAGTTAAAGGAGGAGTTTACACAGGTACTCTACCAGCAACAACTGATGTTGATAGGGAACATGGAAAATCATTGAAATTCAGTTCATAAAAATAAAAAATATATTAGAAATAGAAAAAAATGAAAAAATATTAGAAATATGAAAAAATGAAAAAAAAGAAAAAATAGAAAAAAAAAGAGAAAAATAGAAGAAAAAAAGAGAAAAAAGAGAAAAAATAGAGAAAATTTTTGAATGTAAAAAAAAAAATGAAAAAAACAACAAAAAAATGATAAGAAAAAAAATGAAAAAAAGGGGACATAAGCAAAATGCCAAATACCGAACTATAGAAATGATAAAATAAAATTACAGGGCATCATACATCCCCACGAAGAAGCAGCATGCAAACTGCAACCAATATAATCAAGCGAGCCTATCATTATTCAAGCGAGCCAACAATGAATTCCAATCAACAACATACATATCACAATACATAATTCAATCACGCGAGCCTGCCATCGAATATAAGCGAGCCAAAAACCAAATTACATCAACCAAATGAGCCATCCAGGTATTCAAGTAAGGAACCAAAAGTATCAACTACTACAGAATTCATTTCCAAGCAATCAAACTATTCCATCACATCTGCAATATCTTCACGCGAGCCTGCCTTCAATTCAAGAGAGCCTGCTAGCATAGATTACAACAATACAAAAAATCGCAAAACCAATGCAAAAGCATCATTACAAAGTCAAATTAGAAAAATGGCACAAGTTCAAAAGTAGCCAATACAACAAATTCAAACGAACCAAAAGAAGAAGCAACAAAGCGCACGTAACTACTGACATGCCAGAATTTACTACAGACAAAGCCAAATCTACTACAGAATCCGCCACACACAAAACTTGGGCCAGATCATCAACTCAGGTATGCTAAAACATAACGAGGTAATATCTAAACATCTTTGTTTTATTCTTAAGGTTGAATCATTATCTCGAAAAACATTTGTTTCTGAAGCTGAGGATAGCTTATATCTTCGTCCGGCGGCACGGTTCAGTTCAGAATGACCTCAATAAGTCATGATTGCTACCCCAGTCATATAAGCCTAAATGAATCATGATTACTACCCTCGTCATGACAGCAAATGACAAAACCACACCTAGCCACCATACTTCCAAATAATCAGAGCAAATGGGGCAAGATACATTGATGGAACGAAGTACAGGGCTCGATTATGGAAAGAAAGGGATAAAATGGCAAGTACAATGAACGATGATGAGGATAAGTGCAGAAAGGCAGTTAAGTAAGGTGGCACAACCTTCCAAAAAGAGCCAGTTCTTGCAAATACGAACCTCTTAGAAATTCTCTAGAAGCAACAAACCGGAAGCTAGTGTGCTCACTCAGCTAGTGATCCAGCCCTCGATCCTGTAATCAAATCCCGACCAGTCGAGGTATAAACCACATTCAAAGTTTTTGGTTTTGTCTGATTTTAGAGGAGATTTTAAGATGACAAAAGGGTTCAAGAGAAGCGAACCAGCGGAACACATCGCTATTTATCAGAACCCGCGAATCTTAACAGTCATCCGCAGTGCAAACTAGATGCCTTTCATCTTAGTATTGAAAGGATACAATACAGCGGTGGCTCTGGAATTTGCAAAGAATTTAAAGCATATCAAGGACGAACAGTTCGTCACCCACGTGAAGGGGTTATGTATAAGGTTGGATGATGAAGTGATTGCCAAATTCATTGGTCTACCAATGGGTTTGCATTGGAGCAGGGATGACCAAGAGGAAAACCATGAATCAAAGACAACATTTTTCGAATGAGGAGAGATCTACGACGAAGATAAAAATGGAGTCAAAAGACTCTCCATGCTGACACCATGGGATGAAATGGATGCAATCATCCAGAAATACATTACATGCACTGGTAGGCTAAGTTATGTCCCTATTTTTCATTTTCGAATTCTGGAGTTGCTGAGGCACAGGGGCCATTTTTCACCTAACAACAACATAAGCATTCCATACTATCTACTCCTATCTTTGGCAGAAATGAGCAAGAAAATGATTAAAGGGAAAGAGGATTCCTTAGCCCATCATGGGATAATCAAATTGATCATTTGTGAGGAACTAAAAATGCAGATCCCAGATCTTTCTTGGGAAGAATTCATGTTGGTATTGGCTGACGATGTTCAAAGAATGAAGGGTACACCCACAGTTGGCATACACCCACCTCGTGGATCCAAAGAAAAGACCGCCTCTACATCAGGAACTAAGAGGAAAATTGACTTGGACATCGTGGCTGACACCTTGATGAAGATAAAGCATTCATGAGATGACTCCCCCAAAACGAAATCGAGGATTTCTACCAGTAATCAAGGGTCGAAGAGACGAAGTAAAAGATTCACACAGACATCCAGGATCAAAATTACCAAGGAAGAAAAGGGAACCTAGTCCCCCAGTTCAAAATGTGTTTGATGATGATGATGATCCTTGGGTAGATCAGGAAGACCCCATTACGCCAGAAGAGCAGGATGTAGAAGAAGAGCAAGATGAACAATAAGAACAGGATGCAGAAGAAGAGTAGGACGAACAAGAAAAACATGACGCAGAAGAAGAATAGAATGCACAAGAAGAGCAAGACAACTTCCAGGAGAACCCTTCTGAGCACAATGAAAACCCTGGGGTCGCCGACCAACTCGCTGAGGCAAGGGAAGAACTAGAAAAGCTCAGAAAGGAGCTGGTAACATTGAGAATTGAATTCAGAAGCCAGCCAATGTCTCCCTTGTTTTCACTTGAAAAGACACAAATTTTGAAAATGCATCATGAGGGGAGCTAAAATTGGTTGAGTTGAAAAGTTCAGCACTTGAAAAGAAATTGGCTGAGGCACAAGAAGAGTTAGCCAAAAAGGACCAGGAAATTGTACAATTGAGGGACGTTTTGGCTACTACCACTCAAATATATGATAAAATACTGGACCTCAGGCCACCATCAACAATTTATGCAGTTTATCTACAAGAAAAGTGGGGCAAATTCTAGCTCCAAAGGTTAAAACAGGGACTCCTGATAGAGATAAAATCCCCCAAAGAATTCATGGATACATCTCTAAACTCCACAGAGTTGGAGAAGGACCAGCTAAGTGAATTTTTCTTGCACAATTTTGCAGTTCCTAGCTCGCTCAACTGGTCACCAAACCCTTACATGGGCGATTTACAGTTGAGGGAATTGTGTTCATGGATGAATCATGAAATTGAACGAGCTCAGGACTACCACATTTACGTTGCAGCAAAATGGAAAAATCCATTAATGGTCAGGGCAGAGCCGACTCACCCTGAGAGAATAATTTACAACCATAGGATCCTCACCCAGGATGATGAGCTGATTCCCATTCTCCTTGCGAAGCAGCAGGAGGCTGTGGCACACTTTGATGTCACTCTCCAAAGCACACACAAAGAGGTTCATGAGTCTATTAATGAAAGATGGCGTAGAGTAGCAAGTGATTTAAAATGAAGAGAGCTCCACTCCCCTCTCAGACTTGAAGCTGCTCTTTTCAAAGCCAAACTTTGTAGGGAATCCTTGATAAGGAATCAACTCATATGGATTGGAATGAGGCTAAATCCCCCATTTTTCCTGCCCCCGGTTATTAAGGAACAAATTAGTGAGGAAGAAGAGAGGAGAGCATGGGTAAAGGAGGAATAGAGCATGGGCTACTACATGCAGGCAGGGACCCACAGGGTGGTAGCATGGGACATCAGGGAAGTCGTCGAAGAGCTGAACATGTCACCCAAGGATGGGTGAATCCTTCAAGTATGGGGGAGAATGATGAGTCCAAGTTACATGTATTTGATAGCCTTTTTCCCCGCAGTAAAGCACAAGAAAGGGTGAAGAAATACATTTGTTTTGTGGGAGAAATGGTTTACCTTGATTATTTAATGAAGTTGTTTTAAATATTATTCTTGTATGTTTGAAAGCGTGTTCAATAAACTAATTATATGAAAATCGAGTATGATTGAACAGGACCAGGTACACTAAAATACCAAGCACGTAGATCAAGCGAAGGACTGGAAGATCATGAAAAGCTCAACGCCTTTTTCCCTGATTTCTAAAGAGAACTCATGTTCAAACATAATCGGAAATTAGACAGATAGTTAGGTTAAGCATTAGAGGAATATAAATATGGACCTCTCGGCTAGCGAGAGGGGCCTGTTGCCATTTTTGAGAACCTTCGTTTTACATTTTTATACTGCTGATACAATTTGGGGTATACACTTTCATTAAACCATGAAGCTATTATTTTGAATAAAGATTCTGATGTTGCTTTCAGTTCGGCATCTATAAGTTTCCTTCACTCTTCAGTACGGGTTGGAGAGGGCCCCTCCAACACATAAGTCAGGAGATCTTACTGTTCAGGTATTTTTCCATGATGTGCTTTGTATTGATTAAATCTATATTGCATGTGAAAGCATTTTTGATGGCATTTAAATAATACGATTTGATTTCTGCAGTAAAACATCCATTCTGATTCTTTAGTTGGTTATAGCGTAGTCTGTAGTTCGGTAATATAGTTTATGTAGTCCGGTAGTAACGTTATGCCAAGACATATTTTAACACCTATTTTCCTGTATGCTTGCATTGCTTACGAAACAGTGACCCAGATCTTAAAGCTTATGCACTTTTCCATTATTTTAGTTGCTCATGAAGATCGATTACTTTGGTTAATTAATGATGAATTCGTAGCATTAGATAATTACATTTTGAACTTAGTTTTTGGCATTCAAATAGCTTAGATCAAATTTCCAGTTTCTGTATTTGAATTGCAGCATTTATTTCTTCAATTAGAGACCCAGCTTTTGGTATTTTAGAATAGATATGTCAAGTTTTCAGCAGCTAAATTCATAGCATAGATTTACTATTTTCTGCAAAGTTAATTCCTAAAGTATATTCACTGTTTTTAGCATTTAATTTCTTAACATAGATTTACTGTTTTCCAGCATTCAAAGTTTCTTAGCATAGGTATTTCTTATCTATAGATTAGGCAATCCTTTCACAGCTTACTTAATTTCTTTTTAGTCAAACCTTTAAACATTGATACCACACCCAACCATGACAAAGACTATCTTATAAGAGCATAGATAGTGCCTGCACCTCTAAAGTTTGTACCTCCCCCGGGTTGATAATTAAAGTAGGCTCCTAGTTTAGCTGCCCTCATTAGGAATCCATTCTAAGAGCTCACCAGCTAGCTACTGGGTGGAAACTCTATGCATTTTTTCAAGGTTAGAATGAGTAAATTACATTTGGGTACTTCTAAATTTTTATTTTGGTTTACATGTTTTGTATATCATCATGAATCTTTTGGGATTTTGTATTGTGCTTTGATTTGAAGCCAACGTTATAGCAAATATTTTGGGCTTTTGCATTGTGCTTTGATTTGAATCCAACGTTATAGCAAATATTTTGGGCTTTTGCATTGTGCTTTGATTTGAAGACAACGTTATAGCATTTTTGGTTGTAATCGTAATCGTGTTCTGAGACTATTTCTGAGCATATTTTTGTGATCAGGTCTTGTTCCTTATTATGTCATGTGCATGGACATTGGCTTGGAAAAGAGTCCCCAGTATGACACATCACTCAATATATAGAAAGAGTTAATGCATATCTTATGTGACTGGCAACATCGTTGTTAGAGCCTTGAGTTACGCCTAGATTTGATGAAAAGTAATGCATGCATTTCAAAGAAGAGTGATGCCTTGGAATCCTTTTCCTAATCCACCTTATATCCCATATCCTGGATAATAAGTGTGGATTCCTTCCATTGTCTTCTTTTCGTTTTCTCATCTAATTCACTTCTCACTTATAGGTGAAGAAAAAAAGGTGGATTGAACTTAAGTCAAATCCAATTCAACTTAATTCTCCTTAGGGTGTCCATGCATAACTATGCCTTGAGCATGGTAGCTTGTATATTTTGAGGGGAATGCAGCTCCATGTGTTGGAGCCTTAGGGAGAGTTCCATCCACCTATTCATAGGCCATCAAATGTTTTTTTTCCTCTCCTTAAGCTTATTCTCAAAATGGATAGTTTCCCTTGTTTATTTTTACTCCAGTATGGGGATGAGTTCTTGATCAACCGATAGTGTTTCATAACTATTTATAACCTCCTTTGGTTTGGCTACCTTTGTCCTAATCCATAGTTCAATCTATGTTTTTTACTTTTATACTCCCACATATCCTTGGCCCTTGCTTCCTCATAACTCATCCAAGTGCACAAGGCTCTTAGCTGAAAATATCCCACATATGGATTGGGAGACCATTTGAAGGGGAAAGGGATGATGTATCTCTACATATACAACTCACTTGACACTCATTGAATCCTTCTCCTCCTCATTTTTTACATGCATCATTCTATAAAGTCTTTTGATGTATCCAATAAATAGGGAATCTATTTTTCTAGCATGTTCAAATGAAACTTATGCCACCTATCCTAATCCTTGAGGAAGAGGATATAGACCCTCAAAGGTGGTATACAACTCAACTTGTCTTATGATAACATAATTATTTTGGAATGATGGCATCTAAGATCTCTATATTCTTAGTTTTTGTGAATAATGTTAGGATATTTAGACACTTAGGAGTTAGTTAAGATCAACTTGTGTAATATATCCATTAGGGATAGTGTGTTTGTTTATTATGCATTAGTATGCATTTGTAAATACTTAATCCGACGGTCACGATATGTTCCCGACATAGAGTGATCCGACGACTCAACTTCTCTTAGATCAAACCTAACCTTGATCCGTGGCTTAACACCCGATTGGTCCATGATTTCTATTTAAAGAGCATGGAGGGTCATTGTTTAGATGATCGATTATGAGAAGCTCATTTGTAACTTTATTTCTTTGCATAATAAATTGTCCCGTAGAAGCTATTTGGCTGGGGCCGTGGAGTGTTTCCCTCAAGAGGGTTTAAACCACGTCAAAACATCAGTGTGTTGATCTGTGATCTGTTTGTGTGAAGTGGTTTCTCTTGGTGTTCGATCCTTTGGTAGTACCCTGTGTACCCAACATGGTATCAGAGCTTTTATGAAGAGCTGCTTCCTGTTATGATCTAGATCTTGAACTGTTGTTGCCGAATCTCGAAAGGGTTTCTGGTTCTAGTATTTTTGTGCATTTTTGGGCTATGGGAGGTGTTCCATTGTGTCCAGAGCGTCGTTTCCATTGGGAAATTGTTTTCGTTTGATTGAAAACGGTTCCCAGTTGCTCCAGAAACGCGTATTTCATCAAATCTGAAGGTATAATGTTACAGTGATGCATTTTTTTATTTTCTGTTTTTAAAAGAAAAAAAATCTCATATTTGATCATTTTTTTACTGTTAGATTTTTTTTTAGGTTCGGATTGTTGCTTTCTCGTCTGTGTATGCTCTTTGCCGTGCACCTTGAGCGATCTCAGCCAATCAGAAACATAAAGGGAAAGGGTTTTTCTCGGCTTCGTATGCTCTTTGCCGTGCACCTTGCGCGATCTCGGCAAATCAGAAACAGAGAGAAAACGTAGACTTTCCGGGAAAGCTAATGAGATCTAACTCCACAAGTGTGGAAAAGTTTTTTTTGTTTCGTTTTGTGGTGTGTTTTGCAGGAAAAAGGGCAAGCACGCAAACCGAGCATGAAGAGTAAAAAAAAAAAAACCCCTTCCTCATTCCCATATTTTACATACCTTTTAATCTAGCTCACTTGGTTCAAAGTTGCTTTATTTCTTAATAGGTCTCGAGTTCAAGTCTTAGGAAGTTACTTTTAAAAGAAAAAGTGCATGCAATTTCTATTTTCAAGTTACTTTATTGTAAAAGTGCATCTCACTTAAATAATAAAACAATAAAAATACAAGTGAGTCACTTAAGTTTTTTTTATTGTTGCACTATTTAAAAGTAATATCATTGTAAAAGTGAAATCACTTATTTTACAAAAGTGGTTCACTTAAAGCAACTTTCTTGTAAAGTGATTGTCAAAAGGTTCATCTTGGGAAGAGGGGGGTTCTTTTTTTTGCTGGACATTCTCTAGATGCCACGTCACTATTGGGGACATCTTCAACAGTTTCTTTGTTCAAGTATAACTTCATCATACAGAGTCAGTTTTCAGTGCCATTTTTTTTAAACCACCTATTTTTTCGATCTCTTCACATCCAGACTATTGGTTTCTGCTTTTACAGCCATTAATTTACAAATATGGCCGCCCCTTGTGATATTCTACTTAATAGTTCCAACTATTGCTCATGGAAATCTCGTATGGAGGATGTTCTACGAAGTAGGGGACTTTTCAGAATTACCTCAGGGAAAGAAACAGAACCCAGTGATGATGATAAGAAAATAAAATGGGAAAATAGATGTGATGAAGCTCATGGATTGATTGGGATGCCAATCTCTACTGATTTGCGATTCCACATATCTGGAATTGATGAACCTGATGCTGCTTGGGACAAGTTGGAATCTGTGTTTGGTAAACACAATGAAATTCGAGGTCACCAACTCGAAAATGAGTTGATCTCTTTAAATCCAAGTGACTTTTCATGCATTCAAGATTATTTATCTAAGTACAAAACTCTTAAACTCTTATGTGTAGAATGTAAGATTAAGAGGGAAGACAAACAATGCATTTATCATATTCTTTCCAAACTTGGACCTGCATATTCTGTTTTTGTATCTACATTTTACTCCATGAAAGAATCCTTGAATGCAGCTAGATATCAAGAGCCTAGTCTTGAATCCTTTTGTGATTCCTTGATTAGAGAACAAGATAAACTCATTCATCTTGGAATAATCAACAATGTAGATACATCTGGGAAAGCTTTATTGTCCCAACAGAAAGAAAAGTCCAAGCCTCCCAAGAAACAAAATTTTCGCAATAATAAGTCAAACAAGGGTCCAAAACCCTCTCAGTTAGCTCCTTCTTTAAAAAATGACAAAGGATCCAAGCTAAAAGGCAAGAAGACTGAGCGTCATTGTAACTATTATGGGAAAGATAATCATGATGAATCTAAGTGTTTCAAGAAGATGGTAGCCTTGGAAGCAGCAATGAAGAAGCACCACATCAGCCTAGATTCACCTTCAGAATCTGCCTCTCATGGACATGCACTTTGTGCTTCTGGTTATTCTTATAATGCATCTTCTTCTTCTACTTCAAATGAATGGCTCATTGATTCTGGAGCATCTTATCATATGGCTAAGGATCAAGCCATATTTTCTATTATGCATGAATGTAACACCAAACAAATATTTGTTGGTGATGATAGATTTGTAAGTGTTGTAGGAGCTGGAATAGTTCCAGTAGATAATGGTCATTTTAGTGATGTACTATGTGTTCCAAGAATTTCTTGCAATTTGTTATTAGTCTATCAGATCACTCATTCTGGTGAAGGTAAAACTGTGACCTTTACACCTCACCAAGTTGTAATCAAGGATTTTAAAGATCCTCAACAGGTCCTAGCCATCGGAATTGTTGATGATATTACCAGGTTGTACAAGTTTAACAACTTTGGGTCATCACCTTTCCCTTCAGTTTTTGTTGCTCATAGTGATAACTTGAGCAAACTTTGGCATGAGTGATTTGGTCACTTAAATTATCGTCATTGCAACAACTATGTAAAGACAATATGGTGACAGGTCTTCGGATGGTATCTTGCAGGGATGGTGTTTGTTCCGGTTGTGTACTTGGAAAACATCATCGGGACAATTTTGACAAACGTGCTTCTTGGCAAGCCTCAGTTCCCTTGGAGCTTGTGCATAGTGACTTGTGTGGTCCTCTTCCATCTGCTTCCTTTTCTGGTTTCAAATATTTCTTAACTTTCATTGATGATTATACTAGACGCACTTGGGTTTATTTCCTAAAACTTAAGAGCGAAGTATTTAACATGTTCTTAGCCTGCAAGGCCCTTGTTGAAAAACAATCTGGTTATCAAATTATTAAGTTAAGATCTGAAAATGGAGGAGAATATGTTAACAAAAAGTTCACTACTTTTTGCACTGAACAAGGTATCCAACAACAACACACTGTTCCATATACACCACAACAAAATGGTGTAGTTGAGCGGAAGAACCGCACTTTAAAAGAAATGGCTAATTGTATGATCCAATCTAAGGGACTAAGTCTTCAATTTTGGGATGAAGCCATAAATTGTGCAAATTACATAGTTAATCGCACCCCCACTAAAGCATTACAAGGTATAACACCGGAAGAAGCATGGAGTAAAACTAAACCTGATGTAAGTCACTTCCGTGTGTTTGGTAGTGAAGCATGGGCTCACATTCCAGATGAAAAACAGAAAGCATTGTAGCCTAAAAGTGAAAAGTGCATATTTGTTGGATATTCCGAAGATGTAAAAGGTTATAGAATTCTTCAACCACATTCTCATGATATAATAATTAGAAGAGATATTAAATTTGATGAAAATCTCTTGGCTTGCGAGCCTAACTCGGCGATTGTGCCATCTTTGGCCTGCGATCCTGATTCGGCGTTTGTGCCTTCTTCTTCTTCTTCCAACTTCCTTGACAGGTTTCCAAGTCCAGTTTCTGATGATGACAGTGAGGATGAAAATCCACCTCCGCCTGCTCATGTTCCTCCAGTTACACCAGCACAAGTGCTTCCTTGATGGGTCCGTTCAACATATGAAGCAGCTGGTGATTTTGCCGGTGATCCTAGAGATCAACGTCGAACACATTCTCAGTTTCAACGAGCCTCTTCTCTTTTGGCTCAAGTTTCCGAGAATCATGATCCAGAAACTTTTGCAGAAGCTTCAGGGAATCCAGATTGGAATGCAGCCATGGATGAAGAATATTGTTCCTTGATGGCGAACGATACTTGGGATCTTGTACCTCTTCCAAAAGGAAGAAAACTTGTCAGATATAAATGGGTCTACAGAACTAAGTATGCATCAGATGGAAATGTTGAAAGACTTAAGGCAATATTAGTTGCCAAAGGTTTTTCCCAAGTTGAAGGGATTGACTACAATGAAACCTTTGCTCCCGTCGCAAAAATGAACTCCATCCGCCTTGTTCTTTCCCTTGCAGCCTTACATAACTGGGAAGTCCATCAAATGGATGTCAAGTATGCTTTCTTACATGGTGATTTACAGGAGGAAATTTACATAGAACAACCTCCTGGATATGTTCAAGATAACTCTAGCCTTGTCTACCGGCTTAAGAAATCCTTATATGGCCTTAAACAAGCTCCTAGAGCTTGGTATGCCAAAATGGATAACTTTCTCCTTGACACTGGTTTTTCTAGATGCCATTTTGACCCCAATGTCTATACCAAGAAAGTAGGAAACCATCTCATGATACTTGTTCTATATGTTGATGACCTTATTCTTACTGGTAGTGACCCTAAGCTTATAACCCATGTGAAATCCAGTCTTAAACAAAATTTTGAAATGTCAGACTTAGGACATTTGCATTATTTTCTTGGTCTCCAAGTCCTGCAAACCAAAGAAGGAATCTTTCTTTCCCAGTCTAAGTATGCTTGTGACCTTCTTCGTCGCTTTCACATGGAAGATTGTACACCAGCCCCTTCTCCCTTCCAGTTTGGAGTCAAACTTTCTGCCACTTGTACTTCACCTGAAGTCGATGCCACCTTATATCGTCAGCTTGTTGGTAGTCTCTTATACTTGACTCATTCTCATCCCGACCTTTCATTTTCTGTTGGTCGTGTTTCCCGTTATATGTAGACACCTCATGAAATTCACTGGAAAGCACTAAAAGAATGCTTCGATATATTCGAGGTACAGTTCAGTTTGGGATTCATTACAGTATAGGGGGGAAACCTTTGTTGGTTGGTTTCACTGATTCAGATTGGGCCGGCAATCCTGATGATCGAAAGTCTACTGCAGGTTATGTTTTCAATCTGGGATCTGGACCTATTACTTGGGCTTGTAAGAAACAACAAGCTCTTGCTCTTTCTTCAGCAGAGGCAGAATATCGAGCAACAGTTAATGCCAGTCAGGAAGCTTTATGGCTTCGACAAATCCTTTCAGAGTTTGGATTCGAGCAGCAGCAGCCTACTCCACTTTGGTGCGACAATCAAAGTGCCATCAAGCTTGCCAAAGATCCAGTTCTACATCAACACAGCAAACACATTGAGATACATATGCACTTCATCAGAAATCTTGTTCATGATCGCGTTCTTGAAGTGCTCTTTTTCCCTACAGATGATCAAGTTGCAGACATATTCACCAAGTCTCTTACAGAAGCGAAGTTTTCTAAACTTCGATCTATGTTAGGAGTTCAGGAACTTGTCATTAAGGGGGGATAGGCTCTAATGCCTCCTTCCTTCTCCTAATAGAGTAACTTTTTAAAATCCTTCAATCCTATCCCAAGTTGTTATTAAGGGGGGATGTTAGGATATTTAGACACTTAGGAGTTAGTTAAAATCAACTTGTGTAATATATCCATTACGGATAGTGTGTTTCTTTAGTATGCATTTGTAAATACTTAATCCGACGGTCACGATATGTTCCCGACATAGAGTGATCCGACAGCTCAACTTCTCTTAGATCAAACCTAACCTTGATCAGTGGCTTAACACCCGATTGGTCCATGATCTCTATTTAAAGAGCATGGAGGGTCATTGTTTAGTTGATCGATTATGAGAAGCTCATTTGTAACTTTCTTTCTTTGCATAATAAATTGTCCCATAGAAGCTTTTTGGCCGGGGCCGTGGAGTGTTTCCCTCAAGAGGGTTTAAACCACGTCAAAACATCGGTGTGTTGATCTGTGATCTGTTTGTGTGAAGTGGTTGCTCTTGGTGTTCGGTCGTTTGGTAGTACCCTGTGTACCTGAACAAATAATTCCCATTTATACTCACATAGTTCACTCCTCAAGTCTTTGTTTCTTTCCTCAAGGTGTTTCTTTCATAATCTAGAGTTTTTCTTACAAGGTAAACAATCAAGTTGTGAGGTGCTACATCCATTACTCTATGTCCTTGTTTTATAATCTATTGCTATCTTCGACACTGTAATGTATCCACCTTGCACCGTTCTAGTTCCATCAATAGATTTTGAATTTGAATACCCTTGGCCTAATCAAGCCCTATATCCTTATGTTCTACAATGATTTGTTTAGTATTGTGAGGAGTGAGAACATCCTCATCTATGTTGATGGTGGTATCCTTGGGTGGAGTGATTTCTAGCTTCTTGGTAGATTGTGGTCTAGTCTTCATTCTCCTACTACCTGATGTTTGTTTATTTGTCTCTGGAGTTTGGTATTTTTCCTTGATATTTAATGCTTTGTTAAAAGTTATACTGAGTTCCATCAAAGTTGTTGCTATTTCCTCTTTAAATTCTTCATCCTTCTCTTTTTTGTATGTTCTTTGTTTTTTATACATCCTCTCCTTTCCCAACTTCTCGTTTTCTGCTTGTCTGAGTAAACCCTGGAGCTAGTTTTTCTTCTTCTTCACATGTTACTAATACATAACTACTTCCATAATCCATTGATACCAAGGCCATGCTACAAGGTTGTTTATAGTTTTACTGTATTTGTAGACTCAGAATGAAGGTGTTGTTTGCTGCAAACAACCTATAAAATGTTGCTATCTCAGGTTGTAATCAAGGGGCAATATTGTTGGTTAAGGAGATTGTTGGTTAGTTACCCAATATCCTTTTTTTGAATATTTGGGGTTAGTTACCTAGTTGTTTTGAAACTTCTAGGATAAATAAGAACACCTTCAGACCGAGCTCAAATTGTTGAGCAACCATTTGCTTTCATAGATTGTCATTTATTGGTGTACCTTCAGACTTGGAAAGTATGGTAGAAGTCCCTATCATCTATCAGAGGTGTCCCAATTATCACATTCTTTTGGTGAATCCATCCTCCATCTCAATGAAACCCCAACTCCTCAAAGTTCAAAGTAGTACCACACTTTTGGTGGTAACATGGAGAATGTGAACAATCACCTTATGGTAAAACCTAGCTGCAAAATCAGAGTAAAAGTTGCATGGATAGTGTGCCCACTTGCTCAAATGTATATGGGAATCTTCTTTCCTATGTGAAACAATTTTGTAGAAAAACTTATACATTGTACATTTGGACATTTGGGAAAGCATCGTACATTTGGACAATTTATTAGTTCTTTAGTTCTTGAGAGAAATCCTTCTTTCCCTAGGACTCCTAGCTTTGTATTTTGACAAACTTTATATTCTAGGTATCTAACCTTAGAAGTTAGATATGTTTTTATAGGATTTTACCTCACTCCCAATATTTATTGTTTCTGATGTACCTAGTAGTCCCTTCAACCTATTTATGGTCACTTGTTTGACTTTATGGTCAATATTTTCCCTAATAGGTGCAGTATTGATATTAATCTCCAATATATGAATCAATCATTTGCATCCATGCGATTCATATATCACAAAGAGTGCATGACACTAAGCCTTCATTATTTATTTTTTCAAGCCTTTATATGTATGTTGGCACTATCAGAGGAAGCATAATCATCATTATCACGGAGTTCATCAGTTTATGATTATTTTTTGGTAGGACAATGACTTCTTTGTTACCAGAAGCAAATAGTCTAAAGGTGCTCTGCTATAGGGCTTAAAATAGCTAGGAAATTCCTTCCAACATTTTCACTCTAGACAACTACTCTATCATAATAGAAACCTTCAAAATCAATATTTCATGTTAGAAAATAAATGTTGATAATCAAGAAGAGGCTAAATTGTATTACTAACAACTTCTCTCTCTCTGTCTCTCTCTGTCTCTCTCTCTCTCTATTAGAGGTGTCATTAATGCCTCTGCGCAAGAGATACTCAATTTACCCAATTCTTAAGTTTTAAGCCCTCTTTTCTTTATAGTTACTCTCCCTTGAAAGAATGCAACAAATTACAAATCATTTTACGCATAGTTGATCCCATTAAGGGTCTCATGTTTGGACTTTTCTTTTAATATCCAAAGGTTTCTTTCGTCAACACATTCTGAGGTAACCCTAGTTTCCAATTTGCCACAGCCCCAGGAAACCCTGGAGCTAGTTTTTCTTCTTCTTCACATGTTACTAATACATTATACATCACTGCTTCCATTCATACCAAGGCCATGATACAAAGTTGTTTGCAGGTTTACTGTGTTTGTAGAATCAGAATGAAGGTGTTGTTTGTTGCAAACAACCTATAAAATGTTGCTATCTTAGGATGTCATCAAGGGGAAATATTGTTGGTTAAGGAGATTGTATATGTGTCCATGGTATCATTTTTCTAAATATTTGAGGTTAGTTACCCAGTTTTTTTGAATCTCAATTGGAATGACAATGGTTATCATTGTCGTTACCTCTTTAGAGCACTTAGAAACAATTGTGGATCCAAACAATTATTATTGTACAAGAAAATTAGTAGGCACCAATAACATTAGAAGAGGGATTAGTACTGCCGATAGTATCCCATATCTTGGCTCCACACTGGGATTTCACCGTGCCCTTATCACCAATGGAGACATAAACAGTTGCAGGAATCATAGATTTTGTGTCCGTTTTCACATGTTCATAAGTGTGATCCACAACATTGGGCATATCTGTGGAATTTTTAAGTCTAGATTTTTTTGCTCTTGACCCTATCATTTGACCCAGAATGGACACTGCAATTATGAAAGCCATAGCATAATTTGGCATGTTTATAGACTTCCTCAGCATTTCAATAAAGTGAATTGCATAATGAATAGCAACAAACCACGTTGGTGAAAACTTATGTATGTGTTCCCTCCAGACACCTAATGGGACATTAACAACCATTCCCAGAAGCCCAATTGAAAGCATCTTTGTCTGCCCTTTTTGTTTTTCTTATTGCGTTTGTGATCCGACATGAAAAAATCAAAACTGAAAGTACCACCAGGTCCAAATGCTGATAGGTTAACAGTTATTGCTGATGCTGCAAATGGATGAAACTTTGTGCTTGCTGCATTAGACGATGTCTCATAAATTGTACCGATGACCTTCCAAAAAGTGGAACCACCCCATCACATCCATGAAAAAGTATGAAAGAAATATCAAAATTGGGTCCATCCTAAAAAATGGGACCCCGTCCTCCTTTCACCTGCACATGCAATTCCAAATTTTTAGACTTGTTGGTTAAGTGCTCTAAAATAGAATTAATCACCTTGACATAGCCCCAAGTACATATAAAACATTGAACTAACAATTATATTACTAAACAAGACCCTATAGAGGAAACTTAAGACATCCAAATGATAATAATGAGCTCAAGATTAATGATGAAATCAGTAAACAAGGTGAGGATCAGTTTTAGACTCTCTAGAAACTTCTTGAAAGTCCACATGTATGAGTAATGAGAGTTGACATGGTATCCACTTGGTACTGTGATGGTTAAAATGGTAGATCAACGTCCAAAGGGCATAACTCTCTCATATGAACTCTGTTTTTTGTCCACAATAGGTGATTTTGAACCAACCACCATGTACTACCCCCTAAAGCCATCGACGAGGCCAAGGATGCCTTTTGACCCCAAACATTGCACTATTGGGCCCCAAATGGGCAGTTTTCAATTTTGTCCATGCTCAATGGATTTCAGGATCAGTCCGATTCTTCACCCCAAAAAGTAGAAATAATGATGAAAAATCATATAGTAATCCATTTCAGATCAACTCAAACTCACAATTCATACTAGGTTCAGTGCCTAAACTGATCTGAGTTGAGACAACCCAGCACAAACTTGTCACCTATGAACCACTATGTAAAAAATGGAAAGGAAAAAAGGGTCCTTCAAGTTGAATGGGTTTTTCCCAAGTTATTACAGGGTCTGGATTGTACGCTTACTTTTTGGCCTCACCAAATCATTCATGAAGCCAATTTTGGCTACTATGAGGAAAACACATCCTGGAGGTGCATTATAATTTGTTATTGCATATACATCAATTACAACAAGAGTTTTAATTTTCAAATATGAGAGGAATAAGTGTAATTCTGTGGTAATATTAAGTATATGAGATTGGAACAAATTTTTAGTGTATATTAAAACAAAAACATGGATAATAACTAATCCCATTCCAAGCATCCCTTTTCATGGAGGGTCTCTTTTCATCCATGGACCGCGTTCTATCTTTTTCTTGACCAAGCATCCCTTTTCATGAAGGGTCTCTATTCATCCATGGACTGTGTTCCATTTTTTTTCTTGACTAGTGTATTAATTTCAAGTTGTTTTCTTGACAACTCTTGTGGAAGCAACTCGCTACAATTCTTTGCAAACTTGACTACCCATTTTCTTGACAAGTGTATTAATTTCAAGCTATTTTCTTGCCAACTCTTGTGGAAGCAACTCACTACAATTCTGTGCAAACTTGACTACCCATATAGTCTCTGTCAGGGTTTACTCCTCTTTGCTATTGAAGGCTCAGAATTTACTTTTGAAATGGATCAAGGTTGTTGCACAAGAGTTCATGTGCTTTAACAAAATTGGCAGCCCTTACTCTATGTCACAACATAATGTTTCTAGGTTTTTCAAAGGGAATTGGTGTTGTGAAGTTTTTCAATTCAATCTCATTTTTCAAATTTCTGGCCTTTACTTGCATTAAATTAGGAATTTTGATTCTTATCCTCGGTTCTGCTTTAGTCTTCTATATAAAATTAGGCATTTGGCAGATACCCTTTGCTTTCATAAATTTATATTTGTAGGCTTTCAATCTATTTTTTCAAACTTGTTTTCAGTTTGGTAATTCCGTTGCTCTCTTTGCTACTTGTACCTCTAGTTTACTCCTGGAAAAAGAGCATTTGTTTTTTCCTTTATGAAGTCACTGAATGTTAACATATCTGTATTTGGAATTTATTATTTCTCCTTATCACTCTGCTCTTTCCTTATCTTATTTCAAGGATTTTTGAAATTCCCTTGAAAATGTAGATGCTTCTTTGAATTGAGCATGGCTTGCTTTTAAAATTTGTTTATCTACCATCCTACTGAAATTTGTTGGAAATGGCTTCTGTCATTACAAATAATTTAAAGAAAAAAAACGCGTCTCTTCCTTTTCTAGCTGTATAATTTGCTTGTAAGAATATTAGTCATGTTCTTGGGATTGCCTTGAGGTTGGCACTTTGTCTCTGCAGATTAGCTTGATTGTAGAAGATTGAGGAGAGAAAAGAATATGAAATCTATAGTTATATTTACATAGAGGCAACTTAGCTTCTGGGCAAGAATGAATGAAGTTGAACAACACCAACACCTTACATGGTCTAAACACAATAACATTGTTCAGCAGTTTTGGTATCTTGTGGCAATCATTTGCCACAAGGGCTTATTAATGATGAGGAATATGGTAATCATTGTCATCCTAAATATTGTTTATAATTTAGGCAAAATTCTCATTATTATGTGTTTTGCAAATGCGGTATTTTTCAAATAAGGTCAAGATAATAAAAATAAGAATAAAAAAAAAATGTAAATAGGATTATATTATTAAAACAATCAAAATAGTTTGGTAAATATTTCTAAATTCTAATCTTGCATAGGATTATATAAGAATTCTATATTCATTTGGAATTTTTTTCTCCAAATGATGATTCTAGAATTTGAAGAATATTAATTGGATAGAATTTGAAGATTATGAATTAGAGAAATTATTCAACTACAAAAATATGTTTTTCAAATGTCAGCATTTATTATTGGTAGTCACTTTAAAAAGGCATTGTCTTTTAGTATTATTGGAGTTTGACGAGCAAAATGTTCATCATAGACCTTTTGCTGGTCAAAAGACAATGTCATTTGGGAAAGGGAACATTTTGCTCATAAAAAATTATCTTTTTATTTTTTATTTTTTTTAATATAATTTTTTTTCCACAAGATTCTGCTTGTGTTTGCTTGTTGGCTAGATTTTCCACAAGATAAATATTTCCATCCTTGTGATGTGGCAACATGGATAGCCAATCTTTGATGTCATTTTATCCACCATATGAATAGATAAACGAGCATTCATCTCCCAAGTTTGAGCTTAGTTGAAATTCATTTGGAGTGTTTTACTAGTAGCTTTCAGTTTCTACAAGTTCATAGTGATGTGGATGTTTACCTTGGGAGCATCACATTCATATTAATTTTATGCCCTATCTTGAGACAGTGTCTAGTTTTGAAAGGTTCCTGAGCCATCTTTTGGAGGTCAGTTATAGGTTTTGGAGGTTCTAGGTGCAAATATTGTAGCTGGAACCATATAAAATCCAAAAGTAATGTTGCAGCTATGTATAAGTTATTATTATAGTATTTCATTATATTGTCATTGTACCTCCTACAAGAGAAAATATTAATGTATTTGATCATGTAAACCCTTGAAATAATCAATGTAAACCATGGGGTCAAGATACACAAAAAAAATCTATGCTAATAGTCGTATATTGTTATGGCTATCGTAGGATTTAATGGTCAACCAAATGATTGCTCATTTTGAAATTGGATTTGTCTTCTTGTTTATAGCTTAGTGGTATTCATTCCCAGTGTTAGACCTCTGGAAGTTTGAATGTAAAATTTCCTAGCAAGTCCTTGAACCTATGGCCATAATCCCAAATAGTTTATCCAACCCTTTGCTTGATCATCTCTAACACACACTGCTACTCTGATTTAGGATTTTTAAATTCCCTAAATAAAATATTTACTAATATAATCCAAAGTCCTCACTTGGCCCACATGGACATTGACCGCTTGTACTTCATATACCACTGCAATGTGCAATCCTTGAAGGAAATTTCCAGTTGCATTATCTTCACTGCACTGTCTATCACCTTGTTCACTATCCATATGGCCTCACATATTAACTAATTCTACTCAGCATCATCCCCACCTATTCCATGGAACACAGGGAGTCTGATCCTGTCAAGGTCCACGAATCAAGGGTGTAATGTAAATGGTGATAAAATATATTAAAACAGTAGGTAGAAGACACATAGAAGAAGGGTACTTATTTATAGTACGTGACTTCCCTTAACTTGGTTGTCTTGGCCTATTAACTTTTTCGATGGTAACTCTGTTAACTCTTATGGTTAAAACAAAAGGTGGTGAGAAGATGCAATCCTTTGTAACCCTTATGGATCTAGTGGGATAAAATCCCCACATCTATTGAAATTCTGCCCAGAATTGAAATGCAATTCAACAATTTCACCTTCAACTTTGAAAGCTTGCTGGCTAAATTTTCCACAAGATTCTGCTTGTGTTTGCTTGTTGGCTAGATTTTCCACAATATAAATCTTTCCACACTTGTGATGTGGCAACATGGATAGACAATATTTGATGTCTTTTTATCCACCATATGAATAGATAAATGAGCATTCATCTCCCAGGTTTGAGCTTAGTTGAATTTCATTTGGAGTGTTTTACTAGTAGCTTTCAGCTTTTGGATTCCACTACATCTTTCCATGCCTTCAACTGTGGCAACATTTAGTTTCTACAAGTTCATAGTGATGTGAATGTTTACCTTGGGAGCATCACATTCATATTTTTATGCCCTATCTTGAGATAGTGTCTAGTTTTGAAAGGTTCCTGAGCCATCTTTTGGAGGTCAGTTACAGGTTTTGGAGGTTCTAGGTGCAAATATTGTAGCTAGAACCATATAAACTCCAAAAGTAATATTGCAAACATGTATAAGTTATTCTTATAGTATTTCATTATATTGTTATTGTGCCTCCTAAAAGAGAAAATATTAATGTATTTGATCATGTAAACCCTTGAAAGAATCAATGTAAACCCTGGGGTCAAGATACACAAAAAAAATCTATGCTAATAGTCGTAGATTGTTATGGATATCGTAGGATTTAATGGTCAACCAACTGATTGCTCTTTTTGAAATTGGATTTGTCTTCTTGTTTACAACTTAGTGGTATTCATTTTCTGGCTTTTGCATTAGACTTTATAAGGATGATTTCTGATACCAAAAGGCATCATACTTCACAAGATTATGAGGTTCACAAAAAACGTATTCATTCTCCATACCTATCCCAAATCCATTTTAGCAACAAATTTATTCAATGCATGTATGTTTCCCAGTAACCAGTTGATTGCTGTATGTACCAAGAGTCGATACAACCCAGGCCATTCTAAGAAGAAAATTTAGTGATTCCCATAAAAGTCCTTAACAAAAATTAATTGTAAAATGCAATCAAGTAAGCTTGACAATATAATGCTGGGCATATTTTGAAAGCCTAATGTGTAGTCGTCCGTTATTACTTGTATATTCCATATTTAAAGTTAGTATATGATCATGTATGTGACTTATCTAGATGAAAGAGTGCTTACTAACTTGGGCAGAGAAAAAAAATGCCACTTACTAACTTTCTGCCTTTTTCTCTTTCTTCCTCAAGTTTCAGCAGGGTATTAATTCTTGATTGCATAACTTGGTCATTGGATCCTTTAGATGCTTGGGCTAACTATAATAAAGGAAAAATAATGTTTGGCGGGAGTACAACCTATTTTCCATAAACTAAGGTGTACGGGAAAAATCCTAGATCATTATTTGGAGTGACCCTATCATTCCACAAAGCATTAGGAAGAGCAACATGCTAATTTATTTGGTTTTCAATGATTGTTTTCTTTAAAATCCTAAATAAATTTTTATTCGTAGATTCTGCTAACCCATTATCTTGTGGATAATAATTTGAATAATAATGCAATTTAATTCCCTTTTCAACAAAAAATTCACTTAATTTTAGAGAAGAGAAATAGGAAGCATTGTAAAAAACTAAAGAAATTGGAACCCCAAACCTGGTTATGATGCTCTCTTGCAGAAATTTAATAACAAAATCTTCATTGAATTTTTGCAAAGTAACAAGTTCATTCCAACGATTAAAATAATCCGTAGTTGTGAGAATGTATTGATTTTGTAGTGATGAGTTGGGATTGATTTCACCGATGATGTCCAAGTCCCATTTCTCAAATGGTTTAGAGATTATTACTAGTTGCAATGGTGCTTATGGTTTTGTTAATCTTCCAACACTTTTTTGGCACACAAGGAATTTACGAGCATATGCGTGTGCATATTTAAAAACAGTGGGCCAAGAGTATCCTTCTCTTAAAATATTATGTGCAGTAGTATCTCTAGAGTAATGACCCCCAGCAGAACCATCATGCAATTCTTTTACCACCTTCTCTACATCCTCTTTTTCCAAGCATCTAAGAATTACTCCATCATAATTTTTTTGGAAGAGTACCTCATTGATTATTTGAGATGTAGCTGAATTCAAGCAGAGGGATCTTGTTTTCTTGAAGTTCCAATGCTCTAGAGTATATCCATGTTGTAGATAGTGTACTAGATCACGGTACCATGAATCAGGAGTAGTGTGAATGGAACAAACTTCTAACAAGTTCATCTTAGCCTCATTATCCCATCCATTAGCCTCCTCATTCGAATTTTTAGTGATTAAATTACACATCCCTTGACCTTTGACAATGTTGGTGGGTTTAAATTCTAAATCATATTCTTGTAATGCATTTACCCAATTCCCGTATCTTTCTCCCAACTCTTTTTGTACAAATAATGATCAGACAACCAGGAAGAGGTACTATGCCTTTGGTTCTATTCTTAAGAATGTAGGGTCTGAACTACTTTACAGATTTAAACAAAACATAATATTGTTTTTATACATTTGGGTAAATTAGTTCATACCCTTGTAACCCAGTGCTCATAAAAGATAGTGGATATTCATCCCCATGCTCTCCCTTTTGAGTGAGCACTGTTGTAAGGGAATGATCGGACGCGAATGTATAAATGATAAAATCCTTTTCAAAATATGGGCTGCTTAGTGATTGTGCATGAGAAATTGCGGTTTTGATATCTTTAAAGTCATTATTTTCAACTTCAGTCCATTTAAATTGCACGTCCTTTTTAACCATTTGTTGCATATATTTTACAATTTTTGCAAAATCTGGTAAAAACCTTCAAACAAAATTTATCTTGCCCATAAACGATTGCATGGATTTTTTATTGTGGTGCATGGGAATCCAAATTATAGCTTGTATCCTTTTGGGATCAATTGAGATTCCCTTTTTCGAGATGATGTGTCCCAGTAATATCCCTTTCAAAAAAATGAATACACTTTTCTTTGGGTTAAGAGAAATACAATATCTTCTACATTGTTCAAAAATTTGTTTTAGGTGAAAAGCATGGTCTTCCCTTTTCTTGGAGAAAACTGTGACATCATCCAAATATACAACTACATTGTGGCCGATTAATCCTCGAAAACAATGTCCATGGCCCTTTGGAATGTGGCTCTAGCATTCATAAGGCCAAATGGCATTCTCCTGTAAGTAAATGTTCCCCATTTTGTACGGAAGGTTGTCTTGAGACGATCCTTTTCGGCCACTAGCTCTTGGTTATAACATGAGAATCCATCTAATAAGGAGAAAATTTCTGAATCTGACATAAGTTGCAATATTTGCTCCATAGGTGGGACAAGATAATTGTCCTTGTCAGATGCTCTATTCAAGTTACAAAAATCCACACATAATATTATTTATCTAGATTTTTTGCGTACGTGAACATGATTTGCCACCCTTTCAGAATGCCTAAATTTGAAAATGATCTTATCATCTAGTATCTTCTTTAATTCTTTCTGAATAAGAGGCTCTAAAGTGGGGTGCACTTTCCAAAGTTTATCCTAAAAGGCTTAGCCCCTTGCTTGATAGTAATAACATGTTGGATGATACTAGTTTCATATGTCTTTAGATGATCATACGTCCAAGAAAAGAGATCCTTATATTGTTGAAAAATATTGATAAATGTGTACCTCTCACTAGGTGAAAAACAACTCCCGAGATTAGCATATTTTGGTTTGTTTTCCGTTCCCAAATTCACCAATTCATACTGCATGGAAGAAATATTTGTCTTGAAATTATCTAGATTTCAGAACTTATGCTACAAATCAAACGGTTTTTCTAAAGTACATACTCCTTTTGGCATAAAATATCCATTGGACTGATTTTCATCCACATTTTCCAGCTTTGACTGATGTTCAACTTCATCAATAATCGATCATTTGAAAGTATCTTCATCAGTTAAGAATTTAATAATTTGTTCATCATCATCAAACACCCCCAATTTGTAACATTTTTCTGGGACATATGGTTTGAAAAGAAATTCAATAGAACATTTATTATTAAGAGGAACTAAACGCGAATAAAAAGTAGTTAATAAATCAATAGCAGAATTCTGCAATCTAGGAATGTAATCAATATTGAAAGCATCAAAATTTGAAATTTAATTCCATACCCCTGCTTGATATCCTTTTAGGTGTGGAGATAAACAATGAATATAATTCCTAACAATTATCTCATAGTCACCAAAAACCTTTAAAATTTTAACATTCAATTCAATAGCCTTTTTTAGTCCCTGAATCAAGGCCTCATATTCAACAGTGTTATTGGTGCATTCAAATTCTAATCAAGATGAGAGAAATAATATTTTCCCTTAAGGATCTACAATAACACAACCGGCTCCTACTCCGCCCCGTGTCTTGGAGCCATCAAAATATAAAATCCAAAATTTGACTTCTACTCTATCAGATTTGATATTTACATCTAAGTCAGTAACTAATTCTACTATATTACATTCATTTTCATCAGTCCATGAAGATTGAAGGAGATCGAATTGTGTGCGTGAGTTATGACATATAGTTTCATCTTGGTAACATCCGGGTTCCATTTCTAAAAAAATATTTCCCAATACAGAGTATGAAAAATTCACTGTTTCATTCCTTCCTCCCAATTCAGTCACATTGAAACTCATATGTGGTTCTCTTAGGACCTTCTTAGGACCTTAATCTGATTTGGTTATTCTGGTAAGGTATCCATAAGTGAGACCAATCAGTAGAGAAGTAACCATTTATCTTACTTGACCAATACATACTTAGTATCAAACCATAAGCCTCTGTATATCAATCACAACTATATTGATGAATTGGAAAACCCTCTGATCAACAACCAATCTAATCAAAATGTTCTTCATCTCTCCCACTACCTTGACATCTTATCTATCAAGTTGAATGATCCTAGAGGGACATGGAATTGGTTTTCCATTAATCTTTTTACAGATTGACAATAGCATAATATTAGATGAATCCCCTTATTCCACCAAACAATTGTGCACATTATAATTAAATATCTCAAAGGTAAGCAGAAAAGGTGGGGTATGAGATTTAGATTTACCACCAATACTAGCTTCACTAATCTTAGTTTCTGATTCAATCATGATTTGCTATTTATATTTACTAGTAGAGTTCCTTGTCGCTGCATTGAGGTCAAAAGCTTCCAATAATATTTTCCTCTGCTGTGTCAAATTGCACATTTCAAATAAAGATACATTAACTTTAGTCTTCTTAATATATTCAAGGATATCATACCCCATGTTATAATTTCCTCCAATATTTCCACCTACAGTAGAATTACTTGATAAAGGGGTTGTTTCTTTATGAGTCAGAGAATATGATCCTTTTACAACTTTCGAGGGATTGATACATATTTTCTCTGATATATTTTGAAGTGGTTGAGTCACATCACTAGTCTTATTCTGATTTTTGGTAACAACATTGCTTGTTTTCCCTTTTGGAATTGATATGATTTGATCCTTAACTGCTCCTTTACTCCTAGTTGCATAATCAACAGATGAGACTTGTACATTCTGAATTTCTTCTTCATCTTCCAAATCAAGATTCGATGCCCAGTCCCATACCATAATATAAGTGTAGTTTCTTCATTTTCTTCCTCTGTCTCATTTGATTGGATGTTGTTAGAACAGTAATCCATACTTAGTACCATATTTCATAACCTTAGTCAATTTTATTGCCATGTGTGCTTTATTACACTATAGTTTGGACTTGATTACTTTAATTGGTCAAATAACCACTTTTGAGAGTGTTCACATCCAGTTCCAAGCAAACCAGCTCACCCAAACTCCAGTTTTGTCCACACGTGCACCCTCATTAAATGCTAGAGCGCTCTCGTTCCTTGAATTGGGGAATCTCTGTTGACTTGGAGCGCTTGGGTGGATTTTACTTATTTTTGGCTAGATTTGGAGCATTTATTGCTTCCTTGGACCTCCCACACACCTCTATTTGCTCACCCACGCATACCTAGGCTTCATTTATGACCTAGCATGCTTCATCCACCTCCACACCAAAATTCGTGACTGTTTGGGATGATTAGGACTGAGTTGGACCCACCTAGGGGGGATTGAGGCCAATTTGGCCAATTAGCATTGTGCACTCATTTTGGGCTCTCTATGGCTCTCGAAATTCTCTATGATGTAATATAAACCTATTCTAAACATTTTCACATGTTAGACAGACTGATAATTCCAAGTTTCAGTTCACATTGTGTGTAAATTTGTCTCCTTTTCAACCTATTTTGTTGGTTATTGCAAATTATTCAATTTTGTGAGGTTCTCTAAGGCTCCTAGATCTTACTATGGATCAAAATAATCACATGGTATCAGAGCCTTGTGGAGTATAGTGAGTTGCATATCAATATTGAGCATTGAGCTTCATTCTTGAGAGAATTTCCAGATAAAAATTGAGTGTTTTTTGCAGGACCTTCAACAGTTTTCTCACCATCAATGCAAGTAGAAATGGACGCTAACCAAATTTTTCTCACTCCCTTCAATTTATTCAATTGGAAGGATGAAATGGTCATCAAATTGAGATCTAAGGGTCTCTATAGAGTAACCATGGGCACAAAAGTGGAGCCAAACTCTGCTATGGAGAAAGCAAAGTACTACAATCGACTTGATGAAGCATATGGATTTCTATGCCTGAGCATTTCGAGGGAACTCTTGTTTCATACAGATAGTTTGACAACCCCAAATGAAGTATGGGTGAAGCTAGAATCACTCTTTGGGAAAAATGATGAACTGAGAGGCCACCAGCTTGAAAATGAGCTCATTAGCTTGAGCCTAGCGCATTTTGAAACCAATCAGGAGTTCTTCACTAAGTTCAAGTCACTAGTGCTACAGCCGCAACGATGTGGAATTGTTAAGAAGGAAGAACAATTGATACTGTTCATCCTTTTAAAGCTAGGGCCAGAGTTCTTAGTGTTTGTAAGAATGTTCCACTCTGCCAAAATGACCCTTCGAAATTGGAAAATGCCATCACTAGCAACCTTCATGGAGTGTCTTACTCAGGAGCAAGACAAGCTAGTTCAAATGGGAACCATCAAATCGAAAGATCAAGCCTTGGCCATGGGTGTTTCGAATGCATCCAAAGGAAAGCAGAAGGCAAAGAATTCGAAGCAGCCATAGAAGAGGAAGTTTGACAAGACCAAATCTACCGATGGAGGTTCGAATCCTTCCAAGGAGGAGGACAAGAAGGGAAAAGAGAAGACCAAATGCACCTATTGTCACAAGGGTGTTAGTTTTTCAGAATTTACTTCAATCTAATCTAGTATCTTAACTGAGAGAACAAAATGTACATCATATCTACAGCATATCAATCATGGACACAATAATGCAAGCACACAAGAGACATAGAGTTTACTTGGGGAAAACCATAAAGGTGAAAAACCCCAATAAATTCCTTAGAGATAGATAGAGCAATGATACAACCCAAGCATAAGATATAGTCTTCTCCTAGCAGCAGAACCTCCTCCTCACAAGTGCGCCACTTTCCGAATGAGAGAAGTGTGAGTAATGAGTGCTCAAATAGAGATCTCCCGATCTCTATTTATACTTGTCTTGTCCTGCCCAATAAACTAATGGGGCCTACTTGTCTAGCTTAAACCATGGTTAAATTAATCCGGGCCGACCCCACACTTGGTGGTCTAATAACCCATTTACCCACATGACTCATACAGGGCCGTCCCCATCAAGGTGGTCTAATAACCCATCAAGTATAAGTTACGACACTTACAATATAAATGACGACACTTCCGTATAGAGGAATAATAACATCTCTATAGGAATACAAACACTTCCGTATAGAGGAATAATAACATCTCTATAGGAATACAATACACATGGGTAAAATACATTCCGAAGTTACATTAACATCAACACTCCCTCTTAACTAGGAAGGTATTTCTCGACACAGATCTTCTGGCACAAGTCTGCGTCTCTGGATCATCATCAGCGAATCATCGTCCTCGAATCATCGTCATCATCACTGCTTCTGCTATCTCAATCAATCTCTGAATCTACTCATCATAGGAAGTTCTACAGAGCCAGTCCTTTTTCATACTAGATGTAGGCCCACCACCTGCAGGTCTTCATCATCACTGGCCATACTGTGGAATACTCAGGACTTATTACGTGCGTGACAAAACCTCGAAAGAGCATCCCAGGATGTTACGGGTACACAACTCTGACCTGACGGATCTCCCAGGGCACAAATTACATGTGACTATCAAAAAACCTTAAAAGAGTCTCTTGACTAGCAAGAACCCTAAAGAGCATCTGAGGCATTTTTCATCCTGTCCAGATCTCCAGGACTATTACATGTGACCCCCACCACAAAACCTCACAAGAGCATCCCAGGATGTTATGGGTACACAACTCCGACCTGTAGGATCTCCCAAGGCACAAATTACATGTGGTCACCACAAAACCTCGCAAGAGCATCCCAGGATGTTACGTGTACACAACTCCGACCTGTAGGATCTCCCAGGGCACAAATTACATGTGGTCATGGAAAAACCTCGAAAGAGCATCCCAGGATGTTACGAGTACACAAATCCGGCCTGAAGGATCTCCCAGGGCGCTATTATATGCCATAGGACAAAACCTCGAAAGAGCATCCCAGGATGTTACGGGTACACAAATATGACCTGAAGGATATCCCAGGGTGCTATTATATGTCCTCCCAGAGCAATGTCTCGAAAGAGCATCCCAGGCTATTACGGGTACACAACTCCGACCTATAGGATCTCCTAGACATGCTCATTTGCACAACCTGTTCCACGGTCACAGAGTATCAACTTGATACTCACCATACATCATCTTGATGTACATATGATCATCCTGATCATCATCACTGCATCGTCCTGATGCATGTCATCTGCAGCAACATCATGAAGATCGTCATCCATGATCATCTTGATCATACAATGCATCCACCTGATGCATACACAATATCTACCTGATACATATCATCATACATGATCTTCCTGATCATACCTGATATATATCAACATACATGATCTACCTGATCATACAACGTATCCACCTAATACATATACAGATACATCGTCCAAGGATCCATCATGATGCATATACAAAATACATACAAATGATCCAACTGATCATATCCAACATCCAACATGATGCGTACATACATATAAATGATCCAACTGATCATATAGAGCATAAACTAGAACATCATCCTGATGCTCATCATCCAGCGTTTACATCCACAACCATGTGAAGGATCCTCCTTCCAACATGCTTGGAATGGATTCATCAAATGTCTCCATCACTTCTTCCTCAAAGTGTCATTGATCTAAAGAACACCAAGCCTCTCTCTGAAGTACTCGAACTTCACTCTGGCTAGTGGCTTCGTCAATACATCTGCAATCTTCTCATCCGTCGCAACATACAGGAGCTTCACTGCTCCTCTCTGCACCATATCCCTGATATAGTGGTATTTGATCTCTATTTGTTTTGACCTGTCATGGAACACCGGGTTCTCAGACAACTTCACTAAACTCTGGTTGTCACAAAAGATACCAGTAGCCTCCAGTGGTAGATCAAATAACTTAGACAGTAGCTTCCGAAGCCATACTGCCTCACAACTCGTCGAACAAGCTGCAACATACTTTGCTTCAGCTGTACTCAGTGCTACGTAGGACTGCTTCCTGCTAAACCAAGATATCACACCTGATCCCATACTGAAGCAGAACCCAGAAGTGCTCTTCCTATCTGCAGCACTGCCTGCCCAATCTGAATCAACATAACCCTGTAGGTTAAACTTTTGATTCACATCATACTTGAGCCCATAATCAACTGTATCCTTCAGGTACCTCAGAATATGCTTTACAGCAACCAGGTGAACACCTCTCGGATCCATCAAGAACTGGTTCAATGTGTTCACCGCAAAGCAAATATTGTTGCCGGACAATCCACTCGAGCAGACGCGAGCAGGATCTCCCTAGCTCAATGTGAGTGTAGAACAAATAGAACATACTACAAATACATCTCCTAGATCTACTTAAGGATTGAGTACTAGATGTCTTACCTTTTACTTCGCAATCTTTTCTCCTGAATGCTGCTCCATGTCTCACGATCGTTAGATCCAAGCTGCAAAATATGTCAAGACAAAGAAACAAGAGAAACCAATAAAAGACATCTATACAATAAGAGATCTAAGTAAATAGTTGAGCAGGTAAACTACTCAATGTCATTACGCACATGAACAATATTGGTGGAAAGCATTTGTATTACTGTAAATAGAGGAGTACATGATAGAGATATAGAATCACAACCAAGACTTAACGTAGTGACCCTTCTCCGACCAAGCCAATTGCCATAAGCTTCCAAGGAAGTATGAGTTCTCCAATAGGTGAATGGAGGTGTCTTAAGAGATATTTCACCAACATGTAGATACCATAGGATTCCTCCCTTTGGAATGGGAGTGAGCTTCACTTATATAGGACTAAGTGGATGGGGTATGGATAGGATCGGTTGAGAGATGGTAGGAGAGAGATAGGGGATCCTCCCAAAGAGTTAGGGGCCGAGTACCATCTCCCTAGAGGTTAGGGATAAGCCCCCAAATGAGAAAGTTTCAAGAAGGATCTCGAATAGACTATTTTTTCCCATTAACTGACCTCGTCGCACCCTGCAGTGGAGCAAGCTGTGACGTCGCATGTTGCATGAGTGCAACCTGCGATGACCTCTCAAAAGTTTGTACAACTGAGTACAAATCCTCCCAGATGAATACTTGGTCCAGGTAACTTCAGGGATGTATACACTGAATCTAATGATGGGTATATTTTAGGTGTAACAGAATCCCCCCCAAAGCATGAAGCTGTTAAGGATGTACATGTGAAGTGCTTTGATAGAAGTAATGGCAATAGACTCGGCAGACGAAGGACATTGTTGCAGTACAACTGACTCTGAACTGGCAATCTCATATGAAGTACAACATGGCTGCCGACCAATACATTGTAGATCCATGGTAGTAATGACTGACTGAACACAATCATGGATACTAGACACAAGCGTAGATCCATGATGAGATGATAACACAACCACGACCAATACAAGTGTGGATCCGTGTGACATAACTCAATACAAACTCCATCGCAACTTGGCTAAAAACATGACTCCCCAGGGTCTTCAAGTTGAACCCGCAATGATACGAATCTATCTATGTGATTACAAATGTCTTGACGTCAAACATGGTAGAAACCACTTGATTACCGGGCATTGACGTAGATCATTAACAAGTTCGAGGGAGATCACCATTGATGTCAATGATTCCCAAGGTATCACAGTACATATCACCAAGCGTGAATAAATGAGTTGAAGTCAAACGCAAGATGAAATCTTTCAATCAAGAGTCGATGATGTAAACTCATGATGAAAGCAAGGTAACCTGCCATTGAGGCATGCAGGGCCAAGGTACTTGGTTGGTTTCTAGATTCAATCCTCGGATGATGTGTTGAAATTGACAAGGATGAATCCGTCGAAGGAGGGCCATGATGAATCCCCCATCAATCGACATGAAACACGACAAAAGATGTGTAGAGTGGATCAGATGGTATAGTAACATGTGAGACTGACTCAAAGTAACAACGACATGACTACATGTGTACTGACTGCAAATGATGAATGATGAACGTGTTCTTGAACATGGGCATGGCATGACTTGGAAGTATTGACATAATGAGAATGACACAAACTTCTAATGCAACTGATGGTGGAAGCTTTCTCCGAATGACTTAGAGGAGTAACAGGACTCAGAAAGTAAGTGGGGACTCATAGACAAACAAATGACCCAAGTATTGTATGCAAATGTAGATGAGTGCCATGTTCAAGAACGACTACGCACTGCCACTAAGGTATGTAACACAAACACTTTCCTTTTTCCCCATCATGAACGATGAGTGCCTCATTTCTTTTTTACGAGTTTGATGAGGGTAACCAGATGCTCGGTATAGCTCATCTCATAGATAGGAGGGGTTCGTTCCATGACAGGCCCTTCAATGTGAAAATTTAACGAGTCCATAGAAGGTAAACTCGGTCGTCATTTCATGTTTAGAGAGTCTGAAAAGAACTAAAGAAGACTCCAACGGTCCTTTTTCATAAAGTTAGCCTCATCGCCCGGAAAAGGGTAAAACAATGTGGGAGAGGACTCTTCCAGTCATGATTGGCTGGAGTATTCCTTTTTTGTAATTAGTGCCTCCTGGTCCGAAAAAGGGGTAAACTACTTCTAGGAAGATGACCATTCAAATACTTTAACAAGCGTGAATGCTACAAGTTCACTTGGCAATCTTTTCGTTTTTCGAGAGCCTAAAAAGAGCTTAACGGTAGACTCCAGGGGGTGTCTTTTTCCGTGGAAGTTTAAAGAGCCCAAAAAAGTGATAAATCATAACTCGGTACTTGTTCTCATGGTTTGGTGAGTATGAGAACAAACGAAGAGTAAACTCATCCTCATGCAATAAATACGACTAACCAAAATAATAATGACAAAACATTCAAAGGCGTGTTCATACCTGTAGTTACCGTTGGTGATGCGAGAAACGACACAAAAGACCACTTTACGACTCCAATTTGGAGCCAAAACTTCCTTTGCCAATTTCAGGAGCTACGATCCGCCATTTCACCAACCGTCCGGATCAAGTAGGCCCAAACTTCATCCAGCAACTTTCCAGTGGTTTAGTTTTTGCTTTTAGGTCCATTTTTTGGGTTTTTGATGGTGTTATGGAGGGCTTCATGCGCCCTTGGCTCATCGCAAGTTTCCCTTTCAGGACCTGCGACGAGACCGAGTCGTCACAAGCCTCGAATGCGAGAGGTGCAATGTCATCTCACTGTACCTAAACGTACAGTGCAACGATGGAGAACCACAAACCAAACATAAAAAAGAATTCAAAAAATGGATTTCTTAGGGTTGAAGCAAGACCTAACAGTGTTTAAATGTCCTTCTTGGCAGGTTACCAGCTAGCCAATATGGTATTAGAGTGGCAAGAGAGAGAACATGAACTAGAAGATGAACAATCCACAATGCGTGGATGCTTTGAGAAACTGCGGTTTGCTCAAATTCTTTCAGATCCAGGGGATGAGATCCCAGATCCCACTACTGACACACATGCTCCAGAGTTGGGATGCGGCCCAACAATACTTTGTGATAGGTGAGCATATCCTCACGATAGACATTGAGGATATCTACTTTCTTACCGGTTTGTCCCGAAGAGGGGACCCTGTACATCTTACCGGCACACGAGCCAGTGACCGTACAATTGAAGACATGGTGTCGCAGCACTGCACTGCTCTTTCTCGACCTTCCAGTGGGAAGATCCTCATCAGGGATGTGGTGAGTCGCCCACTGCGTATTGTATTGCTCACTATTACTAGAATGGCAGGTAGCCAAGATCCACACATGGCTAATCGAACTCAGATGCTGTATGCGGAAGACTGTATGTCTCCCAGGGTTTTCAACTGGTGCGAGGGTCTCCTCGCAAACATCCGAGCTTAGCTGACCAAGTGTCGGCGAGGGGAGCTCAAGCATTTTGGGTACAGATCGATCATAGTATCATTCCTCTTGAAGCGGGTTCCTCTCTTGCGCCTGTAGTTGGTACTGGATGATAGGGATCCGAGAGATCCTCACATGCTCAGGTGGGCAGAAGTGATGACCCTCCATGGTGGGGGTCCTATCATCAGTTTTGGTCCCGAGTTCTTTAGTCGGCTGGAAGGCCAGTTACTTATGGTCGAGGAATTTCCATACAGTGGCACGGACTTCCGGGAGGATCCCGACTTGATGCTGCCAGAGGGTGCAGCATGGGGTGACATATGTGAGAACAAAACTACCCTTGTACTTTTTAGTTTTGCATATTATATCATTTTTTTGATGTAGTACTGACAAGTACATTATATGTGTGTGCAGATGTGGGCCCCGTACGATCAATGGGTCTCTACCTTCTGGCGAGGAGAGATAGAGGCAGGGAAGCAGTCGTTCCTGCAGGTGCTCATGCTACCATCGAGGAGATGGAGGAGGTATACAGGAATCTATCCCAGCTGACCGTGGAGATACCCGAGCCAGCTATTGACGACTTACCGAGGCCCATGCAGATATTTGGGGTTGGAGCGTCCGTGCACTTCAACTCCTTACTCCGCAAGGTGGCTCGGATTGTAGACTGCTTCCCCACCCAGCGACAGCAAGCTGTTCGAGCTAGGGGTGGTGTACGGGTCAGGCGTCCGGCCTGATGACACTTTTATACTTGTACTAAGAGCATAGAGGCCTCAGATTTTGTACTACTGAAAGCTGTGAGGCTTTAGATTTTGTAGAGACTTACTGAAAGCCATCGTGCTTTAGATTTTTGTACCAGCACTACTTTTGAGCGATATATATATACAGACATTTTCGGCGATTTACACATTATGTGTTTTAAAATGATTAGTGATGTGATCTTGTTTACATGTTTGCTTCTATATTATTTACACATTGTGAATGCTTTTACATATTATGAGTATTATGTGTGTGCAATGTACCAATCCAAAATGAAATTGGCCATCGAGTCAGCAACTGTGTTTAACTCTCGTGGAATATGTAGGTACTAAATGGATTCAAATGACCTTTCCAGGAGACATACTCGTCTAAAGAGACAGAGTAAGGTAGGATCACGGATGGCGTAGACCTGGTTAAGATGGGAAACCACTAATTGAGAATCCATGTGGATGACAATGTGGTTCATACCCAAGGAAATGGCATTAGCCAGGGTTTCGATTACTGCCTGATATTTTGCGGCATTGTTTGTCGCAAACCCTAGACAACTTCCTCTTGAGATAATGAGCTTGCCTGTAGGGGAATATAGTACCCAGGTTGTCGAAGCAAGGTTATGGGTATGCAGGCTGGCGCCGTTTGCGAATCCAAAGCACGTCGCCATCTGCACATGTAGACAGAACATGGTATAAGAAGCGGAAACAAGATCTAAAGACACTCAACAAAAGAAATGCGTCACACGTCACAAAAACACAAAAACACGCCATGTATAGTATATACAAGCAAGTCTATGCATGAGAGATCAAGCATAGTATCTCTTCAGGTAAATCCCATTGCGGGGTTCACCCAAAGAGATTCCGTCATAATCTTCAAGCTCGTAAGCACCTTTTTCCAACACAGATTTTATAACGTAAGGTCCATGCCACATGGACTCGAACTTCCCTGCTCCTAGTTTATCGTGCTTCTGGTCGTAAGTGAGGACCAGGTCACCCTCATTGAAGATACAAGGTTCGACTGACTTATCGTACTGGGATTTGATGCATTTCTTATGCTCTTCATTAGAGAGAGTGGCATCTCAGTGGGACTCCTCAAGCTTTGCTAAGTGCAAGAGACATTCTTCCTCAACAGTAGTGTTAGGAAGAAGTTCAACAACGAGTTGTAGAGATGGGATTTTGCACTCTATAGATAGGACAACCTCCAATCCATATACCAATTGGAAAGGAGTGAATCCTGTGGTGGTTTTGACGGAAGTTCGGTAAGCCCATAACGCTGAAAAGAGCATGTCGTGCCAATTGGACTTATGTGTCCCTACCATCCTTTGGACCATAGTTTTCAAGACCTTGTTAATGGCCTCGACCTGTCCATTGGACTACGGGTAGTAGGGTGTTGAATTTTCATGGAAAAAACCCAACCTATTGCTCAGTTCATCAACCATATGGTTCTGAAAATGAGAACCATGATCGGTAACTATTTCCTGAGGAACTCCAAACCGCGCTATTACATGATTAAACATGAAGAGTGCAACGGTTTTGCCGTCGTTATGGTATGTAGGCATAGCCTCGGCCCACTTTGTAAAGTAATCCATAGCTACGATGATGTAACTATTCCCCCCGGCCGAGGTAGGCTTACAATGCATAAAGTCAATGCCCCATTTTGCGAATAGGCCAACGAAAATAACCAGATGTAACGGGGCGGGATGAGTGCGCTTCTTCGTATGGAAGTGTTGGAAAGGAGGACATTTCTTAACAACCTCAACACAATCTTTGAAGATGGTAGGCCAGTAATATCCTGCGCGCAAAATATTCTGGGAAGTATCCATCCCAGAGAGGTGACCGCCACATGCCCCAACGTGACAGTCATTGAGAACGTGTTCGGCCTCCTCATGCGTTAGACAACGTCGAAGAATTGAATCGACGCCACGCCGATACAAAGTATCATTGATGATCAAATAATATTTTGCATGGTGACGTATCTTACAATGATCGTCGCGAGACAGTTGAGGATCGAAGCATTGGGTTTGAAGATATAACAAAATATCTCCATACCACGGATCAGTCGTATTGATGAGAAACAATGATTCGTCCGGAAAGGAGTCATTGTGCTCAACTTATGCATCAGGACGGGGAAGGTCGCAAATAATCTCGACGAACACCAAAGACTTCTTAGACTTGGCTTTCTCGAAAAGAAGATCAAATTCTTGTAGTATCACGATCTAGCGTGAATACTTGCCCCCAAGTACTTGGTGAGTCAGTACGTGGTACATGGGGTTCGAGTCGGCAATGATGGTGGTGGTGTGGAGCAATATGTAATGGTGGAACTTCTGGACAGCAATGACTGTCGCGAAAGCAAGTTTTTCGACATACGAATATCTAGTTTCAGTGTCGGTGAGACCCTTACTCGCATAGTATATCACATGTTCTTGGGTGTTTTGATCTTCTTGCACCAAAATCATGGCGATAGTGGTAACATAAGAGACGAGATATAGAATGTAGTCTCAATAATAATTAGGCAGTTGGAGCATAGGGGCATGCGTGATGGCATGTTTGATACTGTCGAAGGATTTTTGAGCTTGGTCGTCCCAAATGAAAGGGGCGTCCTTCTTAAGCATTTTCATATACCCCTGAGTCTTCTTTGCGAAATTGCAAACAAAACGTCTTAAATAAGTCGCCTTCCCTTGGAGACTTTGAAGTTTCGTAACATCAGTCAAGGGTGGTAGGTTGATGATGGCATCCACCTTTAAGGGATCAATGCGGATCCCATCCTTCGAAACGATAAATCCTAAGAGGCGGCCCGACTCGACACAAAAGATACACTTGTGAGGATTTAGATGGATATTGTACCGTCTGCATCTAAGGAAAATGGCCGTCAGATGATCAATGTGGAACTCGCGCTGCTTTGAATGAGCAGGAAGATCATCCAAGTATGGCTCCACAAAGTCCTTAATATCGTGGAAGGCGTATGACATAGCCCGCTGGAACATGGTGCCAACATTTTTAAGACTAAACGGGAGTTTGCGATATGCAAAAGTTCCCCACGGGAAGATGAAAGTCGTCTTATGTTGGTCGGCTGGGTTGATCTCAATTTGGTAACTAGAAAAGCCATCCATGAATGAGAAGATGATGCTTCCGGCACAGTTGTCGATAATCTAGTCGATGAAAGGGGTCGGGTAGTTGTCTTTTGGACAAGCCCGATTAAGGTCTCGATAATCAACACAGAAGCGAATGGTGCCCTCCTTTTTGTTCATAGGAACGACGTTTGAGACCCAATGCGTTAATGGGATAGGATAGATAAAACCAGCCTTTAAGAGATTTTCAATTTCTGCCTTAATTGCTGCAGTCTTCCGGGGGTGTACCGGTCACAACTTTTGGCTCACAGGTTTGATGTCGGGATAGGTTTTTATTTCGTGAGAAACAATCTTGGGGTCTATCCTAGGCATCTCCTCATAGGACCAAGCAAATACGTCTCGAAATTGCTTGAACAAGGTCGTGCTAACAACGATTTATTTAGGGGAACACTTTTGACCTATGCGAATGTGTTCCACTATACTTGGTTTCACCGAGATGTCTATCGGGGTGGTTGGCTCAATGTTGGCCAAGTTGCCTTCCGTGTCCGTAAGACATGTAAGAATGGGAAAATGAGGGGATGGGTAGATATCTGGTGAAAAGAGGGTGTGAATGTTGTCCTCTATGTAGTCCAAAGGAGGAAGAAAAGATGACCTATGATGGAGATCATACCACGGACTATTGTCAATATTCATTACTTCCATGATGGACTCGTCTGAATGAAAAGTCCGAAGTAAGAGATCAGGTAGAGATGACATCCGTCGTAGAGAACAAGAAGGAGAGGCCATGGATGAATGGTCCTCTGATGATGTTTGGATAGCCTCGTAAATGCATTCAGCGGGTGAAAGAGGCATTATGTCTCCAAACAGGTGTGTTGTGGCTTCGTCCGGTACAAGCCAAGCATCGTTAGAGTGAGATAAAATCTCTGTGGAGACCATGTTCACCGTAGCAACATGATTAGGGGGGTCTGCGGCTGGAAAAACGCCCATGAGAGATGAATCTTTCAAAAGGCCAACCCCTACACTCTCATACTATTTTTACATCTGTCCAATGGAAGGAACGTGGTCACCAGGATGAGTAGTGGAGTCTGGTGTACAAAATTCTAATTGGTCGATAGTAACAATCCATCCTTGGTGGGGGAATTGCACTATGCGAAAGATTGAAGAGGCTACCGCCTGCATGGTGTAAAACCAATTGCGACCAAGCAAGAGATTATAATCGATTGGGGTCGAGACCACTTCCACGTTAATGGTTACGGTCTTTCCGCCCAACTCAACTGCAAGAGCTTATAAGAGCCCATGAGGTTGAAAGCCACGCCCGTCGAATGCTTTCAACATGGTAGGACAACGATTCAATTCAGGGGAGCCAATGGCTCTCCAACAGGCGATGGACATGACAGAAGTGGAGGCACCTTCGTCCAAAAGGGTACGATGAACAATATTCCCAGCAATGTTCGCAGAAACTTGGAATGCGAGCTAGTGTGAGAGCCTCGACTTAATGTTGTCAAGTCAGAACATGATGGTGTTCGAGGAATCCGGGTCGACTGCACCAATGGCCGCAAGGAGAGTTTTGCGTTGATTAGGGAAATTATACAAAACTTCCAGTGTAGACATGGCGCAAGGAGCTTGTGCCAGGTCCTCTACGATATTGTAATTTTGTGCCACCCAGGCATTGGGATTGAAAAAGATTTTCGAATTGTACTTTTGGGTGGACGCAATATCGAGTCCAAATATGGCTTCTCAATGGTAAGAGAAGTTGATGGTATAGTGACATCAAGTTGGAAGTTTCACCAGAATTGGTGGCCAGTTAGATCCTTGATAAATATGATTGTTGGTTAACTGGGATAGGTCAGGTAAGTCCAAAGTATCCAGGAAGGACAGCTGTGGGTTAGGCTGCGTGTATTGATAATACGGATAAGGCGTGTATGGACTAAATTGACCGTAAGGTGTACCAGGATGAAATTGGCCATAGGGGGGTGTGCTGGTCGGACCGTAAGGGGGTCCGCCACCATAAGGTGGTCCATTCCAATAAGGTGGGGGTCCACCTCCACCACCGGGAGGGGGTGGAGGTCTTCCACCACCACCGGGAGGAGGTGGGGGTCCATAACCGTAATAAGGTGGCCCACCACTGCTTTCGTCTAGAGGGGGTGGTGGACCACTTCCACTGCCAGAAGGATGGGGGCCCCCACCACCTCCACAGCCGGAAGGATGAGGGTCTCCACCACCACCGCCACCACTATAAGGATTAGGTCCCCCACCGCCTCCGCTTGGAGGGGGTGGTGGGCCACCTGCACTACCCAAAGGAAAATGTCCTCTGCCACCATGATAGGGTGTTCCATCGCCACCTCCGCCTGGAGGGGGTGGTGGAGCATTCCCGCCACTACCGGAAGGGTGAGGGAAGTTGTAGGTAAAGTGAGGTGGGCCTCCACCAAGATTAGGTGGGGGTCCGTTGACTCTAGTAGGAGGTGGGGGAAGACCGATCGAGGGTGGTGGTACTTGAGGGATAGTCGGTTGGGGCCATTGGTGCAACATAGGTTGTTGTCCCCATAGAGTGTATGGTGCGTTTTCGGTATTGGATTGACTTGGTGCAGGGTGAACGGAACCCGGGTACGCTTGACTCCATGAGGGTTGAGTTACATTGGATGGGGCCCCAACATGAGATAATCCCATGGTGGATGGTTTGGCGGGTTGGGAAGGTCCAACGGAAGGCCCGTTGGGGATTCCACCGCCTACATTTGGGTTAGGAAATGGGGGTTTCCCCCTAGCCACAATAGTTTGACCACTATTCATAGGTTGAACCAATGTAGGTTGTTGACTAGCTACCGTAGTAATAACATTACCAATAATGTAATCCGGAGGAATGGGGTATCCTCCCCTCGAATTTTGAGGTGGGGGAGGAATCGATAAAGTAACTGTGGTAGTGACAAGTGTGTTGGACTGTTGTCCTTCCATCGGTTGGTTCACTTGAGGTGAGGGACTGGACTCTTGCGAGGGTTGACCAGTCTTATTAGTGGTCTCATGGTGGGGTTGTTCCGATGATCCAAAAGATATCGGATGATCAAGAAGTTCTCGGTAAGGAGGTAACTGTTATCACCTAAGCTGTAGTTACCCCTATGGATGTATCCACTCATGGATGGCAATAGGGAAGGGAAACTCAAAGGTGCAACCACGATCACCTCGACCTCCAATAGATTGGTTGTCACGCCAATCGAGGGAACCTTCACTTTATGTTGTCTAGCCCAGACAACAAAGGGGGAGACCCGATCTACTCCCGACAGGAGAGATCAAAACCAAGACACCAAATCAAGTTAATTCTAAGTGAAGTAAGGTGTATGGTTTATCCTAGACCTTAGGATGAAGTCACAAGACAAGTGAGGGGTTCAAGGAGTATAGCTTTGGTTCATTGTTGATGTGAGAGTGACTTATAATATTTGATATGAGATCCAGGATTAGAGTACTAGTTCAATGTGAGAAAATCCACTGCCTTGGGAACCGTGTCCAATGCAGGGTAGTTTAGGGGTTGAATTGGGGCTAACTAGTACAAGTGACAAGCTTGATCATGATACATGATGACATCAAAGGGTTTAGTTCACCACACTAAGTTCAAACCACAAGTTAATCCAACAATCTAGGAAAGTCGAATTGACTTGGAGAGAGACCAGTGCCTTGGGAATTGGGATAATGGAGTCAAAGTAAGGTTAACTTGTGGTTAAAGACTCCTATTGCATGGGACAAGTGGGTAATTAAGGTCTTGATGGATGAATAGGTCTAGATCTAGGTTTGAACTAAGTGGACCACAATCCCTTAAAACAAGGAATGCTATCCCCAAGGCAATATTTGACAAAGTGACCTACTAGACCTAGGTTTTGAATTATTCTCGTTCCAAATTCATAAAAATCTCAAGTACCCAAGTCCTAGAAGTGGACAAACTCCCTTCTCCAAGGTGGTGCGACTTTGCCCAAGGAGGCCTAAAGGTGGGGTAAGTGGGGTCAAGACATGTCCGATAGCATCCAAACTTTAGATCCAAGTAGGTTGGTCAATGGGGAGTGTGGATCTACAATTTCAAGGCAATCCGATGGCTAGATCTTACTAGATCTGAGTTTGAAGATACCAAGTGGTCCAAAATGGGTATTAAATCCCTTAAAATGTGGAATAGGGTCCACAAGGTAGAAATCAGAAAAGTGACAATCTGGGGGTAGGTTATTGGATGTGTAGATTACGAATCAAGTGGAATCTCAACTACCCATGTACTAGATCTAGGTCAACCCACCCAAACTAGGAAGTGCGCCCTTGCTTGGAGAAGGCTAAATGCCTTGGGAAGAGGGTCAAATGGAGGACAATCCTCACCAAACTATAGATCCGGGATGACGTGGATACTATAGAGGTGGGTTTTTAATATCTTACCCAAGAAGCCACTAGATCTTAGTAGATCTGAAAAAATGTAAAAATGGGGGTTTTGATTAATTAGGGTTTTAAATGTTTTAGACAAGTGGATAGATCATGGAGATAGAAATTACCTTGAGATCATACCTGAGTGATGTGAATGAGATGCCTTGATGTTGAGGAAGATTCCTGCAGAGATCAAATGAGAGATTGTTGATTTTGCTTGCCAAATTGATGCCCTAGCCCACAAGTGCGCCCTCCTCTACCTGTCAATCCAAGGAAAATCGATTTTAATCAGAGAGGTCAAGTATGGAGGAAATACAAGTAAAATGCAATGATAACATAGAATAGAAGGTCCTGGGACAATAATACTCCCTGTTACCAACGAAGAGATCCAAAGAAGAAGTAGGGAGAGTCTTCCCCTACCAATACTTCCTCCTCAAAGCAAATCGGCCTCCACCTGTAGATGCAAAAACGTGGTACAAAAGATATGGCAAACAAGATCTCCAATAACTCAGTGCAAAGGAAGAACCAACGAACGAACACCAAAAACATTCACCACAATACTGGAGATAGATGCAATAATAATTTTCTATTCCAATAATCTAGAGCCACAAGTCCCCTTTACAATGAGAGGCTCTCTCCTTTAAATAGGAAGGAGAGGCACCAAAACCCTAACCACTTTTTGAATGAGTGGCTAAGATTAAAAGATACAAATGTCTAATCAATGGTTGAGATGAGCTCAACAATAAAATACATGGATCACTAATAAAATATTATGTGAGTGGACAAAATCACCCTAGAAGAGGGGAATCCCACCAAATCATGATGACAAAATATAATAAGAGGCTTATGGTGGGTCCAAGGGGTAATTTTATCCCTCCTTGGTCAATCCCCATAGCACAATAATCATAAAATAATAATCAATGTACCAAATCGTGCCTCCATGGTCAAATCGTAGGCCTCAAAAGATCTAAAAAATCCTTAGAAAGTGCCATAGGTGATGGATGCGGGCCCAGATGAAGCTGAAACTGCTGGAGGAGGTGTGGAAGACCCCGATATATCATCACTGATCATCCCATGCCATAACATTGCCTCAGTATCCCAAATCGATTTCCTCAATAGCCATTTCTACCAATCCTGAAATGCCTAGGGAAGCGTGAAATTGCCCCAAACTGCCTCCTGGAGTGCCTGCGCTGTCAAGGTGAGGGCACCAGTGTGTCCGGGATGGGGGTAATATGGTAAAAACAAGTGGCTGGACCACCCCCTCCAAGCACAGCGCCCTAGGTCAACCGGATAAAAATCACATCTGCTTTGACAGGGCCTCCAACAGACCAAAACTGCACTGGGATAGCCTACTGAGGCTCAATCATCACTGTAAGTGCCCGGAACTGAAAAAAAACTGTCTCATTGGACTCGAAAGGTCCAAATCCATCCAAGATGTGTACTCATACACCATATGAGTCTCTGCATGATCAAAATATATATCCAATATACCGGAACAGGGTAAATAATAATAATCTGTAAATGATCAAATACTGCTGTAAACCATGAATCATCATCATAACCCTGTAGATGCTGCATAGAATCATCATGTACATGTATATAGACCGTATATCATCTGTACATATCATCATAAGGTCTAACCATCTCATGTCCTATGGTTGACCTTGGTCAGACTAGGCCTAACCAAGTCAACATGACCCAATATAACTCAGATCATCATCAGAAGCTGCTGCAAAGTGTCCAAGGTTAATGCATGCTCTACAACTTATTCAAATAACAATTATAGCACAAAGTAATCCTTACTGGCAATCTAAATCCAAATATATAATGTCATTAATTATTATTATTTCTCAGACTAGACTTTCAAGATCATACTCACTTCATAGCTGTGATCAATTTGCTAGTGAAGGGTGAAGGCTAAAATAACTGGCTAGGCTAAGGGATGACTTGATTGACTTAACTTTGTGACACTTTGGCAAAGGGAAAGGGAATACACACCATAGTATATACTGAATGAGCAACAACACAGGGAATGGCGGTGTCTCACAAATGGATGAGTTGTTCAAAGAGGGTTTATTCACCTTTAACAGATGCGCACAATCCATAATACAAATAAGGCCAACAATTGTTTTGATATACCATTTAAGTTCCATTGCTTTTTGGGCCTGAAGTTTCCATAGCCTTGGTCTATGTGTGTTTATAAACACATTGCATAGATTTACATTTATTTTAGGTTTTCTGCTGCAGGTGTGTTTTTAAGGCACTTGTTTACCTGAGCACTTCTAGGTGTGTCATGGACAACTTGTTTACCTAGGTATTTATGTTTCCAAAAGATATAACATTTTATTTTCATGGCCATTTTCATTTGGCATGCCTTTCTTTCATGTGTGTTTAGAAACACATTGCATGAATGGGCTTTTCATACAAGATATAGCATTTCATTTTCCAGATTTTGTATTCATGGCAGCACTAAAAGTTTCAGTTTTAGCCAACACAACTTTAGTGACTAGGGGGAATTCCAAGGAACTCCAACTCACCATAGGTAAGTTTTGTCACCAACTCAGAGCCGAGACACAATAAACAGGGAAGCTCATCCAATACAGAGGCTACAGTGGGGAAAATTCCTCCATGCCACTAGTCAAGTAGTAAGTCAGGGTGATAAACTAAAAGGTAGGCAATGGATGGATGAAGACAATGAATAATGGAGCCAACACTAGCAAGCCAAGGTATGGTGGAATGATCACCTCTATTCTCCGTAAGGAGGGTAAAACCAATGAGTATGAATAGTGAACTTCTAAGTCTGAGTAGGGACAATATAATATATATAATAAGCTCAACCAGGTCCACATATCTATATGATCGCCAGATCATGACACTAAGTGCTAAGACATGCTATAAGAATAAGTATAAAAGCAATATAACCATAACACAATGATATACCTGCTGAGTCATATACCTGAATGCTCATCAACCTGTACCATCATCTGTCCTCTGAAACTGCTGCTGTAACTCTGGGCACTACTGACTGCTCTGTACCAATGGTATAATGGCTACATCGGTCATCTCTCTGAGTGTCTTGAGACTCAGTCATGACATGGGGAATATATACTGCTGTCCACAATCTGATAGTGATCCAATATAGATGCTCATCTCAGCATCTCAAATGTAAGGGAACTAGCTGAATAGTGTACTGGCATCAGAAAAATAATGTATGGTAGCCCGGCTACTATATATGTGATAACAGTAACAATGGGTCTTGTACCCTTCGTTGGAGACTTGACTGCTGAAACTCTTCAGCCATAGAATGAAAGTGAGCCAATTGGCCACGAAAGTAGGCTAAATTGTCTTCCGGGGTAGTCTCACTAGGTGAGGATGAGATCGCAAAATGAGCCACTGGGTGGTCTGTAGAAGATGTCCAGTAAGCTGCTGAAGGACCAACAACTGCAGTAGGGTCATCCTGGGGTTGGTTTATCCATTCCAATGATCTAGGTTCTCCCGAAAAAATGGGAGAAATTTATCGTGAAGTGGGGGTATGTGCTCCTTCATCCTACGGGGGATGAGAGGTGGGTGAATATGGTGGAAACAAAAATCCTCGAACATTCAAAGTGGGGTTCTCCACTTCAGTAACTATGACCGCATTACGCTGATCCATTCTTACCCTCGAAATAACCTCCGGATTAAGGGGATATTCGGGTGGTAAGTTCAAGATCCTACGGGATCTTCTCTAGGGAAAATCCACTAGAGTATCAGGAAAATCATCCAGAAAGGCCGAAATAGCGTTTCTCTTAAAGGTATGCTAAAAGAAAAGTAGTCCAGAAAAACCTAATCAAACTAAGGCAACAAGCAAACTTATGTGACAGAGTGGATTCAAAAGTCTGGAAACTCACGGGATTATCAAGGTATCACAAACCGCGATATACTGCAAGGTCCAACAATATGACTTGACAAGGAGGATTGGGACCGTACCCTTGCCTGCATACCCGATTACCTGGACAATACGTGCGTGCTAATCTCCCCGAGTGCTGTTCTCGGTGTATTCCTTTGCCAAGATGGCCAAATGGTTAACTCAGTTGGTTTCAGGAATCCTGTCATGTCCCAAATTTGGTATTGGGTCACAATGGCCTAATCACATTGGCTTTATTCATTAGAGTTTGTCAAATTGATGCTAAAGGTCAAATAATTGCCAAGGAGGAAAATTACTAGTTTCCTAGGTTTGGGGTGGAAGCTTTGGGATTTGGAATAATGGGGATAATAAATGATGTTTGAACATTAGAGTGGCATAAATATTTAATAAAGGAGATAAATAAATATATACAAGTGAAAATCAAAGTGGCATTTCATGATGAAGACACATGGAGGAAGTGGGACCCACATATGGCTAGATTTCCCCACTACATTTGGCATCATTCTCTCACCAATTCGAATTCAAGGTGAATGGTAACATACTTGGGGAAGTCCAAAAGGTATTATTCATGGCATAACTCATCCAAGGTCGAAATATAGAGGAAGAGTAACTCCCATGGAAGAGGAAGAGGCAATTTGGAGCTAGTGAGACACTTGGGCTAGATTCCCTAGCTCTATGACAACAATGATGAAGATGCTATGACACCTATGACACAAATCAGACCTGAGGGCTGACATATGACATATATGACATGTCAGGGCTAAAAATAGACTCCAAGAGGGCGCTCAAGGGTGTTAGGGCAGCTAAGATGCTTCCACATGTGATTTGGTGGAAGTGGGAGACTAGGAATTGTTGTACAAGTGGCGTTCTTTGGAATCTCTTCCCAACTTGAGTTGGCATGAGTCTCTTGGAAGGAATTCGACCCATGGAGGCCATTAGAACTTTATAAATGTCAATAACAAAGAATGAAACCGGCTTTTGATCATTTGTAGAATTTGTAATTGCATTTGTGAAGAGGGAGAGCTAGTGGATGACTAGTTTCTTGCCTTAGCCAATTTCGAGGGTGAAAGATTCCCATCCAAGTTGGTAATTGGAAAGGCCATTCAGACCTTTCATTTGGAGCTTTAATGGAGTCTTTATTTGCAGGTGTAAGCTACAGGGCAGCTCATGGTTTCTTCTATTGCAGCTCACTCCTTCAACCATTTCCGGTTTTGATGGCATATTCTTGATCCTTGAGGGAGGGCGTTTTTGGTGAGCTATTGTACTCTTTGGGGGAGCTTTTAATGCCCCATTTCTTTTGTAATATGAAGTAAATACTCTGTTCTTCATCTCCAAAAAGTTTCAGGTCGAAATTCCAAGTAGAAATGTATAAATCTCATTTTTAATGGAAGAACAATGCCATTTCCCCACTACCTTGTTGTGAGCCAATGTATTGATGATGATTTCGAATGGATGGATGATTATCTGATATATTTGTGGTCAATATAATTCCATGGATGTCTTCTACAAGTTTCATGTACTGTACTTGAGCATTTGAAGTATTTTTACTTAGTTTAATTGCACTGGGAGAAGAAATAGTGCCATTTCCCCAAGGGTCGAATTGGTGATTTTTGCAGTTGAATGGGAGAGGGTTGGAACAGATATAATAATCAATTAATGGTGCAAATGAGACCCTAATAACATCCTTAATACATTCCCTACCTCTTTTCAGAAATTTGAGTGGCTTTGGAGGCATTTGGGAAGCCATTTTCAATACTTACCCCAGGGGGATTTGAACCCCAAATTACTAGTAAAATTGCATACTTGGTCCAGAATCTTAAGAGAGTTTGCAGAGGTATTTTGGTGGCCATATATCATCCCTGAACATCATATTCAAGTCTTAATATCATTCATACACCTTCCTTGAAGATTTGAAGGCATTTGGAGTCAATTCGAGACATAGAGACCAATACTAGTCAAAGGCAAATTACTAGTAAAGTTCCCTACATTGGCCAGAATTGAAAGAGTATTTGCAGAAGTATTTTAAAGGTCCAAAGGCATCCTTAAAACACATATTTATGTTCTAATCTCATTCATATACCTTCTCAGAAGATTTGAAATCATTTGGGGCAAATTTGGGACCTAGAGATCAAACTAGTCAAAGGTCGAACTAGGGAAAAAAAGTGGAAAATTGCCATTTTAATAAAATTCCTAACAAGGGACATTACAGTGGTATCAGAGCATGGTCTTGGCACCTGATGTGGTAGAACATTAATGAATACCAGGAGTCAAAGAAATAAGCCACCACCCTTAGAAACTGAAACTGGATGTACTTTGGTGAAAGGGAAGAAGTAGGAGAAGAAGTGCATTCATTGGTCACCATGAGTAAGGATGAGAAAGGAACCTTAAAGGAGAATGAGGAGTTTAGGAAATTACTTGAACCATCCTTTGAAGACAAGTGGAGACAATACTTTCAAGAGTTCAGATTGTTGCTTAGTGGAATTGGAAGCAACTCGGAAAAAGTAATGAGCAATGGTTCTCTTTTCAAGGAAAAGGATGAAACAATTTATGCCACAAAAGAGGAACCTAATGTAATTGTGGAACATGAGGTACATGTTGATATGCAGGTTCTTGAAGATACTACACTGAAACAAGAAGAAGGACAAGCACTTGTCCTTGTTCAAAGGGATTATGAGTTGCCTCATGGAGAGAGTTACAAAGCCTTGGAAGAGGTACATGATCTCACAATCGTTGGACCAACCAATTATGGAGAAGATGAATTAAATATTTCAATGGGTAAGAGTTGTAAAGAATTAAATTTGGTTCATAATTCCTCACCCCACACTTCTTTTCCAACCACATCACTTTGGGATGAAAATTGGGTGAAAGGTTTTTTCCTAGTGGTGCCACATGAGGGGTATGAAACTCCTACCTCTCCTTTTGATGATGACATGAATGGAGAACCTCATTATTTAGAATTGCAGCAGAATATTGCTTTACCTTATGATGATACATATCCTCATGGATATATGGATGAGACTTCTTTGAGTCCTTTGAATTCTCCTTGTTTTTCCTGCTCATTATTTGGTTCAGATTTTAGTGGAGATTCTTCATTCACTTCTTGGATGAAAGAATGCATGGCGGAATATTTTGATGCATATCACATTCTCTTGGAGCAGCACTATTGGACATGGGATCCTCACCTATGTCATTGGAGCAGATTTGATGGGTCACTTGAAGATTGTATGCACTTGGAAAATGGTGGTCTACATGCTTGGAGGTATAAGCACTTTCATGACTCTTTGATGAAGCATCTCCTTTATGTACATTTTCATTATGTTGTTATGTACTTTGATGATATATATTTTGTACTCATGATGTTTGGAAGAATGCATACAAGAAAATGGGATCCAGGAATCCTCTTATCTGATGGTATGGGTTGGAGAGCACTTTTAATTGTTGGGGTGCAATACAAGCAATGGGACCCTGGAATAATTTTTATCTCAGTGGTTTCATATTTTTTGGGGAAGCAAGCAGTATGGGAGATGGATTCCCCACTTAATAAAGTGATTTTAATCAGAGTAGTGCAGCAGCAAGCATGGTGGTTCCTCTCTAAAATCTTCATGGAAACTCAAAGACTCAAGGTTGGGCAATTCAATGGCAACTTCAAAGAATTATACAGAAAGCAGGTTCTTCAACACCCACATTTAAAATTGCTTGAGGACAAGCAATATTGGGAAGGGAGGATTTGTCATGTCCCAAATTTGGTATTGGGTCACAATGGCCTAATCACATTGGCTTTATTCATTAGAGTTTGTCAAATTGATGCTAAAGGTCAAATAATTGCCAAGGAGGAAAATTACTAGTTTCCTAGGTTTGGGGTGGAAGCTTTGGGATTTGGAATAATGGGGATAATAAATGATGTTTGAACATTAGAGTGGCATAAATATTTAATAAAGGAGATAAATAAATATATACAAGTGAAAATCAAAGTGGCATTTCATGATGAAGACACATGGAGGAAGTGGGACCCACATATGGCTAGATTTCCCCACTACATTTGGCATCATTCTCTCACCAATTCGAATTCAAGGTGAATGGTAACATACTTGGGGAAGTCCAAAAGGTATTATTCATGGCATAACTCATCCAAGGTCGAAATATAGAGGAAGAGTAACTCCCATGGAAGAGGAAGAGGCAATTTGGAGCTAGTGAGACACTTGGGCTAGATTCCCTAGCTCTATGACAACAATGATGAAGATGCTATGACACCTATGACACAAATCAGACCTGAGGGCTGACATATGACATATATGACATGTCAGGGCTAAAAATAGACTCCAAGAGGGCGCTCAAGGGTGTTAGGGCAGCTAAGATGCTTCCACATGTGATTTGGTGGAAGTGGGAGACTAGGAATTGTTGTACAAGTGGCGTTCTTTGGAATCTCTTCCCAACTTGAGTTGGCATGAGTCTCTTGGAAGGAATTCGACCCATGGAGGCCATTAGAACTTTATAAATGTCAATAACAAAGAATGAAACCGGCTTTTGATCATTTGTAGAATTTGTAATTGCATTTGTGAAGAGGGAGAGCTAGTGGATGACTAGTTTCTTGCCTTAGCCAATTTCGAGGGTGAAAGATTCCCATCCAAGTTGGTAATTGGAAAGGCCATTCAGACCTTTCATTTGGAGCTTTAATGGAGTCTTTATTTGCAGGTGTAAGCTACAGGGCAGCTCATGGTTTCTTCTATTGCAGCTCACTCCTTCAACCATTTCCGGTTTTGATGGCATATTCTTGATCCTTGAGGGAGGGCGTTTTTGGTGAGCTATTGTACTCTTTGGGGGAGCTTTTAATGCCCCATTTCTTTTGTAATATGAAGTAAATACTCTGTTCTTCATCTCCAAAAAGTTTCAGGTCGAAATTCCAAGTAGAAATGTATAAATCTCATTTTTAATGGAAGAACAATGCCATTTCCCCACTACCTTGTTGTGAGCCAATGTATTGATGATGATTTCGAATGGATGGATGATTATCTGATATATTTGTGGTCAATATAATTCCATGGATGTCTTCTACAAGTTTCATGTACTGTACTTGAGCATTTGAAGTATTTTTACTTAGTTTAATTGCACTGGGAGAAGAAATAGTGCCATTTCCCCAAGGGTCGAATTGGTGATTTTTGCAGTTGAATGGGAGAGGGTTGGAACAGATATAATAATCAATTAATGGTGCAAATGAGACCCTAATAACATCCTTAATACATTCCCTACCTCTTTTCAGAAATTTGAGTGGCTTTGGAGGCATTTGGGAAGCCATTTTCAATACTTACCCCAGGGGGATTTGAACCCCAAATTACTAGTAAAATTGCATACTTGGTCCAGAATCTTAAGAGAGTTTGCAGAGGTATTTTGGTGGCCATATATCATCCCTGAACATCATATTCAAGTCTTAATATCATTCATACACCTTCCTTGAAGATTTGAAGGCATTTGGAGTCAATTCGAGACATAGAGACCAATACTAGTCAAAGGCAAATTACTAGTAAAGTTCCCTACATTGGCCAGAATTGAAAGAGTATTTGCAGAAGTATTTTAAAGGTCCAAAGGCATCCTTAAAACACATATTTATGTTCTAATCTCATTCATATACCTTCTCAGAAGATTTGAAATCATTTGGGGCAAATTTGGGACCTAGAGATCAAACTAGTCAAAGGTCGAACTAGGGAAAAAAAGTGGAAAATTGCCATTTTAATAAAATTCCTAACAAGGGACATTACAAATCCTAATGGTGTCTCCCGATATACACAAGGTACGTGGGAGCTCAAATCCATAGTGGTGCTGTCTAATGCACAACCATTTGGCAAGAGACCTTCCGATATACTTATCGAGTACATGATACACCCTTCAATATACGCCAAGTACGGATTATGGTACTTGGTGGGTACGTGAAGGAGCTCGATATACCGATGTATGTGGAAGACTACAATACCCTCGGGATACAGTGCTGGCAAATAACGACACCTACCACGCTTAACGACGATGGAACACGTCTCTAACTTACACACAAGTTGCTAAAAATTTTACCTAGTTCTACCGTTAATTTTATCTTGGACGGTTAGGTGAATGCATGAGGTGAGTACATAATCGGAAGCATAATGCAAGTCCTAGCTACTTGCACAAAATATTCTTTTCTTTCAATGAATTCTAGCTATGGGAAGGAGAAATATTTTTCCAATAGTATTTCCAAAACAAACTCAATGCAACCTAGTTCCTGATTCACACAAATTTGACAATGAAAACATTCTTTTCCTTTTATGCGAAACGCAAAACTACAACACTACTAAACCAAATCAAAACAACTTTTTCTTTTCTTTTTCTTTTCAAAGTAAAATGACCCTAAGTAATGAAAAGAGAGGATTATGAAATGAAATATGCAAGCTTTTCAATTTCAATTTCGATGATCTAAAAGCAACAAGAATTAAAAATGCATCTATCTTTCCCTAGCATGGAATCAATCTTTGCAAAAATCGAATTGTACTTGAGCTTTTCAAGAAAATGAGCAATTCATAATTCAAGAAAAACACAATAGATCATTCATTCATTCAATTTTTCAAAACATTCCAATGCACTATGATATTTCTTCAATAATTTTTGAGAAACAATGGGAAAGAAGCACGTTTAATTTTTCAATGGATGCATCAAAGCAATAACTCGATAGAAACTTTGCTTTCAGACGTAAATGACTGCAAAGAAAACACTACTTGCAATATTCAGTACTAAGAAAACTCAAGAAAAGATAAGCACTCAGTCAGCTGAAAACACACAGGACTCAAAATCAAACAATAGCAAGCAAACCAAGCAAACAAAGCTCAAAATAAATGTAAATGAGGTCTGGAGGTTGATCCAATGCAGTGATCAGATCAGGGATGGAAGGAAGGGAATGGAAGAGTGAACGGATGAAGGTGGAGGAGACAAAGGTGCCCACCGCTATCGGTTTTCAAACTTTTCCAAGATGGAACCCAAAATCAATCCAAATAAAACCAAACCCTCAACACACAAATTATGAATGGGGTCTCTGGCTGGATCTTGCAGCACAGAGGGAGTTCATACAACAAACCAAGGTTCAAACTATCAAATGAGGGAAGGGATGCCTGCATGCCAACTTTTGACAAATCGGAGCACTCTGTCCTTGTACACAGTGCGGCGTCGTAGTCTGCCTTCACGAGAGGTGCGATGATGTCGCAGTATACCAATGCAAAGGATGCGATGGGTGACTAACAGGTGAAGAATAGAGGCCAAGAATGACACAATGTTGTTCTGTTTCCACTACCCAGTGCGACAGGCGAGGTATGGATTAAAAAATGAATCAGATCTCTCAACAATGAACCGCAAACAGGCTTGGAAATGAGTTGTATAAACTCAGAGGAAGCAAATCAGAGTCTTCAACGTGAAGATCTGATAGTGAAATCAACCTCAAGAAGTAAATGGAAAAAATAAAAAGGCTTGTGTCAAGTAATCAACTGAAAATGAATCTCAGATTAACAACTACTAAACAAGACTAATAACTCCCCAGTATTGTCGCTAGATTTGTTATCGGACAATCCACTAGATTTGTTATCGTACAATCCACTCGAGCAGACGTGAGTAGGATCTCCCTAGCTCAATGTGAGTCTCAGACAAATAGAACAGACTACAAATACATCTCCTAGATCTACTTAAGGATCGAGTACTATATGTCTTACCTTTTACTTCTCAATCTTTTCTCCTGAATGCTGCTCCACGTCTCACAATTGTCAGATCCAAGCTGCAAGATCTATCAAGACAAAGAAACAAGAGAAACCAGTAAAAGACATCTATACAATAAGAGATATAAGTAAACAGTTAAGCAGGTAAACTACTCAATATCATTACACACATGAACAATATTGGTGGAAAGCATTTGTATTACTGTAAATAGAGGAGTACATGATAGAGATATAGAATCACAAGCAAGACTTAACATAGTGACCCTTCTCCGACCAAGCCAATTGCCATAAGCTTCCAAGGAAGTATGAGTTCTCCAATAGGTGAATGGAGGTGTCTTAAGAGAGATTTCACCAACATGTAGATACCATAGGCTTCCTCCATTTGGAATGGGAGTGAGCTTAACTTATATAGGACTAAGTGGATGGGGTATGGATAGGATAGGTTGAGAGATGGTAGGAGAGAGATAGGGGATCCTCCCAAAGAGTTAGAGGTCGAGTACCAGCTCCCTAGAGGTCAGGGATAAGCCCCCAAATGAGCAAGTTTCGAGAAGGATCTCGAATAGACTATTTTTTCCCATTAACTGACCTCATCGCACCCTGCAGTGGAGAAAGCTGCGACGTCGCATGTTGCATGAGTGAAACCTACGACGACCTCTCAAACGTTTGTACAACTGAGTACAAATCCTCCCAGATGAATACTTGGTCCAGGTAACTTCAGGGATGTATACACTGAATCTAATGATGGGTAGATTTTAGGTGTAACAAATATCCGATCTCATGTTCGTCAAGTACATCAAGGACCCAATCATCTGACGATACATAGTGACATCGATCGGATCGGATGAAGCATCACACAAAAGCTTCAGGTTCGATTCCATAGGTGTGGCCATGGCCTTGTAGTCCATCATCCCGAACCTCTTCAGGATCTCTACTGCATACTTCCCTTGTCCAAGGAAGATTCCATCTGCACTCTGCCACACCTCCATACCTAGAAAATAGTGCATCATCCGCCAAGTCCTTCATATCGAACTTGGTAGAAAGCTTCTGCTGCGTGTCAGAAATCAATCTATCTTCACCTGTAATAAACAGGTCATCCACATACAAAAGTAGTATCACTAGATTTCCTTCCTCAACCTTGTAGTAAAGGTTGGAATCCGCTTTACTCTTGGTAAAGCCCAAACTGGATAGAAAGCTGTCTATTCTACCATACCAAGTTCTCCACATATACGACTCCCTGTCATGTGTCTCAGAACCAAGTGGCTGCTCCACATACACTTCTTCTTCAACTACACCATTCAATAAATCTATCTTGAAATCCATCTGGTGTATCATCCACTTCATCATTGCAGCCAGAGCAAGTACTGATCTAATGGAAGTGTATCTGGCTACAGGAGCAAAAGTCTCTATGCTACCACCTGCAGCATGCTTGATCTTGTAGATCCTCTTGGAAGTCACTATAGACTCCCCTTCAGATCTTGGGACTGCATCCCAAATATCTTCATGATCGACTGGTACTCCTCGATCATGGAATTCTTCCCATATCCTGGGAACTTCAATATCTTCAATATTTTCAATAGCTAACTTTGTTGCTGAACAAATGTTGTAGTCCTTCTTTTGTAGGTGATGGTATACGATATTTCCTACACAACAATTTAAATTGCATGATTAGAAAACATCTTATAGTTTTCAGAACAAATTCTTACACATAAAGAAATATGTCATACAGTCATGCAATTATCTTAGCCAATGCTTCAATATAACATTTATCCATAATCCATAACTTTCTAGATTCCTTCCAATCTCTACCAGAACATTGTTAAGAATGTGCACAAATCCCAACATGTCAGGAAAGAGGTTTCATTCTAGATAAGTAGCAATGGAATGTTGTACAGTGCCATAGGCCACTTACCCATGTATATTAGTAGTATAATGTTCATCAATGCAACTATTCTAATATGCATAATACACAACCTAATTCTAGGAACATCAGTATATACATTATTGAATAGTATTATTTAAACAATAAAATATGCAAGGAATGATAATTCAAATACTTATCTTTGTTTGTTTGTTGGGTTGAATCCCTCTCAGTCTTTGCTTCTTTTCTGCAACTCCATTCTGATGTGGATTGTGAGAAGTGGTCAACTCCCTCTGAATATCTGCATCCTTGCAGAAACTACTGAATTGTGCTCCTTGATCTTTGCTTCCTTGCATGAACAACTGGAGTGTGCTCCCTCTTGATCTTTGCTTCCTTGTAGGAACAACTGGAGTGTGCTCCCTCTTTATCTTTACTTCCTGGATTACCTGTCCTTGAACTTATATCCATCCTTAATCACTATGCATGTTTATTAGTATCATCATTGTGTTATCCTTGAGGTCTCATACATAATCACACATTCATTAGTATAATCTTAATACTATCAAAACACAATAATCTTAAACATGTATAGTCATGATCATTTCAAACACATATAATAAACATTAGTATTCAAGGTTTCAGGGAAGTCTTCTTTTACTAATGCATATTCTTATTTGATCATAGGACTCTTATGGTTAGTTAAATCATCAATCAAGATAAGAGACATAATATGCATAAAACCTTGATTACTTACATTTCTAACTTCATGAATAAACATAACCAATCATACCAAGTATACTTATATAAGGGATCCTAACACAAGGTAGGATTCTAACTTGATATGGGAAAAACATACCTGGATTGGTATGTTCGCTAGTTATGTCTAACATACCCACATGATGTCTTCTTGTTCTCTTCAATGACTTGTGCTAGTAACCTGCATATCTCATAGGTTAACCATTATAGAACCAAGTTATACATACCTCGTAAATAGATCTTCTAAGTGATCCATGACAATGGATGAATCTTTTTCTTCATGTCATCATGATCATATTTTCTTGAACTAGAACATGATTTGTCTTTCTTGGTGTACCTTTCATGTTAACGAACAACACAAACCTCATACAACACCATAATGCATTAGTACAATCATAAGTGTCAACACTCTAATCGATGAATATCTTATATCATGCATTCATAATTTTATTAAGGTGATACGACAAGTCTAAATTTAGTCAAGATTGTACTAACCGTAATAACATGAAGAGAAACATACCATAAACTTAATCATGAACAAATCTCAAAACATACCTGAATAAGTCATACCTGTCGATATTTCTTGTAATCTTCTTATGTAAGGCCTTAGCCCCATCTCCCTCTGAAACAGGAACTTCTTCACTTATGTAGGTGACCAATCCATTCTCTTCTAGGATTAACCCAATCCACTTGATTTGCAGGAACTAGATCTAGAGTTGGATTAGGGTTTGTCAGGGAAACCCTAAAAATTCAAACTTTGAATTTAAATCTTCCGAAAGGATAGAAATATTTTCCTTGATGAGCAGATCAAGCTGGTATACTCAGAATTTGAAAACAACAAAGTTTCACCCCTCGAATTTGCCTTTGAAACTTCCGGATTCACTGGACATGACCCCGAACTAGGGTTTGATAAAGCCCACCCTTCTTCCCAATCAAAAGGTTCGATCCAAAGCTCTAAGCTTCTATTTTTCTGAGGAGCTTCTAGCCATGGTCACATATTTCAAAAATTCCCATTTTTGCAGAAGCCCTAATTTTCCACTTTTCCGATCAAAGTCCCGAACTAGGGTCTGATCAAGCCCGGCCTTCTGCCCAACCAAAAATTCTGATATTGGTATCTAAATTTTGATTTTGATGAGTAGCATTCAGCCGTAGTCTCCGATTACAAAAAATCCAACTTTCTCCGAAACCGTCAATTCCGGAAACCACGAATAAAGGTGTTAAAAAAAATTATGTTTTGACAGAAATATGTACCTCATTGTTTCTGGTGTAACTCCGAACGTTTCGATCCACAGGGTTTGAAAAATGTTCCTATGATATCCTAACCTATCATATTTCCAACCCCATAGGTATGACCTCAAATGGATACTCTGAGAGAGATTTATGCCAAGTGTCGCAACGTGACCTATTTATGGGATAAAACAAGAGAGCGAACTTGTACGTCATTCCACGTGTCACTGGTTTCGTTTCGGCCTCTAAAAAAGTTACCTGAGAAAATAAAGGCCTTGTACTACCTGTCACATTTTACAAAATTTCATTTGGAGTTTCCTAGCCCAAGTTATGACCTTTTTTACTAGGTCACCTGTTTATGACTCATATCTGGAAGAGGCAGAAACCCTAGATTGTACAAATCATAAAACACAAAGTACAACGAATTAGAAATTTTCCTTTAGACACAAGGTACATGAGGATCTTAGCTTCTCCTTGTATGATTTTTAGACCCTAAAACCTTGCCAAAATTTATTTATATCGAAATTTCTACGATGACTGGTTTTTGCTATATCAAGCCCTAGCTTCGCAAGTGCAACAATTGTCATACATGCCATACCATGCCTTCTTTCAGGCTAGCTATGATACCATGTCAGTTTTTCAGAATTTACTTCAATATGATCTAGGATCTTAACTGAGAGAACAACATGTACAACATATCTATAGCATATCAATCATGTACACAATAATGCAAGCACACAAGAGACACAGAGTTTACTTGGGAAAAACCATAGAGGTGAAAAACCCCAATAACTTCTTTAGAGATAGATAGAGCAATGATACAACCCAAGCATAAGAGATAGTCTTCTCCTAGCAGCAGAACCTCCTCCTCACAAGTGCGCCACTTTTCGAATGAGATAAGTGTGAGTAATGAGTGATCAAATAGAGATCTCCCGATCTCTATTTATACTTGTCCTGTCTTGCCCAATAAACTAATGGGGCCTACTTGTCTAGATTAACCCATGGTTAACTTAATCCGGGCCGACCCCACACTTGGTGGTCTAATAACCCATTTACCCACATGACTCATACAGGGCCGACCCCATTAAGGTGGTCTAATAACCCATCAAGTATAAGTTACGACACTTATAATATAAATGACGACACTTCCGTATAGAGGAATAATAACATCTCTATAGGAATACAAACACTTACGTATAGAGGAATAATAACATCTCTATAGGAATACAATACACATGGGTAAAATACATTCTGAAGTTACATAAACATCAACAAAGGGATGGCATCCAGAGAGCTCATGCATGAAGAAAACCATTGACACAATGGTGCAGCTGCTGGAGAAAAACAACATCCCTGTCCCAGTTGGTGCAAAGAAGAAAGATGGCACTTCAAATCCTGACAACAAGGAGAAATGTCATGCTTTGGTAGTAGGTATTTCTAATTCCTCATCCTTCATTATTGATTCAGGGGCTTCCAGGCATATGGTTTCATCTAGAGATATCTTCTCCTCTATGCATTCAAATAGTGGCCCAACAGTTCGAATGGGAGATGACTCTGAGATCCAGGCCAAAGGGATTGGTAGGATCGATTTGGAGCATGGTTATTTCAGTGATGTGCTCTATGTACCTTCGTTGGCTGCAAATTTTCTATCAATATATCAAATGAACCATACAGGAGAATCCAAGAGAGTAACATTTACTCCTAATTTGGTAGATATTTCAGAAATTTCTTCAAACCAAGTTGTGGCAGTTTGGTATGTAGATCACCAAGAGAGGATGTACAAGTTCTCAAATTTCCTCCCTGGTTCTAGTGACCAAGCACTTCACTCTCATGCCAATGAGAACTCGAAGCTATGGCATGAAATATTTGGCCACATGAACTACAAGTATCTCCAAACTTTGCACAAATATGAGATGGTGGAAAGTCTTCCAGAAATCAAATCTTCAAATGGAGCTTGCATTGGTTGTGTGATTGGGAAACATCCAGAACGCAACTATGAGAAGGGAGTGGCAAGGAGAGCCACTCAACCACTTGATTTGGTACATTTATATCTCATTGGTCCTATACCCACTCCATCCTATGGTGGATCAAGGTATGTAATCACATTCATAGATGCTTACTCTCGATTCTGCTGGGTTTACTTCCTCAAATTAAAATCTGAAGTGTTTGAGCAATTGAAGATTTGGAAGGCCCTAGTGGAGAATCATAGTGGGAATAAGATAAAAATCCTTAGGAATGATAATGGAAAGGAGTATGTGAACAAAAACATTCAGCACCTTTGTGAGGAATGTGGCATCTAAATACAACATTCAATCCCCTACACACCACAGCAAAATGGTGTGGCAGAGAGGACGAATAGGTCTCTCAAAGAGATGGCTACATGCATGATTGAAGCTACAGATTTAAGCCCTAAGATATGGGATGAATCCATCAATTGTGCTGCACACATTCAGAACAGAGCATTTCACAAATCAGTCAAAGGTAAAACATCCTATGAGGCATGGTTTGGCCAAAAACCAAATGTCTCCAATTTCAGTATTTTTGGGTCTAGAGCATGGGATCGAATTCCATTAGAAAAGAGGAAGTATTTGGATCCACAGAGAAGAGAATGTATCATGGTTGGTTATGGTGAAGACACAAAGGGTTATAATCTCTTTGAGACATCCACACTCAAGACTTTCATTGAGAGAAGTGTGCAATTCGAAGAGGAACCAATTCCTGATTTTGAGCTTGATTTTGAGACATCCACACTCAAGTTCTGATTTTTCTGATATTTCTGAAGATGACATGGCTGAAGATGAAATTTTTGCAGATGAGTCACCGTCAAGGCTAAAGTGGGCTGAAAAAATCATACAAGCTGCAGGTGAATTCGCAGGCAATCCCCAAGAGCCTAGGAAGACTAGATCTCAAACAATCAATGTTTCCTTTGCAAATGAAAGTGTACTTGCTAATCACTGTTATATGATGATTAGATCTGATCCAACATCATATAAGGAATCTTACCATGATCCAAGGTGGAGATCAGCAATGGAATAAGAATTCCATTCTCTCCAAGAGAACAAAACATGGGATTTGGTGCCTCTTCCTCCCAAGAGAAAACTTGTGCAATGTAAGTGGATTTTTCGAACCAAACCTATTGCTGATGGTTCTGATCTGAAGTATAAGGCTAGTTTAGTGGCTAAGGGATACTCACAAATCTATGGTGTGGATTATACCGAGACCTTTGCACCTGTTGCAAATATGGACTCAATTAGACTAGCTCCAGCCATGGCAGCTAGTAAGGGTTGGCAAGTTCACCATATGGATGTTAAAAGTTCATTCTTACATGGTGAGATACAGGAAGAGATCTATATGAAGCAACCTGAAGGTTTCCAAGAGGATCCCTCACTTGTTTGTAGGTTGAAGAAGTCACTCTATGGACTCAAGAAAGCCCCAAGGGCTTGGTATGATAAAATGGATGCCTTTTTGCTCTCAATTGGTTTCATTCGATGCAAGTCTGATCCAAATGTATATTTGCAGCAATGTGATGATATTTTGTAGTTCATTGTACTGTATGTAGATGATATTTTAATTACAGGGAGCTGAAACAAACAAATTGGCTCAATTAAAGCATCTTTGCACAGTGAATTTGCCATGAGTGACCTAGGATTGCTAAGGCAATTTTTGGGTTTGGAAATTGAGCAAATTGAAAGAGGTATATTGTTGAGTCAACCAAAGTATGCTTCAAACCTGTTATTGAATTTTAAAATGGCTGAATGTAAGTCATCCAAGTGTCCATTCCTTTCAGGCATAAAACTAGGTGAATTTGATGACTCTCCATTGGTGGATTGCACACTCTACACGCAGCTAGTTGGAAGTTTGGTGTACCTTACACATACAAGAACTGATTTGTCTTATGTTGTAAGTGATGTAGAAAGGTATATGCAGCAACCACATGAGATCCATTGGAAGGTAGCCAAAAAGATCCTTCAATATGTCCAAGGAACAAAGATTTTTGGGGTACACTATGTAGCTGGTTCTTCACTACAACTAGTTGGATTTTCTGATTCCAATTAGGCTGGAGATCCCATTTGCTGGTCAATTAAGAAACAACACACCATTTCACTTTCATCAACAGAGGCCGAGTACAGGGAAGCAGTGAATGCAACCACACAGTGTGTTTGGTTGCAAGGTATTCTTTGGGAATTTGGTGTTGCTATTGATTCTCCAACCAAAATTTGGGTGGACAATCAAAGTGCCATCAAGATATCTACTGATACAGTTCAAAGGTAGAGAAAAAAGCACATTGAAATCCATATGCACTACATTCAGGGCTTGGTGCATGACAGAGTGATTTCCTTGCAGTATTGCCCATCCACCGAGCAAACTGTTGATATTTTCACCAAGTGTTTTACCCTTCACTCACTTGAGAGATTTGCTTGGAGTGAGTGATGGATGGTGATTGCTGCAATTTTATTGCAGGTTCAGCCCTATGTCCATTTTAGAGGGAATGTTTTATCCCATGAGGTTTTCCTTCTTGTCCTCAATTTACATGGACAAATAAATTTTTTGTTTTGTAATGAGGTGACTTGAGCCTTTGTTTCCAAGGTCTCCGACTTAAAATTCATGAGTTGTACTAAGTTCTGGTTAAGGGGGGGTGTTAGAATAGTAATCCATACTTAGTACCATAGTTCATAACCTTAGTCACTTTTATTGCCATGTGTGCTTTATTACACTATAGTTTGGACTTGGTTACTTTAATTGGTCAAATAACCACTTTTAAGAGTGTTCACACCCACTTCCAAGCAAACCAGCTCGCCCAAACTCCATTTTTGTCCACAAGTGCACCCTCATTAAATGCTAGAGCGCTCTCCTTCCTTGAATTGGGGAATCTCTGTTGACTTGGAGCGCTTGGGTGGATTTTTCTAGATTTGGAGCATTTATTGCTTCCTTAGACCTCCCACACACCTCTATTTGCTCACCCATGCATGCCTAGGCCTCATTTATGACCTAGCATGCTTCAGCCACCTCCACACCAAAATTCGTGTCTGTTTGGGATGATTAGGACTGAGTTGGACCCACCTAGGGGGGATTGAGGCCAATTTGGCCAATTAGCATTGTGCACTCATTTTGGGCTCTCTATGGCTCTCAAATTTCTCTATGATGTAACATAAACTTGTTCTAAATATTTTCACATGTTATACAGACTGATAATGCCAAGTTTCAGTTCACATTGTGTGTAAATTTGTCTCCTTTTCAAGCTATTTTGCTGGTTATTGCAAATTATTCGATTTTGTGAGGTTCTATAAGGCTCCTAGATCTTACTGTGGATCAAAATACTCATAGATGTTATCATTATCTTCTTTATCTAGGAGTTTTTTATCCAACAATTGATTCATTACCAGAGCTATAGAGTTAATCCATTGTGGACAAGTGTTTTCCGAATGATGTTCTCGGTGAAAAGCACAAAAGTGGTCCATTCCTACTTCATTCAAATCAAGAATAGATGCTTCATTTGTTGGAGGCTTTGGACTTTCTTCCCTTTTCTTGTAAAAAGGTTTAAAAGATTTCCTTGTGGATGAGCTAGCTCCCTTTTCCTTTTCTAAATCTTCTATCTTATTAGACAATTTATGAACCAATTTGACCACACTTTCTAGATCAAGGGATTGTTCTTCAATAGGATTTTTCAATAACAATGGTTTTTTAGAAGTGATAGGCTTAGATTCAATTTCCACAGCATGTCTTACAATACTATTCATATTTGTTTTGACCTTCTTAGCTTCTTTAAATTTTTCTGTCAAAGTATTTTTACATGAACGCTTAACAAACATAGCCAAAGATGGATGTAATGTTGTAGTATAATATTCAATTAAAGATTCTTCTGCAGGTTTTGTGGCAACACTTAACTTATTCAAAACAATGGTAAATCTCTGATTGAAATCCTGCACCTTTTCCCTTTTATCCATATTAAGAGACAATAACTCTTTCATAAGAGATGCCAAGGTTCGTTGTTCACCAAATTTACTTAATAAAACTTTTTCAAACTATTCCAACTAGTTATTGAACATGTTTATATACTGAAAAACCATCATGAAGCTTTGGGTTTGAAAGTATAAGGGAAAAAACGACACACGACATCTTCATGTTCTATATCCAACAAATTTAAATCTAGATAAAAACTCTTCAAATGATCATCCGCATAAATTCCTTTACCATGATCAAATTTAGGTAAAACTCGCTCTGGATGTTTAGGCAAATCATGCAAAGGGGCAAGTAAATTTAAAGGTCTTCTAGCTCTCCAAGACAGTGGTTGATTCACATTATGAGCCATATTAGAAATACGAGGAGGAGACCAAGGAGGTGAATGTGGAGGTGACTGTGCGTGTTGAGAAGAATCTAGTTTAGGAGAAGATGGTCTCAATTGATTGATAGGTTCTGGTACTTCTTGTAAAGATAGATCAACCAATTCTTCCAATGATTCGACATTAACACAGTCCTTATTTTGTATAGCTCTTTTCCTAGGATCACACCTTCTAGGAAATAGCGACACTTCATGTAATCCTCCAATATTTATAACGTAAAATATGGTGTATGTCCTAAATATGGTGTATATGGTGTATCTACTTCTGAATGAGGATTTTCGTGATAATTAGTTTCTAGTTCAGTTTTGGGCATTGAAATTTTGGAGTGAGATGTTTCAAATGGAGACCTGGAGAAATTTCCTCGAGGGAATGGACTTCCTCTACCAACCATACAATGGCTTCCCTCCTTCTAGAACCAAATCTGTTGACGCTTGGAAAATTCCTTGCATCGATAGTAGGGGTTCTCCCCAATGAAAAGTCCCAATTAGACAATCACTATTTGGAGTAGGGAACCTGTCCGGTTTACGATACGGCTACCGTAAGATATGCTATTGTTATGAGTTTACCGGTTATGGAATGATCCACCATCTAAAGTTTTATTATTATGTATGCAAATGAAAAATACTAATTCTAAATATGCCTAATCCTACCTAATCTTGTTTGACCGATCGACAGAGGCCTCACAAGGTGATGCATAGGTTATTATATCGCATCTTATCACCCCTATACTACCAATCAACCAAGGATGTCCTACTAAAATGCATAAATTTAATCTATCTAATCTAATCTATCCTTTCAAGGAGCGAAATTAAAAAATAGAGTAATGACTGTAAATGCCTAGTACAACTCCAGAAGTTAGCCACTGAAAGAAATATATTAACAATCACGGAATAATATTAACTCAAATATAACTTTGATATTGGAATTCATTCATTCATTACTCATAAATACACAAAAAATTGCACTTCATATTCATAAACAATGATATGATTCACAAACATGAGAATAATCCAATAGAAGAGGAAAGATATTACAACATATTGATGAACAAAAGAAAGAAATAATTCTGCACATTCATTCACATATTTCCATGCAACATTCCATGTATTCCTTCACCCAGCAAAAATGTCTTTTCTCATTACAATAAAAATAGTTTCTTACAATATGAGACTTGGTCCGACATTTTAGAAGCCAAAGGAACCTTTCTCTCCTAGTTTCCCCTATATATCTTTACAAAATTAGTATTGAGGCGACTTATCACTTCATATTCCCTTCAACCCTTTTGTTTTCCACAATTTTTTCCTTTTGTGGTTGCAACATAAATAATCAAAATGGAAAAATAAAATATAATATTACATCATTTTGAAGGTGCGTTCTCTTGACTTTGGATGTAATCATTCCAAAGACTACTCTCATAATCTATTACATTTAATTATCGTGGATCCAATAATTTCAAAGCCACTTCATGAAAATGTATTTATTTGACCATATCATTCATTCTCTTAGTTGTCGTGGAGTGGCCATTTCCTAAGTAAAAATTCTTCATCTTGGCTTCTCCTATCCGCTTCTTAAGATATTCTGTAGTGAGTGTGTCCAGACTCTTAATAGCAGCGATATCTTCGTCTTTAATAGTTCTTAGTTCTGCTAAGCGCTACTCTTTGCTACTAATTCTTCAATGGTGCCAGGAGGGGGTATATGACATTTTTCGAAAGCCTTGCAAATACCTTGTTGAATATCCTCACAATTAGCTATGGACTCATTCACTTCTTCCTGTAAATTTTTCTCTGCCTTCTGGAAATTGTCCAAGAGCATGAAGTGTAACTTAAGCTCAACAATGTACCTTTTGGGTATATTTTGATGAATTTATTGTCCCTTTTTTCTCCAAGCATTTAACCTTTTCATCTTGCTATGGGCTTCTGTGATATTTTTCTTGGTAGTTGCAGCTTCTTCGGAAATTTGCTTAAGTCTGGTCACCTTCGCTTGCAACTCATATGATTGCTTAGTGAGCAATTACCGAGAAGTACACAACTGTTCCTGCAATGTATACACACATTCATAGAATGACATTAAATCATGCTTTTTATTTTGAGCAGAGTTCATTTTATCCACTAAATACTCCTTTTCTTTATTCATTTCTTCTACTTGAGCTTGCAAATCTCCCTTTTCTATCGTAAGAGCCTCAATGTAATGTCCCCGGTCACCTCTGTACCCTTTAGAGGTGATGGGGGATAACCTTGAAACAACTTGCTAATTTTTTTCTTCCTAACTATGCACTTTTGCACAACCGCAATAAATTCAGTCCACAATCCGCTATTCGAAAGCCGCAAGTAGGAAGTCGGAAGTAGGCACCACAATGCACCACTTGAAGAATTACACCTTCTACTTCCACAATCCATGATGCGGGTGTCGGATAGTCGGAATGACCATACATAGCGTCGAAGAAATATGCCTATGACTTCCGCATTCCACAATTCGTGATGCTGGAGTCAGAAAGTCGGAACCCCAAAATGCACAACTCTGGATAAATTACCTCTCCAACTTCTGCAATCCGCGATCCTCCTTGAGGGAGTCTGAAATTCAGAAAGCCAAATTCTTTTCTCCGAGAAAATTACACCTCCAACATCTGCACTCCGCAATTCGGCTTGCAAGAGTGAAAAGTCGGAACGTCGAATTCCCAACTTCGGTAAAATTACCTCTCCGACTTCTGCACTCCATAATCTGGCTTACAGGAGTCGAAATTCAGGACGCCAAATTCCTAAATCCGGGAAAATAACCTCTCCGACTTCCGTACTCCGCAATCCGTCTTGCGGGATTCGGAATTCGGGACGCCAAATTCCCAACTTTGGGAAAATTACCTCTTTGACTTCCTCACTCTGCAATCCGGCTAGCGGGAATCGAAAGTCAGGACGCCAAATTCCCAAGTCTAGGAAAATTACCTCTCCGAATTCAACACTCCGCAATCCAGCTTGTGGGAGTTGGAAGTTAGGATGCCAATGTGCCTTGCCGAGAAATCACGCCTCCGACTTTTGAATTCCTCAATCTGCACTGCGAGTTCGGAAAGTCAGAAGTCGGCCATATACCCCTATTACCGCCAACTTCTTAGGCTGATAACTTCCTCATCCTAAGTCCATTTTTGGAAAACTTGGTACCATTGGAAATCTCTAGGAGATCCCCATGAACCTGTAGGATCCTCTGCCACACCTGAGAACTCTGATCGTGTCCTTAATCCAATCAAAGTGTTTCCCCAAACCTCATCAAGACTCCTTTACCTATCTGTAAAGAGCTCCGATCCACTTTGCCATGTCTCCTCCCTTCATCAGACCCAAAGAGGGAACATGAACACAACAGGGTTTCATGTCCCAAATTTGACATTGGGTCACAATGGCCTAAGAAAATTGGCCCTATTCATTAGAGTTTGTCAAATTGATGCTAAAGGTCAAATAATTGCCAAGGAGGAAAATTACTAGTTTCCTAGGTTTGGGGTGGAAGCTTTGGGATTTGGAATAAGGGGGATAATAAATGATGTTTGAACATTAGAATGGAATAAATATTTAATAAAGGAGCTAAATAAATATATACAAGTGAAAATCAAAGTGGCATTTGATCATGAAGACACATGGAGGAAGTGGGACCCACATATGGCTAGATTTCCCCACTACACTTGGCATCATTCTCTCACCAATTCGAATTCAAGGTGAATGGTAACATACTTGGGGGAGTACAAAAGGTATTATTCATGGCATGAATCATCCAAGGTCGAAATATAGAGGAAGAGTAACTCGCATGGAATCGGAAGAGGCAATTTGGAGCTAGTGAGACACTTGGGCTAGATTCCCTAGCTCTATGACAACAATGATGAAGATGCTATGACACCTATGACACAAATCAGAACTGAAGGATGACATATGGAATATATGACATGTCAGGGCTAAAAATAGACTCCAAGAGGGCGCTCAAGGGTGTTAGGGAAGCTAAGATGCTTCCACATGTGATTTGGTGGAAGTGGGAGACTAGGAATTGTTGTACAAGTGGCGTTCTTTGGAATCTCTTCCCAACTTGAGTTGGCATGAGTCTCTTGGAAGGAATTCGACCCATGGAGGACATTAGAAATTTATAAATTTCAATAACAAAGAATGAAACCAGCTTTTGATCATTTTTAGAATTTGCAATTGCATTTGTGAAGAGGGAGTGCTAGTGGATGACTAGTTTCTTGCCTTAGCCAATTTCGAGGGTAAAAGATTCCCATCCAAGTTGGTAATTGTAAAGGCCATTCAAACCTTTCATTTGGAGCTTTAAGGGAGACTTTATTTGCAGCTGTAATCTACAGGGCATCTCATGGTTTCTTCTATTGCAGATCACTCCTTCAACCATTTCCATTTTTGATGGCATATTCTTGATCCTTGAGGGAGGGCGCTTTTGGTGAGCTATTGTACTCTTTAGGGGAGATTATAATGCCCCATTTATTTTTTAATATGAATTAAATACTCTGTTATTCATGTCCAAAATGTTTCAGGTCGAAATTCCAAGTAGAAATGTGTAAATCTCATTTTTAATGAAAGAACATTGCCATTTCCCCACTACCTTGTTGTGAACCAATGTACTGCTGATGATTTTGAATGAATGGATGATACTCTTATACATTTGTGATTAATAGACTTCCATGGATATATTTTACAAGTTTCATGTACTGTACTTGAGCATTTGAAGTATTTTTACTTAGTTTAATTGCATTGGGAGAAGAAATAGTGTCATTTCCCCAAGGGTCGAATGGGTGATTTTTGCAGCTGAATGGGAGAGGGTTGGAACAGATATAATAATCAATTAATGGTGCACATGAGAAATTAATAAAATCCTTAATACATTACATACCTCTGTTAAGAAATTTGAGTGGGTTTGGAGGCATTTGGGAAGCCATTTTGAGTACTTACCCCAGGGGGATTTGAACCCAAAAGTACTAGTAAACTTGCATACTTGGTCTAGAATATTACAAGAGTTTGAAGAGGTATTTTGGTGGCCATATATCATCCCTAAAAATCATATTCAAGTCCTAATATCATTCATACACCTTCCTTGAATATTTGAAGGCATTTGGAGTCAATTTGAGACCTAGAGACCAATACTAGTCAAAGGGAAATTACTAGTAAAGTTCCCTACATTGTCCGGCATTGAAAGAAGATTTGTAGAAGTGTTGTAAAGGTCCAAAAGCATCCTTGAAATACATATTTATGTTCTAAAATCATCCATATACCTCCTCAGAAGACTTGAGATCAATTGGAGCAATTTAGGGACCTAGAGCTCAAAACTAGTCAAAGGTCTAACTAGGGAAAAAAGTGAAAAATTGCCATTTTAATAAAATTCCTAACAAGGGACATTACAGTGGTATCAGAGCATGCTCCTTGCACCTATGGATTAGGTACATACATTCAATAATAATTGGCATACATGTCTTACTATTATGATGAATCCTATGAGTAGAATTCTTATGAGGAATATGCAGATACTTATGAGCAATATGAAGTAGAATGTGAATGGTACGAGGAAGAGGTGCCATCATGCAACACTTCTTACAATTTTAGGAGAAATAAAGATTATTATTATGACTTTAAATATGATGAATATGAGTGTGTCACACCAACCAAGGATAATTCTATGAGTGAGTTCCAAAGATGGAGAGCAACATATAAAACCTTGCTCCAACAATATCAAAAATATCAAGAATATCTTGCTTTTAGCAAAAATACACAAAATGACATGTCTTTTGAGCACTATGCTGAAAATGTTTTTGAAAATAGGCCCAAAAATGTAGATGTGGAGTTAGTAAAGAAAGGTTTATGCCCTTCTTGTAAAGAACATTGGAGTGAGTATCATACATGTGTGCATGAAATTATGTCCCACTTGAGGAGAGCTTTTGGGAATTCTTCAAAAAGAGATTCCAAAGATATTAATCCTAAGGAAAACAAGGGGAAAAATGCATCAGCTTGCTTGAAGGAGAAAAATGAAGAGATATCACAAGAGCATGAAGAAGATTCTATTGAAAATATGGAAGATCATTTCGAGACACCTTCTAGCTTAGACATGAACCAAAGAGCATCTACTGATGGATGCTTAAACTATGAAGGAGTACCTACTGATGGGTGCTCACACCTCTATGTTGGTGACATAGAGATCACTTTCGAAAGTGTTGCTGCAAGCTCAAGTTCCATTAAGCATGATAATGAAGACCTTGTAGCAGTTGAATAAGAACCAAGATCAACTTCCCCATCACCACTTGAGCTTCATGAAGTTAGTCCAAGCAAAAATGAAGAAGATGAGGAGGTTCATTTGCAAGAGCCTCATTTTCTTGAAGGGTCCTTAAAGATGAATGAAAAGAAGATCCAAGAGTCCCTTAGCATTCTCCATGACACTCAAGCATTGGTGTCAAATTCTTGTTGGAGAGCTACTTCATTGGAGGAAACATCCTTCCTTGAAGACATGGAGAAGATTCAAAGAGTAATGTGCCACATCAAAGGTAATTTCGTGTCTTTGCTTTTTGATAGAAACCATTTGTTTGAGCTTAATGAATTGTTACATGATGCATACTTGAAGAATAATGAGGATCTTCATAATCTCACAATTCAAAATGAGCAACTTCTTGAAAAGTTGCAAGATACTTGTTTTTCCTCCTATGTTCCAGAATGGTAGATAGTTTGGAGGATTCTCATGACATGGTGGATCATGAGAAATGTGGAAATTTGAATGTGCTTAATGTGTTTGAAGATGAACTTGAAGAGATCCAAACACTTGATGTGGTGGAAGAGGAACTTGAATTGTCTCTTGATGAAGGTTATGCAATTTTTAAAGAAGAGCATGATTCCTCTACATTGGAACCAATCTATGACAAAGGTTTCACACTTTTGAAGGAGCTGCATGATACTACCCATATGGATCCTTCCCATGATGAAACTTCTGCACTTTTTGATCATTTGGGTGAGTTAGTTCATTCTCCTACATCTTACAATTTGCAGCATTAGTCTCAATGAAGTATGGGTGAAAGGGTTCTTTTTGATGGTGCCACATGAGGAGTATGGAACTCCTATATTTACTTTTTATGATGATCTGGTTGGAGCACATTCTTATTCACATTTGCAACAGCATCCTTTGTTACTTTATGATGATGCACATCTACATGGATGCACCTATGATATGCATTTGAGTCACTTGAAGACTCATGGTTTTTCTTGCTCAACACTTGATTCATTTGATGTTGGAGGAACTTCATCCAACACTTGGGTGAATAGATTTATGATTGGAGAACATTTTTGTTGCAAGCCACATACTTTGTTATATATTTATGATTCTCACATTCAGGGATGTATGGGTGGGACTTCTTTGAGTCATTTGATGTAACATCCCAAAATTTCCAAAAAATAAATAAATTATAATAGCCAAAATAAACAATTTCATTTAATGCGGAATAAAACAAAATGAAATGAAGGCTTAACTAATGTAATTAATGACGATGTCCTGTCATAACTCTCAATAATTAATTGTAAATGAAAATCTACTTAATTAAGCAGATGTTAAATACTTCAATAACAACTCTTTTGACTAAGCAGATGAGTACAATAATTATGACTTGTTTGAGTTCTAGAAATGCATACAGCTGGTATTGAAAGAATAACTTTGAAATAGTACTGACAGCTTGTTTGTTTGTTTGACGAAGGGGTCCTACGAGACACCCTGGAGCCTACTTAGCTACGTTTAGCTAAGGTTGTTGAAATTGTTTTCATGTGCAGACCGCAAGTAAGATATTCTACAAGACAGCATAAAAATAAAATAGAAGTACTTGTTTTCTTTTAAGTTCGTCGTCAATGTAAAAGAATTGAGTGTTAAGTACTTTCTTGTAACGACCTGGAAAAGACGGAGGTATGGATTCTTAGTCCTAATCTAGTTTTAAGATGGTTTCCGATACTCTTCCAAGTTCTGTTTTGCAGCATCAAGTACATGTTAAAATACTACAATTAATGATCGTATAATATCGTCATTAAAGTCAAGTTAGTAATTTCAAAAGTACTCATAAAAAATATAGACTTAGCATTCTATTTATTTTATTCTAAGTTTATAAAAATGCTAAAAGAGACAGAGTATAGAAATCCTAAGTTCTACACACTTACGAAAAACAATATTATATGAAAGATGATATTAATGTGCCTAGTCGAAACAATATTAATGTGCCTAGTCAAAACAATATTAATGTGCCTAGTCAATGGACTATATGTTTTATACATATAAACTATATGTTATAGTCTTTCATATTGCAATAACATATATAATTTTTATTTGAAATAATACAATGATTTCATAACAATAGGACATTACAAAAGTAATATATGAATAATTTCTATTTGAGAAATAATGTAATAATATAACATTACGAAATATAATCCATATATTGCAATATATAAATTAATATATATAAATGCAATTCTAATGTGACATTAGCACTATATTATAAACATAATATATTATAATCGAAACTATTGCTATCAATATGGTTAAACGATACCATAAACATTTACGAATTAATGTAAACAGTATTGAAACTATACTATAAACAATTGTATGTTATAATAGACATATGAAATAATACTACGCAGAGTTTAAACTATACTATGCACGAATGCATGATATAAAATCGAACTAGAAATTTAATGCTAAGCAATGTTAGACCTATGCTATGGTTTCATGATCCAATCCTTCGTTAATGATATATATGATATTGTATCCATGCAATGATGAAAAAGTTGACGGAATGATTTGATAATGGCAGGGTTATCAGGCTCCGGTTGACATTCAATGCTCCAAAGTGGAAAGACGAGCTGTTGTACCACTCCATCCTTCCACGTGATCTTGGTTGATGAAAACGGTAAAGAGTCTTGGTTGGCATGTATCGTTGGTCGATACTCCTCCTAGATATACGCTATGTAACCCTTGAATCCTGCGTTGCTGGATCTGGTATGGGTGGTGCCATTAATATATTATTAATTACTGTTTGCTCGGTTTACGACGTAGTACGTTGGCATTCTACCAACCGTTGATCTTGACAACCCTCCATCGTCGATTCATAACCCTAGCATTGTGTATGTAAAAGAACTTCACTGTATTCTCAGTATTCATTGTGAGTTGAATGGGGCCGACAGGCTGCCCGAATGTAGGTTGAAGAATTACGCTCCTCCAGGGTTTCGATCCTGGATCTGTAAATTGATGAAAACGCTTAAAGTTATAGTCATGAGTATTCTTGGTTCAGTCCTGCAATCGTCGAGGTAGTATTAGGGTCTTTCAGTCCATGTAAATGCAAATGCATTCGGTCGAGGGTTCGAAACTTCTGTGGTTGAAGAACCTTCTATGTTTTTAAATGATTTCTATTCACGGCGAAAGCTTCGTCGTCGTCTTGGGATGCAGAATAGCTCGGTTCCAAATCTTGAAGGTAAGAACTACACTTTGACAGGGTTTCGTTGCTGTATCAATACTTTGTAATACTTTTAACTCGTCTTAAAACTCTGTTGTGGCATGTGTTGCAGGTACCCACTTCCAGTTTTAACTTTGGTGCGTTCGCAGTGGATAGATAAACCTTCTTTTCCTCCGGTAAGCTCCGGTGGTTTCCTGCACGCTCTCATAGGGCCTTTAATGTGGTTTCGTAAGTTGATAGCTTTTGGGAAAAAGACTCCGATAGTTACAATGTTGGCCGAATGAAGGTTAGGTTTTGGTTTTTGGTTCCTAAAGCCGACTGTAATGGATGTTTTCTTAGTAATTTTCGTTGCCTTTTGGCTCTTGATGTAAAGTTTAAAAAGGTCGATGAGGGTTTCGAACCTTCATTAGACTATTATCAGTTTCTAAGCGTAAAACCCTGTATAATGTTTTTACGAACCACGACTCTGGTTTTGAATTTTTGAATGTGGAAAGGAACCTGTTCTATGTAACAAAAAACTTTGATGTTTTGTGAAATGAAAAGTTTAAATGGAAAAGATGCCGATGGTTCTCGTACATTCATCTTGTCCTTGTTTTTGGAAAAAGAAGCTATTTATAAAAGAAATGTAATAGATGTTAGGACGACTGTAAAAATAAATGTGAAATGCACAGAATGCTTGTTGCATTTATGAATGTTTTGGAAAATGAAAACAATAAAAAAAAATAGTTTGATTGTTAAAGAATTCGTTTCGTTTCAATCTTCAATGTAATATGACAGTGAAACCCTACTTACGGTTCTTGGAAAAACAAACTGGTTTTAGCACTACGTTTATGCATAAATGTTTGAAGCTTTGGATATAATAACATAAACGCAAGAGGAAACTGACTAGGGTTTAGAAAAGAAATGAAACATTAGGGTTTTGTAATAAGAAATTTATATTTGAAAACAAACATAGGAAAATGTAGAAATATATGTAAATATTTGTTTTTAGAAATGCTACGAAACAGTGTATGGATAATCGATGTATTATCACAATGCTTATGAAACCTTAGGAGAAAAATAGAATGCATCTGTTTGAAAATGAATATTATTTTGAAAAATAAATGCGATTGTATAAAATTATTTTTGTAAAAATACTAGGATGACAGAAGGTATGAAATATATGATTTTTATTCAAATATTTGCTATCTGGACAGAACAAAGATGAAAGAAAATATTTTATAACTGTACTGAAATAACTATTATTCTTCCAATATTAGCATAAAATATTGCAATTCTTAAGGTGCCATACAATATATTTTTTTGATATAAATGAATCATAATGTTAAGTAAAATACTTACTGTAAACGTTTATCCATTCACCGACAAACTGCCCATCTATCATCTATTACTTAAATTAATTTTCTATACTAGAGTACTGTGTAAAGAACAGCATGGGAAAAATATAGAGAATATTATCTCATCAATAATTTTAATTATTTAGCATTCACAGTTAAACATAGAACATAAAATAAATAATTCTACCAGACAAAACATTTGAACTGTAACAGATTGAGAATAGCAAAACCTGGTTAACTGTAGAGAAACAAACAGCCCAAGGAGCCTGTTCCACCTAACCAATTCCTGAAGACAACCTAGTTACTTGCCTTAGGACCCTGGAGCCTGTTCACTGAACCACCATGAGGAAGAAAAATTAGGAGCTCATAACCTCCTCTTGTAGTGTAATAGTTATCCAACCTTGAGATTTAGCAGTCAAAGGACCTGCACCAGTGCCTCTGGTTCTCCTTCTCAAAAGATTTTGCAGACTTACAATTGCACTTACACCTAGCCTCCCTATTCAAATCTCTCAGTGATCACCTGATTCACTTGAGGAATATTTCTGCAGAAAAATATTGGGTAAGAGCTGACTGCTCAATTCAAATTTGCCTTATGTAGGCTGCCTAGGCCTTTTCAGTTGATAACTGGTCATTAAATGAGTTGCCTTCCCACTCCCACCACCTCGGAGATAATGCCACATTATTAGCGGTAGTTGTCCCATAACCAACAACTAGTGGTGAAGTGCAATTGCTGCCATTTGTCCCATGCTTTCCAACAACTTCCATTCCTCCTAGTGGGTCAGTGAACACTCATTTAATAGTTCTCTTGGATGTTTGTCTCCTACTTTAATTTTATTAAATAATAATAATTCAGTAATTACATTCATCCTTAACCAAACTTGGTCATAATTTTAAAACTTTGAAATTAAAATTTAACATAAAGTATTTTGCAAATAAAATATTATTTTTAGAATTTGGGTAGGTGACATTTGAAGTCTCCTTGTTTTTTCTGCTCATTATTTGGTTCAGATTTTAGTGGAGATTCTTCACTCACTTCTTGGATGAAAGAATACATGGTTGAATATTTTGATGCATATCACATCCTTTTGGAGCAGCACTATAGGACATGGGATCCTCACCTATGTCATTGGAGAAGATTTGATTGGTCACTTGAAGCTTGTATGCACTTGGAAAATGGTGTTCTACTTGCTTGGAGGTATAAGCACTTTCATGACTCTTTGATGAAGCATATCCTTGATGTACATTTTCATTATGTTGTTATGTACTTTGATGATATATATTTGGTACTCATGATGTTTGGAAGGATGCATACAAGAAAATGGGATCTAGGAATCCTCTTATCTAATGGTGTGGGTTGGAGAGCACTCTTAATTGTTGGGGTGCAATACATTCAATGGGACCCTGGAATAATTTTTATCTCATTGGTTTCAAATTTATTGGGGAAACAAGAAGTATGAGAGATGGATTTCCCACTTAATAAAGTGATTTTTATCAGAGTAGTGTAGCAACAAGCATGGTGGTTCCTCTTTAAAATATTCATGAAAACTCAAAGACTCAAGGTTGGGAAATTCAATGGCAACTTCAGAGAATTATACAGAGAGCAGGTTCTTTAACACCCATGTTTGAAATTGTCACCTACCCAATTTTTGAGAATAATTATTTTCTACTATTATCCTTTTGCAAAAAAATACTTTGTGTTAAATTATAATTACAAGTTTGTAATTATGACCAAGTAGGTCAAAAATGAATGTAATGACTCATTATTATTATTTAATAAATGAAAATGGGAGACAAACACTCCAGAAAGCTGTTACAAGAGTGTCCACTGGCCCACAAGGATGAATGGAAGCTGCTGGAAGGATTGGGACAGATGGCATCATTTGCACTCTACCATTAGCTGTTGGTATGGGACAACTCCCCCTAATTTTGTGGCATTTCCCTCTCCAGGTGGAGAGAGGTGAGCAGGCATCTCACTAACGACCAATTAATCACTAAAAGGCCTAGGAAGACTATTAAAGGCAATTCGAACTGAGCAGGCAACTCTTACAATGTTTTCTACAGAAACATTCCTCATGCTCATCAGGTGATGGCTGAGAGATTCAAATAGGGGAGGCTGTGGAGAGTGCAAGTATAAGTCTGCAAATGTTATGAGAAGGACAGACCAGAGGTGCTAGTGCTGATCCCATTCATTACTAAGCTTGTAAGGCTGGATATATAAATTTTCTTGCTGCTGCAAGTAAAAGTCCTAAGCTGTAGAACCTTCTTCCTCCTGGTGGATTAGTGGATAGGCTCGGGGGTCCTAAGGCAGACATCTTGGCTGTTTAGGAGCAGGTTGGGTGGAACAGGCTTCTTGAGTGATTTGTTCCTCCCATTACACTCAGGTTCTCTTCTTTGTGTTTTCTTTTTCAAATCATATGAATGCTCTCAGAAAATGGCTTAGTATTGTTATTTAACAATCAATAGTAGAAAATGTTAGATCCTAATTAATTTAGATTTGCTGAATTGATAAAATGATTCCTCTGCATTTTTCCCCATGCGTGGAGCTGCATCGTACTCCAGTACAGAGAGGTAGCATTAAATCTGGCCAGCTAAAAGTGAAACCTAGCATGCATCTAAATATCTAAACCAAAGACCACCCATGCACAGACTTATGTTATCATGCATCTTATATTTTAGCAGCTGTAGATTAGATCCTTGCATGCAATGACTTTACTGTTCAATTATGTATGCTGAAACAACTTAACAGAAACTAATTATAACAGTACGTTCTTTCCTGATTTCTGAAGGTAGACGTTGCGTTAACGATTAGGGTTTACTAGTCTTCAGTTATTTCTTCAAAGGAAAACAATATCATGCATTCTGTTTAAACCTCTTCTTAATGTTTTTAGAATCTGATTGATCTTATATAAAATATTGTCTTCACTGTATTATCTTTGTATTATCTTGTACGGAAAGAAAGAAAGATAGTGTGTTATTTTATCCTTTCATCAGAGGTCCAATTGGATGAATACAAGAATATATATAATTAGAGTAGAAAAACTGTTATATTCATAAGCAATTAAATTCACTGACGAATGCACTATTAGTTCCTTGTTTTTTGTATTATCAAATTGCATGTGATAGAATTTGCATCACAGAATACCAAGCCATTAAAAGCAAGGACAAACATATCAGTATTGTATTGCCAGATTAAATTACAGTATCTCTACACCCAAACTGGGGTTAACCATCCTCATGAAATTATTATTTATAACATTTAACAACTACCAAATCAAGGTTTCATTACCATAGACAATCTCACTGTAGAATCTATAGTTATTATTATTATTCTTTTAAAACATTATTACAGACCTGCAGACTTCATTAAACATCGACAGGCTAGGGTTTAGCTTTATCACGGTTGTATTCAAACAAAAACCAATACCCTTTTATTATCGGCTTATAGCCACTATTTAATCAAACAACTTAAACATGCCCTTCGATCCTTGGATCTGAGTTCAAGAATGAGAAGATCAAAACACCATACGTAGACATGAAACCCAAAAATATCTTAAACAGGATTTTTAGATTTGGATACGAAAATGAGAAGTTCAATCACCAAACGAAAACATCAAACCCTAAACAATAATCATTTCCATTTAATTTAATAGTGGTTGCACCCTACGATCGTCACATTCTTTTGCCGAAGGTTCCATTCAAAATCCCATGCCATTTATACCCACAACAAATGCCGAAGGGAAATTACAGTCAATGTATCTCTTCTTTCATCAACCCAGAAGGACCAAAATGATAAGACATAAAACGTGAAGATGTAAGACTCTTTGCAAACACAAGGGTTCAACCCTGCTAAACTCGCTGAGCCCAGGAATGACCGGCCATATATCTTAAAACATTTACATCACCTACACTATCAACAAACTTAAAAACTGTAATGTTTCCCAAATGCTGCAGGAGAGACAAAAGCCACTGCCGCGAAGGCAGGCTACCAACACTTTCTCATCAAGTTCGATTCTAGGAGAACCACTAAGGAGGGATACCACCGAAGCTTACCAGTGGGTTCGCTTAAGTTCTTTTCCCCTTGAACTATTCCAGCACCCTGTTATTTCTTCGGGGGTTACCTGCCAACAACCATACAATAAGTTAAGCATCGAATCATGAGGTAGAAACGCATGCAACAAAGAGTAATTTGAAATCCCTTGTAATGTTGCAATACCTGAGTCAGAGAATTGACGAAGCCAGTATCCATCCACTATGAAGGAGAAGCACTCATTGCGAAGACCACGACGAGGGATATCTCCCGAAAAACTTACAACTTCAGTAAAAAACCCCAGACTTACAAGTTACTACAACGCCAAACCGACGCACTCATCCAACTTGTGGATGGCCACACCATTTAACTCCTAACTCGGCCTCCATTGACGGATCTCACCTATAGGTTCAGGTTGCTACCGTTCTCAGGATCGAGCCCGAGGGAGGCCAAAAAAACCAGCAAACCCTAAGTGCCTCTCAGCCGGTTGGCCTCACCTCCCCAAACCCTACCACCGAACAATGACAAGAAACTTTACAAGAATCCATAAGTTACGCTAGGGTTTAGCTCATCCCAATACACAACGATCAACGGCGGAGATCCATCCTCATCAAGCCACGTTGGAAGGTGGCAGGAGTAGCATTAAATTGCTCAGCTACCTCCCAAGCTACCAGGTTGCCATATCGGTTGACAGTAGGGCAGGAGGCCCGTTACAACTCAACTTGCCAAACCCTTTCACACACCGATTTAGCTATCACAACTGACACGTAACAATATCCTTAACACGGTGGCCAGGTAAAATAATTGCAAACCAAACCATTTAATACACCCTCGTTTCGTACGCAGGCTTTTGCAGGGCCATCATTCCATCTGCCAATCCATACGAATCATCGTTAATAGCAACATGTAAATATTATCAATGTATAACGATCACCGATAGCATATAACAACGGTCTCATACGATCCCATTTAATCAATTGCGAAACACACTCATAGCATATGAATATCCACCCAGGTCGCGAGCAATCATAGGGCATGGTTTGACTCCGCCCATCACATAGAGTCTATTATAAAGTTCAACATAGGGATCATTGTAGAGCTCATAAAGCTGGTTCACACCATAAGTTACATCAACACATCGTTAGGGTATGGTTGCCACCCAAGGACCCATCACATTCATTGCGTGGTAGGGTATTAATGCTTAAGGCATCACCATTTTAACTACCCAGGAAATAGAGATTTAAAACCAACTTATCACTCTCTCCATAGTATGACTTAAGACAATGCGCCCTTGTCACCAACCTGGTACCGTCAATTTTATAAAAGAATTACTTTAACAACGGCAAGGCATTTATGGAATGACCATACATAAATTCATCAACATGTAACGGAAACATTCATAACAAACACCCCCTGAAATAGACGTTATCTGCAGTTTTGTGATAGATAGGTTCATCTTACAAAATTGGAAGGAGACCATAGCTGTAGCATCAAAATTCATAAGCAGTTTCGATTTATATCACAGTTATTAAACACTCTGAATTTTTATCGCTATCTCTTACCTGCGAATCTGCGCATGAAGGACGAGTGCAATGCTTTAGCGGAATAGCTAAGTAAGCCTCGGGGCACCTCGTGGGACCCCTTTCATCATCATCCAGAAAAGTTAAATTGTCAGCACTTGTCGAGAATAATTTTTTTTTCCAAACGCATCCAAATTTTCAATCATTCCAGTATTTAAATAAGAACATAATCATTATTTGATTTTCATTACGCCATCAGAAGACAAAAATATACAACCATTAATTGTTCCTACCAAGCGACACTTTTATTAATTGTTGAATATTGAATATTATTATTTCCGCATTTGCAATATTATCCTTTTATGGCGATTTTTTTTTATTTTAAATTTTCTGAAAACATCGGGATGTTACATGTGGTATCAGAGCTCATGTTCGAACTCTAGGCCTAAAGACGGTCCAAGAAACACGCAAAAAAAAAATTTATGACTATGAAAATTTTCACTAACTCAAGTTTAAATTATTTTGTCTTATATAGAAAAATTTCTTTGATTTACAAATATGGAAGGATCAGCTGAACACATAAAGGGAAGATTTCCGCCAAACAACCCAAGTATGGAACAACAATTCCAGGGAAATAGGGGTAATGATTCGTCAGAATTATTGTGTGCTTTTCATGAATTAAAAGCAGAGATCCAGTCAGTAAAACAAGACAATGAAAGAATCCTGTAGACACAGGAAGAATTGAAGCAAGCACTGTTTGACCAATATCCAAAATATGAACAGAACTTGGAACATACTTCTGAAACTAAGAGCTATCCTAGGAAGGCAAGAACAAACAAACATAAACAAATGAAGAAAAAAACAACTCAACATCATCAAGAGCTGCCAAACATCCATGTAAAAAGAAGCATAACTACTCTAGTGACAACAGTGAAGGAGACTGTAAGCCAAAAAGAAAAAGGAATAGACAGTACGAACAGATATCTGGTGAATTCAAGAAAATCAAACCCCCAACTTTCAATGGCGAGATAGAAAAAGGAGAGACAACAGAAGCATGGCTGTCCAACATGAAAAAGTATTTTTAGATCTACGACTACTCGGAATCCTTGAAGGCAAGGATGGAAATTTATAATCTGACCGGGAAGGCAAATATTTGGTGGCAAGATCTTAAAAGGGTAAAAGGTATAAAAGACCGAGATGTGAGTTGGAGTACCTTTAAAAGACACTTCATGAAGAAATTCTTATCTGAGCAATATTATGAAGAAAAATCCAAGGAATTTTATGATCTGAAACTGGGAATGATGAATATGAAAGAACTGAACAACAAGTTTTTAAGTTTGCTAAGATATGTGCTGTATATGGTGGAAGAAAAACCAAAGGTCCAGAGGTACCTAAGTTGTCTACCTTTCCACATCAAGGACAGGATCGAGTACGATAACCCTAAGACCCTAGAGGAAGCCACGAGGAAAGCCACTTTTTGCTTTGACCAGAATAAGAAAAGAGAAGGGGTACCTAGCTGAAAAAACCCAAAACCCAGTAACTTTGAACAAAAGAAGAAGAATTTTAGATATGGCGGCAATTCCAGTTTCCAGAAGAGAAATTTTCAGAATCAAAAATTTCAGCAGAACATAAATAATCAGCAGCAAAAATTTACAGCACCCAGAAATGTCCCCAATGTTGCCAAGACCAATGAACAGAAGCCACCTATAAAATGCTTTGAGTGCCAAGGGCCCCATTATGCCTCAGACTGGCCCCTTAGGAAACGAGCGGCCAACCATATTCACTCCATACAATTTGAAGCTACTATAGGATATGTGGCAAGAGAAGTACCCAGAATTAGTGCAGCATTAGACAACCGGCAAGCAGAACACCAAGTCTCAATGGTGGAGGTTGAAGGTATGATGCAAAATCACCTAGTTTCTATTTTAATTGACCCCGGTGCTAGTCTAAGTTATATATCACCAATTGTTGTAGAAAGAATTGATTTAAAAACAGAGAAATTCGATAAATTCTGGTTAGTTAGATTAGCAATAGGAACAAAAAGGAAGGTTTCTGATTTTGTGGAAAATTGTGCTTTATCTATGAACCAACTAACAACGCATGTTAAGCTAAATGTTCTGCCATTAGGGTCATATGACATCCTAATCGGTATGGATTGGTTAGAAACCCATCGGGTCATTCTGAATTGTTATGAAAAAATCTTCAATTGCCTGGATGATGAAGGAAAGACAGCAGACGTAAAAGGCATCGCCAGAAAAACATCCGTTCGGCAGATTTCAGCCATGCAAGTAAAAAGGGAAATTAGAAAAGGGTGTTAGATGTTTGCTGTGAATGCGGTGCACGATGAGATAAGTACTAAGGAGGACAAACTAAAAATGGAAGACATACCTGTCTTGCAAGATTTCCAATATATTTTTCCTAAAGAGATCCCAAATTTACCTCCTAAAAGGGACCTGGATTTTACTATTGAATTAATACCTGGTGCTGTACCAAGCTCTAAAGCCCCATACCAGATGAACATACTAGAGTTGAATGAGTTAAAATCTCAGCTGAAGGAGATGATCGATAAAAAATATATAAGACCCAGCGTGTCCCCTTGGGGAGCACTGATCATTTTTGTTAAAAAGAAGGATGGTACCCTAAGACTTTGCATAGATTATCGTCAACTGAATAAAATGACAATCAAGAATAGGTACCTGCTGCCCCGCATTGACGATCTCTTTGACCAGCTATGCGGAGCAACAGTGTTCTTGAAGATCGATTTACGATCAGGATATCATCAGGTCGGTGTGAGGGATGAAGACATTTTCAAAACAACCTTTAGAACTCGTTATGGACACTATGAGTTTGTTGTCATGCCGTTTGGATTAACTAATGCACCTGCTGTATTTATGTGCTTAATGAACAAAATTATGCACAAGTACTTAGATAAGTTTGCAGTTGTGTTTATAGATGACATTTTGGTATATTCTAAGAACCAGGAAGAGCATGATGAACATCTACGTATCATTCTGCAAGTTCTGAGGGAACACCAGTTGTATGCAAAATTTAGCAAGTGTGATTTTTACAAAGACAAGATTCAGTACTTGGGACACATAATCTCTGAGGAAGGGATTGCGGTTGACCCCGCCAAGATAAAGGCCATTAATGAATGGTCGGTTCCTAAAGATGTGACAGATGTGCGATCGTTTATAGGAATCACTGGTTATTATAGAAAATTCATTGAAGGGTTTTCCAGGATCGCAAACCCCATAATGTCACTATAGAAAAAGGGAAAGAAGTTTGTCTGGGACCAAAAGTGTGCAGACAGTTTTGCAAGGTTAAAAGAATTACTGACTTCAACGCCTATTTTGAGGATTGCAGATCCTAATAAAGATTTTTTAGTGTGCACAGACGCGTGCAATGATGGACTGGGAGGAGTCCTAACGCATGAAGGACATGCTGTAGCATACGAATCAAGAAAACTAAAAATACATGAGAAGAACTATTCCACCTACGACCTAGAATTGCTAGCAGTGATTCATGCCTTAAAAATGTGGCATCACCACCTTATCGACATAAAATTTACCTTGATGACGGATATATGGGGCTGAAATATTTGTTAGATCAAACAAATTTGAATGCCAGGCAAACCAGATGGCTAAATTTTTGGAGTGAATATGATTTTGAAATTCAGCACATTAAGGGGAAGGAGAATAAAGTTGCCGACGCATTAATTCGTAATGCAAGGATACATTTTATTTCAGCCATCAGCACATATGCAACAGACTTTTGAAGGAATCAAGGAGGTTGGGGAATATAGAAAATTACAGGAAAGGACAGTAGAAAACAACTCTGAAAATTCTGTAACATATTTCAGTTTGAAGGAAAATGGCTTACTGCTGTACAAAAATAGATTTTACATACCAAACGTACCAGCAGTAAAAATTCTGATCTTGGATGAGATGCACAGAAGCCACTATTCTTGCCACCCTGGTTACCAGAAAACCATTAGAATGGTAAGGAAGGAGTACTACTGGCCCAGGATGAAGGATGAAGTAGCGGAGTATATAGCTAAGTGTTTTGACTGTCAAAAAGTGAAGGTCGAACATCATCATCCTGCTAGATTGCTGCAGCCCTTGCCTATACCCAGCTAGAAATGGGAAGTCATAAGTATAGATTTCATCACTGGGTTACCAAAGAATAAAAAACAACACGATTCCATAATGGTGGTAGTAGACAAACTCAATAAGGCAACCCATTTTATCCCTGTCAAAACTACCCATAAAGCCCATGATATCGCATAAATTTTTATGAAGCAGGTTTTCCGACTACAAGGCATACCCAAGGTAATAGTTTCAGATCGAAATTCGAAGTTCACAGGTAATTTTTGGAGGTCTTTGTTCAAGGGGTTAAACACCACCTTAAATTTCAGCACTGCATTCCATCCGCAAACATACGGACAGACTGAAAGGGTGAACCAGATATTGGAAGATATGCTTAGAATGTATGTTAAGGATCAACCTGGTAAGTGGGAAGACTACTTGCATTTAGCAGAGTTTGCGTATAATAATCACTACCATGCTTTAGCCAAAATTATCCCATTTGAGATCCTTTAAGGAAGAAAGTGTAACACACCGGTGTCATGGAGTGATCCGGTTAGCAGGGTCACCTTAGGGCTCGAATTGTTGCAGGAATTAGAACTAATCGTGAAACAAGTACAAGGGAATCTTAAAGCTACCCAGGATAGACAGAAAAGTCAAGCAGACCTTAAAAGAACTCATAAATAGTTCCAGGTTGGTGAACATGTTTTTCGTAAGGTAAGGCCGAAAAAGAGTTCCTTAAAATTGGGAAGCTGTGCCAAACTGGCACCCAGGTATTGTGGCCCTTTCGAAATCTTGTCCAAGGTTGGACCTGTGGCATATCAATTAGCCCTACCTTCAAACCTCAAAGTCCATAATGTTTTCAACATTTCATTTTTAAAGAAATATGTGCATGATCCTACTCATGTTGTAAATTGGAATAATGTTCAGGTGGAACAAGGCGGCGATTTTCTGGTGGAACCAGACTGTATTTTCGCAAGGAAAGAAACTCTACTCCGGAACCGCACGGTTGGCCAAGTAAAAGTGCAATGGAAGCACTATAGCCCATCAGAGGCTACCTGGGAGTTGGAGAGTAGTATGCGGGCTGCATACCCAACTCTATTCCAGGAACACTCAAGGAGTGAATAAAGCAACATCGAGGATGACGTTGAGGCTTAAGGGGGGGTGTATGTCACCTACCCAATTTTTGAGAATAATTATTTTCTACAATTATACTTTTGCAAAAAAATACTTTGTGTTAAATTATAATTACAAGTTTGTAATTATGACCAAGTAGGTCAAAAATGAATGTAATGACTCATTATTATTATTTAATAAATGAAAATGGGAGACAAACACTCAAGAAAGCTGTTACAAGAGTGTCCACTGGCCCACTAGGAGGAATGGAAGCTGCTGGAAGGATTGGGACAGATGGCAGCATTTGCACTCTACCATTACCTATTGGTATGGGACAAATCCCCCTAATTTTGTGGCATTTCCCTCTCTAGGTGGAGAGAGGTGAGCAGGCAGCTCACTAATGACCAATTAATCACTAAAAGGCCTAGGCAGCCTATTAAAGACAATTCGAATTGAGCAGAAATCTATTACAATGTTTTATGCAGAAACATTCCTCATGCTCATCAGGTGATGGCTGAGAGGTTCAAATAGGGGAGGATGTGGAGAGTGCAAGTATAAGTCTGCAAATGTTATGAGAAGGACAGACCAGAGGTGTTGGTACTGATCCCATTGATTACTAAGCCTGTAAGGCTGGATATATAAATTATGTTGCTGCTGCAAGTAAAAGTCCTAAGCTGTAGAACCTTCTTCCTCCTGGTGGATCAGTGGATAGGCTCGAGGGGTAGCTCTTACAATGTTTTATGCAGAAACATTCCTCATGCTCATTAGGTGATGGATGAGAGATTCGAATAGGGGAGGCTGTGGAGAGTACAAGTATAAGTCTGCAAATGTTATGAGAAGGATAGACCAGAGGTGTTGGTGCTGATCCCATTGATTACTAAGCTTGTAAGGCTGGATATATAAATTTTCTTGCTGCTGCAAGTAAAATTCCTAAGCTGTAGAACCTTTTTCCTCCTGGTGGATCAGTGGATAGGCTCGGGGGTCCTAAGGCAAACATCTTGGCTGTTTAGGAGCAGGTTGGGTGGAACATGCTTCTTAAGTGATTTGTTCCTCCCATTACACTCAGGTTCTCTTCTTTGTGTTTTCTTTTTCAAATCATATGAATGCTCTCAAAAAATGGCTTAGTATTGTTATTTAACAATCAATAGTATAAAATGTCAGATCCTAATTAATTTAGATTTGCTGAACTTATAAAATGACTCCTCTGCATTTTTCCCCATGCGTGGAGCTGCATCGTACTCCATTACAGAGAGGTAGCATTAAATCTACCCAGCTAAAAGTGAAACCTAGCATGCATCTAAATATCTAAACCAAAGGCCACCCATGCACAGACTTATGTTATCATGCATCTTATATTTTAGCAGCTGTAGATTAGATCCTTGCATGCAATGACTTTACTGTTCAATTCTGTATGCTGAAACAACTTAACAGAAACTAATTATAGCAGTAAGTTCTTTTCTGATTTCTGAAGGTAGACGTTGTGTTAACGATTAGGGTTTACTAGTCTTCAGTTATTTCTTCAAAGGAAAACAATATCATGCATTCTGTTTAAACCTCTTCTTATTATTTTTAGAATCTGATTGATCTTTTATAAAATATTGTCTTCACTGTATTATCTCTGTATTATCTTGTATGGAAAGAAAGAAAGCTACTGTGTTATTTTATCCTTTCATCAGAGGTCTAATTGGACGAATACATGAATATATATAATTAGAGTAGAAAAACTGTTATATTCATAAGCAATTAAATTCACTGACGAATGCACTATCAGTTCCTTGTTTTCTTTATTATCAAATTGCATGTGATAGAATTTGCATCACAGAATACCAAGTCATTAAAAGCAAGGACAAACATAGCAGTATTGTATTGACAGATTAAATTACAGTATTTCTATACCCAAACTGGGGTTAACCGTCCTCATTACATGATTATTTATAACATTTAATAGCTACCAAATCAAGGTTTCATTACCATAGACAATCTCACTGTAGAATCTATATTTATTATTATTATTCTTTTAAAACATTATTACAGACCTGCAGACTTCATTAAACATCGACAGGCTAGGGTTTAGCTTTATCACGGTTGTATTCAAACAAAAACCAATACCCTTTTATTATCGGCTTATAGCCACTATTTAATCAAACAACTTAAACATGCCCTTCGATCCTTGGCTCTGAGTTCAAGAATGAGAAGATCAAAACACCATATGTAGACATGAAACCCAAAAATATCTTAAACAAGCTTTTTAGATTTGGATACGAAAACGAGAAGTTCAATCACCAAACGAAAACATCAAACCCTAAACAGTAATCATTTCCATTTAATTTAATAGTGGTTTCACCCTACGATCACCACATTCTTCTGCCGAAGGTTCCATTCAAAATCCCATGCCATTTATACCCACAGCAAATGCTGAAGCCAAATTACAGTCAATATATCTCTTCTTTCATCAACCCACAAGTACCAAAACGATAAGACATAAAATGTAAAGATGTAAGACTCTTTGCAAACACAAGGGTTTGACCCTTCTAAACTCGCCGAGCCCAGGAATGGCTGGCCATATATCTTAAAACATTGACATAACCTACACTATCAACAAACTTAAAAACTGTAATGTTTCCCAAATGCTGCAGGCGAGACAAAAGCCACTGCCACGAAGGAAAGCTACCAACACTTGCTCATCAAGTCCGATTCCAGGAGAACCACTAAGGAGGGATACCACCGAAGCTTACCGGTGGGTTCGCTTAAGTTCTTTTCCCCTTCAACTATTCCAACACCCTGTTATTTTTCCGGGGGTTACCTACCAACAACCATACAATAAGTTAAGCATCGGATCATGAGGTAGAAATGCATGCAACAAAGAGTAATTTGAAATCCCTTGTAATGTTACAATACCTGAGTCATAGAATCGATGAAGCCAGTATCCATCCACTGTGAAGGAGAAGCACTCATTGTGAAGACCACGATGAGGGATATCTCCCGAAAAACTTACAACTTCAGTAAAAAACCCCATACTTGCAAGTTGCTACAACGCCAAACCGACGCACTCATCCAACTTGTGGATGACCACACCATTTAACTCCTAACTCGACCTCCATTGACAGCTCTCACCTATAGGTTGAGGTTGCTACCAGTCTCAGGATCGAGCCCGAGGGAGTCTAGAAAAACCAGCAAACCCTAAGTGCCTCTCGGCCGGTTGGCCTCACCTCCCAAAACCCTACCACCGAACAATGACAAGAAACTTTACAAGAATCCATAAGTTACGCTAGGGTTCAGCTCATCCCAATACACAACGATCAACGGCGGAGATCCATCCTCATCAAGCCACGTTGGAAGGTGGCAGGAGTGTCATTAAATTGCTCATCTACCTCTCAAGCTACGAGGTTTCCATATCGGTTGACAGCAGGGCAGGATGCCCGTTACAACTCAACTTGCCAAACCCTTTCACACACCGAGTCAGCTATCACAACTTACACGTAACAATATCTGTTGGAGAGAACTTCCGCAGCAGTTAGGAAGCTGCTAATTTTGGGAAGGATAACTAATTTTGGAGGGAAAGTACCAATTTTGGCGGTAAGACAAAGATATCGCCGTAGCGCAAATTCCGGCGGGAATCACGGCGATAGGTACAGAAAAGTCAAGCATGTGGTACAAAGAAGAGGCCGAAGGGAGAGCTCAACCACTGCAATAAAGGCGCCGAAGATGAAGAGAGGGTTCAGCTACCCTCATAAAGACGAAGGACTACAGTCAGCGTTGCGTGAACCAAGAAGAAGCAACGGGTCGATGCATTAAAGACTAAGGACTGCAGGAAGCGGCGACAAGACAGAAGGCGGCCATGGAAGTACAGCCAGTTTACTGTAAGTGGTTAGGGTTGAGTCACTGTTGGGATAAGGCCCACAGTTTTGTAACTGCGATGAGACCTTCGGGCCATCTATATATAGTAGTCTTTTTATAGGATAAGGGGTTGGCCACATAGCGATAGAGACATCAGGTAGATGCTAGTCAAGTCTTTTGTTGTTGCAAGTCTGAACATCCCTGAGAATACAAGGGCCGACCTGTTGAGAGATAGTGCAATCCGCTGGGATTGCGAGAGGGAGAGAGTGCACTGTAAAAGCAAGAAGAGAAAAGAGGTCTATAGAGAAGGGCTCCCACTGAGGTGGAGTTTCCCAGAAGACCCCTATTGTAAAGAGTGGAACGGAGCTGTGTTTATTCCCCAGAGTTGTAAACAAGAACCGCAGTTCCCCTGGGCGTAGCCTTTGCCCTGGGAGTATCAATGTGCTTATCTAAGTAGCACTATTGTAATTGTGTAGCCATTATTCTCATTCATGTGGTTGTGCTATATATGAATGCTTCAATCTGTTATAAGTAATGTACATGGTCGTCAGTTAACTTCTGAATGATGTATAACAAGTGCGATAATCGTAGCTAACCTCTTTGCGAACTATATAATTGTTAAACAGAGGTTAATGTGCGAGTAAGAACTGAATATGAGGCATGAATGGTTTATTTAGACATTGCGCAAAGTAATGTTCTACCTAGTTACGTGTTGCGAGATATCAAGGGTCGACTTCAGTAGTGAGGGTTAGGCTTGTAGGATGAATGCTGTTGCTGACTGCAGTACCAGGATAAGGATAGCTAAGACCACCTGTTAGCCCAGGAAGCGGCCAAAGTTCGCTTGCCGCAGGAACTAGAAGGGCAAGACATCGCACCTACGATATCCTGGGTATCGCTAGACGGGTTCACATAGGGAAAGACTTATCGCATTTCCTGCGTACTGCGATAAGACAGAGGCGTAGCCGGAGTAATGGAATGAGATAGACAGCTTCGGTGAAAGGGGTTAAGGTGGGTTTGAGCACCCTGGATGCCTCGGAACTTGGCTGAGGACACTTGAGTCTTCTGCCTCCCATTAGAATCACTTCGGGTGAGACCTCAGGTCGCTTCTGCGACCTGTTGCCGAAAGGGCCAGTGAGCTAAGGGTTCTGTTGGTCTAAAAGATTACCGCACGCCCGGGTCTGTCAAAGAGAAATAAAAGATCAACAAATGGTTCCGTTGCCGGTTTGAACACATTGAGCTGATGTTCTGTTGGCATCCTACCAAGCAAGAACTTAACCAGTGGGTTGAGTCAAAAGAAAGAGAGTTTGCTGCAAAAGAAAACAAGAATCCTAGACTGAGCACTGAGGCTTGGCTACAGAAGCACATTTTTACAGATCTTCACGAGATATTCTTCGTAACTTATGCTATTGAGTTATATGGTTGGTTATCAAAGCTTGTTGACAACAGCGGTGTCAAGAAGAGGCGAGAAGTTGTCTGGACAGCAGAGCTGATTCAGACCTTGAAGGGTGTCGATAACCCCATCTCACGCGCAGTAGACTTCTGGCTTACGAGTCTGCTGGACGGCTTCATCACAGAGTTCGCGGTTGATCAGAGAAAGAGTTGAGCGCAGCTGAGCCGAGCCAAACGTATTCTTAGCAGAGTCTGAGCAGGGAAATCAAAAACAGTTGCAGACTCTGATTTGCAGTAAGATTAGCAATCATAGGAAGCCCAGAGTACCACAGGGGAAGGCGCCTCGCGCCAGACGAGCCTCTCGAAGACGTGTTGCAGAGATTCCAAAGGGGTGGAATTGAGTGCGCTATGACTTCAGTTGTGGCGGAGAAAGGAAAGAAAATTGCTGCTGGCTCTTCGACCATACGCCAGTCGCCGAGAACCTTAGCTAATATGGAACGTAGCGAGACCCTGAATAGCACAGAGTCAGAGGAACCGGAGCAGGAACTTCCGGAAGAAGTTACAGTCACTACCCTATACTTCCCACCGAGAGTAGAGAATGCGCCAGCGATCGTCCTTCCAAGAGACTTTAAGTATGAACTCATACTCCCGCCGCTGGATAACCGAGTGAAGGAAGAAGGTAACTTGTGGGGGAATATGCATGCTGTTAAGTTTACTGATTATAATCTGAGAGATTATACGCTGTACCCACAATTCCGCCGCGATCGTTATATGACGATTCAGAGGAACCCAAGGACACAGCACGATGAGTTCGTCCCCATGGACCATGTAAGCCATTTAGTACCGTCGGGACTGCTCAATCTCCTGGAGATCCCACACTTTGGACGGGGCCCGGAGGTCAATGCTGTGGTGCGGACGCTACTTTCATGCGTGCATGGTGGTTACTTATGGTTGGGTAACCGAATAGATGTCAATGTTGATCTCATTCACCGCATTACCGGTCTGTCGAAGACTGGTTTTGACCCACAGATAAATATTGATGGCGCCACAAAGGATACCAGACTCTCAACCAAGCAGGTTGCGGAGTATAAGCTGCAAAGAGGAGGTCGCGCCTACGATGTCAATTCAATACAAGATGACGCCTTGCGGTTTACTGTTAGTCTGTTGGCCGGAAAACTCCTTCTCAAGGTGAGGCCGAAGGAGGTCACAGGCTCAGTTATCCGCCTAGCGATCGAAGTCATAAATGGTAAACCTTACAACTGGAGTTTATTTTTACTGAATAGTTTCTTTCAAGACTGTGCGCAAGCACAGCAGGATCCACTTCACAGCTTCCACTTCTCGTGGCTGCTGATCCTTATGGCTTTCATTGGATGGAAGGAGCCGCCCAACTCGCAGTTTCCACAGCTGGCACCAGGGGCGTGCAGAGGGTCGAGGTACTCCAATCTTTGGGCGAGTAATCACCCAGAGAAGCACAAGAATAACGCAATGGTATTCCATGAATATTATACACTATTGCTTGAATCCGTCGCAACGATTCCGCGTGTCGACTCGCCGGTCGTTGATCTTTATCAGTCCAAGCTGGAATTTAAGGTCGACAGGGATAAAACCTACATCAGACCCAAAGGGTTCAGGAAACACAACGAATGGGCCCCCGGCCCATATCGCATGGACATCCAGCAGGTCGAAGATACCATTAAGAACTGTTTCGACGAGGACATGAAACAAATGTATGATGATCTATCCTCTGGCCTAGTTCCAGTTGATCCCCCAGCCAAGGACCCAGAAGATGCTCAGGAGGTAGATCCTAAAGACAAAGAGAAAGAACCAATGGGTTCTAAGAGAAAGGCTATTGAAGGCCCTTCTCCGGTGCGAGCAAAGAAGAAGAGAACAAAGGCGGTTACTTCCGACGAACCGCAGGCACCAGTCATGACAGAGGATGAGTATGATCTCATCGCCAGCCGAATACAGGAGAAGATGCGGGATAAATTCGCTGCGATTCAGTCATCGCAGGATCGTATGCGCATCAGCCTTGACAACAAATTGCGAGAGTTGAAGGCAATCACTGAGAAGACTGCTTCCATGCAGATTCAGCCAGCTCCAACTACAGTCGCAGAAAGTTCGCAGCCCCCTTCGCAGAGCAGAGAAGAAAGCATTGCAAAGGACCGCACGAACATTGTTCGTATACCGCCAGGAAGTATTAAGTTCCCTGTACCTATGGAGGTGCAGATGGTTCATCCTCTTGAGGTGAACCTACCAGAAGTACCTATGGATCAGTTGTATGAAATTTTCCAGCAGATAGGCACGGAGCTGAGGCACAGAGAACAAGTCACATATGAGCAAAATATTTTGCTGTCTCACGACAATGTGCAGCTCATTGCGCAGCATGAGGCAGAGAGTGCCCAGTTGACGCAATATGTTCAGCGAGAGCAGGATGTCTCTCTTGTTTTAAAGAATATCGCAGCAGAGCTTCCGCAGTGCGATATCAGGCCTGAGTTAGAAATAACTCAAAAGATCAGAAAAATAGCAGAAAGAGCAAAGGCTCTAGATGAAGAGAAGAGGAAGATGGAGGAAGAATACGAAGCAAAGATTGCTGCACTTGAAGCAAATAAGCCACCTACCCCAGAGGAAATCCAAGAAGCACGAGTGCAAGCTTTCAGAGTTGTACAGACACAGATGCACTGTCGGGTGGAAGCAACAGAGGCCATCCTGGAAGATGCATCAAAGACATGGCTGGAGCTAGAGGAGCTCCCACAGAAGGCCCAGCTTGATCAGCACATTAAGCACTGTGAAGATGCGATAGCAAAAGCTGAAGAAGAATACAAGGGCTTGAGTGCTCTTGCGAAGATAAGAAAGAAAGGAGAAATCACACAAATTCAGCAGCAGGTGCAGAAATACAGAGAACAGCAGATCAACCTGGCTAACGAAGTTAGCCCGCATGAAAGCAACATCGCACATCTGGTTGATGAACTGGAGCAAAAGGTGAAAAGCTTCACCTCAAGTAAAGGAGTCATTGAGGGCACAGAGGACTCCTTGGTAACCACTGAGCTGCTCAGCGCAGCGCAGGAAGAAGTAACACACATGGATGAAAGTATCAAAGCGCTTAAGGCACAATTCGCAGCAATCTCACGAGCAGCAAAGGATAAGCTTAGGCAAATGAATCAGGCTGTTGTTGCGAGTGGCTCGGGGACGAGCCACAAGTAAGTGTTAGGGGAGTTGTTGGAGAGAACTTCCGCAGCAGTTAGGAAGCTGCTAATTTTGGGAAGGATAACTAATTTTGGAGGGAAAGTACCAATTTTGGCGGTAAGACAAAGATATCGCCGTAGCGCAAATTCCGGCGGGAATCACGGCGATAGGTACAGAAAAGTCAAGCATGTGGTACAAAGAAGAGGCCGAAGGGAGAGCTCAACCACTGCAATAAAGGCGCCGAAGATGAAGAGAGGGTTCAGCTACCCTCATAAAGACGAAGGACTACAGTCAGCGTTGCGTGAACCAAGAAGAAGCAACGGGTCGATGCATTAAAGACTAAGGACTGCAGGAAGCGGCGACAAGACAGAAGGCGGCCATGGAAGTACAGCCAGTTTACTGTAAGTGGTTAGGGTTGAGTCACTGTTGGGATAAGGCCCACAGTTTTGTAACTGCGATGAGACCTTCGGGCCATCTATATATAGTTGTCTTTTTATAGGATAAGGGGTTGGCCACATAGCGATAGAGACATCAGGTAGATGCTAGTCAAGTCTTTTGTTGTTGCAAGTCTGAACATCCCTGAGAATACAAGGGCCGACCTGTTGAGAGATAGTGCAATCCGCTGGGATTGCGAGAGGGAGAGAGTGCACTGTAAAAGCAAGAAGAGAAAAGAGGTCTATAGAGAAGGGCTCCCACTGAGGTGGAGTTTCCCAGAAGACCCCTATTGTAAAGAGTGGAACGGAGCTGTGTTTATTCCCCAGAGTTGTAAACAAGAACCGCAGTTCCCCTGGGCGTAGCCTTTGCCCTGGGAGTATCAATGTGCTTATCTAAGTAGCACTATTGTAATTGTGTAGCCATTATTCTCATTCATGTGGTTGTGCTATATATGAATGCTTCAATCTGTTATAAGTAATGTACATGGTCGTCAGTTAACTTCTGAATGATGTATAACAAGTGCGATAATCGTAGCTAACCTCTTTGCGAACTATATAATTGTTAAACAGAGGTTAATGTGCGAGTAAGAACTGAATATGAGGCATGAATGGTTTATTTAGACATTGCGCAAAGTAATGTTCTACCTAGTTACGTGTTGCGAGATATCAAGGGTCGACTTCAGTAGTGAGGGTTAGGCTTGTAGGCTGAATGCTGTTGCTGACTGCAGTACCAGGATAAGGATAGCTAAGACCACCTGTTAGCCCAGGAAGCGGCCAAAGTTCGCTTGCCGCAGGAACTAGAAGGGCAAGACATCGCACCTACGATATCCTGGGTATCGCTAGACGGGTTCACATAGGGAAAGACTTATCGCATTTCCTGCGTACTGCGATAAGACAGAGGCGTAGCCGGAGTAATGGAATGAGATAGACAGCTTCGGTGAAAGGGGTTAAGGTGGGTTTGAGCACCCTGGATGCCTCGAAACTTGGCTGAGGACACTTGAGTCTTCTGCCTCCCATTAGAATCACTTCGGGTGAGACCTCAGGTCGCTTCTGCGACCTGTTGCCAAAAGGGCCAGTGAGCTAAGGGTTCTGTTGGTCTAAAAGATTACCGCACGCCCGGGTCTGTCAAAGAGAAATAAAAGATCAACAAATGGTTCCGTTGCCGGTTTGAACACATTGAGCTGATGTTCTGTTGGCATCCTACCAAGCAAGAACTTAACCAGTGGGTTGAGTCAAAAGAAAGAGAGTTTGCTGCAAAAGAAAACAAGAATCCTAGACTGAGCACTGAGGCTTGGCTACAGAAGCACATTTTTACAGATCTTCACGAGATATTCTTCGTAACTTATGCTATTGAGTTATATGGTTGGTTATCAAAGCTTGTTGACAACAGCGGTGTCAAGAAGAGGCGAGAAGTTGTCTGGACAGCAGAGCTGATTCAGACCTTGAAGGGTGTCGATAACCCCATCTCACGCGCAGTAGACTTCTGGCTTACGAGTCTGCTGGACGGCTTCATCACAGAGTTCGCGGTTGATCAGAGAAAGAGTTGAGCGCAGCTGAGCCGAGCCAAACGTATTCTTAGCAGAGTCTGAGTAGGGAAATCAAAAACAGTTGCAGACTCTGATTTGCAGTAAGATTAGCAATCATAGGAAGCCCAGAGTACCACAGGGGAAGGCGCCTCGCGCCAGACGAGCCTCTCGAAGACGTGTTGCAGAGATTCCAAAGGGGTGGAATTGAGTGCGCTATGACTTCAGTTGTGGCGGAGAAAGGAAAGAAAATTGCTGCTGGCTCTTCGACCATACGCCAGTCGCCGAGAACCTTAGCTAATATGGAACGTAGCGAGACCCTGAATAGCACAGAGTCAGAGGAACCGGAGCAGGAACTTCCGGAAGAAGTTACAGTCACTACCCTATACTTCCCACCGAGAGTAGAGAATGCGCCAGCGATCGTCCTTCCAAGAGACTTTAAGTATGAACTCATACTCCCGCCGCTGGATAACCGAGTGAAGGAAGAAGGTAACTTGTGGGGGAATATGCATGCTGTTAAGTTTACTGATTATAATCTGAGAGATTATACGCTGTACCCACAATTCCGCCGCGATCGTTATATGACGATTCAGAGGAACCCAAGGACACAGCACGATGAGTTCGTCCCCATGGACCATGTAAGCCATTTAGTACCGTCGGGACTGCTCAATCTCCTGGAGATCCCACACTTTGGACGGGGCCCGGAGGTCAATGCTGTGGTGCGGACGCTACTTTCATGCGTGCATGGTGGTTACTTATGGTTGGGTAACCGAATAGATGTCAATGTTGATCTCATTCACCGCATTACCGGTCTGTCGAAGACTGGTTTTGACCCACAGATAAATATTGATGGCGCCACAAAGGATACCAGACTCTCAACCAAGCAGGTTGCGGAGTATAAGCTGCAAAGAGGAGGTCGCGCCTACGATGTCAATTCAATACAAGATGACGCCTTGCGGTTTACTGTTAGTCTGTTGGCCGGAAAACTCCTTCTCAAGGTGAGGCCGAAGGAGGTCACAGGCTCAGTTATCCGCCTAGCGATCGAAGTCATAAATGGTAAACCTTACAACTGGAGTTTATTTTTACTGAATAGTTTCTTTCAAGACTGTGCGCAAGCACAGCAGGATCCACTTCACAGCTTCCACTTCTCATGGCTGCTGATCCTTATGGCTTTCATTGGATGGAAGGAGCCGCCCAACTCGCAGTTTCCACAGCTGGCACCAGGGGCGTGCAGAGGGTCGAGGTACTCCAATCTTTGGGCGAGTAATCACCCAGAGAAGCACAAGAATAACGCAATGGTATTCCATGAATATTATACACTATTGCTTGAATCCGTCGCAACGATTCCGCGTGTCGACTCGCCGGTCGTTGATCTTTATCAGTCCAAGCTGGAATTTAAGGTCGACAGGGATAAAACCTACATCAGACCCAAAGGGTTCAGGAAACACAACGAATGGGCCCCCGGCCCATATCGCATGGACATCCAGCAGGTCGAAGATACCATTAAGAACTGTTTCGACGAGGACATGAAACAAATGTATGATGATCTATCCTCTGGCCTAGTTCCAGTTGATCCCCCAGCCAAGGACCCAGAAGATGCTCAGGAGGTAGATCCTAAAGACAAAGAGAAAGAACCAATGGGTTCTAAGAGAAAGGCTATTGAAGGCCCTTCTCCGGTGCGAGCAAAGAAGAAGAGAACAAAGGCGGTTACTTCCGACGAACCGCAGGCACCAGTCATGACAGAGGATGAGTATGATCTCATCGCCAGCCGAATACAGGAGAAGATGCGGGATAAATTCGCTGCGATTCAGTCATCGCAGGATCGTATGCGCATCAGCCTTGACAACAAATTGCGAGAGTTGAAGGCAATCACTGAGAAGACTGCTTCCATGCAGATTCAGCCAGCTCCAACTACAGTCGCAGAAAGTTCGCAGCCCCCTTCGCAGAGCAGAGAAGAAAGCATTGCAAAGGACCGCACGAACATTGTTCGTATACCGCCAGGAAGTATTAAGTTCCCTGTACCTATGGAGGTGCAGATGGTTCATCCTCTTGAGGTGAACCTACCAGAAGTACCTATGGATCAGTTGTATGAAATTTTCCAGCAGATAGGCACGGAGCTGAGGCACAGAGAACAAGTCACATATGAGCAAAATATTTTGCTGTCTCACGACAATGTGCAGCTCATTGCGCAGCATGAGGCAGAGAGTGCCCAGTTGACGCAATATGTTCAGCGAGAGCAGGATGTCTCTCTTGTTTTAAAGAATATCGCAGCAGAGCTTCCGCAGTGCGATATCAGGCCTGAGTTAGAAATAACTCAAAAGATCAGAAAAATAGCAGAAAGAGCAAAGGCTCTAGATGAAGAGAAGAGGAAGATGGAGGAAGAATACGAAGCAAAGATTGCTGCACTTGAAGCAAATAAGCCACCTACCCCAGAGGAAATCCAAGAAGCACGAGTGCAAGCTTTCAGAGTTGTACAGACACAGATGCACTGTCGGGTGGAAGCAGCAGAGGCCATCCTGGAAGATGCATCAAAGACATGGCTGGAGCTAGAGGAGCTCCCACAGAAGGCCCAGCTTGATCAGCACATTAAGCACTGTGAAGATGCGATAGCAAAAGCTGAAGAAGAATACAAGGGCTTGAGTGCTCTTGCGAAGATAAGAAAGAAAGGAGAAATCACACAAATTCAGCAGCAGGTGCAGAAATACAGAGAACAGCAGATCAACCTGGCTAACGAAGTTAGCCCGCATGAAAGCAACATCGCACATCTGGTTGATGAACTGGAGCAAAAGGTGAAAAGCTTCACCTCAAGTAAAGGAGTCATTGAGGGCACAGAGGACTCCTTGGTAACCACTGAGCTGCTCAGCGCAGCGCAGGAAGAAGTAACACACATGGATGAAAGTATCAAAGCGCTTAAGGCACAATTCGCAGCAATCTCACGAGCAGCAAAGGATAAGCTTAGGCAAATGAATCAGGCTGTTGTTGCGAGTGGCTCGGGGACGAGCCACAAGTAAGTGTTAGGGGAGTTGTTGGAGAGAACTTCCGCAGCAGTTAGGAAGCTGCTAATTTTGGGAAGGATAACTAATTTTGGAGGGAAAGTACCAATTTTGGCGGTAAGACAAAGATATCGCCGTAGCGCAAATTCCGGCGGGAATCACGGCGATAGGTACAGAAAAGTCAAGCATGTGGTACAAAGAAGAGGCCGAAGGGAGAGCTCAACCACTGCAATAAAGGCGCCGAAGATGAAGAGAGGGTTCAGCTACCCTCATAAAGACGAAGGACTACAGTCAGCGTTGCGTGAACCAAGAAGAAGCAACGGGTCGATGCATTAAAGACTAAGGACTGCAGGAAGCGGCGACAAGACAGAAGGCGGCCATGGAAGTACAGCCAGTTTACTGTAAGTGGTTAGGGTTGAGTCACTGTTGGGATAAGGCCCACAGTTTTGTAACTGCGATGAGACCTTCGGGCCATCTATATATAGTAGTCTTTTTATAGGATAAGGGGTTGGCCACATAGCGATAGAGACATCAGGTAGATGCTAGTCAAGTCTTTTGTTGTTGCAAGTCTGAACATCCCTGAGAATACAAGGGCCGACCTGTTGAGAGATAGTGCAATCCGCTGGGATTGCGAGAGGGAGAGAGTGCACTGTAAAAGCAAGAAGAGAAAAGAGGTCTATAGAGAAGGGCTCCCACTGAGGTGGAGTTTCCCAGAAGACCCCTATTGTAAAGAGTGGAACGGAGCTGTGTTTATTCCCCAGAGTTGTAAACAAGAACCGCAGTTCCCCTGGGCGTAGCCTTTGCCCTGGGAGTATCAATGTGCTTATCTAAGTAGCACTATTGTAATTGTGTAGCCATTATTCTCATTCATGTGGTTGTGCTATATATGAATGCTTCAATCTGTTATAAGTAATGTACATGGTCGTCAGTTAACTTCTGAATGATGTATAACAAGTGCGATAATCGTAGCTAACCTCTTTGCGAACTATATAATTGTTAAACAGAGGTTAATGTGCGAGTAAGAACTGAATATGAGGCATGAATGGTTTATTTAGACATTGCGCAAAGTAATGTTCTACCTAGTTACGTGTTGCGAGATATCAAGGGTCGACTTCAGTAGTGAGGGTTAGGCTTGTAGGCTGAATGCTGTTGCTGACTGCAGTACCAGGATAAGGATAGCTAAGACCACCTGTTAGCCCAGGAAGCGGCCAAAGTTCGCTTGCCGCAGGAACTAGAAGGGCAAGACATCGCACCTACGATATCCTGGGTATCGCTAGACGGGTTCACATAGGGAAAGACTTATCGCATTTCCTGCGTACTGCGATAAGACAGAGGCGTAGCCGGAGTAATGGAATGAGATAGACAGCTTCGGTGAAAGGGGTTAAGGTGGGTTTGAGCACCCTGGATGCCTCGGAACTTGGCTGAGGACACTTGAGTCTTCTGCCTCCCATTAGAATCACTTCGGGTGAGACCTCAGGTCGCTTCTGCGACCTGTTGCCGAAAGGGCCAGTGAGCTAAGGGTTCTGTTGGTCTAAAAGATTACCGCACGCCCGGGTCTGTCAAAGAGAAATAAAAGATCAACAAATGGTTCCGTTGCCGGTTTGAACACATTGAGCTGATGTTCTGTTGGCATCCTACCAAGCAAGAACTTAACCAGTGGGTTGAGTCAAAAGAAAGAGAGTTTGCTGCAAAAGAAAACAAGAATCCTAGACTGAGCACTGAGGCTTGGCTACAGAAGCACATTTTTACAGATCTTCACGAGATATTCTTCGTAACTTATGCTATTGAGTTATATGGTTGGTTATCAAAGCTTGTTGACAACAGCGGTGTCAAGAAGAGGCGAGAAGTTGTCTGGACAGCAGAGCTGATTCAGACCTTGAAGGGTGTCGATAACCCCATCTCACGCGCAGTAGACTTCTGGCTTACGAGTCTGCTGGACGGCTTCATCACAGAGTTCGCGGTTGATCAGAGAAAGAGTTGAGCGCAGCTGAGCCGAGCCAAACGTATTCTTAGCAGAGTCTGAGCAGGGAAATCAAAAACAGTTGCAGACTCTGATTTGCAGTAAGATTAGCAATCATAGGAAGCCCAGAGTACCACAGGGGAAGGCGCCTCGCGCCAGACGAGCCTCTCGAAGACGTGTTGCAGAGATTCCAAAGGGGTGGAATTGAGTGCGCTATGACTTCAGTTGTGGCGGAGAAAGGAAAGAAAATTGCTGCTGGCTCTTCGACCATACGCCAGTCGCCGAGAACCTTAGCTAATATGGAACGTAGCGAGACCCTGAATAGCACAGAGTCAGAGGAACCGGAGCAGGAACTTCCGGAAGAAGTTACAGTCACTACCCTATACTTCCCACCGAGAGTAGAGAATGCGCCAGCGATCGTCCTTCCAAGAGACTTTAAGTATGAACTCATACTCCCGCCGCTGGATAACCGAGTGAAGGAAGAAGGTAACTTGTGGGGGAATATGCATGCTGTTAAGTTTACTGATTATAATCTGAGAGATTATACGCTGTACCCACAATTCCGCCGCGATCGTTATATGACGATTCAGAGGAACCCAAGGACACAGCACGATGAGTTCGTCCCCATGGACCATGTAAGCCATTTAGTACCGTCGGGACTGCTCAATCTCCTGGAGATCCCACACTTTGGACGGGGCCCGGAGGTCAATGCTGTGGTGCGGACGCTACTTTCATGCGTGCATGGTGGTTACTTATGGTTGGGTAACCGAATAGATGTCAATGTTGATCTCATTCACCGCATTACCGGTCTGTCGAAGACTGGTTTTGACCCACAGATAAATATTGATGGCGCCACAAAGGATACCAGACTCTCAACCAAGCAGGTTGCGGAGTATAAGCTGCAAAGAGGAGGTCGCGCCTACGATGTCAATTCAATACAAGATGACGCCTTGCGGTTTACTGTTAGTCTGTTGGCCGGAAAACTCCTTCTCAAGGTGAGGCCGAAGGAGGTCACAGGCTCAGTTATCCGCCTAGCGATCGAAGTCATAAATGGTAAACCTTACAACTGGAGTTTATTTTTACTGAATAGTTTCTTTCAAGACTGTGCGCAAGCACAGCAGGATCCACTTCACAGCTTCCACTTCTCGTGGCTGCTGATCCTTATGGCTTTCATTGGATGGAAGGAGCCGCCCAACTCGCAGTTTCCACAGCTGGCACCAGGGGCGTGCAGAGGGTCGAGGTACTCCAATCTTTGGGCGAGTAATCACCCAGAGAAGCACAAGAATAACGCAATGGTATTCCATGAATATTATACACTATTGCTTGAATCCGTCGCAACGATTCTGCGTGTCGACTCGCCGGTCGTTGATCTTTATCAGTCCAAGCTGGAATTTAAGGTCGACAGGGATAAAACCTACATCAGACCCAAAGGGTTCAGGAAACACAACGAATGGGCCCCCGGCCCATATCGCATGGACATCCAGCAGGTCGAAGATACCATTAAGAACTGTTTCGACGAGGACATGAAACAAATGTATGATGATCTATCCTCTGGCCTAGTTCCAGTTGATCCCCCAGCCAAGGACCCAGAAGATGCTCAGGAGGTAGATCCTAAAGACAAAGAGAAAGAACCAATGGGTTCTAAGAGAAAGGCTATTGAAGGCCCTTCTCCGGTGCGAGCAAAGAAGAAGAGAACAAAGGCGGTTACTTCCGACGAACCGCAGGCACCAGTCATGACAGAGGATGAGTATGATCTCATCGCCAGCCGAATACAGGAGAAGATGCGGGATAAATTCGCTGCGATTCAGTCATCGCAGGATCGTATGCGCATCAGCCTTGACAACAAATTGCGAGAGTTGAAGGCAATCACTGAGAAGACTGCTTCCATGCAGATTCAGCCAGCTCCAACTACAGTCGCAGAAAGTTCGCAGCCCCCTTCGCAGAGCAGAGAAGAAAGCATTGCAAAGGACCGCACGAACATTGTTCGTATACCGCCAGGAAGTATTAAGTTCCCTGTACCTATGGAGGTGCAGATGGTTCATCCTCTTGAGGTGAACCTACCAGAAGTACCTATGGATCAGTTGTATGAAATTTTCCAGCAGATAGGCACGGAGCTGAGGCACAGAGAACAAGTCACATATGAGCAAAATATTTTGCTGTCTCACGACAATGTGCAGCTCATTGCGCAGCATGAGGCAGAGAGTGCCCAGTTGACGCAATGTCAATCTCTGCTAATGTCAATCTTCTTGAATCCAGGGAAGTAGATTCTGCAAGCCTTCGAGCTTTCACTGTAACCCACAAATATACCCTTCTGTCCCGAAGGATCCAACTTTGACCTTTTCTCTTTTGGGATGTGAGTGTATACTGGACAGCCAAATATCCTGAGATGGCTCACTTCTGTTTTCTTACCAGTAAACACTTCTTTTGGTGTTTTGTTGTCAAGTATCTTATGGGGTGTTCTGTTCTGCACATATACAACTGTCCTTGCTGCTTCAGCCCATAAGTGCATAGGTAAGTCTTGGTCATGAAGCATTTCCCTTGCTGCTTCCATGATTGTTCTATTCTTCCTTTCGGAAACCCCATTCTGCTGTGGATTGTAAGGAGTAGTCAACTCCCTCTTAATCCTTGAATCACTACATAACTTCTTGAAGTCTCCTGAAGTAAATTCTCTGCCATTGTCAGATCTGAAGATCTTGATCTTCAAGTCAGTTTGGTTTTCTATCAAGGCTTTGAATTCCTTGAAATTGTTAAACACTTCATCTTTGTTCTTCAAGAAGTAGATCCAAGTCTTCCTAGAGAAATCATCAATAAAGGAGACATAGTATACATACCCACTCAGAGAACTGGATGACATGGGACCGCATACGTCAGAGTGGATAATCTCCAAGATTCCTTTTGCCTTTCTTTCACTTCTTGGAAATGTCCTATTTGTATTCTTTCCCTTTGCACAACCTTTGCAAATGCCTTCATGCTTTTTATGGATTTCAGGAAGACCTTCTACCGCTTTGCTTGCAATTGGTAATGCTCTGTAATGCATGTGTGCAAGTCTTCTGTGCCAAAGTTCACTTGGCTCTACTGAATCATGGACCATGGCTTGTTATGGATGGCCCTTCAATTTGTACAATCCTCCCTCTTTCTCTCCAATCACAACTGCATCATCTATAGTCTTACCCTTAGGCCACATTAGGACTTGGCCATCTATGAATGCAACCCTCATGCCTTTTGCATCCAATGCAGATATTGAGAGTAGATTCTTCTTGAGTCCTGGAACAAAGAGTACATCTTTCATCTTCATAGACTTTCTAGAGTCTAGTTTATAGGAGGCTTCACCACTCCCTTTGATGGGATACTGGTAGTCATCTCCAAGCTTCACCTTGTGGGGGGGATCATGTTCAGATAGATTCACAAAGGATTCTTTAAATACTGTCATATGTTTAGAAGCCCCACTATCTATGAGCCAATCATTACTTCCATGAGTAATGGTTCCAGTGAGAGCAGAAATCAAAACATATTCTTCATCACTTGAAGAATCTTCACTATCTTCTCTAGCCCTCTTCCTGGGAGGTTCATCATCCTCTGCAGCATGAGCATGATGTCTTTTTTTGAAGTTATTCTTCTTGTGAGAACCCTCTTTCTTATTCTTAGGACAATCTCTGGCATAGTGTCCCTTATCATCACATGTATAGCAACGGACATGGGTCATGTCCCTTCGATGTCTGGGACTACTTCTTTGATTATGATATTTTCCTTTCTTGCCATGATGGTGAGATTTCTTGTCACCATGCCTTTTGGAGTGAGCTGTGAGTGCTTGGTCCTCACTCCTCATCTTCTCTTCTCTGGTTACAATTCGAGTTTCTTCCTGTGAGCATTCCTCCCACAGTTTAACAAAAGAGATGAGTTTCTTTCTAGCACAAATTCCTTGGATGAAGGAATCCCATGACCTACGGAGGCCATTAAGAGTGGTCATCACCACTTCTCCATTTTATACAACTTCACCCACAACTTCAAGTTGTTCTTTTATCTGGGAGACCCTTGAGAAATATGACTGCATGGTCTCTACATTCTGGATCTTGATATTCTTCAATTGATTCCTCAGGGTCATCTTCCAATTTATGTTCTTGCCTTCAAATAATTTGGTCAAGGAATCAAACATCTCTTTTGGTGTCTTTAGGGATGACACATGGGGAATGAGATGATCTTTAATAGAATCAGCAATGATCCTATTTTCCTTAACCAAATTCCTCTTGTGAAGAGCCTTAGCCTCTTCTCCCTCTGGGACAGGGACCTCTTCACTTATATAAGTATCCAACTCATTTTCTTCAAGGATTAACCCAATCCTATACTTCCATGCTCAGAAGTTATCATCTCCTTCAAGCTTATCCTCAAGCTTGGTGTGGTGACACATATTTAAAGAGTACTTCAAATGGAAATAGAAAAGATTTAGGTCTTACCACTTGTTTGCTGAAAACTGGATCTGGTGCCGGATTAGGGTTTGAGTTTCCCGGAGATCTACCCAACCAAAAATATTGATCCAAAGCTCTAAAATTCTTATTTTTCAATGAGCTTCCAACTGAGGCTTCAGATTTCAGAAATTCCTATTTTTGAGGAAACCCTAATTTTTAGGGCCAAAACTGAAAGTGCTCAGAATTGAATTCTGATTGGACGGATAGATTCACCTTGCCAAGGAGAGTCAATCCACCATATTGCTTTTCCAAAATCTATGGATAGAAACCCAAAAACAAGAAGCCCTAGCTTCCGCAACTGCACAGTGTCTTCTTCTCAGGTTAGCTCTGATACCATGTTAGATTTTAAGCATTAATTCAATATGCTATAGGATCTTTACTAAGAGAATAACATGTACAGTATATCAATTCATAACAATCATATCAAGCATGTCAAGCATCACAAGAATCAAAAGCATGAGACAATAGACACACAGAGTTTCTGTGGGGAAAACCCTAAGGTGAAAAACCCCACAACTTCCTCAGAGATAGATAGAGCAATGGCTCAACCAAAGTACAACCAAATACAATAGATAGTCTCCTACTATGTAGCTGATCCTCCTCCTCCAATGTGCGCCACTTTCTGAGTGAGAGAAGAGTGAGTTTTGAGATGATAAAAAATAAAGAATCCCAACTCTCTATTTATACTTGTCCTGACCTGCCTAAATACTTATGGGGTAGACTTGTCTAACTTAGCCTAATAACCCCAGTTACATATATTTCAGGCCGACACCCACATCAGGTAGTCTAATAACCCTTCGTCAAGTTAATCCACTTGCGACACTTGTCAATACAAATGACGACACTTCCTTATAGAGGAATAACACATCTCTTATAAGGGTACAATAAATATATATATGAAATACATTCTGAAGTTACATATACATAAAAAAAAATAGACTCCAAGAGGGCGTCAAGGGTGTTAGGGCAGCTAATATGCTTTCACATGTGATTTGGTGGAAGTGGGAGACTAGGAATTGTTGTACAAGTGGTGTTCTTTGGAATCTCTTCCCAGCTTGAGTTGGCATGAGTCTCTTGGAAGGAATTCGACCCATGGAGGACATTAGAAATTTATAAATGTCAATAACAAAGAATGTGTTGAAATACTGAGAGGGGGGTGAATCAGCATTTTCCAATCGTAAAATTTTTAATGAAGAGCAAGTTGCTAATCACCAATCATATTAACATTCATGAAAAATAACAAGATGCATAGTACACAATATTTTTACGTGGAAACCCAAGTCCTGGGGGTAAAACCACGGAAGCCTTTTATGATAAAATTTGACCCAACAACAACTGGGGTTACAAATTTAATACAACTTCTCCAGCTACAACTGGAAGGGGCTACAACCCCTAGGCTTCATCAGTTGCAACTGACGAGCTGCTACTACAGCTCAGCTCACAAAATTGTGAGTCCTAGCACCACCCTACCACCCTGAAGAAAAAGATTGCTGAACCTGTGGACCTGTTAAACACCAAACCCTGTACTTTCTGCTGCTGATAACCTCTGCTCTCTGATCACTGCCAAATCATCACTGTATATATATCACTAAAGTAATTCTGCTCTTCTTTTACCGAATATCATCATAGGTTATCTTCAACTAGGATCGTCATCATCAGCATCATGAAGTGTAGGAGTGCATCATCATCATTATACCAAGACATGTGTCATCACAATTTCATACTACAACTTTCACTGTGCATAATCATCATATTACTGTACATCATGTCACTGTGTTCTAATTGAATGTATCATCAAGCACATACCATCATTTTGGACTTCAAATACAGGCTGAGTACTTAGCATCTCACTGATCATATCATAATATATCACTGAGTTATCTGCACATCACTGCGTGATCATCATATCACTGTATACTAAGCATGTTTCTGTGCGCTGAGCATATGATTGTGTAAATATTTCTGATCTGATCATATCACTGAAAATATCTGTGTAAACATACTGAGCATAAGTATAGTCATCATACTAGCACACATCATCAAACAACTGAGTTTATGCTGAAAATCTGAAGCAGCCTTAGGAGAGTCCGAAATTCTGGAATATGCTCTGAAAAACACTATATAGACAGTCCGAATTTTGCAGAGAAGAGACAGTTCTGATCACTCATTGAGCAGCACAAAATTTACTGAAGTAACAGTTCGAAATTTTGAGAAGGAGGCAGCCTGAAAAATTCTCAAGAAAAATAGCAGAAAAAAAACTTCTTGTAACCCCACAGAGTTTTATGCTGAGTATTTGGGTACAGATGTAGCCACAAAGAAGACCACGAATTCAGAGCTAACTCACTCACCATCTCATGAAATAAGGCAGATTAGCTTGTATTTATACACAAGTTTTTATGAAAAAAATATTTCTGGGCCGACCTAGTTTGTAGGAGTAATTTTATTTAAAATATTTTTTTTTTTTTTTTTGACTGAGCCGACTTGCATCATAATTGAATTAAAAATATATTTATTTATTTATTTTAAATGCTTCAACATTAAAACCACTTTAATGGGGCCGACCTTAACAAGGAATGAAGGTTGCCAACATTGGAGGATAAGGGTTTTAAATAATTTATTATATTTAAATTGTTTTATCATTCAACACTTAAAGATAAGGGTTTAAAGGATCTTGTAGGTTTTAAAGGTCATCAAATAAGGGCTTCAAGTGTTAATGTAAAGGTGCAATAGGCATCAATGCAACATTAGGGTATTATTAGTGTTTTTAGGGGCAAGACATACAATATAGGGTAGATTGTAGGCTTAGGGACCAAAGGTAAGAGTTTTAGGGTTTATTAATAGGTCATCAAGGTCACTACAAGTGAGGGTGAGCTTTACTAGCCACCAAGAACCTCAACACAAGGTGTGGGGTGCCTAGGCTTCTCCTAGGGTACCATGACCTCATTACAAACACAAATGACCACATAATGGGTCATTTGGACTCTTCACTTCTTCAACCCACCAAGGACACTTTCTAGGGTATTAGGGCATAGGTTGTGGTATTGGAAAACAACTGGGGAACCATAGAAACACCTTAGGGGTACTTAAACACTCTAAAGGGTGTTAAGGGCTTTTTCATTGTCCAAAGGGGTTAAAGAATAAGGGTATCAACACCAAGTCTTGTGGATCAAGAGATTTCATCATGGTTTTCAAAGTCTAACACAACACTAAGCTAACATATGTGAGTGGGTCATATGTCCAATTCATAAGAGTGCAAACCAAGTTTCATCATGTGCAAGAGGTCTTCATCAAGTATTCAAGATCCATCTACCATATGCAAGAGTGTGAGGGCATCATGAAGAATATAAGAGCTCCAATAGGACAAGGCCACCATCATTTTGGTCAAAATTTTAAGTGTACTAGTGTGAGGGTACAAGTCAACTATGTATGGGCTCCAAGGACTAAACTACCACATCATCCAATCAAAAGACCATCAATCAAAATACAAGCAGCATAGAAACCATCAACCAAAAGACAACCAGGAGTAGGGGATACAACAATGGATTCAATTAGGACTAAGATACAGCTTAGGGTCACTCAACCAAGTTAATGGGTAGCCAGGGCTTTTGGCATTGTCCCAAGGCCTCCAAGGGCTTCAAGCTTGGGCTTGGACAAAGTCAAAAGGTCTCCTCTGACATAGACAACCACAAACCAAATACTAACCCTCAGGGGCTCCACAAGGGGCACCAAGACTTAATTGTTGGCATCAATGACCAGACATTGTTGGCATTAATGACAACCTAATCAAAAATTTCCCCCTTTGTCATTGATGACAACACTCAGGCTCCCCCTCAGAACAGGCTCCCCCTGTTCACAACTTCTCTCCCCCTTTGGCATCAATGGAAAAGGGAACATCCTTTGACAATACAGCTCCCCCTCAGGGCATGCTCCCCTTGTCAACAACTTCTCTTCCTTTTTACATCAATGGCAATGCACTTATGCGTGAATAAGAAGAATCAATTTAGTGGGAAGAGGGAATGACCCCCAATTTTTCTCGGAGGTACACAAATGTCCCTTTAGGAAGTGGCTTGGTGAATATATCTGCTATCTGCTCCTTTGTCCGAATATATTCCAACTTGATGTGATTTTCTGTGACCTGTTCACGAAGAAAGTGATATTTGATAGGGATGTGCTTTGTCTTGGAGTGCATGACCAGATTCTTGGAGATGTTGATGGCACTTGTGTTGTCACATAGAATTGGAATCGGCTTATCATATGTTACTTGTAGGTCTTGCAGGTTCTGTTTCATCCAAAGGATTTGAGTACAACATGCTGCTGCTGCTATATATTCTACTTCTGTTGTTGACAAGGATACTGAGGATTGCTTTTTGCTAGACCATGATACCAGACAGTTTCCTAAGAAAAATGCTGCACCACTTGTGCTTCTTCTGTCATCCACACATCCTGCCCAATCCGTGTCTGAGTAAGCTAATAAGTCCAACTCATTTCCTTTTGAATACCATAATCCAAAGTCCATAGTTCCTTTAAGATATATGAAGATTCTTTTGACTGCAATAACATGAGTTTCCTTCGGAGCTGCTTGAAATCTTGCAACCTGTCCAACAGCTTGCATCACATCTGGCCTTGAAGCTGTCACATACAGTAGGCTTCCAATCATTGACCTGTAAAGTTTTTGATCCACTGCATTTTATTCATTGTCTTTGCTTAACTTGCAGCTAGTAGTCATAGGAGTGCTCACAGGCTTACAATCTTCCATCTTGAACCTCTTCAACATTTCTTTAATGTACTTGGTCTGAGAGATGAAGATGCCTTCTTCACATTGTGATATCTGAAGTCCCAAGAAGAATGTCAGTTCACCAAGTAGTGACATCTCAAATTCGTTTTGCATAACCTTGGAAAATTGTTGGCTCAGAGTATCATCATCACTACCAAAGATAATATCATCAACATACACTTCAAGAATAAGTATGCTGTCATGATCAATCTTGATATACATATTGCTGTCTACAGTTCCCCTTTTGAAACCTCGTTTCTGCAAGTAACTGTCCAATATGGAGTACCAAGCTCTAGGAGCTTGCTTTAACCCATATAGAGCCCTTTTTAATCTACACACATAGTCCATGTTTGCTGATAGTTGGAATCCTTCTAGCTATTCAATGTAGACTTCTTCTTCTAGTTTGCCATTCAAAAAGGCTGATTTGACATCCATTTGATACACTTTGATGTTTTTAGCACAAGCATGGGCCAATATCATTCTTATAGCTTCCATTCTGGCTACTGGAGCAAATGTTTCTTCAAAATCTATCCCTTCGATTTGAGCATATCCTTTGCAAACCAATCTTGCCTTGTTTCTGATTACTTGTCCATCTTCATTCAGCTTATTTCTGAAAATCCATTTTGTGCCAATCACATTTTTGTCCTTGGGTCTAGGAACAAGTTCCCATGTTTCATTTTTCTCGATTTGATTAAGTTCTTCTCCCATGGCTTTGACCCAATGTTCATCTGCACTAGCTTCCGCAAAGTTACTCTGCTCAACTGTAGATAGTAGTGAGAAATATACTTGTTTTGGTCTTCGGACTTGTCTTCGATAATTTCTGGTTTCTATGCTGACATTTTTGTCACCAATAATCAATTCCCGTGGATGATTCTTTTGATACCAATTCTTAGGAGAGTTTTGTTGTTCTTGCTGTTGATCCTATACTTGTTGATCCTCTGTAACTTTTGGCTGAATTTTTCTCTGTTCTTCTTCTTCTTCTTCTTCTTCTACTTCATCATCATCATCTTCTTCTTCATGATCTTCTGAGTCTTCCTGACATTTTGGCAAGCTCGATTCATCAATCTTTACATTGATGCTTTCCACTATCTTACCTAATCTCAGGTTGTAACACTTGTAGGCCTTTCTTGTGGATGAGTACCCAACAAATATTCCTTCATCTGCACGAGATTCAAATTTTCTAATCTTCTTATCATCTCTTCTGATGTAGCACCTGGTTCCGAACACTCTGAAGTGTTGAACATTAGCTGTTCTTCCTGTCCATAGCTCATAAGGAGTTTTATCAGTGTTGCTTCTGATCAATCCTCTGTTCATAATGTGGACTACTGTATGTACTGATTGAGCCCAAATTTTTTCGCTTAGCTTAGCTTCATTCAACATAGTTCTGGCCATTTCTAACACTGATCTGTTCTTCCTTTCTGCTACTCCATTCTGCTGAGGTGTTCTGGCAACTGAAAATTGTCTTTTTATACCATTTTCTTCACAGTACTGATAAAATTCATTTGATGTGAATTCTCTGCCATTATCGGATCTGAGACACTTGATTCGTTTACCTGTTTCATTTTCAACCTGTTCTTTAAAGATCTTGAAGCATTCAAAGGATTCTGATTTCCTGTTAAGAAGGCATACCCATGTCATCCTAGAGTAGTCATCAATGAGAAACATGAAGTATTCTTCACCATCCAATCCTTTATTCTTGGTTGTCCCACATAGATCAGTGTGGACAAGCTCTAAGGGTTTTGTAGAAGAGTATTCTTTTGTCTTGAAATTGGCTTTCGTAAGATTCCCATGCTGACAGTGCTTGCAGATAGTGTTTGAAGGATTTGTAATCTGTGGCATGTTCCTTACGGCTTGCTTCTTGCTGATCTTGACCAGATTATCAAAATGTACGTGTCCCATTCTTCTATGCCATGACCAATTCTCATCTTCTTTTCCTAGGTGACATTTCTCTTCCTTGATCTCGTACAGAACATATATGTTGTTTGGAGTCCTGGTAGCGGTAGCCACTAACTTTCCTGATCCTTCTTTTCTTATTTTGCAGGACTTTGAGTTGAATGTAAGTTCATGTCCCTGATCACACATCTGGCTGACACTCAACAGATTATGCTTCATACTGTCGACAAACAACACATTTTCTGCTACTGTATCTTTTCCGCCAAGATTTACTGTACCTTTTCCAACAACTTTTGCTGATTTGTTATTTCCAAAAGAGACAGATCCTTTATCTTTTTCAAGAAACATGAAAGCACCTTTGTTACCTGTCATATGCCTAGAACAACCACTGTCAACATACCATTTGTTGCTTACCGTTTGAGCTTGAGCTTGAAGAGCTATCCCACATTCATGAATATTCAGATTGTTCTTTTGTCTGATCCATACTTTTTGCTGGTCACCCATTTTATTGGTTGATACTTGTTTAATGCCTGTAGGAGGGATTTTCATTCTGCAATTCCTGGCTGCATGCCCGAAGTTGTTGCATTTCTGGCATTCGACTTCAAAATCCAAAGGAGAAAAACTGTTGTTGTTTTGTTGCCATCTAGAATTTTCATACCTGTTTCTGTTTTCTGCATATCTTCCTTTTATACAATTCATCGCTTTATGCCCAAATATTCCGCAAGAAAAACAATAACCATAAAATGGATATTCATACCTGGGAACAAATGATCTTCTTGGAGGTGTTGCCCATCTGAAACTTCGATTTTCAATTGGAGTCCATTCTGAGGTTGGTTGTCTAGGTTGAAATGGTCTTCTTAGAGGTGTTGTCAATTTAACATGTTGATTTTCAACTGGAGCCTGTTCTGGTTGTTGTTTTGGCTGATATATGGGTACTTCCTGGATGACGGGGTCTTTGATAAATTCTGGTTTATCTTCAGCTGTCTTGGAACTTGAACCTTCATCATTATGCTTCTTATAACCAAGACATGTTCTGTCGAGGTATGGATTTTGGTTATTGATGATCTGATCAAGTATCTTGGAACTGTTGTCATAGCCTTGACTCACATTTTTCTTTTGTAGTTGAGTTCTTAGAGTCACTATCTCCCCCATTAGTCTCTCACTTTCATTCATACTTTCTTCTAGTTTTTTTCTGAGATTGTATTGAATTCTTTTAGCTTCTTCTAATTGAATAGTTAGACTTTGAATGAGTTGATCTGCTTCTTCAGATATCTGAGGTCTTTCTCGTAACTCCTGTATCTCCCCTTTAAATAGTTTATTCTTTTTCCTTTCTCTTCTCAGCTCTTTCAAAGCACTTATCAATTCTTTGTCCAGGTCTACTTCACCTTCTGAATCGGATTCTTCTTTGTTTTCGGAGATCTCATCTGAATCTTTTGAATCAACGGCCATGAAGAGTACCCTTTTTGATTCGTTATCACTGTTGCTGTTCGAATCACTATCACTATCCGAGTCATTTTCAGAATCTTCATCTGATGAGATGGTGTTTCTTTTAGAGTAGAGACTTTTCTTCTTTGCAAACCTTCCATTTTTCTTTCCTTTGAAGTTCCTTTATTTCTTATGTTTCTTGAAACTGTCATCACTATCAGAGTCTTTTGCATAGGGACATTTTGAAGCAAAGTGACCCATTTTACCACATGAAAAACACTTAAGAGGTAACTTACCTTTGTACTTACCTGTGCCTCTTTTGAGATTTCTTACGAAGTTTGCTGTCTCCTCATCATCTGAATCTTCACTGCAGTTGAAGTGGTATGCTGTCTTTGATTTGGATTTTATTTCTGAATTGTCCTTCTTGGCTTGTTTGTCTTTCATTGCTTGCTTGGAGGAAACTTTAAAGGCTGATTCTTTTCTAGGTGAGTCTTCATCTTCTAATCTCATTTCATAAGCCACAAGTGTCCCATGTAGCTGGTCTACTGTCATGGTATCCAAGTCAGTCCTTTCTTCCAAGGCTGAGATTTTAGGATTGAATCTGTTGGGAAGCGTTCTTAGTATCTTTTGAACAACAACTGATTCTTCAACCCTTTCACCCAGGCCTCTGATAGTATTTACAAGTTCATCAATTCGAAGAAAATAGGTTGCAATGTTCTCGTCATCCTTCATCTTTATATGTTCGAATTGTCCTCTGTAGGTTTGGAGTTTGGCTTCTTTGACCTTTTTGTCACCTTTGTAGATGGTCTTGAGTTTGTCCCACATTTCCTTAGCAGAAGTACAATGCATGACTTTGACAAAGACCGATTCATCCAATGCACTCGAAATATGGTTCGTGGCTTTTGAATTCGTATCATAACGAGCTAAGTCAGCTGGATCTGTTGGTGGGGGTGTTGGTACTTTATATCCATTTTCAACTATTTTTCATACTTGTACTCCTTGAGCTAGCAGAAAAGATTTCATTCGTATACTCCAAAAGGTATAGCCGGTCCCATCAAACATGGGTATTCCATTTTTACTGTGCTTGGCAAACTTGCCCATAATTTCCTTCCAGTGATTAGACTGTTCTTGAAGGAACCCACTCTGATACCAATTGTTGAAATACATTCCGAAGTTACATATACATCAACAAAAATAGACTCCAAGAGGGCGCTCAAGGGTGTTAGGGAAGCTAAGATGATTCCACATGTGATTTGGTGGAAGTGGGAGACTAGGAATTGTTTTACAAGTGGTGTTCTTTGGAATCTCTTCCCAGCTTGAGTTGGCATGAGTCTCTTGGAAGGAATTCGACCCATGGAGGACATTAGAAATTTATAAATGTCAATAACAAAGAATGAAACCAGCTTTTGATCATTTGTAGAATTTGCAATTGCATTTGTGAAGAGGGAGTGCTAGTGGATGACTAGTTTCTTGCCTTAGCCAATTTCGAGGGTGAAAGATTCCCATCCAAGTTGGTAATTGGAAAGGCCATTCAAACATTTCATTTGGAGCTTTAATGAATTTTCTATTTGCAGGTGTAAGATACAGGGCATCTCATGGTTTGTTCTATTGCAGCTCACTCCTTCAACCATTTCCAGTTTTGATGGCATATTCTTGATCCTTGAGGGAGGGCGTTTTTGGTGAGCTATTGTACTCTTTGGGGGAGCTTCTAATGCCCAATTTATTTTTTAATATGAATTAAATACTCTTTTCTTCATCTCCAAAAATTTTCAGGTCGAAATTCCAAGTAGAAATATGTAAATCTCATTTTTAATGAAAGAACAGTGCCATTTCCCCACTACCTTGTTGTGAACTAATGTACTGCTGATGATTTAAAATGAATGGATGATCCTCTAATACATTTGTGATTAATAGACTTCCATGGATGTATTTTACAAGTTTCATGTACTGTACTTGAGCATTTGAAGTATTTTTACTTAGTTTAATTGCATTGGGAGAAGAAATAGTGTCATTTCCCCAAGGGTCGAATGGGTGATTTTTGCAGCTGAATGGGAGAGGGTTGGAACAGATATAATAATCAATTAATGGTGCACATGAGACATTAATAACATCCTTAATACATTCCCTACCTCTTTTCAGAAATTTGAGTGGGTTTGGAGGCATTTGGGAAGCCATTTTCAGTACTTACCCCAGGGAGATTTGAACCCAAAATTACTAGTAAACTTGCATACTTGGTCCAGAATATTAAGAGAGTTTGAGGTATTTTGGTGGCCATATATCATCCCTGAAAATCATATTCAATTCCTAATATCATTAATACACCTTCCTTGAATATTTGAAGGCATTTGGAGTCAATTTGAGACCTAAAGACCAATACTAGTCAAAGGGAAATTACTAGTAAAGTTCCCTACATTGGGAATCATTGAAAGAGGATTTGCAGAAGTGTTTTAAAGGTCCAAAAGCATCCCTGAAATACATATTTATGTTCTAACATCATCCATATACCTTCTCAGAAGACTTGGGAACAATTGGATCAATTTGGGGACCTAGAGCTCAAAACTAGTCAAAGGTCTAACTAGGGAAAAAAGTAAAAAATTGCCATTTTAATAAAATTCCTAACAAGGGACATTACACAGGGGGTATCTATTTCTCCCCCAAATCCCTGACTGAACACTCTGAACCTCCTGGGCCTCAACAAAACTTGGCCCTATTAATAAATGAACAAATTCATTAAAACACATGGATGCATCTGCATACTCAAATAAATACAGTTGGATGAAACATTAACCACACACATATCTATCATGCATTCTGCATATAAATAACAACTATAATTAATTAAATCATTGCAGAAGTAAAACACATAGAATAAACATGATATGAATAACATAGAACACTTATTTTTCCATTGAAATCTCCAAGCAACTGGATATGGACTGCAACGTTCCAACCCAACCATAGGTCTCTGCCCAAAATGTATTCTTTCAACACCTAGAGGCCACCCCTGAGCTAGTGCTATGAATCCACTAAGGAGGAACTGCTCAGGTCCACTCACAGCCTTGGTTTCAAAATCATTAAGGGTCATCCAACACACAACTGGATTTTTCAAGCAAGTGGGGATATAGGGAAGAAGTTTCATAATCAAATGAGCTCAACCATAGAGCTACAGGAATAACCAATTGGCTCTAGATAGTATAGGCACCACCATCACCTCCACTCTTAGCCTAAGTAAGGTCCCCTTTTCTATTGCACAGTACCTCGGGCGCCCCTTCCCTCAGCATGTATGGCTAGTACCTACTGCTAAACCATGGATAAATGATCCTTCGCTGGATCTACCATGAAGTCTAAACCCCCTGGTCTCTTCCTACTGTAATCTACTCATGGATCTCCTCAACGTTGCGACCGAGAGGCTCTATCCCGCTACTTCCCTTTCGGGTTTCCAAAACCAGTTTCCCTATGAAATTTTGGGCATCTCACACTCACAAATTCTCCCATGGTTCAGGTATATGGATCCCCCTATCGGATTTCATTTCCCACACGAATTGTCTAATCCATTTTGGCACTTCAAAACGTGACTTCTCTCCAAGTTGCGATTTCTAGTTTTCTTTCCCTCCTAGGCATGCATCCTCCCTCCAAAACTGAATGTTGAATGATTTCCCGTGGCATGGGGATGAGGGAGTGTGAATTCCCATGAGGTAGGGTGACTTATGGGCCAAGAAAACCAAGCCCATACCCTACCTTATGAATTTCAGGGCTTCCCATACTCCATCACTCTGTGATGCACCTGCAACAATTAATTAATACGAATATGCGAAATAGCAGAAATGACAGAACTCAGAATCACTTTTATATTGATCACAGGCCACTTCGAGGGGGAAACCTCCTATGAGCAAGCTCAATACAAATAACTTCATGGTGGCTTCGTAGGTCTCAACACACACTTATATACTAAGTCTAGGCGCCAATACTATGGGTCAAAACCATGGGCCACTACAAACTATGGATCAACAATACTACGGGCGACTTACAAAGCATATGCGCCAACAACAATAACACAAACTATTGATCAACAAATACTAAGGGACGACTTACAAAGCATATGCGTCCAACAACAACATACTAACAAAGTAAAGACATGGGTTCCTAACATCCCCTCCCCCTTAAAAAAAGCTTTGTCCTCAAAGCTTTAGATGTGGAAATTGTTGTTGAATCTGAAGGAGTGGTTGCCATGTAGCATCCTCTGGTTGCATGCCGTGCCACTGAATTAAGACCTCTGTGATAGAGCGAGAGTGAAGCTGACGCGTGCGCCGATTGAGGATGGCCTCTGGCTCCAAAAGGATGGATCCTTCATTATCCAGTTCGGGTAAAATCGTTTGTCCACTGATGTTGGTGCCAAGAACTTTCTTAAGACAAGAGACATGAAAGACTGGATGAATGCGGGAAGAAGGAGGAAGTTCCAATTTATAAGCAACGGACCCAATCTTCTGAAGAATCCGATATAGCCAATAGAAATTTGGAGCGAACTTATGACGCCCTTTGAGTTTCAAGGAGGATTGTTTGTACGGCTGGAGACGAAGAAAAACCATATCGCCGACTTGAAAAGTGCGCTCAGAACGGTGCTGATCAGCTTGTTGCTTCATGCGATTTCTTGCCATGTGAAGATTGTCCCGCAAAATGCGAAGAATCTGATCGCGGTTTCGAAGGACCGTGTCAACTTCCTGAACTGGTGAACTGGTGGGGGTGTATGGAAGAAGAGCTGGAGGTGCCTGACCATAGAATGCTTCATATGGGGTCATTTTAGAGGCAGTGTGGTAAGAGGTATTGTACCACCATTCAGCGAGAGGGAGCCACTTTGCCCACTGATGTTGTTGTTCCAAGGTGAAGCAACGAAGATAAGTTTCCAAGCATTTATTGATAATTTCAGTCTGACCATTTGTTTGTGGGTGATACCCTGAACTCATCTTCAGTTTGGTGCTAGTGTGGCGAAATAGTTATGTCCAAAAATGACTGGTGAAAGTCGCATCACGATCCGAGACAATGGAAGAAGGGATGCCATGAAGATGAAAGATCTGGTCCAGGAAAATTTGAGCGACGGAGGAGGCTGTATAGGGATGGCTGAGAGAACAAAAATGACTATATTTGGAGAGGCGATCAACCACAATGAGAATCACTGTCTTCTCGCCACATTCAGGGAGCCCTTCAATGAAATCCATAGAAATATCTGTCCAAATTCGTGTAGGTATGGGCAAGGGTTCAAGCAATCCTGGAAGGAGTGTTGTTTCACCCTTATTGCGCTGGCAGGTATCACATTCGGCCACCATCTATTGAATTGTCCTTTTCATGCCCTGCCAAAAGAAGTTACGCCGTGCTCGTTCATATGTTTTGAGGAACCCAGAGTGCCCTGCCGATGGAGAAGCATGGAGTTCATAGAAGACATCCTGTTGAAGATCTGTGCTCTGGGGAAGCACCAGACGACCCTTGTATCGCAGAGAAGCACCATCCCAAGAGTAATGTGGTACAGCAGAAGGGTTTTTGGTCAAGCATTGGATGATTTGAGATAAGGAAGAGTCATTGACATAACCCTGTTGAACAGATTGCAACCAATTTGGAACAGGCATAGAAATAGCTGAAAGAGAACCTTGGGCATCAAATGTGCAAGAAAGAGCATATGCCACAATATTGTCTTTACCCTTCTTGTAAGTGATCTCATAGTCATAACCCATGAGTTTTCTAACCCATTTCTGTTGTGCCGGGGAGGAGACACGCTGGTCCAAGAAGTATTTCAGACTCTGGTGATGAGTCTTGATGCAGAAATGATTCCCTAATAGGTATGGGCGCCACTTCTGTATTGCATGCAAAATAACCATCATTTCCTTCTCATAGGTAGAGGCAGCTAAATTCTTACCTAAAAGGGCTTTGCTTGTGAACGCAATGGGGTGTTCATCTTGAAGGAGAACAACACCAAGTCCATTGCCGCAAGCATCACTCTCAATAGTGAAGGGCTTGGAAAAATCAGGCATAGCTAGCACAGGTGTAGTACACATAGCCTGTTTTAGTTTGTCAAATGCACACTGAGCAACAGGTGTCCATGTAAAAGCATCCTTTTTCAATAGAGCAGTTAATGGAGCTGCAATCTTCCCATAATCCTTGACAAACTTGCGGTAGTAGCCAGTCAACCCCAAAAAACCACGAAGGCTCTTGAGTGTCTGAGGATGCGGCCAATTGTTCATGGCATCGATTTTGGCAGGATCCACGCGAACCCCTTGTGCTGAGATAATGTGCCTGAGATACTCAACTTCCTTCTGTCCAAAAACACATTTAGACTGCTTGGCATGGAGATGATGGTCAGAGAAAAGTTGCATGACAAGATCCAAATGCTGGAGATGTTCATCCCATGTTTTACTGTAGATGAGGATATCATCAAAGAATACCAGAATGAATTTCCGCAAGTAGGGTCGAAATATTTTATTCATTAAGGCCTGGAATGTGGAAGGAGCATTAGTGAGGCCAAAGGGCATGACCAAAAACTCATAATGGCCATCATGTGTGCGAAAAGCTATTTTAGGGATATCATCCTCATGAACCCAAATTTGATGAAACCCAGAACGAAGATCCAACTTGGAGAAAAAGTGAGCCCCATGAAGCTCATCAACAACAGGAATTGGAAACTTATCCTTGATGGTGAGGTGATTAAGTGCTCGGAAGTCAATGCAGAGGCGCCATGACCCATCTTTTTTGTGGACAAGAATAACTGGAGAAGAAAAGGAACTAGTGCTTGGGTGAATAATACCTTGCTTCAATAAGTCCCGAACGAGCATTTCAATCTCCGTTTTTTGGTGAAATGGGTAGCGATAGGGCCTGGTGTTGGGAGCAACGCTGCCAAGAAGGAGCTGAATACGATGGTCTTTTGGCCTGGAAGGTGGCAATCCCACTGGTTCAGCAAAGACACCTGTATATCGATCCAGAATTTGTTGTAGATCCAAAGGAGTAGTGGAGACCGCTGATGGTTGCATCTGAATGGAATGGATCTGAGTGATGACACCATGTTAATTCTTCTTGAGGAGTTTTTCCATGCGATGTGAACTGATGATGCTGAGAGAACCTGGTTGTAATCCTGTCAATGTGTGTTTTTGTCCATTGAGGGAAAGCTGCATCCAAAGTTCAGCAAAATCCCATAAGATAGGGCCAAGTGTGCGTAGCCATTGAGTGCCCAAAACCACATCACATCCACCTAAGGGCAAGGAAAACATGTCAGAGCGCAAGGTATAATCTCCCATAGAGATACGCACATTTCGACACTTCCCTTTGCAAGGTAAGGTTCCCCCATTGGCAACCATGACTTCAAAGTTGGAGCAAGGATGGATAAAACAATCGGCTTGTTTGGCGATCCAAGGGTCAATGAAATTATGAGTGCTACTAGAATCAATGAGTATTGTAAGAGGAAGCTTCTTGAAGTAACCCCTGACCCGCATTGTTTGGGGGGTGGTGATTCCAGCTAAAGCATGGAGAGATATCTCTGGCTGGTCATCCTGAGACGGAGGGTCAATAGGTGGTTCCTGAATGTCGACCGGAGCATCCAGTGTTTCTGGATCTTCGTCACCAATTTCAGAGGCAGGCGGAGACTCCACATCCAAGAGATAGAGCTTTTGCTGAACACATCTATGTCCCCGAGTGAATTTCTCATCACAATTATAGCAACGCCCCTTTTCTCTGCGTGCTTGCATCTCTGTTTCAGACAAATGCTTGATAGGAGTCGGTCGAGGAGCCTGCGGTATAGGTGGTCACTGAGAACCCATATTTCGGAAGGGAACAAAAGTGGGCTTGGAGCGTTGTTGGGCTGCAATCTTGTCTTTTGCCAACTTAGCCAACCCTAGGGCTTCCATCATTGTGGTGGGACAGAACATTTTGACCTCAGAGTGGATGGCACCCTTTAGACCACTGATAAAACAACTCCGGTAAAAGTCATCAGACATTCCTTCGGTGTGGTTGGCTAGGTTCTCAAATTCGGTTTGGTACTCTCTCACATTGCCAATTTGGCGAAGTTTAGTGAGGGATCCGGTGAAGTCATCAAAAGCACTAGGACCAATCGTTGCAAAAGGAGCTAGCAAAAGTGTGACCATTTGGGCTCTGGATGAGCCTTGATGTACCAACGGTACCATTGAAGAGCTTCCTGTTCCAAGTAAAAAGATGCTAGCGGAACTTTGTTGACATCAAAAGTATTATGCAGATTGAAATATTGTTCTGCACGATAGATCCATCCAGTTGGATCAGTACCATTGAAGCGAGGAAAATCAAGCTTCGAACCACGAAAATTGCTGGAAGAAGAGAACCCATTGTCTGATGAAGACTCGGACTGTCGTTTGTTTTTCATAGCTGAATGTTCAAGATGGAGGCCGAGAAATTTTTCATCCAGATCTTGGAGTTTTGCTTGGATGGCTGCAAGTGCTTCTTCCATGGTTTTTGCTCCTGCATGGGTGACAACCATAACCAGGAGTTTTTTTTATTTTTTTTTATTTTTACCGGGTAGGAAAACAAAAACAGAAACTGCTTCAGTAAGGGAAAATCTGGACTTGGGAAAAAATTTGAAGGGTAATTGGGGTTTGACTAGGTGTTGGACACTGTCGACTAGACAGGGAAGCAAAAATGAGGATTTCAGAAGCGGGGTGAAAGAATGGGAAAATTTGGCAAAGGGGGACAAAGAAGCAGAATTCAGAAAGGAACTCTGTGGTAAAATTTGAAGGTGATTGGGTGAAATCTGAGGAAGTTATGGCAAACCCTAAAAATAGACAAATGTGGGCTTTCGGGCTTTGGGAAGGGGAATTGGGGATAGGGTCCTCAGGAATGAAATATGCAGAATGGGATGATAGGGGTTCCCCGGAAATTTCAAGGGAAATAGAGTGAAAACAAGGGAGATATGGACAAAAAACTGAATTTTATACGAATTTTTTTATTTTTTATTTTTTATTTTATTTTTATTTTTTTTATTTTTATTTTTATTTTTATTTATTTTTATTTTTTTATTTTTTATTTTTATTTTTTATTTTTTATTTCTTTTTTAGACTGGAGCGGCTACGGCTCGGAAGGGATCTGGAACATCGCCGAATGGATTGAAAACGGCTGGATCTAGAACGGCTTGTAAAATGGATCTGAAACGGTGCAGTAGTGATCGACAATAGTTCAACTGAAAATAGATATGGACCCCAGGTATGTGTGGCTTCCTAACAGTTCAGGGGTTTCACTCGGCCACCAATGTTGTCTGACGGCTTGCGTATTGGGGAAGTACCCCTCACTCCACGACTCAGGCAAAACTAATAACCGCTTTGCCACAAACAACAGCTCTTGGTTTACCTCACGGGTCGGCACTAGTCAATCAGGTAGGGGTCGTTGCCCTTTTCGCTGGTAGGTCCTCTCAATGGGCCAGCTACTTCAGGGTTCCTGTGGTACTCCTCACAATGAGTTTTAGGGCTTATGCCCAAGTACTTCCCATAGTTAAGCGGATAGGGATTATTCCCAAATCCGAACCTGTAACAGATGCGAAAAAAAAAAAAAAATTGGCAGAAATTTCACCCAGCGAGCCCAAGAAAGTGCTCTGATACCAGATGTGATGCACCTGCAACAATTAATTAATATGAATATGCGAAATAGCAGAAATGACAGAACTCAGAATCAATTTTATATTGATCACAGGCCACTTCGAGGGGGCAAGCTCCTATGAGCAAGCTCAATACAAATAACTTCACGGTGCCTTCATAGGTCTCAACACACACTTATATACTAAGTCTAGGCGCCAATACTATGGGTCAAAACCATGGGCCACTACAAACTATGGATCAACAATACTACGGGCGACTTACAAAGCATATGTGCCAACAACAATAACACAAACTATTGATCAACAAATACTACGGGACGACTTACAAAGCATATGCGTCCAACAACAACATACTAACAAAGTAAAGACATGGGTTCCTAACACACTCTCATGGACTGATTTCCTCAACCACTTCCTTACAAAGAATTAAATGATAGCTAGGATGGTCAAAGGGGGTTCCCAAGGTGACACATGGTAGCCTAGGGTTCAATCACACAACCCCCTCAACTCTCCCTAGAGGATACATAGTCCCCCTCATTTAGTTGCATCCATAGCTAGCCCCTTGGTATTTTTTATTTGCATTATAATTATTTACATCATTTTTACAATTTCCATGGCTTAATGGCACATGGCTAGCAAAATCTAAAATACCATCCCTTCAAGGCTGAGAATTCACTAGCAGGGCCTTGGCCTGGAGCTCCACGCTAGGAATCTTACATCACATATATATAATGTTTACATTAAAAGACAATATATATTAAGGGTCAAAATGGGGGTATTACATACCGTCCTCGGTGTTCCAATACTTAGGAATACATACACATTGTTTACACACCAAATTAAAAAAATGTAGCAGGTCTGTCCTGCATTTCATCTTTTACTCTGGGTTTTCAGGACCAAGTCCTTTGGCTTCTACAAGTTGCTCCTGCTGGCTTTGGCCTTCCAGCTCCACATGTGGGCATTGCTCCACAACATTCCCTTTCGTTTCTTTACCTTCAGCTGCTCCACAAGTCTGGAAACTTTGTGGCTACAATTCTTCTTATTGTCCTTTCCACTGCTGATAGATTTTGGTCTGCTACCATGGCCAATGTGCACAATTTCCCACACTTTGCTTGCTAGCAACACTTGCCTTGTAACAAATGCAACCAATTGGCTCAATTTTCACATGTGAAATTCATCATTGCGAATATTTTTAGGCCAAGCATAACATAAGCATTAAGATCAGTCAATTACTTGGCCAATTGACATGGAAATTTCATGCTTTATCCATGAGACTTCCACACATTTCATGATTGTCCAACATACACATGAACTCATTCATGTTCATCCTTTCACAGGAAATTAACTAATTCAACATTCACACTTCATTCGAAACAAAATAACCACCATGAAATTTCATCCATAACATGCATTCAACAATTTTCTATTTCTAAAAGGCATCAATCAAAAAGGGAAGAGGTGAGTAAGAGTTTACCCCTCTTAATCTTCTTCCAATCCGGAGCCCCACCATAATTGTGGTTTCATGCTCCTTGGTCTATTTCACTTCAAATGTGAATGTTTGACTCGCATTTTCCTTGTTTTGGCGATGACACTTGGTGTCTAAGGTCTGTCCAAAGATTTTCAACCATGGAATCCCTCCCCATGGTTGCCTACAAAACCTTTGGCTTCCATGACCCACACAAGTCCACTAGCACCACTTTCCATTGCTACTCATACTGAGATTTCTATGATAGTCACATGTCCACATGCACCCTTAGGATGCCCTCAAGGTTCTTGGATTCAGAAACACCTACACTTAAACGTTGAGTCAATTCACATGTCAAGTTCATTTTCATAGGATTTATCTCTAAACAAGAGTTTAAAAATCATGGCCCAATCATATGCACACGTATATTCATATTAAATAAGAAAGAAGATACATGATAAACCAAATACTTATATGTATTGTACATATTCACTTTATTCCACAGGTTTTTCTTTGCTTTGCAAGCCTTAGGTCACTTGTGGATACAATAACGAATATTTGGCAAGCACATAGGATGCTCCACAACATTCAAATAACCAATGCCAAGCCAGTACGCTAACTGGGTTTATCAAGAATTTAACGAATGTTTGGCCAGCACGCAGGGTGCTCCACAATCTTCAATGCTACACTAGTGAACCAAATGGATTTACCAAGCATTCAACGAATGTTTGGCCAACACGTAGGCTGCTCCACAACATTTTAATAACCAGTATGCTAAGCCAGTTCTCCGACTGGGTTTATCAAGCATACAACAACCATACACACACATAGGGATGGTACCCCTTCTTCACTTTGCTTCTTAGTATGCAACACCAAATGACATGATATAAAATTGTAACATATTTCATAAAATTCACTCTCTAATATTGAAGCACTAGGAATGCGTCCATTCCCTTAGGGTGTAGTCAATGTTGACAACCATAACAAAACACAACACCTGAAAGGTGTGCACCCCTTTCCGATGTGAGCCATGTAGGCCCTAATCACACTCAAGCAGTCTGAAATTAAAAAAAACATGCTCTTTATATTAATTCTAATAATTAGACATGCATATTCTCAGCAAGGGTTACAAAATACTTATCAGTTTTCATATGTATTTTCTCTTCCTTTCATGAAGAATGGGGGATCCCTTCTCCAAGTTAACAGTACCTTGGGATTGTTACCCCAATTACTTTCTCATTTCATAAACAACATATGCCCCTTTGGCATGACTTCACCATCTCACTGAGTTGTTTACCAACAAGCAGTTCAGATGAGACATTATCAAAATTTACAATGGCATTTCACCCGAAACCCATTTCCAAAGCATGATATCCTTCCCATGGAGTTTGACTTCTGCAGGCCATAGTACATGGTCTTTCTGCATTATGTCCTCCTGACACAATTCACAAACAATCAACCAATAAATGACATTAATAATCATATTCAAATCTAAGTTTACAATTCTGTCTACTAAAGAATTTAGATTTGTTTAACCATGAGGCCATCCTCGTATTGTTTGGCTCTTGTAAGTGGTATCACTCTGTCCATTATGGTTTTACACTTGCTTCCATAACCTGGACATCCACCTACAACATGTTCTATTGACACAATTCTAGATTAGCCAAACAATCGTTAGCAATTATTAACAAAATTTCAAATCTGAAACTTACAAATTCATTCTCTATATAAATTAGATTTCACAAACTTGAGATCTTTCTCATAAATTTAAGTCGAAAATTTCAAATCTATTTCATACAAAAACAGATTTCACATCCATGATATCCTTATCACAATGTTTGGCTTTTGCGCACGGTAGATTCCATCCTTTTTTAGCGACTTTCACACATCGCTATGTCCAAGACAATTCTACCTGCAATCTGAATTCTTCAATTAGCCAAACAAGTTGTGAATACCCACAGATATAATATTTTCATTGCAACATTTATAGTAGCCAGTGAAGTGATCTTAGAATTATAACACACTATAATTCAAACACTATCAACTGTTAATATTTCAAATACAATGAAATATGATCATTTTATATGCATCATTATTACAATAAAATGCAATATACAATCACATTATCTATATGAAGTCAAATAAAACTTTCGATATTCATGATTACAAAATCATATCATTTCATGCAACTCTGTCCTTCCCACAGAGCATCCCGATAGTCCATCAAACATGACTACCTTCTTCCTGCAATTCTTTTCCTGCATCCCTGGCAACTCATGAAATGATCTCATAATTTCCAATAATTCATCATTTGATCTATTATCTAATTGTAGTGAAACATATATATCACAACCATGCATTCACACAATGCATTTCAACATGTGCACCCACACATTTGCATGCACAGTGGTGGTCTCAACAGAAGCCTTAAAATCCTTGAATTTTCCAAGCACTTCTGACTTGTTTTTGAGAAAGAATACCCATGTAAAGCGGGAAAAATCGTCAATAAATGTCAAAACATACCTTGAACCATTTAATGACATATGGGGCAGCGGACCACTGATATCAGAATGGATCAATCCCAAAATAGTAGAGGCTCTGCTAGCCTTGCCGCGGTCGAATCTGTGCTCGGGGTGCTTCCCAATAATGCAACCAGTGCATATTCCCTTCGAGGAACGGAGTTGTGGAAGCCCATCTACCATGGATTTATTTGATAGCAGCAGCAAATACTTATAATTTAGATGTCCAAATATTTCATGCCAAAGCCTACTAACCTCATTACCATGTGTGCGAAGAGCAGTGGGCTTTGCAAGCGGAATAAAGTGCGAAAACTCATAGCATTTTGCAGTGTGGTTTGCCTTTCCAACCGCAACTAGTCTTCCACTTTTGATATCAGAAATTTCAACTGTATTAGGGCTGAATGTGACTTGCTTTGGTTCACCAGTATGTGTCATTTGATACACAGAAAGGAGATTCGAAGCTAAGGAAGGCACATAGAGAACATTCTGAAAGCATCCATGTTCTACATGAATCGTACTTGAAGAAATTTTTGAGTCATCTCCCAAATGGATGGGGATGGAGCTGTTTGGATCGAATGAGGAAAAAGAATCAATATTTGCAGCCATATGATTTGATGCACCCGAATCTATCAAGAGAGTAGTGGGCTTCGAAACCGTTGCCATGAGTGCTTGTCCTCTTTCATGATCGTCATTCCGACCCTTCTTCCTTGCACCGTCAGGAAGGGTTATGTTGTTCTTTTCCAAAAGGAGGGCCATTTGATCTATAGTCTTCTTCATACATGAACTTTCGGGATGAAAGCCATGGTTACAATAAGTACATTTAGATTTTTGGTTACCTTCTTTGCCCTTTTGCTTGGATTTCGAACCGGATGGTGCATCCGTTTGCTTGCCTTTGTCTTTTTGCTTGTGAGGCTCGAATTTGGGCTTCTTCTTCTTTAGCTTTCCTTTACCATTCGAGATCTTGGGTCCTTGAACAAATAGGGCTGAATCTTTGGAGCTTATGGACCCCATTTGAATCAACTTGTCATGCTCTTTTGTAACGGACTCAATGAAGGCATTCAAGGTAGGCATCTTCCAATTCGGGGTAGTTAGCCGACCGGAATTGAAAGTAGAGACAAATACCGAATAATCTTTCCCAAGCTTGCTTAGAATGGAGAGGATCAACTGTTTATCCTCTTTGATAACACCACTGTTCTTCAATTGCAAGTTCAAGTTCTTGAATTTTGTGAAGAATTCATAGATGGTCTCGAAATTCTCAGGATTAAGGCCAATCAATTCATTCTCTAATTTAAAAGCCCTAAGCTCATCCTGCTTGCCGAATAGTGTTTCAAGTTGCTCCCATATGGCTTTTGGAGTCTTCAATCCGCTGAGATGGAAGTGAAGATCTTTGGAGATGGAGAGACAAATAAGACCATAAGCTTCATCAAGCTTGTTGTAGTGTTTGGTTCGATCTGATACATTGTTTGGCTCCAATTCAAGACCAATAGTGACTCGGTAGTAACCTTTTGAACGTAATATGATCTCCATATCATCTTTCCAATCAAAATAATTGAATGGGGTGAGGATAGGCTTTGAAGAAGAGTATTCCATTGCTAGGAGCGAGTCAACTGATGAAGAGGAAGCTTGCATGCAGACTATAGCGAATGCAATTGATGTAGGAAACCTTGCATGCAGAAGATAGCGAGTGCACTTGAAGGAGACAATAAACCTGCAAATCACATAAAAACAACCACAATAAGGTCGAACAATCCACCCTTTGAGAGTTGCATCACACCTGGGATTGGATTTCAAGCAATGTTGAATGGGTCCAATGTATCAGATCCAGGAATTATGTGGTAAATCAAGCTTCTGGAGTGGTATTGGAATAATTTTCAAGCTTTGCATGCACAGGAGCGAATGCCCTTGAGATATCTCATGCCAAACTTTTTGCAATTTTTAGCAATTCAGTCAAATCTTCTTGTATAAACACCTGTAGAAAAGAGATCTTGTCCCTGCAATGGCTCTGATACCATGTAAAATTAGTCACAGCAGATCTAATGAACAAGTAAATCAATCACAACAGATGAACATAGAAAATATGGTGCAAAACTGTGCAAAACATGCAACAGTGCTCTCTATCCCAGAAAGGGTGAATGAATTACAATACAAACTGTCACAATGACAGAGCAATTCGAATTTCCTAAGGAGGTCATTCGAATTACAAAATGGAGTAGCTTGACTCTATCTAGGAGTCCTCATCAATCATCGGTGGTGCTCATCAATCACAACAACCAGTCATCCAGGTGTCAATCTGAGTCTAACTGAGTGTAATAAGTGTAACTGAAGTGTGTAGCACTGATATAGGATCTGGAGGCTCAGTGGGGGCGCATGGGAGGCTAACTGAAGTCAGAACAAGTCACCTAATCAAACTGGAGGTCCAATGGAAGTGATACAGTCAGTCGGGAGTGAAACTAGCCTCAAATCAGGGAGAATCGGAGCTAACTGAATGTAACTGAAGTGAAACTGCAGTGGTAGGTGAACAAGTGCGCCCTTCTCTGGCAGTAGGTGAGAAGTGGGTGCCTTTCAGCTTAGGAGGGATAAAACTCTGTGGTAGGTGGCTCCCGGGTGCTAGAATGAAGTGGATAAGGTGTTGGAGGCATCAAACTGGTGACTGGGATGCATGCCTGTGCATGCAGGTGCATGCAAACCCTAGATTCTGCATGCAAACCCTAATTTGCATGCAAGATCCTGAAAAAGATGATGTGGATATCCGAACAGTAAGGGAAAGGAACCTCATACCATGTGACTGTTTAAAATTTAGACTGCATTCATATGAAAATGTATCATGCCATGTGTGTATGTCGGTTATGAGTTAATAACCAAAGCAAGTGAGGACTTATGGTCTTGTTGTGGTAGTGCAATCCATATGAGATAGTCATGGTTAAGGGCATAAGGTGGTTGGAGTGGTGATTCTATAATGCTACACAAGTAACCCATGAAATCCCTATTAGTCTTAATTTGGGATGAAATCTCGTTTCCAACAACCAAGGAGGGATGAAACTCATAATGTGTTGTTCGAGTGGAGAAGGAAGACACCAAATAGATAACCAAGTGATTGGGGAGATGGCTGGGTATGGTGCTGAAGCATTGGCTAGGATGTCCAACTTACCATGGTAAGAAACTTGTGTAGGCACAAAAATATTTTAGATCAATGCTGTAGTGCATTGGGTGCATTAGGTAAATGTACATTGAAATATTATGTAAATGGAGAAATATCAAAGCTCTTAGATTTGATAATGGTGGGGAATATATCAAGTCCGAGTTGCTGCAACTTTGTGCCCAAAGCGGAATCAATATCCAACATACAGTTCCCTACACACCCCAGCAGAACGGTGTAGCGGAAAGGAAAAACCGGTCACTGAAAGAGATGGCTACATGCATGATTGAATCGAAAGTTTTGGCTGCAAATCTTTGGGTTGAAGCAATCAATGTTGCTGCATATATACAGAACCGTGTTCCACATTCATCCGTGAAAGGTATGACTCCTTTCGAAGCATTCTTTGGTCACAAACCGGATGTGTCAAATTTGAGAGTTTTTGGCTCTACTGCATGGGCTAGAATTCCTTCTGAGAAGAGACGAGATTTGGATCCACAAAGTATCGAGTGCATATTGATAGGATATGGGGAAGAATCAAAAGCATATAAACTCATGGATATCAGATCTAAAAAGATATTCATAGAGCGCAGTGTGCATTTTGAAGAACCGCTTCAAGAATTGCAACTAGTCGAGGAGAAAACTGTCGATTCACCGCCTTCACCAGAAGAAGATCCGAGCAGCGATAATGAAGGTATGAGTTCTGATATTTCTGATATTGTAGCAGTATATGATGATCATGACATATCAGGTTCGGAATCCGACCATTATGATCCTCCTCAGTTACCAAAGTGGGCCCAAAACACTCTACAATCTGCTGGTTCTAGTCTTGGAAATCCTGCTGATCCGAGACGAACAAGAGGAGACTTTCAAAGAGCAGGTATGGCTCTTTCTATTGCTGATCCATTTCTTCCTGAGATTTGTTATTTGATGGCTGGTTCAGATCCTACATCATACTATTCATCCCATCGAGATCCAAGATGGAAAAGTGCCATGGATGAAGAGTACAGTTCTCTTCAAAAGAACAATACATGGGAGCTAGTTTCTCTTCCACCTGGAAGAAAATTAGTGAAGTGTAAATGGGTCTACCGTACTAAAGTTGCTGCTGATGGCACGATCAGCAAATATAAAGCAAGTTTGGTGGCAAAAGGTTTTTCCCAAGTCCAAGGAGTGGACTACACAGAGACCTTTGCACCGGTTGCAAAGATGGATTCCATCCGCCTCGTTTTAGCTATTGCCGCATCCAAGCACTGGGAAGTGCACCATATGGATGTGAAGAGTGCATTTTTACATGGAGACCTTGCTGAAGAGGTCTATATGCAGCAGCCAGAGGGTTATACATCAGATCCATCATTGGTTTGTAGATTGAAGAAATCTTTGTACGGGTTAAAACAGGCCCCAAGAGCTTGGTACGCAAAGATGGACTCCTTCCTTCTTTCTCAGAATTTCCAAAGATGCAAATCTGATCCGAATGTGTATCTTCAGCGAGTTAAAGGTAATTTGTTGGTTATTGTACTTTATGTTGATTATCTGCTTATTACTGGTAGCACACTTACTTCAATAAACAAGCTAAAATCTGCCTTAAATCTAGCTTTTGACATGAGCGATTTGGGCTTGCTGAGTCATTTTTTGGGCTTGGAGATAGCTCAAAATTTTGATGGGATCACTATATCTCAGCAAAAATATGCTTCCGACCTGTTATTGAAGTTTAATATGGCTGAATGTAAGGCATCCCCATTCCCATTCCTCTCAGGAATCAGTCTTGAGGAGGGAGATTCCACACCGCTTGCAGATTGCAGTATGTATCGACAGTTGATTGGTTCACTACTTTATTTGACACATTCACGGCCTGATATCTCATATGCCATGAGTGCCGTGTCAAGATATATGCAGCAGCCACATGAGCTTCATTGGCGAGCAGCCAAGCGGATCTTGCAGTATGTGCAAGGTACGAAACAGTTTGGCATACATTATGCTGCAGATTCTGAGCTAGATTTCATTGGTTTTACTGATTCAGATTGGGCAGGTGATAGCATTGATCGGAAGTCCACTTCCGGTTATGTTTTCATGATTGGTCATGGTGCTATTTGCTGGTCCAGCAAAAAGCAAGCAGCCATTGCACTTTCTTCAGCAGAGGCAGAGTATCGAGGGGCAGTCAATGCCTGCATTCAGGCAGTTTGGTTGCAGGGTATTCTTTCCGAGTTTGGTTTTGGTGGCACTACTTCGACTGTCCTATTTTGTGACAATCAAAGTGCTATCAAGATCTCCACAGATCCAGTTCAGCGGCAGAGGACCAAACACATTGAGATTCATATGCATTACATTCGACAGTTGGTGCATGACCGCACCATCATTCTGCAATATTGCCCTACCGATGAGCAAATTGCAGACATCTTCACCAAGAGCTTCACTGAGAAGAAGTTCTCTTACCTCTGTTCACTGTTGGGGGTGAGTTCCATCATGGTGGAGACAGATTGATTCATTATTATGCTTTAGCTTGAGGGGGGGCTTTCTTCCCACTGGGTTTTCCCTCTTTCCTCACTTAGTTTATTTTCAGCATTTTTTGGATTATTGTATTGGGGGTGACCTTTGGTCTTAGTTACCAGGGCCCCACATTATTTTTGTTGGCACATCATAGTCTAGCTTGAGGGGGGGTGTTCGGATATCCACATCATCTTTTTCAGGATCTTGCATGCAAATTAGGGTTTGCATGCAGAATCTAGGGTTTGCATGCACCTGCATGCACAGGCATGCATCCCAGTCACCAGTTTGATGCCTCCAACACCTTATCCACTTCATTCTAGCACCCGGGAGCCACCTACCACAGAGTTTTAGCCCTCGTAAGATGAAAGGTGCCCACTTCTCACCTACTGCCAGAGAAGGGCGCACTTGTTCACCTACCACTGCAGTTTCACTTCAGTTACATTCAGTTAGCTCCGATTCTCCCTGATTTGAGGCTAGTTTCACTCCCGACTGACTGTATCACTTCCGTTGGACCTCCAGTTTGATTAGGTGACTTGCTCTGACTTCAGTTAGCCTCCCATGCGCCCCCACTGAGCCTCCAGATCCTATATCAGTGCTACACACTTCAGTTACACTTATTACACTCAGTTAGACTCAGATTGACACCTGGATGACTGGTTGTTGTGATTGATGAGCACCACCGATGATTGATGAGGACTCCTAGATAGAGTCAAGCTACTCCATTCTGTAATTCGAATGACCTCCTTAGGAAATTCGAATTGCTCTGTCATTGTGACAGTTTGTATTGTAATTCATTCACCCTTTCTGGGATAGAGAGCACTGCTGCATGTTTTGCACAGTTTTGCACCATATTTTCTATGTTCATCTGTTGTGATTGATTTACTTGTTCATTAGATCTGCTGTGACTAATTTTACACTTACTACACCATACCTCACATGGCGGGATGTTTTACCTCCGTCAGGGATGTCATTATTACATTTGTTAATGTAAAGGTCATGAGGTTAACCCTCCATTGTAGTCAGGTTGTTAGCACCCAAGTAAATGTAATATAAGTGGTAATTGAGTCTCTCTAGAGAAGTTTACCCATTCATGGTTACTAGGGCCAACCTAAATGAGTTAAAAGTTAGGTCAAAAGTAATGTATAAATAGAAGGATAGACTCCATTTATTCATTCACTCACTTGTGCAATTCACATTAGTGGAGAGAGAGAGAGATATCTGCGAAGGAGAAGGAGGAGTGGCTTGATTCCAGAGTTTGGTCTTTTTGTCTCTCTTATTTGTGAGACATATTTTTGGGGAATTGTACTTGATCATCTATATTGAGGAAGTTCTTGCTAGGTTTTCTTCCCCTTGAGGGTTAAAATTTCCTAGGGTAAATTGTTTCGTGCTTTGTGATTGTGTATCTTTCAGAGATCCCGATTATGCTGCTATTGTGAATAATGTATTGAATGATAATGAATTTTCAATCTAGTCTATGGTAGCATATAATGTTAACATGGTATTAGAGCTATCCTGAAAAGAGAAACTTTCACAATGTAAAACTCTCTCTCTCTCCGGAAGTGAAAAATTAGGGCTTTTCATAGAAGTGGAATTTTTGAGTGCTATTGGCATAGGGAAGTGTGCCTCTCCAAGAGCGAAATTTTTGTACCAAGATCGAAATTTTTGAGTGGGTAAAACTCCCAGAAAGTCGAACCCTATTTTGACTTTGGACTAGAAAAACCAGAAAACCATAAAAAGCCAAAAAACTGCAGATCCAAAATTCGCAAGTCAATTTTGAAGGGTGAAATTTTGGAATTTTCAAAATCTAAGTACACCAGCATACTCGCCTTAGTCAAGCACATCTTTTGGTGAGTTCAGTTTTTCATTTTGAGAAATTTTGATTTTTGATTATTTTCTGCTCCCCGAGTTGCAATGGCACCAAGCACCAAGCTTGATGGAAAGTTGGAAGGCATAGAAAACTTCCGTGCTTGGAAGTATAGGATTGGTCTCATTCTAGAAGAGAATGACCTTACCAAGTTTGTTAAAGAAGTTGTACCTAAACTTGAAGAAGCTGAAGCTAAGGAGAAGCATAAGAAGGATATGATGAGGGCTATGAGGATCATAGCAGACTCCATTAAAGATCACTTGATTACTCAAGTGTCCTCTAAGAATACTCCAAAAGAGATTTTTGATGCCCTAACTAGAATGTATGAAGAGAAAAACATAAATCAAAAGATGAATTTGAGAGCTCAACTCAAGAACACAAAGATGAGCCAAGGAGAATCCATTCAAGAATACTTTACAAGGGTTTCCCAATTCAAGGAACAACTAGAAGCTATTGGAGACACCCTTGGAGAAGATGGGTTGGTAATGACTGCTCTCAATGGCCTTACTAGACCTTGGGACTCCTTTATCCAGACCATGTGTGCAAGAAAGGAAAGTCTACTATTCAAATTTGTATGGGAAGAATGTTTCTAGGAGGATGCTAGAGTAGCAAATTGAGAAGCACTACTCAGGGACGATGATAAATCTCTAGCTACCCATACAAAGAGAGGAAAAGGAAAACCTCATTTTGAGAAGGAAAATCATAAGGAGCTCCATCCTCCAAAGAAGTTTAAAAATCATAAAAGGGAAACTACAAGCAAATATACTACTCTTATTTTCTATGTTTCCGTTGTGATAAGATGAGACATATTGCGAAAGATTGTCCAGAAAGAGAAGACAGAAAAGAAGATTACAAGAAGAAGAGAAATAAAAGACATCATGCTCATTTTGCCGAAGATGAAGAAGAGGAAGATGAAGAAGAATAACCTCCCAGGAAGTTACTAAAGGAATCCATCGAACAATATGTCTTGTAATAGTGGGCCTTCAAAGCACTCTCTCCAATATTGAAGAAAAGGACTCCCCTTAGAAATCTTCACTAGGATAATAGGAGAAGTAACATACAATATTGGTTCAGGAACTTTGATGATGAAGTCGAGCTCACCATCAGACATTTCAATAATCCCTGTAAGGAGACTAGGATCAAAAGAGATCCTACCAAACAAACAAAGATAAGTATTTGAATTGTCATTTCTATCAAATCATTTAAATGATAGTGCCCAGTTGTGTACACATTTATTTAGGATGTGTGTTATGTATGTTTGCATTGATATGCATGTGATGGGTAAGTAGCTTATGGTGCTATACAACATTCCATTTCTATTTATCTAGAGTGAAACCTCTTTGCTAACATATTGGGAGTAGTGCACTCTCTTAATAATGTCCTGGTAGAGATGGAAGGCATCTAGAAAGTTACCATATGAATGTGGGCTATGAATAAATGTTGTGTTATTGATAGCATTATTACAATGTGACTTATGGTTTATGCATATGTTTTTGGAAACTATGAAATGTTTCTAACCATGCTATTGAATTTGACTTGTAGGAAGTATTGTACAAACGATCACCTACAAATGAAGAACGATGAGACTTGTTCCATAAAACAAGTGACAATGTTTCAAATATAAACAAGACTTGTGAAATCAAGTAGAGGAAGTCAACTATGATGAGATAACCAGACTCATGGTGTGATCGAAGTATATGAAGAAGATGTACCTCCTAGAGTTGCAGAGGTTGCACCCTCTCACGAAGATGAGACTCCACAAGATCATGATATGTTGGAGCCCCAAGAACCTCCATCCATGACTATATTTATCGCAAGAGAAAACAATCCTAGGCTCGTGAAATTATTCAAGATGCAGAGAAGCATGGAGCTCCAAAAGGATCTACAAGAGAAAGTAAGAGGCCAAATCCATTTTCCAGATATGCGGCTTTGATGTGTGATCTTGTAGATAAAGAACCTATCCGATTCGAAGAGGCCATTCAAAAGAAAGAATGGGTAGAAGCTATGGAAGTTACACCAGATGGATGTGGAAACAACTTTCCTGAATGGTGTTATTGAGGAGGAAATGTACATAGAACAACCACAAGGTTTTGAGGTTGAAAACAAAGAGACGCATGTCTACAAATTGAAGAAGGATCTGTATGAGTTAAAGCAAGCTCCAAGAGCTTGGTATGGAAGGATTGATAGTTTTCTAACGAACTTGGGATTTACTAAGAGTAAAGATGATCCTAACCTTTACTTCAAGGTTATGGATGATGAACCAATCATATTATTGCTATATGTGGATGACTTGTTCCTGTCAGGTAATGGGAAGAGAATCTCAGAGTTTAAAGAGAAGCTTGCTACAGAATTCGAGATGAAAGACCTTGGCTTAATGCATTATTTTCTAGGTCTCAAGGTACGGCAGATCCCAGAGGGAATCTTCCTTAAACCAAGGGAAGTATGAAGTGGAAATCTTGAAAAGATTTGATATGTTGGAGTGCAAATCCATGGTCACAGCCATGGATACCAAATTAAAGTTATTATCTAATACTTCCTCATAATTAGTGGATGTGACTCTATACAGGCAGATTATTGGGTCGCTAATGTATCTGATGAATACGAGGCCAGATATATGCTTTGCTATAAACACCTTGAGTCAGTATCTGGTTGTGTCCATACAGGTGCATATTGTATCTGCAAATCATGTGATGAGGTACCTAAAAGGTACAATAGACTAGGTCTAAATTATACTCAAGACCATGAGTTCAAACTGCATGGTTATACAGATTTTGATTGGGATGGAAATGTCTCAGATAGGAAGAGCACTTTAGGTGGATGTTACAATCAGGGGTCAGCCATGATCTCATGGCTAAGCAGGAAGCAGTCCAGTGTGGCTCTCAGCACTGCAGAGGCAGAGTATATTGTAGCTTGTTCTGTGATTTGTGAATCCATATGGATTCATAAGTTATTATTAGATATGTTTGATCTGGAGTTGGATACCATAGTGATTCTATGTGATAACCAGAATTGTAAAAAAATGATAGAGAACCTTGTGTTCCATGAGAGGTCAAAAAACATATAAATACGGTATTTCTACATCCGTGATATGGTATAGAGGGGAGATATAAAGCTCTAGTACGTGAGCACGGATGAGCAGGTTGCAGATGTGTTGACTAAGCCTCTATCTCAAGTGAAGTTTGAGCACTTCTATGACAAGCTTGGTATATGTTAGTTTTTTCAGAATTTACTTCAATATGATCTAGGATCTTAACTGAGAGAACAACATGTACAACATATCAACAGCATATCAATCATGGACACAATAATGCAAGCACACAAGAGACACAAAGTTTACTTGGGGAAAATCATAAAGGTGAAAAACCCCAATAACTTCCTCAGAGATAGATAGAGCAATGATACAACCCAAGCATAAGAGATAGACATCTCCTAGCAGCAACTTCTCCTCCTCCATAAGTGCGCCTGTTATAACTTGAAATGACACCTCTCCGTCTGTGACGACACTTGCTTCCCTTGGTCGCATGACGACATTTCTTGAGATCAAGTTTCAGTCACACAACAGGACACTTGTGGATGGAGGAGTCATTTGGGACACTAAAAATGGTTGAAATTACCTCATTCTTGACCCATTTGATGTTTATGACCCTTAGGAACATTTTTCCAGACCAAACCATCTCCTGAAAATGAGCAGAAAAGCCTGTTTTTGGCCATTTTTTCACATGAGCACTACTCTACCTTAACAAACTAGCGTGTGTACCCTACTCTAGTGTACAATAGTAGTGCTCAACCCTCTTGAGCGCTACTCCACTGTGAAATAGTACCGTACACCCCTGTTTTGTGCAAAATCTCAAAATTTGAGTAAGTTAAGTTGGTTGGGAAACCTCCTGAGCAGTTATAACTTCTTTTCCTCTTTCTCACTGACTATATAAGGAGGGTAGAAGGGCCATGTGATGGGACCAAGTCTACAATATTGTTATGCTGGAGGAATGGAGACCCTCATCCCCCTCTCTTGTGCTTAGTTTTTGGTAAACCCTAGCACAATTGATTAGAGGCTGGAATCCTTGGATAACGGAAGCAGGAGACCTTGAATCTAGGTTTCGTGAAGTGCCAAGCTTGAAAGACGGTATAAATTTTATGTACTTGCTTTCATTCATTAATAAAGATCAGATGTTCTTCTCTTTCCAAATATGACCTATACAAATGTGTCTTAGATTTGATTACAGTTTGTTTGTAGTTTGATGTCTTCTTTGGTTATGAATATCAGTATTATATATGTAGTCAAATGTATTTGAGAAAGGTATCAAGTTGTTTTGCAGGTCTGGGCATTGCTACATTGGATAAGCATTGAAGAGCGAGGGAGGCCAATCTAGGATCAACCTTCTGAATAAGGTGCATACATCTCTAAACCCTAATCTCTTCACTTATTTGTTGTACTTTCAGAATGCTTGTAAGTTTATCTTTATCATCGTAAGTTGGTAGTTTCTCCCCTGAACTATAGGTGCATTTTCCCCACAACAGCGCTACTCTCCTAAGAGTGTGAGAGAGAATAGAATGATGAAATAGAGTGCCTCCCGCAGTCTATTTATACTTGACTTGACTTTCCTAATAACCTTTACTAGGTCGGCCTCAAGTTAACCACATAACACAATGCTTACTGGGCCGACACCCAATAGGGTGGTCTAATAACCCTTTGACCCACATGGCCAACCCCCAATAGGGTGGTCTAATAACCCTTCGACCCACAGGACTTATACAGGGCTAACCCCAACAAGGTGGTCTAATAACCCATCAAGTATAAGTTACGACACTTACAATATAAATGATGACACTTCCGTATAGAGGAATAATAACATCTCTATAGGAATACAAACACTTCCGTATAGAGGAATAATACCATCTCTATAGGAGTACAAAATACATATATGAAATACATTCCAAAGTTACATATACATCAACACTCCCTCTTAACTAGGAAGGTATTTCTCGACACAGGTCTTCTAGCACAAGTCTTCTTCTCTGGATCATCGTCACTAGATAATCGTCATCGAGTCATCGTCATCATCACTGCTGTTTCTATCTCAATCAATCTCTGAATCTACTCGTCATAGGAAGTTCTATAGATCCAGTCCTTTTTCATACTGGATGTAGGCCCACTACTTGTAGGTCTTCATCATCTGTGCGAACGGTCTAATAGAGGTGGTCTCTCAGGACTGATTTTATGTGTTGATGCAATACCTGACAAGAGCATCCAAGGAACATTTATGTTCCTAAGCACGACCGACAAGATCTCCCAGGACTGATTACATGCATCCCCTTCACAATACCTTTAAAGAGCATCCCAGGAACATTTATGTGCCGCAGCATGACTGGCAAGATCTCTAAAGAGCATCCCAGGACTTATTACGAGCACACATCTCAACCTCTCAGATCTCCAGGACTGATTACATGTGAATAGACAATACCTTTAAAGAGCATCCCAGGAACATTTATGTGCCGCAGCATGACCGGCAAGATCTCTAAAGAGCATCCCAGGACTTATTACGAGCACACAGCTCAACCTATCGGATCTCCAGGATTGATTACATGTCTCCATAGTAATACCTCATCCCAGGACTGATTATGAGCACACAACTCAACCTATCAGATCTTTGAGGACTGATTACATACTACATAGCAATACCTCATCCCAGGACTGATTACAAGCACACAACTCAACCTATCGGATCTCTGAGGACTAATTACATGCTATTTGCACAACCTGCCACATATCATCTCTGACCTCCAAGTATCGACCTGATACTTATGATTTAACTGATCATCATCGCACGAAGCATCATCCTGATGCTCATGATCATACTGATCATCATCACTGTACCGTCCTGATACATATCATCTGGAGCAACATCCTGAAGCTCGTCATCATGATCATCCTGATCATACAATGCATCCACCTGATGCATACATAGTATCTTCCTAATACATATCATCATCCATGATCTACCTGATCATACAATGTATCCACCTGATACATATACAAATACATGATCCACCTGATCATACCTGATATATATCAACATACATGATCTACCTGATCATACAACGTATCCACCTGATACATATACAAATACATGGTCCAAGCATCCAACATGATGCATATACAAATACATATAAATGATCCAACTGATAATATCCAGCATCCAACATGATGCATACATACATATACATATAAATTATCCAACTGATCATATCCAGCATCCAACATGATGCGTACATACATATACATATAAATGATCGAACTGATCATATCTAACATCCAACATGATGCGTACATACATAGCAGTAACTGGAGCATCGTCCTGATGCTCATCATCCAGTGCTTACATCCACAACCATGTGAAGGATCCTCCTTCCAACATGCTTGGAATGGCTCCAGTAGATGTGTCCATCACTTCTTCCTCAAAGTGTCGTCAATCTGAAGAACACCAAGCCTCTCTCTGAAGTACTCGAACTTCACTCTAGCTAGTGGTTTCGTCAGTACATATGCAATCTGCTCATCCGTCGCAACGTATAGGAGCTTCACTGATCCTCTCTGCACCATATCCCGGATATAGTGATATTTGGTCTCGATGTGCTTCGACCTGTCATGGAACACCGGGTTCTCAGACAGCTTCACACAACTCTGGTTGTCACAAAAGATACCAGTAGCTTCCAATGGGAGATCAAATAAATCCGACAGTAGCTTCCGGAGCCATATTGCCTCACAACTAGCCAAACATGCTGCAACATACTCTGCTTCGGCTGTACTCAGTGCTACGTAGGATTGCTTCCTACTAAACCAAGAGATCACACCTGATCCCATACTGAAGCAGCACCCAGAAGTGCTCTTCCTATATACAACACTGCCTACCCAATCTGAATCAACACAACCCTGTAGGTTAAACTTTTGATTCGCATCATACTTGAGCCCATAATCAACTGTACCCTTTAGGTACCTTAGAATATGCCTTATAGCAACCAGGTGAACACCTATGGGATCTGTCAGGAACTGGCTCAATGTGTTTACCGCAAAGTAGATATCTGGTCTCGTGTTCGTCAAGTACATAGAGGACCCAATCATCTGACGATACATAGTGACATCAACCGGTTCAGATGAAGCATCACACAGAAGCTTCAGATTCGATGCCGTAGCCTCGTAGTCCACCATCCCGAACCTCTTCAGGATATCTACTGTATACTTCCCTTGTCCAAGGAAGATCCCATCTACACTCTGCCACACCTCCATAGCAAGAAAGCGGTGCATCATACCCAAGTTCTTCATCTCGAACTCGGCAGCAAGCTTCCGCTGCGTGTCGGGAATCAATCTATTCTCACTTGTTACAAATAGGTCATCTACATACAATAGTAGTATCACTGGATTGCCTTCCTCAACCTTGTAGTAAAGGTTGGAATCCACCTTACTCTTGGTAAAGCCCAAACTGGATAGAAACATGTCTATCCTACCATACCAAGTTCTGCACATACATGACTTCCCGTCATGTGTCTCAAAACCAAATGGCTGCTCTACATACACTTCTTCTTCAACTACACCATTCAAGAAAGCTGTTTTGAAATCCATCTGGTGTATCTTCCACTTCATCACTGCAGCCAGAGCAAGTACTGATCTAATGGTAGTGTATCTGACTAAAAGAGCAAAAGTCTCTATGCTACCACCTGCAGCATGCTTGATCTTGTAGATCCTCTTGGAAGTCACTACAAACTCCCCTTCAGGTCTTGGGACTGCATCCCAAACATCTTCATGATCGACTGGTACTCCTCAATCATGGCATTCTTCCCAGATCCTGGGAACTTCAATATATTCAATATTTTCAATAGATAACTTTGTTGCTGAGCAAATGTTGTAGTCCTTCTTTTGTAGGTGATGGTATACGATCTTTCCTACACAACAAGTTAAATTGCATGATTAGAAAACGTCTCATAGTTTTCGGAACAAATTCTTACACATAAAGAAATATGTCATACAGTCATGCAATTATCTTAGCCAATGCTTCAATACAACATTTATCCATATCCCGTAACTTTCTAGATGCCTTCTAATCTCTACCAGAACATTGTTAAGAGTGTGCACAACTCCCAACATGTCAGCAAAGAGGTTTCATTCTAGATAAGTAGCAATGGAATGTTGTACAGTGCCAAAGGCCACTTACCCATGTATATTAGTAGTATATTGTTCATCAATGCAACTATTCTAATATGCATAATACACAACCTAATTCTAGGAACATCATTATCTACATTATTGAACAGTATTATTTAAACAATAAAATATGTAAGGAATGATAATTCAAATACTTATCTTTGTTTGTTTGTTGGGTTGACTCCCTCTCAGTCTTTGCTTCTTTTCTGCAACAACATTCTGATGTGGATTGTGAGAAGTGGTCAAATCCCTCTGAATATCTGCATTCTTGCAGAAACTATTGAAGTGTGCTCCTTCTCGATCTTTGCTTCCTTGCAGGAACAACTGGAGTGTGCTCCCTCTTGATCTTTGCTTCCTTGCAGGAACAATTGGAGTGTGCTCCCTCTTGATCTTTGCTTCCTGGATTATCTATCATTGAACTTATATCCATCCTTAATCACTATGCATGCTTATTAGTATCATCATTGTGTTATCCTCGAGGTCTCATAATCACACATTCATTAGTATAATATTAATACTCTCAAAACACAATAATCTTAAACATGTGTAGTCATGATCATTTCAAACAAAGATAATAAACATTAGTATTCAAGGTTTCAGGGAAGTCTTCTTTTACTCATGCATATTCTTATTTGATCATAGGACTCTTCTGGTTAGTTAAATCATCAATCAAGATAAGAGACATAATATGCATAAACCCTTGATTACTTACATTTCTAATTTTATGAATAAACATAACCAATCATACCAAGTATACTTATATAAGGGATCCTAACACAAGGTAGGATTCTAACTTGATATAGGAAAAACATACCTGGATTGGTATGTTAGCTAGTTATGTCTAACATACCCACATGATGTCTTCTTGTTCTCTTCAATGACTTGTGCTAGTAACCTGCATATCTCATAGGTTAACCATTATAGAACCAAGTTATACATACCTCGTAAGTAGATCTTCTAAGTGATCCATGACAATGGATGAATCTTTGTCTTCATGTCATCATGATCATATGTTCTTGAACTATAACATGATTTGTCTTTCTTGGTGTACCTTTCATGTTAGCGGACAACATAAACCTCATACAACACCATAATGCATTTGTACAAGCATAATTGTAACACCCTAATCAATGAGTATCTTCTATCATGCATTCATAATTTTATTAAGGTGATACGACAAGTCTGAATTTAATCAATATTGTACTAACTGTAATAACATGAAGACAAACATACCATAAACTTAATCATGAACAAATCTCAAAACATACCTGGATAATTCATACTTGTTGAGATTGCTTGTAATCTTCTTATGTAAGGCCTTAACCTCATCTCCCTCTGAAACATGAACTTCTTCACTTATGCAGGTGACCAATTTATTCTCTTCTAGGATTAACCCAATCCACTTGATTTGCAGGAACTGGATCTGGAGCTGGATTAGGGTTTGTCAGAGAAACCCTAAAAATTCAAACTTCCGAAAGGATATAAATATGTGCCTTGATGAGTTGATCAAGTTGGTATACTCATAATTTGAAAACTGCAAAGTTTCACCCCTCAAATTTTCCTTTGAAACTTCCGGATTCACTCGACATGACCCCGAACTAGGGTTTGATAAATCCCACCCTTCAGCCCAATCAAAAGGTTTGATCCAAAGCTCTAAGCTTCTATTTTTCTAAGGAGATTCCAGCCGTGGTCACAGATTTAAAAAATTCCCATTTTTGCAGAAGCCCTAATTTTGCACTTTTCCGATCAAAGTCCCGAACTAGGGTCTGATCAAGACCGGCCTTCTGCCCAACCAAAAATTCTGATCTTGGTCTCTAAATTAATATTTTGATGAGCATCATTTAGCCGTAGTCTCCGATTACAAAAATTCCAACTTTCTCCGAAACCTTAAATTCCGGAAGCCATGAATGAAGGTGCTAAAAAATAATTCTGTTTTGACAGAAATATGTACCTAATTGTTTCTAGTGTAACTCCTAACTTTTCGATCCACAGGGTCTAAAAATGTTCCTGTGATAGCCTGACCTGTCATCTTTCCAACCCCATAGGTCTGACCTCAAATGGATTCACTGAGAGAGAGTTATTCCAAGTGTCGCAACGTGGCCTGTTTATGGGATAAAACAGGAGAGCAAACTTGTACGGCGTTCCACGTGTCACTGGTTCCGTTTCGGCCTCTAAAAAGTTATCTGAGAAAGTAAAGTCCGTGCAATACCTGTCACATTTTAAGAAATTTTATTTGTAGCTACCTAGCCCAAGTTATGACTTTTTTTCCTAGGTCACCTGTTTATGACTTAGATCTGGAAGAGGCAGATACCCTAGATTGTACAGATCATAAAACACAAAGTACAATGAATTAGAAGTTTTCCTTTGGACACAAGGTACATGGGGATCTTATATTCGACCTGTAATAAAATCAAATCCAAAAAAATTTCCAAAATGGATTTATAGTGAAAGTGCTACGATGACTGGTTTTTGCTATATCAAGCCCTAGCATTGCAAGTGCAACAAGTGTCATACATTCCATACCATGCCTTCTTTCAGGCTAGCTCTGATACCATGTTAGTTTTTCAGAATTTACTTCAATATGATCTAGGATCTTAACTGAGAGAATAATATCTACAACATATCTAGAACATATCACTCATGGACACAATAATGCAAGCACACAAGAGACACAGAGTTTACTTGGGGAAAACCATAAAGGTGAAAAAACCCAATAAATTCCTCAGAGATAGATAGAGAAATGATGCAACCCAAGCATAAGAGATAGACATCTCCTAGCAGAAGCTTCTCCTCCTCCACAAGTGCGCCACTCTCCCAAGAGTGTGAGAGAGAATAGAATGATGAAATAGAGTGCCTCCCGCACTCTATTTATACTTTACTTGACTTGCCTAATAACCTTTACTAGGTTGGCATCAACTTAACCACATAAAACAATGCTGACTGGGCCGACACCCAATAGGGTGGTCTAATAACCCTTTGACCCACATGGCCGACCCCCAATAGGGTGGTCTAATAACCCTTCGACCCACATGACTTATACAGGGCCGACCCCAACAAGGTGGTCTAATAACCCATCAAGTATAAGTTACGACACTTACAATATAAATGACGACACTTCCGTATAGAGGAATAATAACATCTCTATAGGAATACAAACACTTCCGTATAGAGGAATAATACCATCTCTATAGGAGTACAATATACATATATGAAATACATTCTGAAGTTACATATACATCAATAGTATAGTCCGAAAGGACTTCCCTCGAAAGGAGGAGTAGTGCTGATGATACTGTGGTGCAGTGGGTTTGATCATCCCTAGACATAGATAGTCTTAAATGTTGATCTTGAGTTGTGATGGGATCGATTGTCCCTAGCTAGAGATGTCTTAAATAATTGTGTTGGGATCGATTGTCCCTAGATAGAGATGCCTTAAATAATTGTGTTGGGATCGATTGTCCCTAGACAGATATGTCTTAAATAATTTTGTTGGGATCGATTGTCCCTAGACAAAGATGTCTTAAATAATTGTGTTGGGTTCGATTGTCCCTAGACAAAGATGTCTTAAATAATTGTGTTGGGTTCGATTGTCCCTAGAGAGAGATGTCTTAAATAATTTTGTTGGGTTCGATTGTCCCTATACATAGATGTATTAAATAATTGTGTTTGGATCGACCATCCCGAGACAAAGATGTATTAAATGATTGTGTTGGGTCCAATTGTCCCTAGGAAGAGATGTCTTAAATGATTGTGTTGGGTCAGATCATCCCTAGACTGAGATAGTCTTAAATGATTGTGTTGGGTCCGATCATCCCTAGACTGAGATAGTCTTAAATGATTTTTTTAAGGTCTGATCATCCCTAGACTGAGATAGTATGAAATGATTTTGGTAGGATTGATCATCCCTAGACAAAGGTCCTGAGTTCCGAAAGGAAGGATAGTCTTAAATGTTGATCTAATGTTGGACTTGATCCCCATTTCTAAAAGGAAGGATCATATGTGTACTGCAGGTGATGCTCCTAATGATATTCCAGTACTGCAGATGAGGATGCTCCAGTGCTGCAGATAATGAGATGCTAGGATGCTCTAGTTTTGCATATGATGAGATGCCAGGATGCTCTAGTGCTGCAGATGATGATGTTCCAGTACTGAAGATGAGGATGTTCCAGTGCTGCAGATGATGTTCCAGTACTGAAGATGAGGATGATCCAGTACTGCAGGTGATGTTCCAGTGCTGAAGATGAGGATGCTCCAGTGTTGAAGAGGTTGATGTTCCAGTGCTGAAGATGAGGATGATCCAGTGCTGAAGATGATGATGTTGAAGAAATTCCAATGATTTATAGATGTATCAATGTTGTTGTTGATGCCCTCCTCTTAAAATGGAGGGTTAACCTCACCATAACCTCCATTTGGTATCAGAGCATGGAAAATATCACCGAAGTTAGTCGAGAACAAGGTTTGCGTGGAAGGTCACAAGCCCGCAGAACCGCAGTGCCGTAGAGTCGCATAGCCGCTGGACTCCAGAACTGCAGTCGCAGGGACGTAGTGCCGCAGGACCACAGAACCACAGTCACAGAGCCGCAGAACTGTAGGCATAGTGGTGTGCACAGGGTGCATAAATTCGGTGGATAGTGAAGGCTCCGCAAAAGTAGTTGCAGGTTGGACGCATAACAGTTGTTTGGGTTGCAGAATAAAAATGAGTTCTCGCAGTTGCAACAATAGTTTGAGCAGTCCATTGACATGGTCGCTGAAAACTAGAAAACTTGAGCCTTGGATGCCAAAGTTAAGGAGAGCTTGTTGCAAGCTCTTAGGAGTGTGTTTTGCTAGGACACCTCCGTTGTGACCACAGAACAGAACTACAATTCGGTTGGAGGGACACTCGTTGGTTGGATTGGAAAGACACTACACAGAAGTGTCACAGAAAGATGACAATATGTTGAAGGTTGGATGGTTGCAAGATTTCATTGGAGAAGCTGTGGAGCAGATCCATAAACTGGTTTAAATATGAACATAATGGCTAAGGAAAGTTGTGAACATTTTTTAGATGTGCTAGAGGAAACAACGAAGTGCTTGCGAGAGATGGGATGCATCTTTGACAGAGTGTTCCAAGAGCAAGCCAAACAGGAAGCATATTGGTTGCAAGAGCTTTCAAACTAGATGGTTGGGAGGAAGACGAAGGCGGAGTCGCAAGACGCTCGAGTGGAGTCAAGCTAGATGCATTCAGATGTGCCAAGGAAGAAATGGATTGACTGTTATATCTACAAAGGTGAGCATTATGTGAGGAACTGCCCGTTCAAAACATCAACAATTGAAAAAATGGGGACAAAGGCATGGATGGAAGCCATGACGGTGTTGGAGGCACCACAACGTTCAGATGAGATTTCTGAAATGACCAAGGCAGTGGAGGCCTGCCTTAGTGAAACGATGAGGAGTCGCGACGCAAGTATGCAAGAAACGCAACATGGTCTGGATTTCATGGAAGCAATGGTAAGTGGATTACGAGTTTCTGTGTTTATTTGATACATGCGAAACTCACAGTTTGGTGAGCACCAAGACTATGACGTCCTTACACAATGCACTAGGGTTCAGTCAAGCCAAGTTTAAGGAAGTGAATTCGGAAGTGAGGGCAGTGACGGGAAGGAAAACAAAAAACTTCTCAAAGTCAGAAGATGGTATGGCATCATAGATTTGATATTCGTTCTGTTGATGATCACACAATGATCCTTGGAAAAGAATTTCTTTGAGTGGCCCGAGCCATGCCAGTTCTACACACTAGTTGTTTGGTGTTCTTGGGAGAATCTGGAGCATGGAGTATGCCAATGATGCAAAAAAGCAAGTTAGGATACAGACCGTGGTTGTCTTCTGTACAGTTACTTGAAGAACCGGGCATGTCCAAGGACTTGCCGCAATGCAACATGGGGAATAATATGAGTCTGGTTGAAAAGAACAAGCCTAGCATAACCATGGGGGTTAGCCATTCTTCAGCAAAGAAGTTGGCATCATTGGAAGAACGAGCAGACTTAGTCCGTAGGGAGATTGATTCGTTGTGCATTTCAGGGGACACTTTGCGGCAGCATGGAGGCAAGGTGGTGCTTTCACCAACACAGTTCGCAAGAGTCACCGCAGGAGACATCGTTGAGCAGCCAAGAAAATGATGTTTCAGTCAAGCCATGTCTTGACATGGTGCAGCATGAGCAGGTGTTGGGATAGCCTAGCGAAACACATATTTTGGAGGAGGCCAAGGATTTTGAAGGAAACACCATTGAATATTATCCTTCACATGATGCGGCAGACATAGTGGCATTCTACATGCATGCCATAGGTATTCCAGAATCCCAGCTATCGCCATAAAAGTTGGCACAAGTGGGTTGTCATCCAAACGAGGTGGAGGCAGTCCTTGCTCACTTGGAAAGTGAACATTTTCCTAAGGTTTCAAACAAAGAAGAGACCAAATATATGGTGGCAGAAATAGGCATTCTTCAAACACATAATGGGAAAGAATCATTGGCAGTTTTGGATGGTTCAATGCACCAAGAGGCTTGTGAAATCATAGCAAGTGATCCGTTCAAAGGGTTGAGAAAGAGTGTAAAGAGACGGGCCAAGAGAAGGTTGTGAAGAATAGAGACAGAGGAAACATTCTTTGTAGGTTCACATGACAGCGACAGGGTTGCGACATATGTGAGCACGCTTGTGTTCAAAGTTGATGGATCAGAACTAACTCATACTCGGTTGGCTGAGTTGGGTTGCAGCGACGTAGAGATAGAAGTTGCACTAAGGAACTTGTGCAACGAATATTTTGATGGTGGTGTCCTATGGCACCACCCACCACTTTGCATGGATTGAGGAAGCAGCAAATGGGCTCACTGTCTTGGGTAGCGACAGTGAGACCCTAGGCACCTTGGCAAGGTGGCCTTGAAAAAAAAACTTGCCCAAGTGAAAAACGCAATAGGCTTGAGGACGCTGAAAAAAACTTGGGAAAGATGGTTTCAGAGTGACGAAGTTTGTCTCATGAGGTGGACGCCATGGTTGGAATAGATACCCAACCAGTCCACTCATGGGGTGTACAACGAATTGAAGCAGGATGAAAGTCATGGAGTACATGTTGCGAAGTAAGTGGTTAGAAGCACTTGCTGCGGAAGAGTTTCTTAGGAAGCTTGCATAGTTGCAATGGCAGTTGCAGAATTTCTGAACACACAAGGCAGTGAGGATGGTACACAATGGTTGCAACAAGTTTATGAGTATTGATGTTACTTGGAGAAGTTGTCGAGGGCGGAAAAAATCTCAAGTGGGGGAGTTTTTCACTGCCACATTTTTTGGCACAACACCCACAAGCTTATGGGAGTCTTTCACTCCCGCCCAAGAGGCTAGCTTGGGCGCCCGGTTGGGAAAAATGACATCCGGAGGCAAGTTACATAGAGATGGAATGGAGAGTGGGGTGCACAGACCTAGCATGGGTGCACTCCCACCAAAAATGCCCACACTTAGCACGTCGGCGCTTGGAAAGCCCGAGAGTGGGGCGCGGTTACATGTAGGCAAGAAATGGGAGCGTCGGGTGCACCCTTGGACCGATTCGAAATACTTAGATGTTGGATTAGTGGTGCATTGGATGAGCACCCACACACTCCATGGAGAAGTGCCCAAACATACCGACACTTGAAGAAATGAGCCAAGGAAATGGAAGGACAGGCAGGTGGACTGGATGCCAATGAAAGAATGAACTCTGGTTCCTATCTGTTGTTGCAGCAACATTCCCCCCCCAAATTTTGTACATATTGGGGCCCCTCCTTTTATTTTGAAGAAAGGCTGCCTTAAGAGGCCATTTCCACTTTTACTTTGTTTTTCAACTGAAAATCTTGCTTTGAAAATTTCCAAGTTTTCTTCCAAATGATAGAATTCGTGAAATCTTCCCGAAGATGCAGAGCTTTTCAGGATGTCTCCCCGCAGTTTCGGAAGTATTCGAGTTTTCATCCCGAAAAGGAGGGAGCTATTCGCATAAACCTCTCGAAAATTACTTAGAAATTATTGTTGGAAAGCTGCAGAAGCTATTGGCGAATTTCTTCCGAAACGGCGGAAGAATTCAAGAAAACTTCCCGAAACGGCGGGCACCATTCACCAAACCTCCCCGAAACTCCGAAAAGGACTTAGAAAATATTTCCCGCAGTTGCGGAACCTTTTGGCTTTTCCTCCCGCAGTTGCGGAACCATTCAACTTATCTTCCCGAAACTGCGGGAGTCACTCGCCAATCTCCCCTGGGGGCCGCCAAGTGACTTAGTCTCTTTTGAAAATTTTTAAGTCTCGAAGTTGCGGACGCTTTCCGAAACTTCGGAAGTCTTCGCGTTGTCTTTCCGAAACCCCGCTGAGAAACTTTCTGCGGAGCCATTCAGGTTATATTCCCGAAACTATGGGAGTAATTCCCCAATCTCACCCGGAGCCGCCGAAAAAGAGTCAAGTCCTCTCCCTCACAAAATTGCGGACGCTTTTCATGAAAGCCTTCCGCAACTGCGGAGGCCTTCGCGTTGTCTTTCCGAAACCCCGCAAAGACTTAAATTTTTTTTTCGAGTTGCGGAAGCCTTCCGTCTATCCTCTCAAAACAGCGGGAGCCTTCACGATATCATTCCGCAATTGCGGAAGCTGTGGACTTATTTCCATTAAAATGGCGGAAAGAAATCATATATTTCCCCGAAACTGCGGGACAACTCCGTAAAAACGCTTGCAACCGCTCTCCTAAGGTCGCGTTTCGGAAGGATTCACCAATCTCTTCCGAAACTTCGAAGCCTTCAGCATAACCTTCCGCAATGGCGGGTGGAATTCATGAGTCCATCCCGCAGGTGGCGGTCGTGCACGCATATTGAGATTACTTGATGTGACCATGACGTACAAATATTAAAGCCTCGTTTTAAATGCACCACCCACCATATTAAACCCCGCACGTGCCTAACTCGTTTAAATAAACGGTGGGGGTTCGGGTCGACCGCATTATTGTTTTGTCGATTAATAAACACCGTTGTACGCCTCGCCAAACTGCTCCAGCTTAGCTCGCTTCTCCACGTCCGTGTCCATTTAGCCACTTCGTCGTTACCAGGTAGGATTCTAACCGTTAATTTTGAATCATCTACACGTTAGATTACCTTTCAGTTTTTCTTTTCGTCTAAGACGTGGTTGATAGGCACTAGTTGCATATTTCATTATTTTGTCCTTAAAACCACCGAGGCTCCATGGGTTTCTCGTCCACCAGCCAAAAGCCAAAACTATGACCGCCCGAGCTTTTCTTTTCACCAACCATACTCCAGGCGTCGTCACCCTAATTTAAATTCCAAGCCAACCATAGAGAGTCTCATCAAGTGCTATAAAAAACCATGGCGGTCGGCTAAATCCCTCGCCTGTGCATAAATGGGGAAAGCGGCCCCTTATTCGCCTATTCATAATTGGAGAAAGCGGCCCCTTATTTCGTCATAAGGTTGTTTCATCCCCAGACTCACCCGCCACTAACCATTAAAAGCACAATGACGACGGATACCCTCTCTCCTAGGAATTTATCTCAACATTAGAACTTCGGGCATAGCTAAAGCGTCTACCCACCCTGAGCTGTTCCCATGTTCTGAAGTAATCGGGTGGGTACTCGAACATACTAATACAGAGACAAGGGTATTACATGACAGCGGGAAAATAGCCATCGCCTCATTCCACCCAGCATATCTTGCTGCAGCCTATAAATTCCCACGTCCCCAGCAAGCCCTGAGTGATGAATGGTTGGGCTAGATGAACAATATTGAAATGGCCAAAAAATTATTAGTCGTAGGCAAACACTTAAGAAAGAGAGGTAATGACGAGTATGATGTACAAAATCTAAGGCCTCCTTTCAGGTTAATCGCCCTGATGTTGTGCAGAATCTTCGGTATGCCCGATGGCATCGCATACAAGATACAGTGGGTTCCCATCATCCACTTCGTGGCATTTAAAGGAACTGTGTTTGACTGGGCTACCATCCTGTCAGACAGTTTGGCGTCAATGGTGGTTGCTGCAAAAGAAGGTATGGCCTTAAAAAAGGCGGAATTTTACATGTCTTCATATCTTATTGATTGTGTTTTGGCCAAGCTATCTTTTCCCAGCTTAGGTTGCACGTGGGATAAGGCCAACACCCCAGTTTACACTGCTTTCAGGATGATGTGGGCTCAAAACTACAAGCCCAACTATAAGCTCATCTGTGAGGGGTTGTTGGCTGCTTTACTGGGCAGACCCGGGTTTTAATGAAGCGCAGCAACAAAACCCCTTGGCGCACTGGCCCTCTCGGCAACGAGCTGCGCGGCAGCTCGAGGTCTCACCCGAAGTGGCTATGGGGGGGTTAAGGAATCAGGTTTCCTTAACCAGGGTGACGCGGAGGTAGCTTTTCCTTGACAGGTTCCTGTGAAATCGGCGGTCGGACCTTCCCGCAGGCCGCTCGGCGCAGCTGCGTGGATTCCTTCCTTGGCAGGTCTACTGCGCAGTTTCTCCTCTCTAACGCAGCAGGCAACTATCCCTTGGGTCGACGCGCTAAACACTTCCTCTCCCTTCGCATCCAGCACAGTAACGCAGTCTGCCCTCGCCGCAGCGACCGTGCGTTACTACTTCTTTAGTACTTAAGACACCTATAGTTATCAAGGGATCTTCCCAACTCACTCAAACAGTCACAAAGATAAGACAGAGTCTTGCATACACAAATAATGAACTCTAAATAGTTATCATTCACGCAACATTATAACAAGAAGATATAAGTGAAGCTCATCTCCTCGAGGAAAACCACGTCCACGGGAGTGTTATATTAACCAGAAAATGATAGAGTTATACAATATGCTGCGCACTCAGCTGCAGCCTTAGATTCTTTCAGGAAACTCCACGCACACAGCTGGGAGCCCTTCTCTCAATCAAGTCTCCTCTCTATGGAGATTACAAAGGCACAGACGTCGACTCAGACTTTCTGGCAACTCAGGGATTAGCTCCTCGGCTATCCGATTTCCTCTCTAGTTCTACGCACTGGGTAGAAAATACAGTGAAGGATAATCAACACATGATCTATCCTTTAGACTGGCTATCTAACAGTCTAGTATTGAACTCTCTAACTCTCCAAAAGGAAGGAACTGAAGGAAGCTCTACCCATTACAATGATTCATATATATAGGTGGCCATGACGGTCACACCTTTATAAAACTGTGGGCCTTTCCCAACAGTGATTCCCAAAAACCCTAACCACGCACATGGCTAGGTGTACTGTAGGCACCGCTTGCAGTCACGTCGCCGCTTCCTGCAGGCTCCGTGAATTCCGGCGCAGATTGTGGGTATGGGCGATCGTCCTTCGCCTTCAATGATCTGGTCCGTTGCTCCTCCTTGATCCGAGCAACCATAACTTCTGTACTAAGCCTTTAAATGAGGGTAGCTGAGCCCTCTACTCCATCGCCTTATTTATTATGGTAGCTGAGCCACCTTCATTCTTCGATGACGTGCGCGCGAGCTCCGCAATTTCCGGTCCGTGATCTGCGCTGAGATCATCCATCTGGCACCGTACTGCGCACCGTCTCCTTCTTACCCAAAACTTAGTGCTTGTCCCAAAATTAGCACTTTCCTTCCATACTCGTGCTTTTTCCCAAAATTCGCAGCTTTTACTATAGCTGCGACCTTGGCCCCAACAGGCCCCCAACACTCACTTTGTAAGTTTTAAACCTTAACAGTGAAGTACAAACTCATATGATTCTTAAGCATTAACAGAAAATACACAATGGCACACACATTACACAGAGATTTTCACCTGGAAACCCTTAACCGGGAAAAAACCAGCCAAACTTAGAGCCGCATAGCTCCTTTCTCATTATATGTTTATTTTACATGTACAATACAATAAATGGTATTCTGCAGCATCTAAAACCCTAATTCGTTTACCCGAATTAGGTTACAACCCTAATTCCTTTTACCGGAATTAGATAGAGTACAATGGGTCGAAAATCGCGAAAAAGCAAAAAGCAACCCAAAAAAAAAATTTTGCGCTCCGCGCGGACTCCGGGGGCCTAACGGCCCCCTCCGTGTCGTTTCGGAACCTAACGGTCCGAAACGAAGGGGGTGGGCCCTGTCGGGCTACCCCCCCCTCTAAACCCCCCCCCTCCGTAGGGATCGTGTTGTACACGCAGCGACCATGTGAAGAGATATAACATACCCAACATTCTCCCACTTGTTGTTCTCTTCACATACAGGAGAAATTTATGACTTCAACAATTCAGGGAAACAATGCCCATGTTCTCTTTGCACCAAGAGAACTTCTGAGTACTCACAGACTTTGTCAAAGAGTCTGCAACATTTACCAAAGTGTCAACCTTTTCCAGCAACACTTTGTTCTGTTCAACCATGTCTCTGACGAAATGGTACTGCACATCAATGTGCTTTGTCCTCGAGTGATAAGCAGGGTTCTTTGCCAGAAATATTGCACTTGAGCTATCACAACCAATTTTTACTGCATTCTGAACAAAACCAATACCTGAACACAATCTTTGCAACCATACAGCTTCCTTACTTGCATGGGTAGCTGCCATGTATTCAGCTTCTGTAGTTGAGAGTGCAACTACAGCTTGTCTTCTACTCATCCAACTGATTGCTCCTCCAAATAGATTAAAAACGTAGCCACTTGTAGATCTTCTGTGATCAAGATCTCCAGCCCAGTCAGCATCAGCAAATCCTTGTATATCTATCTCTCTGTTTAGACCGGGTCTTCCTTGGTAGCAGATTGCAGAATCTGTAGTGCCACGCAAATACCTGAAGACCCTTTTTACTGCAGTCCAATGTTCCTTTCCTGGTTTTGACATGTATCTACTCAAAACTCCCACTGCATGGGCTATATCTGGTCTAGTACAGACCATGGCATACATCAGACTGCCAACTGCACTAGCATATGGAACATGAGACATGTCCTCTACCTCTTCTTGTGTAGTGGGACACTGTTCTGCAGATAACCTTACACCTACAGGAATGGGCACCTTCACTGGTTTGCTTTCCTGCATATTAAATCTCTTCAATATCGTTTCAACATATTTCCTCTGATTTAACCAGAGTTTCCTGTTTTCACGATCTCTTTTTATTTCCATGCCCAAAATGAAATTTGCAGCACCAAGATCTTTCATGTCAAATTCAGATGACAGCTGATTCTTGACATCCTTGATGATTTCTTTGTTGTTTCCAATTAGCAACATATCATCAACATACAATATTACATAAATAAAATGATCACCAATTAGCTTAAAATAAACACAGTGATCAGCTTTGCTTCTTGAGAAACCAAGTCCCAGTATATAAGTATCAAATTTTTGATACCACATTCTGGGAGATTGTTTCAAACCGTAGAGAGACTTTTTCAGCTTACAGACAAGCTCCTTTCTTCCTTTCACCACAAACCGTTCTGGTTGCTTCATATAGATCTCTTCATTAAGATTTCCATGTAGGAAAGCCGTCTTTACATCCATCTGTTCTACTTCAAGATCAAAAGCAGCAGAAATAGATAAAAGGAATCTAATAGAAGTCAATTTTGCAACAGGTGAAAAAATCTCACCAAAATCGATGCCCTCAATTTGGGAGTAACCTTTCGCAACTAGTCGAGCCTTGTACTTCTCCACTTTACCTGCTACATTTAACTTCTTCTTGAATACCCATTTGCTTCCAATAGGCTTTCTTCCTTCTGGCAACTCAACCAGATCCCATGCCTCATTTTTGTCCAAGGCATCCATTTCTTCTATCATGGCCTTCTTCCATAGTTTACTATCTTCTGAATCCATTGCCTCTTTAGCAGTTCTAGGATCATCATCAGTAATAGATAACACAAAATTAGAACGAAAATCAGGGGGACTGTACCTTTCAACTTGCCTTCTTTCTCGGTCAGATCTCCTCAATACCGGAGTCTGTGGATCCGCCTCTTCATCTGATTCAGACGATTCTGCCTCCTCATCTGATTCAGACGAATCTGGTTCCTCAAAAGAGTCACCTCTTTCATCCTTGATATCAAAGTGTAGCTTCTCTGAATCCTTTTCCTTTGGTACATCCTCAATCCTGGAAGTGCTTTCAACTTCTCTGAAGATCACATCTCGACTGTAAACTGTTTGCCTTTTTACTGGGTTCCACAGCTTGTAACCTTTCACTCCATCCTTGTAACCAATGAAGATACATTTTTCCGCCTTATTATCCAACTTGCTCCTTTTCTCCTTTGGAACATGTACAAAAGCATCACACCCAAACACTCTGAGATGAGAGAGAGAGGGTTTCTTACCAGTCCAAACCTCATGAGGTGTCTTGTCAACCAACGCTGATGTGGGTGTCCTATTCACTAGGTAACACGCAGTGTCAACAGCTTCTGCCCAGAATTGTTGTGCTAGCCCTGCACCATTGAGCATACTCCTTGCCTTTTCCATCAATGTCCTGTTCATCCTTTCTGCAACCCCATTCTGTTGAGGTGTGTATGGAGTAGTCTTTTGCCTTGCTATTCCACACGTTTTACAGAACTCCTCAAATTCACTTTCACAGAATTCTCCACCGTTATCTGTTCTGAGTACTTTTATTTTCTTCTCAGTTTGATTCTCTACAAGAGCCTTAAATTCTTTGAATCTATTAAAAACCTCAGATTTCTTACGCAGGAAATAAATCCAAGTTTTCCTTGAGAAATCATCTATAAATGAAACATAATACACAGATTTACCAAGTGATGGAACAGGCACAGGTCCAAAAACATCACTGTGTATTAACTCTAAGATTCCTTTAGCTCTTACAACACCAGATGAGAATCTTACTCGATTCTGTTTACCATATAAGCAATGTTCACAGAAATCAAAATCTAATGTGAAATCAGACATGCCTTCAGCCATACTTTTACCTTGTAATAGTCGAAGACCCTTTTCTCCAATATGTCCCAGCCTTCGATGCCATAGCGATGTCTTCTCACTAGAGACAGTAAGGACTCTGTCTCCTTCATTTTTACCCTCAGAAACAATAGTGCTGTTACATCCATTTTTGAAGGTGCTTCCCAACAACTTGTATAGAGTTCCAATCCGAACTCCCCTCATCAACACCAATGACTCTCGAACCATTTTGCATGTGTTCTTTTCAAATAGAGTTTTCACACCTGCATCATCCATTTTACTTACAGATATAAGGTTTCTAGCCAACTTTGGAATGTGCAGAACCCCGGGAAGAGTTTTAACCCTTCCATCTTTGAGCAGTAGCTTGACCTTTCCTCGACCTATGATTTTCGCTACCGAGTTGTCTCCCAGAAATACATCTCCTCCATCATACTTTTCGTATTCAGAAAACCACTCCCTGTGGGGAGTCATATGATAAGACGCACCTGAGTCAATCAACCACGAATCATGCTCTGCATGTGTACTTGAAGATGCCAGATACACATCTCCTCCTTCCTCTGTAGATTCTTTCCCATCTGCGGATGGAGCGTCATTAGGTCCTCTACTTTTATCAGTAATTTTCGATTTACAATCCTTCTTGTAATGCCCAGCTTTTCCGCACTTCCAGCATTTTCTTACAGAAGGTCCTGGAGATTTAGATCTCCCTCTAGATTTAGATCTACCACCTGAAGACTTATTTTTAGATCTGTCTCCAGGGCGACCTCTTACAAATAAGGCATCCTTGGCTGAACTATCTATGGATTTCCGCCTCATTTCCTCCGATAGTAGGGATGCAACCACATCATCGAAGTTTAGTGTGGTTGCATTACTCCCAATAGCTATGACCAGATTATCCCATGAATCTGGCAAAGAGCACAACAGACTAATACACTTTTCATCATCATCAAGTTTAATACCAACAGATGTCAACTGACTTACCAGAGTATTGAAGGCGTTTAGATGCTCTGAAACAGAGTCTCCATCAGTCATCCTCAGAAGGTACAATTTCTTTCGCAGAAATAACTTATTTACCAGGGACTTTGACTGATACAGACTTCCCAGTTTATCCCATAGCTTCTTTGCAGTGTCTTCTCCAGATACGTTCACCAATACCGAATCTGCAAGGCAAAGACGAATAGTGCTCCTTGCTTTCCTTTCCAGCTTTTCCCATTCTTCTTTTACCGCACCAGAGGGCATGGTACCTGGATCTACTGCGATCCATTGTTCTCTATCTACCAGAAGATCTTCCATCTTGAGCTTCCATAGCTCAAAGCTATGACCATTAAATTTCTCAATCTCGAATCTAGAACTGCTCGCCATTCTTTAAACAAAGAATAAATCACCGCTGCAAAGCTCCCACTGAAACCAGGTTTATCACAAATCCAAGATCGAGCCAAACCCCTGGAAACAAAGGCGTCCCTCTGAACCCAAAATTGCTCTGATACCAAATGTAAGTTTTAAACCTTAACAGTGAAGTACAAACTCATATGATTCTTAAGCATTAACAGAAAATACACAATGGCACACACATTACACAGAGATTTTCACCTGGAAACCCTTAACCGGGAAAAAACCAGCCAAACTTAGAGCCGCATAGCTCCTTTCTCATTATATGTTTATTTTACATGTACAATACAATAAATGGTATTCTGCAGCATCTAAAACCCTAATTCGTTTACCCGAATTAGGTTACAACCCTAATTCCTTTTACCGGAATTAGATAGAGTACAATGGGTCGAAAATCGCGAAAAAGCAAAAAGCAACCCAAAAAAAAAATTTTGCGCTCCGCGCGGACTCCGGGGGCCTAACGGCCCCCTCCGTGTCGTTTCGGAACCTAACGGTCCGAAACGAAGGGGGTGGGCCCTGTCGGGCTACCCCCCCCCTCTAAACCCCCCCCCTCCGTAGGGATCGTGTTGTACACGCAGCGACCATGTGAAGAGATATAACATACCCAACATTCTCCCACTTGTTGTTCTCTTCACATACAGGAGAAATTTATGACTTCAACAATTCAGGGAAACAATGCCCATGTTCTCTTTGCACCAAGAGAACTTCTGAGTACTCACAGACTTTGTCAAAGAGTCTGCAACATTTACCAAAGTGTCAACCTTTTCCAGCAACACTTTGTTCTGTTCAACCATGTCTCTGACGAAATGGTACTGCACATCAATGTGCTTTGTCCTCGAGTGATAAGCAGGGTTCTTTGCCAGAAATATTGCACTTGAGCTATCACAACCAATTTTTACTGCATTCTGAACAAAACCAATACCTGAACACAATCTTTGCAACCATACAGCTTCCTTACTTGCATGGGTAGCTGCCATGTATTCAGCTTCTGTAGTTGAGAGTGCAACTACAGCTTGTCTTCTACTCATCCAACTGATTGCTCCTCCAAATAGATTAAAAACGTAGCCACTTGTAGATCTTCTGTGATCAAGATCTCCAGCCCAGTCAGCATCAGCAAATCCTTGTATATCTATCTCTCTGTTTAGACCGGGTCTTCCTTGGTAGCAGATTGCAGAATCTGTAGTGCCACGCAAATACCTGAAGACCCTTTTTACTGCAGTCCAATGTTCCTTTCCTGGTTTTGACATGTATCTACTCAAAACTCCCACTGCATGGGCTATATCTGGTCTAGTACAGACCATGGCATACATCAGACTGCCAACTGCACTAGCATATGGAACATGAGACATGTCCTCTACCTCTTCTTGTGTAGTGGGACACTGTTCTGCAGATAACCTTACACCTACAGGAATGGGCACCTTCACTGGTTTGCTTTCCTGCATATTAAATCTCTTCAATATCGTTTCAACATATTTCCTCTGATTTAACCAGAGTTTCCTGTTTTCACGATCTCTTTTTATTTCCATGCCCAAAATGAAATTTGCAGCACCAAGATCTTTCATGTCAAATTCAGATGACAGCTGATTCTTGACATCCTTGATGATTTCTTTGTTGTTTCCAATTAGCAACATATCATCAACATACAATATTACATAAATAAAATGATCACCAATTAGCTTAAAATAAACACAGTGATCAGCTTTGCTTCTTGAGAAACCAAGTCCCAGTATATAAGTATCAAATTTTTGATACCACATTCTGGGAGATTGTTTCAAACCGTAGAGAGACTTTTTCAGCTTACAGACAAGCTCCTTTCTTCCTTTCACCACAAACCGTTCTGGTTGCTTCATATAGATCTCTTCATTAAGATTTCCATGTAGGAAAGCCGTCTTTACATCCATCTGTTCTACTTCAAGATCAAAAGCAGCAGAAATAGATAAAAGGAATCTAATAGAAGTCAATTTTGCAACAGGTGAAAAAATCTCACCAAAATCGATGCCCTCAATTTGGGAGTAACCTTTCGCAACTAGTCGAGCCTTGTACTTCTCCACTTTACCTGCTACATTTAACTTCTTCTTGAATACCCATTTGCTTCCAATAGGCTTTCTTCCTTCTGGCAACTCAACCAGATCCCATGCCTCATTTTTGTCCAAGGCATCCATTTCTTCTATCATGGCCTTCTTCCATAGTTTACTATCTTCTGAATCCATTGCCTCTTTAGCAGTTCTAGGATCATCATCAGTAATAGATAACACAAAATTAGAACGAAAATCAGGGGGACTGTACCTTTCAACTTGCCTTCTTTCTCGGTCAGATCTCCTCAATACCGGAGTCTGTGGATCCGCCTCTTCATCTGATTCAGACGATTCTGCCTCCTCATCTGATTCAGACGAATCTGGTTCCTCAAAAGAGTCACCTCTTTCATCCTTGATATCAAAGTGTAGCTTCTCTGAATCCTTTTCCTTTGGTACATCCTCAATCCTGGAAGTGCTTTCAACTTCTCTGAAGATCACATCTCGACTGTAAACTGTTTGCCTTTTTACTGGGTTCCACAGCTTGTAACCTTTCACTCCATCCTTGTAACCAATGAAGATACATTTTTCCGCCTTATTATCCAACTTGCTCCTTTTCTCCTTTGGAACATGTACAAAAGCATCACACCCAAACACTCTGAGATGAGAGAGAGAGGGTTTCTTACCAGTCCAAACCTCATGAGGTGTCTTGTCAACCAACGCTGATGTGGGTGTCCTATTCACTAGGTAACACGCAGTGTCAACAGCTTCTGCCCAGAATTGTTGTGCTAGCCCTGCACCATTGAGCATACTCCTTGCCTTTTCCATCAATGTCCTGTTCATCCTTTCTGCAACCCCATTCTGTTGAGGTGTGTATGGAGTAGTCTTTTGCCTTGCTATTCCACACGTTTTACAGAACTCCTCAAATTCACTTTCACAGAATTCTCCACCGTTATCTGTTCTGAGTACTTTTATTTTCTTCTCAGTTTGATTCTCTACAAGAGCCTTAAATTCTTTGAATCTATTAAAAACCTCAGATTTCTTACGCAGGAAATAAATCCAAGTTTTCCTTGAGAAATCATCTATAAATGAAACATAATACACAGATTTACCAAGTGATGGAACAGGCACAGGTCCAAAAACATCACTGTGTATTAACTCTAAGATTCCTTTAGCTCTTACAACACCAGATGAGAATCTTACTCGATTCTGTTTACCATATAAGCAATGTTCACAGAAATCAAAATCTAATGTGAAATCAGACATGCCTTCAGCCATACTTTTACCTTGTAATAGTCGAAGACCCTTTTCTCCAATATGTCCCAGCCTTCGATGCCATAGCGATGTCTTCTCACTAGAGACAGTAAGGACTCTGTCTCCTTCATTTTTACCCTCAGAAACAATAGTGCTGTTACATCCATTTTTGAAGGTGCTTCCCAACAACTTGTATAGAGTTCCAATCCGAACTCCCCTCATCAACACCAATGACTCTCGAACCATTTTGCATGTGTTCTTTTCAAATAGAGTTTTCACACCTGCATCATCCATTTTACTTACAGATATAAGGTTTCTAGCCAACTTTGGAATGTGCAGAACCCCGGGAAGAGTTTTAACCCTTCCATCTTTGAGCAGTAGCTTGACCTTTCCTCGACCTATGATTTTCGCTACCGAGTTGTCTCCCAGAAATACATCTCCTCCATCATACTTTTCGTATTCAGAAAACCACTCCCTGTGGGGAGTCATATGATAAGACGCACCTGAGTCAATCAACCACGAATCATGCTCTGCATGTGTACTTGAAGATGCCAGATACACATCTCCTCCTTCCTCTGTAGATTCTTTCCCATCTGCGGATGGAGCGTCATTAGGTCCTCTACTTTTATCAGTAATTTTCGATTTACAATCCTTCTTGTAATGCCCAGCTTTTCCGCACTTCCAGCATTTTCTTACAGAAGGTCCTGGAGATTTAGATCTCCCTCTAGATTTAGATCTACCACCTGAAGACTTATTTTTAGATCTGTCTCCAGGGCGACCTCTTACAAATAAGGCATCCTTGGCTGAACTATCTATGGATTTCCGCCTCATTTCCTCCGATAGTAGGGATGCAACCACATCATCGAAGTTTAGTGTGGTTGCATTACTCCCAATAGCTATGACCAGATTATCCCATGAATCTGGCAAAGAGCACAACAGACTAATACACTTTTCATCATCATCAAGTTTAATACCAACAGATGTCAACTGACTTACCAGAGTATTGAAGGCGTTTAGATGCTCTGAAACAGAGTCTCCATCAGTCATCCTCAGAAGGTACAATTTCTTTCGCAGAAATAACTTATTTACCAGGGACTTTGACTGATACAGACTTCCCAGTTTATCCCATAGCTTCTTTGCAGTGTCTTCTCCAGATACGTTCACCAATACCGAATCTGCAAGGCAAAGACGAATAGTGCTCCTTGCTTTCCTTTCCAGCTTTTCCCATTCTTCTTTTACCGCACCAGAGGGCATGGTACCTGGATCTACTGCGATCCATTGTTCTCTATCTACCAGAAGATCTTCCATCTTGAGCTTCCATAGCTCAAAGCTATGACCATTAAATTTCTCAATCTCGAATCTAGAACTGCTCGCCATTCTTTAAACAAAGAATAAATCACCGCTGCAAAGCTCCCACTGAAACCAGGTTTATCACAAATCCAAGATCGAGCCAAACCCCTGGAAACAAAGGCGTCCCTCTGAACCCAAAATTGCTCTGATACCAAATGTAAGTTTTAAACCTTAACAGTGAAGTACAAACTCATATGATTCTTAAGCATTAACAGAAAATACACAATGGCACACACATTACACAGAGATTTTCACCTGGAAACCCTTAACCGGGAAAAAACCAGCCAAACTTAGAGCCGCATAGCTCCTTTCTCATTATATGTTTATTTTACATGTACAATACAATAAATGGTATTCTGCAGCATCTAAAACCCTAATTCGTTTACCCGAATTAGGTTACAACCCTAATTCCTTTTACCGGAATTAGATAGAGTACAATGGGTCGAAAATCGCGAAAAAGCAAAAAGCAACCCAAAAAAAAAATTTTGCGCTCCGCGCGGACTCCGGGGGCCTAACGGCCCCCTCCGTGTCGTTTCGGAACCTAACGGTCCGAAACGAAGGGGGTGGGCCCTGTCGGGCTACCCCCCCCTCTAAACCCCCCCCCTCCGGACGCGCCCGGCGCAGGCGAATCGAAGGTGCCGTAGGGATCGTGTTGTACACGCAGCGACCATGTGAAGAGATATAACATACCCAACACACTTGTGGCTCGCCCTCGAGCCACTCGCACTAGCGCGTGGTCGTTGGATTTGCGCATCTGCGTTTGCTTGAATCTCCGTGAATGTTTTCTGCCATTTCGCAATAGCGGAGTCCAATTCCTCGATACACTCATCAGCTGTTTGCACTGTTTCTGCGGTCGTTTCATCTTTAGTGAGTGTATCAATGAGCTCCTGAGACTCGGTAATCTCTTTGATTTTTGTCTCAATCTGGCCAACGATTTCAGCATATTCATCCATGAATGGCTGAATGCTGTTGGTGAGCTTCTCATCTTCAGTTCTGAGCTTGTGCAGTTGCTGCTGCATTTTGCGCACTTCGCCCATTTTCTTCATCTTTGGCAAGCCTGTTAAGGACTTAGCTTCTTCATTCAGAACAGTGAGAGACTGTTCTGCAGCTTGCACCTGTTCTGATAGTCCCACTTTAAAAGGGAGGTTCACAAGCTCTGACCAAGCTTCCATAGCCTGGTCCATCAGGTTCTTGGCTTCCTGTACTCGGTCTTTCATCCGTGTGGAAGCTCTGCTCAATGCTTCAAATTGTACCTGCGCATCATCCGTAAGATGCGCAGCAACGCGAGCTTCTAGCTCAGCAATCTGGGTTCTATGGTCCTCAGCCATAGCAACTTTTTCTTGTTCCAGGGTTTTCACCCTTCCTTCAATAATTTGAACTTTTGCAACCAGAGGGAGGTCTGGTTGAATCTCGCAAGCCGGCAATTCCTGGGCAATCTCTTCTATTGCGTTTCTGATGCCGGTGTCTTGCGCCTCATAGAGTGCAAGCTTCGCAGAGATATTCTTATGACTTTCTTTCAGCGCTATCTCCTGCGATTGCAGTCGTTGGTTTGCCTGGAAAGTAGAGAGCTCTCTAGCTCTCAACTCAAGAGAAACTTTTTCCTGTACAAGCTGTAAAGTCTCTATAGGAATTATAGACAAATTAATTTCTACAGGTCCAACTGTGCTTACCTGTAGTTCAGCTAGGGGATCTGGAAGTGTCATGCTGGTAGGCGGAATATGCACGACAGTGTGCCTTTCTGTGAGTTCTTCAACTCGCTCATCACTTGGAACTGGTTGTGGCGCCTGCGAAGTAGATGCTGGCGCATGGGTCTGCGCAATCCTTCCTGCGAGACCTTTCAATTCTACAAACTGTAAGTCTAGAGCACTTCGGATGTGAGCATGCGTGTTCCGCATCTCACGAAATTGCTCTTTCAAATATTTGTCGATCTCCGAGGGAATGGCCTCAGTGGGATGCGACACTTTCTGCTTCTTGGTGGCTGGTTCTGTTGAGCCTTCGTCGCTTCTTTGCTCAGGGGATTCCTTGCCCTTATCCTTTTCTTGCGCAGCGGCGGGTGGCATCGCAGGTGCGATGTCAGCTGCTGCTCTCCATTCGTCCGACCACGACTTAATGGTTTCTTCGACATCTTCTGTGGTCATCCTGTAAAGACCTAGCGCCCAGTCACCTGGAATGTCGCAAGGCCGAAGGTAGAGCTGATGGATGTCGGCAGTAAAAGCCAACTTGCCTTCATACAATGTGGCTGTCTCCTCGCTCAGCCTTGGCATGTCTTGTATGGTATCTCGGAGGAGATAGTAGTACTCACAAAAGACAGCGCGATTCATCTTGCGCTTCGTGGGATTAGGGGAATCCCAGAGGTTGATGTAGCGCATGCCGGCAACCTCTCCTGCACGGCGTGGACGGAACTGAGTATTCGGGGGCTCCTTCCACCCGACGAGAGCGCATAAAATTAGAAGCCACGAAAAATGGAATGATTGGGCTGGATTGTCCTGCACATTCAGGCAATCAGCCAAAAAAGAATTCAGCAGGAAGAGAGACCAGTTGTACTGTTCTCCCTCCGCAGCTGCGATAGCGAGCTCTACGACAGCTCCAGTAACTTCTTTTGGTCGGCACTTTGTGAGAAGTCTTCCTGCAAGCAGACTTCCTGTGAAGCGAAGTGCCTCATCTTCTACGGTCGTGAGGTCATAAGCCCGACCTCCTCTTGTCAAGTTATATTTCTGGACCAACTTTGCAGCTAATTTTCGGTCCTTCTCCTTTCCCACAAAATGGATATTGGGATCCTTCCCGACCTTAGATAGACCGGTGATACGGTGTATCAAATCAACATTTAGGTCAATTGGCCTCCCGAGCCAAAGGTAACCTCCATGAACGCAGGATAGCAGTGTTTTAACGACTGCGTTCACTTCATTGCTACGCCCAAAGTGCGGTAGCTTCAACAAATTCAAGAGTCCAGGGCGCTCAAGATTTGCTGCAAATCCCTTCGGGATAAACTCATCAACTTTTCTGGTGGGATTATGGACGATATCCAGATATCGGTCCAACTGGAACTGAGGATATGTCTTATAGTCTCCAAGGTTAAAATCAGAGAATTTAACCAATGGAATGTTTCCCAATAGTTGGCCTTCTACCCGCACACTAGCCGGTAGTGGCGGTAGCGGAATTGGATATTTTGCATTCTTCGGAATCTGTACATCCGGCGCATCATCTGGACGCGGCGGAATGTAGTTCACCATCGACGCGAGCGGCTCTGGAACAGGTTCCTCCGGCTGCTGCTGAGATGCTTTTGTGCCTGGAGATGTTCTGGGATCAGTAGCACCAGGGTGTACGTAGGGCGACGGCGTCACCGGAGTGGCCATGCCGAAATCTAAGCCTCGGCGTAGGAATTGACGAACAACTTCTTCAGTCGATAAATTCTCCGTCGTGAACCAATGTAAATAACAAAACTCTGGACAGTAAATGGCGGATCTGCGTAGGGTATGGATGCTGAAAACAAGGGGAAATAGTCTGCACACTCGGCTCTGAAAACAATAATGCAGATCTTCAAACACAACTATGCAACTCGAGACAGTAACCCGAAATTGATACAAGTGTGAGGTATTTATAGCCAGCGGGGATAGTAAATGCGACCAAGTGGGGTTACGTAGCGGTAGGCGGCTACTGATGAGTTGACAACACGCTATCCTCCTTGCCGTAGCGGTGCATTTAGTGTGATTGACGGGGTCTGACAGCCTTCCGGGAGAAGCTAATGCTTTCGGCGCCTGGGTTAAATGCAAATCTTTCGGAGATTAAGCCGAATCCGTCAGAACGGGTAGAATTAAATAGCGGCCTTATCCTTCATTTATTCAAACGCGGCTACATAACTGCTGTAATTCAAAATTTCCGGCGGGTCATTTCAGCTTAGGAAACTGTGCCTCTAGGGGTCCACAACAAAAACTCTTTTAAACGGCAAATTATGAAAGGGGACTTCGCAAGAGCGATAGTCCAATGGTCCACAAAGCAAAACTTCGCCAGAGCGGACTGGTAAGCTTTGTTCAAGCAATTTTTATTCAGGATGCGCGGATATTTCAAGGAACTGCGCAGGAAGCTGGAAACTGAGGGTGTGTCGCAGCTTCCGTGTAGACTGAATGCGATGTCTCTTTCAACTACACCGGACATCTGCACTCTTGAGTAATATATTATGTCGACAGGGCGGAGTGGCCGTTGCAATAAAGCTTAAGCCGACTCCCGTTTATCATTGTAGGTAGTAGTTCTCCATTCAGCTTTGCAAGCTGAACTGCGCCTCCGTCTGTTATTTTTACTATCTGAAAAGGGCCTAACCAATGCACACGAAACTTGCCTGGAAACTTGATGAATTTACTATCATAAAGGAGTACCAAGTCTCCTTCTTCAAAGTGCTTATGCTTAATGTGCCTGTCATGCCAAGCTTTCTGTCTTGCCTTCTGTACCTGTTGATGAAATCCGGCCAAAAGTCTGTCTTCTTCTAAGGAGAGCAGTTGCGAAAGTCTTTCATTCATAGTATCAGGGTCTGCCATTTCTGTAATTTGCGCAATTCGGAGACTGGGAACAATGTATTCCATGGGCATAACTGCTTCTTGTCCATACACCAAGCTGAAAGGTGTGTGACCTGTTAGTTTCTTGCAAGTAGTTCTGTAAGCCCATAATACAGCTGTGACTCTAAGGTCCCAATCATCTCTTTGTTGATTACAGATTTTCGTCAGGGCATTCTCAAGAATCTTATTGAATGCTTCCACCGTACCATTAGCTTGAGGATGGTAGGGTGTACTCTTATGGTGACTAATTTGAAATTCTTGAGTAAGGGCCTCTATAGTGTCATTGAGGAAATGTGTACCTTGATCACTCATGAGGATCACCGGGCATCCAAACCTAGTGATAATGTTCTCGAAAATGAACTGCGCGGCAGTAGCAGCGTCGCAGTTCTTAACTGGCTTCGCCTCAGCCCATCGGGTGAGGTACTCAGTAGCTGTAATGATATATCTTGCGCCAGTTCTTTTTCCTGGTGGGTTAATAGGTCCTACAAAGTCAATGGCCCATTTATCAAAAGCACGCAGTGTGATCTGGGGTCTTAGTGGCATTTCATCTCTCCTTGAGGGTTTTCCTGTGCGCTGGCACACATCGCAACATTTACAGAATTCCTTAGTATCCTTGTGCAATGTCGGCCACCAAAGTCCTGCGGCTAATATCTTCTGCGCAGTCGGCTTTCCTGCGAAATGGCCTCCTGCGGTACCTGAATGCGCTTCTGCGATGATAGAGCTCTTTTCATGTGGTAAGATACATCTGCGCAAAATTTCGTCAGGGCCCAACTTATAAAGCTGGCCTGCTATCAAAGTGAAATCTGCGGCTCTAACAACAAGTTGCTTTTTCTGCTGGATTGTAAGCTCAGCCGGCGCTTGTCCGGTAGTGAGAAACTTAAGAATATCAGAATAATATTCGTCTGTTGCTTGGATATAAAACAACTGTGCGTCAGGCAGATTGTCCTCCAGACTCATAGGTTCCTCTCCTGACTCTATTCTGGATAGATGGTCAGGCCCTGCATTCAATCTGCCTGGCTTTACAATAACCTCAAAATCATACTCTTGAAAGAGCAGTAGCCATCTGCAAATTCTGCCTCCTAAAACTGGTTTATTAACCAAATATTTAAAAGCAGAATGATCAGTATACATTTTAAAGTGAGCTCCTAACAGGTAGTGTCTGAATTTCTGTAAGGCATACAGCATAGCTAGTCCTTCCCGTTCTGTAGTGGTGTAGTTCTTCTCAGCTGTAGATAGCTTTCTGCTGGAGTAAGCAATTGGGTGGTCAATACTTCCTTCTCCAGACTGTGTAAGCACGATTCCTAATGCTATGGAAGAAGCATCAACATGAACATGAAAAGGTTTTCTCCAATCCGGGAAAACTAGAATAGGCGCTGTGATCATCTTCTGTTTAAGTGTGTCCAAGCTCTGTTGGCATTCTTCTGTCCATTGGAACTTTGAATCCTTCTTCAGCAATCTTTCCATAGGCGCTGTGATCCTTGCATATCCTTTGATGAATTTTCTGTAGTATCCTGTATGTCCCAATGTAGTGCGCAATTGCTTAACTGAGTTGGGCGCAGGTAAATTAGCAATGATGGCAACCTTCGCAGGATCCATCAGAAGTCCTTGTCTGCATACAATATGTCCCAACAAAATACCAAAGGGCGCACAAAATATACATTTTTTCAAGTTAAGGGAAATCTGATGCTGTCTACATTTTTCTAGCATCATGCGCAGATTCGCAATATGGTTCTTTAGTAAACCAAATACAGTCCAGTCATCAAAATAGACTTCTAAAAACTTGTGGATAAATTCTTTAAAAACAGCAACAACAACTCTAGAGAAGATAGCAGGTGCGTTTTTAAGACCAAAGGGCATTACCGTATACTGGAATGAGCCCCATTCTGTTGCAAAAGTAGTCTTGTGGCGGTCATCCGGATGGATTCTGATCTGATGATATCCCGAGAATCCATCAGTGAAAGAGTAAGCCTCTTGTCCTCCAACATTATCAAGTACTTCATCTGTGAAAGGAGTGGGAAATGGATCGTGCGCTGATGCATCATTGAGTTTGCGCAAGTCGACACAAATTCTTATTTCACCTTTCGTTTTCTTTTCTTGGACCACCATAGGACTAATCCAATCGCTTTCCTCTACTGGCTCAATAATACCTGCTGCAAGCAACTGAGGCAATTTCTTCTTGTGGCTCATTCCAGTATACGGTAATGCCCTTTGGTCTTAAAAACGCACCTGCTATCTTCTCAAGAGTTGTTGTTTGCTGCAAACAACCTATAAAATGTTGCTATCTTAGGTTGTCATCAAGGGGCAATATTGTTGGTTAAGGAGATTGTTGGTTAGTTACCCAATATCCTTTTTCTGAATATTTGGGGTTAGTTACCTATTTGTTTTGAAACTGCTATGATAAATAAGAACACCTTCAGACCGAGCTCAAATTGTTGAGCAACCATTTTCTTTCATATATTGTCATTTATTGGTGTACCTTCAGACTTGGAAAGTATGGTAGAAGTCCCTATCATCTATCATGAGGTGTCCCAATTATCACATTCTTTTGGTGAATCCATCCTCCATCTCAATGAAACCCCAACTCCTCAAAGTTCAAAGTAGTACCACACTTTTGGTGGTAACATGGAGAATGTGAACAATCACCTTATGGTAAAACCTAGCTGCAAAATCAGAGTAAAAGTTGCATGGATAGTGTGCCCACTTGCTCAAATGTATATGGGAATCTTCTTTCCTATGTGAAACAATTTTGTAGAAAAACTTATACATTGTACATTTGGACATTTGGGAAAGCATCGTACATTTGGACAATTTATTAGTTCTTTAGTTCTTGAGAGAAATCCTGCTTTCCCTAGGACTCCTAGCTTTGTATTTTGACAAACTTTATATTCTAGGTATCTAACCTTAGAGGTTAGATATGTTTTTATAGGATTTTACCTCACTCCCAATATTTATTGTTTCTGATGTACCTAGCAGTCCCTTCAACCTATTTATGGTCACTTGTTCGACTTTATGGTCAATATTTTCCCTAATAGGTGCAGTGTTGATATTAATCTCCAATATATGAATCAATCATTTGCATCCATGCGATTCATATATCACAAAGAGTGCATGACACTAAGCCTTCATTATTTAGTTTTTCAAGCCTTTATATGTATGTTGGCACTATCAGAGGAAGCATAATCATCATTATCACAGAGTTCATCAGTTTATGATTATTTTGTGGTAGGAGAATGACTTCTTTGTTACCAAAAGCAAATGGTCTAAAGGTGCTCTGCTATAGGGCTTAATATACCTAAGAAATTCCTTCCAACATTTTCACTCTAGACAACTACTCTATCATAATAGAAACCTTCAAAGTCAATATTTCATGTTAGAAAATAAATGTTGATAATCAAGAAGAGGCTAAATTGTATTACTAACAACTTCTCTCTCTCTCTCTCTCTCTCTCTCTCTCTCTATTAGAGGTGTCATTAATGCCTCTGTGCAAGAGATACTCAATTTACCCGATTCTTAAGTTTTAAGCCTGCTTTTCTTTATAGTTACTCTCCCTTGAAAGAATGCAACAGATTACAAATAATTTTACACATAGTTGATCCCATTAAGGGTCTCATGTTTGGAGTTTTCTTTTAATATCCAAAGGTTTATTTCATCAACACATTCTGAGGTAACCCTAGTTTCCAATTTGCCACAGCCCGAGGAAACCCTAGAGCTAGTTTTTCTTCTTCTTCACATGTTACTAATACATTAGACACCACTGCTTCCATTCATACCAAGGCCATGCTACAAAGTTGTTTGCAGGTTTACTGTGTTTGTAGAATTAGAATGAAGGTGTTGTTTGTTGCAAACAACCTATAAAATGTTGCTATCTTAGGATGTCATCAAGGGGAAATATTGCTGGTTAAGGAGATTGTATATGTGTCCATGGTATCATTTTTCTGAATATTTGAGGTTAGTTACCCATCTTTTTTGAATCTCAATTGGAATGACAATGGTTATCATTGTCGTTACCTCTTTAGAGCACTTAGAAACAATTGTGGATCCAAACAATTATTATTGTACAAGAAAATTAGTAGGCACCAATAACGTCAGGAGAGGGATTAGTACTGCCAATAGTATCCCATATCTTGGCTCCACACTGGGAGTTCACCGTGCCCTTATCATCAATGGAGACATAAACAGTTGCAGGAATCATAGATTTTGTGTCCGTTTTCACATGTTCATAAGTGTGATCCACAACATTGGGCATATCTGTGGAATTTTTAAGTCTAGATTTTTCTGCTCTTGACCCTATCATTTGACCCAGAATGGACGCTGCAATTGTGAAATCCATAGCATAATTTGGCATGTTTATAGACTTCCTCAGCATTGCAATAAAGTGAATTGCATAATGAATAGCAACAAACCACGCTGGTGAAAACTTATGTATGTGTTCCCTCCAGACACCTAATGGGACATTAACAACCATTCCCAGAAGCCCAATTGAAAGCATCTTTGTCTGCCCCTTTTTGTTTTTCTTATTGCGTTTGTGCTCCGACATGAAAAAATCAAAACTGAAAGGACCACCAGGTCCAAATGCTGATAGGATAACAGTTATTGCTGATGCTGCAAATGGATGAAACTTTGTGCTTACAGTATTGTCTGCATTAGACTATGTCTCATAAATTTGTATCGATGACCTTCCAAAAAGTGGAACCACCCCATCACATCCATGAAAAAGTATGAAAGAAATATCAAAATTGGGTCCATCCTAAAAAATGGGACCCCGTCCTCCTTTCACCTGCACATGCAATTCCAAATTTTTAGACTTGTTGGTTAAGTGCTCTAAAATAGAATTAATCACCCTAACATAACCCCAAGTACATATAAAACATTGAACTAACAATTATATTACTAAACAAGACCCTATAGAGGAAACTTAAGACATCCAAATGATAATAATGAGCTCAAGATTAATGATGAAATCAGTAAACAGGGTGAGGATCAGTTTTAGACTCTCTAGAAACTTCTTGAAAGTCCACATGTATGAGTAATGAAAGTTGACATGGTATCCACTTGGTACTGTGATGGTTAAAATGGTAGGTCAACGTCCAAAGGGCATAACTCTCTCATATGAACTCTGTTTTTTGTCCACAATAGGTGGTTTTGACCCAACCACTGTGTACTACCCCCTAAAGCCATCGACGAGGCCAAGGATGCCTTTTGACCCCAAAAATTGCACTATTGGGCCCCAAATGGGCAGTTTTCAATTTTGTCCATGCTCAATGGATTTCAGGATTAGTCCGATTCTTCACCCCAAAAAGTAGAAATAATGATGAAAAATCATATAGTAATCCATTTCAGATCAACTCAAACTCACAATTCATACTAGGTTCAGTGCCTAAACTGATCTGAGTTGAGACAACCCAGCACAAACTTGTCACCTATGAACCACTATGTAAAAAATGGACAGGAAAAAAGGGTCGTTCAAGTTGAATGGGTTTTCCCAAGTTATTATAGGGTCTGGGTTGTACGCTTACTTTTTGGCCTCACCAAATCATTCATGAAGCCAATTCTGGCTACTATGAGGAAAATACATCCTGGAGGTGCATTATAATTTGTTATTGCATCTACATCAATTACAACAAGAGTTTTAATTTTCAAATATGAGAGGAATAAGTGTAATTTTGTGGTAATATTAAGTATATGAGATTGGAACAAATTTTTAGTGTATATTAAAAAAAAAACATGGATAATAACTAATCCCATTCCAAGCATCCCTTTTCATGGAGGGTCTCTTTTCATCCATGGACCACGTTTTATCTTTTTCTTGACCAAGCATACCTTTTCATGAAGGGTCTCTATTCATCCATGGACTGTGTTCCATTTTTTTTCTTGACTAGTGTATTAATTTCAATCTATTTTCTTGACAACTCTTGTGGAAGCAACTCGCTACAATTCTGTGCAAACTTGACTACCCATTTTCTTGACAAGTGTATTGATTTCAAGCTATTTTCTTGCCAACTCTTGTGGAAGCAACTCACTACAATTCTGTGCAAACTTGACTACCCATATAGTCTCTGTCAGGGTTTACTCCTCTCTGCTATTGAAGGCTCATAATTTATTTTTGAAATGGATCAAGGTTGTTGCACAAGAGTTCATGTGCTTTAACAAAATTGGCAACCCTTACTCTGTGTCACAACATAATGTTTCTAGGTTTTTCAAAGGGAATTGGTGTTGTGAAGTTTTTCAATTCAATCTCATTTTTCAAATTTCTGGCCTTTACTTGCATTAAATTAGGAATTTTGATTCTTATCCTCGGTTCTGCTTTAGTCTTGTATATAAAAATAGGCACTTGGCAGATACCGTTTGCTTTCATAAATTTATATTTGCAGGCTTTCAATCTATTTTTTCAAACTTGTTTTCAGTTTGGTAATTCTACTGCTCTCTTTGCTACTTGTACCTCTAGTTTACTCTTGGAAAAAGAGCATTTGTTTTTTCCTTTATGAAGTCACTGAATGTTAACATATCTGTATTTGGCATTTATTATTTCTCCTTATCACTCTTCTCTTTCCTTATCTTATTTCAAGGATTTTTGGAATTCCCTTGAAAATGTAGATGCTTCTTTGAATTGAGCATGGCTTGCTTTTAAAATTTGTTTATCTACCATCCTACTGAAATTTGTTGGAAATGGCTTCTGTCATTACAAATAATTTAAAGAAAAAAAATGCGTCTTTTCCTTTTCTAGCTGTATAATTTGCTTGTAAGAATATTAGTCATGTTCTTGGGATTGCCTTGAGGTTGGCACTTTGTTTCTGCAGATTAGCTTGATTGTAGAAGATTGAGGAGAGAAAAGAATATCAAATCTATAGTTATATTTACATAGAGGCAACTTAGCTTCTGGGCAAGAATGAATGAAGTTGAACAACACCAACACCTTACATGGTCTAAACACAATAACATTGTTCAGCAGTTTTGGTATCTTGTGGCAATCATTTGCCACAAGGGATTATTAATGATGAGGAATATGGTAATCATTGTCATCCTAAAGATTGTTTATAATTTAGGCAAAATTCTCATTATTATGTGTTTTGCAAATGCGGTATTTTTCAAATAAGGTCAAGATAATAAAAATAAGAATACAAAAATAAATGTTAAATAGGATTATATTATTAAAACAATCAAAATAATTTGGTAAAAGATTTCTAAATTCTAATCGTGCATAAGATTATATAAGACTTCTATATTCATTTGGATTTTTTTTCTCCAAATGATGATTCTAGAATTTGAAGAATATTAATTGGATAGAATTTGAAGATTATGAATTAGAGAAATTATTCAACTACAAAAATATGTTTTTCAAATGTCAGCATTTATTATTGGTAGTCACTTTAAAAAGGCATTGTCTTTTAGTATTATTGGAGTTTGACGAGCAAAATGTTCATCATAGACCTTTTGCTGGTCAAAAGACAATGTCATTTGGGAAAGGGAACATTTTGCTCATAAAAAATTATCTTTTTATTTTTTATTTTTTTTAATATAATTTTTTTTCCACAAGATTCTGCTTGTGTTTGCTTGTTGGCTAGATTTTCCACAAGATAAATATTTCCATGCTTGTGATGTGGAAACATGGATAGCCAATATTTGATGTCTTTTTATCCACCATATGAATAGATAAACGAGCATTCATCTCCTAGGTTTGAGCTTAGTTGAAATTCATTTGGAGTGTTTTACTAGTAGCTTTTAGCTTTTGGATTCCACTACATCTTTCCATGCCTTCAACTGTGGCAACATTCAGTTTCTACAAGTTCATAGTGATGTGGATGTTTACCTTGGGAGCATCAAATTCATATTAATTTTATGCCCTATCTTGAGACATTGTCTAGTTTTGAAAGGTTCCTGAGCCATCTTTTGGAGGTCAGTTACAGGTTTTGGAGGTTCTAGGTGCAAATCTTGTAGCTGGAACCATATAAAATCCAAAAGTAATGTTGCAGCTATGTATAAGTTATTATTATAGTATTTCATTATATTGTCATTGTACCTCCTACAAGAGAAAATATTAATGTATTTGATCATGTAAATCCTTGAAAGAATCAATGTAAACCATGGGGTCAAGATACAAAAAAAAAAATCTATGCTAATAGTCGTAGATTGTTATGGCTATCGTAGGATTTAATGGTCAACCAAATGATTGCTCGTTTTGAAATTGGATTTGTCTTCTTGTTTATAGCTTAGTGGTATTCATTCCCAGTGCTAGACCTCTGGAAGTTTGAATGTAAAATTGCCTAGCAAGTCCTTGAACCTATGGCCATAATCCCAAATAGTTTATCCAACCCTTTGCTTGATCTTCTTCATCTCTAACACACACTGCTACTCTGATTTAGGATTTTTAAATTCCCTAAATAAAATATTTACTAATATAATCCAAAGTCCTCACTTGGCCCATAGGGACATTGACCGCTTGTACTTCATATACCAGTGCAATGTGCAATCCTTGAAGGAAATTTCCAGTTGCATTATCTTCACTGCATTGTCTATCACCTTGTTCACTATCCATATGGCCTCACATATTAACTAATTCTACTCAGCATCATCCCCACCTATTCCATGGAACACAGGGAGTCTGATCCTATCAAGGTCCATGAATCAAGGGTGTAATGTAAATGGTGATAAAATATATTAAAACGGTAGGTAGAAGACACATAGAAGAAGGGTACTTATTTATAGTACGTGACTTCCCTTAACTTGGTTGGCTTGGCCTATTAACTCTTTCGATGGTAACTCTTTTAACTCTTATGGTTAAAACAAAAGGTGGTGATAAGATGCAATCCTTTGTAACCCTTATGGATCTAGTGGGATAAAATCCCTACATCTATTGAAATTCTGCCCAGAATTGAAATGCAATTCAACAATTTCACCTTCAACTTTGAAAGCTTGCTGGCTAAATTTTCCACAAGATTCTGCTTGTGTTTGCTTGTTGGCTAGATTTTCCACAAGATAAATCTTTCCACACTTGTGACGTGGCAACATGGATAGACAATATTTAATGTCTTTTTATCCACCATATGAATAGATAAACGAGCATTCATCTCCCAGGTTTGAGCTTAGTTGAAATTCATTTGGAGTGTTTTACTAGTAGCTTTCAGCTTTTGGATTCCACTACATCTTTCCATGCCTTCAACCGTGGCAACATTTAGTTTCTACAAGTTCATAGTGATGTGAATGTTTACCTTGGGAGCATCACATTCATATTTTTATGCCCTATCTTGAGATAGTGTCTAGTTTTGAAAGGTTCTTGAGCCATCTTTTGGAGGTCAGTTACAGGTTTTGGAGGTTCTAGGTGCAAATCTTGTAGCTAGAACCATATAAACTCCAAAAGTAATATTGCAACCATGTATAAGTTATTCTTATAGTATTTCATTATATTGTTATTGTACCTCCTACAAGAGAAAATATTAATGTATTTGATCATGTAAACCCTTGAAAGAATCAATGTAAACCCTGGGGTCAAGATACACAAAAAAATATCTATGCTAATAGTCGTAGATTGTTATGGATATCGTAGGATTTAATGCTCAACCAATTGATTGCTCTTTTTGAAATTGGATTTGTCTTCTTGTTTACAACTTAGTGGTATTCATTTTCTGGCTTTTGCATTAGAATTTATAAGGATGATTTCTGATACCAAAAGGCATCATACTTCACAAAATTATGAGGTTCACAAAAAACGTATTCATTCTCCATACCTATCCCAAATCCATTTTAGCAACAAATTTATTCAGTGCATGTATGTTTCCCAGTAACCAGTTGATTGCTGTATGTACCAAGAGTCGATACAACCCAGGCCATTCTAAGAAGAAAATTTAGTGATTCCCATAAAAGTCCTTAACAAAAATTAATTGTAAAATGCAATCAAGTAAGCTTGACAATATAATGCTGGGCATATTTTGAAAGCCTAATGTGTAGTCGTCCGCTATTACTTGTATATTCCATATTTAAAGTTAGTATTTGATCATGTATGTGACTTATCTAGATGAAAGAGTGTTTACTAACTTGGGCAGAGAAAAAAAAATGCCACTTACTAACTTTCTTCCTTTTTCTCTTTCTTCCTCAAGTTTCAGCAGGGTATTAATTCTTGATTGCATAACTTGGTCGTTGGATCCTTTAGATGCTTGGGCTAACTATAATAAAGGAAAAATAATGTTTGGCGGGAGTACAACCTATTTTCCATAAACTAAGGTGTACGGGACAAATCTTAGATCATTATTTGGAGTGACCCTATCATCCCACAAAGCATTAGGAAGAGCAACATGCTAATTTATTTGGTTTTCAATGATTGTTTTCTTTAAAATCCTAAATAAATTTTTATTCGTAGATTCTGCTAACCCATTATCTTGTGGATAATAATTTGAATAATAATTCAATTTAATTCCCTTTTCAACAAAAAATTCACTTAATTTTAGAGAAGAGAAATAGGAAGCATTGTCAAAAACTAAAGAAATTGGAACCCCAAACCTGGTTATGATGCTCTCTTGCAGAAATTTAATAACAACATCTTCATTGACTTTTTGCAAAGTAACAACTTCATTCCAACAATTAAAATAATCCATAGTTGTGAGAATGTATTGATTTTGTAGTGAGGAGTTGGGATTGATTTCACCGATGATGTCCAAGTCCCATTTCTCAAATGGTTTAGAGATTATTACTAGTTGCAATGGTGCTTATGGTTTTGCTAATCTTCCAACACTTTTTTGGCACACAAGGAATTTACGACCATATGCATGTGCATATTTAAAAACAGTGGGCCAAGAGTATCCTTCTATTAAAATATTATGTGCAGTAGTATCTCTAGAGTAATGACCCCCATAAAAACCATCATGCAATTCTTTTACCACCTTCTCTACATCCTCTTTTTCCAAGCATCTAAGAATTACTCCATCATAATTTTTTTGGAAGAGTACCTCATTGATTATTTGAGATGTAGCTGAATTCAAGCGGAGGGATCTTCTTTGCTTGAAGTTCCAATGCTCTAGAGTATATCCATGTTGTAGATAGTGTACTAGATCACGGTACCATGAATCAAGAGTAGTGTGAATGGAACAAACTTCTAACAAGTTCATCGTAGCCTCATTATCCCATCCATTAGCTTCCTCATTCGAATTTTCAGTGATTAAATTACACATCCCTTGACCTTTGACAATGTTGGTGGGTTTAAATTCTAAATCATATTCTTGTAATGCATTTACCCAATTCCTGTATCTTTCTCCCAACTCTTTCTGTACAAATAATGATCGGACAACTAGGAAGAGGTACTATGACTTTGAATCTGTTCTTAAGAATGTAGGGTCTGAACTACTTTACAGATTTAAACAAAACATAATATTGTTTTTATACGTCTGGGTAAATTAGTTCATACCCTTGTAACCCAGTGCTCATAAAAGATAGTGGATATTCATCCCCGTGCTCTCCCTTTTGAGTGAGCACTCTTGTAAGGAAATGATTGGACGCGAATGTATAAATGATAAAATCCTTTTCAAAATATGGGCTGCTTAGTGATTGTGCATGAGAAATTGCGGTTTTGATATCTTTAAAATCATTATTTTCAACTTCAGTCCATTTAAATTGCACGTCCTTTTTAACCATTTGTTGCATATATTTTACAATTTTTGCAAAATCTGGTAAAAACCTTCAAACAAAATTTATCTTGCTCATAAACGATTGCATGGATTTATTATTGTGGCGCATGGGAATCCAGATTATAGCTTGTATCCTTTTGGGATCAATTGAGATTCCCTTTTTCGAGATGATGCGTCCCCGTAATATCCCTTTCAAAAAAATGAATACACTTTTCTTTGGGTTAAGAGAAATACAATATTTTCTACATTGTTCAAAAATTTGTTTTAGGTGAAAAGCATGGTCTTCCCTTTTCTTGGAGAAAACTGTGACATCATCCAAATATACAAATACACTGTGGCCGATTAATCCTCGAAAACAATGTCCATGGCCCTTTGGAATGTGGCTCCAGCATTCATAAGGCCAAATGGCATTCTCCTGTAAGTAAATGTTCCCCATTTTGTACGGAAGGTTGTCTTGAGACGATCCTTTTCGGCCACTAGCTCTTGGTTATAACATGAGAATCCATCTAATAAGGAGAACATTTCTGAATCTGATACAAGTTGCAATATTTGATCCATAGGTGGGACAAGATAATTGTCCTTGTCGGATGCTCTATTCAAGTTCCAAAAATCCACACATAATATTATTTATCTAGATTTTTTGCGTACGTGAACATGATTTCCCACCCTTTCAGAATGCCTAACTTTGAAAATGATCTTATCATCTAGTATCTTCTTTAATTCTTTCTGAATAAGAGGCTCTAAAGTGGGGTGCACTTTCCAAAGTTTATCCTAAAAAGGCTTAGCCCCTTGCTTGATAGTAATAACATGTTGGATGATACTAGTTTCATATGTCTTTAGATCACCATATGTCCAAGAAAAGACATCCTTATATTGTTGAAAAATCTTGATAAACGTGTACCTCTCACCAGGTGAAAAACATCTCCCGAGATTAGCATATTTTGGTTTGTTTTCCGTTCCCAAATTCACCAATTCACACTGCATGGAAGAAATATTTGTCTTGAAATTAGCTAGATTTCAGAACTTATGCTACAAATCAAACGGTTTTTCTAAAGTACATACTCCTTTTGGCATAAAATATCCATTGGACTGATTTTCATCCACATTTTCCATCTTTGACTGATGTTCAACTTCATCAATAATCAATCATTTGAAAGTATCTTCATCAGTTAAGAATTTAATAATTTGTTCATCATCATCAAACACCCTCCAATTTGAAACATTTTTCTGGGACATATAGTTTGAAAAGAAATTCAATAGAACATTTATTATTAAGAGGAACTAAACGAGAATCAAAGGTAGTTAATAAATCAACAGCAGAATTCTGCAATCTAGGAATGTAATCAATATTGAAAGCATCAAAATTTGAAATTAAATTCCATACCCCTGCTTGATATCCTTTTAGGTGTGGAGATAAATAATGAATATAATTCCTAACTTTCCTAACAATTATCTCATAGTCACCAAAAACCTTTAAAATTTTAACATTCAATTCAATAGCCTTTTTGAGTCCATGAATCAAGCCCTCATATTCAACAGTGTTATTGGTGCATTCAAATTCTAATCTAGATGAGAGAAATAATATTTTCCCTTAAGGATCTACAATAACACAACCTGCTCCTACTCCGCCCCGTGTCTTGGAGCCATCAAAATATAAAATCCAAAATTCGACTTCTACTCTATCAGATTTGATATTTACATCTAAGTTAGTAACTAATTCTACTATATTACATTCATTTTCATCATTCCATGAAGATTGAAGGAGATCGAATTGTGTGCGTGAGTTATGACATATAGTTTCATCTTGGTAACATCCGGGTTCCATTTCTAAAAAATAATTTCCCAATACAGAGTATGAAAAATTCACTGTTTCATTCCTTCCTTCCAATTCAGTCACATTGAACCTCATATGTGGTTCTCTTAGGACCTTAATCTGATTTGGTTATTCTGGTAAGGTATCCATAAGTGAGACCAATCAGTAGAGAAGTAACCATTTATCTTACTTGACCAATACATACTTAGTATCAAACCATAAGCCTCTGTATATCAATCACAACTATATTGATGAATTGGAAAACCCTCTGATCAACAACCAATCTAATCAAAATGTTCTTCATCTCTCCCACTACCTTGACATCTTATCTATCAAGTTGAATGATCCTAGAGGGACATGGAATTGGTTTTCCATTAATCTTTTTACAGATTGACAATAGCATAATATTAGATGAATCCCCTTATTCCACCAAACAATTGTGCACATTATAATTAAATATCTCAAAGGTAAGCAGAAAAGGTGGGGTATGAGATTTAGATTTACCACCAATACTAGCTTCACTAATCTTAGTTTTTGATTCAATCATGATTTGCTATTTATATTTACTAGTAGAGTTCCTTGTCGCTGCATTGAGGTCAAAAGCTTCCAATAATATTTTCCTCTGCTGTGTCAAATTGCACATTTCAAATAAAGATACATTAACTTTAGTCTTCTTAATATATTCAAGGATATCATACCCCATGTTATAATTTCCTCCAATATTTCCACCTACAGTAGAATTACTTGATAAAGGGGTTGTTTCTTTATGAGTCAGAGAATATGATCCTTTTACAACTTTCGAGGGATTGATATGTATTTTCTCTGATATATTTTGAAGTGGTTGAGTCACATCACTAGTCTTATTCTGATTTTTGGTAACAACATTGCTTGTTTTCCCTTTTGGAATTGATATGATTTGATCCTTAACTGCTCCTTTACTCCTAGTTGCATAATCAACAGATGAGACTTGTACATTCTGAATTTCTTCTATTTCTTCTTCATCTTCCAAATCAAGATTCGATGCCCAGTCCCATACCATAATATAAGTGTAGTTTCTTCATTTTCTTCCTCTGTCTCATTTGATTGGATGTTGTTAGAACAGTAATCCATACTTAGTACCATATTTCATAACCTTAGTCAATTTTATTGCCATGTGTGCTTTATTACACTATAGTTTGGACTTGATTACTTTAATTGGTCAAATAACCACTTTTGAGAGTGTTCACATCCAGTTCCAAGCAAACCAGCTCACCCAAACTCCATTTTTGTCCACAAGTGCACCCTCATTAAATGCTAGAGCGCTCTCGTTCCTTGAATTGGGGAATCTCTGTTGACTTGGAGCGCTTGGGTGGATTTTACTTATTTTTGGCTAGATTTGGAGCATTTATTGCTTCCTTGGACCTCCCACACACCTCTATTTGCTCACCCACGCATACCTAGGCTTCATTTATGACCTAGCATGCTTCATCCACCTCCACACCAAAATTCGTGACTGTTTGGGATGATTAGGACTGAGTTGGACCCACCTAGGGGGGATTGAGGCCAATTTGGCCAATTAGCATTGTGCACTCATTTTGGGCTCTCTATGGCTCTCGAAATTCTCTATGATGTAATATAAACCTATTCTAAACATTTTCACATGTTAGACAGACTGATAATTCCAAGTTTCAGTTCACATTGTGTGTAAATTTGTCTCCTTTTCAACCTATTTTGTTGGTTATTGCAAATTATTCGATTTTGTGAGGTTCTCTAAGGCTCCTAGATCTTACTATGGATCAAAATACTCACATGGTATCAGAGCCTTGTGGAGTATAGTGAGTTGCATATCAATATTGAGCATTGAGCTTCATTCTTGAGAGAATTTCCAGATAAAAATTGAGTGTTTTTTGCAGGACCTTCAACAGTTTTCTCACCATCAATGCAAGTAGAAATGGACGCTAACCAAATTTTTCTCACTCCCTTCAATTTATTCAATTGGAAGGATGAAATGGTCATCAAATTGAGATCTAAGGGTCTCTATAGAGTAACCATGGGCACAAAAGTGGAGCCAAACTCTGCTATGGAGAAAGCAAAGTACTACAATCGACTTGATGAAGCATATGGATTTCTATGCCTGAGCATTTCGAGGGAACTCTTGTTTCATACAGATAGTTTGACAACCCCAAATGAAGTATGGGTGAAGCTAGAATCACTCTTTGGGAAAAATGATGAACTGAGAGGCCACCAGCTTGAAAATGAGCTCATTAGCTTGAGCCTAGCGCATTTTGAAACCAATCAGGAGTTCTTCACTAAGTTCAAGTCACTAGTGCTACAGCCGCAACGATGTGGAATTGTTAAGAAGGAAGAACAATTGATACTGTTCATCCTTTCAAAGCTAGGGCCAGAGTTCTTAGTGTTTGTAAGAATGTTCCACTCTGCCAAAATGACCCTTCGAAATTGGAAAATGCCATCACTAGCAACCTTCATGGAGTGTCTTACTCAGGAGCAAGACAAGCTAGTTCAAATGGGAACCATCAAATCGAAAGATCAAGCCTTGGCCATGGGTGTTTCGAATGCGTCCAAAGGAAAGCAGAAGGCAAAGAATTCGAAGCAGCCATAGAAGAGGAAGTTTGACAAGACCAAATCTACCGATGGAGGTTCGAATCCTTCCAAGGAGGAGGACAAGAAGGGAAAAGAGAAGACCAAATGCACCTATTGTCACAAGGGTGTTAGTTTTTCAGAATTTACTTCAATCTAATCTAGGATCTTAACTGAGAGAACAAAATGTACATCATATCTACAGCATATCAATCATGGACACAATAATGCAAGCACACAAGAGACATAGAGTTTACTTGGGGAAAACCATAAAGGTGAAAAACCCCAATAAATTCCTTAGAGATAGATAGAGCAATGATACAACCCAAGCATAAGATATAGTCTTCTCCTAGCAGCAGAACCTCCTCCTCACAAGTGCGCCACTTTCCGAATGAGAGAAGTGTGAGTAATGAGTGCTCAAATAGAGATCTCCCGATCTCTATTTATACTTGTCTTGTCTTGCCCAATAAACTAATGGGGCCTACTTGTCTAGCTTAAACCATGGTTAAATTAATCCGGGCCGACCCCACACTTGGTGGTCTAATAACCCATTTACCCACATGACTCATACAGGGCCGACCCCATCAAGGTGGTCTAATAACCCATCAAGTATAAGTTACGACACTTACAATATAAATGACGACACTTCCGTATAGAGGAATAATAACATCTCTATAGGAATACAAACACTTCCGTATAGAGGAATAATAACATCTCTATAGGAATACAATACACATGGGTAAAATACATTCCGAAGTTACATAAACATCAACACTCCCTCTTAACTAGGAAGGTATTTCTCGACACAGATCTTCTGGCACAAGTCTGCGTCTCTGGATCATCATCAGCGAATCATCGTCCTCGAATCATCGTCATCATCACTGCTTCTGCTATCTCAATCAATCTCTGAATCTACTCATCATAGGAAGTTCTACAGAGCCAGTCCTTTTTCATACTAGATGTAGGCCCACCACCTGCAGGTCTTCATCATCACTGGCCATACTGTGGAATACTCAGGACTTATTACGTGCGTGACAAAACCTCGAAAGAGCATCCCAGGATGTTACGGGTACACAACTCTGACCTGACGGATCTCCCAGGGCACAAATTACATGTGACTATCAAAAAACCTTAAAAGAGTCTCTTGACTAGCAAGAACCCTAAAGAGCATCTGAGGCATTTTTCATCCTGTCCAGATCTCCAGGACTATTACATGTGACCCCCACCACAAAACCTCACAAGAGCATCCTAGGATGTTATGGGTACACAACTCCGACCTGTAGGATCTCCCAAGGCACAAATTACATGTGGTCACCACAAAACCTCGCAAGAGCATCCCAGGATGTTACGTGTACACAACTCCGACCTGTAGGATCTCCCAGGGCACAAATTACATGTGGTCATGGAAAAACCTCGAAAGAGCATCCCAGGATGTTACGAGTACACAAATCCGGCCTGAAGGATCTCCCAGGGCGCTATTATATGCCATAGGACAAAACCTCGAAAGAGCATCCCAGGATGTTACGGGTACACAAATATGACCTGAAGGATATCCCAGGGTGCTATTATATGTCCTCCCAGAGCAATGTCTCGAAAGAGCATCCCAGGCTGTTACGGGTACACAACTCCGACCTATAGGATCTCCTAGACATGCTCATTTGCACAACCTGTTCCACGGTCACAGAGTATCAACTTGATACTCACCATACATCATCTTGATGTACATATGATCATCCTGATCATCATCACTGCAACGTCCTGATGCATGTCATCTGCAGCAACATCATGAAGATCGTCATCCATGATCATCTTGATCATACAATGCATCCACCTGATGCATACACAATATCTACCTGATACATATCATCATACATGATCTTCCTGATCATACCTGATATATATCAACATACATGATCTACCTGATCATACAACGTATCCACCTAATACATATACAGATACATCGTCCAAGCATCCATCATGATGCATATACAAAATACATACAAATGATCCAACTGATCATATCCAACATCCAACATGATGCGTACATACATATAAATGATCCAACTGATCATATAGAGCATAAACTAGAACATCGTCCTGATGCTCATCATCCAGCGTTTACATCCACAACCATGTGAAGGATCCTCCTTCCAACATGCTTGGAATGGATTCATCAAATGTCTCCATCACTTCTTCCTCAAAGTGTCATTGATCTAAAGAACACCAAGCCTCTCTCTGAAGTACTCGAACTTCACTCTGGCTAGTGGCTTCGTCAATACATCTGCAATCTTCTCATCCGTCGCAACATACAGGAGCTTCACTGCTCCTCTCTGCACCATATCCCTGATATAGTGGTATTTGATCTCTATTTGTTTTGACCTGTCATGGAACACCGGGTTCTCAGACAACTTCACTAAACTCTGGTTGTCACAAAAGATACCAGTAGCCTCCAGTGGTAGATCAAATAACTTAGACAGTAGCTTCCGAAGCCATACTGCCTCACAAATCGTCGAACAAGCTGCAACATACTTTGCTTCAGCTGTACTCAGTGCTACGCAGGACTGCTTCCTGCTAAACCAAGATATCACACCTGATCCCATACTGAAGCAGAACCCAGAAGTGCTCTTCCTATCTGCAACACTGCCTTCCCAATCTGAATCAACATAACCCTGTAGGTTAAACTTTTGATTCACATCATACTTGAGCCCATAATCAACTGTATCCTTCAGGTACCTCAGAATATGCTTTACAGCAACCAGGTGAACACCTCTCGGATCCATCAAGAACTGGTTCAATGTGTTCACCGCAAAGCAAATATTGTTGCCGGACAATCCACTCGAGCGGACGCGAGCAGGATCTCCCTAGCTCAATGTGAGTGTAGAACAAATAGAACATACTACAAATACATCTCCTAGATCTACTTAAGGATTGAGTACTAGATGTCTTACCTTTTACTTCGCAATCTTTTCTCCTGAATGCTGCTCCATGTCTCACGATCGTTAGATCCAAGCTGCAAAATATGTCAAGACAAAGAAACAAGAGAAACCAATAAAAGACATCTATACAATAAGAGATCTAAGTAAATAGTTGAGCAGGTAAACTACTCAATGTCATTACGCACATGAACAATATTGGTGGAAAGCATTTGTATTACTGTAAATAGAGGAGTACATGATAGAGATATAGAATCACAACCAAGACTTAACGTAGTGACCCTTCTCCGACCAAGCCAATTGCCATAAGCTTCCAAGGAAGTATGAGTTCTCCAATAGGTGAAAGGAGGTGTCTTAAGAGATATTTCACCAACATGTAGATACCATAGGATTCCTCCCTTTGGAATGGGAGTGAGCTTCACTTATATAGGACTAAGTGGATGGGGTATGGATAGGATCGGTTGAGAGATGGTAGGAGAGAGATAGGGGATCCTCCCAAAGAGTTAGGGGCCGAGTACCATCTCCCTATAGGTTAGGGATAAGCCCCCAAATGAGAAAGTTTCAAGAAGGATCTCGAATAGACTATTTTTTCCCATTAACTGACCTCGTCGCACCCTGCAGTGGAGCAAGCTGTGACGTCGCATGTTGCATGAGTGCAACCTGCGATGACCTCTCAAAAGTTTGTACAACTGAGTACAAATCCTCCCAGATGAATACTTGGTCCAGGTAACTTCAGGGATGTATACACTGAATCTAATGATGGGTATATTTTAGGTGTAACAGAATCCCCCCCAAAGCATGAAGCTGTTAAGGATGTACATGTGAAGTGCTTTGATAGAAGTAATGGCAATAGACTCGGCAGACGAAGGACATTGTTGCAGTACAACTGACTCTGAACTGGCAATCTCATATGAAGTACAACATGGCTGCCGACCAATACATTGTAGATCCATGGTAGTAATGACTGACTGAACACAATCATGGCTACTAGACACAAGCGTAGATCCATGATGAGATGATAACACAACCACGACCAATACAAGTGTGGATCCGTGTGACATAACTCAATACAAACTCCATCGCAACTTGGCTAAAAACATGACTCCCCAGGGTCTTCAAGTTGAACCTGCAATGATACGAATCTATCTATGTGATTACAAATGTCTTGACGTCAAACATGGTAGAAACCACTTGATTACCGGGCATTGACGTAGATCATTAACAAGTTCGAGGGAGATCACCATTGATGTCAATGATTCCCAAGGTATCACAGTACATATCACCAAGCGTGAATAAATGAGTTGAAGTCAAACGCAAGATGAAATCTTTCAATCAAGAGTCGATGATGTAAACTCATGATGAAAGCAAGGTAACCTGCCATTGAGGCATGCAGGGCCAAGGTACTTGGTTGGTTTCTAGATTCAATCCTCGGATGATGTGTTGAAATCGACAAGGATGAATCCGTCGAAGGAGGGCCATGATGAATCCCCCATCAATCGACATGAAACACGACAAAAGATGTGTAGAGTGGATCAGATGGTATAGTAACATGTGAGACTGACTCAAAGTAACAACGACATGACTACATGTGTACTGACTGCAAATGATGAATGATGAACGTGTTCTTGAACATGGGCATGGCATGACTTGGAAGTATTGACATAATGAGAATGACACAAACTTCTAATGCAACTGATGGTGGAAGCTTTCTCCGAATGACTCAGAGGAGTAACAGGACTCAGAAAGTAAGTGGGGACTCATAGACAAACAAATGACCCAAGTATTGTATGCAAATGTAGATGAGTGCCATGTTCAAGAACGACTACGTACTGCCACTAAGGTATGTAACACAAACACTTTCCTTTTTCCCCATCATGAACGATGAGTGCCTCATTTCTTTTTTACGAGTTTGATGAGGGTAACCAGATGCTCGGTATAGCTCATCTCATAGATAGGAGGGGTTCGTTCCATGACAGGCCCTTCAATGTGAAAATTTAACGAGTCCATAGAAGGTAAACTCGGTCGTCATTTCATGTTTAGAGAGTCTGAAAAGAACTAAAGAAGACTCCAACGGTCCTTTTTCATAAAGTTAGCCTCATCGCCCGGAAAAGGGTAAAACAATGTGGGAGAGGACTCTTCCAGTCATGATTGGCTGGAGTATTCCTTTTTTGTAATTAGTGCCTCCTGGTCCGAAAAAGGGGTAAACTACTTCTAGGAAGATGACCATTCAAATACTTTAACAAGCGTGAATGCTACAAGTTCACTTGGCAATCTTTTCGTTTTTCGAGAGCCTAAAAAGAGCTTAACGGTAGACTCCAGGGGGTGTCTTTTTCCGTGGAAGTTTAAAGAGCCCAAAAAGTGATAAATCATAACTCGGTACTTGTTCTCATGGTTTGGTGAGTATGAGAACAAACGAAGAGTAAACTCATCCTCATGCAATAAATACGACTAACCAAAATAATAATGACAAAACATTCAAAGGCGTGTTCATACCTGTAGTTACCGTTGGTGATGCGAGAAACGACACAAAAGACCACTTTACGACTCCAATTTGGAGCCAAAACTTCCTTTGCCAATTTCAGGAGCTACGATCTGCCATTTCACCAACCGTCCGGATCAAGTAGGCCCAAACTTCATCCAGCAACTTTCCAGTGGTTTAGTTTTTGCTTTTAGGTCCATTTTTTGGGTTTTTGATGGTGTTATGGAGGGCTTCATGCGCCCTTGGCTCATCGCAAGTTTCCCTTTCGGGACCTGCGACGAGACCGAGTCGTCACAAGCCTCGAATGCGAGAGGTGCAATGTCATCTCACTGTACCTAAACGTACAGTGCAACGATGGAGAACCACAAACCAAACATCAAAAAGAATTCAAAAAATGGATTTCTTAGGGTTGAAGCAAGACCTAACAGTGTTTAAATGTCCTTCTTGGCAGGTTACCAGCTAGCCAATATGGTATTAGAGTGGCAAGAGAGAGAACATGAACTAGAAGATGAACAATCCACAATGCGTGGATGCTTTGAGAAACTGCGGTTTGCTCAAATTCTTTCAGATCCAGGGGATGAGATCCCAGATCCCACTACTGACACACATGCTCCAGAGTTGGGATGCGGCCCAACAATACTTTGTGATAGGTGAGCATATCCTCACGATAGACATTGAGGATATCTACTTTCTTACCGGTTTGTCCCGAAGAGGGGACCCTGTACATCTTACCGGCACACGAGCCAGTGACCGTACAATTGAAGACATGGTGTCGCAGCACTGCACTGCTCTTTCTCGACCTTCCAGTGGGAAGATCCTCATCAGGGATGTGGTGAGTCGCCCACTACGTATTGTATTGCTCACTATTACTAGAATGGCAGGTAGCCAAGATCCACACATGGCTAATCGAACTCAGATGCTGTATGCGGAAGACTGTATGTCTCCCAGGGTTTTCAACTGGTGCGAGGGTCTCCTCGCAAACATCCGAGCTTAGCTGACCAAGTTTCGGCGAGGGGAGCTCAAGCATTTTGGGTACAGATCGATCATAGTATCATTCCTCTTGAAGCGGGTTCCTCTCTTGCGCCTGTAGTTGGTACTGGATGATAGGGATCCGAGAGATCCTCACATGCTCAGGTGGGCAGAAGTGATGACCCTCCATGGTGGGGGTCCTATCATCAGTTTTGGTCCCGAGTTCTTTAGTCGGCTGGAAGGCCAGTTACTTATGGTCGAGGAATTTCCATACAGTGGCACGGACTTCCGGGAGGATCCCGACTTGATGCTGCCAGAGGGTGCAGCATGGGGTGACATATGTGAGAACAAAACTACCCTTGTACTTTTTAGTTTTGCATATTATATCATTTTTTTGATGTAGTACTGACAAGTACATTATATGTGTGTGCAGATGTGGGCCCCGTACGATCAATGGGTCTCTACCTTCTGGCGAGGAGAGATAGAGGCAGGGAAGCAGTCGTTCCTGCAGGTGCTCATGCTACCATCGAGGAGATGGAGGAGGTATACAGGAATCTATCCCAGCTGACCGTGGAGATACCCGAGCCAGCTATTGACAACTTACCGAGGCCCATGCAGATATTTGGGGTTGGAGCGTCCGTGCACTTCAACTCCTTACTCCACAAGGTGGCTCGGATTGTAGACTGCTTCCCCACCCAGCGACAGCAAGCTGTTCGAGCTAGGGGTGGTGTACGGGTCAGGCGTCCGGCCTGATGACACTTTTATACTTGTACTAAGAGCATAGAGGCCTCAGATTTTGTACTACTGAAAGCTGTGAGGCTTTAGATTTTGTAGAGACTTACTGAAAGCCATCGTGCTTTAGATTTTTGTACCAGCACTACTTTTGAGCGATATATATATACAGACATTTTCGGCGATTTACACATTATGTGTTTTAAAATGATTAGTGATGTGATCTTGTTTACATGTTTTCTTCTATATTATTTACACATTGTGAATGCTTTTACATATTATGAGTATTATGTGTGTGCAATGTACCAATCCAAAATGAAATTGGCCATCGAGTCAGCAACTGTGTTTAACTCTCGTGGAATATGTAGGTACTAAATGGATTCAAATGACCTTTCCAGGAGACATACTCGTCTAAAGAGACAGAGTAAGGTAGGATCACGGATGGCGTAGACCTGGTTAAGATGGGAAACCACTAATTGAGAATCCATGTGGATGACAATGTGGTTCATACCCAAGGAAATGGCATTAGCCAGGGTTTCGATTACTGCCTGATATTTTGCGGCATTGTTTGTCGCAAACCCTAGACAACTTCCTCTTGAGATAATGAGCTTGCCTGTAGGGGAATATAGTACCCAGGTTGTCGAAGCAAGGTTATGGGTATGCAGGCTGGCGCCGTTTGCGAATCCAAAGCACGTCGCCATCTGCACATGTAGACAGAACATGGTATAAGAAGCGGAAACAAGATCTAAAGACACTCAACAAAAGAAATGCGTCACACCTCACAAAAACACAAAAACACGCCATGTATAGTATATACAAGCAAGTCTATGCATGAGAGATCAAGCATAGTATCTCTTCAGGTAAATCCCATTGCGGGGTTCACCCAAAGAGATTCCGTCATAATCTTCAAGCTCGTAAGCACCTTTTTCCAACACAGATTTTATAACGTAAGGTCCATGCCACATGGACTCGAACTTCCCTGCTCCTAGTTTATCGTGCTTCTGGTCGTAAGTGAGGACCAGGTCACCCTCATTGAAGATACAAGGTTCGACTGACTTATCGTACTGGGATTTGATGCATTTCTTATGCTCTTCATTAGAGAGAGTGGCATCTCAGTGGGACTCCTCAAGCTTTGCTAAGTGCAAGAGACATTCTTCCTCAACAGTAGTGTTAGGAAGAAGTTCAACAACGAGTTGTAGAGATGGGATTTCGCACTCTATAGATAGGACAACCTCCAATCCATATACCAATTGGAAAGGAGTGAATCCTGTGGTGGTTTTGACGGAAGTTCGGTAAGCCCATAACGCTGAAAAGAGCATGTCGTGCCAATTGGACTTATGTGTCCCTACCATCCTTTGGACCATAGTTTTCAAGACCTTGTTAATGGCCTCAACCTGTCCATTGGACTACGGGTAGTAGGGTGTTGAATTTTCATGGAAAAAACCCAACCTATTGCTCAGTTCATCAACCATATGGTTCTGAAAATGAGAACCATGATCGGTAACTATTTCCTGAGGAACTCCAAACCGCGCTATTACATGATTAAACATGAAGAGTGCAACGGTTTTGCCGTCGTTATGGTATGTAGGCATAGCCTCGGCCCACTTTGTAAAGTAATCCATAGCTACGATGATGTAACTATTCCCCCCGGCCGAGGTAGGCTTACAATGCATAAAGTCAATGCCCCATTTTGCGAATAGGCCAACGAAAATAACCAGATGTAACGGGGCGGGATGAGTGCGCTTCTTCGTATGGAAGTGTTGGAAAGGAGGACATTTCTTAACAACCTCAACACAATCTTTGAAGATGGTAGGCCAGTAATATCCTGCGCGCAAAATATTCTGGGAAGTAGCCATCCCAGAGAGGTGACCGCCACATGCCCCAACGTGACAGTCATTGAGAACGTGTTCGGCCTCCTCATGCGTTAGACAACGTCGAAGAATTGAATCGACGCCACGCCGATACAAAGTATCATTGATGATCAAATAATATTTTGCATGGTGACGTATCTTACAATGATCGTCGCGAGACAGTTGAGGATCGAAGCATTGGGTTTGAAGATATAACAAAATATCTCCATACCACGGATCAGTCGTATTGATGAGAAACAATGATTCGTCCGGAAAGGAGTCATTGTGCTCAACTTATGCATCAGGACGGGGAAGGTCGCAAATAATCTTGACGAACACCAAATACTTCTTAGACTTGGCTTTCTCGAAAAGAAGATCAAATTCTTGTAGTATCACGATCTAGCGTGAATACTTGCCCCCAAGTACTTGGTGAGTCAGTACGTGGTACATGGGGTTCGAGTCGGCAATGATGGTGGTGGTGTGGAGCAATATGTAATGGTGGAACTTCTGGACAGCAATGACTGTCGCGAAAGCAAGTTTTTCGACATACGAATATCTAGTTTCAGTGTCGGTGAGACCCTTACTCACATAGTATATCACATGTTCTTGGGTGTTTTGATCTTCTTGCACCAAAATCATGGCGATAGTGGTAACATAAGAGACGAGATATAGAATGTAGTCTCAATAATAATTAGGCAGTTGGAGCATAGGGGCATGCGTGATGGCATGTTTGATACTGTCGAAGGATTTTTGAGCTTGGTCGTCCCAAATGAAAGGGGCGTCCTTCTTAAGCATTTTCATATACCCCTGAGTCTTCTTTGCGAAATTGCAAACAAAACGTCTTAAATAAGTCGCCTTCCCTTGGAGACTTTGAAGTTTCGTAACATCAGTCGGGGGTGGTAGGTTGATGATGGCATCCACCTTTAAGGGATCAATGCGGATCCCATCCTTCGAAACGATAAATCCTAAGAGGCGGCCCGACTCGACACAAAAGATACACTTGTGAGGATTTAGATGGATATTGTACCGTCTGCATCTAAGGAAAATGGCCGTCAGATGATCAATGTGGAACTCGCGCTGCTTTGAATGAGCAGGAAGATCATCCAAGTATGGCTCCACAAAGTCCTTAATATCGTGGAAGGTGTATGACATAGCCCGCTGGAACATGGTGCCAACATTTTTAAGACTAAACGGGAGTTTGCGATATGCAAAAGTTCCCCACGGGAAGATGAAAGTCGTCTTATGTTGGTCGGCTGGGTTGATCTCAATTTGGTAACTAGAAAAGCCATCCATGAATGAGAAGATGATGCTTCCGGCACAGTTGTCGATAATCTAGTCGATGAAAGGGGTCGGGTAGTTGTCTTTTGGACAAGCCCGATTAAGGTCTCGATAATCAACACAGAAGCGAATGGTGCCCTCCTTTTTGTTCATAGGAACGACGTTTGAGACCCAATGCGTTAATGGGATAGGATAGATAAAACCAGCCTTTAAGAGATTTTCAATTTCTGCCTTAATTGCTGCAGTCTTCCGGGGGTGTACCGGTCACAACTTTTGGCTCACAGGTTTGATGTCGGGATAGGTTTTTATTTCGTGAGAAACAATCTTGGGGTCTATCCTAGGCATCTCCTCATAGGACCAAGCAAATACGTCTCGAAATTGCTTGAACAAGGTCGTGCTAACAACGATTTCTTTAGGGGAACACTTTTGACCTATGCGAATGTGTTCCATTATACTTGGTTTCACCGAGATGTCTATCGGGGTGGTTGGCTCAATGTTGGCCAAGTTGCCTTCCGTGTCCGTAAGACATGTAAGAATGGGAAAATGAGGGGATGGGTAGATATCTGGTGAAAAGAGGGTGTGAATGTTGTCCTCTATGTAGTCCAAAGGAGGAAGAAAAGATGACCTATGATGGAGATCATACCACGGACTATTGTCAATATTCATTACTTCCATGATGGACTCGTCTGAATGAAAAGTCCGAAGTAAGAGATCAGGTAGAGATGACATCCGTCGTAGAGAACAAGAAGGAGAGGCCATGGATGAATGGTCCTCTGATGATGTTTGGATAGCCTCGTAAATGCATTCAGCGGGTGAAAGAGGCATTATGTCTCCAAACAGGTGTGTTGTGGCTTCGTCCGGTACAAGCCAAGCATCGTTAGAGTGAGATAAAATCTCTGTGGAGACCATGTTCACCGTAGCAACATGATTAGGGGGGTCTGCGGATGGAAAAACGCCCATGAGAGATGAATCTTTCAAAAGGCCAACCCCTACACTCTCATACTATTTTTACATCTGTCCAATGGAAGGAACGTGGTCACCAGGATGAGTAGTGGAGTCTGGTGTACAAAATTCTAATTGGTCGATAGTAACAATCCATCCTTGGTGGGGGAATTGCACTATGCGAAAGATTGAAGAGGCTACCGCCTGCATGGTGTAAAACCAATTGCGACCAAGCAAGAGATTATAATCGATTGGGGTCGAGACCACTTCCACGTTAATGGTTACGGTCTTTCCGCCCAACTCAACTGCAAGAGCTTATAAGAGCCCATGAGGTTGAAAGCCACGCCCGTCGAATGCTTTCAACATGGTAGGACAACGATTCAATTCAGGGGAGCCAATGGCTCTCCAACAGGCGATGGACATGACAGAAGTGGAGGCACCTTCGTCCAAAAGGGTACGATGAACAATATTCCCAGCAATGTTCGCAGAAACTTGGAATGCGAGCTAGTGTGAGAGCCTCGACTTAATGTTGTCAAGTCAGAACATGATGGTGTTCGAGGAATCCGGGTCGACTGCACCAATGGCCGCAAGGAGAGTTTTGCGTTGATTAGGGAAATTATACAAAACTTCTAGTGTAGACATGGCGCAAGGAGCTTGTGCCAGGTCCTCTACGATATTGTAATTTTGTGCCACCCAGGCATTGGGATTGAAAAAGATTTTCGAATTGTACTTTTGGGTGGACGCAATATCGAGTCCAAATATGGCTTCTCAATGGTAAGAGAAGTTGATGGTATAGTGACATCAATTAGGGAGTCGGAAGCTTTTTGTGCCGCCTAGGCATTGGGATTGAAAAATATTTTCGAATTGTACTTTTGGGTGGACGCAATATCGAGTCCAAAGATGGCTTCTCAATGGTAAGAGAAGTTGATGGTATAGTGACATCAATTAGGGAGTCAGAAGCTTTTTCATTATTACTTCCAGTGGGTTCCTTCGAAGGGACCGGTTCGTAAGATCGCGAGCGAGTATTCAAATTAATCGTCTCGTTACGCACCATGAGAACATGTGCGGTATTGGATGGTTCCTCTTGGGCTGAGGAGTTTTGAGCAATCATTTGTTGGTTCTGAGTAGGAAATGGATTTGTTGAGAACTGCGGGAGTTGGTCTACCCCTAAGAAACTTTTGCACTTCGTCTCTATGGGGACACTCCTTGGAGAAATGGTCGTCTCCACACAGTAAACAAGGATATTTGAACTTCCATTTCTGCTTGGTATCGTCAAGAGTGCTCCTTTGCTCCTACTGGGCAGAAGACTTCTTGGGTTTCCCTTTGTTCTTCTTCTTGCCATTAAACTTCTGAGATGAAGCTGATTGAACAGAATTCACCTCTTCAGTTACAGCAGAAGCGGTTGATGTGGTGGTGCTGTGGCCAGCCTGATCCGGTAAAGGGGAATACCCTTGAAGGTTGGATGATCGAATGGTACTAGAGGCAGGCTGGGTGTTAAGGGATCCAATGATTCTGTTAGTTTGGAGTCCCTTATGTGGTTTCGCGAGGTCATTAACATCACAGGTTGCGTTAGGTAAAATATTGAACAAAGTTCCAGATTGAGTGTAGACCAGGTCTAGCAGATGGGCACTCGCGATGGCTTGTTCTTTGGTGACAACACCTCTCATGGCGACATATTTTTCTATGGTGGGAATGAGCGATTTTGTAAACCAGTCTGCTAGGAGCTGATCGGGAATAGGAGCTTTAATAAGACATCAACTCCTTCACCACTCATGGATATGATCGAAAATATGAGTGGCGGTATTTTGACAGAGCGAGGTTAAAAGCTCAGTACCAGTCTCAAACCATATAGGCAACTGGAAATGTGTCAAAAATTTCGTAGCAAGAGAGCCAAAATCAGGAAAAGAGTGGGGTGGCAATTCAATGTACCACCTGGCAGCCGAACCGGTGAGGGTCCTTTGAAACAATCTAAGACGAGTTGAATCGTCCATTAAGGAATTAGATGAACACCATAAGTGGTATGTCATCACGTGGTTTTTCGGGTCTTCACCCGGCTTGCCGTCAAACTTGGGGATATCAATTGGAAGTTTCACCAGAATTGGTGGCCAGTTAGATCCTTGATAAATATGATTGTTGGTTAACTGGGATAGGTCAGGTAAGTCCAAAGTATCCAGGAAGGACAGCTGTGGGTTAGGCTGCGTGTATTGATAATACGGATAAGGCGTGTATGGACTAAATTGACCGTAAGGTGTACCAGGATGAAATTGGCCATAGGGGGGTGTGCTGGTCGGACCGTAAGGGGGTCCGCCACCATAAGGTGGTCCATTCCAATAAGGTGGGGGTCCACCTCCACCACCGGGAGGGGGTGGAGGTCTTCCACCACCACCGGGAGGAGGTGGGGGTCCATAACCGTAATAAGGTGGCCCACCACTGCTTTCGTCTAGAGGGGGTGGTGGACCACTTCCACTGCCAGAAGGATGGGGGCCCCCACCACCTCCACAGCCGGAAGGATGAGGTTCTCCACCACCACCGCCACCACTATAAGGATTAGGTCCCCCACCGCCTCCGCTTGGAGGGGGTGGTGGGCCACCTCCACTACCCAAAGGAAAATGTCCTCTGCCACCATGATAGGGTGTTCCATCACCACCTCCGCCTGGAGGGGGTGGTGGACCATTCCCGCCACTACCAGAAGGGTGAGGGAAGTTGTAGGTAAAGTGAGGTGGGCCTCCACCAAGATTAGGTGGGGGTCCGTTGACTCTAGTAGGAGGTGGGGGAAGACCGATCGAGGGTGGTGGTACTTGAGGGATAGTCGGTTGGGGCCATTGGTGCAACATAGGTTGTTGTCCCCATAGAGTGTATGGTGCGTTTTCGGTATTGGATTGACTTGGTGCAGGGTGAACGGAACCCGGGTACGCTTGACTCCATGAGGGTTGAGTTACATTGGATGGGGCCCCAACATGAGATAATCCCATGGTGGATGGTTTGGCGGGTTGGGAAGGTCCAACGGAAGGCCCGTTGGGGATTCCACCGCCTACATTTGGGTTAGGAAATGGGGGTTTCCCCCTAGCCACAATAGTTTGACCACTATTCATAGGTTGAACCAATGTAGGTTGTTGACTAGCTACCGTAGTAATAACATTACCAATAATGTAATCCGGAGGAATGGGGTATCCTCCCCTCGAATTTTGAGGTGGGGGAGGAATCGATAAAGTAACTGTGGTAGTGACAAGTGTGTTGGACTGTTGTCCTTCCATCGGTTGGTTCACTTGAGGTGAGGGACTGGACTCTTGCGAGGGTTGACCAGTCTTATTAGTGGTCTCATGGTGGGGTTGTTCCGATGATCCAAAAGATATCGGATGATCAAGAAGTTCTCGGTAAGGAGGTAACTGTTATCACCTAAGCTGTAGTTACCCCTATGGATGTATCCACTCATGGATGGCAATAGGGAAGGGAAACTCAAAGGTGCAACCACGATCACCTCGACCTCCAATAGATTGGTTGTCACGCCAATCGAGGGAACCTTCACTTTATGTTGTCTAGCCCAGACAACAAAGGGGGAGACCCGATCTACTCCCGACAGGAGAGATCAAAACCAAGACACCAAATCAAGTTAATTCTAAGTGAAGTAAGGTGTATGGTTTATCCTAGACCTTAGGATGAAGTCACAAGACAAGTGAGGGGTTCAAGGAGTATAGCTTTGGTTCATTGTTGATGTGAGAGTGACTTATAATATTTGATATGAGATCCAGGATTAGAGTACTAGTTCAATGTGAGAAAATCCACTGCCTTGGGAACCGTGTCCAATGCAGGGTAGTTTAGGGGTTGAATTGGGGCTAACTAGTACAAGTGACAAGCTTGATCATGATACATGATGACATCAAAGGGTTTAGTTCACCACACTAAGTTCAAACCACAAGTTAATCCAACAATCTAGGAAAGTCGAATTGACTTGGAGAGAGACCAGTGCCTTGGGAATTGGGATAATGGAGTCAAAGTAAGGTTAACTTGTGGTTAAAGACTCCTATTGCATGGGACAAGTGGGTAATTAAGGTCTTGATGGATGAATAGGTCTAGATCTAGGTTTGAACTAAGTGGACCACAATCCCTTAAAACAAGGAATGCTATCCCCAAGGCAATATTTGACAAAGTGACCTACTAGACCTAGGTTTTGAATTATTCTCGTTCCAAATTCATAAAAATCTCAAGTACCCAAGTCCTAGAAGTGGACAAACTCCCTTCTCCAAGGTGGTGCGACTTTGCCCAAGGAGGCCTAAAGGTGGGGTAAGTGGGGTCAAGACATGTCCGATAGCATCCAAACTTTAGATCCAAGTAGGTTGGTCAATGGGGAGTGTGGATCTACAATTTCAAGGCAATCCGATGGCTAGATCTTACTAGATCTGAGTTTGAAGATACCAAGTGGTCCAAAATGGGTATTAAATCCCTTAAAATGTGGAATAGGGTCCACAAGGTAGAAATCAGAAAAGTGACAATCTGGGGGTAGGTTATTGGATGTGTAGATTACGAATCAAGTGGAATCTCAACTACCCATGTACTAGATCTAGGTCAACCCACCCAAACTAGGAAGTGCGCCCTTGCTTGGAGAAGGCTAAATGCCTTGGGAAGAGGGTCAAATGGAGGACAATCCTCACCAAACTATAGATCCGGGATGAAGTGGATACTATAGAGGTGGGTTTTTAATATCTTACCCAAGAAGCCACTAGATCTTAGTAGATCTGAAAAAATGTAAAAATGGGGGTTTTGATTAATTAGGGTTTTAAATGTTTTAGACAAGTGGATAGATCATGGAGATAGAAATTACCTTGAGATCATACCTGAGTGATGTGAATGAGATGCCTTGATGTTGAGGAAGATTCCTGCAGAGATCAAATGAGAGATTGTTGATTTTGCTTGCCAAATTGATGCCCTAGCCCACAAGTGCGCCCTCCTCTACCTGTCAATCCAAGGAAAATCGATTTTAATCAGAGAGGTCAAGTATGGAGGAAATACAAGTAAAATGCAATGATAACATAGAATAGAAGGTCCTGGGACAATAATACTCCCTGTTACCAACGAAGAGATCCAAAGAAGAAGTAGGGAGAGTCTTCCCCTACCAATACTTCCTCCTCAAAGCAAATCGGCCTCCACCTGTAGATGCAAAAACGTGGTACAAAAGATATGGCAAACAAGATCTCCAATAACTCAGTGCAAAGGAAGAACCAACGAACGAACACCAAAAACATTCACCACAATACTGGAGATAGATGCAATAATAATTTTCTATTCCAATAATCTAGAGCCACAAGTCCCCTTTACAATGAGAGGCTCTCTCCTTTAAATAGGAAGGAGAGGCACCAAAACCCTAACCACTTTTTGAATGAGTGGCTAAGATTAAAAGATACAAATGTCTAATCAATGGTTGAGATGAGCTCAACAATAAAATACATGGATCACTAATAAAATATTATGTGAGTGGACAAAATCGCCCTAGAAGAGGGGAATCCCACCAAATCATGATGACAAAATATAATAAGAGGCTTATGGTGGGTCCAAGGGGTAATTTTATCCCTCCTTGGTCAATCCCCATAGCACAATAATCATAAAATAATCATCAATGTACCAAATCGTGCCTCCATGGTCAAATCGTAGGCCTCAAAAGATCTAAAAAATCCTCAGAAAGTGCCATAGGTGATGGATGCGGGCCCTGATGAAGCTGAAACTGCTGGAGGAGGTGTGGAAGACCCCGATATATCATCACTGATCATCCCATGCCATAACATTGCCTCAGTATCCCAAATCGATTTCCTCAATAGCCATTTCTACCAATCCTGAAATGCCTAGGGAAGCGTGAAATTGCCCCAAACTGCCTCCTGGAGTGCCTGCGCTGTCAAGGTGAGGGCACTAGTGTGTCCGGGATGGGGGTAATATGGTAAAAACAAGTGGCTGGACCACCCCCTCCAAGCACAGCGCCCTAGGTCAACCGGATAAAAATCACATCTGCTTTGACAGGGCCTCCGACAGACCAAAACTGCACTGGGATAGCCTACTGAGGCTCAATCATCACTGTAAGTGCCCGGAACTGAAAAAAAAACTGTCTCATTGGACTCGAAAGGTCCAAATCCATCCAAGATGTGTACTCATACACCATATGAGTCTCTGCATGATCAAAATATATATCCAATATACCGGAACAGGGTAAATAATAATAATCTGTAAATGATCAAATACTGCTGTAAACCATGAATCATCATCATAACCCTGTAGATGCTGCATAGAATCATCATGTACATGTATATAGACCGTATATCATCTGTACATATCATCATAAGGTCTAACCATCTCATGTCCTATGGTTGACCTTGGTCAGACTAGGCCTAACCAAGTCAACATGACCCAATATAACTCAGATCATCATCAGAAGCTGCTGCAAAGTGTCCAAGGTTAATGCATGCTCTACAACTTATTCAAATAACAATTATAGCACAAAGTAATCCTTACTGGCAATCTAAATCCAAATATATAATGTCATTAATTATTATTATTTCTCAGACTAGACTTTCAAGATCATACTCACTTCATAGCTGTGATCAATTTGCTAGTGAAGGGTGAAGGCTAAAATAACTGGCTAGGCTAAGGGATGACTTGATTGACTTAACTTTGTGACACTTTGGCAAAGGGAAAGGGAATACACACCATAGTATATACTGAATGAGCAACAACACAGGGAATGGCGGTGTCTCACAAATGGAAGAGTTGTTCAAAGAGGGTTTATTCACCTTTAACAGATGCGCACAATCCATAATACAAATAAGTCCAACAATTGTTTTGATATACCATTTAAGTTCCATTGCTTTTTGGGCCTGAAGTTTCCATAGCCTTGGTCTATGTGTGTTTATAAACACATTGCATAGATTTACATTTATTTTAGGTTTTTTGCTGCAGGTGTGTTTTTAAGGCACTTGTTTACCTGAGCACTTCTAGGTGTGTCATGGACAACTTGTTTACCTAGGTATTTATGTTTCCAAAAGATATAACATTTTATTTTCATGGCCATTTTCATTTGGCATGCCTTTCTTTCATGTGTGTTTAGAAACACATTGCATGAATGGGCTTTTCATACAAGATATAGCATTTCATTTTCCAGATTTTGTATTCATGGCAGCACTAAAAGTTTCAGTTTTAGCCAACACAACTTTAGTGACTAGGGGGAATTCCAAGGAACTCCAACTCACCATAGGTAAGTTTTGTCACCAACTCAGAGCCGAGACACAATAAACAGGGAAGCTCATCCAATACAGAGGCTACAGTGGGGAAAATTCCTCCATGCCACTAGTCAAGTAGTAAGTCAGGGTGATAAACTAAAAGGTAGGCAATGGATGGATGAAGACAATGAATAATGGAGCCAACACTAGCAAGCCAAGGTATGGTGGAATGATCACCTCTATTCTCCGTAAGGAGGGTAAAACCAATGAGTATGAATAGTGAACTTCTAAGTCTGAGTAGGGACAATATAATATATATAATAAGCTCAACCAGGTCCACATATCTATATGATCGCCAGATCATGACACTAAGTGCTAAGACATGCTATAAGAATAAGTATAAAAGCAATATAACCATAACACAATGATATACCTGCTGAGTCATATACCTGAATGCTCATCAACCTGTACCATCATCTGTCCTCTGAAACTGCTGCTGTAACTCTGGGCACTACTGACTGCTCTGTACCAATGGTATAATGGCTACATCGGTCATCTCTCTGAGTGTCTTGAGACTCAGTCATGACATGGGGAATATATACTGCTTTCCACAATCTGATAGTGATCCAATATAGATGCTCATCTCAGCATCTCAAATGTAAGGGAACTAGCTGAATAGTGTACTGGAATCAGAAAAATAATGTATGGTAGCCCGGCTACTATATATGTGATAACAGTAACAATGGGTCTTGTACCCTTCGTTGGAGACTTGACTGCTGAAACTCTTCAGCCATAGAATGAAAGTGAGCCAATTGGCCACGAAAGTAGGCTAAATTGTCTTCCGGGGTAGTCTCACTAGGTGAGGATGAGATCGCAAAATGAGCCACTGGGTGGTCTGTAGAAGATGTCCAGTAAGCTGCTGAAGGACCAACAGCTGCAGTAGGGTCATCCTGGGGTTGGTTTATCCATTCCAATGATCTAGGTTCTCCCGAAAAAATGGGAGAAATTTATCGTGAAGTGGGGGTATGTGCTCCTTCATCCTACGGGGGATGAGAGGTGGGTGAATATGGTGGAAACAAAAATCCTCGAACATTCAAAGTGGGGTTCTCCACTTCAGTAACTATGACCGCATTACGCTGATCCATTCTTACCCTCGAAATAACCTCCGGATTAAGGGGATATTCGGGTGGTAAGTTCAAGATCCTACGGGATCTTCTCTAGGGAAAATCCACTAGAGTATCAGGAAAATCATCCAGAAAGGCCGAAATAGCGTTTCTCTTAAAGGTATGCTAAAAGAAAAGTAGTCCAGAAAAACCTAATCAAACTAAGGCAACAAGCAAACTTATGTGACAGAGTGGATTCAAAAGTCTGGAAACTCACGGGATTATCAAGGTATCACAAACCGCGATATACTGCAAGGTCCAACAATATGACTTGACAAGGAGGATTGGGACCGTACCCTTGCCTGCATACCCGATTACCTGGACAATACGTGCGTGCTAATCTCCCCGAGTGCTGTTCTCGGTGTATTCCTTTGCCAAGATGGCCAAATGGTTAACTCAGTTGGTTTCAGGAATCCTAATGGTGTCTCCCGATATACACAAGGTACGTGGGAGCTCAAATCCATAGTGGTGCTGTCTAATGCACAACCATTTGGCAAGAGACCTTCCGATATACTTATCGAGTACATGATACACCCTTCAATATACGCCAAGTACGGATTATGGTACTTGGTGGGTACGTGAAGGAGCTCGATATACCGATGTATGTGGAAGACTACAATACTCTCGGGATACAGTGCTGGCAAATAACGACACCTACCACGCTTAACGACGCTGGAACACGTCTCTAACTTACACACAAGTTGCTAAAAATTTTACCTAGTTCTACCGTTAATTTTATCTTGGACGGTTAGGTGAATGCATGAGGTGAGTACATAATCGGAAGCATAATGCAAGTCCTAGCTACTTGCACAAAATATTCTTTTCTTTCAATGAATTCTAGCTATGGGAAGGAGAAATCTTTTTCCAATAGTATTTCCAAAACAAACTCAATGCAACCTAGTTCCTGATTCACACAAATTTGACAATGAAAACATTCTTTTCCTTTTATGCGAAACGCAAAACTACAACACTACTAAACCAAATCAAAACAGCTTTTTCTTTTCTTTTTCTTTTCAAAGTAAAATGACCCTAAGTAATGAAAAGAGAGGATTATGAAATGAAATATGCAAGCTTTTCAATTTCAATTTCGATGATCTAAAAGCAACAAGAATTAAAAATGCATCTATCTTTCCCTAGCATGGAATCAATCTTTGCAAAAATCGAATTGTACTTGAGCTTTTCAAGAAAATGAGCAATTCATAATTCAAGAAAAACACAATAGATCATTCATTCATTCAATTTTTCAAAACATTCCAATGCACTATGATATTTCTTCAATAATTTTTGAGAAACAATGGGAAAGAAGCACGTTTAATTTTTCAATGGATGCATCAAAGCAATAACTCGATAGAAACTTTGCTTTCAGACGTAAATGACTGCAAAGAAAACACTACTTGCAATATTCAGTACTAAGAAAACTCAAGAAAAGATAAGCACTCAGTCAGCTGAAAACACACAGGACTCAAAATCAAACAATAGCAAGCAAACCAAGCAAACAAAGCTCAAAATAAATGTAAATGAGGTCTGGAGGTTGATCCAATGCAGTGATCAGATCAGGGATGGAAGGAAGGGAATGGAAGAGTGAACGGATGAAGGTGGAGGAGACAAAGGTGCCCACCGCTATCGGTTTTCAAACTTTTCCAAGATGGAACCCAAAATCAATCCAAATAAAACCAAACCCTCAACACACAAATTATGAATGGGGTCTCTGGCTGGATCTTGCAGCACAGAGGGAGTTCATACAACAAACCAAGGTTCAAACTATCAAATGAGGGAAGGGATGCCTGCATGCCAACTTTTGACAAATCGGCGCACTCTGTCCTTGTACACAATGCGACGTCGTAGTCTGCCTTCACGAGAGGTGCGACGATGTCGCAGTATACCAATGCAAAGGATGCGATGGGTGACTAACAGGTGAAGAATAGAGGCCAAGAATGACACAATGTTGTTCTGTTTCCACTACCCAGTGTGACAGGCGAGGTATGGATTAAAAAATGAATCAGATCTCTCAACAATGAACCGCAAACAGGCTTGGAAATGAGTTGTATAAACTCAGAGGAAGCAAATCAGAGTCTTCAACGTGAAGATCTGATAGTGAAATCAACCTCAAGAAGTAAATGGAAAAAATAAAAAGGCTTGTGTCAAGTAATCAACTGAAAATGAATCTCAGATTAACAACTACTAAACAAGACTAATAACTCCCCAGTATGGTCGCTAGATTTGTTATCGGACAATCCACTAGATTTGTTATCGTACAATCCACTCGAGCAGACGTGAGTAGGATCTCCCTAGCTCAATGTGAGTCTCAAACAAATAGAACAGACTACAAATACATCTCCTAGATCTACTTAAGGATCGAGTACTAGATGTCTTACCTTTTACTTCTCAATCTTTTCTCCTGAATGCTGCTCCACGTCTCACAATTGTCAGATCCAAGCTGCAAGATCTATCAAGACAAAGAAACAAGAGAAACCAGTAAAAGACATCTATACAATAAGAGATATAAGTAAATAGTTAAGCAGGTAAACTACTCAATATCATTACACACATGAACAATATTGGTGGAAAGCATTTGTATTACTGTAAATAGAGGAGTACATGATAGAGATATAGAATCACAAGCAAGACTTAACATAGTGACCCTTCTCCGACCAAGCCAATTGCCATAAGCTTCCAAGGAAGTATGAGTTCTCCAATAGGTGAATGGAGGTGTCTTAAGAGAGATTTCACCAACATGTAGATACCATAGGCTTCCTCCATTTGGAATGGGAGTGAGCTTAACTTATATAGGACTAAGTGGATGGGGTATGGATAGGATAGGTTGAGAGATGGTAGGAGAGAGATAGGGGATCCTCCCAAAGAGTTAGAGGTCGAGTACCAGCTCCCTAGAGGTCAGGGATAAGCCCCCAAATGAGCAAGTTTCGAGAAGGATCTCGAATAGACTATTTTTTCCCATTAACTGACCTCATCGCACCCTGCAGTGGAGAAAGCTGCGACGTCGCATGTTGCATGAGTGCAACCTACGACGACCTCTCAAACGTTTGTACAACTGAGTACAAATCCTCCCAGATGAATACTTGGTCCAGGTAACTTCAGGGATGTATACACTGAATCTAATGATGGGTATATTTTAGGTGTAACAAATATCCGATCTCATGTTCGTCAAGTACATCAAGGACCCAATCATCTGACGATACATAGTGACATCGATCGGATCGGATGAAGCATCACACAAAAGCTTCAGGTTCGATGCCATAGGTGTGGCCATGGCCTTGTAGTCCATCATCCCGAACCTCTTCAGGATCTCTACTGCATACTTCCCTTGTCCAAGGAAGATTCCATCTGCACTCTGCCACACCTCCATACCTAGAAAATAGTGCATCATCCGCCAAGTCCTTCATATCGAACTTGGTAGAAAGCTTCTGCTGCGTGTCAGAAATCAATCTATCTTCACCTGTAATAAACAGGTCATCCACATACAAAAGTAGTATCACTAGATTTCCTTCCTCAACCTTGTAGTAAAGGTTGGAATCCGCTTTACTCTTGGTAAAGCCCAAACTGGATAGAAAGCTGTCTATTCTACCATACCAAGTTCTCCACATATACGACTCCCTGTCATGTGTCTCAGAACCAAGTGGCTGCTCCACATACACTTCTTCTTCAACTACACCATTCAATAAATCTATCTTGAAATCCATCTGGTGTATCATCCACTTCATCATTGCAGCCAGAGCAAGTACTGATCTAATGGAAGTGTATCTGGCTACAGGAGCAAAAGTCTCTATGCTACCACCTGCAGCATGCTTGATCTTGTAGATCCTCTTGGAAGTCACTATAGACTCCCCTTCAGATCTTGGGACTGCATCCCAAATATCTTCATGATCGACTGGTACTCCTCGATCATGGAATTCTTCCCATATCCTGGGAACTTCAATATCTTCAATATTTTCAATAGCTAACTTTGTTGCTGAACAAATGTTGTAGTCCTTCTTTTGTAGGTGATGGTATACGATCTTTCCTACACAACAATTTAAATTGCATGATTAGAAAACATCTCATAGTTTTCAGAACAAATTCTTACACATAAAGAAATATGTCATACAGTCATGCAATTATCTTAGCCAATGCTTCAATATAACATTTATCCATAATCCATAACTTTCTAGATTCCTTCCAATCTCTACCAGAACATTGTTAAGAATGTGCACAAATCCCAACATGTCAGGAAAGAGGTTTCATTCTAGATAAGTAGCAATGGAATGTTGTACAGTGCCATAGGCCACTTACCCATGTATATTAGTAGTATAATGTTCATCAATGCAACTATTCTAATATGCATAATACACAACCTAATTCTAGGAACATCAGTATATACATTATTGAATAGTATTATTTAAACAATAAAATATGCAAGGAATGATAATTCAAATACTTATCTTTGTTTGTTTGTTGGGTTGAATCCCTCTCAGTCTTTGCTTCTTTTGTGCAACTCCATTCTGATGTGGATTGTGAGAAGTGGTCAACTCCCTCTGAATATCTACATCCTTGCAGAAACTACTGAATTGTGCTCCTTGATCTTTGCTTCCTTGCATGAACAACTGGAGTGTGCTCCCTCTTGATCTTTGCTTCCTTGTAGGAACAACTGGAGTGTGCTCCCTCTTTATCTTTACTTCCTGGATTACCTGTCCTTGAACTTATATCCATCCTTAATCACTATGCATGTTTATTAGTATCATCATTGTGTTATCCTTGAGGTCTCATACATAATCACACATTCATTAGTATAATCTTAATACTATCAAAACACAATAATCTTAAACATGTATAGTCATGATCATTTCAAACACATATAATAAACATTAGTATTCAAGGTTTCAGGGAAGTCTTCTTTTACTAATGCATATTCTTATTTGATCATAGGACTCTTATGGTTAGTTAAATCATCAATCAAGATAAGAGACATAATATGCATAAACCCTTGATTACTTACATTTCTAACTTCATGAATAAACATAACCAATCATACCAAGTATACTTATATAAGGGATCCTAACACAAGGTAGGATTCTAACTTGATATGGGAAAAACATACCTGGATTGGTATGTTCGCTAGTTATGTCTAACATACCCACATGATGTCTTCTTGTTCTCTTCAATGACTTGTGCTAGTAACCTGCATATCTCATAGGTTAACCATTATAGAACCAAGTTATACATACCTCGTAAATAGATCTTCTAAGTGATCCATGACAATGGATGAATCTTTTTCTTCATGTCATCATGATCATATTTTCTTGAACTAGAACATGATTTGTCTTTCTTGGTGTACCTTTCATGTTAATGAACAACATAAACCTCATACAACACCATAATGCATTAGTACAATCATAAGTGTCAACACTCTAATCGATGAATATCTTATATCATGCATTCATAATTTTATTAAGGTGATACGACAAGTCTAAATTTAGTCAAGATTGTACTAACCGTAATAACATGAAGAGAAACATACCATAAACTTAATCATGAACAAATCTCAAAACATACCTGAATAAGTCATACCTGTCGATATTTCTTGTAATCTTCTTATGTAAGGCCTTAGCCCCATCTCCCTCTGAAACAGGAACTTCTTCACTTATGTAGGTGACCAATCCATTCTCTTCTAGGATTAACCCAATCCACTTGATTTGCAGGAACTAGATCTAGAGTTGGATTAGGGTTTGTCAGGGAAACCCTAAAAATTCAAACTTTGAATTTAAATCTTCCGAAAGGATAGAAATATTTTCCTTGATGAGCAGATCAAGCTGGTATACTCAGAATTTGAAAACAACAAAGTTTCACCCCTCGAATTTGCCTTTGAAACTTCCGGATTCACTGGACATGACCCCGAACTAGGGTTTGATAAAGCCCACCCTTATTCCCAATCAAAAGGTTCGATCCAAAGCTCTAAGCTTCTATTTTTCTGAGGAGCTTCTAGCCATGGTCACATATTTCAAAAATTCCCATTTTTGCAGAAGCCCTAATTTTCCACTTTTCCGATCAAAGTCCCGAACTAGGGTCTGATCAAGCCCGGCCTTCTGCCCAACCAAAAATTCTGATATTGGTATCTAAATTTTGATTTTGATGAGTAGCATTCAGCCGTAGTCTCCGATTACAAAAAATCCAACTTTCTCCGAAACCGTCAATTCCGGAAACCACGAATAAAGGTGTTAAAAAAAATTATGTTTTGACAGAAATATGTACCTCATTGTTTTTGGTGTAACTCCGAACGTTTCGATCCACAGGGTTTGAAAAATGTTCCTATGATATCCTGACCTATCATATTTCCAACCCCATAGGTATGACCTCAAATGGATACTCTGAGAGAGATTTATGCCAAGTGTCGCAACGTGACCTATTTATGGGATAAAACAAGAGAGCGAACTTGTACGTCATTCCACGTGTCACTGGTTCCGTTTCGGCCTCTAAAAAAGTTACCTGAGAAAATAAAGGCCTTGTACTACTTGTCACATTTTACAAAATTTCATTTGGAGTTTCCTAGCCCAAGTTATGACCTTTTTTACTAGGTCACCTGTTTATGACTCATATCTGGAAGAGGCGGAAACCCTAGATTGTACAAATCATAAAACACAAAGTACAACGAATTAGAAATTTTCCTTTAGACACAAGGTACATGAGGATCTTAGCTTCTCCTTGTATGATTTTTAGACCCTAAAACCTTGCCAAAATTTATTTATATCGAAATTTCTACGATGACTGGTTTTTGCTATATCAAGCCCTAGCTTCGCAAGTGCAACAATTGTCATACATGCCATACCATGCCTTCTTTCAGGCTAGCTATGATACCATGTCAGTTTTTCAGAATTTACTTCAATATGATCTAGGATCTTAACTGAGAGAACAACATGTACAACATATCTATAGCATATCAATCATGTACACAATAATGCAAGCACACAAGAGACACAGAGTTTACTTGGGAAAAACCATAGAGGTGAAAAACCCCAATAACTTCTTTAGAGATAGATAGAGCAATGATACAACCCAAGCATAAGAGATAGTCTTCTCCTAGCAGCAGAACCTCCTCCTCACAAGTGCGCCACTTTTCGAATGAGATAAGTGTGAGTAATGAGTGATCAAATAGAGATCTCCCGATCTCTATTTATACTTGTCCTGTCTTGCCCAATAAACTAATGGGGCCTACTTGTCTAGATTAACCCATGGTTAACTTAATCCGGGCCGACCCCACACTTGGTGGTCTAATAACCCATTTACCCACATGACTCATACAGGGCCGACCCCATTAAGGTGGTCTAATAACCCATCAAGTATAAGTTACGACACTTATAATATAAATGACGACACTTCCGTATAGAGGAATAATAACATCTCTATAGGAATACAAACACTTACGTATAGAGGAATAATAACATCTCTATAGGAATACAATACACATGGGTAAAATATATTCTGAAGTTACATAAACATCAACAAAGGGATGGCATCCAGAGAGCTCATGCATGAAGAAAACCATTGACACAATGGTGCAGCTGCTGGAGAAAAACAACATCCCTGTCCCAGTTGGTGCAAAGAAGAAAGATGGCACTTCAAATCCTGACAACAAGGAGAAATGTCATGCTTTGGTAGTAGGTATTTCTAATTCCTCATCCTTCATTATTGATTCAGGGGCTTCCAGGCATATGGTTTCATCTAGAGATATCTTCTCCTCTATGCATTCAAATAGTGGCCCAACAGTTCGAATGGGAGATGACTCAAAGAGATGGCTACATGCATGATTGAAGCTACAGATTTAAGCCCTAAGATATGGGATGAATCCATCAATTGTGCTGCACACATTCAGAACAGATCATTTCACAAATCAGTCAAAGGTAAAACATCCTATGAGGCATGGTTTGGCCAAAAACCAAATGTCTCCAATTTCAGTATTTTTGGGTCTAGAGCATGGGCTCGAATTCCATTAGAAAAGAGGAAGTATTTGGATCCACAGAGAAGAGAATGTATCATGGTTGGTTATGGTGAAGACACAAAGGGTTATAATCTCTTTGAGACATCCACACTCAAGACTTTCATTGAGAGAAGTGTGCAATTCGAAGAGGAACCAATTCCTGATTTTGAGCTTGATTTTGAGACATCCACACTCAAGTTCTGATTTTTCTGATATTTCTGAAGATGACATGGCTGAAGATGAAATTTTTGTAGATGAGTCACCGTCAAGGCTAAAGTGGGCTGAAAAAATCATACAAGCTGCAGGTGAATTCGCAGGCAATCCCCAAGAGCCTAGGAAGACTAGATCTCAAACAATCAATGTTTCCTTTGCAAATGAAAGTGTACTTGCTAATCACTGTTATATGATGATTGGATCTGATCCAACATCATATAAGGAATCTTACCATGATCCAAGGTGGAGATCAGCAATGGAATAAGAATTCCATTCTCTCCAAGAGAACAAAACATGGGATTTGGTGCCTCTTCCTCCCAAGAGAAAACTTGTGCAATGTAAGTGGATTTTTCGAACCAAACCTATTGCTGATGGTTCTGATCTGAAGTATAAGGCTAGTTTAGTGGCTAAGGGATACTCACAAATCTATGGTGTGGATTATACCGAGACCTTTGCACCTGTTGCAAATATGGACTCAATTAGACTAGCTCCAGCCATGGCAGCTAGTAAGGGTTGGCAAGTTCACCATATGGATGTTAAAAGTTCATTCTTACATGGTGAGATACAGGAAGAGATCTATATGAAGCAACCTGAAGGTTTCCAAGAGGATCCCTCACTTGTTTGTAGGTTGAAGAAGTCACTCTATGGACTCAAGAAAGCCCCAAGGGCTTGGTATGATAAAATGGATGCCTTTTTGCTCTCAATTGGTTTCATTCGATGCAAGTCTGATCCAAATGTATATTTGCAGCAATGTGATGATATTTTGTAGTTCATTGTACTGTATGTAGATGATATTTTAATTACAGGGAGCTGAAACAAACAAATTGGCTCAATTAAAGCATCTTTGCACAGTGAATTTGCCATGAGTGACCTAGGATTGCTAAGGCAATTTTTGGGTTTGGAAATTGAGCAAATTGAAAGAGGTATATTGTTGAGTCAACCAAAGTATGCTTCAAACCTGTTATTGAATTTTAAAATGGCTGAATGTAAGTCATCCAAGTGTCCATTCCTTTCAGGCATAAAACTAGGTGAATTTGATGACTCTCCATTGGTGGATTGCACACTCTACACGCAGCTAGTTGGAAGTTTGGTGTACCTTACACATACAAGAACTGATTTGTCTTATGTTGTAAGTGATGTAGAAAGGTATATGCAGCAACCACATGAGATCCATTGGAAGGTAGCCAAAAAGATCCTTCAATATGTCCAAGGAACAAAGATTTTTGGGGTACACTATGTAGCTGGTTCTTCACTACAACTAGTTGGATTTTCTGATTCCAATTAGGCTGGAGATCCCATTTGCTGGTCAATTAAGAAAAAACACACCATTTCACTTTCATCAACAGAGGCCGAGTACAGGGAAGCAGTGAATGCAACCACACAGTGTGTTTGGTTGCAAGGTATTCTTTGGGAATTTGGTGTTGCTATTGATTCTCCAACCAAAATTTGGGTGGACAATCAAAGTGCCATCAAGATATATACTGATACAGTTCAAAGGTAGAGAACAAAGCACATTGAAATCCATATGCACTACATTCAGGGCTTGGTGCATGACAGAGTGATTTCCTTGCAGTATTGCCCATCCACCGAGCAAACTGTTGATATTTTCACCAAGTGTTTTACCCTTCACTCACTTGAGAGATTTGCTTGGAGTGAGTGATGGATGGTGATTGCTGCAATTTTATTGCAGGTTCAGCCCTATGTCCATTTTAGAGGGAATGTTTTATCCCATGAGGTTTTCCTTCTTGTCCTCAATTTACATGGACAAATAAATTTTTTGTTTTGTAATGAGGTGACTTGAGCCTTTGTTTCCAAGGTCTCCGACTTAAAATTCATGAGTTGTACTAAGTTCTGGTTAAGGGGGGGTGTTAGAATAGTAATCCATACTTAGTACCATAGTTCATAACCTTAGTCACTTTTATTGCCATGTGTGCTTTATTACACTATAGTTTGGACTTGGTTACTTTAATTGGTCAAATAACCACTTTTAAGAGTGTTCACACCCACTTCCAAGCAAACCAGCTCACCCAAACTCCATTTTTGTCCACAAGTGCACCCTCATTAAATGCTAGAGCGCTCTCCTTCCTTGAATTGGGGAATCTCTGTTGACTTGGAGCGCTTGGGTGGATTTTGCTAGATTTGGAGCATTTATTGCTTCCTTAGACCTCCCACACACCTCTATTTGCTCACCCATGCATGCCTAGGCCTCATTTATGACCTAGCATGCTTCAGCCACCTCCACACCAAAATTCGTGTCTGTTTGGGATGATTAGGACTGAGTTGGACCCACCTAGGGGGGATTGAGGCCAATTTGGCCAATTAGCATTGTGCACTCATTTTGGGCTCTCTATGGCTCTCAAATTTCTCTATGATGTAACATAAACTTGTTCTAAATATTTTCACATGTTATACAGACTGATAATGCCAAGTTTCAGTTCACATTGTGTGTAAATTTGTCTCCTTTTCAAGCTATTTTGCTGGTTATTGCAAATTATTCGATTTTGTGAGGTTCTATAAGGCTCCTAGATCTTACTGTGGATCAAAATACTCATAGATGTTATCATTATCTTCTTTATCTAGGAGTTTTTTATCCAACAATTGATTCATTACCAGAGCTATAGAGTTAATCCATTGTGGACAAGTGTTTTCCGAATGATGTTCTCGGTGAAAAGCACAAAAGTGGTCCATTCCTACTTCATTCAAATCAAGAATAGATGCTTCATTTGTTGGAGGCTTTGGACTTTCTTCCCTTTTCTTGTAAAAAGGTTTAAAAGATTTCCTTGTGGATGAGCTAGCTCCCTTTTCCTTTTCTAAATCTTCTATCTTATTAGACAATTTATGAACCAATTTGACCACACTTTCTAGATCAAGGGATTGTTCTTCAATAGGATTTTTCAATAACAATGGTTTTTTAGAAGTGATAGGCTTAGATTCAATTTCCACAGCATGTCTTACAATACTATTCATATTTGTTTTGACCTTCTTAGCTTCTTTAAATTTTTCTGTCAAAGTATTTTTACATGAACGCTTAACAAACATAGCCAAAGATGGATGTAATGTTGTAGTATAATATTCAATTAAAGATTCTTCTACAGGTTTTGTGGCAACACTTAACTTATTCAAAACAATGGTAAATCTCTGATTGAAATCCTGCACCTTTTCCCTTTTATCCATATTAAGAGACAATAACTCTTTCATAAGAGATGCCAAGGTTCGTTGTTCACCAAATTTACTTAATAAAACTTTTTCAAACTATTCCAACTAGTTATTGAACATGTTTATATACTGAAAAACCATGATGAAGCTTTGGGTTTGAAAGTATAAGGGAAAAAACGACACACGACATCTTCATGTTCTATATCCAACAAATTTAAATCTAGATAAAAACTCTTCAAATGATCATCCGCATAAATTCCTTTACCATGATCAAATTTAGGTAAAACTCGCTCTGGATGTTTAGGCAAATCATGCAAAGGGGCAAGTAAATTTAAAGGTCTTCTAGCTCTCCAAGACAGTGGTTGATTCACATTATGAGCCATATTAGAAATACGAGGAGGAGACCAAGGAGGTGAATGTGGAGGTGACTGTGCGTGTTGAGAAGAATCTAGTTTAGGAGAAGATGGTCTCAATTGATTGATAGGTTCTGGTACTTCTTGTAAAGATAGATCAACCAATTCTTCCAATGATTCGACATTAACACAGTCCTTATTTTGTATAGCTCTTTTCCTAGGATCACACCTTCTAGGAAATAGCGACACTTCATGTAATCCTCCAATATTTATAACGTAAAATATGGTGTATGTCCTAAATATGGTGTATATGGTGTATCTACTTCTGAATGAGGATTTTCGTGATAATTAGTTTCTAGTTCAGTTTTGGGCATTGAAATTTTGGAGTGAGATGTTTCAAATGGAGACCTGGAGAAATTTCCTCGAGGGAATGGACTTCCTCTACCAACCATACAATGGCTTCCCTCCTTCTAGAACCAAATCTGTTGACGCTTGGAAAATTCCTTGCATCGATAGTAGGGGTTCTCCCCAATGAAAAGTCCCAATTAGACAATCACTATTTGGAGTAGGGAACCTGTCCGGTTTACGATACGGCTACCGTAAGATATGCTATTGTTATGAGTTTAACGGTTATGGAATGATCCACCATCTAAAGTTTTATTATTATGTATGCAAATGAAAAATACTAATTCTAAATATGCCTAATCCTACCTAATCTTGTTTGACCGATCGACAGAGGCCTCACAAGGTGATGCATAGGTTATTATATCGCATCTTAACACCCCTATACTACCAATCAACCAAGGATGTCCTACTAAAATGCATAAATTTAATCTATCTAATCTAATCTATCCTTTCAAGGAGCGAAATTAAAAAATAGAGTAATGACTGTAAATGCCTAGTACAACTCCAGAAGTTAGCCACTGAAAGAAATATATTAACAATCACGGAATAATATTAACTCAAATATAACTTTGATATTGGAATTCATTCATTCATTACTCATAAATACACAAAAAATTGCACTTCATATTCATAAACAATGATATGATTCACAAACATGAGAATAATCCAATAGAAGAGGAAAGATATTACAACATATTGATGAACAAAAGAAAGAAATAATTCTGCACATTCATTCACATATTTCCATGCAACATTCCATGTATTCCTTCACCCAGCAAAAATGTCTTTTCTCATTACAATAAAAATAGTTTCTTACAATATGAGACTTGGTCCGACATTTTAGAAGCCAAAGGAACCTTTCTCTCCTAGTTTCCCCTATATATCTTTACAAAATTAGTATTGAGGCGACTTATCACTTCATATTCCCTTCAACCCTTTTGTTTTCCACAATTTTTTCCTTTTGTGGTTGCAACATAAATAATCAAAATGGAAAAATAAAATATAATATTACATCATTTTGAAGGTGCGTTCTCTTGACTTTGGATGTAATCATTCCAAAGACTACTCTCATAATCTATTACATTTAATTATCGTGGATCCAATAATTTCAAAGCCACTTCATGAAAATGTATTTATTTGACCATATCATTCATTCTCTTAGTTGTCGTGGAGTGGCCATTTCCTAAGTAAAAATTCTTCATCTTGGCTTCTCCTATCCGCTTCTTAAGATATTCTGTAGTGAGTGTGTCCAGACTCTTAATAGCAGCGATATCTTCGTCTTTAATAGTTCTTAGTTCTGCTAAGCGCTACTCTTTGCTACTAATTCTTCAATGGTGCCAGGAGGGGGTATATGACATTTTTCGAAAGCCTTGCAAATACCTTGTTGAATATCCTCACAATTAGTTATGGACTCATTCACTTCTTCCTGTAAATTTTTCTCTGCCTTCTGGAAATTGTCCAAGAGCATGAAGTGTAACTTAAGCTCAACAATGTACCTTTTGGGTATATTTTGATGAATTTATTGTCCCTTTTTTCTCCAAGCATTTAACCTTTTCATCTTGCTATGGGCTTCTGTGATATTTTTCTTGGTAGTTGCAGCTTCTTCGGAAATTTGCTTAAGTCTGGTCACCTTCGCTTGCAACTCATATGATTGCTTAGTGAGAAATTACCGAGAAGTACACAACTGTTCCTGCAATGTATACACACATTCATAGAATGACATTAAATCATGCTTTTTATTTTGAGCAGAGTTCATTTTATCCACTAAATACTCCTTTTCTTTATTCATTTCTTCTACTTGAGCTTGCAAATCTCCCTTTTCTATCGTAAGAGCCTCAATGTAACGTCCCCGGTCACCTCTGTACCCTTTAGAGGTGATGGGGGATAACCTTGAAACAACTTGCTAATTTTTTTCTTCCTAACTATGCACTTTTGCACAACCGCAATAAATTCAGTCCACAATCCTCTATTCGAAAGCCACAAGTAGGAAGTCGGAAGTAGGCACCACAATGCACCACTTGAAGAATTACACCTTCTACTTCCACAATCCATGATGCGGGTGTCGGATAGTCAGAATGACCATACATAGCGTCGAAGAAATATGCCTATGACTTCCGCATTCCACAATTCGTGATGCTGGAGTCAGAAAGTCGGAACCCCAAAATGCACAACTCTGGATAAATTACCTCTCCAACTTCTGCAATCCGCGATCCTCCTTGAGGGAGTCTGAAATTCAGAAAGCCAAATTCTTTTCTCCGAGAAAATTACACCTCCAACATCTGCACTCCGCAATTCGGCTTGCAAGAGTGAAAAGTCGGAACGTCGAATTCCCAACTTCGGTAAAATTACCTCTCCGACTTCTGCACTCCATAATCCGGCTTACAGGAGTCGAAATTCAGGACGCCAAATTCCTAAATCCGGGAAAATAACCTCTCCGACTTCCGTACTCCGCAATCCGTCTTGCGGGATTCGGAATTCGGGACGCCAAATTCCCAACTTTGGGAAAATTACCTCTTTGACTTCCTCACTCTGCAATCCGGCTAGCGGGAATCGAAAGTCAGGACGCCAAATTCCCAAGTCTAGGAAAATTACCTCTCCGAATTCAACACTCCGCAATCCAGCTTGTGGGAGTTGGAAGTTAGGATGCCAATGTGCCTTGCCGAGAAATCACGCCTCCGACTTTTGAATTCCTCAATCTGCACTGCGAGTTCGGAAAGTCAGAAGTCGGCCATATACCCCTATTACCGCCAACTTCTTAGGCTGATAACTTCCTCATCCTAAGTCCATTTTTGGAAAACTTGGTACCATTGGAAATCTCTAGGAGATCCCCATGAACCTGTAGGATCCTCTGCCACACCTGAGAACTCTGATCGTGTCCTTAATCCAATCAAAGTGTTTCCCCAAACCTCATCAAGACTCCTTTACCTATCTGTAAAGAGCTCCGATCCACTTTGCCATGTCTCCTCCCTTCATCAGACCCAAAGAGGGAACATGAACACAACAGGGTTTCATGTCCCAAATTTGACATTGGGTCACAATGGCCTAAGAAAATTGGCCCTATTCATTAGAGTTTGTCAAATTGATGCTAAAGGTCAAATAATTGCCAAGGAGGAAAATTACTAGTTTCCTAGGTTTGGGGTGGAAGCTTTGGGATTTGGAATAAGGGGGATAATAAATGATGTTTGAACATTAGAATGGAATAAATATTTAATAAAGGAGCTAAATAAATATATACAAGTGAAAATCAAAGTGGCATTTGATCATGAAGACACATGGAGGAAGTGGGACCCACATATGGCTAGATTTCCCCACTACACTTGGCATCATTCTCTCACCAATTCGAATTCAAGGTGAATGGTAACATACTTGGGGGAGTACAAAAGGTATTATTCATGGCATGAATCATCCAAGGTCGAAATATAGAGGAAGAGTAACTCGCATGGAATCGGAAGAGGCAATTTGGAGCTAGTGAGACACTTGGGCTAGATTCCCTAGCTCTATGACAACAATGATGAAGATGCTATGACACCTATGACACAAATCAGAACTGAAGGATGACATATGGAATATATGACATGTCAGGGCTAAAACTAGACTCCAAGAGGGCGCTCAAGGGTGTTAGGGAAGCTAAGATGCTTCCACATGTGATTTGGTGGAAGTGGGAGACTAGGAATTGTTGTACAAGTGGCGTTCTTTGGAATCTCTTCCCAACTTGAGTTGGCATGAGTCTCTTGGAAGGAATTCGACCCATGGAGGACATTAGAAATTTATAAATTTCAATAACAAAGAATGAAACCAGCTTTTGATCATTTTTAGAATTTGCAATTGCATTTGTGAAGAGGGAGTGCTAGTGGATGACTAGTTTCTTGCCTTAGCCAATTTCGAGGGTAAAAGATTCCCATCCAAGTTGGTAATTGTAAAGGCCATTCAAACCTTTCATTTGGAGCTTTAAGGGAGACTTTATTTGCAGCTGTAATCTACAGGGCATCTCATGGTTTCTTCTATTGCAGATCACTCCTTCAACCATTTCCATTTTTGATGGCATATTCTTGATCCTTGAGGGAGGGCGCTTTTGGTGAGCTATTGTACTCTTTAGGGGAGATTATAATGCCCCATTTATTTTTTAATATGAATTAAATACTCTTTTATTCATGTCCAAAATGTTTCAGGTCGAAATTCCAAGTAGAAATGTGTAAATCTCATTTTTAATGAAAGAACATTGCCATTTCCCCACTACCTTGTTGTGAACCAATGTACTGCTGATGATTTTGAATGAATGGATGATACTCTTATACATTTGTGATTAATAGACTTCCATGGATATATTTTACAAGTTTCATGTACTGTACTTGAGCATTTGAAGTATTTTTACTTAGTTTAATTGCATTGGGAGAAGAAATAGTGTCATTTCCCCAAGGGTCGAATGGGTGATTTTTGCAGCTGAATGGGAGAGGGTTGGAACAGATATAATAATCAATTAATGGTGCACATGAGAAATTAATAAAATCCTTAATACATTACATACCTCTGTTAAGAAATTTGAGTGGGTTTGGAGGCATTTGGGAAGCCATTTTCAGTACTTACCCCAGGGGGATTTGAACCCAAAATTACTAGTAAACTTGCATACTTGGTCTAGAATATTACAAGAGTTTGAAGAGGTATTTTGGTGGCCATATATCATCCCTAAAAATCATATTCAAGTCCTAATATCATTCATACACCTTCCTTGAATATTTGAAGGCATTTGGAGTCAATTTGAGACCTAGAGACCAATACTAGTCAAAGGGAAATTACTAGTAAAGTTCCCTACATTGTCCGGCATTGAAAGAAGATTTGTAGAAGTGTTGTAAAGGTCCAAAAGCATCCTTGAAATACATATTTATGTTCTAAAATCATCCATATACCTCCTCAGAAGACTTGAGATCAATTGGAGCAATTTAGGGACCTAGAGCTCAAAACTAGTCAAAGGTCTAACTAGGGAAAAAAGTGAAAAATTGCCATTTTAATAAAATTCCTAACAAGGGACATTACAGTGGTATCAGAGCATGCTCCTTGCACCTATGGATTAGGTACATACATTCAATAATAATTGGCATACATGTCTTACTATTATGATGAATCCTATGAGTAGAATTCTTATGAGGAATATGCAGATACTTATGAGCAATATGAAGTAGAATGTGAATGGTACGAGGAAGAGGTGCCATCATGCAACACTTCTTACAATTTTAGGAGAAATAAAGATTATTATTATGACTTTAAATATGATGAATATGAGTGTGTCACACCAACCAAGGATAATTCTATGAGTGAGTTCCAAAGATGGAGAGCAACATATAAAACCTTGCTCCAACAATATCAAAAATATCAAGAATATCTTGCTTTTAGCAAAAATACACAAAATGACATGTCTTTTGAGCACTATGCTGAAAATGTTTTTGAAAATAGGCCCAAAAATGTAGATGTGGAGTTAGTAAAGAAAGGTTTATGCCCTTCTTGTAAAGAACATTGGAGTGAGTATCATACATGTGTGCATGAAATTATGTCCCACGTGAGGAGAGCTTTTGGGAATTCTTCAAAAAGAGATTCCAAAGATATTAATCCTAAGGAAAACAAGGGGAAAAATGCATCAGCTTGCTTGAAGGAGAAAAATGAAGAGATATCACAAGAGCATGAAGAAGATTCTATTGAAAATATGGAAGATCATTTCGAGACACCTTCTAGCTTAGACATGAACCAAAGAGCATCTACTGATGGATGCTTAAACTATGAAGGAGTACCTACTGATGGGTGCTCACACCTCTATGTTGGTGACATAGAGATCACTTTCGAAAGTGTTGCTGCAAGCTCAAGTTCCATTAAGCATGATAATGAAGACCTTGTAGCAGTTGAATAAGAACCAAGATCAACTTCCCCATCACCACTTGAGCTTCATGAAGTTAGTCCAAGCAAAAATGAAGAAGATGAGGAGGTTCATTTGCAAGAGCCTCATTTTCTTGAAGGGTCCTTAAAGATGAATGAAAAGAAGATCCAAGAGTCCCTTAGCATTCTCCATGACACTCAAGCATTGGTGTCAAATTCTTGTTGGAGAGCTACTTCATTGGAGGAAACATCCTTCCTTGAAGACATGGAGAAGATTCAAAGAGTAATGTGCCACATCAAAGGTAATTTCATGTCTTTGCTTTTTGATAGAAACCATTTGTTTGAGCTTAATGAATTGTTACATGATACATACTTGAAGAATAATGAGGATCTTCATAATCTCACAATTCAAAATGAGCAACTTCTTGAAAAGTTGCAAGATACTTGTTTTTCCTCCTATGTTCCAGATTGTCAAATGGTAGATAGTTTGGAGGATTCTCATGACATGGTGGATCATGAGAAATGTGGAAATTTGAATGTGCTTAATGTGTTTGAAGATGAACTTGAAGAGATCCAAACACTTGATGTGGTGGAAGAGGAACTTGAATTGTCTCTTGATGAAGGTTATGCAATTTTTAAAGAAGAGCATGATTCCTCTACATTGGAACCAATCTATGACAAAGGTTTCACACTTTTGAAGGAGCTGCATGATACTACCCATATGGATCCTTCCCATGATGAAACTTCTGCACTTTTTGATCATTTGGGTGAGTTAGTTCATTCTCCTACATCTTACAATTTGCAGCATTAGTCTCAATGAAGTATGGGTGAAAGGGTTCTTTTTGATGGTGCCACATGAGGAGTATGGAACTCCTATATTTACTTTTTATGATGATCTGGTTGGAGCACATTCTTATTCACATTTGCAGCAGCATCCTTTGTTACTTTATGATGATGCACATCTACATGGATGCACCTATGATATGCATTTGAGTCACTTGAAGACTCATGGTTTTTCTTGCTCAACACTTGATTCATTTGATGTTGGAGGAACTTCATCCAACACTTGGGTGAATATATTTATGATTGGAGAACATTTTTGTTGCAAGCCACATACTTTGTTATATATTTATGATTCTCACATTCAGGGATGTATGGGTGGGACTTCTTTGAGTCATTTGATGTAACATCCCGAAATTTCCAAAAAATAAATAAATTATAATAGCCAAAATAAACAATTTCATTTAATGCGGAATAAAACAAAATGAAATGAAGGCTTAACTAATGTAATTAATGACGATGTCCTGTCATAACTCTCAATAATTAATTGTAAATGAAAATCTACTTAATTAAGCAGATGTTAAATACTTCAATAACAACTCTTTTGACTAAGCAGATGAGTACAATAATTATGACTTGTTTGAGTTCTAGAAATGCATACAGCTGGTATTGAAAGAATAACTTTGAAATAGTACTGACAGCTTGTTTGTTTGTTTGACGAAGGGGTCCTACGAGACACCCTAGAGCCTACTTAGCTACGTTTAGCTAAGGTTGTTGAAATTGTTTTCATGTGCAGACCGCAAGTAAGATATTCTACAAGACAGCATAAAAATAAAATAGAAGTACTTGTTTTCTTTTAAGTTCGTCGTCAATGTAAAAGAATTGAGTGTTAAGTACTTTCTTGTAACGACCTGGAAAAGACGGAGGTATGGATTCTTAGTCCTAATCTAGTTTTAAGATGGTTTCCGATACTCTTCCAAGTTCTGTTTTGCAGCATCAAGTACATGTTAAAATACTACAATTAATGATCGTATAATATCGTCATTAAAGTCAAGTTAGTAATTTCAAAAGTACTCATAAAAAATATAGACTTAGCATTCTATTTATTTTATTCTAAGTTTATAAAAATGCTAAAAGAGACAGAGTATAGAAATCCTAAGTTCTACACACTTACGAAAAACAATATTATATGAAAGATGATATTAATGTGCCTAGTCGAAACAATATTAATGTGCCTAGTCAAAACAATATTAATGTGCCTAGTCAATGGACTATATGTTTTATACATATAAACTATATGTTATAGTCTTTCATATTGCAATAACATATATAATTTTTATTTGAAATAATACAATGATTTCATAACATTAGGACATTACAAAAGTAATATATGAATAATTTCTATTTGAGAAATAATGTAATAATATAACATTACGAAATATAATCCATATATTGCAATATATAAATTAATATATATAAATGCAATTCTAATGTGACATTAGCACTATATTATAAACATAATATATTATAATCGAAACTATTGCTATCAATATGGTTAAACGATACCATAAACATTTACGAATTAATGTAAACAGTATTGAAACTATACTATAAACAATTGTATGTTATAATAGACATATGAAATAATACTACGTAGAGTTTAAACTATACTATGCACGAATGCATGATATAAAATCGAACTAGAAATTTAATGCTAAGCAATGTTAGACCTATGCTATGGTTTCATGATCCAATCCTTCGTTAATGATATATATGATATTGTATCCATGCAATGATGAAAAAGTTGACGGAATGATTTGATAATGGCAGGGTTATCAGGCTCCGGTTGACATTCAATGCTCCAAAGTGGAAAGACGAGCTGTTGTACCACTCCATCCTTCCACGTGATCTTGGTTGATGAAAACGGTAAAGAGTCTTGGTTGGCATGTATCGTTGGTCGATACTCCTCCTAGATATACGCTATGTAACCCTTGAATCCTGCGTTGCTGGATCTGGTATGGGTGGTGCCATTAATATATTATTAATTACTGTTTGCTCGGTTTACGACGTAGTACGTTGGCATTCTACCAACCGTTGATCTTGACAACCCTCCATCGTCGATTCATAACCCTAGCATTGTGTATGTAAAAGAACTTCGCTGTATTCTCAGTATTCATTGTGAGTTGAATGGGGCCGACAGGCTGCCCGAATGTAGGTTGAAGAATTACGCTCCTCCAGGGTTTCGATCCTGGATCTGTAAATTGATGAAAACGCTTAAAGTTATAGTCATGAGTATTCTTGGTTCAGTCCTGCAATCGTCGAGGTAGTATTAGGGTCTTTCAGTCCATGTAAATGCAAATGCATTCGGTCGAGGGTTCGAAACTTCTGTGGTTGAAGAACCTTCTATGTTTTTAAATGATTTCTATTCACGGCGAAAGCTTCGTCGTCGTCTTGGGATGCAGAATAGCTCGGTTCCAAATCTTGAAGGTAAGAACTACACTTTGACAGGGTTTCGTTGCTGTATCAATACTTTGTAATACTTTTAACTTGTCTTAAAACACTGTTGTGGCATGTGTTGCAGGTACCCACTTCCAGTTTTAACTTTGGTGCGTTCGCAGTGGATAGATAAACCTTCTTTTCCTCCGGTAAGCTCCGGTGGTTTCCTGCACGCTCTCATAGGGCCTTTAATGTGGTTTCGTAAGTTGATAGCTTTTGGGAAAAAGACTCCGATAGTTACAATGTTGGCCGAATGAAGGTTAGGTTTTGGTTTTTGGTTCCTAAAGCCAACTGTAATGGATGTTTTCTTAGTAATTTTCGTTGCCTTTTGGCTCTTGATGTAAAGTTTAAAAAGGTCGATGAGGGTTTCGAACCTTCATTAGACTATTATCAGTTTCTAAGCGTAAAACCCTGTATAATGTTTTTACGAACCACGACTCTGGTTTTGAATTTTTGAATGTGGAAAGGAACCTGTTCTATGTAACAAAAAACTTTGATGTTTTGTGAAATGAAAAGTTTAAATGGAAAAGATGCCGATGGTTCTCGTACATTCATCTTGTCCTTGTTTTTGGAAAAAGAAGCTTTTTATAAAAGAAATGTAATAGATGTTAGGACGACTGTAAAAATAAATGTGAAATGCACATAATGCTTGTTGCGTTTATGAATGTTTTGGAAAATGAAAACAATAAAAAAAAATAGTTTGATTGTTAAAGAATTCGTTTCGTTTCAATCTTCAATGTAATATGACAGTGAAACCCTACTTACGGTTCTTGGAAAAACAAACTGGTTTTAGCACTACGTTTATGCATAAATGTTTGAAGCTTTGGATATAATAACATAAACGCAAGAGGAAACTGACTAGGGTTTAGAAAAGAAATGAAACATTAGGGTTTTGTAATAAGAAATTTATATTTGAAAACAAACATAGGAAAATGTAGAAATATATGTAAATATTTGTTTTTAGAAATGCTACGAAACAGTGTATGGATAATCGATGTATTATCACAATGCTTATGAAACCTTAGGAGAAAAATAGAATGCATCTGTTTGAAAATGAATATTATTTTGAAAAATAAATGCGATTGTATAAAATTATTTTTGTAAAAATACTAGGATGACAGAAGGTATGAAATATATGATTTTTATTCAAATATTTGCTATCTGGACAGAACAAAGATGAAAGAAAATATTTTATAACTGTACTGAAATAACTATTATTCTTCCAATATTAGCATAAAATATTGCAATTCTTAAGGTGCCATACAATATATTTTTTTGATATAAATGAATCATAATGTTAAGTAGAATACTTACTGTAAACGTTTATCCATTCACCGACAAACTGCCCATCTATCATCTATTACTTAAATTAATTTTCTATACTAGAGTACTGTGTAAAGAACAGCATGGGAAAAATATAGAGAATATTATCTCATCAATAATTTTAATTATTTAGCATTCACAGTTAAACATAGAACATAAAATAAATAATTCTACCAGACAAAACATTTGAACTGTAACAGATTGAGAATAGCAAAACCTGGTTAACTGTAGAGAAACAAACAGCCCAAGGAGCCTGTTCCACCTAACCAATTCCTGAAGACAACCTAGTTACTTGCCTTAGGACCCTGGAGCCTGTTCACTGAACCACCATGAGGAAGAAAAATTAGGAGCTCATAACCTCCTCTTGTAGTGTAATAGTTATCCAACCTTGAGATTTAGCAGTCAAAGGACCTGCACCAGTGCCTCTGGTTCTCCTTCTCAAAAGATTTTGCAGACTTACAATTGCACTTACACCTAGCCTCCCTATTCAAATCTCTCAGTGATCACCTGATTCACTTGAGGAATATTTCTGCAGAAAAATATTGGGTAAGAGCTGACTGCTCAATTCAAATTTGCCTTATGTAGGCTGCCTAGGCCTTTTCAGTTGATAACTGGTCATTAAATGAGTTGCCTTCCCACTCCCACCACCTCGGAGATAATGCCACATTATTAGCGGTAGTTGTCCCATAACCAACAACTAGTGGTGAAGTGCAATTGCTGCCATTTGTCCCATGCTTTCCAACAACTTCCATTCCTCCTAGTGGGTCAGTGAACACTCATTTAATAGTTCTCTTGGATGTTTGTCTCCTACTTTAATTTTATTAAATAATAATAATTCAGTAATTACATTCATCCTTAACCAAACTTGGTCATAATTTTAAAACTTTGAAATTAAAATTTAACATAAAGTATTTTGCAAATAAAATATTATTTTTAGAATTTGGGTAGGTGACATTTGAAGTCTCCTTGTTTTTTCTGCTCATTATTTGGTTCAGATTTTAGTGGAGATTCTTCACTCACTTCTTGGATGAAAGAATACATGGTTGAATATTTTGATGCATATCACATCCTTTTGGAGCAGCACTATAGGACATGGGATCCTCACCTATGTCATTGGAGAAGATTTGATTGGTCACTTGAAGCTTGTATGCACTTGGAAAATGGTGTTCTACTTGCTTGGAGGTATAAGCACTTTCATGACTCTTTGATGAAGCATATCCTTGATGTACATTTTCATTATGTTGTTATGTACTTTGATGATATATATTTGGTACTCATGATGTTTGGAAGGATGCATACAAGAAAATGGGATCTAGGAATCCTCTTATCTAATGGTGTGGGTTGGAGAGCACTCTTAATTGTTGGGGTGCAATACATTCAATGGGACCCTGGAATAATTTTTATCTCATTGGTTTCAAATTTATTGGGGAAACAAGAAGTATGAGAGATGGATTTCCCACTTAATAAAGTGATTTTTATCAGAGTAGTGTAGCAACAAGCATGGTGGTTCCTCTTTAAAATATTCATGAAAACTCAAAGACTCAAGGTTGGGAAATTCAATGGAAACTTCAGAGAATTATACAGAGAGCAGGTTCTTTAACACCCATGTTTGAAATTGTCACCTACCCAATTTTTGAGAATAATTATTTTCTACTATTATCCTTTTGCAAAAAAATACTTTGTGTTAAATTATAATTACAAGTTTGTAATTATGACCAAGTAGGTCAAAAATGAATGTAATGACTCATTATTATTATTTAATAAATGAAAATGGGAGACAAACACTCCAGAAAGCTGTTACAAGAGTGTCCACTGGCCCACAAGGATGAATGGAAGCTGCTGGAAGGATTGGGACAGATGGCATCATTTGCACTCTACCATTAGCTGTTGGTATGGGACAACTCCCCCTAATTTTGTGGCATTTCCCTCTCCAGGTGGAGAGAGGTGAGCAGGCATCTCACTAACGACCAATTAATCACTAAAAGGCCTAGGAAGACTATTAAAGGCAATTCGAACTGAGCAGGCAACTCTTACAATGTTTTCTACAGAAACATTCCTCATGCTCATCAGGTGATGGCTGAGAGATTCAAATAGGGGAGGCTATGGAGAGTGCAAGTATAAGTCTACAAATGTTATGAGAAGGACAGACCAGAGGTGCTAGTGCTGATCCCATTCATTACTAAGCTTGTAAGGCTGGATATATAAATTTTCTTGCTGCTGCAAGTAAAAGTCCTAAGCTGTAGAACCTTCTTCCTCCTGGTGGATTAGTGGATAGGCTCGGGGGTCCTAAGGCAGACATCTTGGCTGTTTAGGAGCAGGTTGGGTGGAACAGGCTTCTTGAGTGATTTGTTCCTCCCATTACACTCAGGTTCTCTTCTTTGTGTTTTCTTTTTCAAATCATATGAATGCTCTCAGAAAATGGCTTAGTATTGTTATTTAACAATCAATAGTAGAAAATGTTAGATCCTAATTAATTTAGATTTGCTGAATTGATAAAATGATTCCTCTGCATTTTTCCCCATGCGTGGAGCTGCATCGTACTCCAGTACAGAGAGGTAGCATTAAATCTGGCCAGCTAAAAGTGAAACCTAGCATGCATCTAAATATCTAAACCAAAGACCACCCATGCACAGACTTATGTTATCATGCATCTTATATTTTAGCAGCTGTAGATTAGATCCTTGCATGCAATGACTTTACTGTTCAATTATGTATGCTGAAACAACTTAACAGAAACTAATTATAATAGTACGTTCTTTCCTGATTTCTGAAGGTAGACGTTGCGTTAACGATTAGGGTTTACTAGTCTTCAGTTATTTCTTCAAAGGAAAACAATATCATGCATTCTGTTTAAACCTCTTCTTAATGTTTTTAGAATCTGATTGATCTTATATAAAATATTGTCTTCACTGTATTATCTTTGTATTATCTTGTACGGAAAGAAAGAAAGCTAGTGTGTTATTTTATCCTTTCATCAGAGGTCCAATTGGATGAATACAAGAATATATATAATTAGAGTAGAAAAACTGTTATATTCATAAGCAATTAAATTCACTGACGAATGCACTATTAGTTCCTTGTTTTTTGTATTATCAAATTGCATGTGATAGAATTTGCATCACAGAATACCAAGCCATTAAAAGCAAGGACAAACATATCAGTATTGTATTGCCAGATTAAATTACAGTATCTCTACACCCAAACTGGGGTTAACCATCCTCATGAAATTATTATTTATAACATTTAACAACTACCAAATCAAGGTTTCATTACCATAGACAATCTCACTGTAGAATCTATAGTTATTATTATTATTCTTTTAAAACATTATTACAGACCTGCAGACTTCATTAAACATCGACAAGCTAGGGTTTAGCTTTATCACGGTTGTATTCAAACAAAAACCAATACCCTTTTATTATCGGCTTATAGCCACTATTTAATCAAACAACTTAAACATGCCCTTCGATCCTTGGATCTGAGTTCAAGAATGAGAAGATCAAAACACCATACGTAGACATGAAACCCAAAAATATCTTAAACAGGATTTTTAGATTTGGATACGAAAATGAGAAGTTCAATCACCAAACGAAAACATCAAACCCTAAACAATAATCATTTCCATTTAATTTAATAGTGGTTGCACCCTACGATCGTCACATTCTTTTGCCGAAGGTTCCATTCAAAATCCCATGCCATTTATACCCACAACAAATGCCGAAGGGAAATTACAGTCAATGTATCTCTTCTTTCATCAACCCAGAAGGACCAAAATGATAAGACATAAAACGTGAAGATGTAAGACTCTTTGCAAACACAAGGGTTCAACCCTGCTAAACTCGCTGAGCCCAGGAATGGCCGGCCATATATCTTAAAACATTTACATCACCTACACTATCAACAAACTTAAAAACTGTAATGTTTCCCAAATGCTGCAGGAGAGACAAAAGCCACTGCCGCGAAGGCAGGCTACCAACACTTTCTCATCAAGTTCGATTCTAGGAGAACCACTAAGGAGGGATACCACCGAAGATTACCAGTGGGTTCGCTTAAGTTCTTTTCCCCTTGAACTATTCCAGCACCCTGTTATTTCTTCGGGGGTTACCTGCCAACAACCATACAATAAGTTAAGCATCGAATCATGAGGTAGAAACGCATGCAACAAAGAGTAATTTGAAATCCCTTGTAATGTTGCAATACCTGAGTCAGAGAATTGACGAAGCCAGTATCCATCCACTATGAAGGAGAAGCACTCATTGCGAAGACCACGACGAGGGATATCTCCCGAAAAACTTACAACTTCAGTAAAAAAACCCAGACTTACAAGTTACTACAACGCCAAACCGACGCACTCATCCAACTTGTGGATGGCCACACCATTTAACTCCTAACTCGGCCTCCATTGACGGATCTCACCTATAGGTTCAGGTTGCTACCGTTCTCAGGATCGAGCCCGAGGGAGGCCAGAAAAACCAGCAAACCCTAAGTGCCTCTCAGTCGGTTGGCCTCACCTCCCCAAACCCTACCACCGAACAATGACAAGAAACTTTACAAGAATCCATAAGTTACGCTAGGGTTTAGCTCATCCCAATACACAACGATCAACGGCGGAGATCCATCCTCATCAAGCCACGTTGGAAGGTGGCAGGAGTAGCATTAAATTGCTCAGCTACCTCCCAAGCTACCAGGTTGCCATATCGGTTGACAGTAGGGCAGGAGGCCCGTTACAACTCAACTTGCCAAACCCTTTCACACGCCGATTTAGCTATCACAACTGACACGTAACAATATCCTTAACACGGTGGCCAGGTAAAATAATTGCAAACCAAACCATTTAATACACCCTCGTTTCGTACGCAGGCTTTTGCAGGGCCATCATTCCACCTGCCAATCCATACGAATCATCGTTAATAGCAACATGTAAATATTATCAATGTATAACGATCACCGATAGCATATAACAACGGTCTCATACGATCCCATTTAATCAATTGCGAAACACACTCATAGCATATGAATATCCACCCAGGTCGCGAGCAATCATAGGGCATGGTTTGACTCCGCCCATCACATAGAGTCTATTATAAAGTTCAACATAGGGATCATTGTAGAGCTCATAAAGCTGGTTCACACCATAAGTTACATCAACACATCGTTAGGGTATGGTTGCCACCCAAGGACCCATCACATTCATTGTGTGGTAGGGTATTAATGCTTAAGGCATCACCATTTTAACTACCCAGGAAATAGAGATTTAAAACCAACTTATCACTCTCTCCATAGTATGACTTAAGACAATGCGCCCTTGTCACCAACCTGGTACCGTCAATTTTATAAAAGAATTACTTTAACAACGGCAAGGCATTTATGGAATGACCATACATAAATTCATCAACATGTAACGGAAACATTCATAACAAACACCCCCTGAAATAGACGTTATCTGCAGTTTTGTGATAGATAGGTTCATCTTACAAAATTGGAAGGAGACCATAGCTGTAGCATCAAAATTCATAAGCAGTTTCGATTTATATCACAGTTATTAAACACTCTGAATTTTTATCGCTATCTCTTACCTGCGAATCTGCGCATGAAGGACGAGTGCAATGCTTTAGCGGAATAGCTAAGTAAGCCTCGGGGCACCTCGTGGGACCCCTTTCATCATCATCCAGAAAAGTTAAATTGTCAGCACTTGTCGAGAATAATTTTTTTTCTCCAAACGCATCCAAATTTTCAATCATTCCAGTATTTAAATAAGAACGTAATCATTATTTGATTTTCATTACGCCATCAGAAGACAAAAATATACAACCATTAATTGTTCCTACCAAGCGACACTTTTATTAATTGTTGAATATTGAATATTATTATTTCCGCATTTGCAATATTATCCTTTTATGGCGATTTTTTTTTATTTTAAATTTTCTGAAAACATCGGGATGTTACATGTGGTATCAGAGCTCATGTTCGAACTCTAGGCCTAAAGACGGTCCAAGAAACACGCAAAAAAAAAATTTATGACTATGAAAATTTTCACTAACTCAAGTTTAAATTATTTTGTCTTATATAGAAAAATTTCTTTGATTTACAAATATGGAAGGATCAGCTGAACACATAAAGGGAAGATTTCCGCCAAACAACCCAAGTATGGAACAACAATTCCAGGGAAATAGGGGTAATGATTCGTCAGAATTATTGTGTGCTTTTCATGAATTAAAAGCAGAGATCCAGTCAGTAAAACAAGACAATGAAAGAATCCTGTAGACACAGGAAGAATTGAAGCAAGCACTGTTTGACCAATATCCAAAATATGAACAGAACTTGGAACATACTTCTGAAACTAAGAGCTATCCTAGGAAGGCAAGAACAAACAAACATAAACAAATGAAGAAAAAAACAACTCAACATCATCAAGAGATGCCAAACATCCATGTAAAAAGAAGCATAACTACTCTAGTGACAACAGTGAAGGAGACTGTAAGCCAAAAAGAAAAAGGAATAGACAGTACGAACAGATATCTGGTGAATTCAAGAAAATCAAACCCCCAACTTTCAATGGCGAGATAGAAAAAGGAGAGACAACAGAAGCATGGCTGTCCAACATGAAAAAGTATTTTTAGATCTACGACTACTCGGAATCCTTGAAGGCAAGGATGGAAATTTATAATCTGACCGGGAAGGCAAATATTTGGTGGCAAGATCTTAAAAGGGTAAAAGGTATAAAAGACCGAGATGTGAGTTGGAGTACCTTTAAAAGACACTTCATGAAGAAATTCTTATCTGAGCAGTATTATGAAGAAAAATCCAAGGAATTTTATGATCTGAAACTGGGAATGATGAATATGAAAGAACTGAACAACAAGTTTTTAAGTTTGCTAAGATATGTGCTGTATATGGTGGAAGAAAAACCAAAGGTCCAGAGGTACCTAAGTTGTCTACCTTTCCACATCAAGGACAGGATCGAGTACGATAACCCTAAGACCCTAGAGGAAGCCATGAGGAAAGCCACTTTTTGCTTTGACCAGAATAAGAAAAGAGAAGGGGTACCTAGCTGAAAAAACCCAAAACCCAGTAACTTTGAACAAAAGAAGAAGAATTTTAGATATGGCAGAAATTCCAGTTTCCAGAAGAGAAATTTTCAGAATCAAAAATTTCAGCAGAACATAAATAATCAGCAGCAAAAATTTACAGCACCCAGAAATGTCCCCAATGTTGCCAAGACCAATGAACAGAAGCCACCTATAAAATGCTTTGAGTGCCAAGGGCCCCATTATGCCTCAGACTGGCCCCTTAGGAAACGAGCGGCCAACCATATTCACTCCATACAATTTGAAGCTACTATAGGATATGTGGCAAGAGAAGTACCCAGAATTAGTGCAGCATTAGACAACCGGCAAGCAGAACACCAAGTCTCAATGGTGGAGGTTGAAGGTATGCTGCAAAATCACCTAGTTTCTATTTTAATTGACCCCGGTGCTAGTCTAAGTTATATATCACCAATTGTTGTAGAAAGACTTGATTTAAAAACAGAGAAATTCGATAAATTCTGGTTAGTTAGATTAGCAATAGGAACAAAAAGGAAGGTTTCTGATTTTGTGGAAAATTGTGCTTTATCTATGAACCAACTAACAACGCATGTTAAGCTAAATGTTCTGCCATTAGGGTCATATGACATCCTAATCGGTATGGATTGGTTAGAAACCCATCGGGTCATTCTGAATTGTTATGAAAAAATCTTCAATTGCCTGGATGATGAAGGAAAGACAGCAGACGTAAAAGGCATCGCCAGAAAAACATCCGTTCGGCAGATTTCAGCCATGCAAGTAAAAAGGGAAATTAGAAAAGGGTGTTAGATGTTTGCTGTGAATGCGGTGCACGATGAGATAAGTACTAAGGAGGACAAACTAAAAATGGAAGACATACCTGTCTTGCAAGATTTCCAATATATTTTTCCTAAAGAGATCCCAAATTTACCTCCTAAAAGGGACCTGGATTTTACTATTGAATTAATACCTGGTGCTGTACCAAGCTCTAAAGCCCCATACCAGATGAACATACTAGAGTTGAATGAGTTAAAATCTCAGCTGAAGGAGATGATCGATAAAAAATATATAAGACCCAGCGTGTCCCCTTGGGGAGCACCGGTCATTTTTGTTAAAAAGAAGGATGGTACCCTAAGACTTTGCATAGATTATCGTCAACTGAATAAAATGACAATCAAGAATAGGTACCTGCTGCCCCGCATTGACGATCTCTTTGACCAGCTATGCGGAGCAACAGTGTTCTTGAAGATCGATTTACGATCAGGATATCATCAGGTCGGTGTGAGGGATGAAGACATTTTCAAAACAACCTTTAGAACTCGTTATGGACACTATGAGTTTGTTGTCATGCCGTTTGGATTAACTAATGCACCTGCTGTATTTATGTGCTTAATGAACAAAATTATGCACAAGTACTTAGATAAGTTTGCAGTTGTGTTTATAGATGACATTTTGGTATATTCTAAGAACCAGGAAGAGCATGATGAACATCTACGTATCATTCTGCAAGTTCTGAGGGAACACCAGTTGTATGCAAAATTTAGCAAGTGTGATTTTTACAAAGACAAGATTCAGTACTTGGGACACATAATCTCTGAGGAAGGGATTGCGGTTGACCCCGCCAAGATAAAGGCCATTAATGAATGGTCGGTTCCTAAAGATGTGACAGATGTGCGATCGTTTATAGGAATCACTGGTTATTATAGAAAATTCATTGAAGGGTTTTCCAGGATCGCAAACCCCATAATGTCACTATAGAAAAAGGGAAAGAAGTTTGTCTGGGACCAAAAGTGTGCAGACAGTTTTGCAAGGTTAAAAGAATTACTGACTTCAACGCCTATTTTGAGGATTGCAGATCCTAATAAAGATTTTTTAGTGTGCACAGACGCGTGCAATGATGGACTGGGAGGAGTCCTAACGCATGAAGGACATGCTGTAGCATACGAATCAAGAAAACTAAAAATACATGAGAAGAACTATTCCACCTACGACCTAGAATTGCTAGCAGTGATTCATGCCTTAAAAATGTGGCATCACCACCTTATCGACATAAAATTTACCTTGATGACGGATATATGGGGCTGAAATATTTGTTAGATCAAACAAATTTGAATGCCAGGCAAACCAGATGGCTAAATTTTTGGAGTGAATATGATTTTGAAATTCAGCACATTAAGGGGAAGGAGAATAAAGTTGCCGACGCATTAATTCGTAATGCAAGGATACATTTTATTTCAGCCATCAGCACATATGCAACAGACTTTTGAAGGAATCAAGGAGGTTGGGGAATATAGAAAATTACAGGAAAGGACAGTAGAAAACAACTCTGAAAATTCTGTAACATATTTCAGTTTGAAGGAAAATGGCTTACTGCTGTACAAAAATAGATTTTACATACCAAACGTACCAGCAGTAAAAATTCTGATCTTGGATGAGATGCACAGAAGCCACTATTCTTGCCACCCTGGTTACCAGAAAACCATTAGAATGGTAAGGAAGGAGTACTACTGGCCCAGGATGAAGGATGAAGTAGCGGAGTATATAGCTAAGTGTTTTGACTGTCAAAAAGTGAAGGTCGAACATCATCATCCTGCTAGATTGCTGCAGCCCTTGCCTATACCCAGCTAGAAATGGGAAGTCATAAGTATAGATTTCATCACTGGGTTACCAAAGAATAAAAAACAACACGATTCCATAATGGTGGTAGTAGACAAACTCAATAAGGCAACCCATTTTATCCCTGTCAAAACTACCCATAAAGCCCATGATATCGCATAAATTTTTATGAAGCAGGTTTTCCGACTACAAGGCATACCCAAGGTAATAGTTTCAGATCGAAATTCGAAGTTCACAGGTAATTTTTGGAGGTCTTTGTTCAAGGGGTTAAACACCACCTTAAATTTCAGCACTGCATTCCATCCGCAAACATACGGACAGACTGAAAGGGTGAACCAGATATTGGAAGATATGCTCAGAATGTATGTTAAGGATCAACCTGGTAAGTGGGAAGACTACTTGCATTTAGCAGAGTTTGCGTATAATAATCACTACCATGCTTTAGCCAAAATTATCCCATTTGAGATCCTTTAAGGAAGAAAGTGTAACACACCGGTGTCATGGAGTGATCCGGTTAGCAGGGTCACCTTAGGGCTCGAATTGTTGCAGGAATTAGAACTAATCGTGAAACAAGTACAAGGGAATCTTAAAGCTACCCAGGATAGACAGAAAAGTCAAGCAGACCTTAAAAGAACTCATAAATAGTTCCAGGTTGGTGAACATGTTTTTCGTAAGGTAAGGCCGAAAAAGAGTTCCTTAAAATTGGGAAGCTGTGCCAAACTGGCACCCAGGTATTGTGGCCCTTTCGAAATCTTGTCCAAGGTTGGACCTGTGGCATATCAATTAGCCCTACCTTCAAACCTCAAAGTCCATAATGTTTTCAACATTTCATTTTTAAAGAAATATGTGCATGATCCTACTCATGTTGTAAATTGGAATAATGTTCAGGTGGAACAAGGCGGCGATTTTCTGGTGGAACCAGACTGTATTTTCGCAAGGAAAGAAACTCTACTCCGGAACTGCACGGTTGGCCAAGTAAAAGTGCAATGGAAGCACTATAGCCCATCAGAGGCTACCTGGGAGTTGGAGAGTAGTATGCGGGCTGCATACCCAACTCTATTCCAGGAACACTCAAGGAGTGAATAAAGCAACATCGAGGATGACGTTGAGGCTTAAGGGGGGGTGTATGTCACCTACCCAATTTTTGAGAATAATTATTTTCTACAATTATACTTTTGCAAAAAAATACTTTGTGTTAAATTATAATTACAAGTTTGTAATTATGACCAAGTAGGTCAAAAATGAATGTAATGACTCATTATTATTATTTAATAAATGAAAATGGGAGACAAACACTCAAGAAAGCTGTTACAAGAGTGTCCACTGGCCCACTAGGAGGAATGGAAGCTGCTGGAAGGATTGGGACAGATGGCAGCATTTGCACTCTACCATTACCTATTGGTATGGGACAAATCCCCCTAATTTTGTGGCATTTCCCTCTCCAGGTGGAGAGAGGTGAGCAGGCAGCTCACTAATGACCAATTAATCACTAAAAGGCCTAGGCAGCCTATTAAAGACAATTCGAATTGAGCAGAAATCTATTACAATGTTTTATGCAGAAACATTCCTCATGCTCATCAGGTGATGGCTGAGAGGTTCAAATAGGGGAGGATGTGGAGAGTGCAAGTATAAGTCTGCAAATGTTATGAGAAGGACAGACCAGAGGTGTTGGTACTGATCCCATTGATTACTAAGCCTGTAAGGCTGGATATATAAATTATGTTGCTGCTGCAAGTAAAAGTCCTAAGCTGTAGAACCTTCTTCCTCCTGGTGGATCAGTGGATAGGCTCGAGGGGTAGCTCTTACAATGTTTTATGCAGAAACATTCCTCATGCTCATTAGGTGATGGATGAGAGATTCGAATAGGGGAGGCTGTGGAGAGTACAAGTATAAGTCTGCAAATGTTATGAGAAGGATAGACCAGAGGTGTTGGTGCTGATCCCATTGATTACTAAGCCTGTAAGGCTGGATATATAAATTTTCTTGCTGCTGCAAGTAAAATTCCTAAGCTGTAGAACCTTTTTCCTCCTGGTGGATCAGTGGATAGGCTCGGGGGTCCTAAGGCAAACATCTTGGCTGTTTAGGAGCAGGTTGGGTGGAACATGCTTCTTAAGTGATTTGTTCCTCCCATTACACTCAGGTTCTCTTCTTTGTGTTTTCTTTTTCAAATCATATGAATGCTCTCAAAAAATGGCTTAGTATTGTTATTTAACAATCAATAGTATAAAATGTCAGATCCTAATTAATTTAGATTTGCTGAACTTATAAAATGACTCCTCTGCATTTTTCCCCATGCGTGGAGCTGCATCGTACTCCATTACAGAGAGGTAGCATTAAATCTACCCAGCTAAAAGTGAAACCTAGCATGCATCTAAATATCTAAACCAAAGGCCACCCATGCACAGACTTATGTTATCATGCATCTTATATTTTAGCAGCTGTAGATTAGATCCTTGCATGCAATGACTTTACTGTTCAATTCTGTATGCTGAAACAACTTAACAGAAACTAATTATAGCAGTAAGTTCTTTTCTGATTTCTGAAGGTAGACGTTGTGTTAACGATTAGGGTTTACTAGTCTTCAGTTATTTCTTCAAAGGAAAACAATATCATGCATTCTGTTTAAACCTCTTCTTATTATTTTTAGAATCTGATTGATCTTTTATAAAATATTGTCTTCACTGTATTATCTCTGTATTATCTTGTATGGAAAGAAAGAAAGCTACTGTGTTATTTTATCCTTTCATCAGAGGTCTAATTGGACGAATACAGGAATATATATAATTAGAGTAGAAAAACTGTTATATTCATAAGCAATTAAATTCACTGACGAATGCACTATCAGTTCCTTGTTTTCTGTATTATCAAATTGCATGTGATAGAATTTGCATCACAGAATACCAAGTCATTAAAAGCAAGGACAAACATAGCAGTATTGTATTGACAGATTAAATTACAGTATTTCTACACCCAAACTGGGGTTAACCGTCCTCATTACATGATTATTTATAACATTTAATAGCTACCAAATCAAGGTTTCATTACCATAGACAATCTCACTGTAGAATCTATATTTATTATTATTATTCTTTTAAAACATTATTACAGACCTGCAGACTTCATTAAACATCGACAGGCTAGGGTTTAGCTTTATCACGGTTGTATTCAAACAAAAACCAATACCCTTTTATTATCGGCTTATAGCCACTATTTAATCAAACAACTTAAACATGCCCTTCGATCCTTGGCTCTGAGTTCAAGAATGAGAAGATCAAAACACCATATGTAGACATGAAACCCAAAAATATCTTAAACAAGCTTTTTAGATTTGGATACGAAAACGAGAAGTTCAATCACCAAACGAAAACATCAAACCCTAAACAGTAATCATTTCCATTTAATTTAATAGTGGTTTCACCCTACGATCACCACATTCTTCTGCCGAAGGTTCCATTCAAAATCCCATGCCATTTATACCCACAGCAAATGCTGAAGCCAAATTACAGTCAATATATCTCTTCTTTCATCAACCCACAAGTACCAAAACGATAAGACATAAAATGTAAAGATGTAAGACTCTTTGCAAACACAAGGGTTTGACCCTTCTAAACTCGCCGAGCCCAGGAATGGCTGGCCATATATCTTAAAACATTGACATAACCTACACTATCAACAAACTTAAAAACTGTAATGTTTCCCAAATGCTGCAGGCGAGACAAAAGCCACTGCCACGAAGGAAAGCTACCAACACTTGCTCATCAAGTCCGATTCCAGGAGAACCACTAAGGAGGGATACCACCGAAGCTTACCGGTGGGTTCGCTTAAGTTCTTTTCCCCTTCAACTATTCCAACACCCTGTTATTTTTCCGGGGGTTACCTACCAACAACCATACAATAAGTTAAGCATCGGATCATGAGGTAGAAATGCATGCAACAAAGAGTAATTTGAAATCCCTTGTAATGTTACAATACCTGAGTCATAGAATCGATGAAGCCAGTATCCATCCACTGTGAAGGAGAAGCACTCATTGTGAAGACCACGATGAGGGATATCTCCCGAAAAACTTACAACTTCAGTAAAAAACCCCATACTTGCAAGTTACTACAACGCCAAACCGACGCACTCATCCAACTTGTGGATGGCCACACCATTTAACTCCTAACTCGACCTCCATTGACAGCTCTCACCTATAGGTTGAGGTTGCTACCAGTCTCAGGATCGAGCCCGAGGGAGTCTAGAAAAACCAGCAAACCCTAAGTGCCTCTCGGCCGGTTGGCCTCACCTCCCAAAACCCTACCACCGAACAATGACAAGAAACTTTACAAGAATCCATAAGTTACGCTAGGGTTCAGCTCATCCCAATACACAACGATCAACGGCGGAGATCCATCCTCATCAAGCCACGTTGGAAGGTGGCAGGAGTGTCATTAAATTGCTCATCTACCTCTCAAGCTACGAGGTTTCCATATCGGTTGACAGCAGGGCAGGATGCCCGTTACAACTCAACTTGCCAAACCCTTTCACACACCGAGTCAGCTATCACAACTTACACGTAACAATATCCTTAACACGGTGGCTAGGTAAAATAGTTGCAAACCAAACCATTTAATACACCCTCGTTTCGTATGCAGGCTTTTGCAGGGCCATCATTCCACCTGCCAATCCATACGAATCATCGTTAATAGCAACAACATGTAAATATTATCAATGTATAACGATCACCGATTGCATATAACAAAGGTCTCATACGATCCCATTGAATCAATTGCGAAAAACACTCATAGCATATGAATATCCACCCGGGTCATGAGCAATCATAGGGCATGGTTTGACTCCGCCCATCACATAGAGTCTATTATAAAGTTCAACATAGGGATCATTGTAGAGCTCATAAAGCTTGTTCACACCATAAGTTACATCAACACATTGTTAGGGTATGGTTGCCACCCAAGGACCCATTGCATTCATTGCGTGGTAGGATATTAATTCTTAAGGCATCACCATTTTAACTACCCTGGCATTAGAGATTTAAAACCAACTTATCACTCTCTCCATAGTATGACTGAAGACCATGCGCCCTTGTCACCAACCTGGCACCGTCAATTTTATAAAAGAATTACTTTAACAGCTGGAAGGAATTTATGGAATGACCATACGTAAATTCATCAATACTTAACGGAAACATTCATAACAAACATCCCCTGAAATAGACATTATCTGCAGTCTTGTGATAGACAGGTTCATCTTACAGAATTGGAAGGAGACCATACTTGTAGCATCGAAATTCTTAAGCAGTTTCGATTTATATCACAGTTATTAAACACTCTGAATTTTTATCGCTATCTCTTACGTGCGAATCTATGCATGAAGGACGAGTGCAATGCTTTAGCGGAATAGCTAAGTAAGCCTCGGGGCACCTCGTGGGACCCCTTTCATCATCATCCAGAAAAGTTAAACTGTCAGCACTTGTCGAGAATAATTCTGTTTTCCAAACGCATCCAAATTTTCAATCATTCCAGCATTTAAATAAGAACATAATCATTATTTGATTTTCATTACGCCATCAGAAGACAAAAAGACACAACCATTAATTGTTCCTACCAAGCGACACTTTTATTAATTGTTGAATATTGAATATTATTATTTCCGCATTTGCAATATTAGCCTTTTAATGCGATTTAATTTTTTTTTAAATTTTATGAAAACATCGGGATGTTACAGAAATTGCTTGAGGAAAAACAATATTGGGAAGGGAGGATTTGTCATGTCTCAAATTTGGCATTGGGTCAGAATGGCCTAAGAAAATTGGCCCTATTCATTAGAGTTTGTCAAATTGATGCTAAAGGTCAAATATTTGCCAAGGAGGAAAATTACTAGTTTTCTAGGTTTGGGGTGGAAGCTTTGGGATTTGGAATAAGGGGAATAATAAATGATGTTTGAACATCAAAATGGAATAAATATTTAATAAAGGAGCTAAATAAATATATACAAGTGAAAATCAAAGTGGCTTTTTTTCATGAAGACACATGGAGGAAGTGGGACCCACATATGGCTAGATTTCCCCACTACACTTGGCATCATTCTCTCACCAATTCGAATTCAAGGTGAATGGTAACATACTTGGGGGAGTCCAAATGGTATTATTCATGGCATGACTCATCCAAGGTCGAAATATAGAGGAAGAGTAACTCCCATGGAAGAGGAAGAGGCAATTTGGAGCTAGTGAGACACTTGGGCTAGATTCCCTAGCTCTATGACAACAATGATGAAGATGCTATGACACCTATGACACAAATCAGACCTGAAGGCTAACATATGACATATATGACATGTCAGGGATAAATTTTTTTAGATTTTAAGCATTAATTCAATATGCTATAGGATCTTTACTGAGAGAATAACATGTACAGTATATCAATGCATAACAATCATATCAAGCATGTCAAGCATCACAAGAATCAAAAGCATGAGACAATAGACACACAAAGTTTCCGTGGGGAAAACCCTAAGGTGAAAAACCCCACAAATTCCTCAGATATAGATAGAGCAATGGCTCAACCAAAGTACAACCAAATACAATAGATAGTCTCCTACTATGCAACTGATCCTCCTCCTCCAATGTGTGCCACTTTCTGAGTGAGAGGAGAGTGAGTTCTGAGATGATCAAAATAGAGAATCCCGACTCTCTATTTATACTTGTCCTGACCTGCCTAAATACTTATGGGGATGACTTGTCTAACTCAGCCTAATAACCCCAGTTACATATATTCCGGGCCGACACCCACATCAGGTAGTCTAATAACCCATTGGCAAGTTAATCCACTTGAGACACTTGTCAATACAAATGACGACACTTCCTTATAGAGGAATAACACATCTCTTATAAGGGTACAATAAATATATATATGAAATACATTCTGAAGTTACATATACATCAACACTCCCTCTTAACTAGGAAGGTATTTCTCGACACAGATCATCGGGCACAAGTCTTCTTCTCTGGATCATCGTCATCGAATCATCATCATCGTCACAGCTTCTGCTATCTCATCCAATCTCTGAATCTACTCGTCATAGGAAGTTCTACAGAGCCAGTCCTTTCTCATACTGGAAGTAGGCCCACCACCTGTAGGTCTTCATCATCACTGGTCATACTGTGCAATCCTCAAGACTCATCAAGTGCATCTGCAAAACCTCGCAAGAGCATCCCAGGCCTTTTACGGGCACATAGCTCAACCTATCAAATCTCCCAGGATCTTTTACATGCCACTGCACAACCTGTCCATGACCACATAGTACCTGATACTCACTATACATCCAACTGATGTATATCATCACATGATCAACCTGATCATCATCATCATCTATGTGAGCAAGCCATCAAGTAGGTACACCTCAGGACTAATTACACTGCCTCTGCAAAACCTGCAAGATCTCTCAGGACTGATTACATTGCCTCGGTAAAACCTGCAAGAGAATCTCGAGACTGATTATATGCCTCTGCAAAACCTGTGTACCAAACTGTCACATCAATGTCTTCAGATCACCACATAGTCCACAGAGCACAAACCAGATGCACACACACAACACTTACACTCACCAGCATGGGAGGACCAACCTACTACCATCTGGGAAAGGCTCACAGCACTTACATCAATGACCATGGGAGGACCAACCTACCATCATGTCGGAAAGGCACAACACTTACATCAACGACCATGGGAGGACCAACCTAGCACCATGTCGGAAAGGCCCAACACTTACATCAATGACCATGAGAGGAACAACCTACTATCATGTCGGAAAGGCTTCAACACTTATATCTCACCATGGGAGGACCAACCTACCACCATGTGAGAATGGCCCAACCCTTACATCTCACCATAGGAGGACCAACCTACCACTATGTGAGAATGGCTCAGTCCTTACATCTTGCCATGGGAGGACCAACCTACCACCATGCAAGAATGGCTCGGCCCTTACATCTTGCCATGGGAGGACCAACCTACCACCATGCAAGAATGGCCCCAGTGTGCATCTATGTCTCCGGACTCATCACTTCCCTCTGGAAGGCATCTCGATCTGAAGTACACCAAGTCTCCCTCTGAAGTATTCAAACTTCACTCTGGCAAGCGGCTTGGTCAACACATCGGCTATCTGCTCGTTTGTCGCAACATATAGGAGCTTCATAGCTCCTCTCTACACCATATCCCTGATATAGTGGAACTTGATCTCAATGTGCTTCGACCTGTCATGGAACATTGGGTTCTCTGACAACTTCACACAACTCTGGTTATTGCAATATATACAGGTAGCACTCAATTGGAGATCAAACAAATCAGACAGTAGCTTCCTAAGCCACACTGCCTCACAACTAGCTGAACAAGCTGCGACATACTCTGCTTCAGCTGTACTCGGTGCCACATAGGATTGCTTCCTGCTAAACCAAGAGATCACACTTGATCCCATACTGAATCAGCATCCCGAAGTGCTCTTCCGATCAATGGCACTGCCTGCCCAATCCGAATCAACATAACCCTCCAGGTTAAAATTTTGATTCGCCTCATACTTGAGCTCATAATCCACTGTACCCTTCAGGTACCTCAGAACATGCTTTGCAGCTATCAGGGGAACATGTCTCGGATCTGTCAAGTACTGGCTCAAGGTGTTCACCACAAAGAAAATTTATGGCCTTGTATTCGTCAGGTACATCAAGGACCCAATAATTTGACGATACATTGTAGCATCAACCGGCTCAGAAGAAGCATCACACAAAAGCTTCAGGTTCGATGCCATAGGTGTGGCCATGGCCTTGTAGTCCATCATCCCAAAACTCTTCAGGATCTTTACTTCATACTTCCCTTGTCCAAGGAAGATTCCATCTGCACTCTGCCACACCTCCATACCAAGAAAGTAGTGCATCATACCCAAGTCCTTCATCTCGAACTCGGCAGCTAACTTCCTCTTCGTGTCGGTAATTAGTCTATCCTCACCTGTCAGAAACAGGTCATCCACATACAATAGTAGTATCACTGGATTGCCTTCCTCAACCTTGTAGTAAAGGTTGGAATCCTCTTTACTCTTGGTAAATCCCAAACTGGATAGGAAGCCATCTATCCTGCCATACCAGGTCCTGGGTGCCTATTTCAAACCATACAGGGCTTTCTTCAGTTTGCACACATATGTTCCCCATCATGTGTCTCAAACCCGAGTGGCTGCTCCACATACACTTCCTCTTCAACTACACCATTCAAGAAGGATGTCTTGACATCCATCTGGTGTACCTTCCATTTCATCACTGCAGCCACAACAAGTACTGATCTAATGGAAGTGTATCTGGCCACAGGAGCGAAAGTCTCTTCATAATCAATTCCTTCTTTCTGGGAGAAGCCACGAGCTACAAACCTAGCTTTGTATTTCTCGATGCTACCATCTGCAACATGCTTGACCTTATAGATCCATTTGGAAGTTACCACAGACTTCCCATCTGGTCTTGGGACCACATCCAAAACATCATTCTTCATAATAGATTGGTATTCTTCGATCATAGCATCCTTCCATTCTTTCTTTTCTGCAGCTTCTTCATAACTGGAAGGTTCTTTATCCATGATGTCACAGAGTAAAGCAACATAACTAGTATGTGACCTCATCCTTTTCCTTTCTTTGTGTTCTTCTTCTGGAATTCCAAATCTCTCTGCATCTTGGATGAGCTCTCTAGCCCATGTTGGTTACCTCTTGTGAGGATTCTTCTCACGAGGTGGATCCACAGGTTCTTGTGGATCTTCCACTTCTCGATCTTCTTCAGGAACTGCCTCATTCATTGTGGTGTCTTGAGTTCTAGATATTCTGGGTTCTTCTTTGTCTTCAATAGGTGTCTTTCTCAATTTGTGGTAAGCTGAACTTTCATCAAATGTTACATCTCTGCTAATGTCAATCTTCTTGAATCCAGGGAAGTAGATTCTGCAAGCCTTCGAGCTTTCACTGTAACCCACAAATATACCCTTCTGTCCCGAAGGATCCAACTTTGACCTTTTCTCTTTTGGGATGTGAGTGTATACTGGACAGCCAAATATCCTGAGATGGCTCACTTCTGGTTTCTTACCAGTAAACACTTCTTTTGGTGTTTTGTTGTCAAGTATCTTATGGGGTGTTCTGTTCTGCACATATACAACTGTCCTTGCTGCTTCAGCCCATAAGTGCATAGGTAAGTCTTGGTCATGAAGCATTTCCCTTGCTGCTTCCATGATTGTTCTATTCTTCCTTTCGGAAACCCCATTCTGCTGTGGATTGTAAGGAGTAGTCAACTCCCTCTTAATCCTTGAATCACTACATAACTTCTTGAAGTCTCCTGAAGTAAATTCTCTGCCATTGTCAGATCTGAAGATCTTGATCTTCAAGTCAGTTTGGTTTTCTATCAAGGCTTTGAATTCCTTGAAATTGTTAAACACTTCATCTTTGTTCTTCAAGAAGTAGATCCAAGTCTTCCTAGAGAAATCATCAATAAAGGAGACATAGTATACATACCCACTCAGAGAACTGGATGACATGGGACCGCATACGTCAGAGTGGATAATCTCCAAGATTCCTTTTGCCTTGCTTTCACTTCTTGGAAATGTCCTATTTGTATTCTTTCCCTTTGCACAACCTTTGCAAATGCCTTCATGCTTTTTATGGATTTCAGGAAGACCTTCTACCGCTTTGCTTGCAATTGGTAATGCTCTGTAATGCATGTGTGCAAGTCTTCTGTGCCAAAGTTCACTTGGCTCTACTGAATCATGGACCATGGCTTGTTATGGATGGCCCTTCAATTTGTACAATCCTCCCTCTTTCTCTCCAATCACAACTGCATCATCTATAGTCTTACCCTTAGGCCACATTAGGACTTGGCCATCTATGAATGCAACCCTCATGCCTTTTGCATCCAATGCAGATATTGAGAGTAGATTCTTCTTGAGTCCTGGAACAAAGAGTACATCTTTCATCTTCATAGACTTTCTAGAGTCTAGTTTATAGGAGGCTTCACCACTCCCTTTGATGGGATACTGGTAGTCATCTCCAAGCTTCACCTTGTGGGGGGGATCATGTTCAGATAGATTCACAAAGGATTCTTTAAATACTGTCATATGTTTAGAAGCCCCACTATCTATGAGCCAATCATTACTTCCATGAGTAATGGTTCCAGTGAGAGCAGAAATCAAAACATATTCTTCATCACTTGAAGAATCTTCACTATCTTCTCTAGCCCTCTTCCTGGGAGGTTCATCATCCTCTGCAGCATGAGCATGATGTCTTTTTTTGAAGTTCTTCTTCTTGTGAGAACCCTCTTTCTTATTCTTAGGACAATCTCTGGCATAGTGTCCCTTATCATCACATGTATAGCAACGGACATGGGTCATGTCCCTTCGATGTCTGGGACTACTTCTTTGATTATGATATTTTCCTTTCTTGCCATGATGGTGAGATTTCTTGTCACCATGCCTTTTGGAGTGAGCTGTGAGTGCTTGGTCCTCACTCCTCATCTTCTCTTCTCTGGTTACAATTCGAGTTTCTTCCTGTGAGCATTCCTCCCACAGTTTAACAAAAGAGATGAGTTTCTTTCTAGCACAAATTCCTTGGATGAAGGAATCCCATGACCTACGGAGGCCATTAAGAGTGGTCATCACCACTTCTCCATTTTATACAACTTCACCCACAACTTCAAGTTGTTCTTTTATCTGGGAGACCCTTGAGAAATATGACTGCATGGTCTCTACATTCTGGATCTTGATATTCTTCAATTGATTCCTCAGGGTCATCTTCCAATTTATGTTCTTGCCTTCAAATAATTTGGTCAAGGAATCAAACATCTCTTTTGGTGTCTTTAGGGATGACACATGGGGAATGAGATGATCTTTAATAGAATCAGCAATGATCCTATTTTCCTTAACCAAATTCCTCTTGTGAAGAGCCTTAGCCTCTTCTCCCTCTGGGACAGGGACCTCTTCACTTATATAAGTATCCAACTCATTTTCTTCAAGGATTAACCCAATCCTATACTTCCATGCTCAGAAGTTATCATCTCCTTCAAGATTATCCTCAAGCTTGGTGTGGTGGCACATATTTAAAGAGTACTTCAAATGGAAATAGAAAAGATTTAGGTCTTACCACTTGTTTGCTGAAAACTGGATCTGGTGCCGGATTAGGGTTTGAGTTTCCCGGAGATCTACCCAACCAAAAATATTGATCCAAAGCTCTAAAATTCTTATTTTTCAATGAGCTTCCAACTGAGGCTTCAGATTTCAGAAATTCCTATTTTTGAGGAAACCCTAATTTTTAGGGCCAAAACTGAAAGTGCTCAGAATTGAATTCTGATTGGACGGATAGATTCACCTTGCCAAGGAGAGTCAATCCACCATATTTCTTTTCCAAAATCTATGGATAGAAACCCAAAAACAAGAAGCCCTAGCTTCCGCAACTGCACAGTGTCTTCTTCTCAGGTTAGCTCTGATACCATGTTAGATTTTAAGCATTAATTCAATATGCTATAGGATCTTTACTAAGAGAATAACATGTACAGTATATCAATTCATAACAATCATATCAAGCATGTCAAGCATCACAAGAATCAAAAGCATGAGACAATAGACACACAGAGTTTCTGTGGGGAAAACCCTAAGGTGAAAAACCCCACAACTTCCTCAGAGATAGATAGAGCAATGGCTCAACCAAAGTACAACCAAATACAATAGATAGTCTCCTACTATGTAGCTGATCCTCCTCCTCCAATGTGCGCCACTTTCTGAGTGAGAGAAGAGTGAGTTTTGAGATGATAAAAAAATAAAGAATCCCAACTCTCTATTTATACTTGTCCTGACCTGCCTAAATACTTATGGGGTAGACTTGTCTAACTTAGCCTAATAACCCCAGTTACATATATTTCAGGCCGACACCCACATCAGGTAGTCTAATAACCCTTCGTCAAGTTAATCCACTTGCGACACTTGTCAATACAAATGACGACACTTCCTTATAGAGGAATAACACATCTCTTATAAGGGTACAATAAATATATATATGAAATACATTCTGAAGTTACATATACATAAAAAAAAATAGACTCCAAGAGGGCGTCAAGGGTGTTAGGGCAGCTAATATGCTTTCACATGTGATTTGGTGGAAGTGGGAGACTAGGAATTGTTGTACAAGTGGTGTTCTTTGGAATCTCTTCCCAGCTTGAGTTGGCATGAGTCTCTTGGAAGGAATTCGACCCATGGAGGACATTAGAAATTTATAAATGTCAATAACAAAGAATGTGTTGAAATACTGAGAGGGGGGTGAATCAGCATTTTCCAATCGTAAAATTTTTAATGAAGAGCAAGTTGCTAATCACCAATCATATTAACATTCATGAAAAATAACAAGATGCATAGTACACAATATTTTTACGTGGAAACCCAAGTCCTGGGGGTAAAACCACGGAAGCCTTTTATGATAAAATTTGACCCAACAACAACTGGGGTTACAAATTTAATACAACTTCTCCAGCTACAACTGGAAGGGGCTACAACCCCTAGGCTTCATCAGTTGCAACTGACGAGCTGCTACTACAGCTCAGCTCACAAAATTGTGAGTCCTAGCACCACCCTACCACCCTGAAGAAAAAGATTGCTGAACCTGTGGACCTGTTAAACACCAAACCCTGTACTTTCTGCTGCTGATAACCTCTGCTCTCTGATCACTGCCAAATCATCACTGTATATATATCACTAAAGTAATTCTGCTCTTCTTTTACCGAATATCATCATAGGTTATCTTCAACTAGGATCGTCATCATCAGCATCATGAAGTGTAGGAGTGCATCATCATCATTATACCAAGACATGTGTCATCACAATTTCATACTACAACTTTCACTGTGCATAATCATCATATTATTGTACATCATGTCACTGTGTTCTAATTGAATGTATCATCAAGCACATACCATCATTTTGGACTTCAAATACAGGCTGAGTACTTAGCATCTCACTGATCATATCATAATATATCACTGAGTTATCTGCACATCACTGCGTGATCATCATATCACTGTATACTAAGCATGTTTCTGTGCGCTGAGCATATGATTGTGTAAATATTTCTGATCTGATCATATCACTGAAAATATCTGTGTAAACATACTGAGCATAAGTATAGTCATCATACTAGCACACATCATCAAACAACTGAGTTTATGCTGAAAATCTGAAGCAGCCTGAGGAGAGTCCGAAATTCTGGAATATGCTCTGAAAAACACTATATAGACAGTCCGAATTTTGCAGAGAAGAGACAGTTCTGATCACTCATTGAGCAGCACAAAATTTACTGAAGTAACAGTCCGAAATTTTGAGAAGGAGGCAGCCTGAAAAATTCTCAAGAAAAATAGCAGAAAAAAAAACTTCTTGTAACCCCACAGAGTTTTATGCTGAGTATTTGGGTACAGATGTAGCCACAAAGAAGACCACGAATTCAGAGCTAACTCACTCACCATCTCATGAAATAAGGCAGATTAGCTTGTATTTATACACAAGTTTTTATGAAAAAAATATTTCTGGGCCGACCTAGTTTGTAGGAGTAATTTTATTTAAAATATTTTTTTTTTTTTTTTTGACTGAGCCGACTTGCATCATAATTGAATTAAAAATATATTTATTTATTTATTTTAAATGCTTCAACATTAAAACCACTTTAATGGGGCCGACCTTAACAAGGAATGAAGGTTGCCAACATTGGAGGATAAGGGTTTTAAATAATTTATTATATTTAAATTGTTTTATCATTCAACACTTAAAGATAAGGGTTTAAAGGATCTTGTAGGTTTTAAAGGTCATCAAATAAGGGCTTCAAGTGTTAATGTAAAGGTGCAATAGGCATCAATGCAACATTAGGGTATTATTAGTGTTTTTAGGGGCAAGACATACAATATAGGGTAGATTGTAGGCTTAGGGACCAAAGGTAAGAGTTTTAGGGTTTATTAATAGGTCATCAAGGTCACTACAAGTGAGGGTGAGCTTTACTAGCCACCAAGAACCTCAACACAAGGTGTGGGGTGCCTAGGCTTCTCCTAGGGTACCATGACCTCATTACAAACACAAATGACCACATAATGGGTCATTTGGACTCTTCACTTCTTCAACCCACCAAGGACACTTTCTAGGGTATTAGGGCATAGGTTGTGGTATTGGAAAACAACTGGGGAACCATAGAAACACCTTAGGGGTACTTAAACACTCTAAAGGGTGTTAAGGGCTTTTTCATTGTCCAAAGGGGTTAAAGAATAAGGGTATCAACACCAAGTCTTGTGGATCAAGAGATTTCATCATGGTTTTCAAAGTCTAACACAACACTAAGCTAACATATGTGAGTGGGTCATATGTCCAATTCATAAGAGTGCAAACCAAGTTTCATCATGTGCAAGAGGTCTTCATCAAGTATTCAAGATCCATCTACCATATGCAAGAGTGTGAGGGCATCATGAAGAATATAAGAGCTCCAATAGGACAAGGCCACCATCATTTTGGTCAAAATTTTAAGTGTACTAGTGTGAGGGTACAAGTCAACTATGTATGGGATCCAAGGACTAAACTACCACATCATCCAATCAAAAGACCATCAATCAAAATACAAGCAGCATAGAAACCATCAACCAAAAGACAACCAGGAGTAGGGGATACAACAATGGATTCAATTAGGACTAAGATACAGCTTAGGGTCACTCAACCAAGTTAATGGGTAGCCAGGGCTTTTGGCATTGTCCCAAGGCCTCCAAGGGCTTCAAGCTTGGGCTTGGACAAAGTCAAAAGGTCTCCTCTGACATAGACAACCACAAACCAAATACTAACCCTCAGGGGCTCCACAAGGGGCACCAAGACTTAATTGTTGGCATCAATGACCAGACATTGTTGGCATTAATGACAACCTAATCAAAAATTTCCCCCTTTGTCATTGATGACAACACTCAGGCTCCCCCTCAGAACAGGCTCCCCCTGTTCACAACTTCTCTCCCCCTTTGGCATCAATGGAAAAGGGAACATCCTTTGACAATACAGCTCCCCCTCAGGGCATGCTCCCCTTGTCAACAACTTCTCTTCCTTTTTACATCAATGGAAATGCACTTATGCGTGAATAAGAAGAATCAATTTAGTGGGAAGAGGGAATGACCCCCAATTTTTCTCGGAGGTACACAAATGTCCCTTTAGGAAGTGGCTTGGTGAATATATCTGCTATCTGCTCCTTTGTCCCAATATATTCCAACTTGATGTGATTTTCTGTGACCTGTTCACGAAGAAAGTGATATTTGATAGGGATGTGCTTTGTCTTGGAGTGCATGACCGGATTCTTGGAGATGTTGATGGCACTTGTGTTGTCACATAGAATTGGAATCGGCTTATCATATGTTACTTGTAGGTCTTGCAGGTTCTGTTTCATCCAAAGGATTTGAGTACAACATGCTGTTGCTGCTATATATTCTACTTCTGTTGTTGACAAGGATACTGAGGATTGCTTTTTGCTAGACCATGATACCAGACAGTTTCCTAAGAAAAATGCTGCACCACTTGTGCTTCTTCTGTCATCCACACATCCTGCCCAATCCGTGTCTGAGTAAGCTAATAAGTCCAACTCATTTCCTTTTGAATACCATAATCCAAAGTCCATAGTTCCTTTAAGATATATGAAGATTCTTTTGACTGCAATAACATGAGTTTCCTTCGGAGCTGCTTGAAATCTTGCAACCTGTCCAACAGCTTGCATCACATCTGGCCTTGAAGCTGTCACATACAGTAGGCTTCCAATCATTGACCTGTAAAGTTTTTGATCCACTGCATTTTATTCATTGTCTTTGCTTAACTTGCAGCTAGTAGTCATAGGAGTGCTCATAGGCTTACAATCTTCCATCTTGAACCTCTTCAACATTTCTTTAATGTACTTGGTCTGAGAGATGAAGATGCCTTCTTCACATTGTGATATCTGAAGTCCCAAGAAGAATGTCAGTTCACCAAGTAGTGACATCTCAAATTCGTTTTGCATAACCTTGGAAAATTGTTGGCTCAGAGTATCATCATCACTACCAAAGATAATATCATCAACATACACTTCAAGAATAAGTATGCTGTCATGATCAATCTTGATATACATATTGCTGTCTACAGTTCCCCTTTTGAAACCTCGTTTCTGCAAGTAACTGTCCAATATGGAGTACCAAGCTCTAGGAGCTTGCTTTAACCCATATAGAGCCCTTTTTAATCTACACACATAGTCCATGTTTGCTGATAGTTGGAATCCTTCTAGCTATTCAATGTAGACTTCTTCTTCTAGTTTGCCATTCAAAAAGGCTGATTTGACATCCATTTGATACACTTTGATGTTTTTAGCACAAGCATGGGCCAATATCATTCTTATAGCTTCCATTCTGGCTACTGGAGCAAATGTTTCTTCAAAATCTATCCCTTCGATTTGAGCATATCCTTTGCAAACCAATCTTGCCTTGTTTCTGATTACTTGTCCATCTTCATTCAGCTTATTTCTGAAAATCCATTTTGTGCCAATCACATTTTTGTCCTTGGGTCTAGGAACAAGTTCCCATGTTTCATTTTTCTCGATTTGATTAAGTTCTTCTCCCATGGCTTTGACCCAATGTTCATCTGCACTAGCTTCCGCAAAGTTACTCTGCTCAACTGTAGATAGTAGTGAGAAATATACTTGTTTTGGTCTTCGGACTTGTCTTCGATAATTTCTGGTTTCTATGCCGGCATTTTTGTCACCAATAATCAATTCCCGTGGATGATTCTTTTGATACCAATTCTTAGGAGAGTTTTGTTGTTCTTGCTGTTGATCCTATACTTGTTGATCCTCTGTAACGTTTGGCTGAATTTTTCTCTGTTCTTCTTCTTCTTCTTCTTCTTCTACTTCATCATCATCATCTTCTTCTTCATGATCTTCTGAGTCTTCCTGACATTTTGGCAAGCTCGATTCATCAATCTTTACATTGATGCTTTCCACTATCTTACCTAATCTCAGGTTGTAACACTTGTAGGCCTTTCTTGTGGATGAGTACCCAACAAATATTCCTTCATCTGCACGAGATTCAAATTTTCTAATCTTCTTATCATCTCTTCTGATGTAGCACCTGGTTCCGAACACTCTGAAGTGTTGAACATTAGCTGTTCTTCCTGTCCATAGCTCATAAGGAGTTTTATCAGTGTTGCTTCTGATCAATCCTCTGTTCATAATGTGGACTACTGTATGTACTGATTGAGCCCAAATTTTTTCGCTTAGCTTAGCTTCATTCAACATAGTTCTGGCCATTTCTAACACTGATCTGTTCTTCCTTTCTGCTACTCCATTCTGCTGAGGTGTTCTGGCAACTGAAAATTGTCTTTTTATACCATTTTCTTCACAGTACTGATAAAATTCATTTGATGTGAATTCTCTGCCATTATCGGATCTGAGACACTTGATTCGTTTACCTGTTTCATTTTCAACCTGTTCTTTAAAGATCTTGAAGCATTCAAAGGCTTCTGATTTCCTGTTAAGAAGGCATACCCATGTCATCCTAGAGTAGTCATCAATGAGCAACATGAAGTATTCTTCACCATCCAATCCTTTATTCTTGGTTGGCCCACATAGATAAGTGTGGACAAGCTCTAAGGGTTTTGTAGAAGAGTATTCTTTTGTCTTGAAATTGGCTTTCGTAAGATTCCCATGCTGACAGTGCTTGCAGATAGTGTTTGAAGGATTTGTAATCTGTGGCATGTTCCTTACGGCTTGCTTCTTGCTGATCTTGACCAGATTATCAAAATGTACATGTCCCATTCTTCTATGCCATGACCAATTCTCATCTTCTTTTCCTAGGTGACATTTCTCTTCCTTGATCTCGTACAGAACATATATGTTGTTTGGAGTCCTGGTAGCGGTAGCCACTAACTTTCCTGATCCTTCTTTTCTTATTTTGCAGGACTTTGAGTTGAATGTAAGTTCATGTCCTTGATCACACATCTGGCTGACACTCAACAGATTATGCTTCATACTGTCGACAAACAACACATTTTCTGCTACTGTATCTTTTCCGCCAAGATTTACTGTACCTTTTCCAACAACTTTTGCTGATTTGTTATTTCCAAAAGAGACAGATCCTTTATCTTTTTCAAGAAACATGAAAGCACCTTTGTTACCTGTCATATGCCTAGAACAACCACTGTCAACATACCATTTGTTGCTACCCGTTTGAGCTTGAGCTTGAAGAGCTATCCCACATTCATGAATATTCAGATTGTTCTTTTGTCTGATCCATACTTTTTGCTGGTCACCCATTTTATTGGTTGATACTTGTTTAATGCCTGTAGGAGGGATTTTCATTCTGCAATTCCTGGCTGCATGCCCGAAGTTGTTGCATTTCTGGCATTCGACTTCAAAATCCAAAGGAGAAAAACTGTTGTTGTTTTGTTGCCATCTAGAATTTTCATACCTGTTTCTGTTTTCTGCATATCTTCCTTTTATACAATTCATCGCTTTATGCCCAAATATTCCGCAAGAAAAACAATAACCATAAAATGGATATTCATACCTGGGAACAAATGATCTTCTTGGAGGTGTTGCCCATCTGAAACTTCGATTTTCAATTGGAGTCCATTCTGAGGTTGGTTGTCTAGGTTGAAATGGTCTTCTTAGAGGTGTTGTCAATTTAACATGTTGATTTTCAACTGGAGCCTGTTCTGGTTGTTGTTTTGGCTGATATATGGGTACTTCCTGGATGACGGGGTCTTTGATAAATTCTGGTTTATCTTCAGCTGTCTTGGAACTTGAACCTTCATCATTATGCTTCTTATAACCAAGACATGTTCTGTCGAGGTATGGCTTTTGGTTATTGATGATCTGATCAAGTATCTTGGAACTGTTGTCATAGCCTTGACTCACATTTTTCTTTTGTAGTTGAGTTCTTAGAGTCACTATCTCCCCCATTAGTCTCTCACTTTCATTCATACTTTCTTCTAGTTGTTTTCTGAGATTGTATTGAATTCTTTTAGCTTCTTCTAATTGAATAGTTAGACTTTGAATGAGTTGATCTGCTTCTTCAGATATCTGAGGTCTTTCTCGTAACTCCTGTATCTCCCCTTTAAATAGTTTATTCTTTTTCCTTTCTCTTCTCAGCTCTTTCAAAGCACTTATCAATTCTTTGTCCAGGTCTACTTCACCTTCTGAATCGGATTCTTCTTTGTTTTCGGAGATCTCATCTGAATCTTTTGAATCAACGGCCATGAAGAGTACCCTTTTTGATTCGTTATCATTGTTGCTGTTCGAATCACTATCACTATCCGAGTCATTTTTAGAATCTTCATCTGATGAGATGGTGTTTCTTTTAGAGTAGAGACTTTTCTTCTTTGCAAACCTTCCATTTTTCTTTCCTTTGAAGTTCCTTTATTTCTTATGTTTCTTGAAACTGTCATCACTATCAGAGTCTTTTGCATAGGGACATTTTGAAGCAAAGTGACCCATTTTACCACATGAAAAACACTTAAGAGGTAACTTACCTTTGTACTTACCTGTGCCTCTTTTGAGATTTCTTACGAAGTTTGCTGTCTCCTCATCATCTGAATCTTCACTGCAGTTGAAGTGGTATGCTGTCTTTGATTTGGATTTTATTTCTGAATTGTCCTTCTTGGCTTGTTTGTCTTTCATTGCTTGCTTGGAGGAAACTTTAAAGGCTGATTCTTTTCTAGGTGAGTCTTCATCTTCTAATCTCATTTCATAAGCCACAAGTGTCCCATGTAGCTGGTCTACTGTCATGGTATCCAAGTCAGTCCTTTCTTCCAAGGCTGAGATTTTAGGATTGAATCTGTTGGGAAGCGTTCTTAGTATCTTTTGAACAACAACTGATTCTTCAACCCTTTCACCCAGGCCTCTGATAGTATTTACAAGTTCATCAATTCGAAGAAAATAGGTTGCAATGTTCTCGTCATCCTTCATCTTTAGATGTTCGAATTGTCCTCTGTAGGTTTGGAGTTTGGCTTCTTTGACCTTTTTGTCACCTTTGTAGATGGTCTTGAGTTTGTCCCACATTTCCTTAGCAGAAGTACAATGCATGACTTTGACAAAGACCGATTCATCCAATGCACTCGAAATATGGTTCGTGGCTTTTGAATTCGTATCATAACGAGATAAGTCAGCTGGATCTGTTGGTGGGGGTGTTGGTACTTTATATCCATTTTCAACTATTTTTCATACTTGTACTCCTTGAGCTAGCAGAAAAGATTTCATTCGTATACTCCAAAAGGTATAGCCGGTCCCATCAAACATGGGTATTCCATTTTTACTGTGCTTGGCAAACTTGCCCATAATTTCCTTCCAGTGATTAGACTGTTCTTGAAGGAACCCGCTCTGATACCAATTGTTGAAATACATTCCGAAGTTACATATACATCAACAAAAATAGACTCCAAGAGGGCGCTCAAGGGTGTTAGGGAAGCTAAGATGATTCCACATGTGATTTGGTGGAAGTGGGAGACTAGGAATTGTTTTACAAGTGGTGTTCTTTGGAATCTCTTCCCAGCTTGAGTTGGCATGAGTCTCTTGGAAGGAATTCGACCCATGGAGGACATTAGAAATTTATAAATGTCAATAACAAAGAATGAAACCAGCTTTTGATCATTTGTAGAATTTGCAATTGCATTTGTGAAGAGGGAGTGCTAGTGGATGACTAGTTTCTTGCCTTAGCCAATTTCGAGGGTGAAAGATTCCCATCCAAGTTGGTAATTGGAAAGGCCATTCAAACATTTCATTTGGAGCTTTAATGAATTTTCTATTTGCAGGTGTAAGATACAGGGCATCTCATGGTTTGTTCTATTGCAGCTCACTCCTTCAACCATTTCCAGTTTTGATGGCATATTCTTGATCCTTGAGGGAGGGCGTTTTTGGTGAGCTATTGTACTCTTTGGGGGAGCTTCTAATGCCCAATTTATTTTTTAATATGAATTAAATACTCTTTTCTTCATCTCCAAAAATTTTCAGGTCGAAATTCCAAGTAGAAATATGTAAATCTCATTTTTAATGAAAGAACAGTGCCATTTCCCCACTACCTTGTTGTGAACTAATGTACTGCTGATGATTTAAAATGAATGGATGATCCTCTAATACATTTGTGATTAATAGACTTCCATGGATGTATTTTACAAGTTTCATGTACTGTACTTGAGCATTTGAAGTATTTTTACTTAGTTTAATTGCATTGGGAGAAGAAATAGTGTCATTTCCCCAAGGGTCGAATGGGTGATTTTTGCAGCTGAATGGGAGAGGGTTGGAACAGATATAATAATCAATTAATGGTGCACATGAGACATTAATAACATCCTTAATACATTCCCTACCTCTTTTCATAAATTTGAGTGGGTTTGGAGGCATTTGGGAAGCCATTTTCAGTACTTACCCCAGGGAGATTTGAACCCAAAATTACTAGTAAACTTGCATACTTGGTCCAGAATATTAAGAGAGTTTGAGGTATTTTGGTGGCCATATATCATCCCTGAAAATCATATTCAATTCCTAATATCATTAATACACCTTCCTTGAATATTTGAAGGCATTTGGAGTCAATTTGAGACCTAAAGACCAATACTAGTCAAAGGGAAATTACTAGTAAAGTTCCCTACATTGGGAATCATTGAAAGAGGATTTGCAGAAGTGTTTTAAAGGTCCAAAAGCATCCCTGAAATACATATTTATGTTCTAACATCATCCATATACCTTCTCAGAAGACTTGGGAACAATTGGATCAATTTGGGGACCTAGAGCTCAAAACTAGTCAAAGGTCTAACTAGGGAAAAAAGTAAAAAATTGCCATTTTAATAAAATTCCTAACAAGGGACATTACACAGGGGGTATCTATTTCTCCCCCAAATCCCTGACTGAACACTCTGAACCTCCTGGGCCTCAACAAAACTTGGCCCTATTAATCAATGAACAAATTCATTAAAACACATGGATGCATCTGCATACTCAAATAAATACAGTTGGATGAAACATTAACCACACACATATCTATCATGCATTCTGCATATAAATAACAACTATAATTAATTAAATCATTGCAGAAGTAAAACACATAGAATAAACATGATATGAATAACATAGAACACTTATTTTTCCATTGAAATCTCCAAGCAACTGGATATGGACTGCAACGTTCCAACCCAACCATAGGTCTCTGCCCAAAATGTATTCTTTCAACACCTAGAGGCCACCCCTGAGCTAGTGCTATGAATCCACTAAGGAGGAACTGCTCAGGTCCACTCACAGCCTTGGTTTCAAAATCATTAAGGGTCATCCAACACACAACTGGATTTTTCAAGCAAGTGGGGATATAGGGAAGAAGTTTCATAATCAAATGAGCTCAACCATAGAGCTACAGGAATAACCAATTGGCTCTAGATAGTATAGGCACCACCATCACCTCCACTCTTATCCTAAGTAAGGTCCCCTTTTCTATTGCACAGTACCTCGGGCGCCCCTTCCCTCAGCATGTATGGCTAGTACCTACTGCTAAACCATGGATAAATGATCCTTCGCTGGATCTACCATGAAGTCTAAACCCCCTGGTCTCTTCCTACTGTAATCTACTCATGGATCTCCTCAACGTTGCGACCGAGAGGCTCTATCCCGCTACTTCCCTTTCGGGTTTCCAAAACCAGTTTCCCTATGAAATTTTGGGCATCTCACACTCACAAATTCTCCCACGGTTCAGGTATATGGATCCCCCTATCGGATTTCATTTCCCACACGAATTGTCTAATCCATTTTGGCACTTCAAAACGTGACTTCTCTCCAAGTTGCGATTTCTAGTTTTCTTTCCCTCCTAGGCATGCATCCTCCCTCCAAAACTGAATGTTGAATGATTTCCCGTGGCATGGGGATGAGGGAGTGTGAATTCCCATGAGGTAGGGTGACTTATGGGCCAAGAAAACCAAGCCCATACCCTACCTTATGAATTTCAGGGCTTCCCATACTCCATCACTCTGTGATGCACCTGCAACAATTAATTAATACGAATATGCGAAATAGCAGAAATGACAGAACTCAGAATCACTTTTATATTGATCACAGGCCACTTCGAGGGGGAAACCTCCTATGAGCAAGCTCAATACAAATAACTTCATGGTGGCTTCGTAGGTCTCAACACACACTTATATACTAAGTCTAGGCGCCAATACTATGGGTCAAAACCATGGGCCACTACAAACTATGGATCAACAATACTACGGGCGACTTACAAAGCATATGCGCCAACAACAATAACACAAACTATTGATCAACAAATACTAAGGGACGACTTACAAAGCATATGCGTCCAACAACAACATACTAACAAAGTAAAGACATGGGTTCCTAACATCCCCTCCCCCTTAAAAAAAGCTTTGTCCTCAAAGCTTTAGATGTGGAAATTGTTGTTGAATCTGAAGGAGTGGTTGCCATGTAGCATCCTCTGGTTGCATGCCGTGCCACTGAATTAAGACCTCTGTGATAGAACGAGAGTGAAGCTGACGCGTGCGCCGATTGAGGATGGCCTCTGGCTCCAAAAGGATGGATCCTTCATTATCCAGTTCGGGTAAAATCGTTTGTCCACTGATGTTGGTGCCAAGAACTTTCTTAAGACAAGAGACATGAAAGACTGGATGAATGCGGGAAGAAGGAGGAAGTTCCAATTTATAAGCAACGGACCCAATCTTCTGAAGAATCCAATATAGCCAATAGAAATTTGGAGCGAACTTATGACGCCCTTTGAGTTTCAAGGAGGATTGTTTGTACGGCTGGAGACGAAGAAAAACCATATCGCCGACTTGAAAAGTGCGCTCAGAACGGTGCTGATCAGCTTGTTGCTTCATGCGATTTCTTGCCATGTGAAGATTGTCCCGCAAAATGCGAAAAATCTGATCGCGGTTTCGAAGGACCGTGTCAACTTCCTGAACTGGTGAACTGGTGGGGGTGTATGGAAGAAGAGCTGGAGGTGCCTGACCATAGAATGCTTCATATGGGGTCATTTTAGAGGCAGTGTGGTAAGAGGTATTGTACCACCATTCAGCGAGAGGGAGCCACTTTGCCCACTGATGTTGTTGTTCCAAGGTGAAGCAACGAAGATAAGTTTCCAAGCATTTATTGATAATTTCAGTCTGACCATTTGTTTGTGGGTGATACCCTGAACTCATCTTCAGTTTGGTGCTAGTGTGGCGAAATAGTTATGTCCAAAAATGACTGGTGAAAGTCGCATCACGATCCGAGACAATGGAAGAAGGGATGCCATGAAGATGAAAGATCTGGTCCAGGAAAATTTGAGCGACGGAGGAGGCTGTATAGGGATGGCTGAGAGAACAAAAATGACTATATTTGGAGAGGCGATCAACCACAATGAGAATCACTGTCTTCTCGCCACATTCAGGGAGCCCTTCAATGAAATCCATAGAAATATCTGTCCAAATTCGTGTAGGTATGGGCAAGGGTTCAAGCAATCCTGGAAGGAGTGTTGTTTCACCCTTATTGCGCTGGCAGGTATCACATTCGGCCACCATCTATTGAATTGTCCTTTTCATGCCCTGCCAAAAGAAGTTACGCCGTGCTCGTTCATATGTTTTGAGGAACCCAGAGTGCCCTGCCGATGGAGAAGCATGGAGTTCATAGAAGACATCCTGTTGAAGATCTGTGCTCTGGGGAAGCACCAGACGACCCTTGTATCGCAGAGAAGCACCATCCCAAGAGTAATGTGGTACAGCAGAAGGGTTTTTGGTCAAGCATTGGATGATTTGAGATAAGGAAGAGTCATTGACATAACCCTGTTGAACAGATTGCAACCAATTTGGAACAGGCATAGAAATAGCTGAAAGAGAACCTTGGGCATCAAATGTGCAAGAAAGAGCATATGCCACAATATTGTCTTTACCCTTCTTGTAAGTGATCTCATAGTCATAACCCATGAGTTTGCTAACCCATTTCTGTTGTGCCGGGGAGGAGACACGCTGGTCCAAGAAGTATTTCAGACTCTGGTGATGAGTCTTGATGCAGAAATGATTCCCTAATAGGTATGGGCGCCACTTCTGTATTGCATGCAAAATAACCATCATTTCCTTCTCATAGGTAGAGGCAGCTAAATTCTTACCTAAAAGGGCTTTGCTTGTGAACGCAATGGGGTGTTCATCTTGAAGGAGAACAACACCAAGTCCATTGCCGCAAGCATCACTCTCAATAGTGAAGGGCTTGGAAAAATCAGGCATAGCTAGCACAGGTGTAGTACACATAGCCTGTTTTAGTTTGTCAAATGCACACTGAGCAACAGGTGTCCATGTAAAAGCATCCTTTTTCAATAGAGCAGTTAATGGAGCTGCAATCTTCCCATAATCCTTGACAAACTTGCGGTAGTAGCCAGTCAACCCCAAAAAACCACGAAGGCTCTTGAGTGTCTGAGGATGCGGCCAATTGTTCATGGCATCGATTTTGGCAGGATCCACGCGAACCCCTTGTGCTGAGATAATGTGCCTGAGATACTCAACTTCCTTCTGTCCAAAAACACATTTAGACTGCTTGGCATGGAGATGATGGTCAGAGAAAAGTTGCATGACAAGATCCAGATGCTGGAGATGTTCATCCCATGTTTTACTGTAGATGAGGATATCATCAAAGAATACCAGAATGAATTTCCGCAAGTAGGGTCGAAATATTTTATTCATTAAGGCCTGGAATGTGGAAGGAGCATTAGTGAGGCCAAAGGGCATGACCAAAAACTCATAATGGCCATCATGTGTGCGAAAAGCTATTTTAGGGATATCATCCTCATGAACCCAAATTTGATGAAACCCAGAACGAAGATCCAACTTGGAGAAAAAGTGAGCCCCATGAAGCTCATCAACAACAGGAATTGGAAACTTATCCTTGATGGTGAGGTGATTAAGTGCTCGGAAGTCAATGCAGAGGCGCCATGACCCATCTTTTTTGTGGACAAGAATAACTGGAGAAGAAAAGGAACTAGTGCTTGGGTGAATAATACCTTGCTTCAATAAGTCCCGAACGAGCATTTCAATCTCCGTTTTTTGGTGAAATGGGTAGCGATAGGGCCTGGTGTTGGGAGGAACGCTGCCAAGAAGGAGCTGAATACGATGGTCTTTTGGCCTGGAAGGTGGCAATCCCACTGGTTCAGCAAAGACACCTGTATATCGATCCAGAATTTGTTGTAGATCCAAAGGAGTAGTGGAGACCGCTGATGGTTGCATCTGAATGGAATGGATCTGAGTGATGACACCATGTTAATTCTTCTTGAGGAGTTTTTCCATGCGATGTGAACTGATGATGCTGAGAGAACCTGGTTGTAATCCTGTCAATGTGTGTTTTTGTCCATTGAGGGAAAGCTGCATCCAAAGTTCAGCAAAATCCCATAAGATAGGGCCAAGTGTGCGTAGCCATTGAGTGCCCAAAACCACATCACATCCACCTAAGGGCAAGGAAAACATGTCAGAGCGCAAGGTATAATATCCCATAGAGATACGCACATTTCGACACTTCCCTTTGCAAGGTAAGGTTCCCCCATTGGCAACCATGACTTCAAAGTTGGAGCAAGGATGGATAAAACAATCGGCTTGTTTGGCGATCCAAGGGTCAATGAAATTATGAGTGCTACTAGAATCAATGAGTATTGTAAGAGGAAGCTTCTTGAAGTAACCCCTGACCCGCATTGTTTGGGGGGTGGTGATTCCAGCTAAAGCATGGAGAGATATCTCTGGCTGGTCATCCTGAGACGGAGGGTCAATAGGCGGTTCCTGAATGTCGACCGGAGCATCCAGTGTTTCTGGATCTTCGTCACCAATTTCAGAGGCAGGCGGAGACTCCACATCCAAGAGATAGAGATTTTGCTGAACACATCTATGTCCCCGAGTGAATTTCTCATCACAATTATAGCAACGCCCCTTTTCTCTGCGTGCTTGCATCTCTGTTTCAGACAAATGCTTGATAGGAGTCGGTCGAGGAGCCTGCGGTATAGGTGGTCACTGAGAACCCATATTTCGGAAGGGAACAAAAGTGGGCTTGGAGCGTTGTTGGGCTGCAATCTTGTCTTTTGCCAACTTAGCCAACCCTAGGGCTTCCATCATTGTGGTGGGACAGAACATTTTGACCTCAGAGCGGATGGCATCCTTTAGACCACTGATAAAACAACTCCGGTAAAAGTCATCAGACATTCCTTCGGTGTGGTTGGCTAGGTTCTCAAATTCGGTTTGGTACTCTCTCACATTGCCAATTTGGCGAAGTTTAGTGAGGGATCCGGTGAAGTCATCAAAAGCACTAGGACCAATCGTTGCAAAAGGAGCTAGCAAAAGTCTGACCATTTGGGCTCTGGATGAGCCTTGATGTACCAACGGTACCATTGAAGAGCTTCCTGTTCCAAGTAAAAAGATGCTAGCGGAACTTTGATGACATCAAAAGTATTATGCAGATTGAAATACTGTTCTGCACGATAGATCCATCCAGTTGGATCCGTACCATTGAAGCGAGGAAAATCAAGCTTCGAACCACGAAAATTGCTGGAAGAAGAGAACCCATTGTCTGATGAAGACTCGGACTGTCGTTTGTTTTTCATAGCTGAATGTTCAAGATGGAGGCCGAGAAATTTTTCATCCAGATCTTGGAGTTTTGCTTGGATGGCTGCAAGTGCTTCTTCCATGGTTTTTGCTCCTGCATGGGTGACAACCATAACCAGGAGTTTTTTTTATTTTTTTTTATTTTTACCGGGTAGGAAAACAAAAACAGAAACTGCTTCAGTAAGGGAAAATCTGGACTTGGGAAAAAATTTGAAGGGTAATTGGGGTTTGACTAGGTGTTGGACACTGTCGACTAGACAGGGAAGCAAAAATGAGGATTTCAGAAGCGGGGTGAAAGAATGGGAAAATTTGGCAAAGGGGGACAAAGAAGCAGAATTCAGAAAGGAACTCTGTGGTAAAATTTGAAGGTGATTGGGTGAAATCTGAGGAAGTTATGGCAAACCCTAAAAATAGACAAATGTGGGCTTTCGGGCTTTGGGAAGGGGAATTGGGGATAGGGTCCTCAGGAATGAAATATGCAGAATGGGATGATAGGGGTTCCCCGGAAATTTCAAGGGAAATAGAGTGAAAACAAGGGAGATATGGACAAAAAACTGAATTTTATACGAATTTTTTTATTTTATATTTTATTTTTATTTTTTTTATTTTTATTTTTATTTTTATTTATTTTTATTTTTTTATTTTTTATTTTTATTTTTTATTTTTTATTTCTTTTTTAGACTGGAGCGGCTACGGCTCGGAAGGGATCTGGAACATCGCCGAATGGATTGAAAACGGCTGGATCTAGAACGGCTTGTAAAATGGATCTGAAACGGTGCAGTAGTGATCGACAATAGTTCAACTGAAAATAGATATGGACCCCAGGTATGTGTGGCTTCCTAACAGTTCAGGGGTTTCACTCGGCCACCAATGTTGTCTGACAGCTTGCGTATTGGGGAAGTACCCCTCACTCCACGACTCAGGCAAAACTAATAACCGCTTTGCCACAAACAACAGCTCTTGGTTTACCTCACGGGTGGGCACTAGTCAATCAGGTAGGGGTCGTTGCCCTTTTCGCTGGTAGGTCCTCTCAATGGGCCAGCTACTTCAGGGTTCCTGTGGTACTCCTCACAATGAGTTTTAGGGCTTATGCCCAAGTACTTCCCATAGTTAAGCGGATAGGGATTATTCCCAAATCCGAACCTGTAACAGATGCGAAAAAAAAAAAAAAATTGGCAGAAATTTCACCCAGCGAGCCCAAGAAAGTGCTCTGATACCAGATGTGATGCACCTGCAACAATTAATTAATATGAATATGCGAAATAGCAGAAATGACAGAACTCAGAATCAATTTTATATTGATCACAGGCCACTTCGAGGGGGCAACCTCCTATGAGCAAGCTCAATACAAATAACTTCACGGTGCCTTCATAGGTCTCAACACACACTTATATACTAAGTCTAGGCGCCAATACTATGGGTCAAAACCATGGGCCACTACAAACTATGGATCAACAATACTACGGGCGACTTACAAAGCATATGTGCAAACAACAATAACACAAACTATTGATCAACAAATACTACGGGACGACTTACAAAGCATATGCGTCCAACAACAACATACTAACAAAGTAAAGACATGGGTTCCTAACACACTCTCATGGACTGATTTCCTCAACCACTTCCTTACAAAGAATTAAATGATAGCTAGGATGGTCAAAGGGGGTTCCCAAGGTGACACATGGTAGCCTAGGGTTCAATCACACAACCCCCTCAACTCTCCCTAGAGGATACATAGTCCCCCTCATTTAGTTGCATCCATAGCTAGCCCCTTGGTATTTTTTATTTGCATTATAATTATTTACATCATTTTTACAATTTCCATGGCTCAATGGCACATGGCTAGCAAAATCTAAAATACCATCCCTTCAAGGCTGAGAATTCACTAGCAGGGCCTTGGCCTGGAGCTCCACGCTAGGAATCTTACATCACATATATATAATGTTTACATTAAAAGACAATATATATTAAGGGTCAAAATGGGGGTATTACATACCGTCCTCGGTGTTCCAATACTTAGGAATACATACACATTGTTTACACACCAAATTAAAAAAATGTAGCAGGTCTGTCCTGCATTTCATCTTTTACTCTGGGTTTTCAGGACCAAGTCCTTTGGCTTCTACAAGTTGCTCCTGCTGGCTTTGGCCTTCCAGCTCCACATGTGGGCATTGCTCCACAACATTCCCTTTCGTTTCTTTACCTTCAGTTGCTCCACAAGTCTGGAAACTTTGTGGCTACAATTCTTCTTATTGTCCTTTCCACTGCTGATAGATTTTGGTCTGCTACCATGGCCAATGTGCACAATTTCCCACACTTTGCTTGCTAGCAACACTTGCCTTGTAACAAATGCAACCAATTGGCTCAATTTTCACATGTGAAATTCATCATTGCGAATATTTTTAGGCCAAGCATAACATAAGCATTAAGATCAGTCAATTACTTGGCCAATTGACATGGAAATTTCATGCTTTATCCATGAGACTTCCACACATTTCATGATTGTCCAACATACACATGAACTCATTCATGTTCATCCTTTCACAGGAAATTAACTAATTCAACATTCACACTTCATTCGAAACAAAATAACCACCATGAAATTTCATCCATAACATGCATTCAACAATTTTCTATTTCTAAAAGGCATCAATCAAAAAGGGAAGAGGTGAGTAAGAGTTTACCCCTCTTAATCTTCTTCCAATCCGGAGCCCCACCATAATTGTGGTTCCATGCTCCTTGGTCTATTTCACTTCAAATGTGAATGCTTGACTCGCATTTTCCTTGTTTTGGCGATGACACTTGGTGTCTAAGGTCTGTCCAAAGATTTTCAACCATGGAATACCTCCCCATGGTTTCCTACAAAACCTTTGGCTTCCATGACCCACACAAGTCCACTAGCACCACTTTCCATTGCTACTCATACTGAGATTTCTATGATAGTCACATGTCCACATGCACCCTTAGGATGCCCTCAAGGTTCTTGGATTCAGAAACACCTACACTTAAACGTTGAGTCAATTCACATGTCAAGTTCATTTTCATAGGATTTATCTCTAAACAAGAGTTTAAAAATCATGGCCCAATCATATGCACACGTATATTCATATTAAATAAGAAAGAAGATACATGATAAACCAAATACTTATATGTATTGTACATATTCACTTTATTCCACAGGTTTTTCTTTGCTTTGCAAGCCTTAGGTCACTTGTGGATACAATAACGAATATTTGGCAAGCACATAGGATGCTCCACAACATTCAAATAACCAATGCCAAGCCAGTACGCTAACTGGGTTTATCAAGAATTTAACGAATGTTTGGCCAGCATGCAGGGTGCTCCACAATCTTCAATGCTACACTAGTGAACCAAATGGATTTACCAAGCATTCAACGAATGTTTGGCCAACACGTAGGCTGCTCCACAACATTTTAATAACCAGTATGCTAAGCCAGTTCTCCGACTGGGTTTATCAAGCATACAACAACCATACACACACATAGGGATGGTACCCCTTCTTCACTTTGCTTCTTAGTATGCAACACCAAATGACATGATATAAAATTGTAACATATTTCATAAAATTCACTCTCTAATATTGAAGCACTAGGAATGCGTCCATTCCCTTAGGGTGTAGTCGATGTTGACAACCATAACAAAACACAACACCTGAAAGGTGTGCACCCCTTTCCGATGTGAGCCATGTAGGCCCTAATCACACTCAAGCAGTCTGAAATTAAAAAAAACATGCTCTTTATATTAATTCTAATAATTAGACATGCATATTCTCAGCAAGGGTTACAAAATACTTATCAGTTTGCATATGTATTTTCTCTTCCTTTCATGAAGAATGGGGGATCCCTTCTCCAAGTTAACAGTACCTTGGGATTGTTACCCCAATTACTTTCTCATTTCATAAACAACATATGCCCTTTTGGCATGACTTCACCATCTCACTGAGTTGTTTACCAACAAGCAGTTCAGATGAGACATTATCAAAATTTACAATGGCATTTCACCCGAAACCCATTTCCAAAGCATGAGATCCTTCCCATGGAGTTTGACTTCTACAGGCCATAGTACATGGTCTTTCTGCATTATGTCCTCCTGACACAATTCACAAACAATCAACCAATAAATGACATTAATAATCATATTCAAATCTAAGTTTACAATTCTGTCTACTAAAGAATTTAGATTTGTTTAACCATGAGGCCATCCTCGTATTGTTTGGCTCTTGTAAGTGGTATCACTCTGTCCATTATGGTTTTACACTTGCTTCCATAACCTGGACATCCACCTACAACATGTTCTATTGACACAATTCTAGATTAGCCAAACAATCGTTAGCAATTATTAACAAAATTTCAAATCTGAAACTTACAAATTCATTCTCTATATAAATTAGATTTCACAAACTTGAGATCTTTCTCATAAATTTAAGTCGAAAATTTCAAATCTATTTCATACAAAAACAGATTTCACATCCATGATATCCTTATCACAATGTTTGGCTTTTGCGCACGGTAGATTCCATCCTTTTTTAGCGACTTTCACACATCGCTATGTCCAAGACAATTCTACCTGCAATCTGAATTCTTCAATTAGCCAAACAAGTTGTGAATACCCATAGATATAATATTTTCATTGCAACATTTATAGTAGCCAGTGAAGTGATCTTAGAATTATAACACACTATAATTCAAACACTATCAACTGTTAATATTTCAAATACAATGAAATATGATCATTTTATATGCATCATTATTACAATAAAATGCAATATACAATCACATTATCTATATGAAGTCAAATAAAACTTTCGATATTCATGATTACAAAATCATATCATTTCATGCAACTCTGTCCTTCCCACAGAGCATCCCGATAGTCCATCAAACATGACTACCTTCTTCCTGCAATTCTTTTCCTGCATCCCTGGAAACTCATGAAATGATCTCATAATTTCCAATAATTCATCATTTGATCTATTATCTAATTGTAGTGAAACATATATATCACAACCATGCATTCACACAATGCATTTCAACATGTGCACCCACACATTTGCATGCACATTCGCAACATTTACATAATATTTCAATGTACATTTACCTAATGCACCCAATGCACTACAGCATTGATCTAAAATATTTTTGTGCCTACACAAGTTTCTTACCATGGTAAGTTGGACATCCTAGCCAATGCTTCAGCACCATACCCAGCCATCTCCCCAATCACTTGGTTATCTATTTGGTGTCTTCCTTCTCCACTCGAACAACACATTATGAGTTTCATCCCTCCTTGGTTGTTGGAAACGAGATTTCATCCCAAATTAAGACTAATAGGGATTTCATGGGTTACTTGTGTAGCATTATAGAATCACCACTCCAACCACCTTATGCCCTTAACCATGACTATCTCATATGGATTGCACTACCACAACAAGACCATAAGTCCTCACTTGCTTTGGTTATTAACTCATAACTGACATACACACATGGCATGATACATTTTCATATGAATGCAGTCTAAATTTTAAACAGTCACATGGTATGAGGTTCCTTTCCCTTACTGTTCGGATATCCACATCATCTTTTTCAGGATCTTGCATGCAAATTAGGGTTTGCATGCAGAATCTAGGGTTTGCATGCACCTGCATGCACAGGCATGCATCCCAGTCACCAGTTTGATGCCTCCAACACCTTATCCACTTCATTCTAGCACCCGGGAGCCACCTACCACAGAGTTTTATCCCTCCTAAGCTGAAAGGCGCCCACTTCTCACCTACTGCCAGAGAAGGGCGCACTTGTTCACCTACCACTGCAGTTTCACTTCAGTTACATTCAGTTAGCTCCGATTCTCCCTGATTTGAGGCTAGTTTCACTCCCGACTGACTGTATCACTTCCATTGGACCTCCAGTTTGATTAGGTGACTTGTTCTGACTTCAGTTAGCCTCCCATGCGCCCCCACTGAGCCTCCAGATCCTATATCAGTGCTACACACTTCAGTTACACTTATTACACTCAGTTAGACTCAGATTGACACCTGGATGACTGGTTGTTGTGATTGATGAGCACCACCGATGATTGATGAGGACTCCTAGATAGAGTCAAGCTACTCCATTTTGTAATTCGAATGACCTCCTTAGGAAATTCGAATTGCTCTGTCATTGTGACAGTTTGTATTGTAATTCATTCACCCTTTCTGGGATAGAGAGCACTGTTGCATGTTTTGCACAGTTTTGCACCATATTTTCTATGTTCATCTGTTGTGATTGATTTACTTGTTCATTAGATCTGCTGTGACTAATTTTACATGGTATCAGAGCCATTGCAGGGACAAGATCTCTTTTCTACAGGTGTTTATACAAGAAGATTTGACTGAATTGCTAAAAATTGCAAAAAGTTTGGCATGAGATATCTCAAGGGCATTCGCTCCTGTGCATGCAAAGCTTGAAAATTATTCCAATACCACTCCAGAAGCTTGAGTTACCACATAATTCCTGGATCTGATACATTGGACCCATTCAACATTGCTTGAAATCCAATCCCAGGTGTGATGCAACTCTCAAAGGGTGGATTGTTCGACCTTATTGTGGTTGTTTTTATGTGATTTGCAGGTTTATTGTCTCCTTCAAGTGCACTCGCTATCTTCTGCATGCAAGGTTTCCTACATCAATTGCATTCGCTATAGTCTGCATGCAAGCTTCCTCTTCATCAGTTGACTCGCTCCTAGCAATGGAATACTCTTCTTCAAAGCCTATCCTCACCCCATTCAATTATTTTGATTGGAAAGATGATATGGAGATCATATTACGTTCAAAAGGTTACTACCGAGTCACTATTGGTCTTGAATTGGAGCCAAACAATGTATCAGATCGAACCAAACACTACAACAAGCTTGATGAAGCTTATGGTCTTATTTGTCTCTCCATCTCCAAAGATCTTCACTTCCATCTCAGCGGATTGAAGACTCCAAAAGCCATATGGGAGCAACTTGAAACACTATTCGGCAAGCAGGATGAGCTTAGGGCTTTTAAATTAGAGAATGAATTGATTGGCCTTAATCCTGAGAATTTCGAGACCATCAATGAATTCTTCACAAAATTCAAGAACTTGAACTTGCAATTGAAGAACAGTGGTGTTATCAAAGAGGATAAACAGTTGATCCTCTCCATTCTAAGCAAGCTTGGGAAAGATTATTCGGTATTTGTCTCTACTTTCAATTCCGGTCGGCTAACTACCCCGAATTGGAAGATGCCTACCTTGAATGCCTTCATTGAGTCCGTTACAAAAGAGCATGACAAGTTGATTCAAATGGGGTCCATAAGCTCCAAAGATTCAGCCCTATTTGTTCAAGGACCCAAGATCTCGAATGGTAAAGGAAAGCTAAAGAAGGAGAAGCCCAAATTCGAGCCTCACAAGCAAAAAGACAAAGGCAAGCAAACGGATGCACCATCCGGTTCGAAATCCAAGCAAAAGGGCAAAGAAGGTAACCAAAAATCTAAATGTACTTATTGTAACCATGGCTTTCATCCCGAAAGTTCATGTATGAAGAAGACTATAGATCAAATGGCCCTCCTTTTGGAAAAGAACAACATAACCCTTCCTGACGGTGCAAGGAAGAAGGATCGGAATGACGATCATGAAAGAGGACAAGCACTCATGGCAACGGTTTCGAAGCCCACTACTCTCTTGATAGATTCGGGTGCATCAAATCATATGGCTGCAAATATTGATTCTTTTTCCTCATTCGATCCAAACAGCTCCATCCCCATCCATTTGGGAGATGACTCAAAAATTTCTTCAAGTACGATTCATGTAGAACATGGATGCTTTCATAATGTTCTCTATGTGCCTTCCTTAGCTTCGAATCTCCTTTCTGTGTATCAAATGACACATACTGGTGAACCAAAGCAAGTCACATTCAGCCCTAATACAGTTGAAATTTCTGATATCAAAAGTGGAAGACTAGTTGCGGTTGGAAAGGCAAACCACACTGCAAAATGCTATGAGTTTTCGCACTTTATTCCGCTTGCAAAGCCCACTGCTCTTCGCACACATGGTAATGAGGTTAGTAGGCTTTGGCATGAAATATTTGGACATCTAAATTATAAGTATTTGCTGCTGCTATCAAATAAATCCATGGTAGATGGGCTTCCACAACTCCGTTCCTCGAAGGGAATATGCACTGGTTGCATTATTGGGAAGCACCCCGAGCACAGATTCGACCGCGGCAAGGCTAGCAGAGCCTCTACTATTTTGGGATTGATCCATTCTGATATCAGTGGTCCGCTGCCCCATATGTCATTAAATGGTTCAAGGTATGTTTTGACATTTATTGACGATTTTTCCCGCTTTACATGGGTATTCTTTCTCAAAAACAAGTCAGAAGTGCTTGGAAAATTCAAGGATTTTAAGGCTTCTGTTGAGACCACCACTGAGAGAAATATCAAAGCTCTTAGATTTGATAATGGTGGGGAATATATCAAGTCCGAGTTGCTGCAACTTTGTGCCCAAAGCGGAATCAATATCCAACATACAGTTCCCTACACACCCCAGCAGAACGGTGTAGCGGAAAGGAAAAACCGGTCACTGAAAGAGATGGCTACATGCATGATTGAATCGAAAGGTTTGGCTGCAAATCTTTGGGCTGAAGCAATCAATGTTGCTGCATATATACAGAACCGTGTTCCACATTCATCCGTGAAAGGTATGACTCCTTTCGAAGCATTCTTTGGTCACAAACCGGATGTGTCAAATTTGAGAGTTTTTGGCTCTACTGCATGGGCTAGAATTCCTTCTGAGAAGAGACGAGCTTTGGATCCACAAAGTATCGAGTGCATATTGATAGGATATGGGGAAGAATCAAAAGCATATAAACTCATGGATATCAGATCTAAAAAGATATTCATAGAGCGCAGTGTGCAGTTTGAAGAACCGCTTCAAGAATTGCAACTAGTCGAGGAGAAAACTGTCGATTCACCGCCTTCACCAGAAGAAGATCCGAGCAGCGATAATGAAGGTATGAGTTCTGATATTTCTGATATTGTAGCAGTATATGATGATCATGACATATCAGGTTCGGAATCCGACCATTATGATCCTCCTCAGTTACCAAAGTGGGCCCAAAACACTCTACAATCTGCTGGTTCTAGTCTTGGAAATCCTGCTGATCCGAGACGAACAAGAGGAGACTTTCAAAGAGCAGGTATGGCTCTTTCTATTGCTGATCCATTTATTCCTGAGATTTGTTATTTGATGGCTGGTTCAGATCCTACATCATACTATTCATCCCATCGAGATCCAAGATGGAAAAGTGCCATGGATGAAGAGTACAGTTCTCTTCAAAAGAACAATACATGGGAGCTAGTTTCTCTTCCACCTGGAAGAAAATTAGTGAAGTGTAAATGGGTCTACCGTACTAAAGTTGCTGCTGATGGCACGATCAGCAAATATAAAGCAAGTTTGGTGGCAAAAGGTTTTTCCCAAGTCCAAGGAGTGGACTACACAGAGACCTTTGCACCGGTTGCAAAGATGGATTCCATCCGCCTTGTTTTAGCTATTGCCGCATCCAAGCACTGGGAAGTGCACCATATGCAGAGTGCATTTTTACATGGAGACCTTGCTGAAGAGGTCTATATGCAGCAGCCAGAGGGTTATACATCAGATCCATCATTGGTTTGTAGATTGAAGAAATCTTTGTACGGGTTAAAACAGGCCCCAAGAGCTTGGTACGCAAAGATGGACTCCTTCCTTCTTTCTTAGAATTTCCAAAGATGCAAATCTGATCCGAATGTGTATCTTCAGCGAGTTAAAGGTAATTTGTTGGTTATTGTACTTTATGTTGATGATCTGCTTATTACTGGTAGCACACTTACTTCAATAAACAAGCTAAAATCTGCCTTAAATCTAGCTTTTGACATGAGCGATTTGGGCTTGCTGAGTCATTTTTTGGGCTTGGAGATAGCTCAAAATTTTGATGGGATCACTATATCTCAGCAAAAATATGCTTCCGACCTGTTATTGAAGTTTAATATGGCTGAATGTAAGGCAGCCCCATTCCCATTCCTCTCAGGAATCAGTCTTGAGGAGGGAGATTCCACACCGCTTGCAGATTGCAGTATGTATCGACAGTTGATTGGTTCACTACTTTATTTGACAAATTCACGGCCTGATATCTCATATGCCGTGAGTGCCGTGTCAAGATATATGCAGCAGCCACATGAGCTTCATTGGCGAGCAGCCAAGCGGATCTTGCAGTATGTGCAAGGTACGAAACAGTTTGGCATACATTATGCTGCAGATTCTGAGCTAGATTTCATTGGTTTTACTGATTCAGATTGGGCAGGTGATAGCATTGATCGGAAGTCCACTTCCGGTTATGTTTTCATGATTGGTCATGGTGCTATTTGCTGGTCCAGCAAAAAGCAAGCAGCCATTGCACTTTCTTCAGCAGAGGCAGAGTATCGAGGGGCAGTCAATGCCTGCATTCAGGCAGTTTGGTTGCAGGGTATTCTTTCCGAGTTTGGTTTTGGTGGCACTACTTCGACTGTCCTATTTTGTGACAATCAAAGTGCTATCAAGATCTCCACAGATCCAGTTCAGCGGCAGAGGACCAAACACATTGAGATTCATATGCATTACATTCGACAGTTGGTGCATGACCGCACCATCATTCTGCAATATTGCCCTACCGATGAGCAAATTGCAGACATCTTCACCAAGAGCTTCACTGAGAAGAAGTTCTCTTACCTCTGTTCACTGTTGGGGGTGAGTTCCATCATGGTGGAGACAGATTGATTCATTATTATGCTTTAGCTTGAGGGGGGGCTTTCTTCCCACTGGGTTTTCCCTCTTTCCTCACTTAGTTTATTTTCAGCATTTTTTGGATTATTGTATTGGGGTGACCTTTGGTCTTAGTTACCAGGGCCCCACATTATTTTTGTTGGCACATCATAGTCTAGCTTGAGGGGGGGTGTTCGGATATCCACATCATCTTTTTCAGGATCTTGCATGCAAATTAGGGTTTGCATGCAGAATCTAGGGTTTGCATGCACCTGCATGCACAGGCATGCATCCCAGTCACCAGTTTGATGCCTCCAACACCTTATCCACTTCATTCTAGCACCCGGGAGCCACCTACCACAGAGTTTTAGCCCTCGTAAGATGAAAGGTGCCCACTTCTCACCTACTGCCAGAGAAGGGCGCACTTGTTCACCTACCACTGCAGTTTCACTTCAGTTACATTCAGTTAGCTCCGATTCTCCCTGATTTGAGGCTAGTTTCACTCCCGACTGACTGTATCACTTCCGTTGGACCTCCAGTTTGATTAGGTGACTTGCTCTGACTTTAGTTAGCCTCCCATGCGCCCCCACTGAGCCTCCAGATCCTATATCAGTGCTACACACTTCAGTTACACTTATTACACTCAGTTAGACTCAGATTGACACCTGGATGACTGGTTGTTGTGATTGATGAGCACCACCGATGATTGATGAGGACTCCTAGATAGAGTCAAGCTACTCCATTCTGTAATTCGAATGACCTCCTTAGGAAATTCGAATTGCTCTGTCATTGTGACAGTTTGTATTGTAATTCATTCACCCTTTCTGGGATAGAGAGCACTGCTGCATGTTTTGCACAGTTTTGCACCATATTTTCTATGTTCATCTGTTGTGATTGATTTACTTGTTCATTAGATCTGCTGTGACTAATTTTACACTTACTACACCATACCTCACATGGCGGGATGTTTTACCTCCGTCGGGGATGTCATTATTACATTTGTTAATGTAAAGGTCATGAGGTTAACCCTCCATTGTAGTCAGGTTGTTAGCACCCAAGTAAATGTAATATAAGTGGTAATTGAGTCTCTCTAGAGAAGTTGACCCAGTCATGGTTACTAGGGCCAACCTAAATGAGTTAAAAGTTAGGTCAAAATTAATGTATAAATAGAAGGATAGACTCCATTTATTCATTCACTCACTTGTGCAATTCACATTAGTGGAGAGAGAGAGAGATATCTGCGAAGGAGAAGGAGGAGTGGCTTGATTCCAGAGTTTGGTCTTTTTGTCTCTCTTATTTGTGAGACATATTTTTGGGGAATTGTACTTGATCATCTATATTGAGGAAGTTCTTGCTAGGTTTTCTTCCCCTTGAGGGTTAAAATTTCCTAGGGTAAATTGTTTCGTGCTTTGTGATTGTGTATCTTTCAGAGATCCCGATTATGCTGCTATTGTGAATAATGTATTGAATGATAATGAATTTTCAATCTAGTCTATGGTAGCATATAATGTTAACATGGTATTAGAGCTATCCTGAAAAGAGAAACTTTCACAATGTAAAACTCTCTCTCTCTCCGGAAGTGAAAAATTAGGGCTTTTCATAGAAGTGGAATTTTTGAGTGCTATTGGCATAGGGAAGTGTGCCTCTCCAAGAGCGAAATTTTTGTACCAAGATCGAAATTTTTGAGTGGGTAAAACTCCCAGAAAGTCGAACCCTATTTTGACTTTGGACTAGAAAAACCAGAAAACCATAAAAAGCCAAAAAACTGCAGATCCAAAATTCGCAAGTCAATTTTGAAGGGTGAAATTTTGGAATTTTCAAAATCTAAGTACACCAGCATACTCGCCTTAGTCAAGCACATCTTTTGGTGAGTTCAGTTTTTCATTTTGAGAAATTTTGATTTTTGATTATTTTCTGCTCCCCGAGTTGCAATGGCACCAAGCACCAAGCTTGATGGCAAGTTGGAAGGCATAGAAAACTTCCGTGCTTGGAAGTATAGGATTGGTCTCATTCTAGAAGAGAATGACCTTACCAAGTTTGTTAAAGAAGTTGTACCTAAACTTGAAGAAGCTGAAGCTAAGGAGAAGCATAAGAAGGATATGATGAGGGCTATGAGGATCATAGCAGACTCCATTAAAGATCACTTGATTACTCAAGTGTCCTCTAAGAATACTCCAAAAGAGATTTTTGATGCCCTAACTAGAATGTATGAAGAGAAAAACATAAATCAAAAGATGAATTTGAGAGCTCAACTCAAGAACACAAAGATGAGCCAAGGAGAATCCATTCAAGAATACTTTACAAGGGTTTCCCAATTCAAGGAAAAACTAGAAGCTATTGGAGACACCCTTGGAGAAGATGGGTTGGTAATGACTGCTCTCAATGGCCTTACTAGACCTTGGGACTCCTTTATCCAGACCATGTGTGCAAGAAAGGAAAGTCTACTATTCAAATTTGTATGGGAAGAATGTTTCTAGGAGGATGCTAGAGTAGCAAATTGAGAAGCACTACTCAGGGACGATGATAAATCTCTAGCTACCCATACAAAGAGAGGAAAAGGAAAACCTCATTTTGAGAAGGAAAATCATAAGGAGCTCCATCCTCCAAAGAAGTTTAAAAATCATAAAAGGGAAACTACAAGCAAATATACTACTCTTATTTTCTATGTTTCCGTTGTGATAAGATGAGACATATTGCGAAAGATTGTCCAGAAAGAAAAGACAGAAAAGAAGATTACAAGAAGAAGAGAAATAAAAGACATCATGCTCATTTTGCCGAAGATGAAGAAGAGGAAGATGAAGAAGAATAACCTCCCAGGAAGTTACTAAAGGAAGCCATCGAACAATATGTCTTGTAATAGTGGGCCTTCAAAGCACTCTCTCCAATATTGAAGAAAAGGACTCCCCTTAGAAATCTTCACTAGGATAATAGGAGAAGTAACATACAATATTGGTTCAGGAACTTTGATGATGAAGTCGAGCTCACCATCAGACATTTCAATAATCCCTGTAAGGAGACTAGGATCAAAAGAGATCCTACCAAACAAACAAAGATAAGTATTTGAATTGTCATTTCTATCAAATCATTTAAATGATAGTGCCCAGTTGTGTACACATTTATTTAGGATGTGTGTTATGTATGTTTGCATTGATATGCATGTGATGGGTAAGTAGCTTATGGTGCTATACAACATTCCATTTCTATTTATCTAGAGTGAAACCTCTTTGCTAACATATTGGGAGTAGTGCACTCTCTTAATAATGTCCTGGTAGAGATGGAAGGCATCTAGAAAGTTACCATATGAATGTGGGCTATGAATAAATGTTGTGTTATTGATAGCATTATTACAATGTGACTTATGGTTTATGCATATGTTTTTGGAAACTATGAAATGTTTCTAACCATGCTATTGAATTTGACTTGTAGGAAGTATTGTACAAACGATCACCTACAAATGAAGAACGATGAGACTTGTTCCATAAAACAAGTGACAATGTTTCAAATATAAACAAGACTTGTGAAATCAAGTAGAGGAAGTCAACTATGATGAGATAACCAGACTCATGGTGTGATCGAAGTATATGAAGAAGATGTACCTCCTAGAGTTGCAGAGGTTGCACCCTCTCACGAAGATGAGACTCCACAAGATCATGATATGTTGGAGCCCCAAGAACCTCCATCCATGACTATATTTATCGCAAGAGAAAACAATCCTAGGCTCGTGAAATTATTCAAGATGCAGAGAAGCATGGAGCTCCAAAAGGATCTACAAGAGAAAGTAAGAGGCCAAATCCATTTTCCAGATATGCGGCTTTGATGTGTGATCTTGTAGATAAAGAACCTATCCGATTCGAAGAGGCCATTCAAAAGAAAGAATGGGTAGAAGCTATGGAAGTTACACCAGATGGATGTGGAAACAACTTTCCTGAATGGTGTTATTGAGGAGGAAATGTACATAGAACAACCACAAGGTTTTGAGGTTGAAAACAAAGAGACGCATGTCTACAAATTGAAGAAGGATCTGTATGAGTTAAAGCAAGCTCCAAGAGCTTGGTATGGAAGGATTGATAGTTTTCTAACGAACTTGGGATTTACTAAGAGTAAAGATGATCCTAACCTTTACTTCAAGGTTATGGATGATGAACCAGTCATATTATTGCTATATGTGGATGACTTGTTCCTGTCAGGTAATGGGAAGAGAATCTCAGAGTTTAAAGAGAAGCTTGCTACAGAATTCGAGATGAAAGACCTTGGCTTAATGCATTATTTTCTAGGTCTCAAGGTACGGCAGATCCCAGAGGGAATCTTCCTTAAACCAAGGGAAGTATGAAGTGGAAATCTTGAAAAGATTTGATATGTTGGAGTGCAAAGCCATGGTCACAGCCATGGATACCAAATTAAAGTTATTATCTAATACTTCCTCATAATTAGTGGATGTGACTCTATACAGGCAGATTATTGGGTCGCTAATGTATCTGATGAATACGAGGCCAGATATATGCTTTGCTATAAACACCTTGAGTTAGTATCTGGTTGTGTCCATACAGGTGCATATTGTATCTGCAAATCATGTGATGAGGTACCTAAAAGGTACAATAGACTAGGTCTAAATTATACTCAAGACCATGAGTTCAAACTGCATGGTTATACAGATTTTGATTGGGATGGAAATGTCTCAGATAGGAAGAGCACTTTAGGTGGATGTTACAATCAGGGGTCAGCCATGATCTCATGGCTAAGCAGGAAGCAGTCCAGTGTGGCTCTCAGCACTGCAGAGGTAGAGTATATTGTAGCTTGTTCTGTGATTTGTGAATCCATATGGATTCATAAGTTATTATTAGATATGTTTGATCTAGAGTTGGATACCATAGTGATTCTATGTGATAACCAGAATTGTAAAAAAATGATAGAGAACCTTGTGTTCCATGAGAGGTCAAAAAACATATAAATACGGTATTTCTACATCCGTGATATGGTATAGAGGGGAAATATAAAGCTCTAGTACGTGAGCACGGATGAGCAGGTTGCAGATGTGTTGACTAAGCCTCTATCTCAAGTGAAGTTTGAGCACTTCTATGACAAGCTTGGTATATGTTAGTTTTTTCAGAATTTACTTCAATATGATCTAGGATCTTAACTGAGAGAACAACATGTACAACATATCAACAGCATATCAATCATGGACACAATAATGCAAGCACACAAGAGACACAAAGTTTACTTGGGGAAAATCATAAAGGTGAAAAACCCCAATAACTTCCTCAGAGATAGATAGAGCAATGATACAACCCAAGCATAAGAGATAGACATCTCCTAGCAGCAACTTCTCCTCCTCCATAAGTGCGCCTGTTATAACTTGAAATGACACCTCTCCGTCTGTGACGACACTTGCTTCCCTTGGTCGCATGACGACATTTCTTGAGATCAAGTTTCAGTCACACAACAGGACACTTGTGGATGGAGGAGTCATTTGGGACACTAAAAATGGTTGAAATTACCTCATTCTTGACCCATTTGATGTTTATGACCCTTAGGAACATTTTTCCAGACCAAACCATCTCCTGAAAATGAGCAGAAAAGCCTGTTTTTGGCCATTTTTTCACATGAGCACTACTCTACCTTAACAAACTAGCGTGTGTACCCTACTCTAGTGTACAATAGTAGTGCTCAACCCTCTTGAGCGCTACTCCACTGTGAAATAGTAGAGTACACCCCTGTTTTGTGCAAAATCTCAAAATTTGAGTAAGTTAAGTTGGTTGGGAAACCTCCTGAGCAGTTATAACTTCTTTTCCTCTTTCTCACTGACTATATAAGGAGGGTAGAAGGGCCATGTGATGGGACCAAGTCTACAATATTGTTATGCTGGAGGAATGGAGACCCTCATCCCCCTCTCTTGTGCTTAGTTTTTGGTAAACCCTAGCACAATTGATTAGAGGCTAGAATCCTTGGATAACGGAAGCAGGAGACCTTGAATCTAGGTTTCGTGAAGTGCCAAGCTTGAAAGACGGTATAAATTTTATGTACTTGCTTTCATTCATTAATAAAGATCAGATGTTCTTCTCTTTCCAAATATGACCTATACAAATGTGTCTTAGATTTGATTACAGTTTGTTTGTAGTTTGATGTCTTCTTTGGTTATGAATATCAGTATTATATATGTAGTCAAATGTATTTGAGAAAGGTATCAAGTTGTTTTGCAGGTCTGGGCATTGCTACATTGGATAAGCATTGAAGAGCGAGGGAGGCCAATCTAGGATCAACCTTCTGAATAAGGTGCATACATCTCTAAACCCTAATCTCTTCACTTATTTGTTGTACTTTCAGAATGCTTGTAAGTTTATCTTTATCATCGTAAGTTGGTAGTTTCTCCCGTGAACTATAGGTGCATTTTCCCCACAACAGCGCTACTCTCCTAAGAGTGTGAGAGAGAATAGAATGATGAAATAGAGTGCCTCCCGCAGTCTATTTATACTTGACTTGACTTTCCTAATAACCTTTACTAGGTCGGCCTCAAGTTAACCACATAACACAATGCTGACTGGGCCGACACCCAATAGGGTGGTCTAATAACCCTTTGACCCACATGGCCAACCCCCAATAGGGTGGTCTAATAACCCTTCGACCCACAGGACTTATACAGGGCTAACCCCAACAAGGTGGTCTAATAACCCATCAAGTATAAGTTACGACACTTACAATATAAATGATGACACTTCCGTATAGAGGAATAATAACATCTCTATAGGAATACAAACACTTCCGTATAGAGGAATAATACCATCTCTATAGGAGTACAAAATACATATATGAAATACATTCCAAAGTTACATATACATCAACACTCCCTCTTAACTAGGAAGGTATTTCTCGACACAGGTCTTCTAGCACAAGTCTTCTTCTCTGGATCATCGTCACTAGATAATCGTCATCGAGTCATCGTCATCATCACTGCTGTTTCTATCTCAATCAATCTCTGAATCTACTCGTCATAGGAAGTTCTATAGATCCAGTCCTTTTTCATACCGGATGTAGGCCCACTACTTGTAGGTCTTCATCATCTGTGCGAACGGTCTAATAGAGGTGGTCTCTCAGGACTGATTTTATGTGTTGATGCAATACCTGACAAGAGCATCCAAGGAACATTTATGTGCCTAAGCACGACCGACAAGATCTCCCAGGACTGATTACATGCATCCCCTTCACAATACCTTTAAAGAGCATCCCAGGAACATTTATGTGCCGCAGCATGACTGGCAAGATCTCTAAAGAGCATCCCAGGACTTATTACGAGCACACATCTCAACCTCTCAGATCTCCAGGACTGATTACATGTGAATAGACAATACCTTTAAAGAGCATCCCAGGAACATTTATGTGCCGCAGCATGACCGGCAAGATCTCTAAAGAGCATCCCAGGACTTATTACGAGCACACAGCTCAACCTATCGGATCTCCAGGATTGATTACATGTCTCCATAGTAATACCTCATCCCAGGACTGATTATGAGCACACAACTCAACCTATCGGATCTTTGAGGACTGATTACATACTACATAGCAATACCTCATCCCAGGACTGATTACGAGCACACAACTCAACCTATCGGATCTCTGAGGACTAATTACATGCTATTTGCACAACCTGCCACATATCATCTCTGACCTCCAAGTATCGACCTGATACTTATGATCTAACTGATCATCATCGCACGAAGCATCATCCTGATGCTCATGATCATACTGATCATCATCACTGTACCGTCCTGATACATATCATCTGGAGCAACATCCTGAAGCTCGTCATCATGATCATCCTGATCATACAATGCATCCACCTGATGCATACATAGTATCTTCCTAATACATATCATCATCCATGATCTACCTGATCATACAATGTATCCACCTGATACATATACAAATACATGATCCACCTGATCATACCTGATATATATCAACATACATGATCTACCTGATCATACAACGTATCCACCTGATACATATACAAATACATGGTCCAAGCATCCAACATGATGCATATACAAATACATATAAATGATCCAACTGATAATATCCAGCATCCAACATGATGCATACATACATATACATATAAATTATCCAACTGATCATATCCAGCATCCAACATGATGCGTACATACATATACATATAAATGATCGAACTGATCATATCTAACATCCAACATGATGCGTACATACATAGCAGTAACTGGAGCATCGTCCTGATGCTCATCATCCAGTGCTTACATCCACAACCATGTGAAGGATCCTCCTTCCAACATGCTTGGAATGGCTCCAGTAGATGTGTCCATCACTTCTTCCTCAAAGTGTCGTCAATCTGAAGAACACCAAGCCTCTCTCTGAAGTACTCGAACTTCACTCTAGCTAGTGGTTTCGTCAGTACATATGCAATCTGCTCATCCGTCGCAACGTATAGGAGCTTCACTGATCCTCTCTGCACCATATCCCAGATATAGTGATATTTGGTCTCGATGTGCTTCGACCTGTCATGGAACACCGGGTTCTCAGACAGCTTCACACAACTCTGGTTGTCACAAAAGATACCAGTAGCTTCCAATGGGAGATCAAATAAATCCGACAGTAGCTTCCGGAGCCATATTGCCTCACAACTAGCCGAACATGCTGCAACATACTCTGCTTCGGCTGTACTCAGTGCTACGTAGGATTGCTTCCTGCTAAACCAAGAGATCACACCTGATCCCATACTGAAGCAGCACCCAGAAGTGCTCTTCCTATATACAACACTGCCTACCCAATCTGAATCAACACAACCCTGTAGGTTAAACTTTTGATTCGCATCATACTTGAGCCCATAATCAACTGTACCCTTTAGGTACCTTAGAATATGCCTTATAGCAACCAGGTGAACACCTATGGGATCTGTCAGGAACTGGCTCAATGTGTTTACCGCAAAGTAGATATCTGGTCTCGTGTTCGTCAAGTACATAGAGGACCCAATCATCTGACGATACATAGTGACATCAACCGGTTCAGATGAAGCATCACACAGAAGCTTCAGATTCGATGCCGTAGCCTCGTAGTCCACCATCCCGAACCTCTTCAGGATATCTACTGTATACTTCCCTTGTCCAAGGAAGATCCCATCTACACTCTGCCACACCTCCATAGCAAGAAAGCGGTGCATCATACCCAAGTTCTTCATCTCGAACTCGGCAGCAAGCTTCCGCTGCGTGTCGGGAATCAATCTATTCTCACTTGTTACAAATAGGTCATCTACATACAATAGTAGTATCACTGGATTGCCTTCCTCAACCTTGTAGTAAAGGTTGGAATCCACCTTACTCTTGGTAAAGCCCAAACTGGATAGAAATATGTCTATCCTACCATACCAAGTTCTGCACATACATGACTTCCCGTCATGTGTCTCAAAACCAAATGGCTGCTCTACATACACTTCTTCTTCAACTACACCATTCAAGAAAGCTGTTTTGAAATCCATCTGGTGTATCTTCCACTTCATCACTGCAGCCAGAGCAAGTACTGATCTAATGGTAGTGTATCTGACTAAAAGAGCAAAAGTCTCTATGCTACCACCTGCAGCATGCTTGATCTTGTAGATCCTCTTGGAAGTCACTACAAACTCCCCTTCAGGTCTTGGGACTGCATCCCAAACATCTTCATGATCGACTGGTACTCCTCAATCATGGCATTCTTCCCAGATCCTGGGAACTTCAATATATTCAATATTTTCAATAGATAACTTTGTTGCTGAGCAAATGTTGTAGTCCTTCTTTTGTAGGTGATGGTATACGATCTTTCCTACACAACAAGTTAAATTGCATGATTAGAAAACGTCTCATAGTTTTCGGAACAAATTCTTACACATAAAGAAATATGTCATACAGTCATGCAATTATCTTAGCCAATGCTTCAATACAACATTTATCCATATCCCGTAACTTTCTAGATGCCTTCTAATCTCTACCAGAACATTGTTAAGAGTGTGCACAACTCCCAACATGTCAGCAAAGAGGTTTCATTCTAGATAAGTAGCAATGGAATGTTGTACAGTGCCAAAGGCCACTTACCCATGTATATTAGTAGTATATTGTTCATCAATGCAACTATTCTAATATGCATAATACACAACCTAATTCTAGGAACATCATTATCTACATTATTGAACAGTATTATTTAAACAATAAAATATGTAAGGAATGATAATTCAAATACTTATCTTTGTTTGTTTGTTGGGTTGACTCCCTCTCAGTCTTTGCTTCTTTTCTGCAACAACATTCTGATGTGGATTGTGAGAAGTGGTCAAATCCCTCTGAATATCTGCATTCTTGCAGAAACTATTGAAGTGTGCTCCTTCTCGATCTTTGCTTCCTTGCAGGAACAACTGGAGTGTGCTCCCTCTTGATCTTTGCTTCCTTGCAGGAACAATTGGAGTGTGCTCCCTCTTGATCTTTGCTTCCTGGATTATCTATCATTGAACTTATATCCATCCTTAATCACTATGCATGCTTATTAGTATCATCATTGTGTTATCCTCGAGGTCTCATAATCACACATTCATTAGTATAATATTAATACTCTCAAAACACAATAATCTTAAACATGTGTAGTCATGATCATTTCAAACAAAGATAATAAACATTAGTATTCAAGGTTTCAGGGAAGTCTTCTTTTACTCATGCATATTCTTATTTGATCATAGGACTCTTCTGGTTAGTTAAATCATCAATCAAGATAAGAGACATAATATGCATAAACCCTTGATTACTTACATTTCTAATTTTATGAATAAACATAACCAATCATACCAAGTATACTTATATAAGGGATCCTAACACAAGGTAGGATTCTAACTTGATATAGGAAAAACATACCTGGATTGGTATGTTAGCTAGTTATGTCTAACATACCCACATGATGTCTTCTTGTTCTCTTCAATGACTTGTGCTAGTAACCTGCATATCTCATAGGTTAACCATTATAGAACCAAGTTATACATACCTCGTAAGTAGATCTTCTAAGTGATCCATGACAATGGATGAATCTTTGTCTTCATGTCATCATGATCATATGTTCTTGAACTATAACATGATTTGTCTTTCTTGGTGTACCTTTCATGTTAGCGGACAACATAAACCTCATACAACACCATAATGCATTTGTACAAGCATAATTGTAACACCCTAATCAATGAGTATCTTCTATCATGCATTCATAATTTTATTAAGGTGATACGACAAGTCTGAATTTAATCAATATTGTACTAACTATAATAACATGAAGACAAACATACCATAAACTTAATCATGAACAAATCTCAAAACATACCTGGATAATTCATACTTGTTGAGATTGCTTGTAATCTTCTTATGTAAGGCCTTAACCTCATCTCCCTCTGAAACATGAACTTCTTCACTTATGCAGGTGACCAATTTATTCTCTTCTAGGATTAACCCAATCCACTTGATTTGCAGGAACTGGATCTGGAGCTGGATTAGGGTTTGTCAGAGAAACCCTAAAAATTCAAACTTCCGAAAGGATATAAATATGTGCCTTGATGAGTTGATCAAGTTGGTATACTCATAATTTGAAAACTGCAAAGTTTCACCCCTCAAATTTTCCTTTGAAACTTCCGGATTCACTCGACATGACCCCGAACTAGGGTTTGATAAATCCCACCCTTCAGCCCAATCAAAAGGTTTGATCCAAAGCTCTAAGCTTCTATTTTTCTAAGGAGATTCCAGCCGTGGTCACAGATTTAAAAAATTCCCATTTTTGCAAAAGCCCTAATTTTGCACTTTTCCGATCAAAGTCCCGAACTAGGGTCTGATCAAGACCGGCCTTCTGCCCAACCAAAAATTCTGATCTTGGTCTCTAAATTAATATTTTGATGAGCATCATTTAGCCGTAGTCTCCGATTACAAAAATTCCAACTTTCTCCGAAACCTTAAATTCCGGAAGCCATGAATGAAGGTGCTAAAAAATAATTCTGTTTTGACAGAAATATGTACCTAATTGTTTCTAGTGTAACTCCTAACTTTTCGATCCACAGGGTCTAAAAATGTTCCTGTGATAGCCTGACCTGTCATCTTTCCAACCCCATAGGTCTGACCTCAAATGGATTCACTGAGAGAGAGTTATTCCAAGTGTCGCAACGTGGCCTGTTTATGGGATAAAACAGGAGAGCAAACTTGTACGGCCTTCCACGTGTCACTGGTTCCGTTTCGGCCTCTAAAAAGTTATCTGAGAAAGTAAAGTCCATGCAATACCTGTCACATTTTAAGAAATTTTATTTGTAGCTACCTAGCCCAAGTTATGACTTTTTTTCCTAGGTCACCTGTTTATGACTTAGATCTGGAAGAGGCAGATACCCTAGATTGTACAGATCATAAAACACAAAGTACAATGAATTAGAAGTTTTCCTTTGGACACAAGGTACATGGGGATCTTATATTCGACCTGTAATAAAATCAGATCCAAAAAAATTTCCAAAATGGATTTATAGTGAAAGTGCTACGATGATTGGTTTTTGCTATATCAAGCCCTAGCATTGCAAGTGCAACAAGTGTCATACATTCCATACCATGCCTTCTTTCAGGCTAGCTCTGATACCATGTTAGTTTTTCAGAATTTACTTCAATATGATCTAGGATCTTAACTGAGAGAATAATATCTACAACATATCTAGAACATATCACTCATGGACACAATAATGCAAGCACACAAGAGACACAGAGTTTACTTGGGGAAAACCATAAAGGTGAAAAAACCCAATAACTTCCTCAGAGATAGATAGAGAAATGATACAACCCAAGCATAAGAGATAGACATCTCCTAGCAGAAGCTTCTCCTCCTCCACAAGTGCGCCACTCTCCCAAGAGTGTGAGAGAGAATAGAATGATGAAATAGAGTGCCTCCCGCACTCTATTTATACTTTACTTGACTTGCCTAATAACCTTTACTAGGTTGGCATCAACTTAACCACATAAAACAATGCTGACTGGGCCGACACCCAATAGGGTGGTCTAATAACCCTTTGACCCACATGGCCGACCCCCAATAGGGTGGTCTAATAACCCTTCGACCGACATGACTTATACAGGGCCGACCCCAACAAGGTGGTCTAATAACCCATCAAGTATAAGTTACGACACTTACAATATAAATGACGACACTTCCGTATAGAGGAATAATAACATCTCTATAGGAATACAAACACTTCCGTATAGAGGAATAATACCATCTCTATAGGAGTACAATATACATATATGAAATACATTCTGAAGTTACATATACATCAATAGTATAGTCCGAAAGGACTTCCCTCGAAAGGAGGAGTAGTGCTGATGATACTGTGGTGCAGTGGGTTTGATCATCCCTAGACATAGATAGTCTTAAATGTTGATCTTGAGTTGTGATGGGATCGATTGTCCCTAGCTAGAGATGTCTTAAATAATTGTGTTGGGATCGATTGTCCCTAGATAGAGATGTTTTAAATAATTGTGTTGGGATCGATTGTCCCTAGACAGATATGTCTTAAATAATTTTGTTGGGATCGATTGTCCCTAGACAAAGATGTCTTAAATAATTGTGTTGGGTTCGATTGTCCCTAGACAAAGATGTCTTAAATAATTGTGTTGGGTTCGATTGTCCCTAGAGAGAGATGTCTTAAATAATTTTGTTGGGTTCGATTGTCCCTATACATAGATGTATTAAATAATTGTGTTTGGATCGACCATCCCGAGACAAAGATGTATTAAATGATTGTGTTGGGTCCAATTGTCCCTAGGAAGAGATGTCTTAAATGATTGTGTTGGGTCAGATCATCCCTAGACTGAGATAGTCTTAAATGATTGTGTTGGGTCCGATCATCCCTAGACTGAGATAGTCTTAAATGATTTTTTTAAGGTCTGATCATCCCTAGACTGAGATAGTATGAAATGATTTTGGTAGGATTGATCATCCCTAGACAAAGGTCCTGAGTTCCGAAAGGAAGGATAGTCTTAAATGTTGATCTAATGTTGGACTTGATCCCCATTTCTAAAAGGAAGGATCATATGTGTACTGCAGGTGATGCTCCTAATGATATTCCAGTACTGCAGATGAGGATGCTCCAGTGCTGCAGATAATGAGATGCTAGGATGCTCTAGTTTTGCATATGATGAGATGCCAGGATGCTCTAGTGCTACAGATGATGATGTTCCGGTACTGAAGATGAGGATGTTCCAGTGCTGCAGATGATGTTCCAGTACTGAAGATGAGGATGATCCAGTACTGCAGGTGATGTTCCAGTGCTGAAGATGAGGATGCTCCAGTGTTGAAGAGGTTGATGTTCCAGTGCTGAAGATGAGGATGATCCAGTGCTGAAGATGATGATGTTGAAGAAATTCCAATGATTTATAGATGTATCAATGTTGTTGTTGATGCCCTCCTCTTAAAATGGAGGGTTAACCTCACCATAACCTCCATTTGGTATCAGAGCACGGAAAATATCACCGAAGTTAGTCGAGAACAAGGTTTGCGTGGAAGGTCACAAGCCCGCAGAACCGCAGTGCCGTAGAGTCGCATAGCCGCTGGACTCCAGAACTGCAGTCGCAGGGACGTAGTGCCGCAGGACCACAGAACCACAGTCACAGAGCCGCAAAACTGTAGGCATAGTGGTGTGCACAGGGTGCATAAATTCGGTGGATAGTGAAGGCTCCGCAAAAGTAGTTGCAGGTTGGACGCATAACAGTTGTTTGGGTTGCAGAATAAAAATGAGTTCTCGCAGTTGCAACAATAGTTTGAGCAGTCCATTGACATGGTCGCTGAAAACTAGAAAACGTGAGCCTTGGATGCCAAAGTTAAGGAGAGCTTGTTGCAAGCTCTTAGGAGTGTGTTTTGCTAGGACACCTCCGTTGTGACCACAGAACAGAACTACAATTCGGTTGGAGGGACACTCGTTGGTTGGATTGGAAAGACACTACACAGAAGTGTCACAGAAAGATGACAATATGTTGAAGGTTGGATGGTTGCAAGATTTCATTGGAGAAGCTGTGGAGCAGATCCATAAACTGGTTTAAATATGAACATAATGGCTAAGGAAAGTTGTGAACATTTTTTAGATGTGCTAGAGGAAACAACGAAGTGCTTGCGAGAGATGGGATGCATCTTTGACAGAGTGTTCCAAGAGCAAGCCAAACAGGAAGCATATTGGTTGCAAGAGCTTTCAAACTAGATGGTTGGGAGGAAGACGAAGGCGGAGTCGCAAGACGCTCGAGTGGAGTCAAGCTAGATGCATTCAGATGTGCCAAGGAAGAAATGGATTGACTGTTATATCTACAAAGGTGAGCATTATGTGAGGAACTGCCCATCCAAAACATCAACAATTGAAAAAATGGGGACAAAGGCATGGATGGAAGCCATGACGGTGTTGGAGGCACCACAACGTTCAGATGAGATTTCTGAAATGACCAAGGCAGTGGAGGCCTGCCTTAGTGAAACGATGAGGAGTCGCGACGCAAGTATGCAAGAAACGCAACATGGTCTGGATTTCATGGAAGCAATGGTAAGTGGATTACGAGTTTCTGTGTTTATTTGATACATGCGAAACTCACAGTTTGGTGAGCACCAAGACTATGACGTCCTTACACAATGCACTAGGGTTCAGTCAATCCAAGTTTAAGGAAGTGAATTCGGAAGTGAGGGCAGTGACGGGAAGGAAAACAAAAAACTTCTCAAAGTCAGAAGATGGTATGGCATCATAGATTTGACATTCGTTCTGTTGATGATCACACAATGATCCTTGGAAAAGAATTTCTTTGAGTGGCCCGAGCCATGCCAGTTCTACACACTAGTTGTTTGGTGTTCTTGGGAGAATCTGGAGCATGGAGTATGCCAATGATGCAAAAAAGCAAGTTAGGATACAGACCGTGGTTGTCTTCTGTACAGTTACTTGAAGAACCGGGCATGTCCAAGGACTTGCCGCAATGCAACATGGGGAATAATATGAGTCTGGTTGAAAAGAACAAGCCTAGCATAACCATGGGGGTTAGCCATTCTTCAGCAAAGAAGTTGGCATCATTGGAAGAACGAGCAGACTTAGTCCGTAGGGAGATTGATTCGTTGTGCATTTCAGGGGACACTTTGCGGCAGCATGGAGGCAAGGTGGTGCTTTCACCAACACAGTTCGCAAGAGTCACCGCAGGAGACATCGTTGAGTAGCCAAGAAAATGATGTTTCAGTCAAGCCATGTCTTGACATGGTGCAGCATGAGCAGGTGTTGGGATAGCCTAGCGAAACACATATTTTGGAGGAGGCCAAGGATTTTGAAGGAAACACCATTGAATATTATCCTTCACATGATGCGGCAGACATAGTGGCATTCTACATGCATGCCATAGGTATTCTAGAATCCCAGCTATCGCCATAAAAGTTGGCACAAGTGGGTTGTCATCCAAACGAGGTGGAGGCAGTCCTTGCTCACTTGGAAAGTGAACGTTTTCCTAAGGTTTCAAACAAAGAAGAGACCAAATATATGGTGGCAGAAATAGGCATTCTTCAAACACATAATGGGAAAGAATCATTGGCAGTTTTGGATGGTTCAATGCACCAAGAGGCTTGTGAAATCATAGCAAGTGATCCGTTCAAAGGGTTGAGAAAGAGTGCAAAGAGACGGGCCAAGAGAAGGTTGTGAAGAATAGAGACAGAGGAAACATTCTTTGTAGGTTCACATGACAGCGACAGGGTTGCGACATATGTGAGCACGCTTGTGTTCAAAGTTGATGGATCAGAACTAACTCATACTCGGTTGGCTGAGTTGGGTTGCAGCGACGTAGAGATAGAAGTTGCACTAAGGAACTTGTGCAACGAATATTTTGATGGTGGTGTCCTATGGCACCACCCACCACTTTGCATGGATTGAGGAAGCAGCAAATGGGCTCACTGTCTTGGGTAGCGACAGTGAGACCCTAGGCACCTTGGCAAGTTGGCCTTGAAAAAAAAACTTGCCCAAGTGAAAAACGCAATAGGCTTGAGGACGCTGAAAAAAACTTGGGAAAGATGGTTTCAGAGTGACGAAGTTTGTCTCATGAGGTGGACGCCATGGTTGGAATAGATACCCAACCAGTCCACTCATGGGGTGTACAACGAATTGAAGCAGGATGAAAGTCATGGAGTACATGTTGCGAAGTAAGTGGTTAGAAGCACTTGCTGCGGAAGAGTTTCTTAGGAAGCTTGCATAGTTGCAATGGCAGTTGCAGAATTTCTGAACACACAAGGCAGTGAGGATGGTACACAATGGTTGCAACAAGTTTATGAGTATTGATGTTACTTGGAGAAGTTGTCGAGGGCGGAAAAAATCTCAAGTGGGGGAGTTTTTCACTGCCACATTTTTTGGCACAACACCCACAAGCTTATGGGAGTCTTTCACTCCCGCCCAAGAGGCTAGCTTGGGCGCCCGGTTGGGAAAAATGACATCCGGAGGCAAGTTACATAGAGATGGAATGGAGAGTGGGGTGCACAGACCTAGCATGGGTGCACTCCCACCAAAAATGCCCACACTTAGCACGTCGGCGCTTGGAAAGCCCGAGAGTGGGGCGCGGTTACATGTAGGCAAGAAATGGGAGCGTCGGGTGCACCCTTGGACCGATTCGAAATACTTAGATGTTGGATTAGTGGTGCATTGGATGAGCACCCACACACTCCATGGAGAAGTGCCCAAACGTACCGACACTTGAAGAAATGAGCCAAGGAAATGGAAGGACAGGCAGGTGGACTGGATGCCAATGAAAGAATGAACTCTGGTTCCTATCTGTTGTTGCAGCAACATTCCCCCCCCAAATTTTGTACATATTGGGGCCCCTCCTTTTATTTTGAAGAAAGGCTTCCTTAAGAGGCCATTTCCACTTTTACTTTGTTTTTCAACTGAAAATCTTGCTTTGAAAATTTCCAAGTTTTCTTCCAAATGATAGAATTCGTGAAATCTTCCCGAAGATGCAGAGCTTTTCAGGATGTCTCCCCGCAGTTTCGGAAGTATTCGAGTTTTCATCCCGAAAAGGAGGGAGCTATTCGCATAAACCTCTCGAAAATTACTTAGAAATTATTGTTGGAAAGCTGCAGAAGCTATTGGCGAATTTCTTCCGAGACGGCGGAAGAATTCAAGAAAACTTCCCGAAACGGCGGGCACCATTCACCAAACCTCCCCGAAACTCCGAAAAGGACTTAGAAAATATTTCCCGCAGTTGCGGAACCTTTTGGCTTTTCCTCCCGCAGTTGCGGAACCATTCAACTTATCTTCCCGAAACTGCGGGAGTCACTCGCCAATCTCCCCTGGGGGCCGCCAAGTGACTTAGTCTCTTTTGAAAATTTTTAAGTCTCGAAGTTGCGGACGCTTTCTGAAACTTCGGAAGCCTTCGCATTGTCTTTCCGAAACCCCGCTGAGAAACTTTCTGCGGAGCCATTCAGGTTATATTCCCGAAACTATGGGAGTAATTCCCCAATCTCACCCGGAGCCGCCGAAAAAGAGTCAAGTCCTCTCCCTCACAAAATTGCGGACGCTTTTCATGAAAGCCTTCCGCAACTGCGGAGGCCTTCGCGTTGTCTTTCCGAAACCCCGCAAAGACTTAAATTTTTTTTTCGAGTTGCGGAAGCCTTCCGTCTATCCTCTCAAAACAGCGGGAGCCTTCACGATATCATTCCGCAATTGCGGAAGCTGTGGACTTATTTCCATTAAAATGGCGGAAAGAAATCATATATTTCCCCGAAACTGCGGGACAACTCCGTAAAAACGCTTGCAACCACTCTCCTAAGGTCGCGTTTCGGAAGGATTCACCAATCTCTTCCGAAACTTCGAAGCCTTCAGCATAACCTTCCGCAATGGCGGGTGGAATTCATGAGTCCATCCCGCAGGTGGCGGTCGTGCACGCATATTGAGATTACTTGATGTGACCATGACGTACAAATATTAAAGCCTCGTTTTAAATGCACCACCCACCATATTAAACCCCGCACGTGCCTAACTCGTTTAAATAAACGGTGGGGGTTCGGGTCGACCGCATTATTGTTTTGTCGATTAATAAACACCGTTGTACGCCTCGCCAAACTGCTCCAGCTTAGCTCGCTTGTCCACGTCCGTGTCCATTTAGCCACTTCGTCGTTACCAGGTAGGATTCTAACCGTTAATTTTGTATCATCTACACGTTAGATTACCTTTCAGTTTTTCTTTTCGTCTAAGACGTGGTTGATAGGCACTAGTTGCATATTTCATTATTTTGTCCTTAAAACCACCGAGGCTCCATGGGTTTCTCGTCCACCAGCCAAAAGCCAAAACTATGACCACCCGAGCTTTTCTTTTCACCAACCATACTCCAGGCGTCGTCACCCTAATTTAAATTCCAAGCCAACCATAGAGAGTCTCATCAAGTGCTATAAAAAACCATGGCGGTCGGCTAAATCCCTCGCCTGTGCATAAATGGGGAAAGCGGCCCCTTATTCGCCTATTCATAATTGGAGAAAGCGGCCCCTTATTTCGTCATAAGGTTGTTTCATCCCCAGACTCACCCGCCACTAACCATTAAAAGCACAATGACGACGGATACCCTCTCTCCTAGGAATTTATCTCAACATTAGAACTTCGGGCATAGCTAAAGCGTCTACCCGCCCTGAGCTGTTCCCATGTTCTGAAGTAATCGGGTGGGTACTCGAACATACTAATACAGAGACAAGGGTATTACATGACAGCGGGAAAATAGCCATCGCCTCATTCCACCCAGCATATCTTGCTGCAGCCTATAAATTCCCACGTCCCCAGCAAGCCCTGAGTGATGAATGGTTGGGCTAGATGAACAATATTGAAATGGCCAAAAAATTATTAGTCGTAGGCAAACACTTAAGAAAGAGAGGTAATGACGAGTATGATGTACAAAATCTAAGGCCTCCTTTCAGGTTAATCGCCCTGATGTTGTGCAGAATCTTCGGTATGCCCGATGGCATCGCATACAAGATACAGTGGGTTCCCATCATCCACTTCGTGGCATTTAAAGGAACTGTGTTTGACTGGGCTACCATCCTGTCAGACAGTTTGGCGTCAATGGTGGTTGCTGCAAAAGAAGGTATGGCCTTAAAAAAGGCGGAATTTTACATGTCTTCATATCTTATTGATTGTGTTTTGGCCAAGCTATCTTTTCCCAGCTTAGGTTGCACGTGGGATAAGGCCAACACCCCAGTTTACACTGCTTTCAGGATGATGTGGGCTCAAAACTACAAGCCCAACTATAAGCTCATCTGTGAGGGGTTCATCATGCCCCTATATGAGCAAATATTCAAGGAAGAGCCCAACTGTCTGTCGGAGAATGCTATGGAGGTCCTTGAAAACTATGGAGATTTTTATTTTTCGGAGCAAGGCACCTACCTCAGAATGTTTGGAGGGACCAAAGCTCCATATATTTTTCCGAGGTATGCTACTGACTATGTAGTCCTCAAGGAGGCAGTGCGGAAAATTTTCCTGGATGGGATTGGAGCAGTGCTTAACAAGCAGCATAAGGCTTCTTTCCCCCCTCTACCTTTCTGCATAGGAGCTTACAAATTCTCAGGAATTGCATCAGCTGAGGAGTTTGTGCAAGAGCTGAAAGCTTTCCACTTTGGTGAAGTTATTTTCCATAGGAATGATAGGCGAGGAAAAGTCGTCGAACACTACAAAGAAATTCATGCTCATTTCGAGTACGCCCATTATCATAATGCCGAGGAAGAGGCATTCAGAGGCATCAGCAACATGACTAGGTTGCAAGTTTGTCGCCAAGATAGTAGAGCAAGCTCTAGCTCTACCAAGGCCCAAAAAACCAACCTGCCAAAAGAGAAAGAAGCAGATGATGCCCGAGCCCAAGAAGAACAAAGGTTAAGAGAGGAAGCAAGGTTACTGCAAGAGGCTGAAATTGCCAGAGTGCAGCAGGAAGCTGAGGTGGCACGAGTACAGCAGGAAGCAGAAAGTGAGAGGCTGCAGAAAGAGGCAGAGGAAGCCCAGCAGCAGAAAGAGGCTGAAGATGAAAGGCAGTAGAAAGCTGAAGAAGAAGGGAGAAGGCAACAAGCTGAAGTAGGGCGGGAAGCGGAAGAAGAACTCAAAGCGGTTGAAGATGCCCAAGCAGGAGACCCCGGTGCCCAGGACATGGAAATAGACGTGCCTCAAGTAGGTGTTTCCAGAACTCAAAATGTGGAGTCGGACCCAGCACAAGGAGGTGTCTCTGGTACCCAGAATGTGGGAACAGACCCAGCTCAGGTAGTCCAGACCCCACCCGCAGAAGCAGAAATATATATTATAGATCTCCCAATCGTCCCGTATACTCCATCGGAAGAGCATACCATGTCCAGATGGAATGAATTTGTCTATGATAAGAAGAGGAAGGCTATGGTCCTTAAATCGGAAGAGAGGATAAAGAGACTCTTCCAGGAAGATATTGTCACTCACCGGGAGACCACAGTAATGCAGAACACAAACAAGGATCCTTTAGCTATGGCATCCGCCTCTGTAGAGACAACAAGAGCAACGCTGGACAACGTGGCTGATATAGTTAAAGAATTTGAGTCGACTAAGAGGAGAGCTCGCATGCTACAACATACTGTGGCCAATGAGCAAGCCTATAGGGATCTCGTGGTGAATAGGTATAATCGCCTATCCGTTGAGCATAAAGAGCTGTCAGATAAGTATAACCACCTAGAAGTAGAAAAGGAAAGCATGATGGTTCAGATGATGATGCTAGAAGCAGAAAAGATTGATGCAGAAACTAAAGTATCCGATCTAGAGGCAGATAAGCAAATATTGGTTGATAAATTAGAGCAAGAGGAGAGCAGAGTGATGGACATGTCTCCTTTCCATGAGTTGTCCTGTGGCATCCTAAGGAAAATCCATGACACGCAGGAACTAATCATTGAGGAAGTATGCAAGCTCAAGGCCATGGTGGTTAGATTGGAAGAAGTTAATACAGAAGCCAATAGACTTAAAGCTAAACATACTCGGGTTAAGGCAAATATCTTGAGCCAGATAAAATGGAGAGAAGGAAAGGTAGATTTCCCCAAACATCTCCCATTTAAATCTGAAGATGGTTTTAATGAAGACGTAGCCCTGTTGGAATTTTGCAAAAACTGTGGCATTAAGCTAATGGCCAAGATCCAAGGGACAATGGATAAAAGTAGCAGGCTTTATCAAAGAATCCATGAAGTGCATGACAAATGCAAGTTGAGTTTCCCTCAATACCTTGATGATTTCCCGGGCAAAGAGCAGCGTTTAGCTAACCTGAAGGAAGAGATGGGCATCCAAACGGAATATGTGAAAAGGATTGATGTCCTAGCCATTGATGACCTCCAGCACTACATTGGGATGTCATCAATACACATTCATCTGCTTAAGGAAATACACCAAGCAGCAGTAACGAAAATTCAAGGTATCGGAGCAGAACTTGGTAAATACGTAACTTCTCAGAAAATCTTGCTCCCTGCTTCAGCAAATGTAGTTATAAGGGACACTGGTGTCTGGTACAGTTACATTGCTGAAGAAGAAAAGAAAGCAGCAGCAACGGCAGGAGTAACAGCCAGTCCAGGAGTTTCTCTTCCAGCAACAACAGAGATGACAGCCAACCCAGGTGCTCCTCTCCCAGAAGTAGCAGCAATACCAGCTGGCTCGATTTCCTCTCTCCCAGCAGCAGCAGCTAGTTCGTGTATTTCTTCCCCAGCTGGAGCACCTGCCCAAGAATGAATGCGCTGATTTTAGAGCATTAATTCCTATATTTTGTATTTTGGCTTTCATATGTATAAACGTGGAGATATGGGACAGCTGTCATGTCTTCTATTAAATAATTTTCTGTTTAAAAGGGAGGTCACATTTTTGTTTGTTAAAAGGGGAAAAGTCTGTAGGTGACAAGTGTAAAGGCCAGGTGGCATCCCAAAGGGCATTTTGTAATATTATAAATAGAAGTTAGGAAGGAATGTAGAGGGACTTTTTGGCAGGGAATTATTTTCTAGACTTGTACGAGCTATCTTGCACATGTTTTAAGAAAATAAAATCTTCTAATAAGAGCCTGGAGAGGACGTTTTGCATGAGAATGGAGATTGGATGCATTGTGGATTATTCCTGTGTCTGCTATACTTTGCTGTGAGATATTTATTACTATCTTGAATTATTTCATTGTATTAAATGATCTTGCTTCTCTCTTTGCAAATGAATTCTCTCTTTCATGAGTAATGAAATGTGTTATATTTAATTAGAAGCTATCTTCTGATATCTTTTACCTTTGCTGTAGCTTTCTCTTTAAGATTTAATGGCTGTCTGTTTATTCTTTAAGATAACTCCTACAGCTCATTGCTCATGCTTTAAATTTGCTCCTTGCAGGGATAGTTAGATTTATTTCAGTTTTAGACTTAGATCTGTTTTCAGTTTGCATTTAGATTAAATTTAGACTAGGCACTTGCATATCATTATAAAATATAAAATCAAAAGAACGGTGGATTGGGCCATAACCGGTATAATTGGAATAAAACTCCAAACCCACGGTTGCCGGAACCGCTAACCAGACGGATTCCCTATACCAAACGGTAGATAATCTAATTGGGATAATCTATCGGGGAGAATCCCTTTCTGATTGATGCTGCGATATCCGGGGCATCAACACTATCCCAGGAAGAGCTTGTGTTGGAAGCTAGCGGAATGAGCTCGTGTTGGAAGTCAGCAGGAAGGAAATCATGTTGGAATCCAATAGAATGAGCTCGTGTTGGAATCCAGCAAAAAAGGAGCTCAGGTTGGGAGATTTTGCAGAACTCGGATTGGGAGCACTCGACGAGCATGGGTTGGGATCTTTATCTGAACAAGGGATGGGAGCTAACAACAGAGAAACTCAAGTTGGAAGCCAAGGATGAGCTCGGGTTGGAAGCCAACATCCCATGGACCGAAATGTGCGTTTTGTGGGGGATCTTGGACCAAGACCATTGCGTTTGGTAATACGGTGACAACTTGGAGTGTACGCCAAGTAAAGGGGCGCCCAAGGTGGGTTGCACCCTCCCACAAGAAATCATATAAAATGGCTAAGGAAAGGAGGCATTAGTTCAGTTTTAAGTGGGATCAAGTTGCCAGGGTCGCTTGAGCTAGGGAGGTTGTCCGAGCTCAAAACCCTTGCATAGTTCGCATAGCAAACTCACAGTTGCAGAACTGAGTGCAGGTCAGGTTCTCCAGCACTTGAAGAGTTTTCCCAGAGACAGTTCGTTCGTAGCATTCGTGGGAATCCCAGGAAGTCAATAGTATTGAGAGTTGGGAATCCCAAGGAGGGGGAAACTATCATCTTTGTGCTTTTGTATTTCTGTGTATTGCATGTTAGCTGGTTGGGTGCATGTTGGAGCTCTACCGGTTTGTGGAAAATCCATTGATTGTAAACAATTTTACTTATACAAAGGCATCCGTGGGTTCCCCGGTTTGGCAACCCCAACTTAGTACTGTGTTTTGTGTATTTACTTGATGTTACATGCATGTGTTAAATTTGGCTAAGTGTTGAATGATGGTTGAAATGTGTAACAAGTTAAACGAGTAAACAATGGCAAGTGTTAAGTTAAAATGAATTTCGCAGGTTAGGTGTAGTCTGCCAGTGCAATGGTTGAGTTGGCCATGCCCTCAAGTCATTCCCGGGAAGTGCCGCACACCGCAGTTTGATGTTGGAGACTAGCGAAAATTTTTGTATGTTAAAATTATATGCTACCATAGACTAGATTTCAAATTCATTAGCATTCAATACATTATTCACAATAGCAGCATAATCAGGATCTCTAAAATATACACAATCACAAAGCACAAAACAATATACCCTGGGAAACCCTCAAGGGGAAGAAAACCCAACAATAAATTCCTCAATAAAGATGATCAAGTACAATTCCCCAAAAATATGTCTCACAAATAAGAGAGACAAAAATACCAAACGCTGGACTCAAGCCACTCCTTCTTCTCCTTTGTAGATATATCTCTCTCTAATAATGCGAATTGCACAAGTGAGTGAATGAATAAATGAAGGAGTATCTCCTTCTATTTATACATTACTTTTGACCTAACCTTTAACTCAGCTAGGTATGCCCCGGTAATCCTAACTGGGACGACTTCTCTAGAGAGACACAATTACCACTTATACTACATTTACTTGGGTGCTAATGACCCGACTTACAATGGAGGGTTAACCTCATGACATTTACATGAACAAATGTAATAATGACATCCCTGATGGAGTAAAACATCCCCGACAAAGTTACAATAATAAAGTACAATTAGAATATACTTCCAAGTTACATTAAAATAACACTCCCCCTTAACAAGAAGGGTATTCTACTGACAACAATATCTGCATGTGTAAATCTACACAACATCATCAGAGAAAGGAGGGAATCATCATCAACACTGATACATCTATAAATCATTGGAATTTCTTCAACATCACTATCTTCAGCATTGGAGCATCCTCATCTTCAGCACTAGAACATCAACATCTTCAGCATTGGAGCATCCTCATATTCATCACTGAACATCACCTGCAGTACTGGAGCATCCTCATCTTTAGTACTAGAACATCATCTGCAACACTGGAGCATCCTCATCTTCAGTACTGGAACATCATCATCTGCAACACTGGAGCATCCTAGAAACTCATCATCTGCAACACTGGAGCATCCTCATCTACAGTACTGGAATATCATCAGGAGCATCACCTTCAGTACACATATGATCCTTCCTTTCGGAACTAGGAATCAAGTCCAACACTAGATCAACATTTAAGACTATCCTTCCTTTCGGAACTTGGGACCTCTCTCTAGGTATGATCAATCCTACCACAATCATTTAAGAATATCTCAGTCTAGGGATGATCGGACCCAACACAATCATTTAATACTATCTCAGTCTAGGGATCATTGGACCCAACACAATCATTTAAGACTATCTCATTCTAGGGATGATCAGACCCTACACAATCATTTAAGACATCTCTGTCTAGGGACAATCAGACCCAACACAATCATTTAAGACATCTCTATCTATGGATGGTCGATCCCAACATAATTATTTAAGACATATCTGGCTAGGGCCAATCAAACCCAACACAATTATTTAAGACATATCTGTCTAGGGAAAATCGAACCCAACACAATTATTTAAGACATCTCTGTCTAGGGACAATCGAACCCAACACAATTATTTAAGACATCTCTGTCTAGGGACAATTGATCCCAACACAATTATTTAAGACATCTCCGTCTAGGGAAAATCGATCCCAACAAAATTATTTAATACATCTCTGTCTAGGGACAATCGATCCCAACACAATTATTTAAGACATCTCTGTCTAGGGACAATCAATCCCAACAAAATTATTTAATACATCTCTGCCTAGGGACAATCGATCCCAACACAATTATTTAAGACATCTCTGTATAGGGACAATCGATCCCAACACAATTATTTAAGACATCTCTGTCTAGGGACAATCGATCCCATCACAACTCAAGATCAACATTTAAGACTATCTATGTCCAGGGATGATCAATCCCACTACAACCACAATATCATCAACACTACTCCCTCTTTCGAGGGAAGTCCTTTCGGACTATACCAAGCTTGTCATGGAAGTGCTCAAACTTCACTCGAGACAGAGGCTTAGTCAACACATCTTCAACCTGCTCATCCCTACTCATGTACTGGATATTTATAGCTCCCCTCTGCACCATATCACAGATGTATAAATACCATAATTCTATGTGTTTTGATCTCTCATGGAACACAGGGTTCTCTGTCATTTTTATACAACTCTGGTTATCACATAGATTCACTATGGTATCGAACTTCACTATGGTATCGAACTCCAGATCAAATAGGCATGATAACAACTTTTGAATCCATATGGCTTCACAACTCGCAGAACAAGCTGCAATATACTCTGCCTCTGCAGTGCTTAGAGCCACACTGGACTACTTTCTGCTTAGCCATGAGATCATGGCTGACCCCATACTGTAACATCCACATGAAGTGTTCTTCTTGTCCGAGACACTTCCAACCCAATCAGAATCTATATAACCATTGTTAACACCCAAAAAGTGCTCACTACCTCATCTACCACATTATATGGCTCATTTGTCCATTTTCCTACCATATTTCCCTTAAAATCCCAAACAATCCCTCTAAAAAGCCTCCAAAAGGCCTAAAATGCCTCAAAAGGCCACAAAACCATCAAAATAGCCTTAAAAAGGCTAAAAAACCCCCTTTTCCTCTAAAAATAGCAAAAATCCCCTAAAAAGGGAATAAAAAATATAAAATAATGAGGAAAAGGAGGAAAAAACCCTATACAGCTGCCCAAAACCATGTGTTTCCCAAAACCATGTGTTTCCCAAAACCATGGGTCAGCACTCCACCACCAAAAAACTATAAATAGGTGATGGAGATCCCTTATTTCATATCCACAATCACAAGCACCCTTACTCTGCCAAAATCTCTCTTGAAACCCTAGTTCACCATTGAACTACTTTCACCTTGAGAGACACCTTTGGCCCATTCCCACCATTGGAGAAAGAGAAGGAGCATATTGGAGCTTGGAGCATCCTCTTGGACATTGCAAAGAGCTTCATCAAATCTTCACATTGAAGGTAATATCAATACAAAAAGCCATTCTTTAAATTTGTTGTTTATATTTCATGCATGTTTTAGAAGTAATTTAATTTCTGTTTTAGCTTAATAATTTACATTTACTGAACTGCTACTAAGGAGTCCATTCTCCTTAGTAGGTGCTCATTTGCACAAGCTAGGGGTAAAACCCTAGCTACAGTTTTGGCGACTCCCCTAGATTTTGAATTTCTGGTTTTCGTTTTTAAATTTTTTCCCTTTCGGCTGTCCCTTTCGGCCGCCGCACACCGCGTCTTTTCCCTCTGCAGTCGCGTCCCGACCGCGCCTTTCAGGCCTTTACTTGCGACCCGACCGCGGCTCTCAGACTGCTTCCTACGCCCTGCCGGCGGATTCAAGTCTGTTACCTGCGATCCGACCGCGGCTAATCAGCCTGTTTGCCGCGATCTGACTGCGCCTGTCGGCCATTTTCCCGCGTCCCGACTGCGGCTCTCTGCCTCTTTCGTGCGTCCCGACTGCGTCTGTTAGCCCTTTTGCCGTGACCCGACTGCGTCTTTTTCCCCATTTCCTGCGTCCCGACTGTGCCTGTTGGCCCGATAACCGCGACCTGACCGCGTCTGTTTCCATTAAACCCGCGGTCTGCCTGTTCTGTTTCGCCACAGACCCGCGGTCTGATTTCTGCATTTTTCCTGTTTTGAGCCCAGCCCCTTTTTGCTGCAATATTTTCTGCATCTGAACAGCCCCCTATCCTACCTGCAGCTCACTTCCTTACAGCCTTTCTGCAACATAATTTCTGTTCCCTTTACAGAATCTTTTTAAAAAATTTCAGTATTTTTAATTCAGAAAATTTTGCAAGTTAAAGTTTCAATTCCAGCATTATTGATAGTTAGAAGTTGCCCCCCTTGTGGCACTTCTATTTTGGGTTCATAACCTCACAAGCACACACTCTGTCACATAAATCAAGTGAGCCTTAAAAAGTACCTAACTGAACCAACATTCTAACCCCACTTGGGGAACACAAAAGAATCATTGTAGTTAGGTAGGATCGGGGGGATAGGCTTCCAATAACACCCCTCGGTTACTTTCACTTGAGACATAGTTGTTGTCCAAATAGGGAACCAAAATCCCCTAGTACTTTTTGGCACGGTCACGACAAGTTTATCAGAGGGCCTCTCCCTTAGGAGGGTTGAAGTCAGGAGACTGGTTCCGGAGGCCTGAGTGGAATACCGCACTCCATTCAGTAACCGAAGGGCTACCTTTCACGGTTCGCGGGATATCCCTGTATAGGGGTATTGCGGTCAACGAACTAAACGGCAGATTCACCTTTCTGGACGTGTCATGAACGGGGTATCTTAGTTTCCATTCTTCTAGGATTGACTACCCGGTGTCCCTCCCGGTAGGGGGATATCATAGCCACTTGGCTTTCCTACTCATATTGTCTGACTTGGATTTCATCACCTTGCAGAGGATATGTTTAGTTGAGTCAGAATACTTTTAGTTAGGTGTTTGCATGCTCCTTTACCTCCCTTTGGTCTAGTGAGTCCACCATTTTATTTTTAGGAAACCTGTTGCTTGTTGGTATTCTGACCATCTTTGTTGATACTCCACCTATTGTAGCACAGCTATTGCAGTGGGTGTTTTGAGTTGGTTGTTGGCCTGAGTGCCTTGTTTTTAGCTCTCCTTCTGCACACTCGGTTGCATTAGGCCTTTTTGAGCTATTTTTCTACTCACCTCAACCCACAGAGATTTGACACCATCCGTCACCATTGAGTCCCCGAGACATTCTCGGCGCCTTAGGGGCGAGCCCCCACAGCACGGTTCTCTTGACACCACCCGTCATAGATTCCGATCATTATCCGTTGATACCACTCATCACAGATCTAGAGCCTTGTCACTTGACTCCATTCATCAGCGACGTAGGACTCCGTCACCAGATAGTGACGCCCCTTACTTTACCTCCGATTCTGACGAAGAGTCTGAGAACCCTATTTACACTGCCCCTACTAGCCCCATGGCTGGCACAACTTCCACTCCGTTTGTTATAGGGACCATTGGTGGCACATCCACCACTACACCAGTTACTACACCTATTTTGGGTATGCCCTCCATGGGACCCTCATCTACCGTTCCCCTCACGGTACCTATTCCCGCAGCGGGAATACCTATCCCCACTACATCAGTGGCTCATACTACCCATGGTGGTGCTGGACCATCCTCCACTACCTCAGTTCCCCCACTTGGGGGCACCACCCCAAATCTTGTCCCTCCACTTGGGGGCACTGGCCCCAACTTGGTCCCACCCACTACTGTGTCACATCCTTCTTCCAGTTTGCCATTCATGGCTAGCCTCAACCTACCTGACCTGGCTAGATTGACCAACGATCCTATTCGACACGACCCTACGTGGCCTCATATGCCTACCAAACTCCCCTCTGACATCCCTAAGTTCGAGGGCAAGGCTGGTGAGGACCCACAAAACCATATCATGTCTTTCCACCTATGGTGTTCCTCTAACTCCATAGTGGATGACTCTGTTCGCCTCCGTCTCTTACAGCGCACCTTCACTGGCTCTGCAGCCAAGTGGTATATCGAGCAACCTCATTGGACCCACGCCACCTTTGCTTCCCTTGCCTCGACCTTCCTGCAGTTCTTCCAGCTGCCCGTCCGCTATGATGCAGGCGTTGAGATCCTCCTATCCTGCAGACAAAACACGGCTATCCATATCACAGACCACATCCATGAGTGGCGTCGACGCCGTAGCTTATGCAAGATCAAACTAGACGACCGTATCTTCCTAGATTGGTTCCTCAAATCCCTTCTCCCTGTTATTTCTAAGGATGTGGCATCAGAAAGACCCCAGTCTGAAGAAGAGGCCATCCTTAAGGCCCAACAGTTCGACCTCATTTACGCCCAGTCGGGTTACCTTTATACCATTATACCTGACGCCCCTCGCGGCGAGTCCTCCCAGTACGATGCGCCGGGGGCATCCCACGCTGCAGACGGTATCATTGGCCGTGTTTCTTCGCATCCCCAACCATTTTCTATTACACGTCCTTCCCCTGGCCCCGACCTTTCGTGGGCTACCTCACAGTCTGGAGAAACCACCTCATATGCTCCCATGACACATCACCATGGACCCTCATGTCCACCTCAGTGCTTCGGTTATGCAACTCCTGCTTATGCTCCCCCAGTCGCACCTCAGCCTTACTACCATCAGCAGGCTGCCCCAACTCCTGCGCCTTCACAATCCCAACCCACTTATTATCCGCCACAGGCAGCCCCTGCGGCACACCCACAACCCGCTCCGCAGCCATATCAGCAACCCCCTCAGGTTGCTGCACCTGCTCAGCCTCAACCTGCATATCATCCACCGCATCCTGCTCCAGCACCTGCGCAACCTCAAAATCCACCTGCTGCCCAAGGGCAAGTTTACGCCCAACAGAACCCGCAGCAAAACCAGAATAACCAACGCAACCAGGGCCAACAGAACCACGGCAAGGGCCGTAATCATGGGAATAACCAACCTGCAGACCAAGCTGGTCAGCCGTCTAATCCCCCCGACAACAACAATGTGGCCCCCGCTAATCAAAACCCTGATCGCCCGCCCAAACAGGCTAAGAACCCCAATTTGCGAATGAACCATCCTTGTTCTATTTGCGGGGTCTATGGCCATTACACACATGCTTTCCCACACTTGGAGCGAGCTCAGCAACTCTGGGTTGATGAGGCCCATCGCCAAGGGCATGCGGCTCCCCAAGCACCGCCCAACCCCCCCCCAACCTCAGCAACCCCCCTTGGTGCTGCAAAACCCCTTACCGACCCAAGGCGTAGTGAACACTCAGCCGTTGGATCCCCCTCAAGCCAACGCGCCCCAACAACAACAGATCACTTACGCTGCTCCTGATCAACCCATGTTTGACTCAGGTACCCACCACTTGCTGATGATGTCATCTGTTGACGTCAACCTCCAGACCCGTCGGAACCAATATGGCTCCACCTCTGAAGCCCTTCCCACGGATAAACCCACTAATTCCCATCCCATTGATCAGGCGTTACGTATACCTCCACCTCCACTAGATGGTGCTTCCAAAGCCCCTCGTTTCCCACTTCGCCGTATCAACAATAACCCCAATGCGCGCGCTGCTTCAAACTACAACATTGTAGACGACCTAGCCCAATCTCCCGCAGCCATGTCTGCGTTAGAAGTCTTGAATAACTGCCCTTCCCAGCGCAAGACTTTACTTTCCGCCATTGGGGGGATTGACCCAAATGATTCAAATTTGATGGCATTTGATTTAGACCAGTCTGAACCACGCCTACCTTCCAGCTTAGCATTCCAAGTTACTGTCTCCGTTCGGAATCTTGTCATCCATCGGTGCATCATCGATGAGGGTGCCTCCACATGCGTTATGTCTACATTCGTATGGCAGAAGCTGGGATCCCCCCCTCTCCAGCAGTCCACCACTGCATTACGTGCCTACGACGGTCGTTCGGCTCAGCCCCAAGGCCTCCTAGCCAATGTCCCCGTCCAGTTAGGTGGAAAAACTGTACTCATTGACATTGAGGTAATCAATGCCCAACTGGATTATAACCTTTTACTCGGCCGCAGCTACATGTATGCCATGCGGGCGGTTGCCTCTTCCGTCTTTCGCACCATGATGTTCCCCCATGAGGGACGCGTGGTTAAGGTTGACCAGCTCACCTACTATGATCCCAGTGCTCCTGCGGCACCTGAAAATGTTCTCCCCATGGTTGAACAACCTGTTTCTCGTGCCACCACCTCGTTTGTTTCCTCTACGGGGCCTGGAGTCTACTCAGACGCGCCGATGACCTCCACCTTTCAATCTATTCCTCCTCTGTCTTCTCCCACCGACGTGTCTGACTTATGTACCTTGTCCCACGACAACCAACCACCTAACAATCAACCACCCTTGTTTCCTAAACCACCATTGGTACCTAGCCACATTGGTGTTACACCTATCCATACGATCCCCTTCCTAGTTCCTCCATCGGGAGTAGTAAGCGCCCCGGTCATGGCTACCCTTAGTCTCCCTGGGTTAACTTTGGGATTACTCGTATGGTATCTTTCGCCTCCCGTTCGCCCGCCGACACCAGATGTCATCCTCCAACCGATGCAACCCATGGCTACTACCTCTCAGCCACCTCCTGGTGTCTCTACCCCTTCATCCTCCATGACTCCCCCTCCTACTCCCAAACCCACTGGGGGCAGAGGTCCACAACCTTACACTGCTGTACCACCTCCCAAGACAGTAAAAAACCCTCCAGTGTTTCGTGCTCCTCCCAAATGCTCGCTGTGTGACGAGTTGGGCCATGCAACCCACCAATGCCCACAGTTACCAGCATTGCAAGAGCACATGCAGATGCTAGATGATGACCCCAACATCCCAACTGTCGAACTCAACCCCACTCCCAAGCCTAAAGACAAGTCCCTACGCACTAACCACTCCTGTGCCATATGCGGTGTTTACGGGCATTACTCCCACCATTGTCCCGATCTCCCGGATTACAGAGCGGCTCTCTATGAGATGAACAATCTGGATCTTGAGACGGCCCCAACCACCATTGAGGAGATCCACCCCCCGGCCTCTTCCCCTTCTGGAGAGATTAATACCATCTATATGATCTCTTCAACCACTACCCCCTCGTCAACCGATTTGACGACGCAAACTTTCCGTACCGATGAGAAGATTCTTGAGTCCCTTACTGCTCCAGATTATCCATGGGATGATATGCACCACCGTTCCTATTTCATCCCAGAAGAATCCTCCTCTAGCACAGCTACCCAATTCACAGTTGAGTCCAAAGACTTCCTTCCCACTAAGGTCGACTGGTTCAAGGACCCTATTCCTGCTCCTGATGCCTTCGAGGAAGGTAACATGGCCAACATCTCACCTGTCATTCAAGTTGATATCGCTGCCCCAGGACGTGCCCCTGAACTCATCACTGTAGGAGCATTCTGCAGTAAACAAGAGATTGATGACTATATAAACCTTTTCAGAGAATTCCGTGATGTCTTTGCCTGGTCCTATACCGAAATGCCTAGTCTTGACCCCGCCATTATAGAGCACCACATTGACACATGGCCTGATGTCCCCCCCGTCCGTCAGAAACAACGTCCTCTTCCTCCCTCAAAGTTCCCAGGATGTGCCCCTGAACTCATCACTTTAGGAGCCTCCTGCAGCGAGCAGGAGATTGAGGATTATAAACAACTCTTCCAAGAGTTCCGTGATGTCTTTGCTTGGCCCTCTGACCCCGCCATTCTCAAACATCACATGGACACACGGCCAGAGGAACTTCCTGTTCGTACTGAAACCGACTCTGAAGGCCTTCTTTTGCGCAACCCCCATGCTGGGTTGTATCCTCAGGAGTCTCTATCCCTAGAATAACTGGCAACCTCATTGGTCCGCATTGTACAGTTTGCTCTCTTTTTGTTTTTCACTTTTTTACCATCATCTTACATTCATCATTTCTGCATGATTACAGATGGACCATCTTCCACCTTGTTACACTGGCTTCGCTAATGGGGCAAGCCGCTGGTCTCCCAACCTGGCTTCTGCAGCATGGGTCTTGTACTCCCCTTCCAACGAGATGATTCACCTTGATGGAATATGTATAGGCGCTTCTACCAATAACCAGGCGGAGTATGATGCTGTGACCGGTCTTTTGACTGCCGCCCTCCAAATGGGCATATGTCACCTTCATGTGTTCCTTGACTCCCAGCTACTTGTCTCCCAACTCAACAACTGCTACCAGGTGCGTGATCCCTGCCTTTTTAGAAAATTCCTGCGCACAAAACAACTCAGCCGACAATTTGAATCCATCACATTCACACATGTCCCCAGAGCCCAAAATAGTGTCGCAGACCAAATGGCCAACAACATCCTAGATTGGCATATCAATCACACCATGTAACATCATGCATCACAATCCCATAGCATCTCATAAAAATATATAAAAACCCAAAAAGATTGCATCGCATCCACATTTGCATCCATGTACATAAACCACATGCATATCCATAGGGTCATCCACGTGCCTAATCATACATACATCATGTCGCATCACATAAAATAAACAAGGGGCATCCACGTGCCTAACATCCTAAACTACTTGCATCCACGTGCAATATAAACATATCACAACTCATAAAGCACATCCACGTGCGTACAAATAAAACAGCATCATACAAAAATGTGCATCCATGTGCATATATATATATATCAAAAAATATACATGTTCAGTGCTATACATGTCCTGAGTACCCCTGTACTCAGCTATACAAAAATGGATATACATGCCTAAAGCCTCATCTACATACATGCCGTAGCTACAAAACTCGGGGGGAGTCCCCTGTACTCCCTAATGAGAGTCGTATCCTGCATCACTTCCTGCATCAGCTACCTCTGAGTCCTCCCCTCGCTCCTCCTCCGGCAAGTCCTCATCTCCTACGGGCTCCTGTGCCCGTGCCCGGTCCACCAAGATCGCCACCCGGATCGCGATGGATCTAAACTCTCGGGGTGCCATCATGCAATCCTGAACTACATCAGGATCGACATCCCGACATCCCTCATCGGTCACCCCTATCAACAACCGATCTAGTAGTGCCCGCACCGACTCCAGTGTCCCCTCCGCATCACGGCGACGGACCTCACCTCGCCCAGGCAGAGCTGGGACGGCCACAATACCCCTCCGTGCCACATGTCCTGGAGGTGGCCTCGGGCCCACATCTGCAAGATCAACCATATGTCAGTCACAGTATATCCATCTACTATCATATAAATAAAACTTGACATACATAACATGCAACCAAAACACATACGTACCGTCGGGACCCCATGCCTGTCCTGGTGCTCGTGGCGCCTCCGGATCTCCCGTGAAGTCCATGTCCCGATACGGGAAGTCATCCAGTGTCAGTGGTATCTGGAGCCACTGCAGGTACAACTCCTGCGTGAAATACCTGCCCACGTCGCCGCCACCACGGCGGCGCATCATCTTGCCCCACCACACCATCCACGGCTCCCTCATACCTCCTGCCCTGATCGGCACCCGTGGCCGCAGTGTGGGTACCCTCTCCATAAAGAAGGCACATAAGAAGGAACCAAAACAAAAGCCCTTGCCAGCTTCCTTCGTTGCCGTCAACTGCCGCTGAACGCAGGTCAGGAACATCTGGCCCCACGCGTAGTACACCCCATCCAGTACGCGCTCTACCATCTGCATCTGACCCCCAGACACCTTTTCAGGTGACTGGGAACCCAATACCCGCACCACACATGCCGCTATAGCCTGCACGGCCAGCTCCTGTAAGTCCCTCACCAGGAGTGCATTCCTATGCACCCTCGCCTCAGGACCGCAATATCTCTCCAACATGTCCTCCATGTCAACGTCCGCGGTGACCCGCGGCTGTGTGTCTGCTACCCTGCCCAGGTAGGGTAACCCCGTCAGAAAGTACACATCGGTCAGGGTGAGGTCCACCCTCTCACCCTGTACCCGGAAAGCCTGTATGTCTGGCTCCCAGAAGCTGATCAGACGGTTCAGCAGCAATGCTGCTGACCGTATCATGGGTATCTGTGCGAACTTCAGTAGTCCGCACAGTCCCAACACAGATCGCACATGACGCTCCTCTCGGATGACGGTCATGATCTCGTCGGGAATATCCCGCTCTCTCCATAGAGCCTGCGGCATCCTGTCAATCACACAAAGGAAACTCATCAAACTCATGTCCCATAAATAAGTCCTGTTCCCTTTCCCGGAAGACCCTACTAGCTCGGCCCAAAACCGCAGCTATCGGGCTTCCTGCTGCGGTTTCCGACCGCGGCTGTCAGGCCTATGGTCGCGGTTCTTAACCGCGCCTGTTAGCCCTAAACCCGCGGTTTGGAACCGCGTGTTCCTCCTTGGAACTCACGGTACTAGACCGCGTATCCATCAAGGAAACACGCGGTCTCCAACCGTGTGGTTCACCCCGAAACTCGCGGCCTCCAACCGCGGTTTCGACCCCCTAACCCGCGGTCCACCCCACGTGGACCGTACAAATAAGCCCTGGGACCCACTACCCAACCCCCAACCCTAAAAAACATGCAGGTATGAGTTTGACGGAATACCTGTATCTCCCGGATCTGAGATCGGCCGGTCGGATCGTCCAGAAACGCCACCTAAGCTCTGGTCCACTCTAATCACAAGTCAAAGTCAAACAAGTACAAATGACACATGTCATGTTGGACCCACCACTATTTATAGTCAGTTGACTTTTTCTTGTTTTGGCCATTCTGACCCCATACGGAGTCTGTTTTACGAACCGTTTCCACCACTGGAATCAGCACGATGAGACCGTCATGATGGTCACCTCGTTGCATTATTTTTACCCCGTCATTTTTTACCCATTTTTTCAGACGCCACTAGTCGCCTCGGTTTGCATGCCACATCGGCCGTTCTCCGTTTTTCACATGTTTCATATCATCGGATTCATTTTTCCGAGCTGGTGAGGATGCTTGAGATCATTTCTCGCTCTTACCCCCATATTTTTTGGGTATTTTTTCCAAAACGCCCTCGTCACCTCGGTGTGCATGCCACATCGGCCGTTACCCGTTTTTGACACTCTTTATATCGCCGGATTCATTTTTCCGAGCTTGTGCTAATGCTTGAGACCATTTCTCGCTCTCACTTGGTACGATATCAACATTGTGTCCCGATACCTTGCTGCCTCGATTTGCATGCCACATCGGCCGCTATCGGATTGTTCCACATTTTTACATGAGCCATTCACTCCTGTCATACTGCAAATGTTTCGTTATTTTGCCACCATTTCATCTACCCTGCAAGGAGGCCCACCAGTGTTCCCCCCTACCCTCGTTCTTGGTCATCATTACTGATCCTTGATTGAACACTTCCTCCTTGCCTGGCCATTCCTTGTGTTCGGTATAATTTTATCCCTTTTTCGGGCCGGACAAGTCCTTTACGAAAAAGGCACTTAGGGAGTTTCTGTTAAGCTCTTTTCTGACTCCTAAAAGAATGAAAAGATCGCCGAGCAATCTTACTTCCTTTCATGCTCGTTAAAGTACCTGAAAGGGCATCTATCTGGTATAAGTTTAACCATTTTCTGGACTTGGTAGACTAATTACGAAAAATGAATACTCTAGTCACACCGGCTAGAAGAGTTCTTCATTGCATCCTTTTATGCTTCTTTGGGCCTTGGAGACTAAATCTACGAAAAAGAAACCCCCTGGAATCTTCTTACGTGCTTTCAGACTCTCTAAAATTGAAAGCAACCATGTTAGGAACCCATGTCTTTACTTTGTTAGTATGTTGTTATTGGACGCATATGCTTTGTAAGTCGTCCTGTAGTATTTGTTGATCAATAGTTTGTGTTATTGTTATTGGCGCATATGCTTTGTAAGTCGCCCGTAGTATTGTTAATCCATAGTTTGTAACGGCCCATGGTTTCGACCCATAGTATTGGCGCCTCGAATTAGTATATAAGTGTGTGTTGAGACCTATGAAGGCACCGTGAAGTTATTGTATTGAGCTTGCTCAAAGGAGGTTGCCCCCTTGAAGTGGCCTGTGATCAATACAAAAGTGATTCTGAGTTCTGTCATTTCTGCTATTTCGCGTATTCTTGTTAATTAATTGTTGCAGGTGCCTCACATCTGGTATCAGAGCACTTTCTTGGGCTCGCTGGGTGAAATTTCTGCCAAATTTTTTTTCGCATCTGTTGCAGGTTCGGATTTGGGAATAATCCCTATCCGCTTAACTGTGGGAAGTACTTGGGCATAAGCCCTAAAACTCATTGTGAGGAGTACCACAGGAACCCCGAAGTAGCTGGCCCATTGAGAGGACCTGCCGGCGAAAAGGGCAACGACCCCTACCTGATTGACTAGTTCCCACCCGTGAGGTAAACCAAGAGCTGTCGTTTGTGGCAAAGCGGTTATCAGTTTTACCTGAGCCGTGGAGTGAGGGGTACTGCCCCAATACGCAAGCCGTCAGACAGCATTGGTGGCCGAGTGAAAACCCTGAACTTTTAGGAAGCCGCACATACCTGGGGTCCATATCTACCTTCAGCTGAACTATTGTCGATCACTGCTGCGCCGTTTCAGATCCATTTTGCAAGCCGTTCCAGATCCAGCCGTTCGGCGTGGTTCCAGAATCCTTCGAACCGGAGATCCCATTTTGCAAGCAGAGCCGTAGCCGCTCCAGTCTGTAAAAAAAAAAAAAAAACCGAGCCGTAGCCGCTCCAGTCTGAAAAAAAAAAAAAAAAAAAAAAAAAAAATAAAATAAAATAAAATAAAATAAAATAAAATAAAATAAAATAAAATAAAATAAAATAAAATAAATAAATTCAGTTTTTTCTCCATATCTCCCTTGTTTTACCTCTGTTTTCCTTGAAAATTTCAGGGAACCCCTGTCATTCCATTCTGCATATTTCATCCCTGAGGACCCTATCCTCAATTCCCCTTCCTACAACCCGAAATCGCACATTTGTCTATTTTTAGGGTTTGCCATAACTTCCTCAGATTTCACCCAATCACCTTCAATTTTTACCACAGAGTTCCTTTCTGAATTCTGCTTCTTTGTTCCCCTCTGCCAAATTTTCCCATCCTTTCACCCCGCTTCTGAAATCCTCATTTTTGCTTCCCTGTATATCCAACAGTGTCCAAAAAACGAGTCAAACCCCAATTACCCTTCTGATTTTTTCCCAAATCCAAATTTTCCTTTACTGAAGTAGTTCCTGTTTTTGTTTTCCTACCCAGTCCAAAAAAAAAAAAAAAAAAAAAAAAAAAATCCCTGGTTATGGTTGTCACCCGTGCAGGAGCAAAAACCATGGAGGAAGCCCTTGCAGCCATCCAAGCCAAACTCCAGGATCTGGATGAAAAATTTCTTGGTCTCCATCTTGAACATTCAGCTATGAACAACAAACGGCAGTCCGAGTCTTCAGTAGACAATGGGTTCTCTTCTTCCAGCAATTTCCGTGGTCCGAAGCTTGATTTTCCTCGCTTCAATGGTACCGATCCAACTGGATGGATCTATCGGGCAGAGCAGTATTTCAGTCTGCATAATACTTTTGATGTCAACAAAGTTCCGTTGGCATCCTTTCATTTGGAATAGGAAGCTCTTCAATGGTACCGTTGGTACATCAAGGCTCATCCAGAGCCCAACTGGCCAGACTTTTGCCAGCTCCTTTTGCAACGATTTGGTCCTAGTGCTTTTGATGACTTCACAGGAGCCCTCACTAAACTTCGCCAAACTGGCACTGTGAGAGAGTATCAAACCGAATTTGAGAATCTAGCCAACCACACCGAAGGATTGTCTGATGAATTTTACCGGAGTTGTTTTATCAGTGGTCTAAAGGATGCCATCCGCTCTGAGGTCAAAATGTTCTGTCCCAACACAATGATGGAAGCACTCGGGTTGGCTAAGTTGGCAGAAGACAAGATTGCAGCCCAACAACGCTCCAAGCCCACTTTTGTTCCCTTCCGAAATATGGGTTCTCAGCGACCACCTATACCGCAGGCTCCTCGACCGACTCCTATCAAGCGTTTGTCTGAAACAGAGATGCAAGCACGCAGAGAAAAGGGGCTTTGCTATAATTGTGATGAGAAATTCACTCGGGGACATAGATGTGTTCAGCAAAAGCTCTATCTCCTGGATGTGGAGTCTCCGCCTGCCTCTGAAATGGGTGACGAAGATCCAGAAACACTGGATGCACCGGTCGACATTCAGGAACCGCCTAGTGACCCTCCGTCTCAGGATGACCAGCCAGAGATATCTCTCCATGCTTTAGCGGGAATCACCACCCCCCAAACAATGCGGGTCAGGGGTTACTTCAAGAAGCTTCCTCTTACAATCCTCATTGATTCTGGTAGCACGCATAATTTCATTGACCCTCGGATCACCAAACAAGCTGATTGTTTTATCCATCCTTGCTCCAACTTTGAAGTCATGATTGCCAATGGGGGCACCTTACCTTGCAAAGGGAAGTGTCGAAATGTGCGTATCTCTATGGGAGATTATAACTTGCGCTCTGACATGTTTGCCTTGCCCTTAGGTGGATGTGATGTGGTTTTGGGTGCTCAATGGCTACGCACACTCGGCCCTATCTTATGGGATTTTGCCGAACTTTGGATGCAGTTTTCCGAGAATGGACACAAACACACATTGACAGGATTACAACCAGGTTCTCTCAGCATCATCAGTTCACATCGCATGGAAAAACTCCTCAAGAAGAATTCACATGGTGTCATCGCTCAGATCCATTCCATCCAGATGCAACCAGCAGCAATCTCCACTACTCCTTTGGATCTACAACAAATTCTGGATCGGTATACAGGTGTCTTTGCTGAACCAGTGGGCTTACCACCTTCCAGGCTAGAAGACCATCGTATCAAGCTCCTTCCTGGCAGCGTTCCTCCCAACATCAGACCCTATCGCTACCCATTTCATCAAAAAACGGAGATTGAAATGCTCGTTCGGGACTTATTGAAGCACGGTATTATTCGCCCAAGCACTAGTTCCTTCTCTTCTCCAGTTATTCTTGTTCGCAAAAAAGATGGGTCATGGCGCCTCTGCATTGACTTCCGAGCACTTAATCACCTCACCATCAAGGATAAGTTTCCAATTCCTGTTGTTGATGAGCTTCATGGGGCCCGCTTTTTCTCCAAGTTGGATCTTCGTTCTGGATATCATCAAATTCGGGTTCATGAGGATGATATTCCTAAAACAGCTTTCCGCACACATGATGGCCATTATGAGTTTTTGGTCATGCCCTTTGGCCTCACTAATGCCCCTTCCACATTCCAGGCCTTAATGAATAAAATATTTCGACCCTACTTGCGGAAATTCATTCTGGTATTCTTTGATGATATCCTCATCTACAGTAAAACATGGGATGAACATCTCCAGCATCTGGATCTTGTCATGCAACTTTTCTCTGACCATCATCTCCATGCCAAGCAGTCTAAATGTGTTTTTGGACAGAAGGAAGTTGAGTATCTCGGGCACATTATCTCAGCACAAGGGGTTCGCGTGGATCCTGCCAAAATCGATGCCATGACCAATTGGCCACATCCTCAGACTCTCAAGAGCCTTCGTGGTTTTTTGGGGTTGACTGGCTACTACCGCAAATTTGTCAAGGATTATGGGAAGATTGCAGCTCCATTAACTGCTCTATTGAAAAAGGATGCTTTTACATGGACACCTGCTGCTCAGTGTGCATTTGACCAACTAAAACAAGCCATGTGTACTACACCTGTGCTAGCGATGCCCGATTTTTCCAAGCCCTTCACTATTGAGAGTGATGCTTGCGGCAATGGACTTGGTGTTGTTCTCCTTCAAGATGAACACCCCATTGCGTTCACCAGCAAAGCCCTTTCAGGTAAGAATTTAGCTGCCTCTACCTATGAAAAGGAAATGATGGCTATTTTGCATGCAGTACAGAAGTGGCGCCCATACCTATTAGGAAATCATTTCTGCATCAAGACTGATCACCAGAGTCTGAAATATTTCTTGGACCAGCGTGTCTCCTCCCCGGCACAACAGAAATGGGTTAGCAAACTCATGGGTTATGACTATGAGATCACTTACAAGAAGGGTAAAGATAATATTGTGGCAGATGCTCTTTCTCGCACATTTGAGGCCCAAGGTTCTCTTTCAGCTATTTCTATGCCTGTTCCAAATTGGTTGCAATCTGTTCAACAGGGTTATGTCAATGACTCTTCCTTATCGCAAATCATCCAACGCTTGACCAACAATCCTTCTGCTGTACCACATTACTCTTGGGATGGTGCTTCTCTACGATACAAGGGTCGTCTGGTGCTTCCCCAGAGCACAGATCTTCAACAGGCTGTCTTCTATGAACTCCATGCTTCTCCATCGGCAGGACACTCTGGGTTCCTCAAAACATATGAACGAGCACGGCGTAACTTCTTTTGGCAGGGCATGAAAAGGACAATTCAACAGATGGTGGCCGAATGTGATACTTGCCAGCGCAATAAGGGTGAAACAACACTCCTCCCAGGATTGCTTGAACCCTTGCCCATACCTACACGGATTTGGACAGATATTTCTATGGATTTCATTGAAGGGCTCCCTAAATCTGGTGGGAAGACAGTGATTCTCGTTGTGGTTGATCGCCTCTCCAAATATAGTCATTTTTGTGCTCTCAGCCATCCCTATACAGCCTCCTCCGTCGCTCAAATTTTTCTGGACCAGATCTTTCATCTTCATGGCATCCCTTCTTCCATTGTCTCGGATCGTGATGCAACTTTCACCAGTCATTTTTGGACAGAACTATTTCGCCACACGGGCACCAAACTGCAGATGAGTTCAGGGTATCACCCACAAACAGATGGTCAGACCGAAATTGTCAATAAATGCTTGGAAACTTATCTTCGTTGCTTCACCTATGAACAACAACATCAGTGGGAAAAGTGGCTCCCTCTCGCTGAATGGTGGTACAATACCTCTTACCACACTGCCTCTAAAATGACCCCATATGAAGCAGTCTATGGTCAGGCACCTCCAGCTCTTCTTCCCTACACCCCCACCAGTTCACCAGTTCAGGAAGTTGACACGGTCCTTGGCGCCTCGAATTAGTATATAAGTGTGTGTTGAGACCTATGAAGGCACCGTGAAGTTATTGTATTGAGCTTTCTCAAAGGAGGTTGCCCCCTCGAAGTGGCCTGTGATCAATACAAAAGTGATTCTGAGTTCTGTCATTTCTGCTATTTCGCGTATTCTTGTTAATTAATTGTTGCAGGTGCCTCACAAACCACGAGCATGCACTGTCCTGGGCTCGGAAAATCCACACGAAAGTACCATTCCATCATTTCAGAGTCTTCTTATCGCTTTCAGACTCCTTAAAATTGAAAGCAACCACGAGCATGAACTGTCCTGGGCTCGTAAAATCCACACGACAGTATCATTTTACACAAACTTCTTCTAGTTCCTTAACCCATGAAGAAGTACCCTCCTGTGCCTCCTGGCACTATGATCGATCATCTCGGCAGCACCCCCAATCAGGTCGCCTTTGTTCAGAGTATTCTACAGTCTCCTACCATTTTACACCAGCTTGAGTCTCCCTCAGCCCCGTTACCCTCCCAGATCCATTACAGCTGTGATCCCTTTCCCTCAGTCAGTTTCATATGCTGCTAGATCATTCCCATTATCATACTCTGAACAAAGGAAGTTTGAGTCCACCCACTCTACTTGCCCAGTTGTCACCACCAGTTTGTCAGTCCTGCCCTCAATACTATCACATTTCGGTTCTTCACCTCGCGCTCCTGTCAAGGAAACATCATTGCCTTGATAGTTGCAGGTCTCCCTCTGTCGACGACAGCTCCTCTATTCCAGAGGATAGGCCCAGAGGTCCCTACGCCTTGGACTTATCACCATCTGTGGTAAGTGCCTACGGACCATTCTGAGAGGAGTCATCATTGCCTCTCGGCATGGTTGTTTCTCACATGCTCGACTTCAACGCCTTGATCGCATCGTTGAGAATCGTGTAGGATTATATCCCATCAGTTTTTAGTCGAAGACCCCGGATTTCCCCTGACTCTAGCACATTGGTGAGTCACTTCGGAACGACCAGTTATATGTTCCCGTGGATGTCCGGGCTGCGTTGGCGTTTGTATTCGGAAGCCACCCAGTTACATACTTCCTTGAGTACCCAGATCAGTTCCAGTTCCGTGTACCATTGTGAGTGTACCCCTTGTCACTCTGATCCAGCAGCTCATCATCCCCTTTGACACCACACTTAGTAGCACTGTTGATTATTCCAGTGTATCAGTTTTTCAGCTCAGACATGGTCCGCCCAGCAGTATGTCTCAGATTTGTGTCCCCTCTGGACTCTTATGATGTACACAGTGACTATGTATCTTACAGGTCCCCCCTTTTCGGGCCTCACAGTTATGTTTATGTATCTTGATACGAGCATGGGTATGCCCGCCTCGTCCATATATTGAGATTATTCCTCATTCAGTGTTTGAGGTCATGTATATGTCAGGTCCCCATTTTTTGGACCCCATTGTTATTATTATGTTATATCCTGATACGAGCATGGGTATGCCCGCCTCGTCCATATGATCAGATGATTCCTCATCCATTATTGAGGTTATGTACTTTTAGTTCTTGCAGTTGTTCGGGATCGTCGTTCCGGGCTTCAGTTTGTTTCTTCTCTTCTCTCCACACCCAGGAAAACCATTCATGACTTATGATGTCCATCGGCCATACGATGAGCTCCTGCCCTTGCACATCAGGGGGCAATCTGTTAACACCCAAAAAGTGCTCACTACCTCATCTACCACATTATATGGCTCATTTGTCCATTTTCCTACCATATTTCCCTTAAAATCCCAAACAATCCCTCTAAAAAGCCTCCAAAAGGCCTAAAATTCCTCAAAAGGCCACAAAACCATCAAAATAGCCTTAAAAAGGCTAAAAAAACCCCCTTTTCCTCTAAAAATAGCAAAAATCCCCTAAAAAGGGAATAAAAAATATAAAATAATGAGGAAAAGGAGGAAAAAACCCTATACAGCTGCCCAAAACCATGTGTTTCCCAAAACCATGGGTCAGCACTCCACCACCAAAAAACTATAAATAGGTGATGGAGATCCCTTATTTCATATCCACAATCACAAGCACCCTTACTCTGCCAAAATCTCTCTCGAAACCCTAGTTCACCATTGAACTACTTTCACCTTGAGAGACACCTTTGGCCCATTCCCACCATTGGAGAAAGAGAAGGAGCATATTGGAGCTTGGAGCATCCTCTTGGACATTGCAAAGAGCTTCATCAAATCTTCACATTGAAGGTAATATCAATACAAAAAGCCATTCTTTAAATTTGTTGTTTATATTTCATGCATGTTTTAGAAGTAATTTAATTTCTGTTTTAGCTTAATAATTTACATTTATTGAACTGCTACTAAGGAGTCCATTCTCCTTAGTAGGTGCTCATTTGCACAAGCTAGGGGTAAAACCCTAGCTACAACCATACAGTCTGAACTCATGGTATCGATTATACTCGAGACCATATTCTGGGCTCAACCAAATACTGACTCAAGGTGTTTAGAACAAAGCATATATCTGGCCTCGTATTCATCAGATACATCAACGACCCAATAATTTTCCTGTATAGAGTCACATCCACTAATTCTGACAGAGTATTAGATAATAAATTTAAGTTGGTATCCATGGGTGTGGCCATGGCTTTGCACTCCAACATATCAAATATTTTCAATATTTACACTGCATTCCCTTGGTTTAAGGAACATTCCCTATGGGCTCTTCCATACCTCAAGACCTAGAAAATAATGCATTAAGCCAATGTATTTCATCATGAATTATGCAGCGAGCTTCTCTTTGAACTATGATATTCTCTTCTCATTACCTGTCAGGAACAAGTCGTCCACATATAGAAATAATATGACTGGTTCATAATCCATAACCTTGAATTAAAGGTTAGGATCAGGTTTACTCTTAGTAAATCCCAAGCTCGTCAGAAAACTGTCAATCCTTCCATACCAAGCTCTTGGATCTTGCTTTAACTCATACAGAGCCTTCTTCAATATGTAGACATGCGTCTCTTTGTTTTCAACCTCAAAACCTTGTGGTTGTTCTATGTACACTTCCTCCTCAATAATACCATTCAGGAAAGCTGTTTTCACATCCATCTGGTGTAACTTCCACTTCATCATGGCTGCTAGTGCCATGATGGTTCTGATAGAAGTGTACCTTGCTACAGGAGCAAATGTTTCCTCATAATCGATTCCTTCCTTTTGAGAGAATCCTCGAGCCACAAACCTAGCTTTGTATTTCTTAATACTTCCATCCAAAACATATTTTATCTTGTATATCCATTTGGAAGATACCACACTTTTACCTTCTGGTTTGGGAACCATGTCCCACACATCATTCTTCATTATTGACTGGTATTCTTCCTTCATAGCTTCTACCCATTGTGAATGGCCTCTTCGAAGCAAGTAGGTTCTTTGTATACAAGGTCACAAATCAAAGCCACATAACTGGAAAATGGATTTAGCCTCTTGATTTCTCTTGTGGAGCCTTCTGGAGCTCCATAATTTTTAGCATCTTGAATAATTTCACAATCCCAAGCTGGTTTTCTCTTGCAAGAAATATAGTCATGGATGTAGGTTCTTGGGGCTCCAACGTATCATGATATTCCAGAGTCTCATCATCGGGAGAGGGTGCAACCTCTGCAAATCTAGGAGGTACATCTTCTTCATATAATTCGATCACACCATGAGTCTGGCAATCTCGTCATAGTCGACTTCCTATACTTGATTTCACAAGTCTTGTTTATATTTAAACCATTGTCACTTGTTCTACAGAACAAGTCTCATCGTTCTTTATTTGTAGGTGATCGTTGTATGATACTTTCTACAATTCAAATTCAATAGCATGGTTAGAAACATTTCATTGTTTCCGAAAACATATGAATAAAGCATAAGTCACACTGTCATAATGCTATCAATAACAGAACATTTATTCATGCCCCACATTCATATGGTAACTTTCTAGATGCCTTCCATCTCTATCGGGACATTATGAAGAGTGTGCACTACTCCCAATATGTTATCAAATAGGTTTCACTCTAGATAAGTAACAATGGAATGTTGCATAGCACCATAAGATACTTACCAATCACATGCATATCAATGCAAACATGCATAACACATATCCTAAATAAATGTGTACACAACTGGACACTATCATGACAATTCAAATACTTATCTTTGTTTATTTGGTAGGATCTCTTTTGATCCGAGTCTCCTTGTAGGGATTACTAAAATGTCTGATGGTGAGCCTTACTTCATCATCAGAGTTCTTGAACCAATCTTGTATGTTGCTTCTCCTATTCTCCTAGTGAATCTTTCTGAGGGGAGTCCTTTCCTTCAAGATTGGAGAGAATCCTTTGAAAACACTACTATTACAAGACATATTCTTTGAATTCTTCTTTTGCAACCTTCATGGGAGGTTCTTCTTCTCCATCTTCTTCTTCTTCATATTTGGAAAAATGAGCATGATGTCTTTTATTGCTCTTCTTCTTGTAATCTTCTTTTTTGTCTTTTCTTTCTGGACAATCTTTCGCAATATGTCCCATCTTATCACAATGGAAACATAGATAAGAAGATAAGTCTCTTCACTTGTAGTTTCCATTCTTATACTTTTGAAACTTCTTAGGAGGATGGAACTCCTTATGATTTTACTTCTTGAAATAAATTTTTCCCTTTCCTTTCTTTGTATGGGTAGCTAGAGCTTGATCATCATCCCTGAGTAGTGCTTCTCGATTTTCTACTCTAGCTTCCTCCTGGACACATTATTCCCATATAACTTCGAATAGTAGACCTTCCTTTCTTGCACACATGGTTTGGATAAAGGAGTCCCAAGGTCTAGTAAGGCCATTGAGAGCAGTCATTACCAACTCATCTTCGTCAAGGGTGTCTCCAATAGCTGCTAGTTGTTCCTTGAATTGGGAAACCCTTGTAAAGTATTCTTGAATGGATTCTCCTTGGATCATCTTTGTGTTCTTGAGTTGAGCTCTCAAATTCATCTTCCTATTTATGTTTTTTCCTTCATACATTATAGTTAGGGAATCAAACATATCTTTTGGAGTCTTCTTAGAGGACACTTAAGGAATCAAGTGATCTTTAATGGAGTCTGGTATGATCCTCATAGCCCTAATCATATCCTTCTTCTGCTTCTTCTTAGCTTCAACTTCTTCGGGTTCAGGTACAACTTCTTTAAAAAACTTGGTAAGGTCATTCTCTTCTAGAATGAGATCAATCCTATACTTCCAAGCACAAACATTCTCTATGGCTTCCAACTTTTCATCAAGATTGGTGCTTGGTGCCATCGCAAGCCAGGGAGCGGAAAATAATCAAAAATCAAAATTTCTCAAAATGAAAAACTCAACTCACCAAAAGATGCGCTTTACTGAGGCGAGTATGCTAGCGTACTTGGATTTGGAAAATTCTAAAATTTCACCCTTCAAAATTGACTTGTGAATTTCAGATTTGTAGTTTTCTGGCTTTTTCAGGTTTTCTGTTTTTTTGGTCCAAAGTAAAACTAGGGTTTGAATTTCTGGGAGTTTTACCCACTCAAAAATTTTGATCTTGGTACCAAAATTTCTCTCTTGGAGAGGCGCACTTCCCTATGCCACTAACACTCAAAAAATCCACTTATGTGAAAAGCCCTAATTTTTCACTTCCGGAGAGAGAGAGAGTTTTACCTTGTGAAAGTTTCTCTTTTCAGGCTAGCTCTGATACCATGTGAAAATTATATGCTACCATAGACTAGATTGCAAATTCATTAGCATTCAATACATTATTCACAATAGAAGCATAATCGGGATCTCTGAAAGATACACAATGACAAAGCACACAACAATATACCTTGGGAAACCCTCAAGGGGTTGAAAACCCAGAAAGAAACTCCTCAATATAGATGATCCTGTACAATGCCCCAAAAATATGTCTCACAAATAAGAGAGACAAAAATACCAAACTCTGAACTCAAGCCACTCCTTCTTCTCCTTCGTAGATATCTCTCTCTCTGTACTAATGCGAATTGCACAAGTGAGTGAATGAATAAATGAATAAGTCTCTCCTTCTATTTATACATTACTTTTGACCTAACCTTTAACTGAACCAGGTTGGCCCAAGTAATCCTAACTGGGCTGACTTCTCTAGAGAGACTTAATCACTACTTATATTACATTTACTTGGGTGCTAATGACCCGACTTACAATGGAGGGTTAAACTCATGACCTTTACATGACCAAATGTAATAATGACATCCCCGACGGAGTTACAATAATAAAGTACAAGTAGAATATACTTCGAAGTTACATTAAATTAACACCTTAACCGTGATTATCTCATATGGCATGCACTACCACAACAGGACTATAAGTCCTCACTTGCTTTGGTTATTAACTCATAACCGACATACACACATGGCATGATACATTTTCATATGAATGCAGTCTAAATTTTAAACAGTCACATGGTATGAGGCTCTTTTACCTTACTACCCCATACCTCACCATATCATGGTGGTATGGCATTCACATAAATGCATTCAACCTTACATGCATACCATTTTGTGATGATTATAAAATGGTTGAAGGGATTCTTACCCATCATCTTTCAACACTTATACAATTAGCATAAATAAAACATTACCTGTACGGATTCCATTAACATATTTGATGCTACCTGGTTAGTTGGCCTCTTACCAAGGACTACACGGTCCTTCCACCAACCTCTTGATCATGGATTTGTTGCTCCAACCTTTCTTCACAAGGTTGTTGGTCACATGTAATAGAATTATCAACATTGTCAGCCATGTTTATGTTGTCCATGGCCTTACAACCAATACCAACAACATTCATTATTATCAACCACAATAATGATTAAAAGTGGCTCATTGCATATGTAAAACCTCACTACTTTTATCAATATGCAATATCTTATTCATGCACCAGCAAGTTCACATGCACTATGCATTATCTCTTAATAAGCCCACTAGTGCATATGCATTTCAACTAACTAATCTCTTTCATTTTCAACATTCCTATGCCATAATTTCATATATATATAACTCAAAAAATATAAATATATCAGCAAGAGAAGAGTTGAGGAATTTCCCCCTTTCCAATTCCTTATCATAGCATGGAATTTCCTCTTCCACATCATAGATGATCCAATTTCATGGCCTCTTTAGCAAGCACACAAGGAATCATTAGCTATGATTTTCTCACCAGCAACAATTCAATACATACACTTATGTATAACATTCCTACTTGCTACTTTCCAAGCATACAATTCTTATGCTATAAACATAAATAGTTTAAGGTGAGAAATTCCCCTCTTATCAACATTTCCCTTTGGAGATTATTCTCCAATTTTCAGCTCCAACCACCTGGTCAACCCTATGTAGCTTTCCTTGATCACTGCAGTAGCTCTCATTGCACTAGGTTCACATTCTTTGCTGCTCACATTGTTTTAAGAAATTATGGGCAAGTCCAAATTGGAATTTCTTGGACTTCCTTGCACTTATGAGCACTGCAATTTGTTCAATTCCAACTCCATATGGATTCCTTCAATGTACATTGTATTCCCTTACACTTCATTCAATTGTGATACTTTCTTTCCATTCTCATAGAAATATTTTCCACAATTATGAGCCACACAATTGATTCACACATGGGAATGAATCATTCCCCTATTAGCAGCCTTTGCATGCCCACCATGTCACTGTCATGAGCCACATGCCAATTCCACATACTAGGATGTCTTATTCCTATGAGAGACAAATTTTGGGAGAATGGAATTTCCTTGACCATTCTCCTTACTTACTCATATCTTTCAATTTCTATGAGCATGCATGCACTTGGTCACAAGGATGATTCACCCACCGAAATGCTACGCAACCATCGATCCTTCTCGGTCTCGATTCTCCATATTACGATCTCTGTTTGTTCCGCAGCTCTAACAACCCGTAGGCTCTTGATCTGGACCAAGTAGCACCAATGCTGCAACCTTGGGATCCAATACCATCTGTAATGTCCCTGTTCACCTTGGTTACCTTTAGAGGCGATGGGGGATAACCTTGAAACAACTTGCTAATTTTTTTTCTTCCTAACTATACACTTTCGCACAGCTGCAATGACTTCAGTTCGTAATCCGCGATCCGCAAGCCGCAAGGAGGAAGTTGGAATTCGACACCCCAACACACCACTTCAATAATTACATCTCTGACTTCCACAATCCGCGATGCATGAGTTGGATAGTCGGAACGACAATACACGACGTCAAAGAAATACGAATCTAACTTTCGCATTCTGCAATCCGTGATGTGAGAGTCAGAAATTCGGAACCCCAAAATGAACAGCTCCATAGAAATTACCTCTCCGACTTCCACAATTCGTGATCCGCCTTGCGGTAGTCGGAAAGTCGAAACTCCAAATTATCTGCTCCAGGAAAATTACACCTCTGACTTCCGCACTCTGCAATCCGGCTTGTGGGAGTCGGAAGTCAGAATGCCAAATTCCCAACTCCGGGAAAATTACGTCTTTGAATTTTGCACTCTGCAATTTGGCTTGTCGGAGTTGGAAGTCCGGACACCAAATTCCCAACTTCGGGAAAATTACCTCTCCGACTTCCGCACTCCGCAATCCGACTTGCGGGAGTCGGAAGTCGGGACCGCAAATTCCCATCTCCGGGAAAATTACCTCTCTGACTTCTGCTCTGCAATCCGGCTTTCGGGAGTCAGAATTCGGGATGCCAAATTCCCAACTGCGGGAAACCTACCTCTCTGACTTCTGCACTCTGCAATCTAGCTTGCGGGAGTCGGAAGTCGGGACGCCAGCATGCCTCGCTGAGAAATCACGCCTCCTACTTCCGAAATACGCAATATGCACCGCGGGTTCAAAAATTCGGAAGTCGGCCATATACCCCTGTTATCGCGAACTTCTCAAGCTGATAACTTCCTCATCCTAAGTCCATTTTTGGAAAATTTGGTACTGTTGGAAAGCTCTCGATGAGCCCTGTGCACTTGTAGGATCCTCTTCCACACATGAGTTCTCTGATCCTATCCTTATTCCAATCAAAGTGTTTCCCCAAACCTCATCAAGACTCCTTTACCTCTTTGTAAAGAGCTCTGATCTACTTTTCCATGTCTCCTCCCTTCATTAGGCCCATAGAGGGAACATGAACACAATAGGGGGTGTTTATTTCTTCCCCAAAGCCCTGACTGAACATTCTGAACCTCCCGGGCCTCAACAAAAATTAGCCCTATTCATTAATGAACAAATTCATTAAAACACATGGATGCATCTGCATACTCAAATAAACAAAGCTAGACGAAACATTAACCACACACATATCTATCATGAATTATGCATATCAATAATAGTTATCAATAATTAAATCATTGCAGAAGTAAAACACATAGAATAAACATGATATGAATCACATAGAACACTTATTTTTCCATTGAAATCTCAAAGCAACTGGCTATGGACTGCAACGTTCCAACCCAACCATAGGTCTTTGCCCAGCCTGTATTATTTTAACACTCAGAGACCATCCCCGAGCTAGGGCTATGTATCCACTATGGAGGAACTGCTCAGGTCCACTCATAGCCTTGGTTTCACAATCATTTAGGGTCATCCAGCACACAACTGGCTTTGTCAAGAAAGTGGGGAGATAGGGAAGAAGTTTCATAATCAAATGAGCTCAACCACAGAGCTATAGGAATAACGAATTGGCTTTAGACAGTCTAGGCACCACCATCACCTCCACTCTCAGCCTAAGTAAGGTCCCCTTCTCTACTGCACAGTACCTCGAGCGCCCCTTCCCTCAGTGCTGACCTAGGAAGGTATAGCTAGTCCCGATTGCTAAACCATGGATAAATGATCCTTCACTAGCTCTACCATAAATTCTAAACCCCCTGGTCTCTTTCCCACTGTGATCCACTCTTAGATCTCCTCATCGTTGCGGCTGAGAGGCTCTACCCTGCTGCTTCCCTTTCGGGTTTCCAAAACCGGTTTCCCTATGAAATTCTGGGCATATCACACTCACAAATTCACTCGCGGTTCAGGTCTATGGATCCCCCTATCGGATTTCACTTCCCACACAGATTTTCTGAGCCATCGTGGGCGCACTCCAAAACGCTGCTTCTCTCCAAGTTGCGATTCCTGGTTTTCTTTCACTCCTGGGCATGCGTTCGCCCTCCAAAACGGAAGCTTGAATGATTTCCCATGGAATGGGGATGAGGGAGTGTGAATTACCATGAGGTAGTGTCACATACCCGAAATTTCATAAAAATTTTAAAAATTTTCCACACCATAATAAATGCTAATATTACATATCGTGGAAATATGTTTTTGACAATTTAACCCTTTTATTAACAAATCAGTTGTATTAACATATGGTTCTACAACAGTTTGTGAGATTTTTCCTAAAATGGCGTAACATCATAGTATTGTAATTATTTATATAAACATACCACTTATCTAAGGCAAGATGGTAACTTGTCAACAATTTTTTTTAACATAAAAAGGAACTAAAATTATCACCTCATTAACCTTCAAGTATCTTACCTTTTGACTTCATAAGATTTCAGATCTAACTAGTGAAACACAAGGTTTTGCCGAAATATCAAATAGTAATTGTAATAGTTCTTAAGCTTACCATATAAATTCATCTTTACATAACTAAATAAATCCAGTAACTTCCTTTACTTAATAGTAGTGAACATAATCGTATGTGCTAAAACTTGTAGTACACTTCTACCCCATAGATAACATAGTGAACTAAGAAAACATATTTCATCAAGCGTCAGTTTAACACAATATACATTCAGATCATGCTTAATTTGTGCTATCATAGTCCTATATAAATGGAATAGGAATATATACACAAAAAGATACATTAAGTACAACCACAATGTCAAAAGAGATACACACATAAATGATACATACAAAAGAGAATGTTTTGACATGATTCACCCGCATCTTGGGCTACGTCCACAAAAGGTTGTGTTATTTTATTAAGTCAAGAGGAAGTGTTACCTTCTATTGCGATACAATTATCGCTAGACTTATTTTCTTCAAGTCTTTCTTACAAGAAACATCCTCCAAAAAAAATAGCATATCCAAAGTTGAAAGGGTGAAGATTCTTCTTATAACAACACACAAATTTATGTGAATGAAAACCTTTCTACAAAATTCTAAAAGAATAACTCCCTTCTATTCTATAACTTTTATATCTAATTGAGATTATTCTATACATACCATATTTCACATGTTAATGTAATAATACCAAATATAAGTTCAAAACTAAATATATTATAATATTATAACATATTACAATATACTTCTTTTAAAATTACTAGTTTCACATATCTATTATCCATACCTACTTTAATATTGTTATATCTTTTAATAATCCGTTATATCCTAAAAGCATTTATCTTAAGACAATGCAACGAGGCTTAGTTGTAAATTTTTACCATGTGTAACATAACTTTTTACACAGAAAGTAAATCTAGAATGATTCTCAAATTATAACTATGTAGAAGTTATTCTAATTCCCAATTAGGTTTATTTACCCATTTTATCCTTAAAAATAAACATTTGCCTTAAGATAACGCAAGGAGGCTTCATTTGTAACTTTTACAATTCACATAACTTTACCCCAAAAGTAAATCTAGAAAGATTCTCCATTTGTAACTATGTAAAAGTTATTACAATTTCCAAATGGTTTTATTTTTCCATTTTATGTATAAAAAGTTATACTAACTCTCCATAAATCAACCACGGTTTTCTATTCTTATTGGCAACCCAATACCCTATAATGCGTTCATAATTCGATCATAATCGTTAAGATTTCATCATGATCACAAGTCTCTCCACATTTATAAAACCAACAAAAATAATCACAAGCATAAAAGTGTTCTAAGATAGGTATTCTAACGATGTCTGTCGGTTTATTCTAAGCATTATCATTGCTGCCTAGGAGACAACCTGATTTACCATATAGTTGTCATAAATCTACAAGCCATATATTTATATTATAAGCACAAGACATAATGGCGTCGACTGGCACAAGGGTTTGATTCGGCGAGACATCAAATTTCCACTCAGAGATCAGACTCCAGATGACAGAGCCAACATAAAGGAGACAAGTAGTGGATTACTTGGCACTCGCTGGTGAGGTGAGTGGCGTCTTAAGACACAACCCTCCCCATATATCTCGTCGAGATACCTCCACTTGGCAGTCTCATGAGTTCTCCATAACTCTCCATTTGGAGATGTTCGGTAGAACATGGGGACAGGATCCTAATACTTAGTGATGGCGTTTTGAGGCAAGTTTCTCTTCTTAAAACAGTTTCCTAACTAAAAGTTTTGTCATTAATTCACATAACTTATTAAATTCCCCACTCCACTCCAGTAGTATGTCTAAAACATATTTCTTATCTTAATTTATTCTAATACCATTTACCTTAGCATATTATTACTTGTTTAGCTAGTTATTTTGATAGCACAACCACTGTGTAATGAAATATTAACTTTTCATTATATAATACTTCTATTTTACTCCTAAATAACATTCATCATATTCTTTTAACTATGTAAATATAATATCCATTGATATATATATAAAATCTATATATAAAATCTATATTTGTGGCTTAATCAAAATAGGATTAGAATAATTTGGGCTTTAATTATCTTGTCTATTATTATAAAATTTATCTTCTTCTATTCATTATAGTATAAAAGAACTTTTGTTCCATAATAAAAAATTTTGAGGAAATTTTTTGGCCCTAAGTGTCACCGTCACCAAGATTATAATAATCAATAAAATTGATAAATTTTTATATATAATAGTTTATAATTTACTCTAATAGATGGGTCATAAATGCTATCTAAACACTTGTAGTTCATAACTAAAAGTCCTTGATTATTTATATATATATTATAAATAATATCCTTCTAGTCATTCCTTTAAACTCAAGACATATTAATATGTATTACTAGATTGTGGTCAACACTCTTGTTTACCTTATTATATGTATAGATTACACATACATTCATATTTTAATTATCAAAACATATATATGTATTATTTGTTTACCCTTAGTTAAATATGTTATAATGTTAAATTATTATGTAATATTATGTATGTATGTATGTATGTGGTTTCCTCACACATAATAGGGTTTAGCGTCAACTTTGTAGTTAGGACGACTTCTTTCTCTTCTTTTAAGGGTTTTAGTGGCTATACTAAGTCTCATAAGTATGAAAACATTTTTGATCTAGAAAATAAAACAATAAAACTTTCTAGAGTCCACTGGTGGGGCCTTGGCCTTGAGCTCCTCACTAGGGCTGCTTACATAAATTTATAATTACATTTATAAGATAATAACAATAAGGGTCAATTCGCAGGGATGTTACACACTCCACCCCTTAAGAATAACACCATCCTCGGTGTTCAACAGTTTGTCTTTTGCATCCTTTCATCATCTTTCACTTGCCTCTTTTTTTTTGTCTCTTTTTTTTTTGTCTTGGTCGTCTCCACATTTTTTCACGAGTCTCGCAAGCTTTCTTCACTTATAACCTGCACATTGTACAACTTGTACAAGATTTTATTCAATATTCTTTAGTATAACACAAGTATACAAAATTTCAAGACATTAAATGTTCATCATTCTTCCTCTTCCTTGAGGAAATATTTCACTTATCCCAATATTCATAACATTCATACATAGATACATGTGATGGTCTAGCTACAAGACAACTCATTATCATTTTTTTTACCATAAAACAATTCTTTCAACAAAATTTTGTGATCATCAAACCTCTTTGTACTTCAGCAATCACGGAGACTTGCGTACAAAGTGCTCTTTTGTACTTCAGCAATCATGGAGACTTACATATAAAACACGAGCCTTCTAGAAAGTCAGCAAGAATACCATCTACATACAGCAGGAATATGATAGTCTTGCTCTGCAACTCATCACATAGCTTCCCCTCATCGAATCTCTCAGTGATCACCTGATGTACATGAGGAAATATTTCTACAGAAATATTGTAGAAGAGTTGCCTGCTCAATTCAATGGACATAAAGTTTGCCTAGGACTTTTTGGGTCAGTATAACATTCAACGAGCTACCTGCTCTGTTCCACTTCCATGGGGAACATGACCATAGTTTAGTGAAGTTACACCCTGCAATGGCTAGTAAATGAGTTCATGATGCTATCTGCTTTGCCTGAGCCCGAAGGTAATTTCATTTCCTCTCAAACCTTCTCGTTTGAGTCCAGGAAACACCTCTTTATGACAAACATTTATTAATTCCTGAATGCCACAAAATAGCAACCAAAATTAGATTCACTCATCATATTCTTTGCATTTTGATGGTTACACATCATCAATCATAAACCTCATCACTAATCGTGATAAAATAAAAAGTAAATCATTACTTACTTTTGAGCGATTTAGTTCAACTTATCTGTATAAGTGCTTTTATGCTAAACGTTCTTCTTGGTCATGTCATCAGTCAAAGTTAAGATCACTTCCTGAAATGTTAGTATAAAGAAAAATTTATTTGCTTCAATTGCTCAACAATTGAACACATCAGTTCCATAGCATTATACGCATACTCGTTCAATTAGCTTATGCATCCGCTTCAGTTCATTCTGATATAAAATCTCCATCATCCTCAATGTGAGTTTGAGGCCATGTTAGCATCATAGTTTAAAAATTTAGTTGCATATAGATTTATTTCAAATTGATACTCATCATCCAATGATTCTAATAAAATTTTCAAATGCTAAAAGATTCCGTGCTCAATCAATCTCAACAATGTTAGGATTCTTCCTTCCTAAAAATCAAACTCCTACTAGAAGATAAATCTTATCGATAGTTTATGCTTTTTTCTTTTGGAAAAAAAAAATAAATCTTATCGATAGTCTATTTATGAAGAAAATAATTAAATTCATATGTATTCTCAAATAAGTTTACTTTAAACTCCTGGAAAATATTGCTATGCAATAATACATTTTTAGCCTTATCCTTATCATTCTAATAACTATAAAAATTTCTGAAATGAAACACAAATATGGTTAAGTAATAAAATATTAACCTTTAACAAATTAATGATTTTTCATAAGGGTAATATTCAAACACATTCTTCACATAAATTGATGCATAATTTGTGGCATAGTACGTCAAATTCATTTTGGATATCAGCATTTAAAGGAACAATTACTTAGGCGACTCTATATAGAAGAGAATGAAAATAGTCAATATAAATTTTGCAACTATCAAAACTTAAGTAAAACAATGTTCAAAATGCACTGAACAATATGTGGTTATAACTTCTAACATATTCTATTATATCTACAAGGCATTATTTCCTGGAATAGCATTATATGAATCTATCGTAGTTACGTTACAATACTAACTAAGATATAGTTACTGTAATTGAAGATGCTTAAGTAACCTAGCCTAACGAAACAACTTCTCTTCTTTTAGAGTTTATTAATACTATATTTTTAATCAAATGAAGTTCATAGGTTATGCGCCTAGTGATAAAATTTCAATGACTAAAATACGGAATTAAATGATACTTCTATTCTCCTTAATCAAGGTTACTCATTCATAGTACATGAATCATTACATTTTAAATGAATGAATTTCAACTAGATATCACATTCTATGATAATACTATTCAATGAAGTGAAAACTTATGACAAAGATAACATACCTTACTCATGATTTTGTAAATAAAAACAAATATTGAAAAATATTTATCCTTACTCATTTTTGGAGACCTTGAAGTTGAATTCGAAGGATGTTAACTCCTTGTCCATCCCAGTCCATGCATCGTAAACAAAACAACTCGATTGATTAGTTTATCAATCTTCATGCTTTACTCACTAAATGTTGAGCCTAATAGGCTGAGTGTATTAACCTAGTACTCTGATACTACTTGTCACATACCCAAAATTTCATAAAAAATTAAAAATTTTCCACACCATAATAAATGCTAATATTACATATAGTGGAAATATGTTTCTGACAATTTAACCCTTTTATTAACAAATCAGTTGTATTAACATATGGTTCTACAATAGTTTGTGAGATTTTTCCTAAAATGGTGTAACATCACAGTATTATAATTATTTATATAAACATACCACATATCTAAGGCAAGATGGTAACTTGTCAACAATTTTTTTTACATAAAAAGGAACTAATATTATCATTTCATTAACCTTCAAGTATCTTACCTTTAGACTTCATAAGATTTCAGATCTAACTAGTGAAATACAAGGTTTTGCCGAAATATCAAATAGTAATTGTAATGGTTCTTAAGCTTACCATATAAATTCATCTTTACATAACTAAATAAGTCCAATAACTTCCTTTACTTTACATAATAATAGTAGTGAACATAATCATATGTGCTGAAACTTGTAGTACACTTCTACCCCATAGATAACATAGTAAACCAAGAAAACATATTTCATCAAGCGTCAGTTTAACACAATATACATTCAGATCATGCTTAATTTGCGCTATCATAGTCCTATATAAATGGAATAGGAATATATACACAAGAAGATACATTAAGTACAACCGCAATGTCAAAAGAGATACACACATAAAGGATACATACAAAGGAGAATGTTTTGACATGATTCACCCGCATCTTGGGCTACGTCCACAAAAGGTTGTGTTATTTTATTAAGTCAAGAGGAAGTATTACATTCTACTACGATACAATTATCGCTAGACTTATTTTCTTCAAGTCTTTCTTACAAGAAACATCCTAAAAAAAAATAGCATATCCAAAGTTGAAAGAGTGAAGATTTTTCATATAACAACACAAAAATTTATGTGAATGAAAACCTTTCTACAAAATTCTACAAGAATAACTCCCTTCTATTCTATAATTTTTATATCTAATTGAGATTATTCTATACATACCATATTTCACATGTTAATGTAATAATACCAAATATAAGTTCAAAACTAAATATATTATAATATTATAACATATTACAATATACTTCTTTTAAAATTACTAGTTTCACATATCTATTATCCATACCTACTTTAATATTGCTCTATCTTTTAATAATCCATTATATCCTAAAAGCATTTATCTTAAGACAATGCAACGAGGCTTAGTTGTAAATTTTTACCATGTGTAACATAACTTTTTACACAAAAAGTAAATCTAGAATGATTCTCAAATTATAACTATGTAGAAGTTATTCTAATTCCTAATTGGGTTTATTTACCCATTTTATCCTAAAAATAAACATTTACCTTAAGATAACGCAAGGAGGCTTCATTTGTAACTTTAACAATTCACATAACTTTACACCAAAAGTAAATCTAGAAAGATTCTCCATTTGTAACTATGTAAAATTTATTATAATTTCCAATTGGTTTTATTTTTCCATTTTATGTATAAAAAGTTATACTAACTCTCCATAAATCAACCACGGTTTTCTATTCTTATTGGCAACCCAATACCCTATAATGCGATCATAATCCGATCATAATCGTATAAGATTTCATTATGATCACAAGTCTCTCCACATTTATAAAATCAACAAAAATAATCACAAGCATAAAAGTGTTCTAAGATAGGTATTCTAACGAGGTCTGTCGGTTTATTCTAAGCATTATCATTTCATTTATTTTTAAAAATAAATGGAAGTGGTCGCTGCCTAGGAGACAACCTGATTTAGCATATAGTTGTCATAAATCTAAAAGCCATATATTTATATTATAAGCACAAGACATAATGGTGTCGACTGGCACAAGGGTTTGATTCGGCGAGACATTAAATTTCCACTCGGAGATCAGATTCCAGACGATAGAGCCAACATAAAGGAAAACTCGATAGCTTAGTATGTGAGAGATTGTGAGAGATCTCGACAACATAGAAGAAAACTTTGATGTGTAAAATAACAACCTGATTCTTGGCGGTTTGGCCAATTTCATTAAAACAGGTTACTAGACCATTTATCTAATAAGGATATATGTATTTTCAGAGATCAATTCTTGATTTTTTGAATTATTATCTTGACCCAAAGATTAAGGATTATCAACCCAGGCTTCGAGGATTCAGGGATGCGCAAAAGTAATTTAACAAGAGAAGTTATCATACAAACTGACGCTGAGATCCGATTTTGCTAGATGTAACCAATTTAACATTGATTCTAGCTTTCTTTATATAGAGAGGTCGTAGCACTAAATGAAGCAGTCCATACGATCAAGCTCTCAAGGAGAAGCCGGTTACAAAAAATAGAGGCGACGATACAGGGATTGAATTTCTAGGGGTTGAAATAATTGAAAACATTTAATAGGAGGTCACTCCAAGACTCTATCAATAATAATCAAGTGTCACCGTCACCAAGATTATAATAATCAATAAAATTGATAAATTTGTATATATAATAGTTTATAATTTACTGTAATAGATGGGTCATAAATGCTATCTAAACACTTGTAGTTCATAGCTAACAGTCCTTGATTATTTATATATATATATATATTATAAATAATATCCTTCTAGTCATTCCTTTAAACTCAAGACATATTAATATGTATTACTAGATTGTGGTCAACACTCTTGTTTACCTTATTATATGTATAGATTACATATAAATTCATATTTTAATTATGAAAGCATATATATGTATTATTTGTTTACCCTTAGTTAAAAATGTTATAATGTTAAATTATTATGTAATACTATATATGTATGTATGTGGTTTCCTCACACATAATAGGGTCTAGCGTCAACCTTGTAGTTAGGATGACTTCTTTCTCTTCTTTTAAGGGTTTTAGTGGCTATACTAAGTCTCCTAAGTATGAAAACATTTTTGATCTAGGAAATAAAACAATAAAACTTTCTAGAGTCCACTGGTATGGCCTTGGCCTTGAGCTCCTCACCAGGGTTGCTTACATAAATTCATAATTACATTTATAAGGTAATAACAATAAGCGTCAATTTGAAGGGATGTTACAGGTAGGGTGACTTATGGGCCAAGAAAACCGAGCCCATACCCTGCCTTACGAATTTTAGGGCTTCCCATACTCCATCACTCTCATGGATTGATTTCCTCAACCACTTCCTTACACAAAATTAAATGACAACTAGGACAGTCAAAAGGGGTTCCCAAGGTGACACATGGAAGCCTAGGGTTCAATCCCACAACCCCCTCAACTCTCCCTAGTGGATACATAGTCCCCCTCATTTATTTGCATCCATAGCCAGCCCCTTGGTATTTTTTATTTGCATTATAATCATTTACATCATTTTTACAATTTCCATGGCTTAATGGCACATGGCTAGCACAATCTAAAATACCATCCCTTCAAGGATGATCATTCACTAGCAGGACCTTGGCCTTGAGCTCCACGCTAGGAATCTTACATCACATATAAACAATGTTTACATTAAAATCCAATATATCCTAAGGGTCAAAATGGGGGTATTACAAGTCTCTCCCCCTTAGAATAACACCATCCTCGGTGTTCCAATACTTAGGAATACATACACATTGTTTACACATCAAATTCACAAAATGTAGAAGGTCTGTCCTGCATTTCATCTTTTACTCTGGGTTTTTAGGACCAAGTCCTTTGGCTTCTACAAGCTGCTCCTGATGACTTTTACCTTCCAGCTCCACATGTGGGCATTGCTCCACAACAATCCCTTCCTTTTCTTTACCTTCAATTGCTCCACAAGTCTTGAAACTTTGTGGCTACAATTCTTCTTGTTGTCCTTTCCACTGCTGATATATTTTTTTCTACTGCCATGGTCATTGTGCACAAATGCCCACACTTTGCTTGCTAGCAACACTTGCCTTGTAACAACTGCAACCAATTGGCTCAATTTTCACCTGTGAAACTCATCATTGCTAATCTTGTTAGGTCAAGCATAACATAAGAATTAAGATCAGTCAATTGCTTGCCCAATTGACATGGAAAGTTCATGCTTTATCCATGAGACTTCCACACATTTCATGCTTTTCCAACATACACATGAAATAATTCATGTTCATCCTTTCACACGAAATTAACTAATTCAACATTCACACTTCATTCCAAACAAAATAGCCACCGTGAAATTTAAGCCATAACATGCATTCAACAATTTTCTGTGTCTAAAATGCATCAATAAAAAAGGGAAGAGAATAGTAAGAGTTTCCCCTCTTAATCTTGTTCCAATCCGGAGCCCCACCACAATTGTGGTTCCATGCTCCTTGGTCTCTTTCACTTCAAATGTGAATGCTTGACTCGCCTTTTCCTTATTTCGGTGATGAAACTTGGTGTCTAAGGTCTATCCAAGGCTTCTCAAACATGGAATCCCTCCCCATGGTTTCCTAAAGAACCTTTGGCTGCTAGGACCCACACAAGTTCACTAGCACTACTTTGCACTGCTACTCATATTGAGCTTTCTAGGATAGTCACATGTCCACATACACCCTTAGGATGCCCTCAAGGTTCTTGCATTCAACAATACCTACACTCAAACATTGAGTCAATTCACATGTCAAGTTCATTTTCATAGGATTTATCTCTAAACAAGAGTTTAAAAATCATGGCCCAATCATATGCACATGTATATTCATATTAAATAAGCAAGAAGATACAAGATAAACCAAATACTTATCTGTATTGTACGTCTTCACTTTATTCCACCGGTTCTTCTTTGCTTTGGAAGCCTTAGGTGACCTATGGATACAATAACAGATGTTTGGCCAGCACGTAGGCTGCTCCACAACATTCAAATAACCAATTCCAAGCCAGTATGCTGACTGGGTTTATCAGGCATTTAACGAATGTTTGGCCAGCATGCAGGATGCTCCACAACATTCAATGCTCAACCATCGCACCAACTGAATTTACCAAGCATTCAACGAATGTTTGTCCAGCACGTAGGCTTCTCCACAACATTCTAATAACCAGTATGCTAAGCCAGTTATCCGACTGGGTTTATCAAGCATACAACAACCATCCACACACATAGGGATGGTACTCCTTCTTCAGTTTGCTTCTTAGTATGCAACACCAAATGACATGATATAAAATTGTAACATATTTCATAAAATTCACTCTCTAATATTGAAACACCAGGAATGAGTCCATTCCCTTAGGGTGTAGTCATTGTTGAAAACCATAACACAACACAACACCCGAAAGGTGTGCACCCCTTTCCGATGCAAGCCATGTAGGCCCTAATCACACACAAGCAGTCTGAAATTAAAAGAAAACATGCTTTGTATATTAATTCTAATAATTAGACATGCATATTCTTAGCAAGGGTTGCAAAATACTTATCGGTTTGCAGATGTATTTTCTCTTCCTTTCTCGAGGAATGGGGATCCCTTCTTTGAGTTAACATTCCCTTAGGATTGTTACCCCAATCCCTTTCTCATTTCATAAACAACATATTCCCTTTTCGCATGACTTCAGCATCTCACCCGCGTTGTTTACCGACAAACAGTTCAGATGAGACATTGTATTGTTTCAACACTTACAGACCACCCCCGAGTTGGGGCTATGTATCCACTAAGGAGGAACTGCTTAGGTCCACTGACATCCTTGGTTTCACAATCATTTAGGGTCATCCAACACACAACTTGCTCTATCAAGAAAGTGGGGAGACATGGAAGAAGTTTCCTAATCCAATGAGCTCAACCACAGAGCTACAGTCATAACCAATTAGCTTCATATAGTCTAGGCACCACCATCACCTCCACTCTCATCCTAAGTAAGGTTCCCTTCTTTGCTGCACAATCCCTCGGGTGCCCCTTCCATCAGCATTGACCTAGGCATGTATGGTTGGTCATGAATGCTAAACCATGGATAAATGAGCCTTCACTGTCTCTACCATGAAGTCTAAACCCCTTGGTCTCTTTCCCACTGCGATCCACTCTCGGATCTCCTCAGTATTGCGACCGAGAGGGTCTATCCCGCTGCTTCCCTTTCGGGATTCCAAAATTGGTTTCCCTATGAAATTCTAAGCATCTCACACTCACAAATTCACCCATGGTTCAGGTTTATGGATCCCCCAATTGGATTTCACTTCCCACATGAATTTTTTGATTCATCTTGGCACTCCAAAATGCGGCTTCTCTCCAAGTTGCGATTTCTGGTTTTATTTCACTCCTTAGCATGTGTCCTCCCTCCAAAAATGAAGCTTGAATGAATTCCCATGGCATGGGGATGAGGGAGTGTGATTCCCATGAGGTAGGGTGACTTATGGGCCAAGCAAATCGAGCCCATACCCTGCCTTACGAATTTCAAGGCTACCCATACTCCATCACTCTCATGGACTGATTTCCTCAACCACTTCCTTACATAGAATTAAATGACATCCAGGACAGTCAAAAGGGGTTCCCAAGGTGACACATGGAAGCCTAGGGTTCAATACTACAACCCCATCACCTCTCCCTAGTGGATACATAGTCCCCCTCATTTAGTTGCATCCATAGCCAGCCCCTTTGTATTTTTTATTTGCATAATTTTTACAATTTCCATGGCTTAATGGCACATGGCTAGCACAATCTAAAATACCATCCCTACAAGGTTGAGCATTCACTAGCGGGGCCATGGCCTTGAGCTCCACGCTAGGAATCTTACATCAAATATATACAATGTTTACATTAAAAGCCAATATATCCTAAGGGTCAAAATGGGGGATTACACTCAACTTGTTGCTCTAAATCTGATTATTTTTCCTTAATTATGTGCTTTTTTGAGCTTCAAGGTCAGTCTTCTCTCCTTCCATGATCACTACTTGTACATTCAATGAGTATTTTTAATCTTCAAGATTATGAACAGTCTGCATGATTTTCTGTTTCTCCAACTCTAGAGCATCTCGTTGTCTCCTCATTTCAATCCCCTCATTTCGGGCTTGCACCAAATTTTATTTTAGTTTAATTACTTTGGCCTTATTTCTTTCCATGTCTCCAGTCAATTTGGCAATATTATCTGCATTGGCTTTTGCAACAACAATATTCACCGAAATCATGAATTTTGAATCTTTATTAGTTCCTTCCATCACTGTAAATTCATGTATTGTCATGATCTTTGGCTATGTAGCAGTCTTTAATCTTTTCTCCATTCTCTTAAAGATGGTTTTTCTTTTCGGATAAAAAACTATTCTTTCAAGCTTGGCAACTGAGTGTTTCTTTGATGGTGTAAATGGCATGATTCCTAGATCAACAAAAGGGATATGACCTTCTGTAAGAGGTACCTCAATATTGGGATAAGTAGGATTATCTACTTCCATGTCTTTCTTCCCACTCTCTTCTTGCAAGTTCTGGGCTTCCACAACTTTCTTGACTTGTTTTTCTTCTTCTGCATCCATTTTGTCCGCTTGTTCTTGCGTTGCTTTTCTTCTTTCTTCTTCATCTCTTTCTTCCTTTTGTCATTCTTCTTCTTTCTTCTTGGATAGCTGCTCTTCTTGCATCCTCTTTGCATTTTTAGTTGCCAAAGCTTCTTCATTATATTTATTTCTTGCTACTTCTTCTAAGTCTTCTTTTGTTTTGTTGGAAATTGCTTATGTTTTCTTAACAGATCTCTTGTTTTAATCCGTGATATTATTTTCTATCCTATACACTTCTTCATCCTTCAAAAAATGATCTGCATACTCATAATTAATCTTGCCTGATAAGCAATCTTGAGCCACCTTCTGTTGGCTATCATTTCTAACCAAAATATTCTCTCCGAAGTGATAAGCATCCAATTATTTCACGTAATCCTATGATCCTTTGACTTTGTTAAACTTATATGCTCCAACCAAAAGTGGGATTGGTGGTCATGAATATTTCTTGTGTTCATTCAGGAAGTGTCCGACACCATTGACAAATACCTACCTCACTGCTTCCTTCAGGATGATGTAATCTGCAACATATTTGGGAATTAGTGAGGTGCTCTATGTACCTCCATACAAGCATAGATATGTTCCCTCGAGAGTGAAGTTGTAGTCTCTGTATTCACTGATCATTGTGAGTGTTGCATCCGACATGCAATTTGGTTCTTCGTTAAAAAACAATTTATATAGTGACATAAGAAATTATTCACAAATCTGATTATAGAAGCTTGCATTCTTGTGGGCCCACAAAATTTGATAGGCTACATATATGGGAGTTTCATTTGGATTCTAGTTGCATCTGAGATTTGGGAAAGGAGTCCTAATAAGAATGCAATTAATAAGATATTAGGACATAAAATTAATCTTTCTTTTACTTGATTCCCTCCTACACATCTTTTATGGCTTGCATCATATTTTTTGAAATAATGTCCGCCCAATTGAATATGGTGTCGTGCGTCGTGACATGATACAGTAGTGAAATCCAACTGAGCCTTTAAATTTTTTCATTGGCTCTCCGATATATTCTCTATAAGAGCATAGCAACAACCCTGAATGGAGTTCTAAGATTCTTGGTATCATATTCTCCACTGGTCCTTTGTTGCAATTGTTTGCCTAAGATTGACATCTTTCATGCACATTCTGAATGTTCAATCTTTAAACTCTTGATCCAATCATCCGTTAAGAAAAAATTAGGCACTAGTATTTTTTAGGATTTGCTTATATGCGTAGGATGAAACGAAGCAAAACCATTTCCATTAGCGCTTGCAATGATCCTAGATTTCACATCTACATGTGGCAAAATGCATCCAATCAAATCTGAACATGGAAATAGTTTTGGGCGTGTAGCAGCTTTATGAAGAGAAGACTTCTTAATATTTTGGTATATCAGGATTTCCTCTATCATTGCATCGGGTATGTTCTGATCTCTGATGAGATAATAGAGGTCACCCACTTAAATTCCGTGTCACGTCCCCACTGACCTCCTTAGGCGATGGAAGACCCTGATACATTTTTTTTTTCTTCCAAATTCGACTGAATACACAGACACAGTTGAAATGACTCGGATCCGCAATACGCAACCCACAACTGCGAATCCACAATCCACAATCCGCAATTGTGGATGCAAAAGTGCGAAACTTCATAACCGAAAATATTACCTTTCCACAATCCGCAATCCGCAATTCACAATCCACAAATGCAGATGTGAAAATGAAAAACTTCGTAACTGAAAGCTTACCTTTCCGCAATCCGCAATTTGCAACAACGGATCCACAATCTACAATCTGCAAATGTGGATGCGGAAGGTCAAATCTCAACTTCCGACAACTATCACTTCCGCAATCCACAATCCGCAATTGCGGATGCAGAAGTGCTTAAGTCCAAATGCTACTTCGACTTCCATGCTTCCGCAATCCGCAATCCGCATTGTGGATGCGGGCATGCGGAACCATACCCTCTGTCATGGTAACTTTCCACACAATCTTTTGAGGGGCATAAATTCCACATCCTTGGTCCAAATGAGAAAAGGTCGGTACCGTTGGAAAGCTCTTGGAGAGCTCCATATAGTGGTGAAATCCTTGCCCCATATAAGCACTCCTACCATGTCAAAATTTTCACTAAAGTTCTATCCATAAATCTACCAAAAATGACTTCAACCTTCTTCCTGCCATGATCTTCCCTTCCACCTGACCCACAGAGGGGTTCTGAAACATTCCCAGGACATTCCCTTCTCCCCCTTCCAAGGATCATATGTAAGCATACAAATCATTCACAGGGTTAATAATACATATTATAACATGTAAAATGCATTAAATTAGATCTAACAATTACATTTGAAATCCTTGCCCCATCTAAGCACTCCTACCATGTCAAAATTTTCACTAAAGTTCTATCCATAAATCTGCCGAAAAGGACTTCAACCTTCTTCCTGCCATGATCTTCCCTTCCACCTGACCCACAGAGGGGTTTTGAAACATTCCCAGGACATTCCCTTCTCCCCCTTCCAAGGATCATATGTAAGCATACAACTCATTCACAGGGTTAATAATACATATTATAACATGTAAAATGCATTAAATTAGATCTAACAATTACATCTATCATATGCAAGACTTATAATGCATTAAACTCATGCAATACAATGATATACATATACCAATGAACTCAACCCTTTACTCAGGTTTGCACATGACTTCTTGTCAATCAAATCCATATAAACATGCATTCCACAACTGCACAATTGAACATAAGCAACCATTTCATAACAATGAAACACCATCAATTATCATAACAAAAAGTACTTATCTTTCAATTTTCGAAGCAACAAGATAAGTGAGAGCAAAGTTCCACCCAAACTTAGATCTCTGTCCAGCATGTACTCTTTCAGCGGAGAGATCACCCCCAAGGTGGGATATGTATCCACTAAGGAGGGATATTAGGTTCTCTCACAGTTAAGGTTCCATACCAATGCTAATCCAATATGTAGTTGGGTTTATCAAGCATTCCAGGGTATCTACCCATGCTAATCCAACCTACAGTGTGTTTATCAAGCATTTAGGGACATATTGGTCATGCCAAGCCAACTTCCAGTTGGGTTTGTCAAGCATACCAATAGAAGGGTCATGCCAATCCAGCATACAGTTAGGTTTATCAAGCATACCATGCTAGATGGTCATGCTAAGCCAACTTGCAGTGGGTTTATCAGGCATACCAAGCAATACAATCATGCCAAGCCAACATACCATTGGGTTTATCAAACATATCAGACAAGTTGATCATGTTAAGCCAACCAAAAGTGGGTTTAGCAGTAGAACAGAGACAACAAGGGAGACATTTCTAAGCCAGTGAGATCAACCACAGAGCTGCAGGCATCTCAACACTCATTCGAACTAGAACAAACATTACCTACCACATCCAACACAAGGAAGACCCTCTTCTCTACTCCACAGTCCCCTGAGGCCTCTTCCCTAGTTCTATGATGGGCATAGAAGGGTCCAATCGCTAGTTCTATGAGATTTTATCCTTCACTTGGTTTATCAAGAAACCCAACCTTCTTCCACAGTTCAACGGCTGACTCCTTCCGGGCTCGCAGATGAGGCTCTGCTCCGTAGTCTATCCTCTACGATCCAAGCCCAGATTCTCACAGTTTCTATGCACTGTTTAGGCTTGCAGTTTCCTCACGGGTTCTTATCACTCTGTCATGGAGCACTCTGTCATGGGTCACTTTGTCATGGAGCACTCTGTCACCGGTAGAATGGGTTCACACACACAACTTCTATGGATATCAATTCTCTGGTATTTTCTATTACACAGGGAAACACGATTATATTTTGGTTATACCACTCTGTTGGCCTTGAGTATGCAGGAACGTATGAGCAAGATCTCTCTCCATGGGGCGATGGATCGTGAATGGATGATTCAATGTCTGAATGAATGTGGTGGTTGTTTCCTCCCATCCACAGGTAGTCATACGGGTTTTTCCATTTTCAGGCATTGAGTGTCTTTCCGGACAAGAAAACGGAGTCATGCTCTACCATACGAAATCGCAAGCATTCTCCATACTCCATCGGCTTCAGCAATGGGGTTCCCAACCACCCTATGCAACCACATTAAATGTCAGCAGGGATTTCAAACGGGTTCACAGTCGGAAATGTGGCAACATGGGAAACCAATCCCATAACCCCCTCACCTCTCCCTAGTGGATACACGTGGCCCCTTCTCATTAGTTGCCTCCTTATCCAACTTCTTGGTTATTTCATTCATTAATAATAATTACATCATTTACATTTCTTCATGGCTTAACAACCCATGAATAATCAAACTATCCAAATACTTGCCTAAGCAATAACATAAACATCCACTAGTGGGGCCTTGGCCTTGAGCTCCACACTAGGGAAAATACACACACTGCATATATATATAGTCTTTACATTGAAGCCAAATAACATCAAGGGAAAAATGGGGTATTACAACTCCCTCTCCCTTAAAATAACATCGTCCTCGGTGTTCTCAAAACTGAACAAAAATGGGAATGCCTTTTTCGTGGCATCCTCCAACTCCCACGTGGCCTCCTCTGGGCTAAGGTGCTTCCATTGCACCTTTTCCTTCCCTATGGCCCGGTTTTGGAGCAAGGTAACCTTCTTGTTGAGGATGCATGTAGGCTCCACCTAGAACTATCCCTCTGGTTCCACCTGTATCACATGCCAATCAATGATATGATTAGGATCATGTACATATTTCTTAAGCAAAGATACATGGAAACCATTATGAGCTTTCATGTTAGCAGGAAATGCAATCCTATATGCAACTGGCCCTATCCTATCAAGGACTTCAAATGGCCCACAATATCTGGGTGCCAACTTGGCACAAATTCCCAACTTCATGGAACTCTTCCTTGGTTTCACTCTCAAGTAGACATGATCCCCAATCTGAAATTCCTTATGCATTCTTTTCAAATCTGCATAACTCTTCTTCCTGTCCTGTGTTGACTTCAAATTCTGCCTAATCTTCACAATCTCCTACTCCATCTCCTCAATCATTTCAGGTCCAAGCACTACTCTGTTCATTGGGCTATCCCAACTCACTGGAGTTCTGCATCCTTTGCCATACAACACTTCAAAAGGGCTCATCTTCAATGATGCTTGATGTCCATTGTTGTAAGCAAATTCCACTAAGTGTAAATAGTCTTCCCACTTGGATGGCTTATCCATCACATACATCCTTAAAATATCTTCAAGAATCTGATTTAATCTCTTAGTCTGACCATCTGTCTGAGGATGATAAGCTATACTAAACTTCAACTGAGTTCCCAACTCTTGGAACAATCCTTTCCAAAAATTGGATGTGAACTTTGTGTCACAGTCTGAAATTATTGCCTTGGGAAATCCATGCAATATGAATATCTCTCTCATGAAGATATATGCAATGTCATTGGCCTTGTGGGTGGACTTGACTGGAATGAAATGAGATACCTTTGATAGCTTGTCCACTACCACCATGATTGAATCATGCTTCTTCACTGTTATTGGAAACCCTATTATGAAATCCATAGAGATCACTTCCCACTTCCATTCTGGAATGGGTTCATCTGCAATGAAGCAATTGGATGGGCTATCTTGGATAATCCTTCAATGAACTTCCTGTAGTAACCAACAAGGCCCATAAAATATCTAACATCTATTGCATTCCTTGGAGTAGACCAATCCATGATGGCCTCAATCTTCTCTGGATCCACTGCAATGCCTTCTACTGATATAACGTGACCCAAATACTGTACCTTCTCTTGATAGAAGTTACATTTACTCAGCTTAGCATACAGTTGGTGCTCCCTAAGGAATTGCAATACCATTCTCAAATGATCATCATGCTCTTCTTCATTCTTGGAATACAAAAGAATGTCATCCAAGAACACAATCACAACTTATCCAAATACTTGCTAAAGACATTGTTCATGAGACACATGAATGTAGTAGGCACATTGGTAAGACCAAATGGCACCACTGTAAATTCATATTGACCATACCTAGTCCTAAAGGCTATCTTATGAATGTCTTCTTCCTTTATCCTCACTTGATGGTACCTAGACCTCAAGTCAATCTTTGAAAACACTCTATCTTCCTTCATTTGATCAAATAAGTCATCAATCCTTGACAAGGGATACTTGTTCTTAATTGTCACTTTATCAGAGCTTCCCGTAATCAATACACAACCTAAATGTTCCATCCTTCTTCTGAACAAACAACACTAGTGCACCCCATGGGGATACTCTCGGTCTGATATATTCCTTGTCCATGAATTCCTGCAACTTCATATTCAATTCTACCAATTATGGTGTGCTCATTCTATAAGGAGATTTAGAGATGGGTGCTGCTCCTAGAACAAGATTAATGGAAAAGTCAATATGTCTCTTGGGTGGCAATCCTGGAACCTCACCTGGAAACACATCCTGAAATTCTTGCAATATCTGGAATTCTTCTATCCTGGGTCCTTTATCTTCTACTAAATCTGATATATGCACATCATATAACTGACAACCCTTTTTATAAAACTTCCTCAATTGCAGAGCTGAAATATGCCTTCCTGAAACATGCTTTGGAATTCCTTTAACCGTCCTTGGCTTGCCTTCAACATCAACGCATTCAAGTGTTTTCTCATAATAGTCTAATTTGGCCCTATGCCTTTCCAACCAATCCATGCCAATTAAGGCATCATAAGACCCCAATGGTAAGACATTTAATTCTGCCTGAGTGAGGAGTCCATTCAATTCTATAGGGCACTCCTTCACCACTTCACTTACCTTCCTCTTGGTACCTGTTGTAGGTACAACAAATCCCATGTTCTAATGGAACACGGGAGCTCCAAAAATTTTTACTACAAAGGTAATGGTTTATACTCCTTTGTCCTTATGAGTTTTTTTCATCATGTTTATTATGATTTTATGCCTTTGCATTGTTTTCATTAATTAGAATTTTTTTCCTTTGAAAATTTCCAATTTTTCACTGTTTTTCTGAAAGTTGTGGGAAGCTTTTATTCCTTTCAAAAGGTCATTTTTCATCCCTCAAGACCGCAATCCCGCAATCTCACAATTGTGGATTGCGGGGGCTTTGTTTTTCCTTTTTGAAATCTTTGTCATCCTGCAACCCGCAAGTTGCGGATTGCGGGAATACCGTGTAAATATGTTTGTTGAACTTTTCGTTCCGCAATCCGCAACCCGGAATTGCGGCTTATGGAAAGTGGTTTGAATAATAAAAGGTGTTGTGTGTTTCCGCAACCCACAACCCGCAATTGCGGATTGCGGATTGTGGAAAGTTATTTTATGTCAAAGGTTCTTTGCATTCCCGCAATCCGCAACCCTCAATTGCAGATTGTGGGGAGTTGTTGAATAAAATTTTGAACTTTGCAATCCCGCAACCCGCAACCTGTAATTTGCGGATTGCGGAATTATCTTTTGATTTAATATACACGCTTTCAATCCCGCAACCTATAACCCGCAATTACGGATTGCGGATTGCGGGAATGATGTACATACTTATGAAATTGGCCCCTACATTTCATCTCCTGCAAATCTCAAGAATTGATCTCAGCCGTTGACTGGTTTTGATCCAACGACTCAGATTTTACCCGTTCAAATTATTAAATAGGTCATTTTTCTTATTTTTCGCTATCATTTTTGAATTTGGAAAATTACCTTGCTACTCGATTTTTATTATGAGTTTTTAGTAGGGGTCCCTTGCCCGCTATTTTCAGCTGAAGCAGGTTGGTTTTCTTTGTTCCTTTGTCCAGTTATTTACGGTTTTGATTATTTTGAGAGTGTTTTTTATTGTTGTTTATCCATTCGTCAGATTTCTCTAGTTTTCAAACATGTCGCGCAACACACTTTTTAAGACTACCCTGAAAGACGAGTTGAAAAAGAACCCAAATTTTGGCATATTCTCAGATACCAGCGGGAAAATCACTGAAACCTACCAGGTTGATTGGTCTAAAATCTACTCGATATTTGACAATGATGACCTATCGGACATTGAAAATGACTGCCAAGCTTATGAGAAAATTAGGAATTCTCAGCTCCACGCAATTGTTGCCAGACCTGCCATCCTGCCTTATACCGATGTAGTTAAATGGATAGTAGAGCATGCCAACCCTAAAGACCGCTCATTCAATGATAGCATGGGTTCACAGTTAACCACGTTTTGTCCTAAGGTGCTTATCAGGGCATTTTCCCTTAGACCACCTGTGTAGATCCTTAATGTTGCATTCCCAGATTTCGCTAACACCAGGTTCAATTAAAAAGAAATGCTCAAATCCTGGACGCATAAACCAACCAGCTTTATGCTGAGGGATGACAACTTATACCCAGTTTCATGGTTTAAAAAACCCTACTCATTATTGGAAGCTATGCTTTCCTGGCTGTATGGCCTTGCTAATTGCTCAACCTTTAAAGCAGAATGGGCTTCTATTGCTCATCATGTCTTAACGACAAGTGAATCTTTTCCTTGGGCTTCTATCCTGTCTGTCGAGCTTAAAACAACAATTAAAAAGTATCAGAAACATCCTGCTACTAAGAATCCCTGTTTCTTTCTTTTAGCCTATGTGATCGATGTTTTCTGTGTTGAGATTTAATATCCCAATATGGGATGGAATTGGACTCCCGCTGATCCACCTATTCACATATATCATTCTGCACCGTGGGAGGATAATTATTACCTCTATTTTATGACCTTTGTGATCATTTCCTTGGTGCTATTTATCTCAAGATATTTAAGGAAGATGCACCACCTTTCTCAGCTGATGCCAAGACTTTCATTGCCACAATTGGGCATTGGTATGTAGGGGAATATTTCTCCTATGTCAGAATATGGGGAAGTAGTGTTGTTCACCTGTTTCCTAGAATTGTTCCAGATAGGCTGTTGATCGAAGAAGTTTCATATCAGACTGTAATATAACAGGTTTATCTCAAACTTACAGGTCCTAAGAGGAGAGGATGGCCCAAATTCCCTTTGAACCTTGGACCTTTGGTTATCCCTACTTTCACCCGGGCTCAAGTGTTAGGTAACAAAATTGTTTCTCTGAAATTAGGATTTGCTCCCAAAAGAAGATATGATCCTAAAGCATTCCTTGATGCTCATTTCAAGCATAATCACATGAAGATGAGTTATGTACATGAAGATGTTCTTGAAGACTCCATCTACCTGGGAGTCAATACTTTTCCTAAAGTCCTGGCAAGGGCTAAAAGCAGGGATGAATAGAACCAGATTTTACTATATCAGAAAGAGCTCAGAGATAAGGTTTTCAGCTACAGGAAAATGGAATTCAATTTGATTGAGCAGGTAAGAAGGGAAAGAGAAGAGAAGGAGGCTCAGTAAGATAAAACCCCTCTCATGCTAGCTTATCCTGATGGTGATAAAGGTAGAGAACCCATGGAGGAGGATCCTAAGCTGAAGATTTCCTAACAATATGAAGTATTACTGCAAACTGCCCAACAAGCAAAGAAAGAACTAGCACAAATGACCTCAGTACTGCACACCAAAGAGGTCAATCCATCCAGCTCATTAAGTGATGTACAGGTCATTGTGGTCAGTAACCCAACAAAAAGGAAAAAGCTCATAATTGCTCCCTCTCAGATCCCCACTCTCAATATAGATAGTGATGAGGAGGGTGAAGTAATTTCTCCTGCACCTGTATTAGAGGAAAACACTGAAGGTTTACAGGTAGTCTCAGATTTACTGAACACCATAGCTATGGATGAACCCTCCTCAGGTGAGGATATGTCTCAGGTTTGTGCTGTTCTTGATGCAATGACTTCAGCCACATCACTTTCTTCAGCAGAAGTTTCTCCTGTTATAATTTCTGAGGTAACACCACCAACAACCATGTCTTAGTTGTTTGATGCATTTTCACTTCTACACCTCCATCTTCAACAATTCCACTCCTTGTTTCCCCATCAACCATTGCAGATATCTAGTCTTCCACTGTTCCCATGCAATTACCTCCATATCCTTCATTACCCTCAGTTACTGATGTCCCAAATCCCTTTTCCCCTTCTTCACCTTCAGTTGTTGACACTCGAGATTCACCACATGAATTTCTTACTTCCATTCCTTCACTAACAACTGTACCATCAACTAGTGAAACTCTACCCTCTTCCCAAGTCTCATCTTAGATTTCCACTTCCATTCCTAGCCCTACTGTCACCCAAACACCCCCTTTGGTTACAACAACAGATGTGACCACATCATTTACTGATATGGTGGTTGCTTTTGAAGATGATATAGTTGTTCCCTTGGGGGATTACTTTTATAGTAAGGCAACCAAGGAAGTTATGAGAAAAGGAAAAAAGAGAAGCAGAGATCATGGAGGATTGGAGGCACCCATTCCTGATCAAATAATCTAGGCTAACCAGTCTGATGATATCCAGGCAGAAGCAGTGGATGCAACTGCAGCCTTGGGTGCATTTGTGGGAGAAAATTTTGATTCAGTCAAGACCTTGAATAGGGAGATCGACCTAAAGAAAGAAGAAATGAAGAAGCTTCAAGAGGAATGGGAAACAACCAAGGAAGAGCATGAAGTTTATGTACAAGATCTAAGGAAAATATTTGAAGTCGAATTGGAAGACCTGCAGTTGCAAAATACTTCTCTCCAAGTTAAACTACGAGATGCAAATGAAGAAAATGCTGTCAGCAAGGAGAGAGTTGCTGTACTGAAAAAGTAACATGAGGATGCAACTGCAAGTGCAGCCTCCTCTACGTTTTCTAGGTTTTCACAGCGAGAGTTCAGGACCTAGCTAATCATGTCAACCAGGAGCATCATGAGCTTCTAGCTGAGCTATTCACTACCTTGAGTGAAATTCGTGACACCTACATCGCCTTTGAGAAGATGTATGGCACCTTGAGCCAGTGAGTAGAGAAAACAAAACAAGATTCTAAAGCTGTATAAGACATCATAGATTGGCAGAATATATGGAAGCTAAGACAACTGATATCCCTGAGTTGGAAAACCTCAAATTTAGAAGGATCAGAACTGCTATGCACACTTGGGAGAATGTCATTGAGATGTTAGAGGATACTATCAACCAGGCTCAAGCCCTTTGTAGAATAAGATGATATGCCTCAGACAATCTCATGGAGATACTGGCATTCCCTCCAGTGGGGCTCATCGAAGTGCAGATCCTCCAAAATTGATGATAGAACAGGTCGAAGCCCATTGTGGTGAAGTCAAAGAGAAAATCATGTGTATTGAGCATATCCAAATTGAGGACGTGGATTGGTTGATCAAGCAACCTGTTTCCATGGAGGGAAAGATCTGTGTTTTTATCCAAATGTGGCATAAAATAACCAAAAATGAGATTGAAGGATTTACATGTGATGCCCAGCTGGGTCTCGAATCTCCTCATTATCCAGATATAGATGAACTGATGGAAATTTGGGCCAAGTGGCAGGATTTCCTCACTCAATAGAATATTTTGATTTTGTAATCCTTGTTTAAGGGGAATTTATCCTTTGTATTATTTTGTAAATTACTATTTATGGGGTAGATCTCTCTTAGGAAAAGGATGATCATTTTGGGGTAGAAACAACAGAAGAAGACTGGAGATACTCTGTTTTATTTTGAGCTTGTAATTTCTTACAGACTTACATTAATACAGTAATGTTATTCTCTTGCATCGTCTTTTGTCGATCAAGTTTATTTGATAAATATTGATTTTTACTTCAGACTATTATCTATGCTACTTAATCCTTTGCAATTATTATTCTCATGCAGATATATCTGATCTGGATTTTTCCTTACGTTTGATATGTAGTATGCATTATATTTTAATTGAATTTCTTCAACTGAAAAATTTATCTATTTCTGCAAATGATTCACAGTGAATTATAATCTATGTTAATTTTTCAATTGACATATTGATTACAGGTTAATCTTGAATGAGCTTAAACACTTAATATTGCATTCAGTTAATTTTGATTGATTGGTTGTATATTAAGCAAATAAGGAATTGATATCCTTCACATTTCTGTCAATTGGATGAATATACTTATTTATTTTCACATCAAGTTAATCTGCATTCAAACAAGACACCTTTTAGAGTAGGTCTAACTTAGCTTAGATTTCCCTTTCTAGGTAGATTTGTTTCAAAATGAACACACTTTGTTTTCCTTCATTGGAAGATAGATCCTTTTAGGATCGAAACCACAAGTTCCAGTATAGGCCTTTGTATCCGTGGGAGATCACTATTCCAAACAGCTCGAGGATAGGGTAATACTTGCACAGGATTATCTGAAGCAGTTGGTTGGGTTTCCTTCCTCTGTTGAGAGCTTTGGAACCCATTCCAGCACCCTACACACCCGAGGCATCAACAAATGGTGCTAGAAGGAGGGCCAGTAGTAAAATATGCCTAAACATAATACTTATAAACCTCTGCTGGCAAGAACATCATCGGTTGTCACTCGTAGCCAATCACATGCATCTACATTTGAACAACCAAGTCTAATTCCTGGTACATCTGCAGTTGAGTAGTAAAATAGAAGGGATATCCTTATCATATCACCTACTAGAGGACTACTTTCACTTGAACAAATACTCAGAAGTTCTAATGATAGTGTTGCTAGAATACAACAAAGAATTACTGAACAACGAAATAGAGGACTAGCAACAATTCAACAGAACACCATTTCGCATATTGATAATCGAGAAGGTCAACAGACATGTGACCAAAGCGCTGAGAATCAAGATACAACTGATCATCCAATATCGCCTGAGTATAACCTTGATTCACTCTTTCAAGAAGTATCACAAGATCAACCTAACGTTGCAATTGGTTGACCACCACCCACTCCTCCTTCATCATCATCCTCCTCATTTGAAAGTGAACACTCCTCTAGCTCTTCATCTGAAGAAGAGGAAGAACAACCAACGGCTGAAGAAGGCCAGAACAGACCTTGGATTGACCAAGATGCTGTATTTATACTTGGGGATCAACATAGATTGCCTTAAAACCATGAGAAGTGGCTTCCTAAGTTCAATCCAGATAATAAATCACCTGCATTAGATCATATCAAAACGTTTATGCAGGACATTAGACTTAGGAGTGTTGTCAATGAAGATGCGGTTTGCAGACTATTCCCTTATGCATTTGGAGGAAATGCATCTACATGGTACTTTTCCTTAGAGGCCAGATCCATAACTTCTTGGGATGTGTTTGAAAAACTGTTTATACAGAAGTTTGGGGATGATAAAATTCCACAAGATCTGGTATTAGAATTGTCTTCCATGAAGATTAGAGGTAAAGAGAGGATTAAAGACTATAATCAAATATTTTCTTATCTGAAAAATAGGATCCTTGCCACTCTTCTTCCTGTAGAGGAACTATTGGTTGCTTATTATGAAAAAGGATTACGTGTCCCTATTATGATGTGGGTCAAAAGAGCACATAAAGAAAACTTGTTTGAGGCTTATGCTAAAGAAATTCAGGTTGAAAAGGATGTTTTCTGCTTAAAGGACAATCTTGATGTTTCGGAAGAACAACCTTCCACATCCAGAAAGAAAACTGACAATGCTCCCAAACCCACTACCCAAAACAAAGATGCTTTTGAAATGACTGATATCAAGAAGTTTCTCCAAAAAATGTCAAATGAGATGGTTGATTTAAAAAAGAATAATAATGAGAATCAAACTAATAATAGAGGTTTTGCAAGGCCACCTTTCAGGAGACCTTATCAACCTCCCCAAAATCCACCACCTCCTAATCCTAATGAAGGATTGACTTCTGAAGAAATTTATTCTATTTTCAAAGCTCTAGCCACAGAATTATAGCATGTCCCTGAACCCTCTGGTGATCAAACAAACCAAGATCCACAATTGACAGAACAAGGAGATGAAGAGGAGGATCCAAAGATTAATACTGTAAGCTATTTTTCTGAACTCCCAATGAATGAAGAAGAAGAAGAACCTGAAACAGTATTTAATGTTCAACATCCTTACAACACTAGGTCAAAAGGAAAACCTTCTCAGGAACCTTCATCTGCAACAGTGCTTCTCAAAAAATGTAAAACTATTCCTAAAAAAGATACAGTCATTCCTGAAATGGAGTACAATTTGGATGAAGATTTGAAAAGAGTCAAAGCAAATATTTCTTTCTTTGAACTTCTGAAAATCCCTTCTATGATGGATTCTTTACCTAAAAGTATGATAATCAAACAACCAAGGGAAACACAAAAAAATAACTTAGACTCTTTTACCTCACGAGACGATAAAAATCCTGGAAGCAAGAGGACACCTCCTTTCTTGCTTACTTTTGAAATCTTTAACATAAATGTACACAATTGTATGATAGATTCAGGTGCCTCCTCCAATGTGATGCCCATGTCTTTCTGCAGAAAACTAAATGCAAATTGGGAACCCTGTTCTACTCAGATTGTCCAACTTAATAGATCTAAAGTGAGAGTAGTGGGGAGATTAAGAAATGTTTTGTTGACATTGTCTATTGATCCCCGGATCCACCAGACCATAGATATCGTTGTAGCTGACATCCCTGAAGCCTATGGAATGTGGATGAGCAGAGATTGGTTAGAGAAGCTCAAAGGCTATTTTTCCACTGATTGGTCTCACCTGTGACTACCCTACAATGGACAACCAAATAAGATTAAGATCAGTAGGGAACCATTCATGAAGCAAATAGTCACTGAACTTAATGAGTGCTTGTTATTTCAGTTCACATATTGAGCATTTCACATTCGATACTTTCTTTGGGGATTTGCTAGCTGATTCTTCACCAGATGAGAATGTACAGAATGAATCACAGATTACCAATGTTACTTCTGTACCATTCTCTGGAACTATTGTACATAATGTTTATAATGTTAATACAAATTTTAGGATCGATCCTATTGAATGGAATTTATTCTTTGATGGCTCCAGATCTAAAGATGAAGCTGGTGCAGGTTGTGTCCTTATTGATCCAAAAGGGACTAAAAATATGATTGCTTGCAGACTTGAGTTTGACTGTACCAATAATGTAGCTGAATATGAGGCCCTGGTTCAGGGAATCAAGAAGGCTATTGATATGGGTGCACAAGTAATTGAATGTTTTGGAGATTCTGAAATCATAGTTAAACATGTAAGAAACAATATACATAGTTTGTCTTCACGTTTAACTAATTATCAAAAAATGATAAGGGATCTCACTAACTCTTTCTCTGCATTCAACATCAAGTCAGTCCCTAGGTCATAGAACTTTGATGTTGACCTCTTGGAAAATACAACATCTAGGTTGATTCCACCAGAAGGATTGTCACCTGAAACTTTTTCCATAGAACTTATGTACAGGACTTCCCACCCTGATAATGTAACAAACTTGAAAGTGTTTGATGATGACCAACAAATACTAGAATTTCTCACAGCCCAGGATACCTTTCAAGACATGGCAATAGATGAGGCTGAGCATGAGAAATCTTTGTTTGATCCTTCCAACATTATCCCAAAATCAGTAATCAACCTAGAGAAATGTTATGACTTGCAAGATAAGTTCAAACACAAGACCATCTGTAAGACCCAGAGTTCATCTCTGAACTATGAGCCAGTCAACCTAGGTACTGAACAGAATCCCTGATTCATCAACCTTGGGTTGACTGCTCTGTTGAAGAAAGAAGATCTTTTATCAGATCATGTAAAGAGTTCAAATATGTTTTTGCATGGACGTATGATGAACTGAAGACTTTTGACACTAGCATCATGCATCATAACATCCTGATGAAACCAGAAGTGAAACCTTACCAGCAGAAGCTAAGGAAGATGCATCCCAGTCTGTAACCCTCTGTAAATAAAGAGCTTGAGAAGTTACTCATAGCACGAATCATATTCCCTGCCAGACATACACAATGGATTTCCAACCAGCTACCTATTTGGAAAAAGAATGGGGAAGTCAGACTTTGTGTCGATTTCAGAAATTTGAACAGATCTTCCAAAAAGGATAACTAACATGTTCCTCCTATGGAGCAGATTCTAAAAAAGGTATCAAGGTCTGAGATGTTCTCTCTTTTGAATGGTTTCTCAGGATACAACCAAGTCATGGTTGCCCCTGATGACCAACTGAAAATAGATTTTAGAACCCCTTGGGGTACCATCGCCTATAGGCGAATGCCTTTCGGGCTGATAAATGCAGGAGCCACATTCCAGAGAGCGATGGATATAGCTTTCAGAGGTTTGATGCACAATTCTTTTGTAGTATACTTAGATGATATTACTATTTATTCAAAAAAATGGCATGAACATTTGTTTGCTTTGAAACAAGTATTTGAATGCTGCAGGAAGTACGGAATTTCACTGAACCCTAAGAAGTCCATATTTGCAGTAACATAAGGTAAGCTCCTGGGTTTCATTGTTTCTAAAGAAGGTATGATTATTGATCCTGAATGCACTGAAGCTATTTCAAAGATCGGTTTTCCTGGTTCACACAAAGCCATGCAATAATTCCTTAGTAAGATTAATTTTGTACGTAGGTTTGTTCCAAATTTTGCACAAATTGTTAAGCCATTGCAACAGTTAGTTAAAAAAGATGTACAGTTTAGCTGGTATTCTGTATACCTTTTCTACTGATTTTTCTTATGCAGCTGTCCTGACACAAAAGCATGATAATGATGCTGAAATTCCGATTTCGTTCATGATCTCAACGTTTAAGGGAGAAAAACTTAACTTCTCTCAAATTGACAAGTAGGATTATGCGGTCTACAAATCAATAAAACATTACAGACTGTATTTATTGAAATCTTGAACTAAGGTTATTGTGCCTTATACAACCATTAGAAATGTTCTGGTTCAGAAAGAACTAGGCAAGAAAAGAGCCCATTGGATGACAGCTTTGCAGGAATATGACCTGGAAATCATACCAGTGAATATTGTAAAAGGACAAGGTTTGTGCCTGCTCACCGCTTAGTCAAACGATCATGTACGACATCAGACTAAGTGGGAGCAAGAGGAAAATATTCCTACAGGTTCTGTTAATGCCATAGAAACTCCAACATCTGAATGGTATGATCATATTAACTTTTTTCTAAACCATGGGTTTGCTCCTGAAACCCTTGAATTCAAAAATATTTAAGATTAAAGGCTGCTCCGTATCAATTTGTTAACCGAGTTTTGTTTAGGAAAAATTACGATGGATTTTTCCTTAGATGTTTGGAGAAAAATGAAACTGATGACATTCTTTTACAATTTAATGTAGGACCTATGGGAGGGCATTTTTCAGGTGAAACCACAACCCACAAGATTCTCAGAGAAGGATATTACTGGCCTAACCTGTTCAAAGATGCCTATTCTCATGTCAGGAGGTGTGAACCATGTCAGAAGTGTGCGGGGAAATTCAAAAAACCTGCTTTTCCTTTGCAGTCGATAACAGTTCAGTTCCCATTTCAGCAATGGGGATTGGATTTTGTTGGACCCATTAATCTTGTTTCCTCCTTGCAACATAAGTATATCTTGACAGCAACGGACTACTTTACCAGCTGGGTAGAGGCAATCCCTCTCAGCCAATGTAACACAAACCAAGTGATATCCTTCCTCGACAACCAAATAGTCACAAGGTTTTGTGCCCCTGAATATCTTATCTTTGACAATGCATCTTACTTTTCTTCCATTGATCTCACACAGTATGCCCTTGAAAAAGGGATCAAACTAACATTTTATGCCAATTATTATCCACAGGGTAATGGGCTTGCCGAATCTTCTAACAAGAACTTGATAAATATTTTGAAGAAGACAATAGCCTCCCATCACAAAGATTGGCACACCCAGCTTTACAATGCTCTTTGGGTAGACCGAGTGACCCCAAAGGAAGCTATTGGAAACTCTCCTTACTGTCTGGTGTGTGGCAAGGAATCCATCCTACCATCTAACCTTACCATTCCCTCATTACAACTAGCCCAATCCATTCAAGAAGATGATTCCTCCCCTCTTCAGCAGAGAATTGATACCTTGCTTAAGTTGGAGGAAGATAGGGAAAAGGCTAAAAACAAACTGTATCAACATCAACAGATGGTTAAAAGATGGTTTGATGAGAAATCCTCCCATGATAGAGAGTTTTCAGTAGGATATTTGGTTTTGAGATGGGATAAAAACATAAGGACAAAAACGAATACACCAAATTTCAACACCTTTGGCTAGGACCTTTCTTTGTTACAGAAAAGATTGGTCCTAGTACTATTCGATTGCAGACATTGGAGGGAGTCAATGACACTTATCCAGTGAATGTTTCTCTGCTCAAGAAGTATTTTGTCTGAACAATTTGATGCATTTTGTACATAAGTTTTGTGTGTTTTCTTTTCTTTTTGATTTGATTGCTTTTCCCTTTTATATTATTTTGTGTTTTGATAACTCCCGCACACATTTGGAAATGGTTGATCGATCAGTTTGTCTCAAGATTGACACAGTCTAAAAGTTTTAGAATGCATGGTCAGTTTAAGCTTTCCTCAGCCTATGACAGAACTTGTTTTGTACAGGAGTGACAATCAATAATTGCAGAGCCTTGATTGATATTTTCCCACCTTAATCCATCTTTACATATGTTTTATTTGTTTAATTGAGGTATGCGGAATGACAAGTGTTTCTTATCTTGTGTTTCATTCATGAAGCAACATATCTTAATAACCTGGTCAAATTTATCTTCTCTAGATCCTATTACAGTCACTTTGATAATAATTTTCTCAATAAATGTGGATTACAAGATGGGGGTCTTATCATAAGCCATCCCATTAGGTTCATAGGTGTTTAGTGGAGTGACATCTTCACATCAAGCCACCAAACTTGGGAGATGAATTTCAGTTTTGTTGAAAGGTGGAAGATCCTATTATAGGTCGGTCCATTCATGATTTGCAAAGCACTGGTGAGTAACACTACTGTTATGTGGTTACCAAGCCATGGTAGTGTCTTGTAATTTACACCTTAATAAATCTTTATTTTCTTTTGTAAGACACTTGTTGTGTATGAGGACAAGGGGGTATTATCAGAAGCCATCCTTGCCATGATCATGAGTTTGATTTTGGACTGAAACTATCATTATGTGGTCACCAAGCCATGATAGTTGCTTTTAGTGTCATAACTGGAAGACAAGGAGTCTCCTTACCAAGATAGCTTTTTCAGTTTCCAGATCAGGTTTGGGAATGGCATTTCTAACATCTGATTACCAAGTCAGGGCAGTGGTCCTATATCAACAATGTCTTATGTACAATTTTCTATTTTGTCTCAAAAGAAAGAGAAATTTAAATTAAAAAAAATATAGAAAAAAAAAGAGGAAAAGGAAAAGAAAATTGTATATATTGCCAAAAACCATATGTATATAAATAAAGCAATTAATAAATCAAGGTGGTCTATAATTTGGATATCCAAAGCAGTTTTAAGTTTGTCCCCAGGTTCAACACAAGTTGGCTTCCCATGATTTCATAATGGTCAAGAATTCCTATTATTTCTTACACCTCCTTATCATATTTGCATCATTTTTAATGATTATGGGATGGGAGTATATCAATCATATGCTCAACTCTGCATGTGTTTTGTATTTCTTTATGAACATCTTCTAAATTTCAGGTTGGAATATTAGTAGACTGGCATGTTTTCTTTAACTAAGGTTTTATTCATAGAGATAACTGGTTCGTCCCATCCAGTCGCCATTTGTTGTAGGTACAACAGATCCCATGTTCTAATGGAACATAGGAGCCCCAAAATTTTTCACTACAACGGTAATGGTTTATATTCCTTTGTCCTTATGAGGTTTTTCCATCATGTTTATTATGATTTTATGCATTTGCATTGTTTTCATTAATTAGATTTTTTTTTCCTTCGAAAATTTCCAGTTTTTCACTGTTTTTCTGAAAGTTGTGGTAAGCTTTGATTCCTTTCAAAAGGTCATTTTTCATCTCGCGATCCCGCAATTGTGGATTGCGGGGATTTCTTTTTCTTTTTTAATTGCGGGGGTTTTGTTTTTCTTTTTTGAAATCTTTGTCATCCCACAACCCACAAGTTGTGGATTGCGGGAAGACTGTGTAAATATGTTTGTTGAACTTTTCGTTTCACAACCAGCAACCCGCAATTGCGGATTGCAGATTGCGGAAAAGTTATTTTATATAAAAGGTTCTTTGCATTCCCACAACCCGCAATCCACAATTGCATATTGTGGGGAGTTGTTGAATAAAATTTCGAACTCTAGAATACCGCAACCTACAATTTGCGGATTGCGGATTATGGAATTATCTTTTGATTTAATAAACGCACTTTCGATCCCACAACCCATAACCCGCAATTGCAGATTGCAGGAATGATGTACATACTTGCGAAATTGGCCCCCTCATTTCATCTCCCACAAATATCAAGAATTGATCTCAGCCGTTTATTGGTTTTGATCCGACGGCTAAGATTTTACCCGTTCAAAAAATCAAATAGGTCATTTTTCTTATTTTTCGCTATCATTTTTCGAATTTGGAAAATTACCTTGCTGCTCGATTTTTACTATGAGTTTTTACCAGGGGTCCCTTGCCCGCCATTTTCAGCTGAAGCAGGTTGGTTTTCTCTGTTCCTTTGTTCAGTTATTTACGGTTTTGATTATTTTGAGAGTGTTTTTTATTGTTGTTTATCCATTCATCAGATTTCTCCAGTTTGCAAACATGTCGTGCAACACACGTTCTAAGACTACGCTGAAAGACCAGTTGAACAAGGACCCAAATTTTAGCATATTCTCAGATACCAACGGGAAAATCACTGAAACCTACCAAGTCGATTGGTCTAAAATCTACTCGATATTTGACAATGATGACCTATCAGACATTGAAAATGACCGCCAAGCTTACGAGAAAATTAGGAATTCTCAGCTCCATGCAATTGCTGCCAGACCTGCCATCCTGCCTTATACTGATGTAGTTAAATGGATAGTAGAGCATGATAACCCTAAAGACTGCTCATTCAATGATAGCACAGGCTCACAGTTAACCACATTTCATCCTTAGGTGTTTATCAAGGCATTTTCCCTTAGACCCCCTATGTAGATCCTTAATGCCGCATTCCTGGATTCCGCTAACACCAGGTTCAATTTCAAAGAAATGCTCAATTCCTGGATGCATAAACCAACCAGCTTTATGCCTAGGGATGACAACTTATACCCAGTTTCATGGTTTAAAGAACCCTACTCATTATTGGCAGCTATGCTTTCCTGGCTGTATGGCCTTCCTAATTTCTCAACCTTTAAATCAGAATGGGCTCCTATCGCTCATCATGTCTTAACGAAAAGTGAATCTTTTCCTTGGGATTCTATCCTTTCTGCCGAGCTTAAAACAACAATTGGAAAGTATAAGAAATCTCCTACTTTTAAGAAGCCCTGTTTCTTTCTTTTAGCCTATGTGATCGATGCTTTCTGTGCCGAGTTTCAATATCCCAATATGGGATGGAATTGGACTCCCACTACTCCACCTGTTCACATATATCATTCTGCACGATGGGAGGATAATTATGTACCTCTACTGTATGAACTTTGTGATCATTTCCTTGGTGCTATTTATCTCAAGATGTTTAAGGAAGATGCACCAGCTTTCTCAGTTGATGCCAAGACTTTCATTGCCACAATTGGGGATTGGTATGTAGGGGAATATTTCTCCTATGTCAGAATATGGGGAAGCAGTGCTGTTAACCTGCTGCCTAGAATTGTTCCAGATAGGTTGCTGATTGAAGAAGTTTCATATCAGACTGTAATAGAAGGGGTTTATCTCAAAATTACAGGTCCTAAGAGGAGACGATGGCCCAAATTACCTTTGAACCTTGGACCTTTGGTTATCCCTACATCCACCTGGGCTCAAGTGTTAGGTAACAAAATTGTTTCTCTGAAATTAGGATTTGCTCCTAAAAGAAGACATGATCCTAAAGCATTCCTTGATGCTCATTTCAAGCATAATCACATGAAGATGAGTTATGTGCATGAAGATGTTCCTGATGACTCCATCTACCTGGGAGTCAATAATTTTTTTGAAGTCCTGGAAAGGGCTAAAAGAAGGGATGAACAAAATCAGATTTTACTATATCAGAAAGAGATCAGAGATAAGGTTTTCAGCTACAGGAAAATGGAATTCAATTTGATTGAGCAGGTAAGAAGGGAAATAGAAGAGAAGGAGGCTCAACAAGCTAAAACCCATCTCATGCTAACTTATCCTGATGGTGATAAAGGTAGAGGACCTATGGAGGAGGATCCTAAGCTGAATATTTTTGAACAATATGAAGTATTACTACAAACTTCCCAGCAAGCGAAGAAAGAACTAGCACAAATGACCTCAGTATTGCACACCAAAGAGGTCAATCCATCTAGCTCAGTAAGTGATGTACAGGTCATTGTGGTCAGTAATCCAACAAAAAGGAAAAAGCTCATAACTACTCCCTCTCAGATCCCCACTCTCAATATAGATAGTTATGAGGAGGGTGAAGTAATTTCTCTTGTACCTATATTAGAGGAAAACATTGAAGGTTCACAGGTAATCTCAGATTTACTGAACACCATAGCTATGGATGAACCCTCTTCAGGTGAGGATATGTATCAGGTTTGTGCTATTCTTGATGCAATAAATTTAGCCACATCACTTTCTTCAGCAGAAGTTTCTCCTGTTATAACTGCTAAGCTAACACCACCAACAACCATGTCCCAGTTTTTTAATGCATTTTTCACTTATACACCTCCAACTTCAACAATTACACTCCTTATTTCCCCATCAACCATTGCAGAGATCCAGTCTTCGACTGTTCCCCTGCAATTACCTCCATCTCCTTCATTACCCTCAGTTACTGATGTCCCAAATCCCTTTTCCCCTTCTTCACCTTCATTTTTCAACACTCAAGATTCACCACATGAAGTCCCCTCTTCCCTCTCCCCTCTTCCTAAGTCTCATCCCAGATTGCCACTTCCATTCCTATCCCTACTGTCACCCAGACACCCCCTTTGGTTACAACAACAGATGTGACCACATCATTTACTGATATGGTGGCTGCTTTTGAAGATGATATAGTTGTTCCCTTGCGGGATTACTTTTACAATAAGGTAACCAAGGAAGTTACGAGAAAAGGAAAATAGAGAAGCAGAGATCATGGAGGATTGGAGGCACCCATTCCTAATCAAACAATCTGGGATAACCATTCTGATGATATCTAGGAAGAAGCAGTGGATGTAGCTGCAGCCTTGGGTGCATTTGCAGGAGCAAATTTTGATTCAGTCAATACCTTGAATAGGGAGATCGACCTAAAGAAAGAAGAACTGAAGAAGCTTCAAGAGCAATTGGCAACAACCAAGAAAGAGCATGACGTTTATGTACAAGATCTAAGGAAAATATTTGAAGACGAATTGGAAGATCTGCAGTTGCAGAATACTTCTCTCCAAGTTAAGCTATGAGATGCAGTAGCATAAAATGTTGTCAGTAAGGAGAGAACTGTTGTACTTAAAAGGAAACTTGAGGATGCAACTGCAAGTGCAGTCTCCTCTGTGTTTTCTAGGTTTTCACAGTAAGAGTTCAAGGACCCGGCTAATCATGTCAACTAGGAGCATCATGAGCTTCTAGCTGAGGTGTTCACTACCTTGAGTGAAATTCGTGACATCTACATTGCCTTTGAGAAGATGTTTGGCACCTTGAGCCAACAATAGAGAAAACAAAATAGGATTCTAAAGCTGTAGAAGACATCATAGATTGGAAAAAGTATATGGAAGATAAGCCAGCTGATATCCTTGAGTTGGACAGCCTCAAATTCAGAAGGATCAAAACTGTTGTGTGTGCTTGGGAGAATGTCATTGAGATGGTAGAGGATACTATAACCCAGGATCAAGCCCTTTGCAGAAGAAGATGGTATGCCTCAGACGATCTCATGAAGATACTGGCATTCCCTGTAGTGGGGCTCATCGAAGATGCAGATCCACCAAAATTGATGATAGAACAGGTCGAAGCCCGTTGTGGTGAAGTGAAAGAGAAAATCATGCGGATTGAGCATATCCAAATTGAGGACATGGATTGGTTGATCAGGAAACCTGTTTCCATGGAGGGAAAGTTCTATGTTTTTATCCGAATGTGGCATAAAATAGCCAAAAATGAGATTGAAGGATTTACATGTGATGCCCAGCTGGGGCTCGAATCTCCTCATTATCCAGATATAGATGAACTAATAGAAATTTGGGCCAAGTGGCAGGATTTCCTCACTCAATAGAATATTCTGATTTTGCAATCCTTGTTTAAGGGGAATTTATCCTTTGTATTATTTTGTAAATTGCTATTTAAGGGGTAGATCTCTCTTAGGCAAAGGATGATCATTTTGGGGTAGAAATCAGCAGAAGAAGATTGGAGATACTCTGTTTTATGCTGAGCTTGTAATTTCTTACAAACTTTCATTAATATAGTAATGTTATTCTATTGCATCATATTTTTTCCATTGATCAAGTTTATTTGATAAATATTGATTTTTACTTCAGACTGTTATCTATGTTGCTTAATCCTTTGCAATTATTATTCTCATGCAGAGATATCTGATCTCGGTTTTTCCTTACATTTGATATGTGTATGCATTATATTTTAATTGAATTTCTTCAACTGAAAAATTTATCTATTTCTGCAAATGAAAAATTGATCTATTTCACAGTGAATTATAATCTATGTTAATCCTTCAATTGACATATTGGTTACAGGTTAATATTGAATGAGCTTAAACACTTAATATTGCATTCAGTTAATTTTAATTGATTGGTTGTAACTTAAGCAAATAAGGAATTGATCTCCTTCACATTTGTGTCAAGTGGATGAATATACTTATTTATTTTCACATCAAGTTAATCTGCATTAAAACAAGACACCTTTTAGAGTAGGTCTAACTTAGCTTAGATTTCCCTTTCTAGGTAGATTTGTTTCAAACTGAATACACTTTGTTTTCCTTCATTGGAAGACAGATGATTTTAGGATCAAAACCAAAAGTGCCAACGAAGGCCTTTGTATCCGTGGAAGATCACTATTCCAAATAGCTCGAGGATAGGGTAATACTTGCACATGATTATTTGAAGCCTTTCGATGGGTTTTCTTCCTCTGTTGAGAGCTTTAGAACCCATTCCAGCACCCTACACACCCGAGGCATCAACAATATCGGTGGCTAATTGAACTAGCTAATCCTTGTCATGATTTACTTTACCAAGAGAACAAATTTCAACTACCTTAGGAGATACATAACTATGAGTAGACCTTGGATCAATCAAAACAGAAATAGGCTACTCAATAATCTTACTCGCAACCTCCACTATTGTTGATTGATGGTCTGCTTGATGGTCATCCAGTGCTGCATAAATCATAGGTGTTTCTATTTCCATGTCCCCTACTGTAGATGCTCCTCTAACATTGTGCAAGCTCCTGGGTTTCTTCCTTGCAGTTGGGAAATCTATGAGCATGTGTTTTTCCCCACAACCCCAACAATGAAGTGGCACCATTGATGCCCTATCTGTTGCTACAGTTGGCTTGAATTCTCTTCTTGCGTGTTGTCCTTGTGGAAATATTCTAGGCTGATTTTTGAATGGTGGTTTGAATTCACCTTTCTTTGGATCCAACCTTCCCTTGGGTTTACCTTTCCATGCTAGCTACGCCTCTACTTTACCTTTACCCTGTTCATAGTAATGTTCTGCCATTCTAATGGCTTCGTCTAAGCTTGGTGGATTTACAAACTCTACTCTATCTCTATAGATATGTGGTAGACTACCAAGGAAGCATTGGATCTTCACTCTTTCATCCTTGATGTATTCCACATACCTCAGTAGCTCCAGAAACTTGTGAACATGCTCATCCATGGTGTTATGTCCTAGAATGAGTTCATTGAACTCTTTTCTTTTAATATCATAATATCTGGCTGATAGGTACTTATCCTGGAAGTATCTTTGAAACTTTTCCGAGATGACTCTTCTTTCAATGATTCCTTTCACTTGCATGAGGTGATATGTAATATCCTGGCCAAGATATGACCAAAATATCAACTCAATGCCACTTTTTTTATTAACTTTTACTCAGTAAATATGCAATCGTTTCCCAAGCAGAGCAGGAAGTAAGTGACGGGGAATGGAACTTGAGATGAGGACAGTGGGATTAAATTTCAATTCTAGAAAATGTATGGACTAAGGTGCAGCAGCAGTTTAGGAGTTCAGATCAAATATTTCTTATGCACCATGTACCATAACCATTCACTTTTCAACAATACTGTGCACTGTTGCCTACTTTGAGGCTTCTTGGGTAGCTGGCATATGCATCCTAGAAAGGTGGGAATCCTAAGAGTTAATGGAAGAGGTAATATCAGTCAAATAAGTGTAGGTTATTTTTGGAAAGTGTTTGAACAAACTTGGGAAATTCTGGGAGGAATTTGGGTTCAAGAGCTCACCCTAGATTGCTGAGCTAGTAATTTTCCATGCTTTCCAAAATTGGGTTAAAGGCTTCCAAATTCTTGAATTAGGGACTTATATGGATATTGTACTGAGTTAATGACCTTCTCCAACTGACATAATGTAAAATGAATGCTTATAATTGATTTGGCAGTAAAATTGGTGAAACTAGTCTAGAATTGACACCCAAATAGCTAGTCGTGCATTTCAACTCAAAAAAATGCTCTAATTGTTAAGTTTATACTAATTTGACTAGCAAGATCACTAAAAGAAACAAAATCACAATATAGACAGAGATTTTACCCTGGGAAACCCTCATGGGGTAGAAAACCCAGCAAAGCTTTCCTCAATAAAGATGATCAACCAAATACAAGATGTAGTCCAAGACTAGAGCTCCTTCTACTCCTCCTATGCAGACCTCTCTCTCACTTGTGCACTACTTTCTGAGTGATAGATGAGTGAGATAAGTGAGGAACATCCTCCTCTACTTATAATTGTTTTTCGACTGACTTTTTACCCTATGGGGCCGACCTCTCCTAGGAGAGTCTAATAACCCTCAAATAACTAACTCAGGGCCGACCTCTCCTAGGAGATCTAATAACCCTAGTTACCACAATCTCTCGGAGGAATAAAAATCTTCGGATACATAATAAAGTCCTATCGGAGGAATGAAACATCTCTGGAATAATACAAATATAATATTTTTAGAAGTTACAATATTTCAACACTCCCCCTTAACGAGAAGGATATTATAATAACATCTACAGGAGCAAGGAGTCATCGACTACATAATACATGATACATCTATAAATCATTGGAAGCTTTATTTATACATCATCATCAATAAGTCAAGGAGTTACTGGAACATCAACATATTCAGTACCGAGTCTTCATCTTCTGCATCACTTGAACAACTACAGCAACATCATCTGGATCACTCAATCAATAGCCTCATCATCTGGATCTACTGATCAACATCATCATCATCACGATTAGCAACATCGTCATCTAGATCATCACAATCAACAGTATCTTCATCTAGACCATCACGATCAGCTGCATCATCATCTAGATCAACAACATCACTGGATCCTCTCAATCAACAGCCTCAACAGCCTCATAGCAGCATACCCTGCAATACACATGATTCAATTACGGGATGATCAATTCCTCTCACTTTAGGACATGGGTCCAAGGATGATACAATCCTGATCTGCTTACAGGATGATCAATCCCTCTTAGTTAAAGACATCTCTCATGTCTATAGACGATGCAATCCAGATCAACTTACATGATGATCAATCCTTATCACTTTAAGACATCTCTCATGTCTATGGATGATGCAATCCAGATCAACTTACAGGATGATAAATCCTTATCACTTTAAGACAACTGTCATGTCTATGGACGATGCAATCCATATCAACTTACAGGATGATCAATCCTTATATCTTTAAGACATCTCTCATGTCTATGGACGATGCAATCCAGATCAACTTACAGGATGATCAATCCTTATCACTTTAAGACACCTCACCATGTCTAGGGACGATGCAATCCCAATCTACTTACAGGATGATTAATCCTTATCACTTTAAGACACCTCACCATGTCTAGGGATGATGTAATCCCAGTCTACTTACAGGATTATTAATCCTTATCACTTTAAGACACCTCACCATGTCTAGAGACGATGCAGTCCCAATCTACTTACAGGATGATTAATCCTTATCACTTCAAGACACCTCACCATGTTTAGGGACAATGCAATCCCAATCAACTTACAGGATGATTAATCCTTATCACTTTAGGACATAATTCCAAGGACGATGCAATCCTGATCCACTTACGGGATGATCAATCCCTATCACTTTAGGACATAATTTCAAGGATGATGCAATCCTATCACGTCCACTAGGGACCACTTTCTCGGAGACATATGTCTACGGATCACTTTAGGACTGAAGTCCAGAGATGATACAATCATCTCGTCCACTAGGGACCACATTCTCGGATACATCTGTCTACAGATCACTTTAGGATTGAAGTCCAGGGATGATACAATCCCCTCATCCACTAGGGACCACATTCTCGGAGACATCTATCTACGGATCACTTTAGGACTGAAGTCCAGGGATGATACAATCCTCTCGTCCACTAGGGACCACATTCTCGGAGACATCTATCTATGGATCACTTTAGGACTGAAGTCCAGGGATGATACAATCCTCTTGTCCACTTAGACAAAGTCTAAGGACCATTTCATCGACCTTATTGTCGGTTCAGGTAACCTCATCATCAATACAAGTATCCAAATCAATACATGTATCCTCATCATCGACCTTACCATCGATATAGGAAAACTAATCATCAATACAGGTATCCACATTGATACTAGTATCCAAATATCATCATTGACCATATCACTCCCCCTTTCGAGGAGGGTCCTTCTGAACTACACCAAGCTTTTCTCGGAAATACTCAAACTTTACTCAAGACAGAGGTTTGGTCAACATATCAGCAACTTGTTTGTCAGTTCCTACATACTCGAGCTTGATAGCTCCTTTCTGCACCATATCCCGTATATAGAAATACCGGATCTCTATGTGCTTTGACTTATCATGGAATACTGGATTTTCTGTCATCTTGATAGAACTCTGGTTGTAACACAGAATCACAATGGGGTCCATCTCTAAGTCAAACAGTCCTGATAACAACTTTCGAAGCCATACCACTTCACAACTAGCAGAGCAAGCAACCATATATTCTGCTTCAGCTGTGCTGAGAGCCACACTAGACTACTTCCTACTATACCATGAGATCATGGTAGATCCTAGACAATAACATCCACCCGATGTACTCTTCCTGTCTAATACACTTCCTACCCAATCAACATCTGTGTAGCCATATAGTCTGGAATCATGATCTCCATGATAGTATAGACCAAAATATATTGTACCCTTCAAGTACCTCATCACATGCTTTACAGCTATTAGGTGAACTCATCTAGGTTCCACTAGATACTGACTTAAGGTGTTCACCGCAAAGAATATATCTGGCCTGGTATTCGTCAGATACATTAATGACCCAATAATCTGTCTGTACAGAGTCACATCCACTAACTCTGATGAGTCATCAACTAATAACTTCAAGTTGGAGTCCATGGGGGTGGCCATGGCTTTGCACTCCAACATAACGAATCTTTTCAAAATATCCACAGCATACTTACCCTGATTTAGAAAGATTCCTTTTGGGCCTTGCCATACTTGCAGACCTAGGAAGTAGTGCATCAATCCGAGATATTTCATCTCAAATTATGAAGAGAGCTTCTTCTTGCACTCGATAATCTGTTTCCCATTTCCAGTGAGAAATATATCATCCACATATAGCAGCAATATGACAGGTTCATCATCCATAACCTTGAGATAAATATTAGGGTCAGCTTTACTCTTGGTAAAGCCCAAGCTAGTCAATAAACTGTCAATCCTTCCATACCAAGCTTTGGGAGCTTGCTTCAACCCATACAAAGCCTTCTTCAATTTGCACACATGGGTTCTTCCATCTTCCACCTCAAATCCTTGAGGTTATTCTATTTACACTTCCTCCTCAATCACACCATTCAGGAAGGCTGTCTTTACATCCATCTGGTGTAATTCCCAATTCATCATGGATGCAAGTGCCATTATGGTTCTAATAGAGGTGTACCTTGTAACTGGTGCAAATGTCTCTTCATAGTCAATTCCCTCTTTCTGAGAGAATCCTATGGCCACAAACCTCTTTGTATTTTTCAATGCTACCATCCGCAGCATGCTTTATTTTATATATCCATTTGGAGGATACCACACTTTTCTCTTTTGCTTTGGGAACTATATCCCAAACATCATTCTTCATTATTGACTGGTATTCCTCCATCATTGCTTCTACCCACTCTTTCTTATGAACTGCCTCTTCATAGCTAGTAGGTTCTTGATCCATAAGATCACACATCAAAGCCACATAGTTGGATAATAGCTTTGGTTTCTTGCTCGCTCTAGTGGAGCCTTTAGGAGCTCCATATTTTTCATCTCCTAGAATAATGTCTTTAGCCCATGTTGGCCTTCTTTTTCTTGAAATGTTTGTAATGGGGGGTTCTTGTGATTCTATCATGTCATGGTCTTCAAGTGTTACATCTTCAGGGATGGGTACAGCCTCTGTAGTTCTGGGAGGTACATATTCTTCATATACTTCTTCATACTAGCACTTCCTAGATCTCTTGAGAGATGCTTCTTCATTAAAGGTCACATGCCTATATATTTCCATATGATGAAAACCTAGGATGTAAATTCTGAAAGCTTTGGATGCTTCACAATATCCAACAAATATTCCCTTCTTCCCAGAAGGATCCAACTTAGTTCTCTTTTCTTTAGGTATGTGAATATACACAGGGCACCCAAATATCTTTAGGTGACTTACCTCAGGCTTCTTTCTTGTGAACACTTCTTCTGGAGTCTTGAAATCAAGAGCACTATGGGATAGTCTATTTTGCACATAGACTGTTGTCCTAGCTGCTTCAGCCCATAGATACATAGGTAGGTCTTGATCATGTATCATTGTCTGTACAGCTTCCATGATGGTTCTATTCTTTCTTTCCGCAACACCATTTTGTTGGGGATTGTAGGGAGTGGTTAGATCCCTCTTGATTCCAGCTTCCTTACAAAAATCTTCAAAGTCCTTTGAAGTATATTCTCCTCCATTATCTGTCCTGAGTATTTTGATTTTATTTTCTGAATGATTCTCTATCAAGGCTTTGAACTCCTTGAACTTTCCAAAGACTTCGTTCTTTCCTTTTAGAAAGTATATCCAAGTCTTCCTTGAATATTCATCAATAAATATGAGATAGTATTCATATCCACTCAAAGATGTGGAGGGAATTGGTCCACATACATCAGAGTGAATTAACTCCAAGGTACTTTTAGTCTTTGTTTCACTCTTTGGAAATGGGTTCTTGATATTCTTTCCTTTTGCACATCCTTTTCATGTGCCATCATGATCAATCTTTAAGTCTGGCAGACCTATAACTACCTTGCTTACATGAGGTAGTGCCTTGTAGTTAATGTGAGCAAGTCTCCTATGCCATAGCTCATTTGGGATAGTGGCTTCATGTACAAGGGAAGCTTCTCGATGGCCCTTGAGCTTGTACAGACCTCCTTCCTCTTCACCAATGATAATTGCATCCTTGATAGATTTACCTTTGGACCACATTAATACTTGTCCATCAATGAATGCAACCCTATAACCTTTCTTATCCAATGCTGAGATGGAAAGCAAGTTCTTCTTCAATCCTCGTACACACAATATTTCCTTCATCTTCATGGGGGTTCCAGAATCAAGCTTGTAGCTTGCTTCACCAATTCCCTTGATGGGATATTCATAGTCATCTCCTAGAGATACCTTTTATGGAGAGGTCTTTTCTTCAAGTCTTGAGAGAGTCTTCTTCTATCCTGTCATGTGCTTTGAAGCACCACTGTCAATAATCCATGTATCTTCTCCAGGTGTTATAGATCCAAAGAGTGCAGAGAATAGAACATACTCTTCTGCATCTTCTTCTTCATTTCTTCTAGATCTTCTCTTGAAGAAGGTCCTTTCTTCCTCTTCTTCTTCTCTTCTAGGTCTTTTCTTGTGATGCCTTTCTTCCTCTTCTACTTCTTCTTCACTATCATCTTCTGCAAGATGTGCTTGATGTTTTTTGTGGTGAGAACCCCTTTTATTATTTAGTGGACAATCCTTAGCAATGTGTCCTATTTTGTGACAAGTAAAAAATTGGAATGAGGAGTAATCTCTTCTTTGATTAGTTCCTCTTTTCTTTTGAAATCTTTGTGGAGGATGAGACTGCTTGTGACTATCCTTCTTGAAGTAGGATTGATTCCTTATTCTTTTGGTGTGGGTGGCCAAGGCTTGGTCATCTTCTTTGAGCAAGGCTTCTCTGTTTGCAACCCTAGCTTCTTCTTGAATGCAATCCTCCCAAACCATATCAAATTTCATACTTTCTTTTCTGGCACACATGGTTTGGATGAATGACTCCCAAGGTCTAGTGAGACCATTTAGAGCAGTCATGACTAGTTCATCTTCATCAAGGGTATCTCCAATAGCATCTAGTTGTTCCTTGAACTGAGAAACCCTTGAGAAATAGTCTTGAATAGATTCTCCTTTATTCATCTTGGTGCTCTTAAATTGAGCTCTCAAGTTCATCATCCTATTGATGTTCTTTCCTTCATACATTCTGGAAAGGGCATCATACATTTACTTTGGGTTCTTCTTGGATGCCACTTAAGGAATCAAGTGGTCCTTAATGGTATCAACAATGATTCTCTTTGCCCTAATCAAGTCCTTCCTATACTTCTCTTTGGCTTCATCTTCTGTAGGTTTTGCAACCTCATCTTTGATATATTGGGAAAGATCATTCTCTTCAAGAATGACACCAATTCTATATTTCCATGCCCGGAAATTCTCTATACCCTCTAGCTTGTCTTAAAGCTTAGTACTTGAGGCCATCATACCCAGGGGGTCACCAAAAATTGAAAATTCCAAAAATGAAAAACTGACCTTACCAGGATATTGGCTTGACTAAGGCAAGGTGACTGATGTACTTACTTTCTAGAATCTTCAACTTTTCAGCCTCCAAACTTGACCAGCGAATTTTGGATATGCTGTAGAGATCTGGTTCTAGTTTTCTGCACTTTTTGTCAAACTAGGGTTTGACTTTCCTGGAGTTCTACCCAACCAAAAACCTCGATCCAGGGCTCAAAACTTCAATTTTGAGGAGGGCTATCCAGCCATGCAATCAGAATCCAAAAATACCAACTTTTGTAGAAACCCTAATTTTCACCAAAGGAGGAGAGAGAGAGAGATTTTCACCTTGTGAAATATGTCCTATTTAGGCTAGCTCTGGTACCATGTTAATTTTATACTAATTTGATTAGCAAGATCACTGAAAGAAACACAATCACAAGATAGATAGATATTTTACCCTGGGAAACCCTCATGGGGTAGAAAACCCAGCAAAGCTTTCCTTAATAAAGATGACCAACCAAATACAAGATGTAGTCCAAGACTAGATATCCTTCTACTCCTCCTACGTAGACCTCTCTCTCACTTGTGCACTACTTTTCGAGTGATGGATGAGTGAGATAAGTGAGGAACATCCTCCTCTACTTATACTTGTTTTCCGACTGACTTTTTACCCTATGGGGCCGACCTCTCCTAGGAGAGTCTAATAACCCTCAAATAACTAACTCAAGGCCGACCTCTCCTAGGAGATCTAATAACCCTAGTTACCACAATCTCTCGGAGGAATAAACATCTCCGGATACATAATAAAGTCCTATCTGAGGAATGAAACATCTCCAGAATAATACAAATATAATATTCTGAGAAGTTACAATATTTCAACACTAATGAACCATAAACTCCGTTCTTATGTTAAATACAACTCTGATATAATATATTCAACACATATAATTTAAAATATGACTTAATAACATTCCTCCTTTTATTAAATGATTGATTCTCAAAGAACAATGCCTCACAGGTTAGTTTTCTGTTACAATAGTGGGAGAATGGAGGAGAGAAGAAGGAAATTACTTTATCTCTATTCTGGAAGATATTATCAGTCCATGTACAGGTTATATGTCTAATATTTCTGCACTCTAAGCTTTTGGTCTTCAATGGGGCGCTATCATCAAACTAGCTCTCTCCTTTAGGGGAATCACCTCCAAATCTAGCTGAGGGAGATGTAGAAGTAGAAGAAGAGTGGAGATCAGATCTGATATTTGATCTCTGTACTTTAGCAGCCTATTATCTCTGTAAATATCAGCTTATAGAGTTCACTAGAGGTCCTGGACAAATCACTCCATAACTGTCTTCATCTTCTAATGTCCCTCCACCAAATCTAGTTGCAAATATTTTGTAGTAGTGATCTCCTCTTCAAAGTGGCTATGTATCTTCAATGGTGGACTGATATGAATGTTATTGGCTGCAATAACATATTATGGACCTGAATATCACTCACTGGAAACTCATAGGGCCTTGGGGCACATCTCCCAATAAAACTTGTTAAGGCACATCACTCAACTAGAGGGCTCAGAGCTCTCATACACAAATTCTAACAATGATCAAAAGTGAGAGATGGAGTTAGAAGCATGCTTAAATAGATGAGTTGCCTTGCTACCCAATCCATCCCACATGTGTGGATGAGAAGGGCGCATTCCTTGATAGGAATGGAAACTTTTCCACTTTCTCCACTTTCCTGCTTTTACCTTCCTCAACTGAAATTTGCAAGTGTGCCCTAGGGAGCTTTTCTGGATGTTGCTACTTTCCTCTCTGACTGCTTTTCTTGTTTTTTCCATTTTTCTTACTTTCCTCTTTTCTGCTTTTGTCTAATTTTTTCATCTTTTGTCAGTTTCCTTCTTGGTTCACCTTGCCAACTTTTCTCCATTAGATTCCTTAGCTTTTCTGAGACTTTGCCACTTAAGAAAGATTGTCCCACTTGACCAAATTCGACCTCCTAACCAATTCATCAATAACTTGGAACATTTAATAGCAATAATCATTTAAATACAAATTATACAACTCAGAAATAATTCAACTTAGCAATTAATTAATTATCCACTAATTAATTAAATAATTAGTATGGTGTAATGCCTCAAAATTTCCCCATTTAATTAATTTCTCATTTAATTATGAACTTAGACCCCTAGGGATAAGAGGATCCAAGTGTTGACCAAGGCCACTAGGGAGGGGACATGACAATCCTCCCTTCCCAAGATTGCTTGTCCTCAAGCAATTTCAAATGAGGATGTTGCAAAATCTTTTCATCTTCCCAAGTGGCATCTTCACTAGGAAGCCCCTTCCATTGTACCAGGTATTGTTTAATAATTTTTCTTCTCGGCTTCCTCTCTCTAACCTGCAAAATGTCTTTTAGTTCTAGGACTAGATGTCCTTCATCATCAAGAGGAGGCAGTATTTATGAAACCTTAACTTGCTGGCCTACTGCTTTCTTCAAGCAAGACACATGGAAGACATTATGTATTTTGCTCCCTGCTGGCAGATCCAACTCATAGGCCACCTAGCCCACTTTTATTATTATTTTGTAGGGTCCATAGAACCTTGGCAATAATTTTTCATCCCCCTTTGTCTTAAGAGTGGTTTTCCTGTATCACTGCAATCTCAGATAAACCAAGTCTCCTTCTTGGAAAGTTCGCTCTGTTCTATTTTTATTAGCATTGGTTTTTTGCTGATTTTGTGCAACCTGCAAATTTTCTTTAAGTGCTTTAAGGATATCTGCTAATTTCTTGCAGCCAATCCTTTCCCTTATGTGCTTTACAATTCCCAAAAACCAGATATACAAAAGTGGAAGACTGGTACCCATACAAGGCTTTGAATGGGGTCATTCCAATGGACATGTGAAATGTGGTGTTATAGCAGAACTCCCCCAGATGTAACCAGTTGACCCATGCCTTTTGTTGTCTTGTAACATAGTTCCTGAGATAACCTTCCAGCCATTGGTTAACTCTCTAATTTTTCCCATCTGTCTGGGGGTGATAGCTTGTACTAAGGTTTAAACTAGTCTTTACCAATTCGAACAAAGACTGCCAAAAAGCACTGGTAAACTTGTTGTCCCTGTTACTGATTATGATTTTGGGCAGCCCATGTAATCTAAATACTTCCTTAAAAAAATATGCAGCAGCTTGACTAGAAGAAATAGTAGATGTGACAGCAAAAAAGTGAGCAAATGTAGTTATCCTGTCAACTACTACAAAAATATTGTCTTTACCCTAGGATTTGGGCAAACCTGTGATGAAGTCCATTGATATGCTTTCCCATTTCTTTTCAGGAATTGGAAATGGTTGAAGGAGACTAGTAGGATGAGTGTGTTCAACCTTATTCTGCTGGCATGTAGTACACTCCCTCACATGCCTTAGAACATCCTCCTTGAGGCCCTTCCAAGTGAACCTCTCTCTTACCTTCCGGTAAGTTTTCAAAATTCCGAGATGGCCTGCTACTGGTGCATTGTGGGCAGCCATCAAGATCTTCTCTTTCAACTTAGATTCACGAGTTAGAAAAAATATGTTCTTGTAATAAATGACATCATTGATAACTTGGTAAGAATCATCTTGATTTACTCTATCCAGCAATTCACAAGCAAACTGATTTTTTTCATATTCCTTAACTAGTTGGGCCTTCCAATCGGTGGGTACTTGCAGCAAGGAAAAAGAAGGTTTTTTAGAGAGGGCATCAACAACTACATTCAACTTACTCTTCTTATATTCAATATCAAAATTATAAGACTTAATTTTACTTACCCATTTATGTTGTCTGTCATTCAACTCTTTTTGGGTCAAGAAATGCTTCAAGCTATTATGATCGGTATAGACTATGAACTTGCCTCCTACCAGATATTGTCTGAATTTAGCCAAGGCATGCATGGTGGATAACATCTCTTTATCATGGATAGAATATAGCTTGTCATGGGGCTGCAATTTTCTGCTCTCATAAGCAATAAGATGTTTGTTTTGCATTAATACTGCTCCAAGGCCTTCACCTGAAGCATCACAGTCCAATATAAAAGGTTGGCTGAAATATGGAAGTGCAAGTACTAGGAAGTTTCTCATAACTTCCTTCATTCTATTAAAAGCTTTTTCATCCTCCTCATTCCAGCAAAAAGCACCCTTCTTGGTAAGGTCTGTCAAGGGAGAAGTGAGTTTGGAAAACCCTTTTACAAACTTCCTGTAGTATGTGCATAAGCCAATAAATCCTCTTAGAGCTGTTATGTTCTTTGGGCTTGGACAATCAAGAATGGATTGGATATTCTCCATGTGTACTTTGACTCCTTCTTTCCCAATGATGTGACCAAGATAGAGGAGCTCCTTCAACCCAAACTCACATTTGGACAGCTTGCATAAAAGGACTGTTCTGCAAGAAGAGTTAGAACATTGTCCAAATGCTGCAAATGCTCTTCCCATGTCCTACTATAAATCAGAATGTCATAAAAAAATACAAGTACAAAATTATGGAGATGTTTTCTAAATATTATGTTCATCAAAGACTGAAAAGTTCCTGGTACATTTTTCAAGCCAAAAGGCATGACCATAAATTCAAAATGCCCAAAATGGCACCAAAAAGCAGTTTTCTGAACATCTTCACTTTTCATTCTGATTTGGTGGTAACCAGAACAAAGATCAATCTTGGAAAAATATTTAGCTCCATGCAGCTCATCCATCAACTCATCAATCCTTGGAATAGGATATCTATTCTTGATGGTTTTCTTATTTAAAGCTCTGTAATCAATGCACATGCGCATTGTTCCATCTTTCTTTTTTACCAAAACCACTGATGAAGCAAAGGGACTTGAGCTTGGTCTTATGAACCCCATCTCAAGAAGCTATTTGATAGTTTTCTCTATTTCATCCTTGAATCTCTTGGGATGTTTGCAGGGGTGGATTTTTATAGGAAAAGTACCAGGTTCCAGCTCTATCCAATGCTTAGTACCCCTGTCAGGAGGCCTTCCATGTGGTAGATCTTCAAACACCTTTTTGTGTTTGTGGAGCAATATTTGGATATCTTCTGGATGTTTTGACACATCAATGGTGGTACCTTTAGTAGAGATGAAACATTCAACCACCCACTCTATGTCTCCATGCCTCAAAACAGATCCCATGCTATGTGCAGAAATCACCTTTTTTGGGTAGGTGTTGACACCTCGCAAAACCACTTGCTTACCTTCAAAATTTTTAAAGCACATTTACGGGATCTGGTAATTTACCACATGATAACCAAGTGAGAACAACCATTGCACCCACAACACAACATTAGTATCAGCCACATCAACAATGTAAAAACTATCAGTTATAGTATGGTCTCCAATAGTTACCTGCAACTTGGGAATCCATCTATTGCATTGCATAGTGTTGTTCTTTCTAGGAATGATGACTGTGAAACCTCAAAATTTTCAGATTGGAGTTTTATTCTCTCCACCATGGATTCATCAATAAAATTATGTGTGCCCCCCCCATCAACCAGCACTGAAACTTTCTTCCCTTGCACCACTCCCTTGAATCTCACAGTGTGGTAGCGGGGAACTCCACTCAAAACTGCAAATTTTGCTTATGTTTGTGATGGTTCTTCTTCTTTTGTTGTATTATACCCCTCTTATGCTGGTTCTTCCACTTGTACTTCTGCACTCATTCCCTCCTCATCACTTTCATAAAATACTTCTATGTAATGAACTTTACCTTTTGCACATCTGTGCCCCGGAACCCATGGTTCTTGGCAGGAAAAACACAACCTTTTCCTTCTTAACTCATCTTGATCTCGGAATGAATATTCTTTCTTGTTTGGGGCAGCCACATTTATGAATGGTGGCTTTTGGTTCTGAAATTTTGAAGGTGCATTAAACTTAAGTGGGTATTTGGTTCTTGGGATTGCATCTTGCAGATCCCTCGTTCTGCTCACAACTTCTTGTAAGGTAGCTGGTCGGTAGGCTTTAACCATCCCTTTTAAAGGTTCTGATAATCCTTCTGTGAACAAGAGGATCAACCTAGGTTCTGATATATCAATGACCATCACTTCAAACCTTTGAAATTCTGTTATATATGCTTCCGGAGTGCTGGTTTGATTTACATGTGCCAACTCATGGAAAGACATCTCAGGGTCCCTCCTATCAAATATTTCCACCAACCTCTTGGTGAAATATTCATAAGAATCTACTAAGTCATGTCCCAAGGTTCTCATGCCATGGAACCACCAATCACTTGCCTCTCCTTCCAAATGCAAAACTGCTATCTTGATGGCATCCCTTTCAGCCATGGGATGCAGCTGAAAATATATGTCTAGTTTCTGTACCCAGGAACTAGCATTGCATTTTGTAGTCCCCTCAAAATAAGGTAACTGGACCTTACCTACAACATTCCTCAACTCAAAATTGTTTTTTGGATGCCTATTATATCCCCTTGGCTGATTTTTTAGATAAATTTCAGAAAAAACTTTGAAAGTGAGATCTCTTCTGCACTCTTCACTCAAGTTCAGATATACTGCATGCCTTTCCTCAAAAGTAGCTACTGGTGCACTGGGCACTTATTTATTTTCCTCAAAGAATGTGGGCATGGTATGCCAATGCTGATATTTCACATCCAATTTAAAGTCTCTAGGCCTATTAAATGGACCAATCTTTGAAAAAATGGTTTCTGCAAATGCTTTCTTTTCACCATGGTGGGATCCACTAGCCCTCCCTTCTCCCTCTTTGTGTGCCAACTGTCTACTAAGGAGTTCTTTAGTTTCTTGACCATTCTATGCCATAGTATGATTTAGATTATCTATCCCTCTAACCATCTTAATAATAATTTTTCTAAACTCATCATTAGATTCTTGATCAGACATGTTTCTATTCCCTTATGTTTCTCCTTCTATAGAATCTACTTCTTCTTCCCTAGTATCTCTGGGGTTGTTTCCTTTAATGCTAGGGGTTCTTCTTGAGCTCATCACCACACTAAGAGAAGTTTCAAAGGACCATGCTCTGATACCACTGTAATATCCCTGCTAAGATATGACCAAAATATCAACTCAATGTCACTTTTTTTATTAACTTTTACTCAGTAAATATGCAATCTTTTCCCAAGCAGAGCAGGAAGTAAGTGATGGGGAATGGAACTCGAGATGAGGACAATGGGATTAAATTTCAATTATGGAAAATTTATGTACTGAGGTGCAGCAGCAGGTCAGGAGTTCAGATCAGAGATGTCCTATGCACCATGTACCAGAACCATTCACTTTTCAACAACAGTGTGCACTGTTGCCTACTTCGAGGCTTCCTGGGCAGCTGGCATATGCATACTAGAAATGTGGGAATAATAGGAGTTAATGGAAGAGGTAAAATCAGTCAAATAAGTGTAGGTGATTTTCTGGAAATTGTTTGAACAGACTTGCGAAAGTTTGGGAGTAATTGGGGTTCAAGAGCTCACCCAGGATTGTTGAGCTAGTAATTTTCCATGCTTTCCAAAATGGGGATAAAGGCTTCCAAATTATCAAATTAGGGACTGATATGGATATTAGACTTAGTTAATGACCTTCTCCAACTGGAAGAATGCAAAATGAATGCTTATAATTGATTTGGCAGTAAAATTAATTAAACTAGTCTAGAATTGACACCCAACTAGCAAGTCTTGCATTTCAACTCAACAAACTGCTCTAATGAACCATAAAATCTGTTCTGATGTTAAATGCAGATCTATATAAGATATTCTGCACTTTGATCTGCTGGTCTTCAATGGGGCGCTATCATGAAACTAGCTCTCTCCTTCAGGGGAATCACCTCCAAATCTAGCTGAGGGAGATGTAGAAGTAGAAGAAGAGTGGAGATCAGATCTGATATTTGATCTATGGAATTTATAAGCCTATTATATCTGCAAATATCAGCTTATATAGTTCACTGGAGGTCCTGGGTGCATTTCTCCATAATTGTCTTCATCTTCTAATGTTCCTCCACCAAATCTAACTGCAAATCTTTTGTACTAGTGATCTCCTCTTCAAACTAGCTGTGTATCTTCAATGCTGGACTGATATGAATGTTATTGGCTGCAATAACATATTCTGGACCGGAATATCACTCACTGGAAAATCATAGGTCCTTATGGAACATCTCCCAAGAAAACTTGTTGAGGCACATCACTCAACTAGAGGGTTCAGAGCTCTCATACACAAATTCTAACAATGATCAAAAGTGAGAGATGGAGTTAGAAGCATGCTTAAATAGATGAGTTTCCTTGCTACCCAAGCTAGCCCACACGTGTGGATGAGGAGGGCGCAATCCTTGAGAGGAATGGAAACTTTTATGCTTTCTCCACTTTCCTGCTTTTTCCTTCCTCAAATGAAATTGGCAAGTGCACCCTCGGGAGCTTTCTGGATGTTGCTACTTTCCTCTCTGACATCTTTTCTTGTTTTTTTCCATTTTTCTTAATTTCCTCTTTTCTTCTTTTGTCTGATTTTGCTAGCTTTTGTCAGTTTCCTTCTTGGTTCACCTTGCCAACTTTTCTCCATTAGATTCCTTAGCTTTTCTGAGACTTTTCCACTTAGGAAAGATTGGCCCACTTGACCAAATTCGACCTCCTAGCCAATTCATCAATCACTTGGCACATTTATTAGCAATAAACATTTAAATAAAAATAATACAACTTAGAAATAATTCAACTTAGCAATTAATTAATTATCCAGTAATTAATTAATTATTATGGTGTAATGCCTCAAAATTTCCCCATTTAATTAATTTCTCATTTAATTATGAACTTAGACCCCTAGGGATAGGAGCTGGATCCAAGTGGTGACCAAGGCCACTAGGGAGGGGACATGACATGATCCCACCAAATAGAATCTCTTCCACTAAGGTTATAAATAGAAACCTTAGCCTTTTCATTCCCTGAATATTCATGCATTATGAAGTACTTCTTCATTCCAAGAAGCCATGCCTCTGCTTCTTGACCTTCTTTGCTTTCACCATCAAAAGTGGGAGGCCTTTCCTTCCTAAATTCACCTTGTGGAATACCTCTGTGCTTCTTTCTGCCTTTACTCTTGCTGGAATTGCATCTTGGGCTCCCTTGAGAACCCTTGGAATCATCTGACCTGCTAAAAGAAAACTTAAGAGACGGTATCCTGTGCCTTATGCTCACATAACTCCTTCTAGGGCTTGGAGTTCTTCTCACAGAACGACCCCTATACTGAATTTCTTCATTTCTTTCCTCTCGGCCTTCATGAATTGGGTTAGAACCACCGTTTATCCTTTGCTGCAAGTCCGTAAGACTCTGCAAAATGGTCGCATTGATTTGATGTCGCTCTTCTTGCACTTTCATAATCCACTCATTAAAGCTTACCAAAGTCTCAACCAAGTTTGGGGGTGTCACTTGCTCCCATCTTCCATAAGACTCGGCCTCTGTATGTGCTTCTCGCACGTTCTCACCCAACATGTCATCTTCTGGTCCAAACGAGTCCTGCGCATCGTTTAAAGTGACCATTCTTACACCATTCTGTGTGTTGTCCTATGATACGATTAGTCTTACAGCTACTGCTATCTCTGTGCATATCAGAGACATTCTATTAGATATCACAAGCATACAAATAATCTCCATCATACCCATTCAAACCTGGGACTATTCATTTGAACAATCAATTAATCAAATAAGTTCATCAAAACCATGTCATGGGCGCATCTCTCAACCACAATTCATGCATGATCTAGCCCAAACAGCTCTCAGTGTCGCAACTAAAGCTCTGATACCACTCTATTACGTCCCCACTAACCTCCTTAGGCCACAGAAGACCCTGATACATTTTGTTTTCTTCCAAATTCGACTGAATACACACATATAGTTGAAATGACTCTGATCCGCAATCCGCAACCCGCAATTGCGAATGCGGAAGTTCCAAAATTCATAACCAGAAAGCTTACCTTTCTGCAATCCGCAATTCACAACAATGGATCCATAATCCACAATTCACAATCCGCAAATGCAGATGCGGAAGTGCAAAACTTCGTAACCGAAATCTTACCTTTTCACAATCCACAATCCGCAATCCACAAATGCGGATGCGGAAGGTCAAATCTCAACTTCCGACAATGGTCACTTCTGCAATCCGCAATTGCGGATGCGGAAGTGTGGAAGTCCAAACGCTACTTCAACTTCCATGCTTCCTCAATCTACATTCTGCATTGCGGATGCGTGCATGCGGAACCATACCCTCTGTCATGGTAACTTTCCACACAATCTTCTGAGGGGAATAAATTCCACATCCTTGGTCCAAATGAGACAAGTTCGGTACCGTTGGAAATCTCTTGGAGAGCTTTATCCAGTGGTGAAATCCCTGCCCCATCTGAGCACTCATACATGTCAAATTTTCCATTGAATTTCTGTCCATAACTCTTCCAAAAAGGACTTCAACCTTCTTCCTGCCATGATCTTCCCTTCCACCTGACCCACAGAGGGGTTCTGAAACATTCCCAGGACATTCCCCTCCCCCCCTTCCAAGGACCATATGTAAGCATACAACTCATTCAAAGGGTTAATCATACATATTATAACATGTAAAATGCATTAAATTAGATCTAACAATTACATCTATCATATGCAAGACTTATAATGCATTAAACTCATGTAATACAATGATATACATATACCAATGAACTCAACCCTTTACTCAGGTCTGCACATGACTTCTTGTCAATCAAATCCATATAGACATGCATTCCACAATTGCGCAATTGAAAATAAGCAACCATTTCATAACAATGAAATACCATCAATTATCATAACAAGAAGTACTTATCTTTCAATTTTCGAAGCAACTGGATAAGTGAGAGAAACGTTCAATTGAAAATAAGCAACCATTTCATAACAATGAAACACCATCAATTATCATAACAAGAAGTACTTATCTTTCAATTTTCGAAGCAACTGGCTAAGTGAGAGCAACATTCAACCCAACCTTAGATCCCTGTCCAGCCTGTACTCTTTCAACTGAGAGATCACCCCCGAGTTGGGCTGTGTATCCACTAAGGAGGGCTATTAGGTTCTCTCAAAGTCAAGGTTCCATCCCAATGCTAATCCAATCTGTAGTTGGGTTTATCAAGCATTCCAGGGAATCTACCCATGCTAAGACAACCTACAGTGGGTTTATCAAGCATTCAGGGACATACTGGTCATGCTAAGCCAACTTCCAGTTGGGTTTATCAAGCATCCCAATAGCAGGGTCATGCCAAGCCAGCATACAGTTGGGTTTATCAATCATACTAGGCTAGCTGGTCATGCTAAGCCAACCTGCAGTAGATTTATCAGGCATACTAAGCAATACAATCATGCCAAGCCAGAATACCATTGGGTTGATCAAACATATCAAACAAGCTGATCATGTTAATCCAACCGGCAGTGGGTTTATCAGGCAAACAGGGACATCAAGGGAGGCATTGCTAAGCCATTGAGATTAACCACAGAGTTGCAGGCATATCAACACTCAGTCGACCTGGCACCCACGTTGCCTACAACATCCAAAACAAGGAAGACCCTCTTCTCTGCTACACAGTCCCTCAAGGCCTCTTCCCTTCCGGTGTTATTCTAGGATGTGAATAGAAAGGTCTAGTCGCTAGTTCTATGATATTTTAGCCTTCACTGGGTTTATCAAGCAACCCAACCTTCTTCCACAGTTCAACGGTTGACTCCTTATGGTCTCGCGGACGAGGCTCCGTTTTGCAGTCTATCCTCTGCGATCCAAGCCCATGTTCTCATAGTTTCTCTACACTATTTAGGATTGCAGTTTCCTTACGGGTTCTTATTACTCTGTCATGGAGAACTCTGTCATGGAGCACTCTGTCATGGAGCACTCTGTCACTGGTAGACTGGGTTCACACACAGCTTCTATGGCTATCAATTCTTTGGTATTTTCTATTACACAGGGAAACACGATTATCTTTTGGTTATAGCACTCTATTCGCTCTACGTATGCAGGAATGTATGAGAAATATCTCTCTCCATGGGGCAATGGATCGTGAATGGAAACTGCATGAATGGATGATTCAATGTCTGAATGAATGCGGTGGTTGTTTCCTCCCATCCACGGGTATTCAAACTGGTTCTTCCAGTTTCAGGCATTGAGTGTCTTTCCGTACAAGCAACCAGAGTTATGCTCTGCCATACGAAATCGCAGGCATGCTCCATACTCCATCGAATTCAGCAATAGGGTTCTCAACCACCCTCTGCAACCACATTAAATGTCAGCAGGGAGTTCAAATGGGTTCATAGTCAGACATGTGGCAACATGGGAAACCAATCCCATAACCCCCTCACCTCTCCCTAGTGGATACACGTGGCCCCTTCTCATTAGTTTCCTCCTTACCCAGCTTCTTGGCTATTTCATTCATTAATAATAATTACATCATTTACATTTCTTCATGGCTTAACAACCCATGAATAATCAAATTGTCCAAATACTTGCCTAAGCAATAACCTTAAACATCCACTAGTGGGGCCTTGGCCTTGAGTTTCACACTAGGGAAAATACACACACTGCATATATATATATACAGTATTTACATTGAAGCCAAATATCATCAAGGAAAAAATGGGGTATTACATTCTGGGGCTATCCCCATGGTAGATTTGGTATCCTCGAACTAGACCTCTAAGGTTGTCTTTGCGATCATCTCTACATCAGAATCTGAATCCACCACCCTGACATTACGCTTGGAACTCCTTTTAGACATAGATGAATCCTATGAAAAAAAAACAACATCGTTGGGTTGCATGGGCTCCATGGATAACATAACCATACAGATTTATACCTAAAAAATAATTACATGAAGAACTTAATGAAAGAACTGAGCATGATATTTCCTTATAGAAAATTTTCATTCTTCTTCAACCAGATCTTCCAAATGCAACTAAAATGCAAGCCAAAAGATTCATAATAACTACAACTTCATAACATTTTCTTAGCAAATAACCACTCACTATGAATTAGAATTTAAAGCCTATCTAACATGCATGCATTTGGAAGAAACTAGATGAGCTAGGATTAACATCCTTAGTGAGAAGATGGCCGCGACAAATATCGAGCAAACAAAACAAGGTCGAGTGACACATCCCTTTCATTTACAAATGATGGTTAAACATTTAGATTCAATTGTTCACACTAAAATAAGCTGCCACATTTAGGGTCTCAATCAGAATTTAAACACCCACGAATGCAAAAAGACAGTTGGTTACGGTTCAAATGGAAAATATCTAGTTGAAATCTCATTGAAGGAAACTATGAAATTACATAGGGATAGATCACTACGCTTGAACAAACCTCACAATTTCATAATGTTATTACTGAGAAGAATTAGAAATAAACATTGATCAATTCACTCATAAAACCGAAACACATATGAAAAACTGTTGTTGATACATTAATCGGCAATAAGCACACAATCAAAATATGTTACAATAGAATGAATTCGATAGCCTCTGATAGGATTCGAATTCACCTCAATTATGGGATTAGTTTGCATTGGAACCATCTCCTGATAAGGTTTAGTGGCCACTGATGATGAATGATCAGTTAAATGAGGTAGAACTGAGCATGACTAATTCATATGGACACCAAAATAAGGAACGAGACTCCAAGGGGGTGCATATTTGACTGAAAGTGGTAAAAAAGGGTGCCCCTAGACTTAGTATTAGTCAAACTAGGTGTACCAGTCAATTAACGGAGCAATCAAGGGGACAAGACACCCGAAATCTAGAAACTGACTCTAGATCCCAAAAATCATGCAGGAGGGTGCATTTAAACTCCAGTTATGTAAACAAGGAGCTCTGAGTGGATAAGAGGGATGATGACCAAAATGAATCTCTAGGGGGCCTAAACTAAGGACTAGGTGCTAGGAGACTCAGTTGCAAATGCATGGATGCTTGGATTGCTGCATGGAATGCATGCATGCATGCTATTGGAGGGGCCTAGGTCGGCTTGTTGACTAGGCCCTCCCCCGACCATTCTGCAGCATATGTCAACAAGTCGCGTCGACTAGTATGGGTCGGGTTAGTTGCATAAACCGACAGATGGTTATGTAACTCTGTCTGCACATATATATATCTAGGCTAGTGAGACGATAGACTAGTAGAGATTGATTCTATCATTGTGTTCTGCACTTGCTGGTTAATACAAAGTCTATTCTCTCTATCTGTTTCGTCTCTTGTATCTGTATCATTGTGTATGCTTGCTTATATTATGTAATGTATTTGTGATAACTAGGTGAACCCTGAGATTACAACATCTGGTTCCATTGCCGGTTGATACATGAAAAATTACTAGCAGCATGACCCATGATTTCAGAACAGGAGATTAGAGACCAGTGGGAGAAGAAAATCGTGAATTACCTGCAGAATTATGCGCGACATAACAAGCTAATGATTAACCAAGCAAGAGATCGATTCTTCTCCGAGACCCATGAGCGATTTGTAGAATCCGTGCCGACTGCCTTGAAGAAACTTCTGGATGAATAGACCAGTCGATGAAGTAGAGCAGAAATTAGTATCGAAGCTAATCAACGGAGGTTGTACAAATCTATCAGAATGATGCAAAAAGATTGTGGAATATTTCTGTGAAGAACATGCGATCGAAAATCGAGTATCGGTAGATGAAATAAGAAGAAAGTTCTTCACCGAATTAGCCGATCAATTTCTGTGTTCTCTGCCGACATTATTGTTTAAATTTTTTATCGACAAAGGTGTTGCACATATTGTCGAAACAAGACCATTTCTGACGCCGTACCTTCCAAACTCTAATTGGGAGGAGAAAGAACGTAAGTGGGAAAAATTTGTAAAGGAGAGCGAATGGGAATTTTTCTTGAACAAGTGATGGTCTACACTTCCCCAATAACCTAGAAACCGTCGGGCCGGCATCAGGGGGGTTGATGAATCATGCTCTGATGTACCTAGTTTGATGAAACTCGACATATGACAAACGACATGACCAGCAGTGGAAAAAAATCCGACAAAGACATACTTTTAAGTCACAAAAGCACCCCAGATATTCAAAAAATAGAAAGAGAAAAAAGGAAGCAGCGACGTGAAGAGCTGCGGGAGCAGGCAATTTTTCTCCGGAAGACGTGAGGATCAAATGTTGCGACAGATGCAAAAGAGAATCTGCCAGAATCAAGTCAAGCCCACGATGATCGGGATGTCGAAGAAGAACTGTCGATGATGGATGAAGACTTGTGGATAGAGCGTGGTAGAGCTCTCCAAGTTCAAATACTGGAAATGGTAGCACCTCCGTATCCATTTCTTTTAACAGAAAGCGTTCGGGTAGAAGAAATTGTCGAAGAAAATCTTGGTCTCCATGCTAGTCAGTTGGGAGTTTGGAGTCGTCGAAGTATAGAAGGTGATGATATCAATAGACTATTGATTCATCGGCTGGAAGAAGGGAATTGGATATCTTTTTAACCTGAATTCTCAAATAGAAGTTTTCATCTAGTGTACACAGAGCATGAGGAAGCACCCCCCCTGCCAATACCAAATTTGAGCGACTCGACAAGCACGTCGAAAAGTCCGAGATTTAGCGAAATCCCATTTGAGCAAAACTTTAACTGGATTTTGATAGAAGTAATTAACGAAGGCAGATCTAGCGACATCGAAGGAGATACAGTCATTGATTCTGGAGACAGAGAACCAAGTCCAGAAAGACAGCTAATTCATACTAACGAAGCACCAAGTATTGATTGTGGAAATAACCCACCCACACCTCCATCAAATTCTCAGAATAATACAATAGCAGACATGGTACACACTACAGCACACCTTCTGTTCTACGAAGGAGATGAAGACCCAAGAAGACATTTGTTTGTGTGCGAAGCAATCTGGACAGCTAATCAAATTACCAATGAAGACAGACAAATTGCTCAATTTGTTGGTTCATTAAGAAAGAGAGCACTGACATGGTACATGGGGTACACAGGAAAAACACCAAATGCAACAAAAGCACAAATCAAACAAAGCTTTTTGGCCTTCTTTATGATTGAAGATGCGACATACCTGGTGACAGAACGACTGAAGACAACAGTCCAAAAGCCAACAGAAACTATCAAGGAGTACGACAAGATATTTAAAGACCTACTAAGCAAATTAGACTATGAAATCGAAGAAAAACTATTAATCAAATGGTTTATTGCTAGTATAATCAATAAAATCAGAATACATGTCCGTCAACAAAATGTTAATACATATGCAGATGCACTAAGAGTAGCACTAGAAATCGAAATGGATGATGAATACCCTCTAATATCCATGGATAGACATGTCGACGAAAGACTTGAAAGTATGGAGTAAGCTATCAGAAATATGACGTTAAAAGGACCAGAGCTATGGTGTACAACTTGTCGAACCTCAGGACATACCAAATATTCTTTTCGAAATGATGATCGGCGACAAGATGTAAAACTCATCCAATCCAGATGTTTCTGTGATTTATGCAAAGAATATGATTTACATACCACAAATGATTGCCCATACAATCTGAAAAATAAGAAGGCAAGATGGTGTCAAATTTGTGAAGTAAACACACATTCAATCGAAGAATGTCATCTGAACCTAAAAAATTGACAAAATTACCATGCAGTGTACCAAGCAAATTCTGTCGAGCAGAACCAAGACAAAAATCCAGCAAATGACAGATTCGGGAGAAATGATGGAACAAATAACCAGTACAATCAAAATAGGAATGATAGATACCCAAGGTCTAATGATCGATGAAACGATTGGCGATATAATGGCTACAATAGACGTGGTGGACATCAGAGTCGCGGTCATGGCAGTGGAGGTCGAGGCTTTCGATATGGTCGACCTGGTGCATGTTTTACATGCTTCAGTGAGAATCATCGACACGCAGAATGCCTTTATAAGGAAATAACTGATCTCAAATTTTGTACAAAGTGCAGGGTAGGTGATCACTATTTAGAGGATTTTCCTACCATGATCGAGAAAATAAATAATAAAAAAAATGTTCATGTTTTATCTTGTGTTCAAAAAAATGATGTGCTTCGAAAAAAAAACTTGCAAATTGTAACAAGCCAAGGCACTCATATTGGTCAAGATAAACCTCAGATAACTAGAATTGTCGATAAGGAGGACTATCCAAATCCTATAAAACAAAAATCTGTGTACAAAGATGCGTCTGACATATTTCATGATTTAACAACACATGAAGAAACTCTTAATGAATTGCTCAAATTAATTTCAAAGGAAGAAGCTGTAGGAAAAATGATTGATTTGTTGCATAAATTAAAACACATCGAGCATAGACAAACTAAAAACATTTGCCGACTAAAACAAAAAGAGAAAAATGACACCAACCCATTAGTCGATCTCGACATAAATGGATATCACGTACAACAAGTTGTACTTGATTTTGGATCCCAAGTGAATATAATGACTCGTGATACTTGGGACCAACTCGGTCGACCTCAACTATAGGAATCAAGCATCTACTTAAAGCTCGCAGATCAAGGATTAATTGAGTCGATTGGAGTATGGAAAGGAGTCGAAACTTCTATTAAAGGTATTACGATAGTAGTAGATTTTGAAATTATCACACCAAAAGATGATGCAAGCTCCTTCCCTACTTTGGTTGGCCATCCATGGGGACGGAAGATGAAGGCTTCAATTGCTTTGGACAAAAGCCGCATCAAGTTGAAAGGTAATGGCTAGAAGGTTATCATGCCAATCTTCCCATCATAGGGAGAACCGTGGTCAGAACCTACGGAAGTCGATAACGATATCCAACAGCTTTACTGAATAGACAATAATGAAGATCGCATTGAGCCAAACAACCAAGAAGAACTTCATCTCAGAGATCCTATCTCGCTCGGATACAATTCCGATGCAGAACTCTATGACTGGAAAATAGAGAACTATGATTTGCATGCAAAAGAATGCTGGACTATGGAATCTATTTCGAAGAAACAAATAAAGAAGTCTCTCTCTGTATCTTACACACCAAATATTTTTGAACGCAAAACGCGAGCATATCCAACACTTGTTCCAGTTAAAAATATACAATATGGTAGATCGACATTAAGATATAAAGAACGTGATTTACCTGACGTACATGTCGAACAGGTACCAAAACATGTCGGAGAGAAAGGCCGTCTACAAAGTTTGGTAGAGACATTTACTGGTCAAGCTGTGAGATGGTGGGACACTCATCAGTCGAAACTTCAAAATTGGAATACTGCATCAACATCTTTCATAGAAAGGTTTTTAGGAAGAAACTTGAAAACTCAGGCTGACATTCCCTTGTTTACACAAGGACAAAACCCTGAAGCTCACATTGACTGTTGCGAAAAAGAATGGAGAAAATTAGGCTATAAAGATGAAAGAAAATGGCCTCACCTCTTCCCCAGAACACTCGAAGATCTACCTAACAAGTGGTACAAGATGGAAGAAGCAAGAGGAGAAAATTTCCTTTGGAAATATCTAAAAGAAAATTTTATTAAGGATTTCCAGTTTTCTCCGTAGGATGAGAGATTGGTCGAAGCAAGCAAAAGCATCAAAGAATTTTTGCAGCTGACAGAAACTCTAACACTCGGAAACAAACAAGAGAATGTGCACCCACCTAACACTTGCTACAATATAAAGATGACAGAAAAGCAGCATTCGACAAGACTGAGCCTAGAAACAGAGATGTCGATAGGGAAAATTTTTCAATGGAGAAAGGATCATCCCAGTGTGTCGAAGCCCGTAAGAACAATTTTAAGTACAGAGATCATAGAAAAAGATGAACCTGAAAGATTATCAGAAAAAGACTTCCCACCAACTTTTACACAAATCAAAGAAGGCGAAAGACAGATAAGTAACAGCCGTGCACCAGAATAGATGGACGCAAAGATTAAAATAAAGGAAGTAGATATTTCAAAAGACGATCGACCAAAAATGGCAAAAATGGGTGACTATTGGAATGAGGAACAAACAGCAGAAATCTCCCATATTCTCAAAGAATTCCAAGACGTTTTTGCTCGAGACTATAAATATTTGAAAGGGCTTGTAAAGGAAATGGGCGAGATGAAAATTGATATTAAACTTGACGCCAGACCCGTGAAGAAAAGACCCTAAAAACTTGCCCACAAATATAAGGATATTTTCAAAAAGGAGATCGATAACATGCTTGCTGCAGGAATCATATATCCTATTGACCAATCAGAATGGGCAAGCCCAATGGTCGTTCAGCCAAAGAAATAAGATCCGACTCAACTGAGAATCTATGTCGACTTTCGAGAGTTGAACAAGGTAACTCTAACAGATCCTTTCCCTACACCCTTTGCAGATGAAATCATCAATGAAGTTGCAGGGCATGAGTGATATTCTTTCACAGATGGATTCTCGGCGTACAACCAAGTACCTATATCAAAATAAGACCAGAAAAAGACAACATTCGTGTGCGAATTTGGGTCATTTGCATATAAAGTTATGCCTTTCAGGTTGAAGAACGCACCTGCGATCTTCTCAAGAATTGTTGTCAAAGCATTCCAAGAATATATTTACAAAACCATGGCTGTATACTTTGATGATTGGACAATTTATACAATTCTAAAAGATCACTACAAATGGCTTAGATTAATGTTGGAAAGATGTCGACAGATACAACTATCCTTGAACATTAAAAAGTGCATCTCCGCGACACCTATCGGCATATTACTTGGCCATGTCGTGTGAAAAGATGGAATTAAGGTTGACTACGTGAAGATAAAAATTATTCTCGACTTAAAGCCTCCAGTAAATCCGAAACGAGTACGAATCTTGTTAGGTCATACCGAGTATTACAGGAAATTTATCAGACACTATTCCGATATGACTTATCCTCTGGAAGAATTGCTAAAAGAAGATCGAGATTATAAATGGATGGAGGAATGCGACATTTCATTCAACACATTGAAAAGAAAAATGGTCGAAGCATCGATTCTTCGATTTCCAGATTGGTCAAAGAAATTTCATGTACATATTGATGCATCTGGAATAGTAGTAGGAGCCATCCTAACACAACCCGGAGATGATAACATGGATTATCCTAATGCATTCAGCAGTCGGAAATTGAATAAAGATGAAAGAAATTATTCTACGACCGAAAGAGAAGCATTAGGTATGGTATTTTCCCTTCAGAAATACCGCCATTATTTATGGCTAATCCCTTTGTATTTTATACAGATCACCAAACTTTAAAATACTTAGTCAATAAGCCATTGCATCATAGGAGATTATGTCGCTGGTTATTATTGTTCCAAGAATTTGAGTTTGAAGTAATCATCCGACCTGGAAAAGTTAATGTCGGACCAGACCACCTGTCGAGAATCGACATAAGAGAAGAACCGACAGGAATTGAAGATGACTTACCGGACGCACACTTGTTTCGCATTGAAGTAGTACCTTCAGAACTTATGGAAATTGCACAATTTTTGGAAAATGGGAAAGCTCCTGAGGGAATGAATGAGAAGAAGAGGAATATATTAGCAATGAAAGCAACCCCCTACACTTTGATCAACGGTTTCCTTTATAAACTCGGCTTGGACGATATATTACGTCGATGTGCACTTGAGCATGAATGATAGGATATAATTACAGAAGCCCATGCTAGACCAGTGGGAGGACATTATCATGCAGATATAACAGCTAGAAAAATCCTACAGGCAGGACTATGGTGGACAATAGTTCATAAATACTGTCAAGAGTTTGTATCTAAGTGTGATAAATGTCAGCGCATGGGCCAAACACTACCAAGAATAGAAATGCCATTGTTCCCAATTAACCTTAGCCAGACATCTAAAATATGGGCTATTGATTTTATTGGACCATTTCCAGTAGTGGGAAGACGAACAGGTGCTCGGTATATTATTACTGTTGTCGAATACGTTACCAAGTGGGCAGAAGCAGAACCAGTCAAAAACATGTTCAAGTGAAGTTGCTGCTAAATTCATTTATGAAAACATCATAACATGCTTTGGATTCCCCATAACATTGATAAGTTACCAAGGTACACACTTTGTATGTAAAACCATTAAAGCATTGACTAAGGAATTTGCAGTTGATCATAGAATAAGCACAACATATCACCCTCAGTCGAACGGTGCAGTAGAATCGTTCAATAAAACACTTACAAAAGGACTGACAAAAATCTACAACATAGAGAAAGATGACTGGGACAATAAAATACCTGCTATCCTATGGGCATATAGAACAACATATAAGAAAACGACAGGACAAACACCATTCTCACTTGTCTATGGGCAAGAGGCTGTTGTTCCGTTACATTTTCGACGACAAGCACCGACCATTGCAACAACTCTACATATTGACGTCGAAGATACTCGACACGAACGACTATTACAGTTGTCGAAGCTGGATGAAAGTCGACAGTTGGCATTAGAAAATCAAAGAGTGCAAAAACAACAGAAAGCATGGCATGATAGAAATATCAAACAAAAGAATCTGTCAGTTGGAGATTTAGCACTCCTATATAATAGCAGAGTAAAAGGGAAACCAAAAAAGTTGCATACAAAATGGATGGGACCCTACATAATCGAAAAGTTAAATCCTAATGGATCAGTCCAACTAAAAACATTACAAGAAAATATGTTCAAGAAAGTCATAAACGACACCTGACTTAAAAGGTATAAATCATGAACATGAATTTGAAAAAAAAAGAAAAACGGTTAAAAATAACCGAACGAGAGTACTATAAAGCAATCAACCAAATATAGTAGATCGTGGAAAAAAGCAGAAATGATGAGAGAATGGTAGAGGAAGCAAGGAAAGAGTAGAGAAATAAGTCTGATGCACAACCATTGATATTACAAACACCGACAAGAACATCGACGATTTACAAAAGAAAATCCAACATGGCAGAAGTATTGGAGCTCCGACCATCCAAACATAAATAGAGAAACTCGTCGACCTAACACAATGAACGAGATGTCATAGCACCATGATGACAAAGCAATAAAGGCTAAAGATAATTGCACCGCCAAAAGTAATGCACCTGACGAAGCACCGATATCCGGCCAACGTAAAGTTAATAGCCCCATCACATCAGCCATTAATACAGGCCTCTACGTCTCGTTCACCCATGCTGAGTAATTCCACCATAAATACGGAGCTTGAGGATTCTTGGTTACTCTTCTGCCGAGAACTTGAACTCCAAGAAACAAAATTCCCTGACTTTGCTAAAACCATTCTCACAATCTCGCACCCTGAATCCGCCATGGCTCCATGAAAAACTTTAACCGCTAGCAAAGCTACTGCAACATCAGTTAGAGAATTGGAGAAAGAACAGACACCACTGGAAACTAGACTCCAGTTGATTCGGAATGCAAAGGAATTGGAACCCACCTGGAAGAAAGCGTGGAGAAGTGTTGAAGATTGGGGAAAGGAGTCAAGCGGTCACTAGAGGGAGGAAGCAAAACGGTTGTAGACAGCCACAATCCTGCACTACCTGAAGGCACCTTTACTAGATAATTTTGGAGGATTGAAGGAAGTCATTGTACGGTTCATCGTTAGCAGATGTCACAATGGCAAGCTTTACCTTGATATGCCAGTGGAAATCAATGGTGAAATTATCCATAAAATTACTGGCCTTTCACATAAAGGAGATGCTATACTAACAAGTTCAGGTGCTGACTTGGTTGATGAGTTTGTCGATTCTCCAACTGGAAAGAATTCACGGGGTATAGTCGTGAGTCAGATTGTTTTTGGCAATTACAAAACTGCCGCCAAGATTGTATCACATGGACTTTCAAGGACAGGTAGATGTTCAGACCTAAAGCCCGAAATGCTAGAAGCTGTTAAAAATATGGCTATGAACGGAAAGGTATACAACTGGGCAGATTATTTGGATGACATTCTCAAATATACATGCCAGAAGTGCCAGGACGAGGGAGCTAGCATCCGCTACCAATCTGTACTCATTTGGATTGCCATGACCCATTTTCGACCAAAAGGAAACAAATATTTTGCTGAAGTATGACTCGTCCTTATGGAAAATTTCCACTGCTTTGCACCTGAAGCAAGCCGACATGGACCTACAACAGTCAAGCTTTGGCTTGAAGCATGGTTTACTGAACTTAAAGAAATAGAAACAAGATGGAGGGTACCACAGAACATCCGTCGAATCCTACCCCCGACAGCGCACATCCAACTATCTTTGGATGACACAGCAATATGGCACATGGAAGGAGAAGCGGGTCCAGCAAAACGGCTCGACTATTATCCCTCAGTAAGTGAAATATTTTCATAATTAAGGCGTCAATCTAATCAAGTACTACCTATCCCAGCACAAGCCATGAAAACCAACTTCAAACATGTTGAACCTCTATCCAACATGGAACAAGAAGAAGAATATGAAATTCAATTGTACAAGAACACTTTCAGCTATCAGCCCAAGCCGACACCTAGCACCAAGATGTTAGCACTCACCTAGATTCCAAACATAGAAGTCGGGGAGCAGTCGAAGAGCGATACAGAATCCGACAATCCAGAACATCTTCGACAGACAATAATATCCAGAAGGTAGCAACCAAAATCGTCACAGCCCGATGGAATCGAGTAATATCGACAAAAGGGAAATGGAAAAGACAAGAAACAATTCAAGAACCGTCAATGACAAATGAGATCGAGCTATACGATAGCGCTACCCAAATTCTCGAAGATGCAGCCAAGAATAAACTGCCAGTCAAAGAGCAATTCAGAAAGTTCTTAGAAAAAGATAAGTATCCATCTTCCCAAATCATTGTTAAGAGACCCAAAATTTCAATCGTACCTGATGTTGATCTAACCATCCAGTCCCCCCCACATTCCCCAACTACAGTAGAAGAAGAACACAGTATTCTAGCATTACCTGCTCCTCATGTCACAGAAGACACCGCTTTGAATACATTCATTGCAAACATTCCAATATTCTGTCCTAACTGGCGTGAGATGTACATCCAGCAACCCATTTTTGCCTCTCCATCTACTATCCCAGTTAACTTAGCTCCTCCCGACAACATTCAAACAGGAAGTTCACCTTTGCCATTAACCAACCCAGAAATTGTCGGTCACATGACCACTCACCATATCATAAATCCTGATCCATCAGATCCAATATATGCACAACAAACAGGTGTCTTCACTCCTCTTCCAGTCGATTCACTACCACAACAAACGAGTCCAATTCAAGCAAAAACCATTAGCAAGGAAAAATCCCAAGTTGTCAGTTCCCTGGTCGAGTCTAGTCTAGTTAGTTCAGATCCATTCGATAGTACCATTTCACCAAGTCCAATTCCGACATCCTCCGACCTACCATCATTCCCAGTGAACCAGTCGAGTTCCCTTGTCGAAGGATCCAAGTCTAGTCCAATTTCACAGCAGCACAACAAAGAAGCAAACACAATATAAGTAGAAAGAGTCATGGAACCAGTCAAGACTTGAGAAGTTGTAGCCGACACGACAGGACCATCAGAACATACAAATACTCCAGTTACTAATATAAGCAATATGGAAATCTCTAGCACATCATCAACAAATCCATTAAGGACCAAAGCAACAGAACATGACAATCTAGTCATTACAACAGCAGTACCTAGTACACATAGTCAAACAGAACAGGCTGTTATCAATACACAAGTAGTCATTGACATTCATCCATCAACAACCGAAAAAGATAAGGGGCCAGAACAACAAACCATAAACAAAGAAAAAGAGAAAAGTATCCAAAAGAAACATAAAGAGAAGAAACGTAAAGAAAGAGAATTGCAACAGCAATTGCAAATGCAGCAAACATAGCAAGGACAATTACAAAATATTCCTTGTGTATACTTAGATCAATTTGGAGCTGCTACAAGCTATCATCCACAGTTGGCCTCCCAAGCAGAACTCGATTTACTTGAAGATGCATTTTTCATAGCACAAAGATGTCACCGACAAGAATCAGAAGATCAGTTACTGTAGCTACAGAACTAACGGATTACATTTCTTGCTAAGTGTGAAAAATTAGCTCAGCAAGTTATCCCGCTTCCAGCTAGTTCCGACACAACACCTCTAGACAAAGCATACCAGTTACTGGAATCTTTCGTGTCGATGTTACAATATGAGCTTCTCAAGAAACAACAAGATCAAGCTATTGAGGTAGCCTCCCTCATGACAAATCAGTTTACAGCCTTTTCAGAAGCCTCCAAAGTACTCAAGCAGTATGCTAGTCAAGCAGAAAAACTAGCCACAGTTCTCAACAATTGGTATGTCTACTATGGTGATGTTTATAAAAATATTCAGAAAACAAGAGCATTGCTAAGCAAGCTTCAGCACCAGCGCTTGAATGCAAATGAATCCCTTATCGAAAAACTTGATAACTAGATCATCATGGAGAACAAGCAATTGGATAAGTTAGAAAAACAAGAAGTTCATTGGATGTCACAGGCCCAAGGAGGTCTCAACAAACTTGAAGAAATTCAACCTCAAATCAATTAGTTACTTGTTGTTGCCGACAACACAATTAACACATTTGGTCCCGACATGATCCATTTGCAGGCTACATCCACTCATGACAAGATGGAAAATCTGTCGAAACTCACAACTTTGACTGTCGACATCCAGAATCTGCTACGCACTTGGGAAGCGTTCCAACACCATCTCTCTGTCTCTGTTGAAGTTATCATTGAAGATTGTCTCCAGATTCCTGATGTTATTGACTCTAGCATTTCTTTGACATAACTGTTTATGTAACTTATTTTTGTAATTTTGATCTCTCCAATTCTTCGGGACGAAGAAATATTTTGAGGTGGGGGAGATGTTGGAGGGGCCTAGGTCAGCCTGTCGACTAGGCCCTCCTCCCGACCATTCTGCAGCATATGTCGACAAGTTGTGTCGACTAGTATGGGTCGGGTCGGTTGGATAAAACGACAGACGGTTATGTAACTGTATCTGCACATATATATATCTAGGCCGGTGAGCCGATAGACTAGTAGAGATTGATTCTATCATTGTGTTGTGCACTTGCTGGTTAATACAAAGTCTATTCTCTCTATATGTCTCGTCTCTTGTATCTGTATCATTGTGTATGCTTTCTTATATTATGTAATGTATCTGTGATAACTAGGTGAACCCTGAGATTACAACACATGCAAAATGCATTTAAAGCATGCAAAACCAAGATAATATGGTGACAATATTCCAACACCCCCCCTTAAGTCGGACTATGAAGAAAAATATAAGTAAATAAATGAAAAATAGGGCATTGGTTACTGAGACCAAAGGTCACCCTGTACAAAAATATAAAAGAAATGAGGAAAGAGGGAAAACCCAGTGGGAAAAAAATCCCTCCTCAAGATAGATTGTAAAAAATACTAATCAACCAAGGTAGAAATCACCCCAAGGAGGGATCGAAGATGACTGAATGTTTTCAGTGAAAAAGTCTTGGTGAAAATATCTGCAATCTACTCTTTTGAAGGACAATAGAGCAATGTGATGGTAGGATCATACACCAATACTTAGATGTAATGAATGTGTATCTCAATGTGTTTGGTTCTCCGTCTCTAAACTGGATCTATGGAAATCCTTATAGTACTCTAATTCTCACAGTAGATGACTGGTGGAGTACTGTAGTGAATCCCAAACTTTGACAAGATTCCCTACAACTAGATACACTGTGTGGTTGCATTCACTGCACCTTTGTACTCGGCCTCATATGATGAAAGAGAAAGAGAAGTCTTCTTTTTTCTAGACCAAAATATAGTACCAGATTCAATCATGAAGAGAAAACCTGATGCATACTTTGATCTTAGTTGTCTCCAGCCTAATCTGAATCTGTGTACCCAACTAGGTTCAATGGAGACCCAACTGCATAATGAATACCATAGGAATTCGTCACTTTCACATAGTGAAAGATCCTTTTGGCTACCTTCTATTGAAGCTCATGAGGCTCTTGCAGGTATATGGAGACAACACTCACTGCATAGGATAGATCAGGGCGAGTATGTGTAAGAAACAAAAGACTCCCGATTAGTTTCCGATACAAGGTACTATCCACCAAGGGTGAAGAGGAACCATCCTCAAGACTGATACCTGAAATAAAAGGAAATGATGTTGGTTTTCATTCTGTCATATGAAACCTGTCAAGTAGATATTATGCATACTTGGATTGTGCAATATTGATTCCTGAATCGCTCTGAGAGACTTCAAGACCAAGAAATTGCTTTAGTAGTCCCAAATCTGACATAGAGAAGGAATTGTGAAAGGCTGTTTTGATAGATCTAATGCATGAAGAGAGACTCCCTATAATTAGTAAATCAACAACATAGAGGACAATAAGGAGAAGAGAGTTTCCATCATGCCTCATGTATACATTCGAATCATAATTGCATCTCTGAAAATCTTGTGACAGTAGAAAGGAATCCATCTTAGCATACCATGCTTGGGGAGCCCAGTTGAGCCTATATAAGGACTTCCTCAATCAGAACACTAATGAAGGATCATCAATGTATCCTTAAGGTTTATTCATGTAGATCTCCTCCTTTAGATATCCATGAAGAAAATCACTCTTCACATCCATGTGATGCACCTCCCAGTGCTTCAATGCATCAAGAGCCAAAACAAGATGGATGGATTCCATCTTTGGAACAAGAGCGAAGGTATCTGTATAGTTAATCCCTTGAAATTGTACTTGCTTGTTACACCATCTGAGCCCATATATGTTTTGTATACCCACTTACATTGAACAAGCTTCGTTCCAGGAGGGAGAGAAACAAGCTCCCAAGTCTCATTCTTTTGAAGATATTGGTATTCTTCATCCATAGTTGTTATCCATCTTGGATATTGTGAGGCCTCAAAGAAGGTTTTTGGATATGATCCAACCATCAAAAAACATCTATCGAGAAGATAGGGATCTGTATGAGAGAGTGTTAAACTTGCATTTTGAAACTCAGATCTGGTTCTTCTTGGATCTTGTGGATCTCCAACAAGGTCACCAACAGATTCAATGACCTTGAAGGCCATATTGGAAATGGTGGTGGATCTTTTGGTGATATATCTTTAGGTTCTTGTGGATCGGTATCTATCATTCATTCATCTCCACTTTCCGAGTCAGAATCTGAAATTTCATGAGAGGATGATTCTCTATCTTGTTCAACATGATGTGGTAGAGTAGTTGGTAAATTGTCTGCTTCGACATGGTCGGAATCATGCAATGGCCATTCTTCAAACTGGACACTTATTTCAAGGAAGGCATGCATGGTAGAAAGATCCAATAGTTTATCGCACTTTGCATTATTTGCATAACCGACCAATATGCACTCTTTTCTTTGAGGCTCTAAGGCTCTCCTCTTATCTGAATGAATCTTTGCCCAAGACTTGGAACCAAAGAATCTTAGATGAGACACATTTGGCTTGTATCCCATCCATGATTCGAAAGGAGTTTTTCCTTTTAGGCCTTTGTATGGAACTCTGTTATGGAGGTATGTGCACAATTGATAGCTTCTTCCCAAAGTATAGGAGCAAATTATTTAGACTCAAGCATGCATGTAACCATCTCTTTCAAAGTTCTGTTATTTCTCTTAGCTACACCATTCTAATGTGGTGTATAAGGAACAATGTGTTGCATTTCAATACCTTCACCTGCACAAAATAACTAAAACTCATTCTTCACATACTCTCCTCCATTGTCAGTACCAAGGACCTTGGTATTCTTGTTAGTGAATTTTTCTATAGAAGCTTTAAAAAATTTGAAATATTCAAAGACTTCTGATTTGAACTTTAGAAAATATACCCAACTAAATCTTGAATAATCATCTATGAATGTTAAGATATATCTATCATTATTCAAATATAGGTGAGAAAGAGGTCATAATATGTCACTGTGAATCAACTCGAGAGGAGATGTGTCTCTCTTTTCCTTTTCCTTTTCAAACTTGTGCTACGGATGCTTACCAATCAAGCAACCTTGACAGGTGCCCTTAGCAAATCTGATGTTTGGGATGCCTTCAACCATTTTCTAATTGTGCAGTTCTTGCAAATATTTGTAGTTGAGGTGCCCAAACCTCTCATGCCAAAATCTTCTCACTTCATTTGCATGAGTAAGAAGTGCACTTTTGTTGCTTGGGTTTTCACCCAAGCACGTGCATATGTGCACCTACTAACTTGTAGTAGTAGTTTGTATTGAACAATGGAAATAAATTACTAAATGTAAAAACTAAATCTATGACAGTAAAAGGTAAATTTAACATGTGCATGTAAAAGCTTGAAAATAAATAGTAAATAACTCATATTTCAATATAAAATCAACTCTTTATTCATGAAATAAAATTTTACAGAAATTATGTTACCTCAATGGTGAGGATGGTTGAGTTTTGGGTAGTTGCAAGGTTGAGATGCTCCAATGCTCCAATGGTCTCTTCTTCTCCAATGCTCTAATGGGGATCTTCAAACTCAAAAGTGAGGCTAGGGCTCTCAAGAGTGAATTTGGCAGCATAATGATAGGATGAATGTGGATGAATAGTGGGGAGCCCCTATCACCTTTTTATAGTTTTTTGGTGATGGAGAATACCACTGTGGTTTAAGGAAACCAATGGTATTGACCAAAATGGTTTAGGTTTCTTTTTCCTCTTTTTCCCTCTTTTTCCCTTTTTTGAATATATTTTATATTTTTATTTCCTTTTAATTGATTTTGGGAATTTTGGACCCTTTTTGAGGGTTTTTTGTATTTTTTGAGGAAAAATAAATATTTTGAGGGAAAAAAGATGGATTTTGGTCTTTTTGGTGACCTTTTGAAGGTTTTAGAGGCTCAAATGGTGGAAAAAGTGGACAAATGGGTCATGGGAATAGGGAAATGAGCTAGTGAGCACTTTTTGGGTGTTAACAGATTGCCCCTTAATGTGTGAGGACATGAGCTCATCGAATGGCCGATAGACATCATAGTTCTTTTGTCTTTTTCCTGGGGTTTGGAGGAGAGAGGAGACCGATTGGAGATTGGAACACTGGGCCCATGCAAACTGCACAAACTAAAAAATGCATGACCTCAAAATGAATGAGGAATAATCTCTTATAATAGACGAGGCGGGCATACCCATGCTCGTATCGTAACATATAAATAACAATAAGGCCCAAGAAGGGGACCTGAACAAGACATATAAACCTGCTGTGTACATCGTAATGTTCCAGAGGGGACACAATTTTGGGACATACTCATGGTCGTACCATGACTGATTTGAAGAACTGATACACTAGAAAAGAGCAACAACCGTTTTGAATAAGGTGTCAAAAGGGTTGATGAACTGCTGAATCTGAAGGTATCCAACAACTGTAGGGACTCAATAACTATGACTCAACCTCTGAAGAGTATATGGAACTGTATACTTGAGGGAGTATAAAACTGGGGTACTTCTGAATATCGTCGCCAAGCACAACCCGGATATCTATAGAGACATGTAACTGGTTGTTTCCTCTAGTAGACTCATAAGTGTGCTAGAGTCAGGTGACATAGGGGGTCTTCAACTAATAACTGAATGGATCAATACCCTGTACGATTCTCAATGATGCAATCAAGGTGTTAATGTCGAGCATGTGAGAAAAAATCATTTGTAGAGGCATTAAGGAATCCTTTCAAAATGATCCGTAGGCACTCATCACTAATGGTGATGAGTCCAAGGCACAAGGACCTCTGGGTCTATCCTCTAGAATAGATTGGTTGGCGTCGAAAGAGGGAGACCAACAACTACCAAGGAAATGATGTTTCCTTGATAGGAGCACGAGGTGTACAACCAAAGTGTGATAGTGCTGATGGTGGGACTGATATACTATGGGGATGGGGTATAACTGGGGTCATAGAGTGGGTGGGCTCAAACTTCCTTTGTTCAGAGCATGATGAAATGGTTGACCTGGAAGCATATGAAACTATCTTTGGGGACCATAGCTTAAGGGATCATGGGTTTGTACTGTAATGATAGAGGTTCGGGGGGTAAAATGATGTATGGTATCGGGAAACTCTGAAGGTGGTAAATCACAGAATGCTCTGAACAAAGGAAACCATAGTGGGGAGCTGCCATGATAGTGTAACTAGACATGATCTTTTGTGGCACTAAGAGGCACCGTTGGGGCTTTCTTGGTTTTTTTAAGGAGCTCCAAGAAGAAGTGTGCTCAATGATGGTACTGTCGTGTGGATTTGTACGAGCCCAAGACAGTTCATGCTCATGATTGCTTTCAGTTTTAGAGAGTCTAGAAGCAGTAAGTAGACTCCAATGGTGTTCTTTTTCGTGTGTTAGTCTCCAAGGCCTGAAAAAAGCATAAAATAATGCGAATGGAGAACTCTTCTAATTGATGTGACTAGAGTATTCCTTTTTCATAATTAGTTTACAAGGTCCGGAAAAGGGGTAAACTTACACTAGGTAGACGCCCTTTCAAATACATTTAACGAGCATGAAAGGAAGCAAGATTGCTCGACGATCTTTTCATTCTTTTTAGGAGTCAAAAAAGAGCTTAACAGAAACTCCCTAAGTGCCTTTTTCGTAAAGGAATTGATCGGCCCGAAAAAGGGATAAAATTATACCGAACAAAAGTGATGATGAGGCAAGGATCAAGTGTTCGATCAAGGGACAAGTATGGGATCCAAGAGTCGTGGTAGGTGGGAACACTGATGGAACCTCCTTGTAGGTTGATTAATGATAGCAAAACAACACCATAATTGCAGTATGGATGGAGTGGAGGGCTCATGTATAAGTTGTAATGCAAAAGTCTAGTAAAAATTGATGCTGGCTGATGTGGCACACAAACCGAGGTGGTAAGGTGTAGGGGTGCAATGTCAAAATTTTTTTGGTAAGAGCAAGGGATGATCATGAGCACATAAAACTGAATCTGGTGATATAAAGAATGTCAAAAAATGGACAACGACCAATGTGGCACACAAACCGAGGCGACAAGGGGGTTCATAAAGATGCCCAAAAATTATGGGGGTGAGAGCGAGAAATGATATCAAGCATCATCACAAGCGTAGAAAACTGAATACATCGATATAAAGAACATAAAAAATGGACAACATTCAATGTGGCACACAAACCGAGGCGACGAGGGGGCATGTAAAGATGCCCAAAAATTATGGGGTTGAGAGCAAGAAATGATCTCAAGCATCATCATGAGAGCGAAAAACTGAATCCGTCGATATAAAGAACGTCAAAAATGGACAACGGCTGATGTGGCACACAAAACCGAGGCAACGAGGGGGCATGTAAAGATGCTCAAAAATGATATTGATGAAAGCGGGAAACTGGCTGGACCGTTGTAAAGTTCTTCCTGCGCTGAATCCAACGGTGCTAATGGTTTGAAAAACGGAGGTTGTATGACTTCATAATGGTGGACTGAAAATTGGTCAAATTGCTATAAATAGCAAGTGGACCCAATGTGACAAGTGTCATTTTCATCGTTGGGTTTGACAGAGGATTTGGTTTGGTCAGAGCATTTTCTTCATTTGCGGGAGAACCGACCGGAATTTTTTGATTCTGTGAGTTCAAGGTAAGCCTATTAACCTTAACCTGTAATTTCATTAGCTTTCGGGGGGGGACTGGGGTTTCGGGAGTGGTGTATACTCCACGTTGGCTTGCCAACGTGGAATATCATGGCTTTAGATCCTTTTTGCGTGATCCACATCACGGCTATGGGCTCCACAACCGTGATGTAAATCGTGGGTGTGGTCACTCACAGCTGCGATGTCGATTGCGGCTGTGGGCGGTCACAGTCGCGATGTGGATCGTGGCTATGGGTATTCAAAGATGCGATGTGCATCGCGGTTGTGGGTACTCACATATGCTATCTGGATCGTGGATGTGGGCGGTCACAGCCGCGATGTGGATCGCGGCTATGGGTATTCAAATCCGGGATGTGCATTGCGGCTGTGGGTACTCACGGCTACAATTTGGATCACGGCTATGGGATCCAAACCCGCGATCTGGATCGTTGGCTTGGAAAAACCAAATTTATATCTTTTTCTAAAAAATTTCTTCTTGACTTGGCAGGATGCTCAGGAGGCCTAGAGCGTCGTGGCAGGAGAGGGAGATCCCAGATGAGATAAAGGAGATTATTCAGGGTGACCACCATGCACAGGCGACATTAGCTTTGGGCGGACTGTTGAAGTTCGCTCAGATCCCTCTTATGCGGTCATCAAACTTGTTGTTGAACAATTTGATTCACTTCTAGGACCCGAGGATGCGGGCATTTATGGTTCAAGGTGAGAGACTGGATCTCACCTTGAATGACGTATATTTTCTTACTGGACTTCCCCGTTTGGGTGAGGTAGGGGACCTCCTACCGAGGATACCAGTGGGCATGGACATAGAGGATATCCTAGAGAGGTTTTGTTGTCCTGGTTCGAGTGTGCATGCTAGTGCATTGCTTGTTCGAGACTTGGTGGATTTACTTATGTAGGTAGTTGCAGCTTGTGTGCTTCGGGTACTTGGAGCACAGGCGCCCAATCGTTTATCAGGGGGGAAGATGTTGATGGTGTAGCAGGTTATGACTGGTACTTGTTTTGCATGGGGTCAGATGTTCCTCGCTTGTATTCAGCGTGAGCTGAGAAAAGTGAGGCTACAGGGAGGAGAGTTCAGCTATGCCTCTTTCTTTTGTTGTTTCTTCTTTGAGAGAGTTCTTACACTATGCCCTTGTGTGCCAGTTCGGGATGGTTTGAGGAGTGAGTCGTGGATGGTACGGTGGGGAGAGATGATGCCCTGGGGTGTTGGTGGACCAGTTCGACATTTCTTCACAGCTGAGATGCCCGAGCAGTGGGATCAGATGCCAGTTGCGTTCGATGACTATCTGTACCGGGATATGGATTTCCGAGGAGACATAAATATGCCTTGAGCTCAGGGACAGGCCTGGGGGGTAGATGGTACGTCTTTGTTCTTGTTTTTCCATCATATTATGTATGTATTTTGTTATGATGATAGCTGGAGGTGTTTTCATGATGCTGATGTATTCTATTATTGGTCATTGCAGATGTGGGTCCGCAGCCTCCACTGGATTATCAGGGCCGTAGAAGACGTGTGGTGGTGGTGGTACCTCCACTGATAGGGGTAACCCCTCCTTGTGTATGAGGAGTTGTACGTCGTCAAGACAATTATATAGAGGATTTACAGGAGTCCTTCGAGGCGTTGTTGGATGGTGTACCCGATGATGGTTGGAGAGAGCTGGATCAGTGTGTGTTGGACCATTGTTTCGATGCTCCTCGTGAGTGGAGGTCGATTCTGCATAGGGTGCTTGTGTTGGAAATAGAGAGGAGAGCTCATGATCAATATGATCCGGAGCTGGAGGAGGCGGCTGACCTTGATGATGATTAGGTTGTTGTACTTTTCCCCCAAATGTTGTTGAGCATATGGGATCCTTTCTGTGGATATTGTACTATCGATGTATATTTTTTGTATATTAGGGTGTTGAGGGCACTCTTGACATTTTGACTCTATGATGATATATATATATATGTTTATGCACATGGATGGATTTTGGTGTAGTCATGTATGCATGTGGATGCACATCTTGTCGTTATTTTTTGTTGCATATGGATGCAAATTCTATTTCTTTATGCCCATGGAGGCACGTTATATGCATGTGGATAGACTTTTTTTTTTTCCTATATGCCCATGGAGGCACCTTCTATGCACGTGGATGCACTACTATGATGTTTTCTTTTTGTGTTTTTATACCTATGTGACGTGTGTTGATATCCTACATGGTTTGGTTGACGTGCCAATCTAGAATGTTGTTAGCCATTTGGTCTGCTACACTATTTAGATGTCTTGGGACATGTGTGAATGAAATGGATTCAAACTATCGAATCATTTGTTTAGTGCGTAGGTATTTTCTAAAGAGGAAGGGGTCACGTACCTAATAACAGTTATTGAACTGTGAAACAAGAAGCTGGGATTCAAGGAAGACGTTAAGGTGACTTACGCCCATCTGTAGAGCCGCGGTCAAGAGACCGGTCACGATGTCATATTCAACCTGATTATTGGTGGCAGCACCTATGCACACCCCGTTGAGGTGGATCAACTCATGTGAAGGGGAATAGAGTACCCAAGCTACCGAGGAAAGATTTGGAGACCAACAACTTGCACCGTCGGCAAAGCCAATATGGTAGAGTGGAACAGGATCCATCTGTGATCATGCAAAAAAATACAATGTAAGGTTTTGGAAATTTTGACAGAAAAAAGAAAAGAAATGAAAATTGTACAATGTGGACTGTGGTGCCCAGGAGCATTTTATGGGTAAAAGAGTTTGAGGTACAACCCATTTCGAGGGTTGCACATGAGGTTTCCTTTTGAGTCGGATAGGGTGTATGCCCCATGTCCAAGGCAAGTATGTATGATGTATGGGCCTTGCCACATGATTTGAAATTTTCCTTTTCCCGTTTTTTCAAGGGCTTGGTTGTAAACGAGTACCAGATCTCCTTCACTAAATGTTCATGGGTGAACATGTTTATCATAATTGAGTTTGGACCGGTTTTTTGCGGCTTTGATGGTTTGGAGATCTGCTTGACGATCTTCATTATCTTTCTCTAAAATAAGTAAGCATTCTTCAATTGGTGAAGTGTCCGGAAGGATTTCAATAGCGATATGTAATGTTGGGATCTGACATTCAATGTGAAGGACAAATTCCATGCCGTGGACCAAATGAAAAGAGGTAAAGGCGGTGGCAATTTTAGTTGACGTGCGGTAAGCCCATAGTGCTGGAAAAAGCATATGATGCCAATTGGATTTATGTTTGTCGACAGTGCGTTGGAGGATGGTCTTCAAAATTTTGTTAATAGCTTCTACTTGGTCGTTCCCTTGGGGGTAATAGGTGGAAGAGAAATGATGTTAAAACTTAAGGAGTGTTGATAATTCTTTCCAAATGGAGTCTTCGAAGTGAGAACCGTGGTCTGAGATGAGTTGCTTAGGTACTCCAAAACGAGTAATAACATGGTTGAAGAAGAAACAGGTTGCAGTGTCAGCTTTTCAATTAAATGTAGGCATGGCTTCTACCCATTTGGTAAAGTAATCGACGACCACAATGATGTGTTTATGGCCGCTAGCTGATGCAGGATTACAATCCATGAAGTCAATGGCCCATTTACAGAAGGGGCCAACGGTGACAACTGTATGAAGGTGGACGGGGGGTGTTCTTTCCTTGTGGGCAAAGAGATGGAAATTTTGGCAATGTTTGACTGCGGTGATGCAATCGGTAAATAATGAGGGCCAAAAGTAACCTACGTGAATTACCTTTTGGGTAGTGGCCATTCCAGAAAAATGGCCGCCGCAGGCTCCGCTATGGAAATCATTGAGAACCTGTTCTGCTTCATCTTGTGAAAGGTAACATCTTAATATTTTGTCGACACCGCGTCGATAGAGGATGTCGCCAATGAGGAGATAACGGGAAGCGTGGTGGCAGATACGACGCCATTTGTCACGGTCGACATTGGGTTGAAACTTTTGTGTGCGTAGGTAAACCAAAATATCGCCATACCAAGGGTCATCTGACGAGATGATGAACAAATGGTCGTCAGTGAGACTGGTGTTTACTGAAGGTGATGGTGATAGGGATGGTAGATCTGTAATTAGCTGAGCAAGTGCTAATGCTTTGGTTCTCTTTTGGGTTGTGAAAGCCAGGTCATATTCTTGTAAGATAATGACCCATTTAACGACTCGGCCCTGCAGGAGGTGACGACTCAAGAGGTATATCATGGGATTAGAGTTCGTGACCAATTTAGTATGGCTCATGATGATGTAATGTCATAACTTATGTACAGAAAATACGATTGCGAGGGCCAATGTCTCCTCATATGGGTAATGTAGTGGTGGGCCAGACAAGGTTTGGCTTACATAATATATGACATGCTCTTGAAGAGCAGTGTCTTGTTGAACTAGGACACCTGAAACGGCATAGTCAGATGCCGAAATGTAGAGAATGAAATCTTTAGTGAAATCCGGAGGTGAGATCAAGGGGGCATTGGTAAGAGATTTTTTCAGGTCGTCGAAGGATCCTTGCGCTTGATTGTCCCATACAAAAGGGATGTGGGTGCGAAGCAAATGAAGAAAACCATGGATCGTTGTGGCATAATCAAGTACAAAATGACGTAAAAAATTAGCTTTGCCTTGAAGGCTCTGTAATTGTCAGATCGTCCGAGGTAACGGGAGGTCTAAGATGGCTTGGACCTTTAAAGGATTAACTATGATACCTTTCTGTGAGATAATGAATCCTAGTAGCTGGCCTGCTGGAACGCAAAATATGCACTTGAGAGGGTTCAAGCGGATTTTGTATTTACGACAATGTGTGAAGACTTGCCAGAGGTCATTAATGTGATCCGAACGTTTTTTCGATCGAGCCATAAGGTCATCTAGGTATACAAGGATAATGTTGACGAAGTCATGGAAACAATATGTCATTGTGCCCTGAAAAGTGGCTCCAGCATTTTTGAGACCAAAGGGCATGACCCGTTAAGCAAAAGTGCCCCATGGGGAGGTAAATGTAGTTTTATACTGATCTTCCTTTCGAATATGAATTTGGTTGTAGCTGGAGAAACCATCCATAAAAGATAGTATCTCATGCCATGCACATGCATCTATGAGTTGGTCGATAAATGGTGTTGGAAATTTATTGTTAGGACTGAAATTGTACCCAATCCTTATGTGTTTTTTCTCAAATGATTGTTTCTTATTTTCCTTTCATTTTATTTTATTTTAAATTTTAATAATTTTTTATTGTCTTTTTATTTCATATGTTGTAGTTTTTGTTTTAATCCTCAGTGGCTTATTAAGTATTATATTTATTTTCAAAGTCTTCAAAATACTTATTTAAGTTTACTTTAATTCCTATGTTCAAATTTTAACCTTTATGTTGAGTTTCTTTTGCAAAATATTCATTGGAGACATTCTTGCAGTGTAGTAGTGAAACTGCATACACTAAGGGGCTACTAGAATGTATGTTTTTCTCTGTTTTAGTCATGACCTTTCGGCGCATATTACGAGAATATGGAAGTGAATTTCAAAAAACCCAAAGAGGTTTTTTTCCAAGCACAGACTCATTCAAAAAAACCTCTCTCATTTTTTCAACAGGTGTCACCGTTTGAAAGAATCGAATTCATCTTCGTGGCCTACTTTTTAGGGCTTAAAATATTTAATATTTTCCTATTTTAGTCACAAATTTCCAGCATGCATTCCGATCAATTGGAGATGAATTTTTAAAACCCAAGAGAGTTTGTTGTTCTTAATGGAATCATTTAAAAACAACTCTCTCATTTTTCTAACAGGTGTTGTGAACCAATAGATATGGAGGCGTCTTTGAGACCTAATTTTCCATAAATTCGCCTAATTTCTCAAAGTCTGATTTGCTATTTTTAGTTAATTGTTTTTAAAGATTCAAGTTAGAATGTAACTAATTAATGTAACTACTTCAAAATTCAACCTAGAAGGTAGTTAGGGAACTACTATTGGTAAAGGGATAAAAGGAAGAAACTTCTAGTGAAGGTGGTGGGATTTTTTGGTTTCAAGAAGTTATATACAGTGATGATATTAAAGCTTGCAAGACTCTTATGTAAGTCCTGAAGACTGAGATTAATATACATGTGATATAAGCCATTTTATTTTGTTTGATTGAGTTTTTATTTCCAATCAGTTTGGTCATACAATATATGAATTCATTTTCTGTTTTAATGTTTTAATCCAGTGAATGCTTATGTGTTGTAGATGAAAACCTGTATGTATGATTATGAATATCATGGTTTATGTTTACCTTGTTTAAATTCATGATTTCAGTTCTTCAATGACTTACATGATTTAGTAACTTGTTTTATATTGATTTCCTTTATTTTCTTGAGATTGAAACCCTCAAACCAACAAACCCTAAGCCAAAAAAACCTATTTCATACTTGTATTGTTGAGATTGTGCTAGCTTGCTCTTTTGTAGTCTAGGAACAATTTCTAGCACAAACATCTTTGGCATCGTTGCCGGGGACGAAGGTGAAGCATATCTTCCCTGGGGTATTTTTATTAATCTGATTTTGGAGGGTGAACAGGATCAAAAATTCTTCCAGACTACAATTTTTCACTAGGTGACTCCGTAGGGGAAGGATTTGTTGGCGACTCCATGTTTGAAAAATTTGAAAGCAACTTCACATTTTCAGAATGTCAAAGTCTTTTGCTGCTATGTTGGCACAAAGGTTTGCTCCTTTTATCTTTGTTGATATTCCAGGATTTCCAAATGATGTGCCCACTATGGATGAATGGTGAGACTTTCTTCCAAGATTTAGAGGAGATGATCATGACCATCCGGCACAACACTTGATTGATTTTTATCAATACATGGACCAGCTCAATATTCATCACGAGGATGTATTGTTGAAAATGTTTATGTAGTCCTTGGAAGGATATGCCAGACAGTGGTATAGGTCTCTTCCCATCTCTAGCATCTCTTCATTAAAAGATTTTCAAGTTGTCTTTCATTCATATTGTAAGATGATTTGTCCTGTTGATCTCCTTTTAGAGGACTGTTGTGAGCAATTTGAATCCAAGAAATCTCTTAGCAATTATGATCAAGATAGCCTTACTAATGAAATTTATGAAGAAATAGTTCAAAGTAATGAATTTCAAGAGGTATTGGACAGTATTCAAGATTCAATACATCATTATCATGCAACGTTTGTTATTGAAAATCCTTGTGAAGATCAACCTTTTGTTGAAGAAACTGTTGTTTTAAATAATTTTGAAGATCATTCTTATGATGAAGATCATGCTTCTAATGAAGAATCTTGGACAAAGCATGAGGTGACTGTTTTTTCAAAAGTAACTAAAGAAGATGGAAGTTCTGATCGTATTCATGAGGAATATCAAGAAAGCACAACGCTTTCCTTGTATGTTAATCTAACTGAATATTTAATTGAACATAGGGCTTTTCTTTCTCTTGAAGGTGTTGAAAAAATTCTATAAATATCAGCAAATAAGCCTAAGTATGATCAATATTCATACAATTTAGAGGAACATGAATTTTCATTAGCGCACATAGCATTATATATCAGCCCTCCTCTATTTGATGATTATAAAGAAAATAATGTTGAAGGTCAAGAAAAAGAAACTCACCATTTTCCTGGAAGTCTTGATCAACAGTTTCTTGAGGTCAATGAATTTATGATCCATAAAAAATCAAGCCCTCTATATGAAAATTGTGACTCAGAAGTAGAGTTTGATATGGAAGAGCATATTTGTATATCAGCGTGCATTGATGCTACTAGTATAGAATCAGTATATGACTGCTATAAATCAGAATTTGGAGAAAACATTGAGAATCATTCATCAAGAGCAAATTTCAATTCAAAATTTCAGAAACAATTGGAGCAGTGCTCAGTCTTTTCTTGTTTCATACTCAAAGTTTCAGAAGGAAGATAATATTTTTTCTAAGGTATTCTTTCATGATGATATCAGAAATAATTATTTTGAGTTTCTCAATGAAGAAGGGTTTACAAAAGAGATAGTTGTTCATGATTTCTATGACTCAGTAGCAGCGTATTTAGAGGACTTTCTCAGATCAAAATTGATATTTACAGGTTGTAAGTATCAACTTCCATGTTATAAGGATTTTCCATTGTATAAAATTTTATTTTTTCTAATTAATGACATGGAAGAAATTCAGTGTAGGAGACAATTGTTGAAATGGTTACACTGGCAGTCTGCTATTACTTAATCAAAGAACTAAGCTGGTTAGATTAAGAGCTATATATAAATAAGCTTGCCATGCAAGCATTTAGTTTCATTTTGAAGTTTGGTATTCAATTTACAGTATGGTAGATTTGTTTTCTGCATAGAAGGTGGCCTTGTGAATAGTTTTCAATTCTCAATAAATAGCAATTGTGCTCTCAAGTCTTGAAAATGCCATAGTTTGCAGTATATGGTTGTTCTTCAGTCTGCTAAGCAGATGAATTTGCAATTTGGATGAGCATATTTCTATTGCAACACAGATATAATTCCTTAGCAGCAATCACATAGTTTTTTATAGCCAGGATCAGAATTTGAGGAAGGGAAAGTGTCTTTTCAACATAATCTTGTTACAAGATCACAATAAGCCCATCATTTAAAAAATTATGAGCAGGCTTGCAAGTTTTGGAATAGGTTGGGAACAAGATACAAATGACTCCATCACCCAATGAATAAGGCACAAGGTCTACATGATCTTGAAACCTCACAAGTAGGATTTCATCCCCTAGCTGGAGACAGATGTTAGGACTAAAATTGTACCCAGTCCTTATGTGTTTTTTCTCAAATGATTGTTTCTTGTTTTCTTTTCATTTTATTTTATTTTAAATTTTTATAATTTTTTTTTGTCTTTTTATTTCATATGTTGTAGTTTTTGTTTTAATCCTTAGTGGCTTATTAAATATTATATTTATTTTCAAAGTCTTCAAAATACTTATTTAAGTTTACTTTAATGACTATGTTCAAAGTTTAACCTTTATGTTGAGTTTCTTTTGCAAAATATTGATCGGAGACATTCCCGCAGCACAGTAGTGAAACCGCATACACTAAGGTGCTACCAGAATGTATGTTTTTCTCTGTTTTAGTCATGATCTTTCAGTGCATATTACGAGAAGATGGAAGTGAATTTAAAAAAACCCAAAGAGGTGTTTTCCAAGCACGGACTCATTCAAAAAACGCTCTCTCATTTTTGCAATAGGTTTCACCGTTTGAAAGATTCGAATTCATCTTTGTGGCCTATTTTTCAGGGTTTAAAATATTTAATATTTTCCTGTTTTAGTCACAAATTTCCAGCACGTATTACGATCAATTGGAGATGAATTTTTAAAACCCAAGAGAATTTTTGTTCTTCATGGACTCATTTAAAAAAACCTCTCTCCGTTTTCTAACAGGTGTCGTGAATCGATAGATATGGAGTCATCTTTGAGACCTAATTTTCCAGAAATTCGCCTAATTTCTCAAAGTTTGATTTGCTATTTTTAGTTAATTGTCTTTAATGATTCAAGTTAGAATGTAACTAATTGATGTAACTACTTAAAAATTCGACCTAGAAGGTAGTTAGGGAACTACTCTTTGTAAAGGGATAAAAGGAAGAAACTTCTAGTGAAGGTGGTGGGATTTTTTGGTTTCAAGAAGTTATATACAGTGATGATATTAAAGCTTACAAGACTCTTATGTAAGTCCTGAAGACTGAAATTAATATACATGTGATATAAGCCATTTTATTTTGTTTGATTGAGTTTTTATTTCTGATCAGTTTGGTCATACAATATATGAATTCATTTTCTGTTTTAATGTTTTAATCCAGTGAATGCTTATGTGTTGTAGATGAAAACCTATATGTATGGTTATGAATGTCATGGTTTATGTTTACCTTGTTTAAATTCATGATTACAGTTCTTCAATGACTTACATGATTTAGTAACTTGTTTTAGATTGATTTCCTTTATTTTCTTGAGATTGAAACCCTCAAACCAACAAACCCTAAGCCAAAAAAACCTATTTCATACTTGTATTGTTGAGATTGTGCTAGCTTGCTCTTTTGTAGTCTAGGAACAATTTCTAGCACTAACAGTTATCTTTGGGGCACGCAAGGTTTAGGTCGCGGAAGTCAGTACATACATGGATGGTGCCTTGCTTTTTGTTTACTGGCACCAGGTTAGAAACTTAGGTGGTGTAGGCTATGGGATAAATAAACCCTGTTGTGCGAAGTTTTTCAGTTTCTGCTTTGACAGCAGGAAGCTTAGCTGGGTGAATGGGTTGTTTTTTACGGGCGGGTGGTATATTGGGCCAAGTATCAATATGGTATTCTACAATGGCGGGATCTAGACCCGACATCTTGGTGTAGGACCATGCAAATACGTCGCGGAACTCCTGAAAGAGTTCTTTGTAGGCTTGTACCTCAGCCTCAGTGCATGATGCGCCCAAGGACATAAATTCTTGTATTCCAGGCTTGATAGAGATATCAATTTTAATAACTGGTGAAATATTTGACATATTTCCTTCTTCAAATGCGTCAGTTGTTGGGATTGGATCTTTCAGCCAATTGACTTTGGTGGGAAGGAAATCTTTGGTTTCAACAGAAAATTGATTTTCCATGGAAGAGGTAGAGGCTTATGGGATGAAGTATGATCTATGGTGCATATCATCCCAGGGGTAATGTGGTGCAGTAAGTGCTTCAAGTATTTCCTCATCATTGCGAAAGCAATGTGTTTTCAAATCGGTTAACTGTGGTGTCTTGCTGGATGAGATCATATAAATGGTATTGATATCTTCCGAAGAGGAGGATTTTGGTGGATATATTTCCTCAATGAGGGGAGGACATACCTCTAAGTCGGCATTGTTCAACTTGTAGAGAGCTGCTCTATAATCTGGTAGATCAGGGCAATGATGTGAATAATGGCCATAAATGCTGCATATCGCATAGGGGTGATTGGTACGCATTGATTTATCGCGAGGCTGAGGAGGCAGTTCAAGTTTGACCATTGGAATATTAGTGTCGTCATCCAACATTTGCATGTGTTCTTGAAGTGCTGGTAATTGTGGACACTGGTGGGTGGCATGGCCTATGTCGTCGCACAAAGAACACTTTGGGGGAGCACGATGTTAGGATATTCCTATACTCCATCCTAGTCCCACCAATATTTTGATCATTTACATGTTCAGTCATGCATGCACCTTTAGGGTTTGCATGCATCCCACTCATCAGTCCAGCACCTAGCCCTCAGTTAGCCAGCCCCTAGGAGCTTCTCATTATTCAGTTTTATCCCTCCAGTTGCTTAATACGCCCTTCTTCCTTGATTTTAGGAAGCAAATCGCCCTTCTTCACCTACCAGTCCAGTTGTCACTCAGTTACACTTAGTTACACTCAGTTACACTCAGTTACACTCAATTACACTCAGTTACACTCAATTACACTCAGTTACAGTCATTTAACTCAGTTACAGTCAGTTACACTCAGTTACGCTTAGTTACACCTACCAGACTCAGTTTGATTGATGGTTGACAGTTACTTGAGAATTGATGACTCCACTGATGATGATGAAGACTTCCAGTTGTGCTCCAATGATCATGAGGACACCTAGTTGTGCTCCGATGACACTCTATTGATCTTATGATCACTTTGAGAGGCTAATTCGAATTGCCACCTTGGGCATTCGAATCCTCTCTACCATTGTACTATTTATTTGTCCATATTGTGATTAATTAACTAGTGTGTGTGAAGTATTATTGCTTCTATCTGAGTTCTACTGTACCATATTATTCTGTTGCTCATTATACTGTATTGTTCACTCTTCTTCTATTTTCCTGCTTAATCATAATTACTCTTATGAGGTATACATCATCTCTTAGATCTACTGTGAGTATTTTCACATGGTATCAGAGAATGTTGAGAGTATTATTTATCTCCATTCTTGAGAATTTTTTGCAGGTTATTACCAAGATTTCGAGTGCAGCAGTTGCAGCAATTTTTGCATTTTTGCAGCAGTAGCAGTTGTAGTATATTCTAATTGTTTTTGCAGGTCTTCTACAGCTTCAATGAATTCAGAAGAAATCACTCCTCTTTCTCCTTTCTCTCCTCTCAGCTATGATGATTGGAAACCAAAAATGATAGCATACTTGAAGAGCCATGATCTCTTTGACTGTTGTTTGAAAGAGAGTTCGAATCTTCTGAAGAGAAGATTGATTGGTTAAATAAAGTTGATGAAGCCTTTGGATCAATGTTGGATGCTATGTCTGATTGGATGTTATATGGCCTCCCTGATTTTTCATCACCAAAAGAGTTATAGGCTCACCTGGATGAAATATTTGGCAAAGAGAATGAAGGACTTGGTCCCAACCCATTCAAAAGAAAACAAAGTGATGCATTCGCTCCTCTTGATGGTCTCTTAGATCATGAACCAGTATCATCTCATATTGAAGTTGTTGACAAAGAACTTGCAGATTCTACACTCATGCTCAAACATTCTTCTCTTTCTGTGCCAGCTCACACTCTAGATATTGCAGAAGGTCCTAAATCCTCTCTTGCACTAGAGTCTGTTGGTTTGCATCGTGATCACATGATTATTTCAGAGGTCAAAACAGCTATTGAAGGTAATGCATTCGCTCCTCTCCGTCTATCTCCTCTTTTATACTACTATATGATCATAATTCCATGCTTTCAAAAGGTCATTGAAGAATATGGCAATTGCCATTTGCTTGGGAAGATTTCTCATGCATCTCATGGTTTTGATCTCACCCCTATTGGTTCAAAGGAGATCTCAAGAAACCATGGCCATTCGCTTGGGATAATTTCTCATGCATCTACTGGTTTTGATCTCACCTCTCATGGTTCAAAGGAGATCTCAAGAAACCATGATTCAAGTCTTGTATCTAATTTGGGTTCTAAGCAATTACTGCTTGGGATAATTTCTCATGCATATGATAGTTTTGATCTCACCCTTACTGGATCAAAGGAGATCTCAAGAAACTGTATTTTAAGTCTTAAATCTGATTTTGATTTCAAGCAAACATGTAATAGTTATTTTTGGCATAATCTCACCCATGGTGGTTCGAAGGAGAAGAAAAAATACTATATGCACTTTCATAGATTTGATCATACCTCAGCTGATTCGAATCACAGGTTCAAGGATCATTCTTATACTGTTGGATTTGTTCTCATCACATTCGATCTGAAGAGCAAGTACAAGCACATGCTTTTTGAGCATGATCCACTTCTTCCCAAGAAGAAGATACCTCCAGACATATGACCAAGCATCACACCTACTTGAGTTTGGAGCATTTATTTTTATGTGTGCCTTATAGACTATTTTTTGAGGAGGGGGTATGTTTCCCATGAAATTTTCCCACTTCCTTGGTTTATTGACTGTTATTATTCATTGTATTGGGTGACCTTTGGTCTTAGTTACCAGGGCCCAGGATGGATTAAGGGGGGGTGTTAGGATATTCCTATACTCCATCCTAGTCCCACCAGTATTTTGATCATTTACATTTTTAGTCATGCATGCACCTTTAGGGTTTGCATGCATTCTAGGGTATGCATGCATCCCAGTCATTAGTCCAGCACCTAGCCCTCAGTTAGCCAGCCCCCAGGAGATTCTCACTATTCAGTTTTAGCCCTCTAGTTGCTTAATGCACCCTTCTTCCTTGATTTTAGGACAACTCGCCCTTCTTCACCTACCACTCTAGTTGTCACTTAATTACACTCAGTTACACTTAGTTACACCTACCAGACTCAGTTTGACTGATGGTTGACAGTTACTTGAGAATTGATGACTCCATTGATGATGATGAAGACTTCCAGTTGTGCTCCAATGATCATGAGGACACCTAGTTGTGCTCCGATGACACTCTATTGATCTTATGATCACTTTGAGAGGCTAATTCAAATTGCCACCTTGGGCATTCGAATCCTCTCTACCATTGTACTATTTATTTGTCCATATCGTGATTAATTAACTAGTGTGTGTGAAGTATTATTGCTTTTATCTGAGTTCTACTGTACCATATTACTCTGTTGCTCATTATACTGTATTGTTCACTCTTCTTCTATTTTTCTGATTAATCACAATTACTCTTGTGAGGTATACATCATCTCTTAGATCTACTGTGAGTATTTTCACACACGAATGGTTGGGGGATTCTTTGCTAGTTTTGGAGTCGCTGGGGGGTACGGGTTGTGGGTCCAGTTGTATAGGTTTGTGGGCCTCTGCCCCTAGTGTTGCAGAGTGCTGGGGGAGCATAATTGGACGTTGATGTGGTGGCTACCATTCGGGGTGGTGGGTTTTGGAAGTTCACTACACCAGGAGGTGGACGGTTGGAAGTGTTAATGGGTTGTACTAGTTGTAAAATGACATTTGGTGTCAGGGGGGGGGAGTTGGGGAAGGAAGGTACCATATGGGTAATCCTAACGTTAACCCTAGGAGATTAAGTGTTGCCATTACTGGTGCGCTGATGACTCATGAAGGAGGAAATAAGAATGGGATAGTTTGAATCGGTGTTGCTCCGATATGACTAGGCACTGTGGGTGGTTGTGGTAGTAATGGGGGCTATTGAGTAGGTGTCTGTGTGTTGTGCGAAAGGCTGCAAAAATCAAATATTTCTATTATACGCAAAGGGGGTGGTATAGACTGAAATTTTGAAGTCATGGGAGTATCTAAGTATATCCTAGGTCCGTTTGTGGATACGAATGATATAGGTGCACTCTGTGTGGGTTGTTCAATCATGGGTAGAACATTTTCAGGTGAAATGGGGGCGTTAGGATCGTAGTATGTTATATGATCGATTTTTACTATACGTCCTTCATGGGAGAATATCATGAGGCAGAAGACGGATGAGGCGACAACCTTCATTTATACATGTAACTTCGTCCTAATAGGAGATTGTAATCCAGTTGGGCATTGATAACCTCTTTGTCTATGAGAACCATTTTTCCACCTAATTGTACCAGTATGTTAGCTAACAGGCCTTGCGGTTGAGTTGAACGACCATCGTAAGCTCGTAATGCAGTGGTAGATGGATGCAATGTGGGGGATCCGAGTTTCTGCCAAACAAATGTGGACATTACGTAGGTAGATGCACCTTCATCAATGATGCATCGATGAACAACAAGGTTTAGAATGTTCACAGAAACTTGAAAGGCTACTGTCGAAGGTAAGCACGGTTCAGCTTGGTCCAAGTCGAAAGCCATCATATGTGAGTCATTAGGGTCTATGGCACCGATGGCAGATAAAATGAGTTTCCTATGAGTAGGACATTTTTTAAGTACTTCTAGGGAAGACATAGCAGCGGGGGACTGAGCTAGGTCTTCCACGATATTATAATTTGAGGCAGCGCGAGCATTGGCATTATTGTTTATCTGTCATAGGGGAAAACAAGGGGCTTTGGGGGCGACATCCATTGGCATAGTAGGTATGCATAATGGCTGATTAGTTGGGAGGGTGTTTGTGGCTGGATCAGTAGGATTGGTTTCGGGGGCTGCGCCATATTGGTTTCGACGAGTTTGTAGGTTGATATCATTTGATGACATCATTAGTAGATGTTGAGTGCCTGAATCGGTATGTTGGTAGTCTGTTGCAGCATAGGTGATTTGCTGCTGTGGTGCAGCAGATCCTTGTGGGGGATCCATTGGGTGGGCATTTACTACTCCTTGGTTGGGTAGAGGATTTTGCAACAACATGGGTTGTGGTTGAGGAGGTGGCGCTGGCTGTTCTGCATGCCCTTAGCATTGGGCGTCATCAGTCCAGAGTTGGCATGCTCGATCTAAATGGGGGAAATTGTGTGTGTAGTGGCTGCATACTCCACATATGGAACACGGATGGTTGGTTCTTAAATTTGGATTTTTACCCTATTTCAGTGGGAGATCATGGTTTTGATTGGCGGGATCAACATTATTATTGTTGGGGGGGTTTGGTGGCTGACCGCCTTGGTTTTGAGGTTGATTATTTCCATGGTTTCGTCCTTTTCCACGATTTTGTTGACCTCCTTGATTACGCTGGTTGTTCTGATTTTGGGGCTGATTTTGTTGTGCGTATACTTTCCCTTGGGCAGTAAGTGGGTTTTGAGGTCGTGCAGGTGCTGGAGCAGGCTGCGGTGGATAGTAAGCAGTAGGGTTCGGAGGTGGACCCGGTGCTTATTGTGGTTGCCGGTAACCTTGAGCTATTGGAAGTGTTGGGGAAGAAGGTGCTTCCTATTGAGGGTAATAAGCGGATTGGGCTTGAGATTGTACTGGTGCGTGAGTGGCATGTTGGTGATAATATGTGGGAGGGGTGTAAGCAGATGGTGCGTTCCCGTAACACTGTGTTGGACATGAGGGTCCATGAGTGTGATTAGAGTTCGTCATTGGTGCATACGAGGTTGTAGCTCCAGAATGAGAAGTAGCCCTTGTAAGGTTTGGGCCAGTGTTATTAGGTAGGATAGAAAATGGTTGGTTATGTGACACAACATGACCAATGATGCCGTCGGCAGCATGGGATGCCCCCGACGTATCATTCCGGGATGGAACCCCTCGAGGTGCGTCAGGGAGAATGGTGTATAAGTAACCAGACTAAGCATATATCAAGTCAAACTGTTGAGCTTTGAGGATGGCTTATTCTTCCAACTGGGTTCGTTCAGAAGCTACATCTTTAGCAATGAGGGGAAGAATGGACTTGAGAAACCAATCCAAGAAAATATGGTTGTCTATCTTGATATTGCATAGACTCTGGCATTTATGCCATTCATGGATGTGATCTGTGATATGTGTCACTGTGTTTTGCCTACAAGACAAAAGGATTTCGACTCCCGCGTCATAACGGATGGGTAGTTGGAAGAATTGCAGGAAGGTCGAGGCAAGGGACGTAAAAGTGGGGTGTGTCCCATGTGGTTGCTCAATATACCATTTGGCGGCTGAGCCAGTAAAAGTCTGTTGCAATAGGCACAAGCGAATGGAGTCATCTACTATGGAGTTTGAGGAACACCATAGATGAAATGACATGACATGGTTTTGGGGATCTTCCCCAGCCTTCCCTTCAAACATTGGGATGTCTGACGGGAGTTTTGTGGGCATGGGGGGCCAAGTAGGGTCATTCCTAATGGGGTCATTGGTTCACCTTGCTAGGTCTGGTAGGTTAAGACTAGCCATAAATGGAAAAATGGCAGAGGGGTATGACATTGTCATTGGGGCATAAGTGCTAGTGGTAGCATTATATATTGGGCCACTTCCCCCTAGGGGGATATTAGTTGTAAAAGGTATGTGCCCCCCACCCAAAGGTGTGTGGGAAGGGCCTGCGCCACCAAGTGGAACCTGAGTTATAGCAGGGTTTGGAACATGTCCAATAATTATTGGGATTTGAGTGGTGGCGGGAATAGTAGGTATAGGTCCCATAGTGAGCATGTCTATATTAGGTGTGGGTCCTACATTGGGCAGGGGTCCCATATTAGGCATACCTAAAGGATTCGTTGTGGTTGTGGCTACCATGGTGGCCATTGTGGTGGCAGGGGTGCTGGATGTTCCACCAACATTTCCTATAAAGAAAGAGTCAAAAGCTGAACCAACCATGTGGCTAGTTGGTGTTGTGTATATGGGATGTTCGGATTCTGCCTCAGAGTCAGATGTGACATGACGTGCGTCAAAATCGGATGACGAGGATCTATGCCGATGACGTGTGGAGTCAAGGGACAATGCTCTTTGTATATGACGAGTGGTGTCAAGTGAACTGTACTGCAAGGGTTCACACTGGAAGCGCCGAGAACATCTCGGGGTCTCAATGGTGACAGTCGGTTGGTAACTCTAATGGGTGGTGGTGGGTGGAAAGCTCAAAAACCCTAATGCAACTGTGTGTGCAGGAGGGGAGCGCAAAAACAATGGCACTCAGGCCAACAACTAAGCTCAAAAACACTTATTATAACAGTTGTGCTATGGTAAGTGGAGTAATTAAAAAATGTGGTCAAAATACCAACATGCAAACGACTCCTAGTAAAATAAAAGTGGTGTACTCACTAGACCAAGGGGAGGTAGTAGAGCATGCAAACTATTGCTTGGGTTTTCACCCAATCATGTGTGGATGTACACCTACTAACTTGTAGTAACAGTTTGTATTGAACAATGGAAATAAATTACTAAATGTAAAAACTAAATCTATGATAGTAAAAGTTAAATTTAATATGTGCATGTAAAAGCTTGAAAATAAACAGTAAATAACTCAGATCTCAATATAAAATAACTCTTTATTCATGAAATAAAAGTTTTACATAAATTATGTTACCTCAATGGTGAGGATGGATGAGTTTTGGGCAGCTGCAAGGTTGAGATGCTCCAATGCTCCAATGGTCTCTTCTTCTCCAATGCTCTAATGGGGATCTTCAAACTCAAAAGTAAGGCTAGGGATCTCAAGAGTGAATTTGGCAGCATAAGGATAGGATGAGTGTGGATGAATAGTGGGGAGCACCTATCACCTTTTTATAGTTTTTTGGTGATGGGGAATACCATTGTGGTTTAAGGAAACCAATGGTATTGACCAAAATGGTTTAGGTTTCTTTTTCCTCTTTTTCCCTCTTTTTTCCTTTTTTGAATATATTTTATATTTTTATTCCCTTTTAATTGATTTTGGGAATTTTGGACCCTTTTTTAGTGTTTTTTGTATTTTTTGAGGAAAAATAAATATTTTGAGAGAAAAAAGATGGATTTTGGTCTTTTTGGTGACCTTTTGAAGGTTTTAGAGGCTCAAATGGTGGAAAAAGTGGACAAATGGGTCATGGGAATAGGGAAATGAGCTAGTGAGCACTTTTTGGGTATTAACAACTTTGTTTTGAGTAAGGAAAGAAATGAGATAACTCATAGACTTTGGAATGGTGATTTTCAATTCCTTGTGCAATGATCTTTCCAAAATAGATCTCTTGAATTTCAACCATATTAGGAGTAAACATTAATTTCTTTGGAACTCTTGTATGGGTCATTTGATAAAATTAAAGGAGGTTATATGCCAGGTTAGGAACATAGAGAACATCATTGAAGTATCCATGATCCGGATTGATCCTTCCAATCCCTTTTGAAGGAACTTCATAATCATCTCCCATTAGGATAGAAGGCCCAACATTTGGTTCGAATTCAAAGAATAGATCCTTGGATGCAGACATGTGTCTGGAAGCTTCAGAATCTATGATGAAGGAGGATACATTCGAAGTGCCAAAAATGAGTGCATGAAACCTCTTTTTATCCTCTGATTTAGGATCAGTTTATTTCCTTCTTGCACCTACAAGTACTGGAAGGTTGTTTTTCTCTAGAAGCTGGGCCATGAGATCAATGGTCTTCTTCATGCAAGCACTTTTTGGGTGAAAAAATATGTTGCAGTATGGACATTTGGTCTTCTCCTTCTGGTTTTTCTTTCTCTCTTTGGATTCGAGGTTCCCTCTCATTGTGTAATGTCCCCATTCAAATAATTGCATAGCAGGACAATTCCATCAATCCTACTAGTTCCCTAGGTTGGATGGATACATTTGGAATTTTAATAAGGGAGAAAATAAATGATGTTCAGACATTAGAATGGAATAAATATTTAATAATGGAGCTAATTAAATAAATGAAAGAGAAAATTGAAGGGGATGATAACTACAGGATTTTGAATGGGCTGATATATTATAAGGGCAGAATTTATTTGGCTCAAGACTCAAAACTCAAGTACAAAATTTTGGAAGAAGCACATGATTCCCCACTAGCTGGCCATCCGGGGATCTTCAAAACTTATAGGCAAATGAGGAAAATATTTTTTTGGAAGGGGCTGAAGGAATATGTTCAGAAATATGTGAATGAATGTAAGGTATGTCAGCAAAACAAATCAAAACTTACATGCCCAGCTGTCCTATTGCAACCATTGCCCATTCCGGAGCAAAAATGGGACAGTATCTCAATGGACTTCATCACTGGTTTGCCCAAATATTTGGGTAAGGATTGCATATATGTGGTAGTGGATAGGTTGAAAACATTTGCTCAGTTCTTTGTTGTTACATCATCTTTTAGTGCTGCATAAGTGGTTGATATTTTTTTCAAAGAAATCTTCAGATTGTATGGGCTCCCTAAGAGCAGTGTTAGTGATAGAGATAGTAGATTCATGGGTGCTTTTTGGAAAGAAATTTTTAGATTGGTGGGAACTCAATTGAATCCAAGTACAAGTTATCATCCACAAACTGATGGACAAACAGAGAGGGTGAATCAATGGTTGGAAGGGTACCTAAGAAACTATGTGGGAAAGTAGCAGAAAGCATGGGCAAAATGGCTCCACTTGGGTGAGTTTTGCTACAACCCCACTTATCATATGTCAATAGGGATGTCTCCTTTCAAATATTTATATGGTTATGATGCAATTACATTTTTTGAAATTATCTTTGGTGATAGTAGAACCCCAAAAGCTAAAGATTGGGTGGAAGAGAGCCAAGAAATTTTAAAGCTTTTGAAAGACAATTTGCAGGTTGCTCAAAATCAGCAGAAACAATATGCAGATAGACATAGAGAAGAAAGGACCTTTCAGGTTAATGATTTTGGTATATTTGAGTTTGCATACATATAAACAAACATCTCTCAAAAATAATGGAGCAAAAAAGCTAAAACCAATATACTATGGCCCATACAAGGTAGTTTGGGAGATTGGGAAGGTAGCATATGAATTAAAAATTCCGGAAGGGAGTAAAATCCATAATGTATTTCATGTTTCTTGTCTCAAGAAATATCTTGGTCAGAAGATTGTCACTTCATAAATACTTCCTCCCTTGGATGATGAAGGTCAGCTCACACTTGTTCCAGAAAAGATTTTGAAGACAAGGGAAAGGAAATTGAGAAGCAGAACTATCAAAGAATAGTACAATGGAAGGATATACCAAGTGAAGATGCCACATGGGAATAGGAGAATATTTTGAAGCATCCAAACCTAAAATTTCTTGAGGACAAGCAATATTGGAGGGGAGGACTGTAATGTCCCCATTCAAATAATTGCATAACAGGACAATTCCATCAATCCTACTAGTTCCCTAGGTTGGATGGATACATTTGAATTTTAATAAGGGAGGAAACAAATGATGTTCAGACATTCGAATGAAATAAATATTTAATAATGGAGCTAATTAAATAAATACAAGAGAAAATTGAAGTGGCAATGGAGCATGCAAACACATGGATATTGTGGGGCCCACACAAGCTAGAATTTATGTGCCACATGGCATCCTCCTCTTGCAATTTCGAATCCATGGGAAGCCTAATGTTCTTGGATGAGTTAGAAGTATAATACACTTTTCCATATGCATCATAGGTCGAATTTGGAAGGAAATCTAACTTACATAGGAGAGGAAGAGTCAAATGGGAGCTTCTTGGACACTTGGGCTAGATTCCCTAACATCTATGACATCTATGACACCAATGATGAATATGCTATGACATTTATGACATCTATGACACCAATGATGAATATGCTATGAAATTTATGACATGTCAGGTCTAAATATAGCATCCAAGAAGGCGATCATGTGAGTTGGGGGAAGCTCAATGGGTCCCTACTCGAATTGGGAGAAGATGGAAGGCTAGGGAAGGGAGGACACATGGAAAATCATGAGCACACACCCTAATTAGAATTGGATTGAGTTTGGGGATGGATTGGTAACCTTAGAAGTCTAAGGATGTTTATAAAATATAGGGATAAACCAAGATAAGAGATTTTGATCATTTGAGAAAATTGCATTTGTGAAGAGAGAGAGCTAGTGGATGACTAGTTTCTTGCCTTAGCCAATTTCAAGAGTGAAAGATTCCCATCCAAGTTGGTGTTTGGAGAGGCCATTCAGGTATTTCATGGAGATTTAATGAATTTTTTATTTGTAGGTGTAAGCTACAGGGAAGCTCGTGGTATCTTCTAGTGCAGCTCACTCACTCAACCATTTCCAGTTTTCATTGCATATTCTTGCTCCTTGAGGGAGGGCGCTTTTGGTGAGCTATTTTACTCTTTGGGAGATATTCTCATGATCCATTTCTAATTGTAATAAGATTAATATACTCTGCTATTCATCTACAGAAATTCTAATGTCGAAATACCAAGTGGTTGTATGTAAATGTAGCTAGGGTTTTACCCCTAGCTTGTGCAAATGAGCACCTACTAAGGAGAAGGGACTCCTTAGTAGCAGTTCAGTAAATGTAAATTAAAATGATAAAACATAAATATAAATTACTCTAAACATGTGCATGAAACAGAAAAAATAAGATGTAAAGAATGGCTTTTGTATTAATTTTACCTCCAATGTGAAGGTTGGTGAAGCTCTTGCAATGTCCAAGAGGGTTGCTCCAAGCTCCAACTTGCTCCTTCTCTTTCTCCAATGGTGGGAATGGGCCAAAAGGGGCTCTCAAGGTGAAAGTAGCTCAAGGGTGAGCTAGGGTTTCGAGAGAGATTTTGGCAGAGTAAGGGTATACTTGATTGTGGATGTGAAATGAGGGGTCTCCATCACCTATTTATAGTTTTTTTGGTGGTGGAGTGCTGGCCCATGGTTTTGGGAACCATATGGTTTAGGGCAGTTGTATAGGGTTTCTTCCTCCTTTTCCTCATTATTTTATATTTTTTATTCCCTTTTTAGAGGAATTTTGCTATTTTAGAGGAATTTTGGATATTTTTGGAGGAAAAAGGGGTTTTTAGCCTTTTTGAGGCTTTTTTGATGGTTTTGCGGCCTTTTGGAGGCTTTTTAGTGGGATTTTTAGGGTTTTTAAGGGAAATATGGTAGGAAAATGGACAAATGAGACATGTAATGAGGTAGATGAGATAGTGAACACTTTTTGGGTGTTAACAGATTCTGGGTTCGATCCCCAGTGGAGTCACCAAAACTGTAGCTAGGGTTTTACCCCTAGCTTGTGCAAATGAGCACCTACTAAGGAGAAGAGACTCCTTAGTAGCAGTTCAGTAAATTTAAATTAAAATGATAAAGCAGAAATATAAATTACTCTAAACATGTGCATGAAACAGAAAAAATAAGATGTAAAGAATGGCTTTTGTATTAATTTTACCTCCAATGTGAAGGTTGGTGAAGCTCTTGCAATGTCCAAGAGGGTTGCTCCAAGCTCCAACTTGCTCCTTCTCTTTCTCCAATGGTGGGAATGGGCCAAAAGGGGCTCTCAAGGTGAAAGTAGCTCAAGGGTGAGCTAGGGTTTCGAGAGAGATTTTGGCAGAGTAAGGGTATACTTGATTGTGGATGTGAAATGAGGGGTCTCCATCACCTATTTATAGTTTTTTGGTGGTGGAGTGCTGGCCCATGGTTTTGGGAACCATATGGTTTAGGGCAGTTGTATAGGGTTTCTTCCTCCTTTTCCTCATTATTTTATATTTTTTATTCCCTTTTTAGAGGAATTTTGCTATTTTAGAGGAATTTTGGATATTTTTGGAGGAAAAAGGGGTTTTTTAGCCTTTTTGAGGCTTTTTTGATGGTTTTGCGGCCTTTTGGAGGCTTTTTAGTGGGATTTTTAGGGTTTTTAAGGGAAATATGGTAGGAAAATGGACAAATGAGCCATGTAATGGGGTAGATGAGATAGTGAACACTTTTTGGGTGTTAACAGATTCTGGGTTCGATCCCCAGCGGAGTCACCAAAACTGTAGCTAGGGTTTTACCCCTAGCTTGTGCAAATGAGAACCTACTAAGGAGAAGGGACTCCTTAGTAGTAGTTCAGTAAATGTAAATTAAAATGATAAAACAAAAATATAAATTACTCTAAACATGTGCATGAAACAGAAAAAATAAGATGTAAAGAATGGCTTTTGTATTAATTTTACCTCCAATGTGAAGGTTGGTGAAGCTCTTGCAATGTCCAAGAGGGTTGCTCCAAGCTCCAACTTGCTCCTTCTCTTTCTCCAATGGTGGGAATGGGCCAAAAGGGGCTCTCAAGGTGAAAGTAGCTCAAGGGTGAGCTAGGGTTTCGAGAGAGATTTTGGCAGAGTAAGGGTATACTTGATTATGGATGTGAAATGAGGGGTCTCCATCACCTATTTATAGTTTTTTGGTGGTGGAGTGCTGGCCCATGGTTTTGGGAACCATATGGTTTAGGGCAGCTGTATAGGGTTTTTCCCTCCTTTTCCTCATTATTTTATATTTTATATTCCCTTTTTAGAGGGATTTTGCTATTTTAGAGGAATTTTGGATATTTTTGGAGGAAAAAGGGGTTTTTTAGCCTTTTTGAGGCTTTTTTGATGGTTTTGCGGCCTTTTGGAGGCATTTTAGGCCTTTTGGAGGCTTTTTAGTGGGATTTTTAGGGTTTTTAAGGGAAATATGGTAGGAAAATGGACAAATGAGCCATGTAATGGGGTAGATGAGATAGTGAACACTTTTTGGGTGTTAACAGTAAAAGTGATGATTAATGAGAAAACAGTGACCATTTCCCCACTATATTGATGTATGCCATTGTAATGATGATGATTTCAAATGAAAGAATGTTTCTCTGATATATTTATGATGAATGGACTGCCATTTATGAGTATTAAAAGTTTCATGTTCATCACTTAATATTTTGAAGTAATTTTACTCATTTTATTTGCATTTGGAAGAGATTTGGTGCCATTTCCCCAATGGTCGAACTAGTGATTTTGTAGATGTTTGGGAGAGTGTTATAAAAGCCTTTGTAAACTGAATAATGATGCATATGAGACCTTAATAATGTCCCTTAAAAATCCTCTTCCCTTTTTCATAAATTCGAGTGGGTTTGGGAGCATTTGGAAATCCAATTTCAACATTTACCCTAGGGGGATTTGAACCCCAATTTGCTAGTGAAGACTCCTACCTTGGCCAAAATATTAAACAAGTTTTCAGAAGTATTTGGAGGGTCATAAATCATCCCTGAACATAATATTCAAGTCTCAATATCATTCATATACCTTACCAGAATATTTGGGAGCATTTGGGTCAATTTGGAGACCTAGACATCAAAACTAGTTAAAGGTCGAAATTGGGAAGAAAGTGAAAAATTGGTCATTCTAATAAAATTTATTAAAATGAACATTACACATTGTTTGGGAGAATCATTTGAATTCTGCTTATGTTTTTTCTTCTCCTTTCCCTTGTGCTTTCCTTTCCCATTCACATTCTTTCCTTCTCCTGTAGCAAGAGCTTGATCCCTTGATTGTTTTATTACTCCCATCTCCACCAATTTTTCCTACTCCTTTGTGAGAGACAGGATGAATGCATATAGAGTTGTAATTTTCCAATTTTGGATGGATATATTTGTTGTTTGGAAGGTGGATACAAACACATAATAGTCTAATCCCAGTTTTGAAAGAATAGAAAGAATAAGCTGCTTGTATTCCTTCTCAATTCCACATAGTTTTAGCTGCAAAACCAAGTTCTTGAATCTTGTGAATAAAGCTGTGATGGATTTGAAGTTGTTGGGGCTCAGAGAGATCATCTCATTTTCCAATTGATTTCCTCTCAATTCATCCTCTTTCCAAAATAAGGATTCGATCTTTGTCCAAACCTCCTCGAGAGTTTTCAGACCGGAGAGATGGAAGATTAGATCTTTGGAAATGATGAGGCACAAAAATCCATATGCTTCATCAAGATTGTTTAGATACTTGGCCTTTTCTGTACCACCATTTAGTTTGAACTCGATCCAATTTAGCACCCTATAGAGACCTATGTTGCACATGATGATCTCCATTTGGTATTTCTATTCAAAGAAATTGAAGGTATTAAGCTTGGGAATCAAAGTTATATCCATATTAGATGATTGAATGCACTTTTGATGATGGAATAACCTGCAAAAATAATGGAAAAATATTTTGAGGATTGTTACTGAATCTACTAAGCACTTCTTTAGGACAATAGACACTTTTATCCGGATCCTTCACACCTAGCTAAACCTCAATGTATTTCTCCAATGAATTCAATGCAATGGCACCATAATTTGTTGTGGAAATCCATATGCTTCTAGTGCACTATTGAAAGCAGCTGCTCAACCTAAGATTTCACAAGCTCTCACAAGCTATTATACCATGTGAAATTCCACAGGGATAGATCACTGAACTTGAACAATCCTCAAAATTTCACAATGTTATTACTGAGAAGAATTAGAAAGAAACATTGATCAATTCACTCATAAAACTGAAACATAGATGAAAAAGGGTTGTTGATACATTAATAATCAATAATCTACCAATAAAAATATGTTACAATAGAATGAATTTGATAGCCTCTGATAGGATTCGAATTCACCTCAAGTCCGGGTAGTTTGCATTGGAACCATATCCCGACAAGGTTTAGTAGCCACTGATGAAGAATGATTAGTTAATTAATGTAGAAATGAGTATGATTGAGTCATTTGGGCACCAAAATAGGGAAGGAAGCTCCAAGGGGGCACATATCTGACTGAAAGTGGTCAAAAAGGGTGTTCCCAGACTCAGTAGTAGTCAAAATAGGTGTAGCAGTTAGTTAACTAAGAAATCAAGGGGACAAGGCACCCCAAATATAGGAACTGACTATGTAGATCCCTTAAATCATGCAGGGGGGTTCATTTAAACTCCAGTGATGTAAACAAGGCGCTTCGAGTGGATAAGAGGGCTAGTGATGACCAAAATGAATATAGGGGGGATAAACTAAGGAATAGGTGCTAGTAGACTCTGTAATATCCCTTTTTCAAATTTTATTAAAATGCCCAATTTTCCACTTTTTTTCCCAATTTCGACCTTTGACTAGTTTTACTGTTTTGACCTCCAAATCAACCCAAATGCTCCCAAATCTTCTGTAGGAGTGTATGAATGGTATTTAGACTTGAATATCAGGTTTAGGGATGTTTTATGGCCCTCCAAATACTGCTGCAAACTTGATTTGTATTCTGATCAATATATGTAATTTTGACTAGTAATTTGTGCATCAAATCCCCCCGGGTAACACTGCAAATGGCCTTCCAAATGCCTCCAAACTCCCACAAATTTATGAACAGAGGTATATAATGTGTTAAGTATGTGATTAAGGTCTCATATGAACCATTAATTTATTTTTACTATTGTTCTAACTCTCTCACATTCAACAGCAAAAACCCCCAATTCGACCCTTGGGGAAATGGCACTATTTCACCTCCCAATACAACTAAACTGAGTAAAAATGATTCAAATGCTCAATTACAGTACATGAAACTTGTATAAGATATCCATGGAAGTATATTGATCACAAATATATCATAGAATCATCCATCCATTCGAAATAATCAACATTATAGTGTCATACATCAATGCATTGGGGAAATGGACATTGTTTGCTCATTAATCAATAGTTTTGCATACAACCAGTGGGTATTTCGACCTGAGACTTTATGAATATCAATAAAATAGGATATGAAGCTATTACAATCAGAAATATATAATGAGAATCTCTCTCAAGAAGCACAAGTGCTCACCAAAAACGCCCTCCCTCAAGGAGCACGAATATGCCTTCAAAATTGGAAACGGTGGAGAGAAAGTGCTGCACTAAACCAAATCATGAAACTTCCTATAGCTTCTACCTGCAAATACAAACTCCATTAAAGCACCATGAAAGACCTGAGTGGCCTCTCCAAACACCAACTTGGATGGGAATCTTTCACCCTCGAAATTTGCTAAGGCAAGAAACTAGTCATCCACTAGCTCTCTCTTCACAAATGCAATTTTTCTCAAATCATCAAAAGCCATTCTCATACTTGATTTCTACATTTTATAACCAACATTAGCCTTCAAGGGGTCGAAATCCTCTCAATAGATTCAATAATTTTCCATTTAGAAAATATTCCTCATTTGCCACTTGTCTCCTAGTTCCAACCTTCCATCTTCTCCCAAATTCGAATTTGAGTCTCTTTAGATTCCTCCAACTCCATGAGCGCCTTCTTGAGCCTATTTTTGGGGCTGACATGTCATAATGGTCAGGTGTAATAATTCAGGTCTGAATTTTGTCATAAATGTCATAGATGTTTCATTATTGTTGTCATAAAACTAGGGAATCTAGCCCAAGTGTCCACTAGTCTCCAATTTGACTCTTCCTCTCCCATGGAGGTTACTATTCCATCCCATTTCGACCTAAGATGCTCAATGCCATGTGTTATGACTTATCAAATCACCCAAGAGTGTTCACCTTCCCATGAATTCGAATTGGCAAGAGAGAGCTGCCATGTGTCATTGAAAAATCAAGCTAGTGTGGGTCCCACCACCTCCATATGTCTCCAAAACCACTTGCCACCTAAAATTTCTCTTGAATTTATTTATTCATCATATTTATTAAATTCTTGAACCCTTCTAATGTCTAAATATCATTTATTAGTTTCCTTATTACCATCCCACATGTGCCCATCCAACCTAGGAAACTAGTAGGATTGATGGGATTGTCTTACTATGCACTTATTTGAATGGGGACATTACAGACTCAGTTGCAAATGCATGGATGCATGGAGTGCTACATGGAATGCATGCATACATGGAAATGAATGCAAATCATGCAAAACCAAGATAATATGGTGATAATATTCCAACATTAACTACACCGGCTAGGGTTTAGATTCACACTAAGTAGACAAACTTCGTTCAAGAATGGGTAAAGGAACTTAGGTTGAACTATGTTCCCTTTGTATAATAGACACATTTTGACTGTTTGAATATTGGAGAGCAAAGAGTCTTGGTGATCGATAGGATGCACCGGATCTATGGCCTCAACAAATGATTAAGCATGCTATTTTCACTATTGTCAACAAATTAGGGTTTGAATTCGTTTCCTCAAAATCATAAGCATTTGAGCTTGAGCGCCTGGAGTAAAAAATGTGTGAAGGAAGACACATACATGCTAGGGTTGCAGTTTTCCTCTCACTATAATTCAATTAGGGATTCTATGGTTTGAAAGCATAAAATCTAGGTCTTAGCATAACGGCTTAACCAACTTCCCTCCAATATTTTGTAACGCCAATCAAATGCATTGAAATGTAACAAAAAGTACCAGATGAAGACAAAATTATACCTATTTGGACCTATGATGAACGCATCGATGAGGTGGTGATCGATCTGGCAGGTTTCTTGTCCAGGTGGCTCGAGTGGATAATGGTGTTCAAGTAGATCCCAAACTCATAATGAGGTTTTCCCTTTAAATACAAAAATATTCAAACCCTAAACTCGTTAATACTTGGTCAATGAACCTCTACAACAAAGGAGATTTTATATGATAATCGGGTGTTACTAATAACGCCCTTTTACTTAGAACAACCTCATTTATAAGTAAAAAAAAGAAGCGGTCAAATTGGTGATAAAAACTGCATCTATGCCAAGGCTTCTCGGACCAAAATAGAATTTACATCGATATGTTGAGAGACCAATCCAATTCTTACGCCAATAAGTTCGGCAACAAAAAGAAATACTACTCCAACGAGGCTTGGAAAATATCGACGATGTATAAAATTCAGTCATTATGCGAAAGAGGATCAGGGAGGAAAGCTAACCTGGGGCCGACCATTTTGGATCAAACTACGAAAGGAATCCTATGTGTTTCGGATCCAAAATCAAAATTCCTGTGAAACAATATAGTTTTGAGAAACAATTCTAAGTCAAGTGACCAGAACCAAACTTACAATGAGCTTTGGGACATACTTGAGATTTCTTATTCCATAAGTTTAAACCAACAAACTTGACGTTTCACAATATCAATGAAAAACCTGAAAAGGCTCCGTCGTTTTAGAGTGAAAACGAAATTCGAGCCGATTTTTCAGCGCAAAACAAGAAAATGCTCTGATGTTTTGGCACGACATTATATTTTTATTTGATCATTTCGACGCGACATTGGATTTTGATCCGACCGTTTCAACAAAAAAACAATAAATGTGTCGATGTTTCCCTAGATTTTTAGTAAGTTGCCGAAACAATTTTAAACTCAAATTTTTTCCAAGTGTCAACTTTTTCTATAAATAACCAAACTCCAAGTAATCCTTTCATGAAAGGGAAAAACAGGAAGAGTTAAACAAAGTTAAAGGTTGATTTCAAGAAAAGTAGGGGGCCTAGTTCAAGGAAAGGGTTGCAACTACTACAAGTTTCTATGCTGATACCCTGCAAGCTATACACTATTTTCATAGCAATCTCAGATATACTCACCCTGTACAGTTTCTATCTTGTCTTGATATTTTGTTCCTGTCATCACCACTTCATCATTCCTTGCACAGATCTTCATGCAATATTTCAGTTGTGTCAATTGCACAGCCTTGTTACTTATGATTTTGTGTCGATTTCTTTTTACTCCTGAATGTTCATTAACTTCGCATTTACTGCATTATGATGAATTTTGTTACCATTTCTGATGTCACATCCCTTGCCGTAATAACCAAATATTTGGCACATTTTTCTACTGGTTAGCCAGCTCGACAATAAAAAGATATGACAATCAGTTCATGTGGAAACTATGATGTGTCGCATTTGTACTTGAACCTTTTGGGAAACATCATTTCGGTCGCATGGAACTATGAGATAGATTTACGTTTTTTGTACTTCTTCCAAAATTCATTAACTTGTGCATTTAATTTTTGTGACTCCATGACTAGCTTCGAATTGCGCGAGCATAAATGCGATTTACTTCCACGTATATTCAACTTAATTTCATGCGTGAGAAAAACTACCACTCAATTCTATAGGAGAACTTTGAAATGCCTGGTTCATAACCTTTTTTCTTCTTTCATCTTTCTCTGTGTCGCATTGCCTCTTGGTCTTTCATATTTTCTAGTCATGGCTTCCTTCTACAAAAATATCAATGATTCTCTTGACAATGTGTTCCTTGTTGTCCAGTCGCAAAAATCTGAGTTCACTCGATTGAAAGTCAACATGATCATTTAGTAGGGCCAAATGAAGGAGTCTGAATTCAATCACATGTATGCTCAGTCACAGGTGAACCAGAGCCACATAAAAATATTAACTAGTCTAAACAAACGGGTTGAATTCCTGGAGAAAAAACAATATTAAATTATTGACAAACTTAATTCAATTCAAGCTGAGATGCTTACTGGACAATCATTGTCTGCAAATCTACAACTTCTTCCTTTGCAGCCAACTTCTGAGTGTAATGAGTTGGTTCTGATGGATTTGGAGCTTCATCTTGCACAACAACCAGACATAGAGTTGGACCTTGAATTACAGCTTTAAATTTTTATTTATATAGCCTCAATTGTCTTCTTCAACTTGCCATTTTGGCCTCAGCATGAAGTCCCCTTTGATCTTCAATTCTGTTCTCAGCAACAGAAGACTCGTGCATTTTGTAAAAGCACAGATTTTGAATAAAATATTCGTTTATGTATCTATATTTCTGCGCAGACTAATGTTTACTTTTTAGTACCATTTGTTTGTACTTTCCTTTATTCCATCACATGCATGTGTCTTGATAATTTGACTTCAACATATCTCAGCAACTAACTGGATATATATATATATACACATATCTTTGCTCATTTACAATACAGGAGATTTTTTCTGCGACAATCCAATTTAACATGTATAACCTTTTGCAACATTAATCATTTATGCTACAGACATATTCAAACTATAACCTTCACTAACATACGTCTTGAATTCCTAAGATTCATCGTGTTGAATTCAAGGATCTCACTCAATATTTTGGAGATCAACAACAGGGGTAGTGATTACTTGTTGCTTTGGATGTACTTGGATTGTCTGCTTCTTCTACGCATATTTTAGGATATTTCCTTACCCAGGTTTTCATGTGCACACTTCCATTCCAATTTTGCGCTTGATTGTCTTCTCTTTTGGTCCATGCATTGCAATTTGATAGAATATATTCATCTGAACATTTTTTTTTTCGACAATACATAGCTTTATGTCCAAACCATCACATGCATATAATCTCACTGTTTGATAGTCCTTCGCAATGTGACCAATGCGATTGCACCTTGCGCACTTCATTATGTTGACCCTTCGTTGGTTATTGTAATGAAAAGAGTTGAAATCATTGAAGGAATTGTCATACCTGAACAACATCATTTTTGGGGGGTGATGTTCATTGTCGCAGACCTTCTTCGATGTTCTTTCATAACCAAGTCCAAAGTTGTCTTTTAGTGATATTTGATGATTCATAATCTTATTCAGGATTGATGTGTTGCTTTTGAACTTGTTCTTCATTTCATCTTCAAGACCAACCTTGTCACTTTCTGGGTGTGTGCAGAATGGAGTATCAGTGGTGGTGTGACGTTGAACCTATTTCTTCCCCTTTATATCGATCAATTTGTCTTCTAAGTGGGATATGTATCTGTCCTTCAACTCAAGTTGACTTGTCAACATCTTATTTTTCTGCGCTAAAACTTCCAGAGAATTCTTCAACATAGATATTTCTTCTTCAAGTATTTTTATCTTGTCAACTGCGCAGTTCAGTTGTTTCTTGTAATCCATCATCTTTTCTCTTACTTGTTTGTCATGAGGTTCTCGAACATTTTTTTCCTACTTTATATTTTCTTCATAATTCGACAGTTGGTCCTATGAGAGTTTACTCTTCTTTCTAGACTTCTTTAATTCTTCTAGAGCACTAACCAATTTACCTTCCCAATCAACCTCTACAGTTTCTTCTTCATTGGATTGAATGTCATTTTTAATTTCTGCGACAAGCTTTGAAGGTGTATTGAAGGACCCACTAAGGAAATACATATCCAATGAATTAGGTTTTCTTTACACGATTGGTGTTTTTTTCTTATTTGACGAACAAATATTATTCTTTTCATCACTTCTTTATTCTTCAACAAAGGCCATGAATAATACCTCTTTTGGATTCTCGTCATAGTTGCTTTCGTTGGATACAGTGTTGTCTTCCTTAGTATACAGACTCTTCCTCTGTTTTGGATTTTTCTTTTTATTTTCAGGTCTGTTCCAATTCCGTGTAGTTCTTTGTTACTGAAATCTTGCTTCTTCCTCACTGTCACTGTCTCTATTTTCCTTGTAAGGACATTTAGAATCAAAATGGCCTATTCCTACACATTTGAAACATTTGAAAGGAAATTTTATTTTTTACTTACCATGTCTTCCTTTTAGTTTCCTTACAAAGTTTGAATCATCTTCATCTGATTCATTGAATGAGTCCTTTTCATGTTCATGCTTAGCCTTTCCAGTGGCTTTAAAGGCCGCTTCTTTTTTTTTGGGATTCTCTTTCTTGGTTCTCATCTCATATGATGTCAAGATCCCTTGTAGCTCTTCATTTTTCAAGTATGCAAGATTGGCTCTATATTCTAACACATATATCTTTGCATCAACTATTGAAGGCATAGTTGTTAGTATATTTTGCACTACGGATTCTTCTTCTAGAGTAAATCCAAGACTCTTGATAGAATTAAATATCTCATCAACTCGTAAGAAGTAAGAGGCAATATTCTCTTCATCTCTCATTTTCAGGGATTCATATAACCCAGAGTAATTCTACAGCTTTTCCTCCTTTACTTTCTTTTCACCTTCATAGACACCTTTGATATTATCCCATACATCCTTGGGTGAGGCACAATACATGAACTTGATAAATTTAGTGTTTGTTAACCCACATAGCATTGTTTTTCTGGCCCTTTCATTGCATTCATACAGTCTCTTTTCAGCGGGATCAACTGGTGTGACTGTTAGGATATTGTAACCATCCACGATGGACTGCCAAACATAAGCTTTGATAGATTGGAAATATACTTCCATCCCAACCTTCCGGAAAGTATAGTTGGTTCCATAAAACCTTGGTGCTATTTTGGTGGAGAAACCTTCATGTTTTTCCATATCTACACATGGATCTATCTTCTAGGTGTTAACTTGTTATTGAAGACACCCACTCTGATACCAATTGTTGGAATCTATTTAATACTGAGAGGGGGGGTGAATCAGTATTAGCATAGTTATGAATAGTTTTAAACTTCTTAAAAGAATAATTTTGATCTTCAATGATGCATCCAACATAAATAAAACATTCATACACATATGCATAAGAACTCAGAACACAGAAAACATAAAATTTTTACGTGGAAACTCAAACGGGAGAAAAACCACATAATGTTATTTTATAATAAAAAGATTACATTCGAGGAAGCATCAAATTCCTAAGTTCTGCAGCACCAACTAGAAGGAGGCACCGACCCCCTGGTTTTACAGGCACCAACCTGAAGGAAGCACCAAATCCTTGATTTACCAGCTTCAACTAGAAGGAGGACCGACCCCCTACGCCTTACCCCGTCCTGCCGCCCTGATATATAAAATAAGATATTTCTCTGCTATACTTCTGATACTCACACACTTCAGATCTTCTGATGTTTGTTCTGTTGTGCGAACCTTCTGTATGTTGTATTTTTTTGTTACTGTGTTGCATACACCACCTAATTCACACTCAACTCATCACTTCAACTGACATCACACTTCATATACTGTGTGCTAGTTCATCAATTTCTGCAGTCTGCACCAAGATTCAATATTCAAATATTCTATTGTGCTTCTGCAATCTCAAATTATATTGCACATCAACTGATAATATGTTGTTCTCATTCCGTGCACCAGTATTATATGGAACTGTGCACCTTTAGGGATATGTCCATTCTGTCTTGGTGCAACAACCTTTAGATTATCTGCGACAAACTGTGTGTCATCTGTGATGTGTCCTTTCTGTTTAGTGCACTTGTCTCAAATCATCCTCATCATGACACACATCCTGGACTGTACTGCAACTTTGTCTTTGCGCATCTGATAGACTACCTTAATTCGCACACATCAACTCAATCTTCATGCATTAGATGAACTTATTCACTTTTGCACATCTCAAGATCTGTCTCTGCGCTTCTGTCTTACAACATGTGTGACTGACTGGCTATGTGTTTTATGCAATATTGTCATTTGGTTCTTCAGTCACTTATGTCTCCTCTGTATTTCTTCCATTCTATCTCTGCACAACTGTCACATATTCACTGCATCATTTTGCACACTTCTAGTTATATCATTCCTCTTCTTGTGCGCACTTGTCTCTTCATCTAGATCATACTGTTGTGATTCCATGATCCCTTGATTCCCCGAAAGTATAAATCTATATCTTCCAACTTTCCTACACCTCCACCTTCAAGCCTCAATCTTACCTCATTCTTCATCACGACTTCTTATTTATACTTGTTATGCGTGGATGGTGATGTCCACTAGTTAGTTGTAGCATCCTTTCTTCCTTGCTTCATGGTTCTGCTTACTTCACACTGTTGAAATATTGTAACTTCAAAGAATATTATATTTGTACTTTATTATTCCGGAGATGTTTCATTCCTCCGTGAAGATCTTATTGTATATCCGGAGATGTTTATTCCTCCGTCGGAATGTGGTAACTCGGGTTATTAGACTTCCCTAGTAGGGGTCGGCCCTGTATGTGTTATGTGGGTCAAAGGGTTATTAGACCACCCTAGAGGGGTCGGCCCAGTTAGTTGTAGTGGGGTATTTAACCTATTGGTTGAATACGAGCCTACGTGTACTTGTGTAAAATACATTTCAGAGTAGTGTATAAATAGAGGAGGTGTGTTCCTCATTATACACACTCACTCACTTGAGAAAGGCGCATTTGTGGAGGAGAGGTCTGCTATGGAGGAGAAGGAGCTTATGCTCAGGGTTTGCATCTTTGTATATTGCTGGTCATCTATATTGAGGAAGCTTTACTGGGTTTTCTACCCCATGAGGGTTTCCCAGGATAAATCTCTGTCTCTTGTGTTTATGCTATGCTTGTTGTTTCTTCAGTGATCCTGTATATGCTATTATTGTGAAATGGAATGTAATGCTGCTATTTTCTGTCTTAGCATATTGAATTTTAACATGGTATCAGAGCTAACCTGAAGGAAGACAAGGTATGGCACTAAAGACACTTGCTTTACTTACGACAATTTGAAGGTTAGGGTTTTACATAGCAAAAACCAGTCATCGTAGCACTTTCGCTATAAATCCGTTTTGGCGAAGTTTTCGGATCGGAAATTGTTATAGGACGAAGATAAAATCTCCAGGTACCTTGTGTCCAAAGGACAACCTCTAATTCGTTGTACTTTGTGATTTATGATCTGTACAATATAGGGTTTCTGCCTCTTCCAGATCTGAGTCAAAATCAGGTGACCTTGGGAAAAAGATCATATCTTGGGCTAGGAAGCTCCAAATGAAATTTCGTAAAAAGTGACAGGTAGTACACAGTCTGTACTATCTCAGAAAACTTTTTCAGAGGCCAAAGTTGAACCAGTGACACGTGGCACTCCGTACAAGTGCGCTCTCCTGTATTATCCCATAAACAGGTCACGTTGCGACACTTGGAATAACTCTCTCTCAGAAAATCCAATTGAGGTCAGACCTGTCAGGATGGAAAGATAACAGGCCGAGATATCTCAGAAAACTTTTTCAGAGGCCGAAGGTCAAACAGTGACACGTGGCACGCCGTACAAGTTCGCTCTCCTGTATTTTCCCAAAACAGGTCACGTTGCGACATTTGGCATATCTCTCTCTCAGAGAATCCAATTGAGGTCAGACCTGTCAGGATGGAAAGATAACAGGTCAGGCTATCTTAGGAAACTTTTTCAGACCCTGTGGATCAAAAATTTCGGAGTTACACCAGAAACAATCAGGTACATATTTCTGTCAAAACAGAATTATTTTTTGGTACCTTCATTCATGGCTTCCGGAATTTAGGGCTTTGAAGAAAGTTGGAATTTTTGTAATCGGAGACCACGGATGGATGCTACTCATCAAAATAGAAATTTAGAGACCAAGATCAGAATTTTTGGTTGGGCAGAAGGCCGGGTTTGATTAGACCCTAGTTCGGGACTTTGATCGGAAAAGCGGAAAATTAGGGCTTCTGTAAAAATGGGAATTTTTGAAATATGTGACCACGGCTGGAAGCTCCTCAGAAAAATAGAAGCTTAGAGCTTTGGATCAAACTTTTTGATGGGGCAAAAGAGTGGGCTTCATCAAACCCCAGTTCAGGGTCACGTACAGTGAATCCGAAAGTTTCAAAGGCAAAATTGAGGAGTAAAACCTTGCAGTTTTCAAATTCTGAATATATCAGTTTGATCAGCTCATCAAGGCGCATATCTCTATCCTTACGGAAGTTTGAAATTCAAAGTTTGAATTTTTGGGGTCTCTCTGACAAACCCTTATCCAGCTCCAGGTCCAGTTCTTGCAAATCAAGTGGATAGGGTTAATCCTAGAAGAAGATGGATTGGTCACCTACATAAGTGAAGGAGTTCATGTTTCAGAAGGAGATGAGGCTAAGGCTTTACATAAGGAGATTACAAGCGATCTCGATAGGTATGACTCATCGAGATATGTTTTGAGATTTGTTCATGATTAAGTTTATGGTATGTTTGTCTTCATGTTATTACAGTTAGTACAATCTTGATTTTAGATTTGTTGTATCACCTTAACAAAATTATGAATGCATGATAGAAGATATTCATTGGTTAGGTTATTGACACTTATGATTGTACTAATGCATTATGGTGTTGTGTGAGGTTGAGGTTGTCTGCTAACAAGATACAGGTACATCACAAAAGACAAATCAGGCTCCGTGACCATGAAAACATGAAGACAAAGACTCATCCATAATCTTTGTTCTACTTACGAGGTATGTGTGACTTTGTTATATTATGCTTAACCTATGAGACATGCAGGTTCTAGCTCAGAGGTTGTTTAGGTATGTTGTACATAACCAAGTAGGTATACTAATCCAGGTATGTTTCCCATGAATCTTACCTTGTGTTAGGATCCCTTATATAAGTATACTTGGAATGATTGGTTATGCTTATTCATAAAGTTAGTAATCAAGGGATTATGCATATTATATCTTTTATCAATGATATGCATGAGTAAAAGAAGACTTCCCTGAAATCTTGAATACTAATGTTTATTAACTATAATCATGACTATACGTTTTCAAGATTATTTAGTACTATAATGTTTTGATAGCATTTAGAATATACTAATGAGTATATGTTTGTGTATGAGATCATGAGGATGACTCTTGAGCATGCACAGTGGTACAGAATGAATAGAAGTTCAAAAGACGTACAGAAGATCAAGCGGGAGGCAGCCACACAAACATAAAAGATAAGTATTGAGTTGCTATTTGAAATAGTAATGATATTGCCTGCATGCATATTTGTATTCCTAGAATATATAATGCTAAGTGTAAACATTAATAAAGCATTGAACAGTATACAACTAATGTGCATATGTTTGGTCAAACATTCCATTGTTGCTTGTCTAGAATGAAACCTCTTTGCTGACATGCTGAGAGTTGTGCACACTCTCGATAGTATGTTCTGGTAGAGATGGAAGGCATCTAGATAGCCACTGTATGCATACAGGATATGGGAAAGTGTTGTGCCAAAATATTGGTCAAAATAGTTGCATCACTATGTAAATGATATCTGTATGCATAATAGGTTATCTTTTGATGATTATGAAGTATTACTAATCATGTACTTAATTTTGATTTGTAGGAAAGGTCATGAAGAATGATGGACACCGTACAAGTGGTAGATGTTCAAACAAGAAGATTTACAAATCAAACAAAATATAGAAGGCTCATGGTTAGAAGATTCTCTTAGAAAGGGGAAGAGAATCACAACAAGATGTTTGCTCCAAGTATGGTGTAATTAAAGAAGAAGTATGAATCAGGTTCTGTATAGGTACCTAGGTTCGATAATAAATTGATAAGCTTAATGTTCACCATGGGTGATGTGGATCTCAACCTTTGCTACAAGGTTGAATATGATACACATATGACATGGATGCAAGAAGGAACTCACCACAGAGTTCGAATGATATTGAGGCTCATATCAGTAGACCCATCTAACGAGAGATGGCACAGATAGATATGCAGAAGATCATTCAATGCAGAAATGAAAAATGAAAGATCTCAAATTGATGCTTTACTTCCTAGGTCTGGAAGTATGGCAAGTCTCAGAAGGAATATTTCTCAACCAGGGAAAGTATGATGAGAAATATGACTTGAGGTGTTGGAATGGCCACTCTTACGGATTCCAACTTGAAGCTGTTAGGGGATAACTCATCAGAGTTAGTGGATATAACTCTGTACAGTCAAATTATTGGGTCTTTGATATATCTAACATATACTAGGTTAGATATATGCTTTGTTATGAACACCTTGAGTTAGTATCTAGTGGAAACTAGATGTGTTTACCTGATAGTTGCAAAGTATGTGATGAGGCACATAAAGGACACGATAGAATTTGATCTATGCTATCTTGAAGATCATGACTTCAGATGGCTATTCAGATTCTGTTTGGGCAGGAAGTGTATCAGACAAGAAGAACACATCGAGAGGATGTTATTGTCTGGGATTAGCCATGATCTTGTGGTTTAGCTGGAAGCTGTCTAGTGTGACTCTCAGCACAAGCGAAATATATGGCTGCTTGCTCTGCTAGTTGTGAAGAAGTTTGGCTTTAGGATTGTTTGACTTAGAGATAGAACCAACTGAGATCCTATGTGATATTTAGAGTTGTGTTCCATGATAAGTCAAAGAACATAGAGATCTAACAAGTTATGACACAGAAAGGAACTCTAAAAGTTTGAATTTGTAACAGGTTACCTTTGTACTAACCAAGCCTCTACGTCAAGTGAAGAAGTTACCAACCAAACCTCTGTCTCGAGTGAAGTTTGAATACTTCCGAGACAAGCTTGGTGTAGTTCAAAAGGACCCTCCTCGAAAGGGGGAGTAGTATAGTCACTGCTGATGAGATTGTCTCATCGAACAACAAGGTCGATGATGAGGTAACCTGTTCTCTACACCCAGTTACTTAGAAATATTTAAATTTAGGACTCTTATACTTAGAATACTAAGCTTTACTTATACATGCTTTTGATTAGTGATGTATACATGTTTTGATGTACACATGTTTTGATGTGATGTGTACATGTTTTGATTAGTGATGTATACATGTTTTGATGCACACATGTTTTGATATGATTAGTGATGTATACATGTTTTGATGTACACATGTTTTGATGTGATGTGTACATGTTTTGATTAGTGATGTATACATGCTTTGATGTACACATGTTTTGATGTGATGTGTACATGTTTTGATTAGTGATGTATACATGTTTTGATGTACACATGTTTTGATGTGATGTGTACATGTTTTGATTAGTGATGTATACATGTTTTGATGTACACATGTTTTGATGTGATGTGTACATGTTTTGATTAGTGATGTATACATGTTTTGATGTACACATGTTTTGATGTGATGTGTACATGTTTTGATTAGTGATGTATACATGTTTTGATGTACACATGTTTTGATGTGATGTGTACATGCTTTGATTAGTAATGTATACATGTTTTGATGTACATATGTTTCGATGTGATATGTACATGTTTTGATGAGATGTATACATGGTTTGATGTGATACATGATTGTACCTGTATGGATAAGAATACAGTTGAGGGGATTGGATCATCCCTGGGCTTTCAGTCCTAAAGAGAACCGTAGACGTAAGGTCTCCGAGAATGAAGTCCTTAGTGGACAGTTGAGAGGATTGGATCATCCCTGGGCTTTCAGTCCTAAAGAGAACCGTAGACGTAAGGTCTCCGAGAATGAAGTCCTTAGTGGACAGTTGAGGGGATTGGATCATCCCTGGGCTTTCAGTCCTAAAGAGAACCGTAGACGTAAGGTCTCCGAGAACGAAGTCCTTAGTGGACAGTTGAGGGGATTGGATCATCCCTGGGCTTTCAGCCCTAAAGAGAACCGTAGACGTAAGGTCTTCGAGAATGAAGTCCTTAGTGGACAGTTGGTGGGATTAAATCATCCTTGGACAGTAAATCCAGTAATTCCGAAAGGAAGGATCGTCCTAAATGAATTGTGGACGGATTAAATCATCCTTGGACAGTAAATCCAGTAATTCTGAAAGGAAGGATCGTCCTAAATGAATTGTGATGGGATTAAATCATCCCTGGACAGTAAATCCAGTAATTCCGAAAGGAAGGATCGTCCTAAATGAATTGTGATGGGATTAAATCATCCTTGGACAGTAAATCCAGTAATTCCGAAAGGAAGGATCGTCCTAAATGAATTGTGATGGGATTAAATCATCCTTGGACAGTAAATCCAGTAATTCCAAAAGGAAGGATCGTCCTAAATGAATTGTGGAGGGATTAAATCATCCTTGGACAGTAAATCCAGTAATTCCGAAAGGAAGGATCGTCCTAAATGAATTGTGATGGGATTAAATCATCCTTGGACAGTAAATCCAGTAATTCCGAAAGGAAGGATCGTCCTAAATGAATTGTGGAGGGATTAAATCATCCTTGGACAGTAAATCCAGTAATTCCGAAAGGAAGGATCGTCCTAAATGAATTGTGATGGGATTAAATCATCCCTGGACAGTAAATCCAGTAATTCCGAAAGGAAGGATCGTCCTAAATGAATTGTGATGGGATTAAATCATCCTTGGACAGTAAATCCAGTAATTCCGAAAGGAAGGATCGTCCTAAATGAATTGTTGGATTAAATCATCCTTGGACAGTAAATCCAGTAATTCCGAAAGGAAGGATAGTCCTAAATGAATTGTTGGACTAATCATCCTTAGACAGCAAATCCAGGAGGGATAGTCTTAAATATGATTGTGGTTGGACTAATCATCCTTAGACAGCAAATCCAGGAGGGATAGTCTTAAATATGATTGTATGATGACGATGCTGATCGTGCTGTTGTTGATAGTGTGATGACGATGTTGCTGATCGTGTGATGACGATGTTTATGATCGTGTGATGACGATGCTGATGATCATGTGTGACGATGCTGATGATCGTGTGATGACGATGCTGCTGATCGTGTGATGACGATGCTGTTGATCGTGTGATGACGATGCTGCTGATCGTGTGATGACGATGCTGCTGATCGTGTGATGACGATGCTGCTGATCCTGTGATCGTGTGATGACGATGCTGATGATCGTGTGATGACGATGCTGCTGATCGTGTACTGCTGATCGTGATGTTGATGTTGATGTTGACATTGATGTACCAGTAACTGTTTGAGTTACTGATGAAGACAAATTGAAGAAAGCTTCCAATGATTTATAGATGTATCATGTATGATGATGATGACTCCTTGCTCGTACAGATGTTGTTATAATATCCTTCTCGTTAAGGGGGAGTGTTGAAATATTGTAACTTCAAAGAATATTATATTTGTACTTTATTATTCCGGAGATGTTTCATTCCTCCGTGAAGATCTTATTGTATATCCGGAGATGTTTATTCCTCCGTCGGAATGTGGTAACTCGGTTTATTAGACTTCCCTAGTAGGGGTCGGCCCTGTATGTGTTATGTGGGTCAAAGGGTTATTAGACCACCCTAGAGGGGTCGGCCCAGTTAGTTGTAGTGGGGTATTTAACCTATTGGTTGAATACGAGCCTACGTGTACTTGTGTAAAATACATTTCAGAGTAGTGTATAAATAGAGGAGGTGTGTTCCTCATTATACACACTCACTCACTTGAGAAAGGCGCATTTGTGGAGGAGAGGTCTGCTATGGAGGAGAAGGAGCTTATGCTCAGGGTTTGCATCTTTGTATATTGCTGGTCATCTATATTGAGGAAGCTTTACTGGGTTTTCTACCCCATGAGGGTTTCCCAGGATAAATCTCTGTCTCTTGTGTTTATGCTATGCTTGTTGTTTCTTCAGTGATCCTGTATATGCTATTATTGTGAAATGGAATGTAATGCTACTATTTTCTGTCTTAGCATATTGAATTTTAACACACACTTCCACCACTTGTCATGTTCTGCGCCACTGAGGTGTCATATGTTGTGGGTCTTGCACATACTTGGTCCTTTGGCTAGTGGGAATAGCGCCCATGCAGTTTGGTCTTGCGCCCTTTATGTACCGTCACTTGTGGGTCTTGCACACTTGGAATCTTCAACTGCTACTCCCTTTTTGGTACTTGTGTGTGCTTCAACAACTGAGAGCATATTCTGATTGGTGAATCTTGCGTGCTTTCGGGACTTTATTCCTTATTCAATCATTTATTGTTCCAAGCTGCTTGCGGACTCCCGAACCTTGTCAAATCAATTATTTGGCTTGCTTGCGCAATCCCAAACCTTTGTCCAACCAACTCTTTAGATTTTACCTTGAAGGACTATGATTGGATGGAATTGAGTCCTGCACATGTACCATATGATATAGAATGTATTCCTTATGTACTTCTTCAAACTGGATATGCTTGATGCACTTTCAGATATACTTCTTTGACTGGAATCCATACATTTCTTCATCTTGCTTGTGCATATACTTCTTCAAAGTGGCTTCCATATACTTCTTCAAAATGGCAGAGGAATATTGATTCCTCTTTGACATTAGTTGACATAAATGACAACCAAAGTTCAACAAGTTTGCTTGTTTGGATTTGTTTCCTGACATTTTAAAATCTATAAAATTTAGACTGTGGAAGTCAGCATGAAATTTAATTAACTTTATTTAAGTTTGTTGACTTCTCGACCCCGATATTTTCATTTTAAGATCCACAGTCGGTATTGGAGAGCTATTTGTTATGCTCAAACTTTAATCCTGACTCTCGACTCCCGAATTTTCCTATTCACACTAAATTGTGGAAGTCAAAACTTAGGGTGTTATGGATTGTTATATTAATTTTATCCCTGAATCCTGACTCCTGAATTTTCCAAATACTTTATGATTACGACTTTAGTATGACTGATATTGCGAATCCTAAATCTTTCTTCTTGATATTTTCCTAATTAATCTTTTGGTTCCACTCTTTTCATATTTATTTGATGTGATCTATCTCGATGTTGATTAACTCATTGGTTTGATATGTGGATGAATGATTATTTCATTTATATTTACGGTGATTTCGATGATGGATTATTTTTCATTAATTTGACTATTTCATCACATATTTGGCATCAGTATTGACTATGCTGCATGGATTTCCTTCATTTCCTACACGTTTTATCACGTTCGCATGTACTCTTGGGATTCATTTGAGTTGGTTTTCTACTCTGGGTAGACTACCATGTGTTGATGTATATGTAACTTCGGAATGTATTTCACCTATGTATTTCATTTATGTATATTGTACTCCTATAGAGATGTGTTATTCCTCTATAAGGAAGTGTCGTCATTTGTATTGACAAGTGTCGTAACTTGCCGATGGGTTATTAGACCACCATGTGTGAGGTCGGCCCTGATTAAGTTAACCATGGGTCATTATGCTAAGCTATACAAGTCGGCCCCATAAGTTTATTGGGCAGTAAGGACAAGTATAAATAGAGATCGGGAGATGTCTATTTTCATCATCTCATTATCTCACTCTACATCACTCGGAAAGTGGCGCACATGTGAGGAGGAGGATCAGCTGCTAGGAGGAGACTATCTCTGTGTACTTGGGTTGTACTTTGGTTGTATTATTGCTCTATCTATCTCTAAGGAAGTTGTGGGGTTTTTCACCTTAGGGTTTTTCCCATGGAAACTCTATGTGTCTATTGTCTCTTATGTTTGCATCTTGTGATGATTGATATGCTTGCTATTATTGATATGCATTGATATACTGTACATGTTATTATCTCAATAAAGATCCTAGAGTATATTGAATTAATGCTCGAAAATTAACATGGTATCAGAGCTAACCTGAGAAGAAGACACTATGCAGTTGCGAAAGCTAGGGCTTCTTGTTTTTGGGTTTCTCTCCACAGATTTTGGAAAAGAAATATGATAGATTGACTCTTCTCAGCAAGGTGAACCTTTCTGTCCAATCAGAATTCAATTCTGAGCACTTTCAGTTTTGGCCCTAAAAATTAGGGTTTCCACAAAAATAGGAATTTCTGAAATCTGAAGACATAGCTAAAAGCTCCTTGGAAAAATCAAATTTTATAGCTTTGGATCGATATTTTTGGCTGGGTAAATATCCGGGAAACTCAAACCCTAATTCAGGGTCCTCCCTAGTGAATTCAGGAGATTGAAAAGAATTTTTGAAGGGTGAGACTTTGCAGTTTTCAAATTCTGAGTATACCAGGATGATCATCTCATCAAGGCGCATCTTTCCATCCTGTCAGAAAGTTGAAATTCACATTTTTAATTTTAGGGTTTCTCTGACAAACCTTAATCCAGGACCAGATCCAGTTTTCGGCAAATCAAGTGGTAAGACCTAAATATTTTCTATTTCCATTTGAAGTACTCTTTAAGATGTCTCACCATACCAAGCTTGAGGATAAGCTTGAAGGGGCTGATAAATTCTGAGCCTGGAAGTATAGGATTGGGTTAATCCTGGAAGAAAATGAATTGGACACCTACATCATCTCTGAGGTCCCTATCCCAGAGGATGAAGAGGCTAAGGCATTGCATAAGAAGAACATGGTCAAGGCAAAGAGGATCATTGCTGATTCTATTAAAGACCATCTCATACCACATGTGTCATCTCTAAAGACACCCAAAGAGATGTTTGACTCCCTGACCAAGATATTTGAAGGGAAGAACATAAATCGGAAGATGACTCTGCGGAATCAATTGAAAGGGGTCAAGCTGTTGAATGGAGAGACCATTCAATATTATTTTTCCAAGGTCTCTCAGATCAAGGAAGCTCCAAGGGGGCACATATCTGACTGAAAGTGGTCAAAAAGGGTGTTCCCAGACTCAGTAGTAGTCAAAATAGGTGTAGCAGTTAGTTAACTAAGAAATCAAGGGGACAAGGCACCCCAAATATAGGAACTGACTATGTAGATCCCTTAAATCATGCAGGGGGGTTCATTTAAACTCCAGTGATGTAAACAAGGCGCTTCGAGTGGATAAGAGGGCTAGTGATGACCAAAATGAATATAGGGGGGATAAACTAAGGAATAGGTGCTAGTAGACTCTGTAATATCCCTTTTTCAAATTTTATTAAAATGCCCAATTTTCCACTTTTTTTCCCAATTTCGACCTTTGACTAGTTTTACTGTTTTGACCTCCAAATCAACCCAAATGCTCCCAAATCTTCTGTAGGAGTGTATGAATGGTATTTAGACTTGAATATCAGGTTTAGGGATGTTTTATGGCCCTCCAAATACTGCTGCAAACTTGATTTGTATTCTGATCAATATATGTAATTTTGACTAGTAATTTGTGCATCAAATCCCCCCGGGTAACACTGCAAATGGCCTTCCAAATGCCTCCAAACTCCCACAAATTTATGAACAGAGGTATATAATGTGTTAAGTATGTGATTAAGGTCTCATATGAACCATTAATTTATTTTTACTATTGTTCTAACTCTCTCACATTCAACAGCAAAAACCCCCAATTCGACCCTTGGGGAAATGGCACTATTTCACCTCCCAATACAACTAAACTGAGTAAAAATGATTCAAATGCTCAATTACAGTACATGAAACTTGTATAAGATATCCATGGAAGTATATTGATCACAAATATATCATAGAATCATCCATCCATTCGAAATAATCAACATTATAGTGTCATACATCAATGCATTGGGGAAATGGACATTGTTTGCTCATTAATCAATAGTTTTGCATACAACCAGTGGGTATTTCGACCTGAGACTTTATGAATATCAATAAAATAGGATATGAAGCTATTACAATCAGAAATATATAATGAGAATCTCTCTCAAGAAGCACAAGTGCTCACCAAAAACGCCCTCCCTCAAGGAGCACGAATATGCCTTCAAAATTGGAAACGGTGGAGAGAAAGTGCTGCACTAAACCAAATCATGAAACTTCCTATAGCTTCTACCTGCAAATACAAACTCCATTAAAGCACCATGAAAGACCTGAGTGGCCTCTCCAAACACCAACTTGGATGGGAATCTTTCACCCTCGAAATTTGCTAAGGCAAGAAACTAGTCATCCACTAGCTCTCTCTTCACAAATGCAATTTTTCTCAAATCATCAAAAGCCATTCTCATACTTGATTTCTACATTTTATAACCAACATTAGCCTTCAAGGGGTCGAAATCCTCTCAATAGATTCAATAATTTTCCATTTAGAAAATATTCCTCATTTGCCACTTGTCTCCTAGTTCCAACCTTCCATCTTCTCCCAAATTCGAATTTGAGTCTCTTTAGATTCCTCCAACTCCATGAGCGCCTTCTTGAGCCTATTTTTGGGGCTGACATGTCATAATGGTCAGGTGTAATAATTCAGGTCTGAATTTTGTCATAAATGTCATAGATGTTTCATTATTGTTGTCATAAAACTAGGGAATCTAGCCCAAGTGTCCACTAGTCTCCAATTTGACTCTTCCTCTCCCATGGAGGTTACTATTCCATCCCATTTCGACCTAAGATGCTCAATGCCATGTGTTATGACTTATCAAATCACCCAAGAGTGTTCACCTTCCCATGAATTCGAATTGGCAAGAGAGAGCTGCCATGTGTCATTGAAAAATCAAGCTAGTGTGGGTCCCACCACCTCCATATGTCTCCAAAACCACTTGCCACCTAAAATTTCTCTTGAATTTATTTATTCATCATATTTATTAAATTCTTGAACCCTTCTAATGTCTAAATATCATTTATTAGTTTCCTTATTACCATCCCACATGTGCCCATCCAACCTAGGAAACTAGTAGGATTGATGGGATTGTCTTACTATGCACTTATTTGAATGGGGACATTACAGACTCAGTTGCAAATGCATGGATGCATGGAGTGCTACATGGAATGCATGCATACATGGAAATGAATGCAAATCATGCAAAACCAAGATAATATGGTGATAATATTCCAACATTAACTACACCGGCTAGGGTTTAGATTCACACTAAGTAGACAAACTTCGTTCAAGAATGGGTAAAGGAACTTAGGTTGAACTATGTTCCCTTTGTATAATAGACACATTTTGACTGTTTGAATATTGGAGAGCAAAGAGTCTTGGTGATCGATAGGATGCACCGGATCTATGGCCTCAACAAATGATTAAGCATGCTATTTTCACTATTGTCAACAAATTAGGGTTTGAATTCGTTTCCTCAAAATCATAAGCATTTGAGCTTGAGCGCCTGGAGTAAAAAATGTGTGAAGGAAGACACATACATGCTAGGGTTGCAGTTTTCCTCTCACTATAATTCAATTAGGGATTCTATGGTTTGAAAGCATAAAATCTAGGTCTTAGCATAACGGCTTAACCAACTTCCCTCCAATATTTTGTAACGCCAATCAAATGCATTGAAATGTAACAAAAAGTACCAGATGAAGACAAAATTATACCTATTTGGACCTATGATGAACGCATCGATGAGGTGGTGATCGATCTGGCAGGTTTCTTGTCCAGGTGGCTCGAGTGGATAATGGTGTTCAAGTAGATCCCAAACTCATAATGAGGTTTTCCCTTTAAATACAAAAATATTCAAACCCTAAACTCGTTAATACTTGGTCAATGAACCTCTACAACAAAGGAGATTTTATATGATAATCGGGTGTTACTAATAACGCCCTTTTACTTAGAACAACCTCATTTATAAGTAAAAAAAAGAAGCGGTCAAATTGGTGATAAAAACTGCATCTATGCCAAGGCTTCTCGGACCAAAATAGAATTTACATCGATATGTTGAGAGACCAATCCAATTCTTACGCCAATAAGTTCGGCAACAAAAAGAAATACTACTCCAACGAGGCTTGGAAAATATCGACGATGTATAAAATTCAGTCATTATGCGAAAGAGGATCAGGGAGGAAAGCTAACCTGGGGCCGACCATTTTGGATCAAACTACGAAAGGAATCCTATGTGTTTCGGATCCAAAATCAAAATTCCTGTGAAACAATATAGTTTTGAGAAACAATTCTAAGTCAAGTGACCAGAACCAAACTTACAATGAGCTTTGGGACATACTTGAGATTTCTTATTCCATAAGTTTAAACCAACAAACTTGACGTTTCACAATATCAATGAAAAACCTGAAAAGGCTCCGTCGTTTTAGAGTGAAAACGAAATTCGAGCCGATTTTTCAGCGCAAAACAAGAAAATGCTCTGATGTTTTGGCACGACATTATATTTTTATTTGATCATTTCGACGCGACATTGGATTTTGATCCGACCGTTTCAACAAAAAAACAATAAATGTGTCGATGTTTCCCTAGATTTTTAGTAAGTTGCCGAAACAATTTTAAACTCAAATTTTTTCCAAGTGTCAACTTTTTCTATAAATAACCAAACTCCAAGTAATCCTTTCATGAAAGGGAAAAACAGGAAGAGTTAAACAAAGTTAAAGGTTGATTTCAAGAAAAGTAGGGGGCCTAGTTCAAGGAAAGGGTTGCAACTACTACAAGTTTCTATGCTGATACCCTGCAAGCTATACACTATTTTCATAGCAATCTCAGATATACTCACCCTGTACAGTTTCTATCTTGTCTTGATATTTTGTTCCTGTCATCACCACTTCATCATTCCTTGCACAGATCTTCATGCAATATTTCAGTTGTGTCAATTGCACAGCCTTGTTACTTATGATTTTGTGTCGATTTCTTTTTACTCCTGAATGTTCATTAACTTCGCATTTACTGCATTATGATGAATTTTGTTACCATTTCTGATGTCACATCCCTTGCCGTAATAACCAAATATTTGGCACATTTTTCTACTGGTTAGCCAGCTCGACAATAAAAAGATATGACAATCAGTTCATGTGGAAACTATGATGTGTCGCATTTGTACTTGAACCTTTTGGGAAACATCATTTCGGTCGCATGGAACTATGAGATAGATTTACGTTTTTTGTACTTCTTCCAAAATTCATTAACTTGTGCATTTAATTTTTGTGACTCCATGACTAGCTTCGAATTGCGCGAGCATAAATGCGATTTACTTCCACGTATATTCAACTTAATTTCATGCGTGAGAAAAACTACCACTCAATTCTATAGGAGAACTTTGAAATGCCTGGTTCATAACCTTTTTTCTTCTTTCATCTTTCTCTGTGTCGCATTGCCTCTTGGTCTTTCATATTTTCTAGTCATGGCTTCCTTCTACAAAAATATCAATGATTCTCTTGACAATGTGTTCCTTGTTGTCCAGTCGCAAAAATCTGAGTTCACTCGATTGAAAGTCAACATGATCATTTAGTAGGGCCAAATGAAGGAGTCTGAATTCAATCACATGTATGCTCAGTCACAGGTGAACCAGAGCCACATAAAAATATTAACTAGTCTAAACAAACGGGTTGAATTCCTGGAGAAAAAACAATATTAAATTATTGACAAACTTAATTCAATTCAAGCTGAGATGCTTACTGGACAATCATTGTCTGCAAATCTACAACTTCTTCCTTTGCAGCCAACTTCTGAGTGTAATGAGTTGGTTCTGATGGATTTGGAGCTTCATCTTGCACAACAACCAGACATAGAGTTGGACCTTGAATTACAGCTTTAAATTTTTATTTATATAGCCTCAATTGTCTTCTTCAACTTGCCATTTTGGCCTCAGCATGAAGTCCCCTTTGATCTTCAATTCTGTTCTCAGCAACAGAAGACTCGTGCATTTTGTAAAAGCACAGATTTTGAATAAAATATTCGTTTATGTATCTATATTTCTGCGCAGACTAATGTTTACTTTTTAGTACCATTTGTTTGTACTTTCCTTTATTCCATCACATGCATGTGTCTTGATAATTTGACTTCAACATATCTCAGCAACTAACTGGATATATATATATATACACATATCTTTGCTCATTTACAATACAGGAGATTTTTTCTGCGACAATCCAATTTAACATGTATAACCTTTTGCAACATTAATCATTTATGCTACAGACATATTCAAACTATAACCTTCACTAACATACGTCTTGAATTCCTAAGATTCATCGTGTTGAATTCAAGGATCTCACTCAATATTTTGGAGATCAACAACAGGGGTAGTGATTACTTGTTGCTTTGGATGTACTTGGATTGTCTGCTTCTTCTACGCATATTTTAGGATATTTCCTTACCCAGGTTTTCATGTGCACACTTCCATTCCAATTTTGCGCTTGATTGTCTTCTCTTTTGGTCCATGCATTGCAATTTGATAGAATATATTCATCTGAACATTTTTTTTTTCGACAATACATAGCTTTATGTCCAAACCATCACATGCATATAATCTCACTGTTTGATAGTCCTTCGCAATGTGACCAATGCGATTGCACCTTGCGCACTTCATTATGTTGACCCTTCGTTGGTTATTGTAATGAAAAGAGTTGAAATCATTGAAGGAATTGTCATACCTGAACAACATCATTTTTGGGGGGTGATGTTCATTGTCGCAGACCTTCTTCGATGTTCTTTCATAACCAAGTCCAAAGTTGTCTTTTAGTGATATTTGATGATTCATAATCTTATTCAGGATTGATGTGTTGCTTTTGAACTTGTTCTTCATTTCATCTTCAAGACCAACCTTGTCACTTTCTGGGTGTGTGCAGAATGGAGTATCAGTGGTGGTGTGACGTTGAACCTATTTCTTCCCCTTTATATCGATCAATTTGTCTTCTAAGTGGGATATGTATCTGTCCTTCAACTCAAGTTGACTTGTCAACATCTTATTTTTCTGCGCTAAAACTTCCAGAGAATTCTTCAACATAGATATTTCTTCTTCAAGTATTTTTATCTTGTCAACTGCGCAGTTCAGTTGTTTCTTGTAATCCATCATCTTTTCTCTTACTTGTTTGTCATGAGGTTCTCGAACATTTTTTTCCTACTTTATATTTTCTTCATAATTCGACAGTTGGTCCTATGAGAGTTTACTCTTCTTTCTAGACTTCTTTAATTCTTCTAGAGCACTAACCAATTTACCTTCCCAATCAACCTCTACAGTTTCTTCTTCATTGGATTGAATGTCATTTTTAATTTCTGCGACAAGCTTTGAAGGTGTATTGAAGGACCCACTAAGGAAATACATATCCAATGAATTAGGTTTTCTTTACACGATTGGTGTTTTTTTCTTATTTGACGAACAAATATTATTCTTTTCATCACTTCTTTATTCTTCAACAAAGGCCATGAATAATACCTCTTTTGGATTCTCGTCATAGTTGCTTTCGTTGGATACAGTGTTGTCTTCCTTAGTATACAGACTCTTCCTCTGTTTTGGATTTTTCTTTTTATTTTCAGGTCTGTTCCAATTCCGTGTAGTTCTTTGTTACTGAAATCTTGCTTCTTCCTCACTGTCACTGTCTCTATTTTCCTTGTAAGGACATTTAGAATCAAAATGGCCTATTCCTACACATTTGAAACATTTGAAAGGAAATTTTATTTTTTACTTACCATGTCTTCCTTTTAGTTTCCTTACAAAGTTTGAATCATCTTCATCTGATTCATTGAATGAGTCCTTTTCATGTTCATGCTTAGCCTTTCCAGTGGCTTTAAAGGCCGCTTCTTTTTTTTTGGGATTCTCTTTCTTGGTTCTCATCTCATATGATGTCAAGATCCCTTGTAGCTCTTCATTTTTCAAGTATGCAAGATTGGCTCTATATTCTAACACATATATCTTTGCATCAACTATTGAAGGCATAGTTGTTAGTATATTTTGCACTACGGATTCTTCTTCTAGAGTAAATCCAAGACTCTTGATAGAATTAAATATCTCATCAACTCGTAAGAAGTAAGAGGCAATATTCTCTTCATCTCTCATTTTCAGGGATTCATATAACCCAGAGTAATTCTACAGCTTTTCCTCCTTTACTTTCTTTTCACCTTCATAGACACCTTTGATATTATCCCATACATCCTTGGGTGAGGCACAATACATGAACTTGATAAATTTAGTGTTTGTTAACCCACATAGCATTGTTTTTCTGGCCCTTTCATTGCATTCATACAGTCTCTTTTCAGCGGGATCAACTGGTGTGACTGTTAGGATATTGTAACCATCCACGATGGACTGCCAAACATAAGCTTTGATAGATTGGAAATATACTTCCATCCCAACCTTCCGGAAAGTATAGTTGGTTCCATAAAACCTTGGTGCTATTTTGGTGGAGAAACCTTCATGTTTTTCCATATCTACACATGGATCTATCTTCTAGGTGTTAACTTGTTATTGAAGACACCCACTCTGATACCAATTGTTGGAATCTATTTAATACTGAGAGGGGGGGTGAATCAGTATTAGCATAGTTATGAATAGTTTTAAACTTCTTAAAAGAATAATTTTGATCTTCAATGATGCATCCAACATAAATAAAACATTCATACACATATGCATAAGAACTCAGAACACAGAAAACATAAAATTTTTACGTGGAAACTCAAACGGGAGAAAAACCACATAATGTTATTTTATAATAAAAAGATTACATTCGAGGAAGCATCAAATTCCTAAGTTCTGCAGCACCAACTAGAAGGAGGCACCGACCCCCTGGTTTTACAGGCACCAACCTGAAGGAAGCACCAAATCCTTGATTTACCAGCTTCAACTAGAAGGAGGACCGACCCCCTACGCCTTACCCCGTCCTGCCGCCCTGATATATAAAATAAGATATTTCTCTGCTATACTTCTGATACTCACACACTTCAGATCTTCTGATGTTTGTTCTGTTGTGCGAACCTTCTGTATGTTGTATTTTTTTGTTACTGTGTTGCATACACCACCTAATTCACACTCAACTCATCACTTCAACTGACATCACACTTCATATACTGTGTGCTAGTTCATCAATTTCTGCAGTCTGCACCAAGATTCAATATTCAAATATTCTATTGTGCTTCTGCAATCTCAAATTATATTGCACATCAACTGATAATATGTTGTTCTCATTCCGTGCACCAGTATTATATGGAACTGTGCACCTTTAGGGATATGTCCATTCTGTCTTGGTGCAACAACCTTTAGATTATCTGCGACAAACTGTGTGTCATCTGTGATGTGTCCTTTCTGTTTAGTGCACTTGTCTCAAATCATCCTCATCATGACACACATCCTGGACTGTACTGCAACTTTGTCTTTGCGCATCTGATAGACTACCTTAATTCGCACACATCAACTCAATCTTCATGCATTAGATGAACTTATTCACTTTTGCACATCTCAAGATCTGTCTCTGCGCTTCTGTCTTACAACATGTGTGACTGACTGGCTATGTGTTTTATGCAATATTGTCATTTGGTTCTTCAGTCACTTATGTCTCCTCTGTATTTCTTCCATTCTATCTCTGCACAACTGTCACATATTCACTGCATCATTTTGCACACTTCTAGTTATATCATTCCTCTTCTTGTGCGCACTTGTCTCTTCATCTAGATCATACTGTTGTGATTCCATGATCCCTTGATTCCCCGAAAGTATAAATCTATATCTTCCAACTTTCCTACACCTCCACCTTCAAGCCTCAATCTTACCTCATTCTTCATCACGACTTCTTATTTATACTTGTTATGCGTGGATGGTGATGTCCACTAGTTAGTTGTAGCATCCTTTCTTCCTTGCTTCATGGTTCTGCTTACTTCACACTGTTGAAATATTGTAACTTCAAAGAATATTATATTTGTACTTTATTATTCCGGAGATGTTTCATTCCTCCGTGAAGATCTTATTGTATATCCGGAGATGTTTATTCCTCCGTCGGAATGTGGTAACTCGGGTTATTAGACTTCCCTAGTAGGGGTCGGCCCTGTATGTGTTATGTGGGTCAAAGGGTTATTAGACCACCCTAGAGGGGTCGGCCCAGTTAGTTGTAGTGGGGTATTTAACCTATTGGTTGAATACGAGCCTACGTGTACTTGTGTAAAATACATTTCAGAGTAGTGTATAAATAGAGGAGGTGTGTTCCTCATTATACACACTCACTCACTTGAGAAAGGCGCATTTGTGGAGGAGAGGTCTGCTATGGAGGAGAAGGAGCTTATGCTCAGGGTTTGCATCTTTGTATATTGCTGGTCATCTATATTGAGGAAGCTTTACTGGGTTTTCTACCCCATGAGGGTTTCCCAGGATAAATCTCTGTCTCTTGTGTTTATGCTATGCTTGTTGTTTCTTCAGTGATCCTGTATATGCTATTATTGTGAAATGGAATGTAATGCTGCTATTTTCTGTCTTAGCATATTGAATTTTAACATGGTATCAGAGCTAACCTGAAGGAAGACAAGGTATGGCACTAAAGACACTTGCTTTACTTACGACAATTTGAAGGTTAGGGTTTTACATAGCAAAAACCAGTCATCGTAGCACTTTCGCTATAAATCCGTTTTGGCGAAGTTTTCGGATCGGAAATTGTTATAGGACGAAGATAAAATCTCCAGGTACCTTGTGTCCAAAGGACAACCTCTAATTCGTTGTACTTTGTGATTTATGATCTGTACAATATAGGGTTTCTGCCTCTTCCAGATCTGAGTCAAAATCAGGTGACCTTGGGAAAAAGATCATATCTTGGGCTAGGAAGCTCCAAATGAAATTTCGTAAAAAGTGACAGGTAGTACACAGTCTGTACTATCTCAGAAAACTTTTTCAGAGGCCAAAGTTGAACCAGTGACACGTGGCACTCCGTACAAGTGCGCTCTCCTGTATTATCCCATAAACAGGTCACGTTGCGACACTTGGAATAACTCTCTCTCAGAAAATCCAATTGAGGTCAGACCTGTCAGGATGGAAAGATAACAGGCCGAGATATCTCAGAAAACTTTTTCAGAGGCCGAAGGTCAAACAGTGACACGTGGCACGCCGTACAAGTTCGCTCTCCTGTATTTTCCCAAAACAGGTCACGTTGCGACATTTGGCATATCTCTCTCTCAGAGAATCCAATTGAGGTCAGACCTGTCAGGATGGAAAGATAACAGGTCAGGCTATCTTAGGAAACTTTTTCAGACCCTGTGGATCAAAAATTTCGGAGTTACACCAGAAACAATCAGGTACATATTTCTGTCAAAACAGAATTATTTTTTGGTACCTTCATTCATGGCTTCCGGAATTTAGGGCTTTGAAGAAAGTTGGAATTTTTGTAATCGGAGACCACGGATGGATGCTACTCATCAAAATAGAAATTTAGAGACCAAGATCAGAATTTTTGGTTGGGCAGAAGGCCGGGTTTGATTAGACCCTAGTTCGGGACTTTGATCGGAAAAGCGGAAAATTAGGGCTTCTGTAAAAATGGGAATTTTTGAAATATGTGACCACGGCTGGAAGCTCCTCAGAAAAATAGAAGCTTAGAGCTTTGGATCAAACTTTTTGATGGGGCAAAAGAGTGGGCTTCATCAAACCCCAGTTCAGGGTCACGTACAGTGAATCCGAAAGTTTCAAAGGCAAAATTGAGGAGTAAAACCTTGCAGTTTTCAAATTCTGAATATATCAGTTTGATCAGCTCATCAAGGCGCATATCTCTATCCTTACGGAAGTTTGAAATTCAAAGTTTGAATTTTTGGGGTCTCTCTGACAAACCCTTATCCAGCTCCAGGTCCAGTTCTTGCAAATCAAGTGGATAGGGTTAATCCTAGAAGAAGATGGATTGGTCACCTACATAAGTGAAGGAGTTCATGTTTCAGAAGGAGATGAGGCTAAGGCTTTACATAAGGAGATTACAAGCGATCTCGATAGGTATGACTCATCGAGATATGTTTTGAGATTTGTTCATGATTAAGTTTATGGTATGTTTGTCTTCATGTTATTACAGTTAGTACAATCTTGATTTTAGATTTGTTGTATCACCTTAACAAAATTATGAATGCATGATAGAAGATATTCATTGGTTAGGTTATTGACACTTATGATTGTACTAATGCATTATGGTGTTGTGTGAGGTTGAGGTTGTCTGCTAACAAGATACAGGTACATCACAAAAGACAAATCAGGCTCCGTGACCATGAAAACATGAAGACAAAGACTCATCCATAATCTTTGTTCTACTTACGAGGTATGTGTGACTTTGTTATATTATGCTTAACCTATGAGACATGCAGGTTCTAGCTCAGAGGTTGTTTAGGTATGTTGTACATAACCAAGTAGGTATACTAATCCAGGTATGTTTCCCATGAATCTTACCTTGTGTTAGGATCCCTTATATAAGTATACTTGGAATGATTGGTTATGCTTATTCATAAAGTTAGTAATCAAGGGATTATGCATATTATATCTTTTATCAATGATATGCATGAGTAAAAGAAGACTTCCCTGAAATCTTGAATACTAATGTTTATTAACTATAATCATGACTATACGTTTTCAAGATTATTTAGTACTATAATGTTTTGATAGCATTTAGAATATACTAATGAGTATATGTTTGTGTATGAGATCATGAGGATGACTCTTGAGCATGCACAGTGGTACAGAATGAATAGAAGTTCAAAAGACGTACAGAAGATCAAGCGGGAGGCAGCCACACAAACATAAAAGATAAGTATTGAGTTGCTATTTGAAATAGTAATGATATTGCCTGCATGCATATTTGTATTCCTAGAATATATAATGCTAAGTGTAAACATTAATAAAGCATTGAACAGTATACAACTAATGTGCATATGTTTGGTCAAACATTCCATTGTTGCTTGTCTAGAATGAAACCTCTTTGCTGACATGCTGAGAGTTGTGCACACTCTCGATAGTATGTTCTGGTAGAGATGGAAGGCATCTAGATAGCCACTGTATGCATACAGGATATGGGAAAGTGTTGTGCCAAAATATTGGTCAAAATAGTTGCATCACTATGTAAATGATATCTGTATGCATAATAGGTTATCTTTTGATGATTATGAAGTATTACTAATCATGTACTTAATTTTGATTTGTAGGAAAGGTCATGAAGAATGATGGACACCGTACAAGTGGTAGATGTTCAAACAAGAAGATTTACAAATCAAACAAAATATAGAAGGCTCATGGTTAGAAGATTCTCTTAGAAAGGGGAAGAGAATCACAACAAGATGTTTGCTCCAAGTATGGTGTAATTAAAGAAGAAGTATGAATCAGGTTCTGTATAGGTACCTAGGTTCGATAATAAATTGATAAGCTTAATGTTCACCATGGGTGATGTGGATCTCAACCTTTGCTACAAGGTTGAATATGATACACATATGACATGGATGCAAGAAGGAACTCACCACAGAGTTCGAATGATATTGAGGCTCATATCAGTAGACCCATCTAACGAGAGATGGCACAGATAGATATGCAGAAGATCATTCAATGCAGAAATGAAAAATGAAAGATCTCAAATTGATGCTTTACTTCCTAGGTCTGGAAGTATGGCAAGTCTCAGAAGGAATATTTCTCAACCAGGGAAAGTATGATGAGAAATATGACTTGAGGTGTTGGAATGGCCACTCTTACGGATTCCAACTTGAAGCTGTTAGGGGATAACTCATCAGAGTTAGTGGATATAACTCTGTACAGTCAAATTATTGGGTCTTTGATATATCTAACATATACTAGGTTAGATATATGCTTTGTTATGAACACCTTGAGTTAGTATCTAGTGGAAACTAGATGTGTTTACCTGATAGTTGCAAAGTATGTGATGAGGCACATAAAGGACACGATAGAATTTGATCTATGCTATCTTGAAGATCATGACTTCAGATGGCTATTCAGATTCTGTTTGGGCAGGAAGTGTATCAGACAAGAAGAACACATCGAGAGGATGTTATTGTCTGGGATTAGCCATGATCTTGTGGTTTAGCTGGAAGCTGTCTAGTGTGACTCTCAGCACAAGCGAAATATATGGCTGCTTGCTCTGCTAGTTGTGAAGAAGTTTGGCTTTAGGATTGTTTGACTTAGAGATAGAACCAACTGAGATCCTATGTGATATTTAGAGTTGTGTTCCATGATAAGTCAAAGAACATAGAGATCTAACAAGTTATGACACAGAAAGGAACTCTAAAAGTTTGAATTTGTAACAGGTTACCTTTGTACTAACCAAGCCTCTACGTCAAGTGAAGAAGTTACCAACCAAACCTCTGTCTCGAGTGAAGTTTGAATACTTCCGAGACAAGCTTGGTGTAGTTCAAAAGGACCCTCCTCGAAAGGGGGAGTAGTATAGTCACTGCTGATGAGATTGTCTCATCGAACAACAAGGTCGATGATGAGGTAACCTGTTCTCTACACCCAGTTACTTAGAAATATTTAAATTTAGGACTCTTATACTTAGAATACTAAGCTTTACTTATACATGCTTTTGATTAGTGATGTATACATGTTTTGATGTACACATGTTTTGATGTGATGTGTACATGTTTTGATTAGTGATGTATACATGTTTTGATGCACACATGTTTTGATATGATTAGTGATGTATACATGTTTTGATGTACACATGTTTTGATGTGATGTGTACATGTTTTGATTAGTGATGTATACATGCTTTGATGTACACATGTTTTGATGTGATGTGTACATGTTTTGATTAGTGATGTATACATGTTTTGATGTACACATGTTTTGATGTGATGTGTACATGTTTTGATTAGTGATGTATACATGTTTTGATGTACACATGTTTTGATGTGATGTGTACATGTTTTGATTAGTGATGTATACATGTTTTGATGTACACATGTTTTGATGTGATGTGTACATGTTTTGATTAGTGATGTATACATGTTTTGATGTACACATGTTTTGATGTGATGTGTACATGCTTTGATTAGTAATGTATACATGTTTTGATGTACATATGTTTCGATGTGATATGTACATGTTTTGATGAGATGTATACATGGTTTGATGTGATACATGATTGTACCTGTATGGATAAGAATACAGTTGAGGGGATTGGATCATCCCTGGGCTTTCAGTCCTAAAGAGAACCGTAGACGTAAGGTCTCCGAGAATGAAGTCCTTAGTGGACAGTTGAGAGGATTGGATCATCCCTGGGCTTTCAGTCCTAAAGAGAACCGTAGACGTAAGGTCTCCGAGAATGAAGTCCTTAGTGGACAGTTGAGGGGATTGGATCATCCCTGGGCTTTCAGTCCTAAAGAGAACCGTAGACGTAAGGTCTCCGAGAACGAAGTCCTTAGTGGACAGTTGAGGGGATTGGATCATCCCTGGGCTTTCAGCCCTAAAGAGAACCGTAGACGTAAGGTCTTCGAGAATGAAGTCCTTAGTGGACAGTTGGTGGGATTAAATCATCCTTGGACAGTAAATCCAGTAATTCCGAAAGGAAGGATCGTCCTAAATGAATTGTGGACGGATTAAATCATCCTTGGACAGTAAATCCAGTAATTCTGAAAGGAAGGATCGTCCTAAATGAATTGTGATGGGATTAAATCATCCCTGGACAGTAAATCCAGTAATTCCGAAAGGAAGGATCGTCCTAAATGAATTGTGATGGGATTAAATCATCCTTGGACAGTAAATCCAGTAATTCCGAAAGGAAGGATCGTCCTAAATGAATTGTGATGGGATTAAATCATCCTTGGACAGTAAATCCAGTAATTCCAAAAGGAAGGATCGTCCTAAATGAATTGTGGAGGGATTAAATCATCCTTGGACAGTAAATCCAGTAATTCCGAAAGGAAGGATCGTCCTAAATGAATTGTGATGGGATTAAATCATCCTTGGACAGTAAATCCAGTAATTCCGAAAGGAAGGATCGTCCTAAATGAATTGTGGAGGGATTAAATCATCCTTGGACAGTAAATCCAGTAATTCCGAAAGGAAGGATCGTCCTAAATGAATTGTGATGGGATTAAATCATCCCTGGACAGTAAATCCAGTAATTCCGAAAGGAAGGATCGTCCTAAATGAATTGTGATGGGATTAAATCATCCTTGGACAGTAAATCCAGTAATTCCGAAAGGAAGGATCGTCCTAAATGAATTGTTGGATTAAATCATCCTTGGACAGTAAATCCAGTAATTCCGAAAGGAAGGATAGTCCTAAATGAATTGTTGGACTAATCATCCTTAGACAGCAAATCCAGGAGGGATAGTCTTAAATATGATTGTGGTTGGACTAATCATCCTTAGACAGCAAATCCAGGAGGGATAGTCTTAAATATGATTGTATGATGACGATGCTGATCGTGCTGTTGTTGATAGTGTGATGACGATGTTGCTGATCGTGTGATGACGATGTTTATGATCGTGTGATGACGATGCTGATGATCATGTGTGACGATGCTGATGATCGTGTGATGACGATGCTGCTGATCGTGTGATGACGATGCTGTTGATCGTGTGATGACGATGCTGCTGATCGTGTGATGACGATGCTGCTGATCGTGTGATGACGATGCTGCTGATCCTGTGATCGTGTGATGACGATGCTGATGATCGTGTGATGACGATGCTGCTGATCGTGTACTGCTGATCGTGATGTTGATGTTGATGTTGACATTGATGTACCAGTAACTGTTTGAGTTACTGATGAAGACAAATTGAAGAAAGCTTCCAATGATTTATAGATGTATCATGTATGATGATGATGACTCCTTGCTCGTACAGATGTTGTTATAATATCCTTCTCGTTAAGGGGGAGTGTTGAAATATTGTAACTTCAAAGAATATTATATTTGTACTTTATTATTCCGGAGATGTTTCATTCCTCCGTGAAGATCTTATTGTATATCCGGAGATGTTTATTCCTCCGTCGGAATGTGGTAACTCGGTTTATTAGACTTCCCTAGTAGGGGTCGGCCCTGTATGTGTTATGTGGGTCAAAGGGTTATTAGACCACCCTAGAGGGGTCGGCCCAGTTAGTTGTAGTGGGGTATTTAACCTATTGGTTGAATACGAGCCTACGTGTACTTGTGTAAAATACATTTCAGAGTAGTGTATAAATAGAGGAGGTGTGTTCCTCATTATACACACTCACTCACTTGAGAAAGGCGCATTTGTGGAGGAGAGGTCTGCTATGGAGGAGAAGGAGCTTATGCTCAGGGTTTGCATCTTTGTATATTGCTGGTCATCTATATTGAGGAAGCTTTACTGGGTTTTCTACCCCATGAGGGTTTCCCAGGATAAATCTCTGTCTCTTGTGTTTATGCTATGCTTGTTGTTTCTTCAGTGATCCTGTATATGCTATTATTGTGAAATGGAATGTAATGCTACTATTTTCTGTCTTAGCATATTGAATTTTAACACACACTTCCACCACTTGTCATGTTCTGCGCCACTGAGGTGTCATATGTTGTGGGTCTTGCACATACTTGGTCCTTTGGCTAGTGGGAATAGCGCCCATGCAGTTTGGTCTTGCGCCCTTTATGTACCGTCACTTGTGGGTCTTGCACACTTGGAATCTTCAACTGCTACTCCCTTTTTGGTACTTGTGTGTGCTTCAACAACTGAGAGCATATTCTGATTGGTGAATCTTGCGTGCTTTCGGGACTTTATTCCTTATTCAATCATTTATTGTTCCAAGCTGCTTGCGGACTCCCGAACCTTGTCAAATCAATTATTTGGCTTGCTTGCGCAATCCCAAACCTTTGTCCAACCAACTCTTTAGATTTTACCTTGAAGGACTATGATTGGATGGAATTGAGTCCTGCACATGTACCATATGATATAGAATGTATTCCTTATGTACTTCTTCAAACTGGATATGCTTGATGCACTTTCAGATATACTTCTTTGACTGGAATCCATACATTTCTTCATCTTGCTTGTGCATATACTTCTTCAAAGTGGCTTCCATATACTTCTTCAAAATGGCAGAGGAATATTGATTCCTCTTTGACATTAGTTGACATAAATGACAACCAAAGTTCAACAAGTTTGCTTGTTTGGATTTGTTTCCTGACATTTTAAAATCTATAAAATTTAGACTGTGGAAGTCAGCATGAAATTTAATTAACTTTATTTAAGTTTGTTGACTTCTCGACCCCGATATTTTCATTTTAAGATCCACAGTCGGTATTGGAGAGCTATTTGTTATGCTCAAACTTTAATCCTGACTCTCGACTCCCGAATTTTCCTATTCACACTAAATTGTGGAAGTCAAAACTTAGGGTGTTATGGATTGTTATATTAATTTTATCCCTGAATCCTGACTCCTGAATTTTCCAAATACTTTATGATTACGACTTTAGTATGACTGATATTGCGAATCCTAAATCTTTCTTCTTGATATTTTCCTAATTAATCTTTTGGTTCCACTCTTTTCATATTTATTTGATGTGATCTATCTCGATGTTGATTAACTCATTGGTTTGATATGTGGATGAATGATTATTTCATTTATATTTACGGTGATTTCGATGATGGATTATTTTTCATTAATTTGACTATTTCATCACATATTTGGCATCAGTATTGACTATGCTGCATGGATTTCCTTCATTTCCTACACGTTTTATCACGTTCGCATGTACTCTTGGGATTCATTTGAGTTGGTTTTCTACTCTGGGTAGACTACCATGTGTTGATGTATATGTAACTTCGGAATGTATTTCACCTATGTATTTCATTTATGTATATTGTACTCCTATAGAGATGTGTTATTCCTCTATAAGGAAGTGTCGTCATTTGTATTGACAAGTGTCGTAACTTGCCGATGGGTTATTAGACCACCATGTGTGAGGTCGGCCCTGATTAAGTTAACCATGGGTCATTATGCTAAGCTATACAAGTCGGCCCCATAAGTTTATTGGGCAGTAAGGACAAGTATAAATAGAGATCGGGAGATGTCTATTTTCATCATCTCATTATCTCACTCTACATCACTCGGAAAGTGGCGCACATGTGAGGAGGAGGATCAGCTGCTAGGAGGAGACTATCTCTGTGTACTTGGGTTGTACTTTGGTTGTATTATTGCTCTATCTATCTCTAAGGAAGTTGTGGGGTTTTTCACCTTAGGGTTTTTCCCATGGAAACTCTATGTGTCTATTGTCTCTTATGTTTGCATCTTGTGATGATTGATATGCTTGCTATTATTGATATGCATTGATATACTGTACATGTTATTATCTCAATAAAGATCCTAGAGTATATTGAATTAATGCTCGAAAATTAACATGGTATCAGAGCTAACCTGAGAAGAAGACACTATGCAGTTGCGAAAGCTAGGGCTTCTTGTTTTTGGGTTTCTCTCCACAGATTTTGGAAAAGAAATATGATAGATTGACTCTTCTCAGCAAGGTGAACCTTTCTGTCCAATCAGAATTCAATTCTGAGCACTTTCAGTTTTGGCCCTAAAAATTAGGGTTTCCACAAAAATAGGAATTTCTGAAATCTGAAGACATAGCTAAAAGCTCCTTGGAAAAATCAAATTTTATAGCTTTGGATCGATATTTTTGGCTGGGTAAATATCCGGGAAACTCAAACCCTAATTCAGGGTCCTCCCTAGTGAATTCAGGAGATTGAAAAGAATTTTTGAAGGGTGAGACTTTGCAGTTTTCAAATTCTGAGTATACCAGGATGATCATCTCATCAAGGCGCATCTTTCCATCCTGTCAGAAAGTTGAAATTCACATTTTTAATTTTAGGGTTTCTCTGACAAACCTTAATCCAGGACCAGATCCAGTTTTCGGCAAATCAAGTGGTAAGACCTAAATATTTTCTATTTCCATTTGAAGTACTCTTTAAGATGTCTCACCATACCAAGCTTGAGGATAAGCTTGAAGGGGCTGATAAATTCTGAGCCTGGAAGTATAGGATTGGGTTAATCCTGGAAGAAAATGAATTGGACACCTACATCATCTCTGAGGTCCCTATCCCAGAGGATGAAGAGGCTAAGGCATTGCATAAGAAGAACATGGTCAAGGCAAAGAGGATCATTGCTGATTCTATTAAAGACCATCTCATACCACATGTGTCATCTCTAAAGACACCCAAAGAGATGTTTGACTCCCTGACCAAGATATTTGAAGGGAAGAACATAAATCGGAAGATGACTCTGCGGAATCAATTGAAAGGGGTCAAGCTGTTGAATGGAGAGACCATTCAATATTATTTTTCCAAGGTCTCTCAGATCAAGGAACAACTCAAAGTTGTGGATGAAGTAGTGGACAATGGTGAAGTTGTTATGACCACTCTGAATGGCCTACCTAGGTCATGGGATTCCTTTATTCAAGGAATCTGTGAAAGAAAGAAATTGATCTCCTTCAGTAGACTGTGGGCATGGGGGGTTCACTAGTGAAGCAATATCATATCACGTCCATTCATACTGGGGGTTTGAATACTCTTAGAAACCTCAAAAATATATTTCCCAGTATTAAGGGTTCAAGGGGGTTTTTAATTTGACATAGTAATATAAATATTGGAGGTTATTTTATTTGGGTGGGCCGGGGAATAACCTCCAAATCCTGGGATGGATTCATACCTCCAAATCATGGGCTCAATTCATATCCACCTAAAACTTAAGGACCTTCCATTTTTATTTGATATTGGTTATGATCCTAAGTTTTGCATAAATCTAATAATAGTGTACTAATGATAATATCGATGGAAGTCTCTTTGGATTACTAGCCTTGAGCAATCCTCATTTAATAGCTTATTTAGGCTTGGTTTGAATTGATTTTATATTGTTTTCCATCTTTAAGTTAAGAGATGTAGCTAATTGGGAGTTTCGGATTTGAACAATTGTATTGTATTTTTTGTAGGAATTCGAGTAAAATATCTAATTCTTCATATTCTAGGTCCGGTTTTGGGTGGGTATTGAGATTCAATCAAGCCTCGCTCCATGAAAACCAAGAAAAGTGATATCAATCTTTCTTGACTCACTGGAACCAAGAAAAGTTAGATCAATATTTCTTGACTAATTATTTCTTTCAACTTTTTCTATTCTTCTTTAACATTGTGACATTGCAAGTTAGGAATAGTTGTTAGATTGAGTTATATTTGTCACATTCATAATTGTAATTTCAATTCTTATATGCAAGGCATCCGTATTAATATTGTATTGGAACTAACATGAACATAGATGAAAATATAAATCCTTATTTACATACCCTATTTGTTATTGTTACCATGAAATGGTATCATATAAGTTTCACCATCTGTGTATCTTTATAACTATTGCGTGCTAGAAACCTAACAATGGATATTTTCCCCTCTCCTGTAAAGAAAAAAAAAAGATATAACCCAAGAAAAGGTAACTAAATGTTGTTAATTCATTTTATTGCAAGAATAAATGTAGAGGAAGTGGAGGAAATTCATATATTGCATCTTGTGAATGACCCAAATCCAAGCTATGCACATGATCATATGTTGTTATTGGAAAGTAAGAGAAATTTTTCTATGTTCATTTGGGTTCAAACGTCAATGGTGTTTGTTTTGATAGGAAGGTATGGGAGTCCATCCACTAAAGGGTTTCAATTTTGCATTTTTATCGAGTTTAATTTATTAAGCTTACAGAAAACATGATCCCTCTATGGCTATACTTATATTTACATGATATAAAATCGGTAGATTGGCATGTTGTGGTGTGAAACATCTGCAATTCTCATCTTTTCTAAGCATTGCACTAACTCTTGAACTATCAACCTTTTAAATTCATTGTTATGTTGATCTCTGGACTAGGTTTCCTTTTATGCATTTTCCTTCCTGGTACTATTTCGTTGGGCCTTCCACTATCCAACGCTACAAATTGATCAGTCAACCCTAAAATCCTGGTGGGATCATTATTAGAATTATACTATTATTTTATTTAACATCATGTTTGCTTATACTAAGATGTGTTAGGGCTCCTCTTTGTTACAACTTGATAATATGATATAAAAGGGGTATTAAAAATGGGTTGATCAAAATTGTTACATACAATATCTGGTGAAACTAGGGGTTTTCTTAATTGGAAAGGCATATTGGGAGGGGGGTTCAACAATACACGTTTATGAGGAATTTTCCAATATTTAGTGAAATTGGGGATATTATTTAATATCATGCGAACGATCGTGCTATGTAACAATTTCATTGAGTGAACCCCTCGTAACTGTGGGAGGAGTGTTCACAAGAAGAGGCTAGGATTGTAGCCCGAGAAGAAAAGATGGGAAATGAAGACCAAGCTCTTGCAGCTCACACCAAAAGAAGCAAGCCTAAGAGAGAGCCATCTCATAACAAAATATCTTCACACCACCATTACCATAAAGATAAGAAAGATCTCAGGTGCTTCACATGCAATGAGAAGGGACACTTTGTTGCAGATTGTCCTAAGAAGAAGAAAGACAACAACTACAACTTCAACAAGAAGAAGAAGAACAAAAAAAGAAGATATCATGCTCATGCTGCTGAGGATGATGAACCTCCCAAGAAGAAGGCTAGAGCAGAAAGTGATGAGGATGACTCATCAAGTGAAGATGAATATGTTCTAATATCTGCTCTCACAAGTATTATCTCTCATGGTTGTAATGATTGGCTTATTGACAGTGGAGCTTCAAAGCATATGACTAGGTTCAAAGAATCCTTTGCTAATCTATCTGAACATGAGTCACCCCATAAGGTGAAACTTGGGGATGACTACCAATATCCTATCAAAGGAAGTGATGAAGCCTCCTTCAACCTAGACTCTGGAAAGTCCTTGAAGACAAAAGATGTATTATTTGTACATGGGCTCAAGAAGAACCTACTCTCCATATCTGCATTGGATGCAAAAGGCATGAGGGTTTCATTTGTAGATGGCCAAGTACTCATGTGGTCAAAAGGTAAGACCATAGATGATGCAGTTGTGATTGGAGAGCAAGAGGGAGGATTGTACAAATTGAATGGACAACCTGAACATGCCATGGTACATGAAACCATGGAGCCAAGTGAACTTTGGCATAGAAGACTTGCACATGTGCACTACAGAGCACTACCAATTGTAAGTAAATCTGTAGAAGGTCTTCCTGAAATCAAGACAAAGCATTAAGGTATTTGCAAAGGATGTGAAAAAGGCAAGAACATAAAGAAGGCATTTCCAAGTAGTGAAAGCAAGGCAAAAGGAATCTTGGAAATCATCCACTCTGATGTATGCGGTCCGATGTCATCCAGTTCTCTGAGTGGGTATGTTTACTATGTCTCTTTCATTGATGATTTCTCTAGAAAAACTTGGATTTACTCCTTAAAGAACAAAGATGAAGTATTTGATAAGTTCAAGGAATTCAAAGCATTGATGGAAAATCAAACTGATCAAAAGATCAAGACATTCAGATCTGACAATGGCGGAGAATTCACTTCAGGTGATTTCAAGAAACTATGCAGTGATTCAGGTATTAAGAGGGATTTGACTGCTCTCTACAATCCACAACAAAATGGAGTTGCAAAAAGAAAGAATAGAACAATCATGGAAGCAACACGGGCAATGCTGCATGACCAGGATCTGCCTATGCATCTATGGGAAGAAGCAGCTAGGACAGCTGTATATGTGCAGAACAGAACACCCCACAAGATATTGGACAACAAGACACCAGAAGAGGTCTTCTCTGGTAAGAAACCTGAAGTCAGCCATCTCAGAATATTTGGTTGTCTAGTATACACTCATGTCCCAAAGGAAAAGAGGACTAAGCTAGATCCTTCAGGAAAGAAGGGTATCTTTGTGGGTTACAGTGAAAGCTCGAAAGCTTACAGAATATACTTTCCAGGGTTTAAGAATATTGATGTCAGCAGGGATGTAACATTTGATGAAAATTCAACATTCATCAAATCAAGGAAGACACCTGTTGAAGATCATGAAGAACCAAAGGAAACCAGATTTCAAGACCCTACTATGACTGAAGCAATTCCATATGTTGATCGTGAAATTGAATATTTGCAAGAACCTGTGGATCCACCTCGTGAGAAGGACTCTCACAAGAGGAAACCTGCATGGGATAGAGAGCTCATTCAAGATGCAGAAAGGTATGGCATACTAGAAGAAGAACACTGAGCAAATAAGAGAAGTAGATCACATACCAGCTATGTTGCTTTACTATGTGATATTATGAACAAAGAACCTTTCAGTTATGAAGAGGTAGCAGAAGAGAAAGAATGGAAGGATGCCATGGTCGAGGAATACCAATCAATAATGAAAAATGATGTTTGGAATGTAGTCCCAAGACTTGAAGGGAAGTCTATTGTGACTTCCAAATGGATCTACAAGATCAAGCATGCTGCAGATGGCAGCATAGAGAAATACAAAGTGAGATTTGTAGCTCATGGCTTCTCACAGAAAGAAGGAATCGACTATGAAGAAACTTTTGATCCTGTAGACAGATACACTTCCATTAGATCAATACTTGCTCTGGATGCAGTCATGAAATGGAAGATACACCAGATGGATGTCAAGACTTCTTTCTTGAATGGTGTAGTCGAGGAGGAAGTGTATGTGGAGCAGCCACTTGGTTTTGAGACACATGACAGGAAGTCATATGTGTACAGGTCGAAGAAAGCCTTGTATGGCTTGAATCAAGCTCCTAGGACTTGGTATGGTAGGATGGACAATTTCCTATCTAGTTTGGGCTTTACCAAGAGTAAAGCGGATTCCATCCTTTACTACAAGGTTGAGGAAGGCAATCATGTGATACTACTCCTCTATGTGGATGACCTGTTTGTTACAGGTAATGATAGTTTGATTTCTAATACCAAGAGGAAGCTTGCTGCCGAGTTCGAGATGAAGGACTTGGGGATGATGCACTATTTTCTAGGCATGGAGGTGTGGTAGAGTGTAGATGGGATATTCCTTGGACAAGGGAAGTATGCAGTCGAGATCCTGAAGAGGTTCGGGATGATGGACTGCAAGGCCATGGCCACACCTATGCAATCGAACCTGAAGCTTCTGTGTGATGCTTCATCTGATCCGATTGATGTCACTGCGTATCGTTAGATGATTGGGTCCTTGATGTACTTGACGAACATGAGACCAGATATCTGCTTTGCGGTCAACACATTGAGCCAGTTCCTGACATATCCTAGAGCTGTTCACCCGGTTGTTGTAAAGCATATTCTGAGGTACCTGAAGGGTATGGTTGACTATGGGCTCAAGTATGATGCGAATCAAAAGTTTAACCTGTAGGGTTATGTTGATTCAGATTAGGCAGGCACTGATGCAGATAGGAAGGGAACTTCTGGGTGCTACTTCAGTATGGGATCAGGTGTGATCTCTTGGTTTAGCAGGAAGCAGTCCTGCGTAGCACTGAGTACAGCCGAAGCATAGGATGTTGCAGCTTGTTAAGCTAGTTGTGAGGCAATATGGCTCCGAAAGCTACTGTCTGAATTATTTGATCTCCCACTAGAGGCTATTGGTATCTTTTGTGACAACCAGAGTTGTGTGAAGCTGTCTGAGAACTGGGTGTTCGACAACAGGTCGAAACACATTGAGATCAAATATCACTATATCAGGGATATGGTGCAGAGAGGAGCAGTGAAGCTCCTATATGTTGCGACAGATGAGCAGATTGCAGATGTACTGAAGAAACCACTGGCCAGAGTGAAGTTCGAATACTTCAGAGAGAGGCTTGGTTTTCTTCAGATTGACGACACTTCGAGGAAGAAGTGATGGACACATTTGTTGAAGCCATTCCAAGCATGGTGAGAGGAGGATCCTTCCATGGATATGGATGTAAGCGCTGGATGATGAGCATCAGGACAATGCTCCAGTTACTACTCTGTATATGCATCATGTTGGATGCTGGATATGATCAATTGGATGATTTATATGTATGTACACATCATGTTGGATGTTGGATATGATCAGTTGGATCATTTATATGTATGTATGCATCATGTTGTATGCTGGATATGATCAATTGGATCATGTGTATGTATTTGTATATGTATCAGGTGGATACATTGTATGATCAGGTAGATCATGTATATTGATATCTATCAGGTATGATCAGGTGGATCATGTATTTGTATATGTATCAGGTGGATACATTGTATGATCAGGTAGATCATGTATGATGATATGTATCAGGCAGATACTGTTTATGCATTAGGTGGATGCACTGTATGATCAGGATGATCATTGATGATGAGCTTCCGGATGTTGCTCCAGATGACATACATCAGGACGATGCAGTGATGATGACCAGGATGATCATGTGTACATCAAGATGATGTATGGTGAGTATCAGGTTGATACTCTGTGGCCGTGGACAGGTTGTGCAGATAAGCATATAATAGCACCCTGGGAGGTTTGCAGATTATCTTGCTAGGTTTTTTCGCTAGCATATAATAGCTCCCTGGGAGATCTGGCAAATGCTCTTTCGAGGTTTTGCTTTGGGAGGACATATAATAGCGCCCTGGGAAGTTTGCAGATTCTCTTGCTAGGTTTTGCCGCTGGCATATAATAGCTCCCTAGGAGATCTGGAAAACGCTCTTTCGAGGTTTTTTCCTATGGCATATAATAGCGCCATGGGAGATCCGATAGGTTGGGATGTGTTCCCGTAATAAGTCTTGGGATGCTCTTTCGAGGTTTTACCATGACCACATATAACAACGCCTTGGGAGATCCGATAGGTTGAGCTGTGTGCTCGTAATCATTCCTTGCATTCTCTTTCGAGGTTTTGTGGTGGGATAACATGTAATAGCTCCCTGGGAGATCCAATAGGTTGGGCTGTGTTCCCGTAATAAGTCCTGGGATGCTCTTGCGAGGTTTTGTGACACACGTAATAAGTCCTGAGGATTCCACAGTATGGCCAGTGATGATGAAGACCTGCAGGTGGTGGGCCTAAATCAAGTATGAAAAAGTACTAGCTCTGTAGAACTTCCTATGACAAGTAGATTCAGAGATTGATTGAGATAGCAGCAACAGTGATGATGACGATGATTCAAGGATGATGATTCGCTAATGATGATCCAGAGAAGAAGACTTGTGCTAGCAGATCTGTGTCGATAAATACCTTCCTAGTTAAGAGGGAGTGTTGATGTATATGTAACTTCGGAATGTATTTCACCTATGTATTTGATTTATGTATATTGTACTCCTATAGAGATGTGTTATTCCTCTATAAGAAGTGTCGTCATTTGTATTGACAAGTGTCGCAACTGTTGTAACTTGCCGATGGGTTATTAGACCACCATGTGTGGGGTCGACCCTGATTAAGTTAACCATGGGTCATTATGCTAAGCTGTACAAGTCGGCTCCATAAGTTTATTGGGTAGTCGGGACAAGTATAAATAGATATCGGGAGATCTCTATTTTCATCATCTCATTATCTCACTCTACATTACTCAGAAAGTGGTGCACATGTGAGGAGGAGGATCAGCTTCTAGGAGGAGACTATCTCTGTGTACTTGGGTTGTACTTTGGTTGTATTATTGCTCTATCTATCTCTGAGGAAGTTGTGGGGTTTTTCACCTTAGGTTTTTTCCCACGGAAACTCTGTGTGTCTATTGTCTCTTATGTTTGCATCTTGTGATGATTGATATGCATTGATATACTGTACATGTTATTCTCTCAGTAAAGATGCTAGAGTATATTGAATTAATGCTCAATAATTAACACCATGTTTCTCTTGACACTCTCACTTAGATTTGGTCTTCATTGCATAAACTGACTATTCGAGATGATGATTGGTTATTATTTTCATTTTCGGATTTTGATTGATCATTTGATTTCTCCTTTCATGAGTCTAAATATTGCACTGGTTTGATATTTGAGCTTGATCGAGTCCTATTTCTACTTTTGCATATTTAGTCCCATTATATTTTGTAAATAATTATATTTTTGTTTTATTAGATTGGTTTGATATTTTTTATGTTTAATTTAAGCTTATTAAAATCATTTTTAATATTCATGATTATGCTTTGGTTTTGATTAAATTAATTTGTGAATTTGAAAATATCCTTTATTAAATCTATATGATGAACTCACACAGTTAATTTTTTATGAAACCAACATTTTAAACAAAAAACACATATGTTTTACCTCATTTAGATTTTAATCTCTCTAATTTTAATATGATTTTGAATGTCCATGATTTTTGGAATCATTGAGATTAAAATACAATATTTACAAATGTGGAACGTAAAATCATTTGACCATGGATGACATTTTATTTTTAATAAGATTGAATTGAAATGTCTTTGATTTTCTTTTGCAAATTAAAAATGTTTTATTTATTATTGTACAAAAGGAAATTCTGTTTTTGGTATTCTATTCTTAAAAAGGGATTATGTTTTTTTTTGTGTATGGTTGCAACATTATATTAATCGGAAAGAGTTAAAAATACAAGAGTAAATACAATCTGTGGTGGCCTGAGAGGAATGAGCCACCACCCAAGGAGTTCAAAAGGATCGTAAATATTTTAATCAAAATTACAAAAAAATACCTGCCCTGTGCAGGGAGACCAGGGTAAGCTAGTAGTATTGTCATGTCTATAAAATCCTAAAAACCAGTAGTCTGGTGAACTATGTAGAAAACTAAAGAGCATATTAATATAAATTTGTTGGAAAACACATGGAGGAACCTCCTTAAACAGGCACTGAAGGTGCATCTACAACAGAGGGAGTTTCTTCCAGGATTGGGCAGTCGTAATATTCTTCATCCTCTGAGTCCTTCGCAAGGAGCTTAACAGGTAGTGGCATAGTCTTCTGACTAGCGGGAGCGTTTTCCTCCTGATATTTGTAGAATATTTTGGTGAGAACAAGGCCAGTAGTGGTGGGAATAGGGAAGGAGAGTTTAACTGGATCCTTGCCTTTCATCTTGACCAGCTCCTTTCCTTTTTGATAGACAAGCTCCTTGCCTTTTTGCTTGACCATCTCCCTGCCTTGCTGGTTGACCATGTTTCTAGTTGTAGCGCTTGCTTCAGTAGCAGTGGGGGTGACTCTGTGTGCACTGCCACCCATTCGGAAATCACGATGGAGCTTCTTAGTGGGGGCGTATGAATCCCAATTGAAGGTGTTCTCTAGGATATCAAGCGTGGCTTCCATGTTTGGAAGGGTGGCTTTCAAGATCTGTGTAGCATGCCTTGAAGCAACCCAATTGGTGAGCATGTCTTCCATAATCTCTCCCAGCATGTTCTTCACCAACCAATATGGATCCCATTGTTGTTCCTTGCTCCCAATGGAGAGACGATCGACCATCAACCATGCTTCCCAATTATCAACGAGCAGGAAAACCGGAATAGAGACCTCCGCTCCCTATCCCTTTTGTGTTTTCCCTACATCCAGTTGTTCATCAGTCTTCTTGTTTTTCCCCCTCATGCCTTTCGGTTGTACCATGGAAGAAGACCATAGGACAGTGCGAACGTGAGGAGTTGGATGGTGAGTATCAGTGAGCCGCAGTAACCAGTGGAGCACAGAAGCGGGAGGAGCCCAAGTCGCTACCCAAAATAGAGAGTTGATCATAGCTATACACTAGGGCTGAGACATTAAACCTATAAACAGACTGGAGTACCGATCCACCGCTAACCTTAAAGTCTCACGCTGGAGATACATGGGGGTGGTGCATGAATTTCCAAGCCAGGATAGATGAGAAAACATCACCAGTGAAAGGATCAATGAGCACATCGAGAAGGCGTCGTTTCACTTGTAGACTCGTCTGTAGCATTTCCACGGGTCTGTCTCTCATGCCCATATGTCATGTGAGTCGGAGCCTAAGTGTTTCTGCCACCTTTTCCACCCGCATCTAAGGAAAAAAGGATTATGTTGGAAATCTAATCTCCTATGTTATTGGAGTGATTCTTTTCCTATATATGTAACTTGTTTCTAACATTATGTGAAGAACCTGTAATAATTAATTAATGGAAACACACGAAATAGAAGAAATAACAAAACTCATAATCACTTTTATATTGATTGCAGGCCACTTTGAGGGGGCAACCTCCTTTGAGCAAGCTCAATACAATTAAATTCACGGTGCCTTCATAGGCCTCAACACACACTTATATACTAAGTCTAGGCGCCAATACTATAGGTCAAAACCATGGGCCAATACAAACTATGGATCAACAACACTACGGGCGACTTACAAAGCATATGCGTCAAACAACAATAACACAAACTATGGATCAACAAATACTACGGGACGACTTACAAAGCATATGCGTCCAAAAACAATATACTAATAAAGTAAAGACATGGGTTCCTAACATCCCCTCCCCCTTAGAAAAATCTTTGTCCTCAAAGCTTGAGATGTGGAAATTGATGCAGAATCTGAAGGAGTGGTTCCCCTGTAGCATCCTCGGGTTGCATGCCGGGCCACTGATTCCTTTTGAGTGTCGGGGAGGATTGCGTGGAAGGTTGTAGACAAAGAAGAACGATATCAACTACGTGGAAAGTGCGCTCAGAACGGTGCTGATCGACTTGTTGTTTCAGTCAAATTCTTACCATGTGAAGATTGTCCTGCGGAATGAGAAGAATCTGATCACGGTTTCGAAGAATCGATTCAATTTCCTGAACTGGGGAGATGCTGAAGGTGTATGGAAGAAGAACTGGTGGTGCATGTCCAAAGACTGCTTCATATGGTGTCCTTTTAGATGTGGTACTGTACCACTGGAGCGCTTCTAGGAAATCCATAGAAATAGTTGTCCAAATCTGTGTAGAGATGGGCAAGGGTTCGAGCAATCCCAAAGGAGTGTCGTTTCACCCTTGTTGACTTGGAAAGTATCACAGTAAACCACCATCCGTTGAATTGTCATTTTCAGTCCCTACCAAAAGAAGTTACATTGTTTCCGGTCATACGTTTGGAGGAACCCAGAGTGCCCTGCCGATGAAGAAGCGTGGATTTCATAGAAGAGATAGCCCCATTGAATAGATTGCAACCAATTTGGAACAAGCAGAGAAATATCTATAAGAGAAACTGGGTCATCAAATGTGCGAGAAGGAGCATCTGCCACCATATTGTCCTTACCGTTCTGGTAAGTGATCGCATGGTCAAAACCCATGAGTTGGATAACCCATTTCAGGTGTGCTAGGGAGGAGACCCGTTGTTCCAGTAAATTTTCCAAACTCTGGAGATCAGTCTTGATGTAGAAATAATTCCCCAATAGGGATGGCTGCCACTTTTGTACTGCATGAAAAATAGCCATCATGTCCTGCTGAGATGTAGATGCGGCTAAATGTTTACCGGAAAGGTCTCGTGAAGGCGGAAAGCCCACTGGTGCAGCAAAGTCACCTGCATATCTATCCAAGGAAGTAGTGGAGGCCGTTGGTGGGTGCATCTGAATGGAATGGAGTTGAGCGATGACACCATGTGAATTCCTCTTAAGGATCTTTTCCAAGTGATGTGAACTGATGATGCGAAGAGACCCTAGTTGTAAGCCCGTAAATTTGTGTTGTGTCCCATTGACGAAAAACTGCATCCAAAGTTCAGCAAAATCCCATAAGATGGGCCCAAGTGTGTGTAACCATTGAACGCCCAAAACCACATCACATCCGCCTAAGGACAAGGAAAACATGTCAGAGTGCAGGTTATAATCCTCTAGAGAGATACGCACATTGTGACACTTTCTCTTGCAAGGTAAGGTGCCCCTATTGGCAACCATGACTTCAAAGTTGGAGCAAGGATGGATAAAACAATCAGCCTGTTTGGCGATCCGAGCATCAATGAAGTTATGTGTGCTTCCAGAATCAATGAGTATTGTAAGAGGAAGATTCTTGAAGTAACCCCTGACCCGCATTGTTTGGGGGGTGGTGATGCCGGATAAAGCATTGAGAGATATCTCTGGTTGGTCGTCCTGAGATGGGAGGTCAATAGGCGGCTCTTGAATGTCGACCTGATCATCCATTGTATCTGGAGCTGCTTCACCAATTTTAGAGGTGGGCCAAGAATCCATATCCAAGAGATAGAGCTTTTGTTGAACGCATTTAAGTCTCCAAGTGAATTTCTCATCATGATTATAACAGAGCCCTTTTTCTCTACGTGCCTGCATCTCTGTTTCGGACAAATGCTTGATAGGAGTTGGTAGAGGAGCTGGCGGAATGGGAGGTCATTGAGAACCCGTATTTTGGAAGGGAACAAAAGTGGGTTTGGAGTGCTATTGGGCTGCAATCTTGTCTTATGCCAACTTAGCCAACCCCAGAGCTTCCATCATTATGTTGGGACAGAACATTTTAACCTCTGAGCGGATTTCATCCTTAAGACCACTGATAAAACAACTCCTGTAGAAGTCATCAGAAAATCCTTCTGTGTGGTTGGCTAGTTTCTCAAATTCTGTCTGATACTCTCTCACAGTGCCAATTTGATGAAGTTTAGTGAGTGCTCTGATGAAGTCATCAAAAGCACTAGGACCAAATCGTTGCAAAAGGAGTTGGAAAAAATCTGTCCATTTTGGCTCATCATGAGCCTTGATGTACCAATGGTACCATTGAAGGGCTTCCTGTTCCAAATGAAAGGATGCAAGTGGAACATTTTGGACATCAAAAGTATTATGCAGACTGAAATACTATTCTACACGATCGATCCATCTAGTCAGATCAATACCATTGAAGCGAGGAAATTCGAGCTTCGGACCACGGAAAGTGTTGGAAGAAGAGAACCCATTGGCTGCAGAAGATTCTGGTTGTCGGTTATTTTTCATGGCTAAATGATGAAGATGGAGGCCGGGAAATTTTTCATCCAGATCTTGGAGTTTGGTTTGGATGGCTGCAAGTGCTTCCTCCATGGTTTTTGCTCTTGCACAGGTGACAACCATAACCAGGAGTTTTTTTTTTTTCCAGGAATGGATAGAAAAACACAAATAAAAACTTGTTTAGTAAAGGAAAATTTGGATTTGGGAAAAACTCGGATGGGTAATTGGGGTTTGACTAGGTTTTGGACACTGTCGAAGGGACAGGGAAGCAGAAAAGGAGGATTTCAGAAACGGGGTGAAAGAATGAGAAAATTTGGCAGAGAGGGACAAAGAAGCAGATTAGGAAAGGAACTCTGTGGTAAAATTTGAAGGTGATTGGGTAAAATCTGAGGAAGTTACGGAAAACCCTAAAAATAGACAAATGTGGAATTTCGGGATTTGGGAAGTGGAATTTGGGATAGGGTCCTCAGGAATGAAATATGCAGAATGGGATTACAGGGGTTCCGGGGAAGTTTCAAGGGAAATGAAGTGATCTAAAATGGCGCCGAATCGATCGAAAACGGTTGGATCTGAAATAGATTTGAAACAGATAGATCTGCAACAGCGCAGAAGGGATCTAAAACAGATAGATCTGCAATGGCGCGGAAGTGATAAAAAACAGAGGGATCTGAAATGGCGCCGAATGGATCGAAAACGACTGGATTTGGAATGGATTTCAGAATGGATCTAAAACGGTTGGATCTGAAACGGCACGGTAGTGATCGACAACAGTTCAGCTGAAAATAGATATAGACCCTAGGTATGGCTTCCTAATAGTTCAGGGGATCCACTCATCCACCAATGCTGTCTGACGGCTTGCGTATTGGGGTAGTACCCCTCACTCCACGGCTCAGGTAAAACTGATAACCGCTTTGCCACAAACGACAACTCTTGGTTTACCTCACGGGTGGGAACTAGTCAATCAAGTAGGGGTCGTTTCCCTTTTCACTAGCAGGTCCTCTCAATGGGACAGCTACTTTGGGGTTCCTATGGTACTCCTCACAATGAGTTTTAGGGCTTATGCCCAAGTACTTCCCACAGTTAAGCGGATAGGGATTATTCCCAAATTTGAAGCTGCAACAGATGCGAAAAAAAAAAATTGGTAGAAATTCCACCCAACGAGCTCAAGAAAGTGCTCTGATACCAGATGTGAAGAACATGTAATAATTAATTAATGGAAACACATGAAATAGAAGAAATAACAGAACTCATAATCACTTTTATATTGATCGCAGGCCACTTCGAGGGGGCAACCTCCTTTGAGCAAGCTCAATACAATTAACTTCACGGTGCCTTCATAGGCCTCAACACACACTTATATACTAAGTTTATGCACCAATACTATGGGTCAAAACCATGGGCCAATACAAACTATGGATCAACAATACTACGGGCGACTTACAAAGCATATGCGCCAAACAACAATAACACAAACTATGGATCAACAAATACTACTAGACGACTTACAAAGCATATGCGTCCAACAACAATATACTAATAAAGTAAAGACATGGGTTCCTAACACATTACTTTTCTTTTTTCTTTACGTGATATTTTACTTAAGTTTTGACTGCAATTTGTTTTTTTTATTTTACTCGCCAATTTCTTATTTTTATTTTATTTATTAGAGAGTCAGAAGCATAATTTCTTATATCCTAAGTTTCCCTCCCGAGTTTTGGGAAAATAATTAGTGTGGGTCCTATGGTCTATGTCTTCCTTAGATTTTATAAAAAACTATTATGAATCAAATACAATATAAACACCTAAAATTCCTTTTGTCCAATGCATGTGGGATAATGACTTTGACATTCAAATCAATGGTCACAATTTACCCAATAATGAAATCAACGGATGCTGAGTGTTAATTTCTGGGAGTCATATCTTGAGATTTATGAGGTCAAATTAAACATGAGATATCTCGTTGTAAATTTGAGAAAATGAGGAATTATTTGGAAAGATCCATATAAAAGTGATAGCTTAACCACCTCGAAAAACTGCTTGTAAAAACAATTACAGATTTGACTTAGATTTTCCTATTTTGGTTATCATTTGATTTGCAAATGGATTTTCATTGGTTTGGATTTGTTTTATTAACTTTGGAATGTTGTTTATTTGTTTCTAATTTCTTCTTTTGGTTTGTACAGGTGTGGATTTAGATTTGAAGAAATCAATTAACATCCCGGATCATGAATAATTAAGAAACGTCAAGTTAAAAAGAAGTGATTTTTGGATGCAATTTTTGGAGCAATAGAGATGAATATAGAAAATTCGATTTGCTATGACGCGGTCGTAATTCCTAGAAAATATGTTATTTGGGAGATCCGATTGGTTTTCCAAAATGGAATTTCCCATATTTTTCTCATGGACGGATTTCCTAAATGAAACAACTCGATCAGTTAGCTCAGGGATTGGGAGAGCTGATCTTATCTTCTCTGTCATTCATTTTGTATAAATACCTACGTGATATGCAAAGATAGGGGGGATCTCTAGAGAAAATATGTTTCTTCTCTGCAATATAAACTTGTCAAACATTTTATGTTTATGGTTTACTGTTCGGATCTGTAGATGACACTCTATGATTTCTCTTAGAGATATTTGATCATATTCATATATCTTTTGTATTGTTGACACCATCTTCATCAATAGATTGAGTTTTTTTTTCATTTCTTAATTCTCATTTTTCTTTTTCAATTTTGCAATTTATCTTCAGAATGTATTGATTGCCATCTTATGTTCATATTTTGTTGGCTATGTTTATGCTTCAGAAGCCATAATCAATTGTAGTATTAATCTTGTTTAAGTTTTCATAAGCAAGACATTGATGTGTCCTGATCACTGTTTATTGCATAAATTTTAGTTTTTATAACACGTTGATTGATTTTGATATGATTTATTAGTTTGATAATCAATTGCATATTATGGGATATTTTCCAAAATACTAATTGTTACAATTTCTCTTTATAATGACTAGTTTATAAAAGAACATTTTTTCTTTCATTTTGTCAACATTATCTAAATGTGCATTTTTGTCATTTATCATAGATTGGCAGAATGGTGTAGGATGATTATAATTAACTTAGATCTCAATAGGATTTAATATGCATCTTAGATTAGAAGTTAGATTACATTAATTTTTCATTTAGAAATTAGTTGTAGATTTAATTGAAAGTAACGGATGGGCAATTCCTTGACAACTAACGAAGCCGTAAAACCCATCATAGTTAGATACACCAAACAAATTCAGGATAGGGTAATTCTTGCATAGGGTATCTGAAGCCTTCGACTAGGCTATCTCCTTTGCATTGACATTTGGGACAAATCCAAGCACCAACAATGAGGAGCGGGGATTTCTGCTATAATATATGATTCGTTTGACAAAAGAGTAGGGCAAGGCACACTAACATGATTCTTTCTACATAAAATAGGGGTGTGACTTAAGAAAGGAACTTGTTCAACATCAAGATATTTGGTATCAAATCCTAGAACCCTTGATAATATTTTATTTTTTTAGTAGATCATATTTGTTAGGTGGATATGGCCCTTAAGGCCCCTGAGTATTTGAACCTTATATTTGATATCAAATGTAACAAAATTAAATTTTAAACATAATTTAATGATAGACTCCTTGAGAAAAAATCAGAAAATAATTTAGTCTATCAAGGGCATATTCATCAATTAGGTACCATAAGGTAACTAGTAGAAATTAAAACTATAATCCAAAGAGAAGAATATCTACTTGATCAATGACCAGATTAACCAATTCCATGTAAACCTTTTCCTCAATCAGTCACCAACTCTGCTATCCACAACAATAGTTGGGGGAACAACTCTCAATCCAACCAACCCTCAATAGAAGCGGAGGCCCTTGAGCCCTCAACAATTAATATTGATGCCAGACTAGGTGAGACCTTAACTCTTTTCTTTATCAACCTCTATAAAACAATATCTACCTCCTTATCATCCTTCCATATAGCTACACAAACACCAAGAAACAAGAAACCAAGCTACTAAGACCAAAATCCACCAGGAAGACCAAAGCCCCCACCTCTTGGTAGAGTAAACATATCAGGATAGTACATAGCATAATTTTACACTCAAAGGTGCAAAAATTTTAGAGTTACCAAATCTTCAAGGTGAGCTTGTAGGACCATCTCCAAATAAGAATTTTACAAGGAGTTGTGCTTATTTCAAAATTTTGGTCTCAAACCCTGTTAGGTATGTGTTATATTCTATGCATGACTACCCCCCTTTCAAAATGGGTTTAGGGGATGGCCCCTGAATGAAAAGGGTCTATGGGCGAAGTCCTTGAGGAATTGTTTTTGGGTTGTTTTCACTCCATTTTTTGTTGTTGTTTTCAACCAATGGTTTTTGGTCCATTGTAATCTAATTTTGATTTGGGAATAGGGTTTTGGAGGTTTGTGAATTCCTATATATTGTATTGTAAATGGTTGAATTAATACAATGAAAAAAGAAACAAAAAGAGTGGTCAATCTCTAAGCTTGTTTTTCCCTTCAAGGTTTCCAACATAAATTTTTGTGTACTATGTGTGAATGACATTGTTTACCTTTTTTTTTGCTTAAGAATTGTATGTATTGTTACACTTAAACAGGTTTAGAACTTTCAAACCCTACCTTAATTAGTAAGTTATTTTCCATTGATTGTAGATATATTTCTGGGGTTAGTGAGCTTATTTTTTCTAGATGTGTTTCGGTGTCTTTAAATAAAAAAAGAGATTTTTCATTCAATGGGTGAACCTATGGTTGGGGAAGCATACATACAAAAAATACAAGTGGTACTTAAGACATATTGTAGTGATTTCTTGTAACCTCTATTGGTACTCCTTCAAGTAGTTCCACATTAGACAACACATGTATATGTAATTTCACTTCCATGTACCCTTGGTTATATTGGAAGTCTCATAGGTATAACTAGAACCAACTTTAGATCAAATTGATCTATTTTCTTGTTGCTATATTACACCAAGAATATCACTTGGGGAGATCATTGGAAAGTACTTGGGTAGTTGAGTAGTATGGTTAAGATGTAGTTGGGTTTCCTTAGTCGGTGCCCTGAGGTATTGGGTCGAGTACTACTGTTGTACCCTACGTGTATATTGAAGAGATTTCACTTAGCACTCCCTTCTCTTTAGGACCTGATGGATCCCACCCATGGTGGATCCTTATAACCCACCTCACACTAACACCCCAAACAATAAGACCACCCATTATACTACTGGAAGGTTCAATACACAAATATTAATGGCCAGATTCAACACCTTAAGTGTACCAGGACCATCAACAATTGGGATCAAACATGAGATAAGCAATTAGAGAGAAAAATAAACCTCTTGGAGAAGATATTGGATGAAAAGTTTACACATTTGACAATTAGTGGAATGGATACAAAATACCATGGTAATGCATAACATAGTCAGCCACACTAGTAAGAAACTTCTCACTTGGGACTATATAGCCACCAACAACCCCCTTGGGGTCCTCATAGAAATAAAATACCCTCTGTGGACAATAAAGCTTGGAACCATTTTCCTAAAGTGGGTGTGAACACGTTTGATGTTTCTAATCCATCATGACTGGACACAAAAATGGAACATTATTTTTCCCTTCATGGTATCAATAATGGCATGATGAAACATAGGGTGGGAGTCTTGGATTTGAATCTAGAATGATGGTAATGGTGGAAGTGGCATAAAAAGGATTATGGGAAATATGTTGCTTGGAGTCTATGTGTTAAATCTCTCCATGATAATTATGAGCGATATCCTAAATATTTGGGGAATCTTACCAAGTTGTTCCAAACAAGCTTATTCGTAGAATTTATATTATCCTTTGAGAGCCATCCATATAAATAACTTCATAGATTATTTCTATAAAGAATGTTTCATTAGTGGCCTCAAGGAGGTGATTAAAGAATAGGTCAGAATGAAACATCCTCCTACCTAGTTGGAGGGATCCTAGAGGGATACAAAGAAGATATAATGATCAATGCAAAAATCAACTAACCCTCTCCTATTCCTTGTTCCCTATCCACCCATGTTAATTTTTTAAGAACAATTCCTTTGAATTGCTTAAAATCATAGAGGTTGTCCCCAACAACAATGGCAAATCGACAAAGATGGGGAATCTTCTATAATTGTGATGAAAAGTATTCCCCAAGTCATAAATGTAAAGAACATAATTTATTTCAAATTCAAGTGACAACTCCTACCCATTCCAAAGATGTCATTATGAAAGATACCCCTATGTTTGAAGCTACTAACCAAAATCCTCCCATGCATGAAGAGGTGGACCATGAAGTCTATCAAGAAGAACCACTCATCTCTCTTCATGATTTATTTGGTATTTCAACCCCACAAACCTTGAAACTGTTGGGTTACATCAAGCACCACACAGTGGTAGTCTTGGTTGACAATGGTAGCACCACAACTTTATTCTTTGGCGAGTGGTTGAATAATTCCATTGTTATATTGTCCTAGTGCCCAAATTTGAAATTATATTAGCTAATGGAGGGATGATGAAATCTGGAGGATGTTGTGAAAATGTGAGACTCCAATTCGGTGACTATCATCTCAAAACTAATGTGTTAGACATAGATATGGGTGGTTGTGATATATATTTACGGGAATAATGGCTATGCAAATTGGGGCCAGTAACCATGGAATTCAAGGAATTATACATAAGTTTTACTTGGGACTCCCATACTCACATCCTCAAAGAGTTCCAAGAAGGCTCCCCTAAAATCATAAATTCTCATCGGACGGAAAAACTATTGAAGATAGGATACTCTAGAATTATTGCTCAATTCCATTCCATCTAGGCTCTAGATAGCCTTTCACCATAATTCCATTCTTATTTGCAAAGGGTTTTGGACAAACATCAACATGTTTTTGAGACATCAAATATTTTATCCCAATCCAGAGGAGAGTATGATCATGGTATTCCCGTGATTCTAGGAAGTCAAACACCAAGTGTACAATTGTATAGGCACCCATTCACACAAAATAATGAAATTGAAAAAATCACTGAAGAACTATTAGTGGCATGAGTCATTCATCCCATCACTAGCTTGTATTCATCCCGAGTGGTCATGGTTTTAAATAAATAAGGAACTTGGCACATGTGTCCTAATTTTTGTTCCCTCAACAAGTTTACCATCAAATTTAAATTCCCATAATAGTCATTGATGATATTTTAGATGATCTCCATGGTGCCAAACTTTTCACCAAATTCAATCTTCATTCAAGATACCACCAAATTAGGATGAAAGAGATTGATATTTTGAAGACAACTCTATGCACACATGAAGGCCATGAAGGCCATTATAAGTTTTTGGCAATTCCCTTTAGACTTTGTAACACCACCTCTACCTTTTAGAGCCTAATTAATAAAATTTTGAGCACATATAATTGTGATTTTGTGCTAGTTGTATTTGATGACATCTTGAATTAAAGTAAAACTTGGTATGTCCATGTACACCATGTTGATAAATCCTCACAACTCCTTTGCTACCATAATTTGTTCATTAAACATTTCAAATGTTCTTTTGGGGTCTTATAAGTAGAATAATTGGGTTACATTGTTGAACAAGATGGGCTGAGAGTGGACACCAAGAATATTGTGGCAATCCAAGAATGGATTTGCTCTAAAACCTTGAAGAGCTTAAGTGGGTTTTTAGGCATTACAGACTACTATAGGAATTTTGTGAATAACTATGGTAAAATTTCATCCCCATCGAAATCCTTGCTAAGAAAAAATGTATTTGAATGGAACAAAGTGATAGAACAAGCAATCTCATTTTTAAAGCAAGCCATGTGCACCACCCTAGTTTTAGTCATGCTTGATTTTACAAAGGATTTTGTATTGGAATGTGATGCTTATAGAAAAGGTTAGGTTCAGTTTAATACAAGATGGAATACCTTTACAATTCCCCAGTGAGCAATTGTATGATAGGAATTTGGGAAATTCTACCTATGAGAAAGAAATGATGGCCATTCTACATACAATTGACACTTGGCGGTGCTTCCAGATAAATATCAATCACTATAGCTTAAAGTAATTTTTTATGAAGGTTGTCCTCCCCATTACAACATAAATGGGTCACTAAGATTCTCGGATATGATTATGCCAAATCATCTACAAAAAGGGAAAATACAATGTTGTGGAAAATGCATTGTCAAGAAAATGTGAGGAAGAGGGATCCCTATTATCCTTATCCTCTTGGTACCTAAATGGTTAGAGGAAGCATGCCAATAATAGAAAATCAATGTTTCTACATCTAATGTCATCAACCAACTCCAAGAGGATCCCAACCCTCCCCAAGGTTACTCTTGGAAGAAAGATACATTCTGGTATAAAGATCTCATTTTCCCGGTGTTAGGCGTTTATTCTTTTGGGAAGGAATGAAAAAGGATATCCTTACTTTTGTAGTGCAATGTGACACTTACAAACGAAACAAGGGTGAGATAGTGAAGACTTCTGTAGCACTACAACCATTGTCAGTACCAACCACTTTTTGAATTAGCATTTCCATGGATTTTATTGTTGGTCTTTTGAAAGCAGGTAACAAATTATTCATCATGGTGGTAGTTAATCAAATTTCCAAATATGCTCATTTTTTGTGCACTCTAGCACCCATTTACCCTGTCAACAGTTGCCAAGAATTTTCTAAACCATATTTTCAAACTTTGTGGCATGCCTACCTCCATTGTGTTAGATCATGATCCAACATTCAATAGAAAATTTTGGCAAGAACTATTTAAACTATAGGGTGCCCAGTTGCAAATGATCACATATTCTCACCCCCAAATAGATATCCAAATAGAAGCAATCAACAAGTGTTTTAAAACATATATGTGACTCTGTTAGGAATAGGATTGTAGAGAAATAACAAAAAAAAATGAATGCAGAAAAAAACACTGAAGAACATAATAAAAGAGAGAGACATATATGTGGTTCACCTTGTTACCAGCTAAGTTGTACTTAGTTGGTTTCAAGTGAGCCTGCAAATATAGACAAGTTTACTTCTTCAAATTCAAAAGATCAGAAGTCCTAGCAGGACACCTGGGCCCTTTTTTCAATAAAATCACATGTACATGCCTTGCGGGGAATTGTAATAAAGTGTCATAGCATGATGGTTTTGTAAAATACTTGGCTTCCCTAGACGTAGGTATCAATCCATGTATTCCAAGGTGTTTTTCCTCTTGATTATTATACTTTGTTTGCAACAAGGTATAATCTTTGAGTTTTTCACCTAGTCCACCAAAGTTAGAATTCTCGTCTTGGTACTTGGGCCTTAGGAGGTTATTAAAGTCTTGGTGTCAATGTATATTACCATTATATGCACTAGTATTGAGTCGTATGGACATGTGCTAGGTCCCCCTTAGTTTTTTTTTAAGTTCCACAATTTTTATTTTTTTCTTCTGTAAACTTAGGCTATTTTTAAATAGTTTAAATGGAAAAATAAAAAAATGTAATAAAGGTGTGGTTAGGAGGTGAAATTCACCATGGGGGTGCTCGTTTTCTAACTCATAACACCCATTAAACCACTAAACCCACTTTCCTAAGCATTTGAGTGATTATTTATCACTTAAATCTATTTTCTCTCTAAAAAATACAAAAAGTGAATAAAAAATAGAAAAATAAGTAAAAGTGAGAGAAAATCAAGTTCCTATTTCAAAGGCATCTTGTCCCAGTCAAACTCCATTTCAACTAGTGATCAAATCAAGGGATGATTGAAGGTAAATCGAGCTTGATTGATGTCAAATCCATGAAAGGAGAGTTGATGGAGAAGAGAAGTGTTCCCTCCCTCAAGAGAAGGGTGTATCATCTGATGTGGCATCTTTCTATTGCATAGGAGATACATTCAAAGAGAGGGGGCACACCTCTTGTTGAGGTGGCACCCACCTCTATATTTAATCTCTCACTTAACACTCAATCAAGAGCCAATCACTCCCTCAATCCTCTAATTGAACTTGCCCTCATATTTAGTTGTGGATGCACCCCTCCCGGGATCTCACACTCTATAAAAGCAAGGCCCATTATCATTGATAAAGATGCAATGTGGAACCTCTGCTCTCAATTGTAATTTCATTGTTGAATATATTTAGGAATAAAATTATTTGGAGGTCTAATTTGGTGTCTCTAGCTCAAGGTGGATGATCGTTGTCTCTCATATGTGTTGAGGTAATATGTAGAATTTTAGCTTTCACTTGCTTCTTTTGTCAATACTAGATTAATGAAGGATTAGTATTAATCAGTAAGAGTGAGTATAAAAGCATCTTTTACTCATTTAAATAATTCTTTGCTCAAGATCTAGAATTTTGCATGCTTATTTGTTTATATGTATGCTCTTATGCTCTTTAGCTTAGATTTTTTACTAGATTTGACAAATCGTTTGGCAATTGTGAGGGTTTTTTTTACAGTTTCTTTCCATTGGATTGGTGGATGATATAGCTTGTTTCTACTACCCTCCAAAATCTTATGTGCTTAAAGAAAGCATAGTCCTTCTCAGCACTATCAGTGCAACTCCATTTCCCAAGTTCCGAGGGCTTCTTATTCCCACTTCTATCCTCAAACTTCTCATAGTTTCTGGTTACTAGTTCTTATACTATGATTTAGATCTGCAATCTGTTTAGAGTTACATTTCAAATCAGATCTTAGTTATAGTTTTGCATGCTTATATCTCAGTGCTTCTGAAAATTTTATCTTACATCTAGATCTAACAATAAATATTCCTTTATGCAAGCTAGTTTAAAGTAGATCTTAAAGTTTCTTCAAAGGAGTTCCTTTCAATGATTTAAACTTCATATCTAGCAAGTTAAGTGCCTCATTGGATGCCTTTTAAAGGTTGTTCAAGACCCTAAGAAAGTTGGTTTTACAAGCCAAATCTCCTTAGTTACTTGTTTTCTTAGATCTAGTTTCGACATGGTAATTTTTAATGATTTTTCTAACTTGCTTGAATCACTTTTAAAGTGATTTTGGGTGCTTTTTCCACTTTTTAGTTTGCTGGTTTTTGCATTTTGTTAGTAGGTTTAGAGGCGTTTTGGGAATGTTTTTGATAAACCAAGACATCCAGGATCACCTTGAACCAATATCTCTTTTTTTGAGACACTTTCTCAAAGCTTTGTAACCTCTTTCCTCCAAATTTGTAAGGAGAAAGAGGAATTCTTCTCTTTAGAATTTTATTGTAAAAGTCGTAATAAAAGAGATCTAGTGGGCTATTTAGAGCCCACAACCCATCCCACTGGGGATTCACATCATTTTCTTGGTGTGTAAATTTTTATTTTTGATTTCCAGTTTTATTTTATTTGCTAACCAGTAGAGTAGATTTTCTTTTAATTAGTTTAGTTTTCTTTCAAGTTTTATGTATCAATTTGCAAGCGTAGCGAACTTGGCCTTGCCTTCTCAAAGTACCGAAATAGCTTGCTTGAGTGAAGGAAAAGAGATTCTTAGCCTTTGGTAATTACCAGAACACTTGTTTATTTTTGCAAGTTGCTTTTCATTTAATTGGAACGAATAATTTGCACAAATCTCTATGTACTCTCTTGTCCATCGTAGGATTTCCTGAGATTTGGAAAAACTAGAAATGAGATTTGTTGCACTCAATAAAATTTCACATACAATTAAAAAACTCACATTTAATAAAATCTAGTCCCCTTAAACAGACGAAAATCCAGCGTCTCAATCTCGATCATTTGTGGGAAAATTTTGCAATGAAGTGGGAACAACTAGATAGTGATCGCGGGGCCTCATCGGGATACACCCTCATTTAGTGTAGTGTTGGACACACCCCCACAACTTCGATCTATCCCTAAGTTCACATGTAGAACCTGTTCTCACATCCATAGTAGCTAGGCTACCATGGTTGCAGAGAAGATATTTGCATATTTTCGAGCTTTGCCTTTACACATTTTCAGCGAGATCAACTATGTTGAGCAGTGTTATTTGTGATCACTCACACATCACATAAGCCTTATATCAGACATGCAACAGACCTTATTCCAAGGATCATTGAGCCTTAAGACCTCATATTTGATGACCGAGATGACCTTTTATTCCATACAGGTACAGTGCAGTGATTACAGCTTCAGTAGCAGTGATTCTCAATGGTTACAGTTTGGTCCATATAACATACACAGGTATACAGCCCAGGAGGTATATGATGTGCATTGGTTTTATCATCTTTCTATTTTGGTCATTTTGATAGCTTGAATTGGTATATAATGATCATGAACTGGAATTCTATCTATATAAAATGAAAATGGTTGACATTTATTACATATATGGTTGCATTACTTGCACTTAGAAGCTCCTGTAGTATACTCGTTGGTTTTACCCTCTTAGGAGTGAGGACATGATCATTCCCACCTTTTATGGTTTGCTAGCTTAGGCACCATGTTCACTTTCTCCATCCATCCGTTACCTCCCCTATATTTTGGTTTCTACCCTGACTTGCACCTCAGTCTGTGATATAGAGGACCTCCCCACTTTTTCCTCTGTGTTGGATAGCATCCATGTTAAATTTGTGTCTCGGCTCTAAGTTGGGAAAAAAACTTACCTTTGGTGAGTTGGATTTGATACCTTGATCTCTCTAGTCAGTTTCCCCGATGTTTGATCTTGATTGTGGAATTCCCCATAGTTGCTTGAGTTGTGTTGGATAAAACCTGAAGCAAATTGTACTACCTTTGGAAACTATATATATATATATATATATATATATATATATATATATATATATTGCAAATCCTAATGAAAAGGGTTGTGAAATGAAATGTAAATGCACCTCGGATGAAAGCTGCGATTAGTTGTGCTTCTAAGCACATGCAAAATCCCAGATGGGTCCTAAAGGCATAAAAAGAAACGGATAAATGTATGCTAAATCTAAATATTGTTGGCCAAGGAAATGATATGAAATGACATGAAAGGTCCAAATAAAGAAGTGGTTAAGTATATGCCAAATCTAAAGACTGCTGACCTTAAATGAAATTTTCCTCATTGAGCTTACGGGTTATGATGTGAGATGGAGAAAGGGACGTCTAATTCTAAGTGTCCCCTAGAACATCAAGTTATGGTTAGCCGGAAACCTAGTTCATGGCGGTTCTAGTGGTAGACATTTTTACAAGGTTGAATAAGCACTTCTCTAAACAACTTACCATTTGTGAGACACCGCCATTCCTTGTGTAGTCCTTATCCAACACATGCTTAGGTGTGTAATACCCTTTCCTTTATCCAAAGTATCACAATGTTGAGTCAGTCAATTCCTTTCCCTTAGCCTAGCCTTGTATGCTTAGCCTTCACCCTATGCTAGCAAATTGATCATGTCTACAAAATGAGTATATTCCTGAGGTTCTTTTGTAAGTAAACTATTATTCAACTTGATGATTTATTATAATTAAATGTTAACTGCTAGTGAAATGATGCTTAATGTCTTAAAGTATTGCTATGAAAATGATTTAAAGATCATGTCTTAACCATTTTCACTTGCAGCAACTAGCTTCTTTAGCCTAGGTCATATTTTGATCAGTTTGACCAATCAAACCTAGTTTGACCAAGGTCAACCTTGGGATCCGTGATGAGTTGGACCAGTTATGATTGCATGATGTTGATCCATGGTCCTTGATATACCTTTTTATGATTCCATATGTTGTACACAGGTTTTAGATGATGATCAATGTACATTTTTATTGGTTATTATTATTTCCAGATCATCATATGTTTACTTGTCCGGGTATAGTGGATGCCACAGATGATCTTACAGGTTACCATGAGGTGTATGAGTACTCATAACTAGTGTATTTGGATCTTATGGATCAATTGAGACACTTATTTTTCAGTTTTAGACACTTGCAATGATGATATGAGCAGTTTTTCACTAGTTGACCAGTTTGGCCATGCTGAGTTGGCCTGTCCAGCAGATGATTGGAGGCAAGTCATTGTTTAGGGAGATATAGAGGAAGGGGGTGGTACAACCACTTTTTATTACCATATTACCCCCATTCTAGACATGATGGTACAGTTAGATTTTTTTCCCAGGCACCAGGCAATTGTTTTCAGGTAGTTTGATGGATTTTTCAGGTGGGATAAAAATGGAATAAAAAGGTCATTAAGGAATCGGATTTGGGAAATTGAGGAAGTTGAGGAAATTTTTTGGCATGAGGTATTCTCTAAGGTAATATATGGTGTATCCCATTCCTTCCAAATCAGTTTGCAGTATTCAGTGGGATCCACACAGTCATCAGTATGTGTTTTGATGCATTCTTCTCTTAGTTGAGGGGGCCAGGATTTGATCATTTGTTCACTTGGACATGTCACTGAGTCATATGTTATATTATTATGCCATGGGGTGATTCTAGTGAAGTAAATTAATTCCTCCTAACTCCACCATGTGCTCCTAGTCACTTGTCCTAGTCATCTTATGTGGCATACTTGTATCCTAGTCACTTGTATGTAGTGTGCACACCCTTGGAGCCCTTTTTTTTAGTGAGTGATCCATGTTATATTGTACCTGATCATATTAGCCGTTGATTGTATTATTTTATCTTTTGATCTCGACCACTCATTTAAAAAGTGGTTTAGTTTTTTGGTCTCTCTCCTCCTATTTAAGGAAGAGACACCCCTATTGTAAAGGGACCTTTGGAGCTCTAGAAACTTGGAATAAAAATACTATTTTTGTGGATCTGCTTCTTTTGTCTTGATGGGTATCTTTGCAACTCGAATATACAACTTTTTCTCTGTGTATCATTGTGGATCTATCTATCCAAACGTTTTCTCTGTAGGAGTTCATGTGGGTTGAAGAGGAAGATGTTTCAAGGGGACATTATTGTGGGGAAACCCCATATCTTACCTTTGATATTATTTATGTCTGAGGGAGTATCATTATTGTATATTAGTGACATAGGTGATGCTTTATTTTTCATCTTTTCATCCTTATAGTCATTTTCATGCTGGAATGATTCTTACATAGATCTTTTCTTGCAAGAGGAGGGCACACGTGTGACCTTGGAGGGCTAGCGATTTCACTTGGGTAGCTTGGATCTCACTCTTGATTAAAACACAAGGGGAAAGTTATCACTTTGCAAAGTATCCACAAGCTCTAGAGGTAAGATCTACAAGGTTAGTATATATTTCAAGCATTTTTTACCGTTGGTCATCTCAAACCCAAAAGTCGAAACCCTTGCATTTTTTATTTTTCATATCTATGGAGATATAGCAATCACTAGGGCTTAATAATTAAAACCCATCTTAATATTAATATTAACATTCCCGATATAAAGTTTGGTGGACATCCGAATCCATTTGCCCCCAGATCTAAGGAACTGAGCCTCTCCAAGGGAGATCGCACTTGTTGGGTAGGTGGCCATTTTCTAGATTATGTTTGTGGGTATTGCTCTTTTCTTCTCAAATCCATAGATCCATATCATAGAAAACCCCCTAGTGCCAATTAATCTTAAATTTTACCTTGTGGACCCCATTTGGACCTTTTTTCCATATTTTAAGGGTGGGCCCCACTTGGGTACTTTTATTTGCCATTAGATCCATCTAGATCTACTTGTTTAAACCTATAAGTGACCCTTATTTGTCCTTGGTTGAAATTTTTTCCTTCTCTAAGCCTCTTCAACCAAGCCCTAACTCATTGGGTCCACTTATCCATCCTAGATATAGATCTAATCCTATCTTGATCTTCTCTTTTATCATCATCACATTTCCCTAGGAGGTCTTGATTGGGTTCGCTAGCCTTCATTGGCTAAGCTAGGGTCTCCCCCTGGGTCTTGCTTGGGAATGATCTAAAGTGAAGAGTGCCTCGGTTAACGTGACACCCAATTTCATTGGGAACCATGGCATCTCTTGGGTCACCTCTTTAGTTGTCCAACACCTCTACCATCCTGGATAGGATAACCTTTAGGGACAACAACAAGTTGTGTGATAACATTTTTGGCATCGTTGTCGAGGAGTTAGAGGCTTACCTCAGGTGTATGCGAGTGTTCGTGCATAATTTATATCTTATCGCATTCGGTCTTGTAATTTGAATGGTTATCATTTATATCCTTAAATCAAGCATAACCATCTCTTTTCACTCATCTCTGCCTGTTATTTTAATGACATATCTTTTGGTAAACAAGATCAATAGTTTACCTGGGGACTCCACAAAAAGCGACTCCACCAGTGATCGATCCTATCATAACTAGAACCCATGTGGTACATCAATTTGTATTTAAGTTCTTGAATTTTAGCAATTGTTATCCATGGCTGCTTTTGAGTGGCTAAGGACTTTTGGTTGATTGAAAGTTTTTGACTTCTCAAAAATTGTTGGGTATCCTCATCAAATCCCTCATCAAGCCTGTGAAAGGTTGTCTAAATTCGATGGAATTCATGAGGTATCTGCTAAAAGGAACCTTGATATTTTTAGGGAAGTTATTAAAGAATTATCCATAACCCATGAGGATGTATGTATGAAACTATTGGCCCCATCTTTCCAAGGAATATTTGAGCTTTGGTTCTTGAATTTGATGACCAATAGAATTTCCGGATATGACATGTTTGAAAATAAATTATTAGAACATGGGGAAATGAATACGATGATCAAAAAAAGATCTAAGCCTTCCCCTTTACGATCCTATTAATAGTCAAATATCAATTGAATTGTCAACATCTGGAGATGACCCCTCCTTCCCAATTTATTTCGAGGATGAGTCTTCTACTTGTAAATCTATCGAAATTATTTTTAAAGAGTGAATCCCTAATCCTTGCATGAATGATTAAATTTCAAATTAATTCGTAAGAAGCTCTAGTCTTGATCCTGAGGAAATTTCTGAGGTTGAGCTTTCAATCAATGAGTCTATTGAGGTTCCTCTTGAAGAGAAACTCCTTAATCTTTCTATCATTATCGATAGTTCAATTTCATGTCATCTTGTTGAAGAAGAAGAAAATGGGGACATCAACCAAGGCCCTTTTGAAGTGATTTCATGTGATCATTGTGTAAATAATCAGGATGTTGTAAACAAATTTGTTAATTTTCTCCCTAATCAATTCAATTCAATGATCATTTATCCTCATATGAATTTAATGATAAATGAATGGAAGAACAATATCAAGATGAGGATGAATTAGTAAATCGCATTAGATGCTCTAATCATTGCTCAACTTCTTATGGTGAATCCTTAAGTATTCATTTTCCATGCTCATCTAACTTGATCCAATTCTTGGAGTCTGATAATTTTGGTGAGTCTTGTCCTTAGATAGTAAGTATTGAACTTGATCAAACCCTTGAATTCATTCCTAGAACAAGGAGTGTTTCTTTGAAATTCTTTTCCTTTTGTCAAATTCCAAGGTCAAATATTTCTATCCATTTGGGAGAAAATACATATTTTCAATCCACCCTCCCGTCCCATATTTTTTAATATTCTTTGGGTTTATGGTCTAGTCAATATTTTTCTTTTGAGATTTTCAATAGGGAGTATGAGCATTGTCCCATAATTGGAGAAAAATAAATTCATTTCCCTTTTCGGACACTTTGGAACAAAAATGCTTGTTATCAATTTATCAATCATTCTTGGTGGCTAAAAAGGTGTTTAAAGATCAGTTTCATCTTTTCTCTATTTTTGAGCAACAAGTGAGCTTGATTTTTATTTTTTGTCTTATAAGATTTAATTTGTCCCCCCTTGGTTTGTGTTCCATCATCAGTCCCAGGGACAACCAAATTGAATATGTGAGAGAAGTGAATGAGGAAATTAGTTTGTGTAAAAAGAAATTGAATCATGTGCCATATGTTTTCCATCCATCCATTTTAAACAATCATTTGCATAACTTCTACGATCCTATCAATTCTTTGATGGAGGATGTTTGCATCAATCAGTGTTGGATTGAAGATCGATGCAGTTGGTGTTGGGGACCAAAGATTCTGAGGTTCTCAACCACTCTCTCCATTAGAGCACTTGTCCTAGCTGGAGCCAGATGTTATCACATCCATAGTAGCTAGGATACCATGGTTGCAGAGCAGATATATGCATATTTTCGAGCTTTGACTTTACACATTTTCAATGAGATCAGCTATGATGAGTAGTGTTATTTGTGATCACTCACAGATCGAAGTAGCCTTATATCATACATGCAGTAGACCTCATTCCAAGGCTAAGCCTTAAGACCTCAGATTTGATGACCGAGATGACCTTTTATTCCATACAAGTACAATGTAGTGATTAGAGATTCAGTAGCAGTGATTCTCAGTGGTTACAATTTGGTCCAGATAGTAGATACAGGTATATGGCCCAGGAGGTATATGATGTGCATTAGTTTTATCATCTTTCTCTTTTGGTCATTTTGATAGCTTGACTTGGTATATAATGATCATGATCTGGAAGTCTATCTATATTAAAATGAAAATGGTTGACATTTATTACATATATGGTTGTATTACTTGCACTTAGAATCTCTTGTAGTATACTCGTTGGTTTTACCCTCTTAGGAGTGTGGACATGATCATTCCCACCTTTTATGGTTTGCTAGCTTAGGCACCACTTTCACTTTATCCATCCATCTATTACCTCCCCTATCTTTTGGTTTCTACCCTGACTTACACCTCAGCCTGTGAAATGGAGGACCTCCCCACTTTTTCCTCTGTGTTGGATAGCATCCATGTTAAATTTGTCTCTCGGCTCTGAGTTAGAAACAAAAATTACCTTTGGTGAGTTGGATTTTATACCTTGATCTCTCTAGTCGGTTTCCCTGATGTTTGATCTTGATTGTGGAAGTCCCCATAGTTGCTTGAGTTATGTTGGCTAAAAAGCAAATTTTACTACCTTTGGAAATTATTGATATATATATATATTGTAAATCCCAATGAAAAGGGTTATGAAATGAAATGCAATGAAATGTAAATGCACCCTGGATGAATGTTGCAATTAGTTGTGCTTATAAGCACATGGAAATTCCCAGAGGGGTCCTAAAGGCCCAAAAAGCAATGGATAAATGTATGCTAAATCTAAATATTGTTGGCCAAGGAAATGATATGAAATGAAATGAAAGGTCCAAATAAAGTAATGTTTAAGTATATTGCAAATCTAAAGACTGTTGACCTTAAATGAAATTTTCTTCATTGAGCCTATGGGTTATGATGTGAGATGGAGCAAACTACAACTAATTCTAAGTGTCCCATAGAACCTCAAGTTACGGTTAGTCGGGCACCTAGTTCACGGCGGTTCTAGTAGTAGACATTTTTCCAAGGTTGAATAAGCACTTCTCTAAACAACTTACCCATTTGTGAGACACCACCATTCCTTGTGTATTCCTTATCCAACACATGATTAGGTGTGTAATACCCTTTCCTTTATCAAAAGTATCATAGTATTGAGTCATTCAAGTACTTTCCCTTAGCCAATCCTTGTATGTTTAGCCTTCACCCTATGCTAGAAAATTGATCATGTCTACAAAATGAGTATTTTCCTGAGGTTCTTTTGTAAGTAAACTATTATTCAACTTGATGATTTATTATAATTAAATGTTAACTTCCAGTGAAATGATGCTTATTGTCTTAAATTTTTTCTATGAAAATGATTTAAAGAGCATGTCTTAACCATTTGCACTTGCAGTAACAAGCTTCTTTAGCCTGGGTCATATTTTGATCAATTTGATCAGTCAAACCTAGTTTGACCAAGGTCAACCTTGGGATCCGTGATGAGTTGGACTAGTTACGATTGCATGATGTTGATCCATGTTACTTGATATACCTTTTGATGATTGCATATGTGGAACATAGGTTTCAGATGATGATTGATGTACTTTTTTATTGATTATTATTATTTCTAGATCATCATATTTTTACTTGTCCGGGTATGGTGGATGCCACAGATGATCTTACAGGTTACTATGAGGTGTATGAGTACTCATCCCTAGTGGATGTGGCTCTTATGGATCCATTGAGACACTTATTATTTCAGTTTCAGGCACTTGCAGTAATGATATGAGCATTTTTTCACCAGTTGACCAGTTTGGCCATGCTAAGTTGGCATGTCTAGCAGATGATTGGAGGCAAGTCGTTTCCTAGGGCGTTAAAGGGAAAGGGGTTGTTCCAGCCACTTGTTATTACCATATTACCCCCCTTCCAGACATGATGGTCTATTCATATTTTGTGCTCGGGCACCAAGAAGTTGTTTTCAGGCAGTTTGATGGATTTTCGGGTGGGATAAAAATGGAATAAAAAGGTCATTAAGGAATTCGATTTGGGAAATTGAGGCAATTTTTTGGCATGAGGTATGCTATGAGTTCATCTATGGTGTATCCCACTCCTTCCAGGTCAGTATGTAGCATTCAGTGGGATCCACACAGTCATCAAGATATGTTTTGATGCATTCTTCTCTCAGTTGAGGGGGGCATGATTTGATCATTTGTTCACTTGGACATGTCACTGAGTCATATGTTATATTATTGTGCCATGGGGTGATTCTAGTGAAGGAAATAAATGCCTCCTATCCCCACTATGTGCTCCTATTCACTTGTCCTTATCATCTTATGTGGCATGCTTGTATCCTAGTCACTTGTATGTAGTGCACACCCCCTTGGAGTTCTTTTTTCTAGTGAGTGATCCATGTTATATTGTATCAGCTCATATTAGCCGTTTATTTAATTATTTTATTTTTTGATCTTGACCACTCATTTCAAAAGCGGTTTAGGGTTTTTGTCTCTCTCTTCCTATTTAAGGAAGAGACCCCCCTACTATAAAGGGACCTTTGGAGCTCTGGAAACTTGGAATAAAAATACTATTTTTGTGGATCTGCTTCTTTTTTCTTGATGGCTATATTTGCAACTTGAATATACAAATTTTTCTCTGTGTATCATTGTGTATCTATCTATCCAAACGTTTTCTTTGCAGGAGGCTGTGTGGGTTGAAGAGGCGGGCGTTTCAAGGGGACGCTATTGTGGGGAAACCCCATATCTTACATTTGATCTTATTTTTGTCTGAGGGAGTATCATTATTGTATCTTAGTGACATAGTTGATTCTTTATTTTTCATCTTTTCATCCTTATAGTCATTTTCATGCTAGAATGATTCTTACATAAATATTTTCTTGCAGGAGGAGGGCACACGTGTGACCTTGGAGGGCTAGCGATTTCACTTGGGTAGCTTGGATCTCACTCTTGATTAACACACAGGGGTAAATTTATCACTTTGCAAAGTAGACACAAGTTCTAGAGGTAAGGTCTACAAGGTTAGTATCTATTTCAAGCATTTTTTAGCTTTGGTCATCTCAAACCCTAAATGTCAAAACCCTTGCATTTTTTAGCTTTGGTCATCTCAAACCCTAAATGTCAAAACCCTTGCATTTTTTTATTTTTCATATCTATGGAGATATAGTAATCACTTGGGATTAATAATTAAAACCCACCTTAATTTTAATCTTAACATTCCCGATCTAAAGTTTGGTGGACATCCGACTCCATTTCCCCCTTGATCTAAGGCACTAAGCCTCTCAAAGGGAGGTCGCACTTGTTGGGTAGATGGCCATTTGCTAGATTCCATTTGTGGGTATTGCTCTTTTCTTCTCAAATCCATAGATCCATATCAAATAAAACCCCTTAGTTCCAATTAATCTTAAATGTTAAATTGTGGACCCCATTTGAACCTTTTCCATATTTTAAGGGTGGGCCCCACTTGGGTACATTTACTTGGAATTAGATCCATCTAGATCTACTTGTTTAAACCTATAAGTGACCCTTATTCATCCTTGGTTGAACATTTTTACTTCCCCAAGCCTCTTCAACCAAGCCCTAACTCATTGGGTTCACTTATCCATCCTAGATCTAGATCTAATCCTATCTTGATATTCTCTTTTATCATCATCACATTTCCCTAGTAGGTCTTGATTGGGTTCGCTAGCCTTCATTGGCTAAGATAGGGTCTCCCCCTTAATCTTTCTTAGGCTTGATATAAATTGAAGAGTTCCTCGGTTAACGTGACACCCAATTACATTGGGAACCATGGAATCTCTTGGGTCACCTCTTTAGTTGTCCAACACCTCTACCATCCTGGATAGGATAACCTTTAGGGACAACTACAAGTTGTGTGATAACAGAACCACACTTGGAAAATCCAAATATATTCCCCGTACCTTCTTGGTATATTGGGAATTCCCCCTTCCTGTAATCCATTCATCCATAATAATTAAAATTGACCAAGAAGCACTCGCACAATAGGTCCTTTTCAGAAGAATCCATTTACACTATTTTGGAACAAGTCTATCAATTTACTATCATTTGCTTAAACAAATAGGTGTAATGGATTAAATTGTCTCATTCACTACTATCATAATTCACGTGTTGTTGCTTTCTTGTTTTAGTAATCATTTCAAACTCCTAGAATTAATTCTATTTTCATAACTTAGCATAAAAGCCATGGTTTTCTTTTCTTATGGACCAGCCCCTTGGCTTCGCTAGGATTTGGCCTAGACGAAGGAGTTGAGTGTTGAGTGACAGTATCTCAACTCGAGACTTTCCCCCAAGGATGCACCCAGTGGATTGAATATTTATGCCACGCTAACCTTAAGCCCATGTGCGTATCATGTGGAAACATTTTTGTCGTCGTTGCTGGATTAAATCTTTTTATTTATGGAATATGACTTTTATTTTTTTACCTTTTTATTTTTACTTTGTTTGATGAATTTTTAGAGTAGATATTTAATTTTCATCTGGAGACTCTGCAAACCTTTTTTTTACTTATTTACAATGAAAAGAAAAAAAATACATTTTTTTGTGAGTGTTTTAAAATGCATGTTTTTATTCTCACATGGCGACCCCACTGAAGGGATGAAACCATTATTTCTCATAAAATTGTTGAGACTAGTTGTGTGTAGATGAGCCCATGCGACAGAGTAAAAAATATTTAAAGCTCATTATTTGAAATATCCCCTGGTTCAACACAAGACATATTTCATGGTTATATCAAATGCATGTTAACTTATTTCCGATATGGATGAGTTAAGGGAGTTGTTTTTTGCTCATATTACTATACAATTTTGTCATATCGACTTCTCAAACATCCCAGGTTTTCCTAAATTTGATTGCGATGCTGGAGATGTATACAAATGGCTCCCAGTCTTTCATGGAAATGGTGATCCAGCCATCTAGAATATCAAGTCTTTCCTTGACTTTCTAGTTGGCTTCAAAATTTCTTGTGAAGATATTATGATGCAGATGTTTGCTATTACTCTGGAGGGAGATGCCTTTTTTTGGTTCTTTAAAGGGATTCCTAACAAATTTATTACCTCCCTTTAAATATTCCTTCGCATGTTCATGAAGCAGTGGCATAATGATGGGGGTAGTATGAGAGGTTTGGAGAGGCTCCTTAAAGCAACCTTACTTATTTCTGGCCAAATATAGAATAATATATGCATACAGTTGAAGATCCTCTTCATATCGGAAGGATAAAACACATTGAAGGTATGGAGATACTGCTAGATTATACTTCAGTAAAAATCATGGCAGTTGCATTCCACATCTACATTATACAGAATATTTAACAGAAGCATATGAGGAGCCATTGTTTGAAAATATGGTCAAATATTTTCCTCATATGGCCATGATAAGAAAATTTGAAGAGCTAAAGTATCCTTGGGTGTATAGTGATAACATTGTCTCAAATTGGCCTCAGGAAGAAACCAGTACGGAAGCTCTCGAAGAAATTCGTGATGTGGTTTCCAATGAGCATGATGACACTCTCTCATGTTCCTCATATGTTAATGAAGTATTAGAAAGTTGGATCCCATGTGATATGTTTGAAAACCAACTCTTTGAAGAGGATTGTTATGAACACAAGGAAGATGGGTATCACCAGGGATTTGATGCATCGGTAAAGAATCTCTTATATCTAAAAGGGATAGGGATGATGACTACTGGACATTTATTGAAAGTCCCATTTATGAGACTTTTGGAGGCATTATTCAAAGTCCCATCTATGATGCATTCAGAGAAGGGAACGTGGATCTTGATATCCTGGGGAATATTTGTATAGAAGAGAAGCATCCATATTTTTCATATGATCAGTCAGAGCCATGCATGTGTATCAACAATGAATACTTGGGGAAGAAGTGCAGTGAGCGGTCAAATGTGATGCAGTCACTAGAATATCAGTCTTCATCATCACATATAGAGTTTACTTATGATTTGGAGTAGTTGGGAGCCTACACAGAGAGTTATAATCCGATAAACCCATTGGAGAAGCATGGTGGAATGGTTGATTTTCTCCTGGTTGATTTTCTCCACCACACAAATTCATATCTCAGTCCTATCCAATATTGGATAGAGGAAGCCTGCAGGAGGAATTTCTAGTTGGGGAATCATTTTGATGATGTATTACGTTCCTATGGTTTCCCATCCATCCCTCCCATCCTAAATATTTGTGCAGGTTTGTGTTTTCTAAATAAGGTGTCCTTACTTTCATTGATAACCAAAGATAAGGAAAAAAACTTTAAAGTTGATAAAATGCTTAGATGGTTTCATTGGATTTCTAATTACACTTATCATTTTGATTATGTTATGCTTAGAGTAGGAAAATAAGCTCCTTAAAGTGATCATTTATTTCGGCATTTCTTTTTTAGTTTTTTCCTTTTATGTACTTAAGAATCATATTATTTTCATATTTCAAAATAAATGCAATTTGTGGATCATTTCCTTTCTTCTATCAAACTTGTGCTACTAAACAGTTTGCTTGTCAAGTTGAGATGTTTTTACAGAGTATCGAAGTCGGATATTTTGGTGTTCCTGTATGCTCTCCTTTCCTGAAGACCAAATCAAGCACACCTCCAGAATATGGAGCCATATGTTACCAGCTAATTTGTACTTAGTTGGTTTCAAGTGAGCCTGCAAAAATAGAACAAGTTTACTTGTTCAAATTTAGAAGATCAGAAGTCCTAGCAGGCCACCTGAGACCTTTTTTTCAATAAAATCACATGTCCATGCCCCGCGGGGAATTGTAATAAAGTTTCGTATCATGATGGTTTTGTAAAAGACTTGGCTTCCCTAGACGTAGGTATCAATCTGGGTATTCCAAGGTGTTTTTTCCCTTGATTATTATACTTTGTTTGTCAACAAGGTATAATTTTTTAGTTTTTCACCTAGTCCTCCAAAGTTGGAATGATCGTCTTGGTCCCTGGGCCTTAGGAAGTTATTAAATTATAAGTTTCAATTTATATTACCATGCTAGGAACTAGTATTGAGTCGTATGGACATGTGCTAGGTCACCCTAAGTTTTTTTTAAGTTCCACAATTTTTTTTTTTTTTTTTTTTCCCGTAAACTTACACTATTTTTTAATAGTTTAATTGGAAAAATAAAAATGTAATAAAAGTGTGGTTAGCAGGTGAAATTCACCATGTGGTTGCTCATTTTCTAATTGGAGCACCCATTAAACCCCTAAACCCACTTTCCTAAGTATTTGTGTGATTATTTGTTAAGATTATATGCTACTAAAGACTAAATTCTAACTTCATGAGCATTTAATACATTTTCACAATAACAGCATAACAAGGATCTCTAAAATATACACAATCACAAGGTACACAACAATATATCATGGGAAACCTCAAGGGGAATAAAACTGAGCAAGATCTTCTGCAGCACTGGAGCATCATCTTCTACAGCATTGGAGCATCCTCATCTTCATCACTGGAGAATCATCTTCTGCAGCACTAGAGCATCCTCATCTTCAGCACTGGAGCATCATCTTCTGCAGCACTGGAGCATCCCCATCTTTAGCACTAGAGAATCATCTTCTGCAGCACTGGAGCATCCTCATCTTCAGTACTGGAACATCTACAGCACTGGAATATCATCACCTGCAACACACATGATCCTTCCTTTTGGAATTATGGGATCATGGATAGTCCTTCCTTTCAGAATTATGAGACCCAGTCCAACAACTCTGGTGATCCTTCCTTTCGGAATTACGGGATCTTGGGACAATCCTTCCTTTCAGAATTACGGGATTCTAGTCCAACACCTCTGGTTATCCTTCCTTTCAAAATTACAGGATCATGGACAATCCTTCCTTTCGGAATTACGAGATTCCATTCCATCAACTCTGGTGATCCTTCCTTTCAGAATTACGAGATCATGCATAATCCTTCCTTTCAGAACTCAAGATTCATTTCAACAAATCTGGTGATCCTTCCTTTTGGAACTAGGGCTCATGGAAAATCCTTCCTTTCGGAACTCAGGATTTTGTCCAACAACTCTGGTGATCCTTCCTTTCAAAACTAGGGATCATGGACAATCCTTCCTTTCGGAACTCAAGATTTAGTCCAACAACTCTGGTGATCCTTCCTTTCAGAACTATGGATCATGGAAAATACTTCTTTTAGGAATTGGGGATTCAGTCCAACACTCACATCTTAAACAATCCTTCCTTTCGGAATTACGAGATTCTAGTCTAAGGATCAACATTTAAGACTATCCTTCCTTTCGAAATTACGGGATCACTATCTGAGGATGATCAATCCCAACACAACTCAGGATCAACATTTAAGACTATCCTTCCTTTCATAATTACGAGATCACTGTATAGGGATGATCAATCCCACTGTAACTCAGGATCAACATTTAAGACTATCCTTCCTTTCGGAATTACGGTATCACTGTCTAGGGATGATCAATCCCACTACACCACAATATCATTAGCACTACTCCCCCTTTCGATGGAATTCCTTATGGACTACACTAATCTTGTCACATAAATGCTCAAACTTCACACAAGACAGTGGATTAGTCAACACATCTGCAACCTTCTCATCGGTGCTCACATATTGGAGCTTTATAGCTCCCTTCTGCACCATATCTTGAATGTAGAAATACCATATTTCTATGTGCTTCAACTTATCATGGAACACGGGATTCTCTGTCATCTTTATACAAATCTGGTTATCACATAGAATCATTGTGGTATCTAACTCCAAATCAAATAGACCTGATAATAACTTCCGAAGCCATATGGCTTCACAACTGGCAGAACAAGCTACAATATATTTTGCTTTTGCAGTGCTTAGAGAAACACTGGACTACTTCATGCTTATCCATGAGATCATGGATGACCTCAAACTATAAAATCTACTTGAATTTCTCTTTCTGTTTGAGACACTTCCTACCCAATCTGAATCTGTGTAACCCAACAGTCTGAAGTCATGATCTGTAGTATAACTAAGACCATAGTCTATTGTAACTTTTAGGTACCTCATCACATGCTTTGCAGCTATAAGGTGAACACATCTGGGCTCAACCAGATACTAACTCAAGGTGTTCACAACAAAGCATATATATGGCCTGGTATTCGTTAGATACATCAATGACCCAATAATATTCCTGTATAGTGTCATATCCACCAATTTTGATGAAGCATCAAATAGCAAATTCAAATTTGTATCCATGGGTGTGGCCATTTCTTTACACTCCAACATATCAAATATTTTCAATATTTCTATTGCATACTTCCCTTGGTCAAGGAAGATTCCTTCTGGGCTCTACCATACTTCGAGACCTAGAAAATAATGCGTCAAGCCAAGTTCTTTCATCTCGAATTCTGCAGCAAGCTTCTTCTTGCACTCTGAAATTTGCTTCTCATTACCTGTCAGGAATAAGTCATCCACATATAGCAATAATATGGCAGGTTCATCATCCATAACCTTTAAGTAAAGGTTAGGATCAACTTTACTCTTGGTAAAGCCCAAGCTTGTCAGAAAACTATCAATTCTTCCATACCAAGCTCTTGGATCTTGCTTGAACCCATACAGATCCTTCTTCAGTTTCCAGACATGCATCTCTTTGTTTTCAACCTCAAATCCTTGTGGTTGTTCTATGTACACTTTTTCTTCAATGACACCATTCAGGAAGGTTGTTTTCACATCCATCTGGTGTAACTTCCACTTCATCGTGGCTGCAAGTGCCATGATGGTTCTAATTGAAGTCTACCTTGCTACTGGTGCAAATTTTTCTTCATAATAGATTCCTTCCTTTTGAGATAATCCATGAGCCACAAATCTAGCTTTGTATTTTTCAATACTTCCATCCGCTGCATGTTTTATCTTGTATATCCATTTATTTCATCTTTCTAAGTCATTGGATACCAAGATCTCGAACTCTGTTGCAAGTTCTCTCTTGCACCCATCTATGAGCTTCTCATCTTCAACCTTATATCAAAGGTTGATTTCTTGTCACTCTAGGTGATCCTTGATCTCATCATTCTATCCATGGGTGATTTCTGAGCCCGTACAAAGTCTTCTTCAATCTACATACATGTGGTTCTCTGAGTCCCGGAGGTTGATCGATATCTTCTTCTACTTTGATTACACCATGAGTCTGGGTACTAGAGCAGCATATCATCATAGTCGACTTCCTCTACTTTATTTCATTAGTCTTGTTTATAGTTCAACCATCGTCACTTGTTCTACGAAACAAGTCTCATCATTCTTCATTTGTAGGTGATCGTGTATGATACTTCCTACAAGTCAAATTCATTAGCATGGTTAGAAACATTTCATAGTTTCCAAAACATATGCATAAAAATATAAGTCACACTATCATAATGTTATCTTAGCCAATGCTTCAACATTCATCTATATCTCGTATTCATACGGTAAATTTCTAGATGCCTTCCATCTCTACCAGAACATTATTAAGAGCGTGCACTACTCCCAATATGTCAACAAAGAGGTTTCACTCTATATAAGTAGCAATGGAATGTTGTATAGCACCTTAGGATACCTACCTATCACATATTAATGAAAATATTCTAACATGCATACTATACTTCTAGGAATATAAATATGTACACACTGAACAATATCATTTAAACAATTTGATAAAAATGAAAATTCAAGTACTTATCTTTGTTTTTTTGGTAGGATCTCTTTTGATCCTAGTCTCCTTGCAGAGATTACTCGAATGTATGATGGTGATATCTAATGGTGATATATACTCCATCATCTAATTCTAAGGTCCTATGCCTTTCTTGCTTATGATCTATAATGTTGATAATAGATCACATAGACTTGTAGTATCATGAATTAAGGTTACTTCTAAGTGACCTGTCAGTTTATATGAGCCACCTTCTTCTGCATATTCTATATATTTTTCCTCTAGGACACATAAGATATTCACTACCTATAACTCTAAACCCTTTCTAAAGTTGAGATATAGTGCATCCTTCTTCATCATCGGAGTTCCTGAATCAATCTTGTAAGTTGCTTCTCCTATTCCCCTAGTGAAACTTTTTGAGGGGAGTCTTTTTCTTCAAAATTGGAGAGAGTGTTTTGAAATGCCACCATTATAAGACATATTCTTCACTTTCTTCCTTTGGTAACTTCCTAGGAGGTCCTTCTTCTTCTTCTTCTTCTACTTCTTTGACTAAATGAGCATGATGTATTTTGTTACTCTTCTTCTTGTATTCTTCTTTTCTCACTATACAATCTTTGGCAATATGTCCCATCTTATCACAATAATAACATTAATAAGAAGAGAAGTATTTCTGCTTGTAGTTTCCTTTCTTGTACTTCTGAAACTTATTAGGTGGATGAAACTCCTTATGAATTTCCTTCTTGAAATAGAATTTTCCCTTTCCTCTTTTAGTATGAGTATCTAGGGCTTGATCTTCTTCTTTGAGTAGTGCTTCTCGATTTGCCACTCTAGCTTCCTCTTGAACACATTATTCCCATACTAATTCAAATAGTATACTTTCCTTTCTTGCAAGCATTTTTTGGATAAAAGAATCCCAAGGTCTAGTGAGACCATTGAGAGCATTCATCACTAATTCATCTTTGTCAAGCTTATCTCCAATTGCTTCTAGTTGTTCTTTAAATTGAGAAACCCTAGTAAAGTAATCTTGGATAGATTCACCTTGATTCATCTTCGTGCTTTTGAGTTGGGTTCTCAAATTCATCTTTTGATTGATGTTTCTTCCTTAATACATTCTTGATAGGGAATAAAACATCTACTTTGAAGTTTTCTTGGAGGACACTTGAGGAATCAAGTGATCCTTGATGGAGTCTGCTATGATCCTCTTGGCTTTAATCATGTCCTTCTTATTATTTTCCTTAGCTTCAACTTCTTCGGGTTCTGGTACATATTATTTAACAAACTTTGAAACTTATGAAACTTATTAGGTGGATGAAACTCCTTATTAGTTTCCTTCTTGAAATAGAATTTTCCCTTTCCTCTTTTAGGATGAGTATCTAGGGCTTGATCATCTTCTTTGAGTAGTGCTTCTCGATTTGCCACTCTAACTTCCTCTTGAACACATTATTCCCATACTAATTCAAATAGTATACTTTCCTTTCTTGCAATCATTTTTTGGATAAAAGAATCCCAAGTTCTAGTGAGACCATTGAGAGCATTCATCACTAATTCATCTTTGTCAAGCTTATCTCAATTGCTTCTAGTAGTTCTTTAAATTGAGAAACCCTAGTAAAGTAATCTTGGATAGATTCACCTTGATTCATCTTTGTGCTTTTGAGTTGGGTTCTCAAATTCATATTTTGATTGATGTTTCTTCCTTAATACATTCTTGATAGGGAATCAAACATCTACTTTGAAGTTTTCTTGGAGGACACTTGAGGAATAAAGTGATCCTTGATGGAGTCTGCTATGATCCTCTTGGCTTTAATCATGTCCTTCTTATTTTTTTCCTTAGCTTCATCTTCTTCGGGTTCTGGTACATATTATTTAACAAACTTTGAAAGATCATTCTCTTCTAGAATGATTCCAATCCTATACTTCCAAGCACAAAAGTTCTCTATGCCTTCCAACTTGTCATCAAGCTTAGTGCTTGGGGGCCATCTTATCCCGAAGAGCAGAGAATAACCAAAAATTAAAATTTCTCAAAAGTAAAAAATGAACTCACCAAAATATGCACTTGACTAAGGCGAGTTTGTTGGTACACTTTGTTTCTGAAGATTCCAAAATTTCACCCTTGAAATTTGACTTGCGAAGTTCTGGTCTGCAGTTTCTGGCTTTTTATATTTTTTCTGGTCCAAAGTCAAACTAAGGTTTGAATTTCTGGAAGATTCACCCACTGAAAAATTTTGATCTTGGTGCCAATAGATTTTCCTAGGAGGGGCGCACTTTCCAATGCCACTTGCACTCAAAAATTCCACTTCAATAGAAATCCCTAATTTTTATGCTCAGAGAGAGAGAGAGAGATTTACCCTATGAAAGTTGCTCTTTTTAGGATAGCTCTGATAACATGTTAATATTATATGCTACTAAATACTAAATTCTAACTTCATGAGCATTTAATACATTTTCACAATAGCAACATAACAAGTATCTCTGAAAGAAACACAATCACAAGGTACACAACAATATATCTTGGGAAACCCTCAAGGGGAAGAAAAACCAACAAGAACTTACTCAATATAGATTACCAAAGTACAATGCCCAAACATAGGTCTCACAAATAAGAGAGACAAACCCAAACTCTAGAGCCAAGCCAATCCTCCTCCTCCTTCGTAGACTTCTCTCTCTCCTCTAATGCGCAATGCATGAATGAGTGAATGATACAAATGAGAGGAAGTCACTCTCTATTTATACTTTACTTTTCACTTGAAAAATAACCGAAATAGGTTGGCCTCACTTTAACTGACTAGGCCGACCTCTCCTAGAAAGACTCAAATAATATTATATTACATTCTTTTGGGTACTAATGACCCAACTTACAATGGAGGTTTTACCTCATGACTTTTACATGACCAAATATAATAATGACATCCCCAAATGGAGGTAAAACATCCCCAACTGAGTTACAATAATAAAATACAGGTAGAATATTCTTCGAAGTTACATTAATTCAACATTATTTATCACTTAAATCTATTTTCTCTCCAAAAACAAAAAAAAATTGAATAAAAAATAGAAAAATAATAAAAAGTGAGAAAATCAAGTTCCTATTTCAAAGGAATCTTATCCCAATAAGACTCCATTTCAACTAGTGATCAAATCAGGGGATGATTGAAGGAAGATAGAGCTTGATTGATGTCAAATCCATGAAAGGCAAGTTGACCGGAGATGATAAGTACGCCCTCCCTCAAGAGAAGGGCACATCATCCAATGTGGCATCTTTCTATTGCATAGGAGATACATTCAAATAGAGGGGGCACACCTCTTGTTGAGGTGGCTCCCACCTCATGAGTTAATCTCTCACTTAACACTCAATCAAGATCCAATATAATCCCTCAATCCTCTCATGGAAATCGCCCTCATCTTTATTTGTGGATGTGCCCCTCTTGGGTTCTCGCACTCTATAAAAGCAAGCCCCATTCTCTTTGATAAAGATGGAATGTGGAACCTCTTCTCTCAAGTGTAATTTCATTATTGAATCTCTTTATGAATAAAAGAATTTCGAGGTATAATTTGGTGTCTCTGGCTCAAGGTGGATGATCATTGTCTCTCATATGTGTTGAGGTAATCTGTAGAATTTTAGCTTTCACTTGGTTCTTATGTCAATAATAGCTTAATGAAGGATTAGTATTAATCAATAAGAGTGTGTATAGAAGTATCTTTTACTCATTTAAATCATTCTTTGCTCAAGATCTAGAATTTTTCATGGCTATTTGTTTATATGTATGCTCTTATGCTCTTTAGCTTAGATGTTTTACTAGATTTGACAAATCATTTGGAAAGAGTGAGGGGTTTTTCTATAGGTTCTTCCCATTGGATTGGTGTATGGTCTAGATTGTTTCTACTTCCATCCAACATCTTATGTGATTAAAGAATACATAGTCCTTCTCAATGCCATCAGTGCAACTCCATTTCCCAAGTTCCAAGGGCTTCTTGTTCCCACTTCTATCCTCTAAAACTTCTCATAGTTTCTGGTTACTAGTTCTTATACTATGATTTAGATCTGAAATATCTTTAAAGTTAGAATTTAAAATCAGATCTTAATTATAGTTTTGCATGCTTAGATATCAGTACTTCTGAAATTTTTATCTTACATCTAGATCTAGCAATAAATCTTCCTTTATGCAAGTTAGTTTAAAGTAGATCTTAAATTTTGTTCGAAGGAGTTCCTTTCAACAATTTAAACTTCATATATAGCAAGTTAAGTGCCTCATTGGATGCATTTTAAAGGTTGTCCAAGACACTAAGAAAGTTGGTTTTACAAGCCAACTCTCCTTAGTTACTTGTTTCCTTAGATCTAGATTTGACATAGTAATTTTTAGTCGTTTTTCAAACTTGCCTGAATCGCTTTTATAGTGATTTTGGGCACTTTTTGCCACTTTTTAGTTTGCTGGTTTTTGGATTTTGTTAGTAGGTTTAGAGGCATTTTTGGGAACTTTTTGATAAACCAAGACATCCAGGATTGCCTTGAACCAGTCCCTCTTCTTCTAAGACACTTTCTCAAAGATTTGTAACTTCTTTTCTCCAAATATATAAGGAGAAAGAGGACGTATTCTCTTTATAATTTTATTGTAAAATTCATAATAAAAGAGATCTAGTGGGATATTCAGAGCCCACGACTCATCCCCCTGAGGGATTCACGTCATTTCCATGGCATTACTATTTTTCTTTTTTCTTCCACTTTTATTTTATTTGTTAACCAGTAGAGTAGATTTGCTTTTAATTAGATTAGTTTTCTTTCAAGTTTTATGTATCAATTTGCAAGAGTAGCGAACCTGGCCTCAAGTTGCATTCCCAAAGTATCGAAAGAGCTTGCTCGAGAATGGGAAAATAGATTCTTCCCCCTGCTCCTTAACCTGTCCTAGCGCCCAGATGAAAAAAATAAGATGTTTCCTTACTGAACTTCCAACATGTGCACACTTCTTATCTTCTGATGTTCGTTCTGTTGTGCGCACTTTCTGTATGAAGTCGTATTGTTGTCACTTCTCTTCATACTTCACTTGAATTCTCATTCCACTCAATACTTCACCACTGCTGATGACTTACTTCATGTATTGTTTGCATTCTGTGCCAAAGTTCACTCTACTTTTGCGCAACTGCACTATAACAACTAATATCGTGCTTCAATTGATAGCTTACTGCTCTGAGATTGCGCACTAGTATCAGATGGAACTGCGCACTTGTTGAGATGTGTCCGTTTGGTTTAAGTTCCACGATATTTTAGACAATCTGTGACATATTATGCATCATATGATTCGTACTTTCGGTTTAACACACTTGCCTCAGATCATCCTCATCATGAAGCGCATACTAGATTATGCTACTATTATGTCGTCGCACACTAGATGGATTTCTATGCTTCACACACTTCAATTCAACATTCATGCATCAGCTGAACTTTTGCGCATCTTTTGATATATCTCATTTTTGTCTCTCCGCTTCTAACTTTCAAAACCTATGTGATTGTTTGTGTGCTTCCAACAATACTGCCATTTGGTCCTCACACACTTATGCATACTTCTATAATTTTGCCTTTTAGTATTTGCGCATTCGTCACAGATCTACAACATCATTCTGTGCACCCTCAAATGTATCATTCTTCTGCATGTGCGCACTCGGCTCCTTGCTAGATCATGTTGTTTTGTGCCTTGATTCTTTGATGCCTCAAATATAAATATGTATCTTCCACTTAGAAGTTGTCTCACCTTGCCATCAAGATTACTTCAAAAATCCAACTTGCATCTATATTTATTCATGTTCTGCATGTATTGTATTTACACAAGTTGGTTGTGGCATTCCTTCTTACTTGCTTTACGGATTATTCTTCTCCCACATGTCATGTTCTTCTCCACTAATGTGTCCTTTCTTTATGAATTATGTGCATACATGGTCCTTGACTTGGTGGGACTATGACCGTTGCGGTACCATAACTTGTGGATCTTGCGCACTTGATGTATCAATGCTTTGTTGATCTTACGCATACGTGATCTTCGACTTGGTGGGACTTTGACCCTTGCGGTTTCCATCACTTGTGGGACTTGCGCACTTGTTGTGTCATCGACTGTGGAATTTTCACATATGCTGACATCAACTGCTACACTTTTCTAAGAACTTGTGCGTGCTCAACCAACTAAAAGATTCTCCAGATTGGTGATGATTTGCGCGTTTTCAGGACTTGGATAACTTCTCAACCATATCTTGTTCCATGCTTCTTGCGCACTCCATTTGACTTTATTCTGCATACTAGTCTTTGTCCTATGTATTTTTTGGCTTTCCTGCGCATTCTTCAACATTTTGTCCAATCAACTCTTTAGCTTGTACCTTGAAGGACTATCACTGGATACAATTATGGCCTTTTCTTGTACCTCGTGCATTTCTTTTCTTCATACTGGATGAAACTAATAGATATACTTCTTCACACTTGCATCCATATCCTTCACCATCTTTCTTGTGCATATACATCTTCAATGTGGATTCCATATACTTCTTCAAACTTTCATAGGAATACTGATCCAAATGGCATCAATGACTCAAAATGAACCATTTGACATCCTCTTTGACATTAGTTGACATCAATGACAACCAAAGTTAAACAATATCCCCCTTTGGCATTGATTTCAACACCTTATGAAGCTGTGCATAATAATCTTCTCGAACTTGTATGCTTCATCTGTGCTTGTCGCAGTACTCCCTCTGTGTATATTCTCCCCTTGAGTTCTTTGCAGTTTGAACCTTTGACATTTGTATATGCACATTCTTTTGTTAATACTTCTACTGCATTATGTTTCATTTGTGTATATCGCATGCTTTATGATTATATTTCACTGTGTTGTTACATGCTTTTAGCTTCATCCTCATTTCATTTCTTCTATAATCCACTTTGTGCTCTTTCACATCTTCTTCATTATCAATCTTGTATGTCTTGCTTAATCTGCATTGGGTCTTGGCTTCATGATTTTTATCCACAGTTGTATCACTTCTCAGCTTATTGCATTCAGCCTCATACCATCATGTTCTTTTAGCTTCATGCTTTTCTCCCCCTTTGACATCAATGGCAAATAGGTGCCATTACTTGCGCAATTACTGGTTCATATTTTCTTTTGTTTTGCGCAGGCCTTAACCCTTTAGCTTACAGGGATAATCCCCCTGTCTCCAAGATTCATTCTTGGTGTTTTTCTTACTGAGCTGAAGTTTCTGCACTAATGTCTTGCAATTGCTTTCCTAATTATCTTTGATTTCTTTCTTGTTACATTACTCCTTCATCTTGAAAACATTTCATCATTCTTTGTGCAATGATTAATGCAATATTTCTTTAGTGTCACATGCGTAATGCCAAAATCAATCCTTTACTGGTTTTGCGTTATCATTTTCATTGAATTCCTTTCTGCACCTCTCTACTTCATCTATCGCATTTATAGCGTTGTCACAAGGCCTTGTCACATTTAATGTCATCACATCCCTTGTTATGAAAACCCAAGATTTGGAATGTTTTTCATTCATCATCCAACTCAGCATACAATTAGTCATGATACCTAGTTCGTGTGGCAATAATGACGTGTTGCTTCTGCACTCATACCTTTTGAGGCAACAACATTCGTCGCTTGGTGCAATGAATTGAGTTTCCTCCTTTTTTTGTTATTTCCAAAATTCATTAATTCCAACATTTAGTTTTGGTGACTCCACCACCTTCTTGGACTTGCATGATATTGAATGTGCATCTATTCAAATTAAATTTATGCGTGCAAAGATCATTCATCCAATTCTATAAGAGCTCAATGAGAAAATGATTGGTTCATCACCTTTTCTACTTCTTCCCTTTTGTGTCGCATTGCCTCCTATTTTCTTGCTTTACTTTTCCAATGGATTCCTACTATTAGAGAATGAACAACTCCCTTGAGAATGTACGATTTGCAGTTCATACACAATAGTCTGAATTTACACTTCTGAGAGTTGACATGGGATTCTGGAAACGCCGAATGGAGGAAACATAGTTCCAATGTCAATATGCTCAATCACAAGTGAATTACGGTCATGTTGAACAATTGACTCAACTGATTCGTCGGGTCAACATTCTGGAGCACCAGCAACAACAGATTTTGGACAAACCATCCTTGCTTTGGCCTCAGCATACTGAACCACCATCATCTACAACTCTATAACTTCTTCCTATGCAACCTTCTTCAGAGTGTATTGTGTTAGTGTCGGTGGACTTGGAGCTTCATCTTGAAAACCAATCAGACACAGAAATTGACCTCGAACTGTGGCTGTATATTACTTCTGCACTTCAATTTTTCCATCTTCACTCATTTTTCTTGTATATGAAATTTTTTCCTCATCATGGAGTCTTGACTCATGCAATTTTTGCAGTGTCTCTAATGATTTTGAATATAATGAAAATAATGAATATAATGAAAATTACATTTTGTGCAGACTCATGTCTATCTTTCAGTAGTGTCTCTTCATACAAAATATTCTTTAAGTATTTTGTGCTACAATACTTAACTCAACAATTAATATGTTATTCACTTTATCATATGCAAGAGTTTGTATAAAATAATCATAACTTAGTAACAAACTGAATGTATGCACCAAACTTTTACTTTGCCTAAAACACTAAAGTTATTTTCTGCAACAATTTAACTCAACACACAACTTTTTGCAATTCTGATAAATATTGTGATAGACACTTTTACACTTCTATCTCCGCTAACATACTCCTTGAATTTTGAGATGCATTGTGTTGAATTCAAGGGTCTCACTTGATATTATCACGATCAGTAGGATGAGTAGCAATTGCTTGTTGTTATGGATGTACCCGGATTTTCTGCTTCTTTTGTGTGCTTCTGAGGATATTTCCTTACCCAATATTTCTTGTGTGCACTTCTACCTTGATTCTAAAATTGAATATTTTCACTATGGTTCCTTGGAATGTAATTTCTTTTGTGCAATAAGTCTTCATATGGACAGTTTACTATTCTTTGACAGTATGTAGCCTTATGTTAGGAACCCATGTCTTTACTTTGTTAGTATATTGTTGTTGGACGCATATGCTTTGTAAGTCGTCCCGTAGTATTTGTTGATCCATAGTTTGTGTTATTGTTGTTGGCGCATATGCTTTGTAATTCACCCATAGTTTTGTTGATCCATAGTTTGTACTGGCCCATGGTTTTGACTCATAGTATTGGCGCCTAGACTTATCCCATGGTTTGTATTAGCCCATGGTTTGTATTGACACATAGTATTGACCCATGGTATTGGCACCTAGACTTAGTATATAAGTGTGTGTTGAGGCCTATGAAGGCAGTGTGAAGTTAATTGTATTGAGCTTGCTCAAAGGAGGTTGCCCCCTCGAAGTGGCCTATGATCAATATAAAAGTGATTCTGAGTTCTGTTATTTCTGATATCTCGTGTATTTGCATTAATTAATTATTGCAGGTTCATCACATCTGGTATCAGAGCACTTTCTTGGGCTCGCTGGGTGAAATTTCTGCCAAATTTTTTTTCGCATTTGTTGCGGTAATCCCTATCCGCTTAACTGTGGCAAGTACTTGGGCATAAGCCCTAAAACTCATTGTGAGGAGTACCACAGGAACCCGAAAGTAGCTGTCCCATTGAGAGGACCTGCCAGTGAAAAGGGCAACAACCCCTACCTGATTGACTAGTTCCCACCTGTGAGGTAAACCAAGAGCTATCGTTTGTGGCAAAGCGGTTATCAGTTTTACTTGAGCCGTGGAGTGAGGGGTACTGCCCCAATACGCAAGCCGTTAGACAGCATTGGTGGCCGAGTGAAATCTTTGAACTGTTAGGAAGCCGCATATACCTGGGGTCCATATCTATTTTCAGCTGAACTATTGTCGATCACTGCTGTGCCGTTTCAGATCCAGCAGTTCAGATCCATTCTAAAAATTGTTCCAGATCCAGCCGTTTTCAATCCATTCAGCATCGTTTCAGATCCCTCTATTTCCACTCACTTCCGGGTTGTTGTAGATCTATCTGTTTCAGATCCCTTCCGAGTTGTAGCCGCTCCATTCTGAAACAAAACAAACAAAAAAATAGTTTTTTCTCCATATATTCCTTGTTTTCACTCCGTTTCCCTTGAAACTTCCTGGGAACCCCTGTAATCCCATTCTGCATATTTCATACCTGAGGACCCTATCCCCAATTCCACTTCCCAAAGCCCGAAATCCCACATTTGTCTATTTTTAGGGTTTGCCATAACTTCCTCAGATTTCACCCAATCACCTTCAAATTTCTCCACAGAGTTCCTTTTCTAATTCTGCTTCTTTGTCCCTCTCTGCCAAATTTTCTCATTCTTTCACCCTACTTCTGAAATCCCCCTTTTCTGCTTTCCTGTCCTTTTGACAGTGCCCAAAATCTAGTCAAACCCCAATTACCCATCAGATTTTTTCCCCAATCCAAATTTCCCTTTACTAAATCAACTTCTGTTTGTGTTTTTCTACACATTCCAAAAAAAAAACCATGGTTATGGTTGTCACCCATGCAGGAGCACACACCATGGAGGAAGCACTTGTAGCCATCCAAACCAAACTCCAAGATCTATATGAAAAATTTCTCAGCCTCCATCTTCAGCATTCAGCCATGAAAAATAACCGACAGCCAGAATCTTTTGCAACCACCAAGTTCTCTTCTTCCAACAATTTTCGTGGGTCGAAGCTTGATTTTCCTCGCTTCAATGGTACTGATCCGACTGGATGGATATACCAAGCAGAACAATATTTCAGTCTGCATAATACTTTTGATGTCCAGAAAGTTCCACTTGCATCCTTTCATTTGTAACAGGAATCCCTTCAATGGTGCCGTTGGTACATCAAAGCTCATCCCGAGCCAAACTGGACAGATTTTTGCCAACTCCTTTTGCCACGATTTGGTCCTAGTGCTTTTGATGACTTCACAGGAGCACTCACTAAACTTCACCAAATGGGCACAGTGAGAGAGTATCAGACAGAATTTGAGAAACTGGCCAATCATACAGAAGGATTGTCTGATGAATTCTACAAGAGTTGTTTTATCAGTGGTCTCAAGGATGAAATCCACTCAGAGGTCAAAATGTTCTGTCCCAACACAATGATGGAAGTCCTAGGGTTGGCTAAGTTGGCAAAGGACAAGATCGCAACTCAACAACACTCCAAACCCACCTTTGTTCCCTTCAGAAATATGGGTTCCCAACGACCTCCCATCACGCTTGCTCCTCAACCAACTCCTATCAAGCATTTGTCTGAAACAGAGATGCAGGCACGCCGAGAAAAAGGGCTTTGTTATAATTGTGATGAGAAATTCACTCGGGGACATAGATGTGTTCAACAAAAGCTCTATCTCTTGGATGTGGATTCTCCGCCTGCCTCAGAACTTGGTGAAGAAGCTACAGATACAGTAGATGATCAAGTCAACATTCAACACCCGCCTGTTGACACCCCATCTCAGGACGACCCACCCAAGATATCTCTCCATGCTGTAACCGGTGTCACCACCCCACAAACAATGTGGGTCAGGGGATACTTCAAGAAGCTCCCTCTTACCATACTCATTGATTCTGGTAGCACTCATAACTTCATTGACCCTCGGATTTCCAAACAGGCTGATTGTTTTGTCCATCCTTGCTCCAACTTTGAAGTCATGGTTGCCAATGGGGGCACCTTACCTTGCAAGGGGAAGTGTCACAATGTGTGTATCTCTATGGAAGATTATAACCTACACTCTAACATGTTTTCCTTGTCCTTAGGCGGATGTGATTTGGTTTTGGGCGTTCAATGGTTACGCACACTTGGCCCCATCTTATGGGATTTTGCTGAACTTTGGATGCAGTTTTCAGCCAATGGGACACAACACAAAAATTATGGGCTGACAGCCAGGGTCTCTCCACATCATCAATTCACATCACCTAGAAAAGATCCTTAAGAAGAATTCACATGGTGTCATTCCTCATTTCCATTCCCTTCAGATGCACCCACCAATGGTCTCCACTACTTCCTTGGATAGATATGCAGGTGTCTTTTTTGCAACAGTGTGCTTGCCGCCTTCACGAGACCTTTCCGGTAAGCATTTAGCCGCATCTACATCTCAGCAGGACATGATGGCTATTTTGCATACAGTACAAAAGTGGCAGCCATCCCTATTGGGGAATTATTTCTGCATCAAGACTGATCTCCAGAGTCTGGAACTTTCCTGGAACAACGGGTCTCCTCCCCAGCACACCTGAAATGGGTTATCCAACTCATGGTTTATGACTATGCGACCACTTACCAGAAGGGTAAGGACAATATGGTGGAAGATGCTCCTCCTCGCACATTTGATGACCCAATTTCTCTTACAGCTATTTCTTTGCTTGTTCCAAATAGGTTGCAATCTGTTCAACGGGGCTATCTCTTCTATGAACTCCATGCTTCTTCATCAGTAGGGCACTCTGGGTTCCTCAAAATGTATGACCAGGAACAATGTAACTTCTTATGGCAGGGAATCAAAAGTACAATTCAACGGATGGTGGTTGACTGTGATACTTTCCAGGTCAACAAGGGTGAAACGACCCTCCTTTCGGGACTGCTCGAGCCCTTGCCCATCCCTCCACAGATTTGGACAACTATTTCTATGTATTTCCTAGAAGCACTCTAGTGGTATAGTACCACATCTCAAAGGACACCATATGAAGCAGTCTCTAGACAGGCACCACCAGTTCTTCTTCCATACACCTTCAACAGCTCCCCAGTTCAGGCAATTGACTCAATTCTTCGAAACCGTGATCAACTTCTTCTCATTATGTAGGACAATTTTCACATGGCAAGAATTCGACTGAAACAACAAGCCGATCAGCACCGTTCTGAGTGCACTTTTCACATCGTTGATATGGTTCTTCTTCATCTACAGCCTTCCATGCAATCCTCCCTGAAACTCCAAAGGATCCAATGGCTCGGAATGCAACCCGAGGATGCTACAGGGGACCCACTCCTTCAGATTCTGCATCAATTTCCACATCTAAAGCTTTGAGGACAAAGCTTTTTCTAAGGGAGAGGGGATGTTAGGAACCCATGTCTTTACTTTGTTAGTATATTGTTGTTGGACGCATATGCTTTGTAAGTCGTCCCGTAGTATTTGTTCATCCATAGTTTGTGTTATTGTTGTTGGCGCATATGCTTTGTAAGTCACCCATATTTTTGTTGATCCATAGTTTGTACTGGCCCATGGTTTTGACTCATAGTATTGGCGCCTAGACTTAACCCATGGTTTGTATTGACACATAGTATTGACCCATGGTATTGGTGCCTAGACTTAGTATATAAGTGTGTGTTGAGGCCTATGAAGGCAACGTGAACTTAATTGTATTGAGCTTGCTCAAAGGAGGTTGCCCCCTCGAAGTGGCCTGTGATCAATATAAAAGTGATTCTGAGTTCTGTTATTTCTGATATCTCGTTTATTTGCATTAATTGATTATTGCAGGTTCATCACACCTTATGTCCAAAACCATCACATGCATAACATCTCATAGTTTGAAAATATTTTGAAACATGACTAATGCGATTGCATCTTGTGCACTTCATAATGTTGATCATTATTTGGTTATTATATTGAAAAGAGTTGTAGTTTTTGAAGGAACTATTATACCTGAAAGACTTGACATGATTAGGGAAGTGTTCTCTGTTGCAGACATTCTTTGATGCCTTTTCATAACGGAGACCTGATTTGTCTTCAAGTGTTCTCTGATCATTCAAGATTTTGTTCAGAATTAATGTGTTTCCTTTGAACTTGTTCTTCACTTCTTCTTCAAATTCTACCTTGTCATTTTCTGATTGTGCACAAATAGGATTGTTGCTCGCAATATGCACTTGTTTCATTCATTTTATCCCAATCAATTTGGCTTCTAGACGATATATCTCTTTGTCCTTTCCTCAAGTTGACTTGTTAGCTTCCTAATTTTCTACACCAATTATTCCAAAGAAGCATTTAATACAAACTTCTCTTCCTCAATCATAGTCTTTGACCTTGTCTTGTGTGCAAATCAGTTGTATCTCATAGTTGTTTACCTTTTCACAAACTTCTGCGTGAAGAGGCTCTTGAAATAGCTTGTCCTCTTCTTCATACTTCGACAGCTAATCCTGCAAGAATTTATTCTTCTTTCTTGACTTATTTAATTCATCCATGGCACTAATCAATTCACCTTCCCAATCAACGTATACAACATCTTCTTCTTCTTTAAATTGATTATCAGTCTTGTCCTCTGCAACAGGATTTGTAGGTGTGACTGGATTTGGTGGCGTTTTGAACGATCAACTAAAGAAGTATTTGTCTAGTGATCCTAGTTTTCTTTGCACAATTGGAGTATTATTCGAACTGTTCCTCTTCTTTTCATCTTTGCTTTATTATACAAAGGCCATAAAGTACCTCTTTTGTTTCTCTTTCGTTTTCACTTTCGTCAAACACATTGCTATCTTCCTTAGTATAGAGACTTTTCTTTTGTTTTGGAGTTCTTCTTTTGTTTTCAGTGCTGAGTGTGCACAATTCTACGTTCATGAGAACTAGATTCTCTGTAGTTGTCATTGTCTCCATCTTCTCTTTAAGGACACTTAGAAGCAAAATGGCCTATTCATCCACACTTGAAACATTTGAAAGGAAATTTGTTTTTGTACTTACCTCATCCTCTTTTCATCTTCCTTACAAAGTTTGAATCTTCACCATCTGATTCATTGCAAGAGTGTTTGACATGATCGTGCTTATCCTTTCCAGTGGATTTCAAAACAACTTCCTTTCTGATAGGATTCTCTTTCTCAGTTCTCATCTCGTATGTAGTCAAAATCCCTTGAAGCTCGTCCTTTTTCATATCTTCAATATTAGCTATGTCCTCCAATACATAAACTTTTGTATGAAATCATGAGGGAAGACTTCTCAGTATCTTCTATACCACAGATTCTTCTTCCAGAGTGACCCCAATAATTTTGATAGCATTAACTATCTCATCTACTCTTAAGAAGTAAGAGGTAATGTTCTCTTCATCTTTCATTCTCAAATATTCAAATAACCCAGAGTAGTTCTGCAACTTTGTTTTCTTTACTTTTTTGTCACCTTCATAGACTCCTCTGATTTTTTCCCAAACTTCCTTAGCTGAGGTGCAGTGCAAAACCTTGATGAATTCATTATATGTTAAACCACACAGCAATACGTTTCTGGCTCTTGCATTACATTCATAAACTCTACTTTGTGTTGGATTATCTGGCACGACTGCTGGAATATTCTAACCATCAACTATGGACAGCCAAACATCTGATCCTTGTGATTAGAGGTATACTTCCATCCTAACCTTCCAGAAGGTATAGTTGGTGGCATTAAACCTTGGTGCTCTGTTGGTAGAAAGAAATTCCTACTTGTCCATGTAGCACAAGGATATATCTTCCAAATGTTAATTTTCTATTGAAGACACCCGCTCTGATACCAATTGTTGGGATCAATTTAATACTGAGAGGGGAGGTGAATCAGTATTAGCGCATTATCAACATATTTTAACTTCTTTAATAGATTAATATTAACTTAATCTTGATCTTCAATATATGCATCCATCCACATATGCACCAAACAGAGAACAAAAAACACACAGAATTTTTGCATGGAAACCCAATCAGGAGAAAACCATGGAATGCTCTTTTATAATAAAAATATTACATTCAAGGAAACCCAATCAGGAGAAAACCATGGAATGCTCTTTTATAATGAAAATATTACATTCAAGGAAGCACCAACGTATTGTGTTTACCAGCACCAACTCGAAGGAGGAACCGACCCCCTAGTTTTACAGGCACCAACCTAAAGGAAGCACCAAATCCCTGTGTTTTCCAGCACCAACTAGAAAGAGGCTATGATCCCCTGCTCCTTGCCCCGTCTTGTCGCCCAGATGAAAAAAAAAATATGTTTCCTTACTGAACTTCCAACACGCACACACTTATAATATTCTGATGTGCACACTTTCTGTGTGCAGTCATATTGTTTCCACTTCCCTACATACATCACTTGACTTCTCATTCCACTCAATACTTCACCACTGTTGATGACTTACTTCATGTATTGTGTGCAACTTCAATTGATCCTGCAGTCTATGCCAAAGTTCACTATGTCATTCTGCTTTTGCGCAATTGAACTATACCAAATAATATTGTGCTTCAATTGATAACTTGTTGCTTTGAGATTGCGCACCAGTATCAGATGGAACTGTGCACTTACTGAGATGTGTATGTTCGGTTTAAGTGCCACATTATTTTAGACAATCTGCAACATACTGTGCATCATATGATTCTTCCTTTCAGTTTAATGCACTTGCTTCAAATCATCCTCATCATGAAGCGCATACTAGATTATGATGTTTTTATATCATCGCGCATTAGATGGATTTCTCTGCTTCACACACTTCAATTCAACCTTCATGCATCAGCTGAAATTCTATGCATCTTATGATATACCTCAGTTCTTTATTTACGCTTCTAAAATTTCAAAACATTGTGACTGTTTGCATGATTCTAGCAATACTTTCATTCGGTCCTCATGCACTTGCGCATACTTCTATAAGTCTACCTTTCAGTATTTTTGCATCCATCACAGATCTGCAACATCATTCTGTGCACCCTCAAATGTATCATTCTTCTGCATGTGTGCACTCGAATCCTCACTAGATCATGTTGTTATGTGCCTCGAGCCTTTGATGCCCTGAATATAAATCTGTATCTTCCACTTAGAATCTCTCCGACCTAGCCATCAATCTTACTACAAAACTCCAACTTGCATCTCTATTTATGCATGTCCTGCATGGATTGTACGTCCACAAGTTGGTTGTGGCATTCCTTCTTCCTTTCTTTACGGATTATGCTTATGCCACATGTCTTGTTCTACACCATTGATGTTTCATTTCTTTATGGGTTCTGCGCATACATGGTCTGTAACTTGGTGGGACTATGACCCTTGCGGTACCATAACTTGTGGGTCTTGCACACTTGATGTATCAATGCTTTTTTGAGCTTGCACATACATGATCTTCGACTTGGAGGAATTTGAACCTTGCGGTACCATCACTTGTGGGACTTGCGCACTTGTTGTGTCGTCAACTGTAGAATTTGCACATATGTTGACATCAACCGTTGCACTCTTCTAGGAACTTGTGCGTGCTCAATCAACTGAAATCTTCTCAACTGGAACTTGTGTTAGCCATCTCTTGTTCCATACTGCTTGTGAACTCTACTTGACTTTCTTGTGCATACTAGTCTTTGTCCCATGTATTCTTTGGCTTGCTTGCGCATTCTTCAACCTTCTGTCCAATCAACTCTTTAGCTTGTACCTTGAAGGACTATGATTGGATAGACTTGTGGCCTGTTCTAGTACCTCGTGCATTTCTTCATACTGGATGTAGCTACTAGATATACTTCTTCACACTTGCATCCATATCCTTCACCATCTTGCTTGCGCATACACTTCTTCAATGTGGTTTCCATATACTTCTTTGAACTGTCATAGGAATACTGATTCCAAGTGACATCAATGACTCAAACTGAATCAATATACATCATCTTTGACAGTAGTTGACATCAATGATAACCAAAGTTCAACACATCGCAAGCTTGCTTGAGCTTTGGAACAACCAGAAACGAGATTTGTTGCACTCAATAAAATTTTACATACAATTTAAAAACTCACATTTAATAAAATCTAGTCCCCTTAACAAGATGAAAATCCATTGTCTCAATCTTGACCATCTGTGGGAAAAGTTTGCAGTGAAGCGAGAACAAATAGATAGTGACCATGGGGCCTTGTCAATATACACCCTCGTTTGGTGTAGTGTTGGACACACCCCCATGACTCCGATCTTGCTTTCAATTCACATGTAGAACCACACTTGGAAAATCCGGAGATATTCCTCGTACCTTCTTGGTATATTGGGAATTCCCCCTTCCCATAATCCATTCATCCATAATAGATCAAACTGATCAAGAAGCACTCGCACAAAATTTCCTTTTTAGCAGACTCCATTTACACTATTTTGGCACTGGTCTATCAATTTACTATCTTTTGCTTAAACAACTTGGTGTCATGGATTAAATTGTCTCATTTGTTGCTATCCCAATTCATTTGTTGTTGCTTTCTTGTTTTATTAATCATTTCAAATTCCTAGAATTAATTCCATTTTCATAACTTAGCATAAAAGCCATAGTTTTCTTTTCTTAGGGACCAACCCCCTTGGTTTCACCAGGAGTTGGCCTAGAAGGAGGAGTTGAGTGTTGAGTGACAGTATCTCAACTCGAGACTTGTTCCCAAGGAAGCACCTAGTGTCTTGAATATTTCTTCCATGCTAACCTTAACCCCAGGAGCGTAGCAGGGGACAAAACACCCGATATGGGATACATCCATGGAGAAACAACCAATCCTTCCTTTATTCTATCCAACAAAATGAGGGGATACAACCTATAACACATCCGCTGCAACCTCATCTTTAGTCTCTCATAGTCTCTTCTCTTAGATTACAAAATTATGTTAGGATATTAAGACACTTAGAAGTTAGTTAAGATCAACTTGGTATAGTGTGTCTTTAGATACAAAGTGTTTCTTTAGTATGCATTTGTACATATGTAATCCAATGGTTTCGATATGTTATAGACATAGATTGATCTAATATTTCATTCTCACCTCGATCTTAATGACTATTGATCCATGGCTTAGCACTTGATTGGTCCATGAAATCTATTTAAAGAGAATGGAGGCTCATTTTCTCAATAATCAATTGTGAGAAACTCCTTGTAACATTCTTTTCCCTTTGCATAATAATATCGCCTCAAGTAGCTATTTGGATGGGGCCATGGATTGTTTCCTTCTTTGAGGGTTTTAACCACATAAAAACTTGGTGCGTTGATTTGTGATCTCTTTGTTTGAGCAACTGTTCAAGGTGTTCGATATTTTGGAAATATTCTATGTTCTTCAAACATGTTATCAAAGACCTTATGAAGTTTTGCTTCCATTGATGATCGAGATCTTGAACTAGTGTTTCCATATAGGTCAAAGGGTTTATGGTTATGATATTTTCATGCATTTCTAGGTTGAGAGAGACGTTCCATTGCATCTGGAACATTGCTTTCAGTTGGAAACACTTTTCATTTCATTGAAAAAGGTTTTTGTTTCCCAATATATGGCCATTTTACCATATTTAGAGGTATATTGTTTACATTTATGCATTAAAAAAGAAAAATTCTCATATTCTTTTAGATTTTAGCCTAGTTTTTATTTGATTTCCAGTTTATTACCTTTTCAATCTGTGTATTCTCTTTGTCGTGTGCTCTGTGCGAACATGAAAATTTAGAAACATAGTGGAAAGGGTTTTCTTTACTACATATTCTCTTTGTCGTATGCTTTGTGTGAACTCGGTAAACCATAAACAGTGAGAAAAATTACATTTTCCAAGAAAGCAAACCAAGGACTACGCCCAAATCTAAGACATTTTAGTTTCAAAATTTAGTTTTTTGTTTTTGTGTGGTTGTGTAAAGTGTCTTGCAATCCAAAAAACAAGGTTTTTTGGGTAGACACGTTCTTCCAACAACAACAACAACACCCCCATTATCCTCCACAATATTACTAAATCTTTTCCTTAGCTCACTTGGTTGAAAGTTACTTTAAAAAGTAAGAGGTCTTGGGTTCAAATCCTTCTTTTTTTATGTTTTGTAAAAGTTCATGTAACTTCAATTTATAAAGTAACTATGTTGTAAAAGTGCTTCCTACTTGTTTATAAAGGTGGGTCACTTATTTTAAAGCAACTTATTTGTAAGAGTGATATTATAGGAAAAGTTAGTAAGGGGGGGAATTCTTTACCACATTTTTTGCTCCCATCACCACGTGGATCACCTTTTCCTACCATGCGAGTCTTTGGCATTTTTTTATGCCTTCCTTTAAAATGGCATAACTTTGGCATCCAAAGTCCTTTTTCAATGCCATTTTCTTAAACTACCTATTTTTTTATATCTTTGCATATAGACCATCAATTTATATTTTGAATCCATATAATCTTTGTATTACAATATGTCCATTCCATGTGATATTCTACTTACTAGTACCAACTACTTCTCATGGAAAAAGCCATATGGAGGATTTCCTATGAAGTAGAGGACTTTACTGGATTACCTTAAAAAGAAACCGAACCCACTAATCCTAATCAGAAAATAAAATGGGATAATAAATGTAATGAAGCCCATTGATTATTCAGGATGTCAAAATATATTGATTTAAGGAAATGATGAACCATAAATGACTTGGGAGAAATTGGAAAATGTGTTTGGTAAACACAATAAGGTTTGAGTTCATCATCTTGAAAATGAATTGTCTACCTTAAATCCAAGCGATTTCTCTTGCATTCAATACTATCTATCTAAGTAAAAAACCATTAGACTCTTTGTTAAAGAATACGACATAAAAATGAATGTATTTTTCATATTCTTGCCAAGCTTGGTCCTACCTATTTTTTTTTTGTATCTACCTTTACTCCATGAAAGAATCTCTAGGGGATCACTATAAAAAACCCACTCTTGAATCTTTTTGTGATTCCTTGATTAGAGGGAAAGATAAGCTCGTACATCTCAGAGTAATCAGTAATTTCGATACATCTAGCAAAGCCTTAGTGGCACAAAAAAAGATCAAAACCAAGAATCCCAAGAAGCAAAATCCTCACAATAATAAAAAAACAAAGGTCCTACACCCACTCAGCTAACTCATCCTTCCAATGGTGACAAGGGAACCAAACTGAAAGATAATAATATTGAGCGGCACTGCATTTTTTGTGGGAAAGATGGTCATTTGGAATCCAAGTGTTTCAAGAAAATGGTAGTATTGGAAGCAGCGATGAAGAAGCACACCATCAAACTTGATTTGTCTTATGACTCTATAACTCATGGACATGCACTTTGTGCTTCTGTTTTCTATATCAATGCATCTTGTTCATCTTCTTCTAATGAGTGGTTCATTGATTCTCGATCATCTTATCATATGGCTAAGGATAAAGCCATTTTTATTTCTCTAAATGAATTTAACACCAAACAAATATTTGTCAGTGATGATAGATCTCTTAATGTTGTAGGATATGTAATATTTTAGGTAGATGATGGTCATTTCAATGATGTATTATGTGTTCCATGAATTTCTTGCAATTTGTTGTTAGTCTATCAAATCACTCGTCTTGGAGAAGGTAAGACTATAACGTTTACACCTCACCAAGTTGTAATCAATGATTTCAAAGATCCTAAGCATGTCCTAGCTACTGGAATTGTTGATGATATTACTAGGTTGTGCAGATTCAACAAATTTGGGTCATCACCTTTTCCCTCATTTCTTATTGCTCATAGCGATGACTTGAGCAAACTTTGGCATGAGAAATTTGGTCATTTAAACTATCGCTCATTGTGGCAACTATGTAATCAGGAAATGGTGATTGTTCTTCCTCTTGTCTCTTATAGAGATGGTGTTTGTCCCAGGTGTGTTCTCGAGAAACATAATCGGGACAATTTTGTAAAATGTGCCTCTTGGCACAGCTCGACCCCCTTGCCACTTGTTCACAGTGATTTGTGTGGTATGCTTCCTTCTGCTTCTTTCTCTGGCTTCAAGTATTTATAACTTTCATTGGTTACTTCTCCATATGCATTTGAGTTTACTTCTTAAAACTTGAGAGAATTTTTTGACAAGTTTTTTCATACAAGGCCCTTGTAGAGAAACAATCTAGACACCAAATACACAAGTACAGTACAGATACTGGAGTTGAATATCTAAACAACAAATTTATTGCTTACTACACTACATAAAGAATTCAAATACAACATGTTGTTGCATATACACCACCACAAAATGGTGTTGTTGAGAGAAAGAATCGCACATTAAAATAAATGGCTAATTGTATGCTCCAAGTTGAGGGACTTAGTCTTCAATTTTGGGTTGAAGCCATTAATTTTTCAAATTACATAGTTAATCGCACTCCCACCAAGGATATCAAATATATAACACCGGAATAAGCATGGAGTAACATTAAACCAGACGTCAACCACTTCTATGTGTTTAGTAATGAAGCATGGGTTCATATTCTTGATGAAAAAACAGAAAACATTGCAGCCTAAAAGTGAAAAGTGCATATTTGTTGGATATTTTGAAGATGTAAAAGATTATAGACTTCGTCAACTACCTTCCAATGATATAATTATTAGAAAAGATGTTAAATTTGATGAAAATATCTTGGCCCACAAACCTAATTCGGTGTTTGTTCCATATGTGGTCCGTGAGCCATCTTCTGTGTTTGTGCCATCTTCTACTCCCAAATTCCTTGATAGTGTTCCTACTCCAGATTCTGATGATGACAATGAGGAAGAAAATCCATCTCTTCCTACTCATTTTCCTCTAGTTGCACCAGCACAACCGCTTCCTCTATGGGTCCATTCAACAAGCAAATTCATTGGTGATATTGTTGGTGATCCCAAAGATCAACACTGAAATGTTCTATGTTCCAACAAGCCACTTCTCTTTTGGATCAAGTTTAAGAGAATATTGATCCAGAGTCATTTGCAAAAGCTTCAAGAAATCCATATTGGGACACAACTATGGATGAAAAGTATTGTTCCTTAATGGTGAATGATACTTGGGATATTGTATCTCTTTCCAAAGGAAGAAAACTTGTCAGATGTAAATGGGTTTATTGAACTAAGTATGCATCACATGGAAGTGTTGAATGAATTAAGGTAAGGTTAGTTTCCAAAGGATTTTCCCAAGTTGAAGCAATTGACTACAATGAAGCCTTTTCCCTTGTCACCAAAATGAAATCCATATGCCTTGTTATTTCCCTTGCCACCTCACATAAATGGGAGGTCCATCAAATGGATGTCAAGTCCACCTTCTTGCATGGGGATTTGTAGAAATAAATTTACATGGAACAAACTCCTTCCTATCTTCGGAATGAATCTATCCTTGTCTATTTCCTTAAGAAATATATATATGGACTTATATATGGACTTAAGCCAGATCCTCAAGCTTGGTATGCCAAAATGGATAGATTTCTCCTAGGCACTGGTTTTTCTAAATGCCATTTTAACCCCAATGTCTATATCGAGAAACTAGGAAACCATCTCATAATCCTTTTTCTTTATGTTGTTGACCTTATTCTTATTGGTATTCACCAAAACCTTTTAACCCATGTGAAATCCAACCTTAAGGAGAATGTTGAAGTGACAAACTTAGGGAATTTGCATTATTTTCATAGCCTCCAAGTCCTGCAAACCAAAGAAGGAATTTGTCTTGCTTAGTCTAAGTATGCATGTGACCTTCTTTGTCGCTTTCACATGAATGAGTGTAAACCATCCCCATCACCCTTCCAATCTGGAGTTAAACTTTCTGCCACGTGCACTTCACCCAAAGTAGATGCTACCTTGTATCGCCAGCTAGTTGTTAGTCTCTTATACTTGACTCATATCCATCTTGATATTTCCTTTGATGTTGTATTGTTGCCCAATATATGCAAACAACCCATAAAAGCCATGAAAATCATAAAAAAGGATAATTCAATATATCTGGGGTACAGTTCAGTTTGGGATCCATTACAGTTCAAGGGGGACTCCTTTGTTGGTTGGTTTCATTAATTCAGATTGGGTCGACGAACATGATGATCAGAAGTATAGTGCAAGATATGTTTTTAGTATTGGTTCTGAACCTGTCACCCAGGCTTGTAAGAAAAAACAATATCTTGCTCTTTCTTTAGCAAAATTAAAGTATCAAGCCATAGTTAATGCCAGTCGGGAAGTCTTGTGGCTTTAACAAATCCTTTCACATTTTGGATTCGAGTAGTAGTATCTGATTACTCTTTGGTGTGACAATCAGAGTGTCATCAAGCTCGCCAAAGATTCGGTTCAACATTAGCACATTAAACACATTGAGCTACATATAAACTTCATCAGAAAGCTTGCTCATGATCATGAGTCACAAAGTGCTCTTTTTCCCTATAGATGATCAAGTTGACAACATCTTCAAAAATTCTCTTACAGAAGCAGAGTTTTATGAACTTCGATCTATGTTAAAAATTCAAGAATTTGCCATTAAAGGGGGATATGATCTTATGCCTCATTCCTTCTCCTATAGTGTTAGTTTTGTAAATCCTTCAATCCTATCCCAAGTTGTTCTTAAGGGGGTATATTAGGATATTAAGACACCTAGGAGTTAGTTAAGAAACTTGGTATAATGTATCTTGAGGTAAAGTGTGTTTCTTTAGTATGCATTTGTACATATAACACAGTATACAACTTGACGATAACATTATACTCAAAACAAGAACTCTTGCCATAAAAACTCATATTTTTTGTGTCAAAATCATAAAAAAGCACCCCTAAATCAAAAGTGATGCTACCAGTAGCACCTTTTCTTCAGAGCTAAAATTATGAATTTTTGGAAACCCCAAATGGAGTCGATGCAATCAAAACCCTAAATCAACCCTTGAATTGAAAAGTGTTGCTACCAGTAGAACCCATTTTTTATCAGGGCTATAATTATGACCTTTTGGAAATCTTGGCCGATGTCAGAGCAATCAAAACCCAAAAGCAACCCCCAAATAAAAAAATGGTGTTACTAGTGACACGCCTTTCTTCCATCGGGTTACCATTGCATGCATTTCAAAATCGTGCATGGCGTAAGAAAAATATTTAATCATTTTTCTTTTAAATCAATTTTAAAAAATGAGAAAGACGAACTTTAATTAAAAAACTATAATTTTCTTAAAAAAAGGTGAATGAATTTGAAAAGAAGAAGAAGAAGAAGAAAAACACATTTAAAAAAATTAAAAGGCCTAATTTTTTTTAAATAAAATCGAAATTTAAAAAATAAACACAAATGCTAAAAAAAAAATTAAAAAAAAAAACTTAATTTAAAAATAAAATCCTAACAAATATTTTAAAAAATAAAAAACATAAAATTAAAAAAAAAAAAATCAAAAAATACAAAATATAATACAGTTTAAATTAAAAAAAATACTCAATTAAAATTAAATTGAAAACTTTAACAAAATTAAAATTAAAAAATAAAACAAATATAAATAACTAAATATGAATTAATATATATATATATATATATATATATATATATTATGAAATTTTAAATAGAAATAAAAAATTAAAATAAACAAAAATTAAAACGAAATAAAAAATGCAAAAATTAAAAATCAATAAGAAAAGCCCCATTCTGGAGGGGTTGCTCAATTCACCACCCCCCTCCGTGCCCTTATCCCCCTCTTTTTGTCCCTCCACCTCCCTCGCTTAACTCTCGCCCTCCCCTATCCCCGTCTTCCCCATACTCCAACACCCCCGCTCACCTCTCACACTCCCCCCCTTTCCCTCTGCTCGCTTTCTTCCTTGCACTCCACCTCCCCCGCTCTGCTTGCTCACTTCCTTGCACTCCACCTCCCCCGCTCTTCTCTCCTCCCATACCCCTCCCCCTCTCATATCCACCCAGGTTCTCACCCTCCCCTCTCCCCCATTCATCTCCCCTCCCCTCCCCCTCCCCCTCCCCGTTCCCCTTCCCCTCTCCCTCTGCTTGCACGACCTCCCATCCCTCCACTTCCTACGAGCTTCCCTCCTTTGTTATCCAATGGCCCCCGTAAGGGATGTGTCTCGATTCCAAAGTTTGGAAATTGGGACTCAGCCCCTACAGGGATTGCGGGGCGGCGAAGGAGGGCAACTCGTGGGCAGTGGAAGGAGGTGAGGCACAGTTGAGGGAGGGGAGCTGGGCAGTAAGGAGATCAGACAGGGGAGAGGGGGAGTGGGAAGCAGGGAGGAGCAAGAGGGAGGCGAGGCGAGTAGAGAAGAGGAAAGGGGAGGTTAAGGGGTGGGAATGGGAGAGGAGAAGGACGAAGACGGGGAGGGAGAGGCAGGGCAGGGGGTAGGGGTTTGTTTTGTTTTTTGTTATTTTTTGTTATTTATTTTAATATTAATTTATTTTAAATAATTATTTTTGTTTTGTTTTATTCTTTTATAATGATTTTTTTTTATTTAATTTTATTTAATGATGTTTTTGTTTAATATTATTATTTTTTAATTTTAATATTTTGTTTAATATTTTAATAAAAAAATTTAAATATATATAATATTTATAGTATTTGGTTTTTTTTAATTTAGTTTGACATAATTTTAGTTTAGTTTTTTAAATTAATGTTAATATAAATAAGTTTAGTTTTTTTTCTTTAATTTAAATTATAACATTTGTTTTAAACGTATTTTAAATTATGATTTTTAAAGTTTACCTTTCTCTAAATGTTTATTTAAAAATGTGTTTTAAAATTATAATGTCTATTTAGCTTTACGAATCCTGGAATGTCGTAGATAACATTCCAACCCTCCTTACAACTGGGCAAGTATTTTATTTAAAAGACACAGACTTTGGAATTAAGCACCTAGCTAATGGAAAAGCTAAAGACATTGAAGGGTACCAAGCAAAAATCTTAAAAATCAGAGCACCCGTCCTCATCCCCTACATCCACAATATCTTTAATCTAGTATTCCAGCATGGCTTCCATAAGTAGTAAACTTAGATCCTTATAGTTCCTATTTTTAAAAGTGTCGATAAAGATAACCCCTCTAATTATCGGACCATTATGATTAGCCTTCTTTTAGCCAAGTTATATGGTATTATTTTGGAAAATAAGATTAGCATATGGCTAGAAAATGAAAAAAAGCAGGTTAAAAGTCAAGCAAGATTCAGAAGGCATCACTCAACCATGGACCACCTCATTACGTTTAGGATCATTGCAGAAAATTGTCATAATAATAAATCCAATCTTTTTTTTTGTTTCGTGGACTTTAGAAAATCTTTTGATATAGTACCTAGAAAGAACTTATGGAATATATTAGAAGAGTTAAAGGTTCCTTTCGAGCCGAGGGATGTCACTATAAGGTTATATGAGAACGTCATTGTCAAGTTCAAAAACACTACAGTACAAAAGAACTACAGAATCATCGTAGGATATTAATTGTAATATTGGAGTCAAGCAAGGATTCCCCCTACCCTTTTTGGCATTTACATTGATAAGCTAGAAGGTTGTTTAGAAGAAGCAGACTGTGCTGGCATGACCTTAACAGGTATAGTCATCATGATTCTTCTCTATGCTGATGATATCATTCTTATGGAAAGGTGCTCCTATGATATTGAGAAGCAATTAATAATTCTCAAGGATTTCTACTTCAATATGGGCATGATCATTAACACAGATAAAACAAAATTCATGATTATTAAATTCAATAAGGGTACTTATGAAAATTTTGTATATGGCAATAGAAACTTGGAGGAAGTAACTACTTATAAATATCTGGGAATTAACTTACATCACAAACTCAACTAGAACTATAAAATCGAGGAGAGGATTAATGGAGGGTGGAAATCCTACTTCGGTCTTGAAAAAAAATGTAAATAGGAAAACCTTATGATATGAGACAAAAATAAATTCCTCTTCAAAATAATCGTCACTCATGTTATATTATATGGTTATGAAGTTTGGGGATGCAGTTTATTACTTAAAAATCAACCACTTTTTGAAACGAAGGTAAAAACAGCCACTAAATGTAATACTTTATAGCTACAAAGATTCAAAATCTCAAAAAAATACCTCCAAAAAAAAGGGGGTGCTACTGGTACCACCACTCTTTGAAATGGAGGTAAAAACAACCACTAAATATGACATCCAAAAAAATAAGAACTCTCGAGAGTGCTCATCAAATTGTATAATATGTTATATGCAATCCGACGTCCATGATATGTTCTAGACATAGAGTGATATGATGGTTCATTCTCACCTTGACCTTAACAGATATTGATCTATGAATTAACACCTGATTGGTCCATGGTCTCTATTTAAAGAGCATGGAGGGTTATTTGCTCGATGGTTGATTGTGAGAAAATCATTGTAACATTATTTTTCCTTTGCATAATAATATTGCCTCAGGTAGCTATTTGGTTGGGGTCGTGGATTGTTTCCCTCTTCGAGGGTTTTAACTATGTAAAAACCCAATGTGTTGATTTGTGATTTGTTTGTGTGAGAGTTTGCTCAAGGTGTTCGATCTTTTGGAAATACCATGTGTTAGTTGAACCAACCGTATTACAATTCCCTCATAAAAAGAGGGTTTCCTTTTGGGGAAAAAAAGATCCAACATAACTTCTACCATTAGTTCTATGACCTAATGATGAATGGTCCAAATTGATTTCAAAATTAAAATGTTTTACAAGGAGGGGAAGGCCCCCCTGGACCCCTTGGTTAGTAGTGGGGGGAGGAACCCCACACCCTCTTGTCAGGAACTGAGATCCAAACACATCTGAAACAATACCTCTAAATTAGGAAGATAATCGAGCTCCATAACCAAAAAGATGCTTTGCATCTGGAAAGCAACACTAGTGAGAATAGTGGTTACCTTTGGCAGAATGGTGGTATAATAATACTTATAATGAGGCTACATAAATAACACCATATGCAGTGGTCTATGGCCAATAACCTCCCTCCATGGTTTATTATATACTAGGTAATTTCAAAGTACATGCAGCCGATAGTTTGGTTCATAATCGTGATGCCACTATTTGCACACTTAACGAAAATTTGGCTTATAAGAAGAGCTCTCTCCAATTTAAAGGCCATTATAAGCTTGCACCAAATTTTTATAACCCATATCATATTGTTCAACATGTTAATATATTTAGACACTTAGAAGTTAGTTAAGATCAACTTGGTATAATGTATCTTTAGGTAAAGTGTGTTTCTTTAGTATGCATTTGTACTTACGTAATCTGACATTCACAATATGTTCTAGACAGAGTGACCTGACAGTTTATTTTCACCTCAATCTTAATGGTTATTGATCCATGTCTTAACACTCGATTGGTCCATGATCTATATTTAAAGAGCATGGAGGATCATTTTCTTGATGATTGATTGTGAGAAACTCATATATATAATATTTTTCCTCTGCATTAATATATTGTCTCAAGTGATTATTTGGCTAGGGTCATTGATTGTTTCCCTCTCTAAGGGTGTTAACCACATAAAACGTTGTTGTGTTGATTTTTGATTTGTTTCTGTGAGTGGTTGATTAAGGTGTTCGATCTTTTGAAAATACCAAGTTTTAGTCAAACATGGTATCAGAGTGCTTTTGAACTCCTACTTACGTTGTTGATCGAGATCTTGAACAGGTGTATCCATGTTCATCACATGATTTTTGGATTTTTCTATTTTTGTGTATTTCTAGGCTAAGATTGGTGTTCCATTGCGTTTAGAGAACTTCTTTTAGTTTGGAACGTTTTTTCACTAAAAAAAATTACAAATTAAAAAAAAAAATCTCATATTCTTTCATATTTTAGCTTGGTTTTTTATTTTATTCCTAATTTGTTACATTTTCAGTCTATGTATGCTCTTTTTTGTGTGTTTTGTGCGAACTTGGAAAATAAAAAATGGAACAAAAAGGGTTTTCTTGACTGCATATGTTTTTTGACATGCGCCTTGTGCGAACTCGGTAAACCATAAATAGTTACAGAAAAAATTTACATTTTCCAGGTAAGCTAACCAAGGAATAACCCTAAATTTGAAACTTTTTGGTTTCATAATTTCATTTTTGTTTTTGTATGGTTGTGTAAAGTGTCTTGCATGCCAAAAAAAAGGTTTTTTTTGGGTAGGCATGCTCTCCAATGACAACAACAACATTCTCCTCCATAATATTACTAAATATTTTATTTATTTTACTTGGTTGAAATTTTCTTTAAGAAGTAAGAGGTTGTGGGTTCAAGTTCTTCTCTTTGTTAGTTTTTGCAAAATTAATGTAACTTTAACTTATAAAATAACTACGTTGTAAAATTTCTTCCCACTTGTTTTATAAAAGTGGGTCGCTTACTTTTAACTAACTTATTTGTAAAAGTGAACTCATAGGAAAATTTATTAAGTGGGGGGGGGGGGATTCTTTATTGAATTTTTTGCACCCATTACCATGTGGTTCAATATCTACCAGCCACGTGGCTTCCTAGTTCCATTTTATGTCTTTATTCAAAAATGCATAACTTTGACATATGGAGTCCATTTTCAATGTCATTTCTTTTAAACTGCCTAAGTTTTTGATATATTTGAATCTAGACCATTGGTTTCTTATACTTTTGAAGCCATATTACTTGCATTTTATAATATGGACTTTCCAAGTGCTACTCTCCTTATGAGTACCAACTACTTCTCATGGAGATCCCATATGGGGGATGCCCTATGAAATAGGGGACTTGACTATATTACCTTGGGAAACGAAACATCCCCCATTGATGTTCATTGTTGATAAGAAAATAAAATGGGATGAAAAAAGTGACGAAGCCCGTGTATTAATCAGGATGTCAATCTCTAATGATTTACGATTCCACCTTCAAGGAATTAATTGTTGAACACACCGAGATACTAAGAGGGGGGGTGAATCAGTATCTAGCACAATTGTTATTTTTTTTTACTTCATCAAACATATGCAGTTATTCCATCAACATTAACCATGTACGAGATAGACAATCACAAGAATGTACAAAAGATGCATATGGGAAACTCAATATATCATATTGATAAAAAACCATAATCTTTATAACAAAATATGAGGAGAAACCAATCTCCAATATTCTCCAACTTTGACTAGAAGGAGGCTTCAACCCCTTGATTTACTAGCTCCAACCCCCTGATTTACCAAATCCAACTAGAAAGAGGCTCAAACCCCCTAATTTACTAGCTCCAACTGGAAGGTTGCTCCAACCCCCTAGGATTGTACGTTAGTCCTCAAAATCAAATCTTTCCACTTACAAATCTGTAATCAATCTACTATTTCTTCAAAAAATAATGTCATACCTTACTCTATCAACAACATTGTCTCTTTCTCTTCCACAATCCTCAAGCTATAGTCCACATTTTTCATATATAGATTCCAATAATCTCTTTAGGAAATATATTTTCTCTCCTATTGGTTTCCATGGGTTCCAAACTTATTTATAATCGACCTATAACCAGCAATATCTATGCCTATCCAAATAACTTGACACAATCCTCATTCTTCTCTTGTGCTTTTTGTGTTACTAGATCTTGCTCTACTGTACAACTGCACTTTCTTTTTTCAAGTCTTACATAGAATATGCAAAACTTAGTAAAAACCAACAAATCTGTCCAAGAATGAGATTCAAACCCACATTAATACATTCTTCTCTCCTCTTCATATCTTCATCTTCACAAGTTCACACCATCATTCTCAGTAATTATATCTTAAAGACTAAATAAATAGTCCTTCATATTTGACAATCAAATTCAATGAAATAGTCCCAAAATGGTTGAAGCAGTGGACTATACAAGTCTGTTTTTTCAGCTCCAAAGTATATCCCTTAAATTCGACCTCCTATGTTGCTTCAGATATGTGCATATGTACAGAGCTTTAAAAAAAAATAGTTATGTTCGTCTTCCTCAACTTGTCTCAGATCAATTAGTAATTGATCTCCCATGCAATTTTTTCAAATGAGGGTGCTCTCACTTTATTTATACTTATGAATGTGTTTTAATGGATCTGACCTAAAGGGGTCATCTTTATTTTATTTTGTTGGGCGAATAGAGAGGAACCGAGTTCATGCTTGTTAATTTGTTGGAGAGGGAGGGTCGAATTGCATGATAATTCAATGTTGTTTGTCTAGTTTGTTGTGTGTAGGAGCAAGGTCGATTAGTGTTATAAGACTTCAAACTACGGCATCCTTTGCTAAGGTGGCATCATCGTTGCATCAAGTAGAAAGACACTTTGTTTGTTCAAGGCTTCAAATCTTTCATTCTAACATTGTCTCCAAGATTGCTTCAACATTGTTTTTGCTATTGCAAGTGTTTTTTGGGACTGTGCATGATACACCATAATCAATTTCATTCTCTTGACATCAATGGAAACTCATTCAAAAAATACCCCCCTTTGTCATTGATGGCAACACTTAGTAAAAAAAGTTGCTAGCTCCCCCTAAGAGTGCCCTATTTCCCTTGGTGATATTAGGAAAATTTGGGGCTGAATTTGTATTTTATAAAACTATTTACTATGGGATACCATTCCTATCAATAGACAAGCCCCAAATATCACAATGCAAAACACATTTACATCACTTAATCTGTAATCCCAATGATAATCATTATCGTATAATCACCAACAATATTAAAGCAATATAAGAAAAGTAACAATAGTCTTGGCTGTGCAAAGTTTGTAACTATAAGAAAAAGATCCATATTCACATACTATAATTCATAGCTACACATCCCATAATGTTAAACCTCTAGTTATGGTTAACAATCTTTTGTTCATCTATTCAAGGAATTAAAGTCAATGTAGAAACACTATAATGCGCTCGGTGTTTATTGGCATATGGGGAAAACTACTCCCAATAGTTATACCTCCAATGATTACTTAAATATACAAGATATTTTAAACTACTCTCATAGTTCTAACATGTCTAATGAAAAAATGCAACACGCTAGATAGTCAATAATCAAAGACGAGGGGATTATATTAACATTTACTTTTAAGTGTACTTGACATAAGGATCTCTATCACAATTAATTATAAACATTAGTATCTATACATTGAATTCATCATTTATAATCAAATTTAGGAAGGTTTTCTCATTAACCGACCCACAATTTTAGTTTGGTATAATTCCTTCAACTCGTGGCTTCAAGTTTCTAAACATCTAATTCAATTGCATGAAAGGTTATCCAAGACCAACAAAGTTTAACTATCTTCATATTTCGAATAGAGGATATCAGATCAAGGTTCTCACTATCTAAACTTAACTTTGCGATGCATACATAATACTTAGATATGCACAATATTAATCGCTAACTCAAACAAAAAGTGATGGAGTATAAAACTCAATATTGCCAACATGCTAATCGTCTCAAGTTCATTGTCTGCAGTAAAACATGGCAGCTAGCTAACCATCTTAACTGCATAACAATTCATTCATTGCCACCATAATATAATAGTTTGTTTGTACATCTATAAACCATGGCACTATTATCATCATATGATTGTCATAGTCAAGTGAGCACAAGCGAACAACAATAACATCTTTTACACAGATTGCCTTCATAGGATTTTCAATACCTAATTTAATGTAAAAGTACAATGTTTATCCCAAGTTCTTACACATCAGCTTTCACATGATTACCGAAAACCATCTAAATGTAAATATACAACATTACTCATTATATTCACATAATTATCACTGAACAATTAAATGCAATGGATGATAATACTCATTATCTACATATGATAATCAACGAAGGCTATCGCTATGTCATATAAAATTCTTACAACAAAATGGTCATATAAAATTGTTCCACAACCATATCTACGAGTAGATGAGGTTGGCTCTCCCCACGGAGGCTACCCCTCTTCAATGTAATGAAATAAGTAGATGAGTATAAAAAGGGGGGTCAACTCTTCCATAGGAAAGTCGCCCTTTATAATCAATGAGTAGATTAAAGAAATCAAGGGGCGATACTTCCAAGGGAAGACGCCCTTCTAAATCTGCAGTAACATGGAAGGGAATCTGATCCCTTCTACAACATTAATTTCTACCGTAACAACTACATGCAACCAATCTCAAAGGGGTCATAAAACACTTCTTTACTTGCAGAAACAACAATGCAAACAATTACTAGATATATCAAACTTGAATGGGGTGCCATGTAAATTCATAACATAACTTTCCCAACACACAATGCATTTTTAGAGGGGGTCGGATCTCCATGAGGAGTCCTCCCATTTCCTTTTATGTCCATCTTTCAAAGGAAAGGTAATATATGTGCAGTAAGGGGGGGCGTTACTTCATAGGGAGTCCACCCACTTACTTTTCCTTCCACAAAATCATCATAATCATAAGGCATCGCGATTTTCAAAGGGTTAATGTTATTCCCTATGATCGGATTTGATCAAAAAATTACTACTACTCCCCTTGACTTTGATCTTCACCGATTCTTGTTTTAATGGTCTATTTTCTCTCCCTCTTTGACATTAATGGAAAAGGTTGGTATAATATCTCTCTATTGCTCTCTGTGTCAACTATCTCATCTTCCTTGTAGATTTGTCCAGTGTACATTGTTTCATGTAAATTTTCATTGTGTTTTCCTCATACCTATTTCAAGTATCATTTCTCATAGTTTAATGCCCATCCATAATACATGACTGCTACAAATGGAATTTTCTCATAAACTAAACTTAACTGAAACACTTTGAGGAAAACATTTACCAGAAAAATAAAGAGCAGAAGTAAAAATTCATTCACACCATGAAAATTGCAGACTCAGGAATTTTTGGCAAACTGCCCAGGAAAAACCTCCTAAGGGAAAAACCTGTTTGAGATAGAGATATTTATTATTCTTCTTTCAAAAAGGAACTTACAACAGTTTTGTACAATAGATTTAATAAGTAGACTTATCTCAAAAAACATGCCACTATTCTTCCTCGAAATCAGTGCACCAACATCTCATAAATTGTGCCAAACTCCTATGCTAGACAGTGTGACATCCCTCAATTTATGTGTTGTACTTTTCATAGTCTGCATAGAATTTCGTGCCACCCAATTACCTAGAAATTCATGCCACAGAACTGTTGTTTTCTACTTGGGAATGCATGCAGTAGTACAGACCTCATTAATGCTAGTATCTACCTTGAAATTCGTCCTCGTTTCTAGGGAAATGTGATCTGATATTCTCCTCAAACTACATGCATGTACTATGGAATTCCGTACAGTTGTTCTTTCCTAAAGAGTGCTTCGAACTGTGTGCCCACATTTTCCTTCTCTCTCCTATGCTATCTCAACTTTCTTCTTCTCTTCTCAAGAAGGTTGATTCTCTCCCAAAACTCATGGAATGAGGAATGAATGTCTTTCCTTGTCTTTTGTTTGGTTTATTTGAGTAGGTGAAGAGACACAAGATCCAAGGGCCCTAGATGAATCTTGAGTCATAATATCAATAGTTAAGAATAAAAGCATTTATTCTCTCCATTAAATTAAATTCACTCACCACTCACTTAAACTTATCAAAAGTCACTTTATAACACTAAAGTGAATTAAATGCTCATCTCAAGTCACTTAATGCAAGGGTCGTGTCACTTTCCCCTTTTAAGTGATTTAGGCACAAAGTCACTCCAGGAACAACTTCCTAGGTACAAAAATCAACACTCCCTCTTAGCGAGGAAGGTGTTCTGCACCACTTCCAACTTGTCCCTAAATAAAACAAACTTGCCCCTGCCAAAGGATTTCGTCAGAATGTCCGCCACCTGCTCATTAGTGGAAATGTATTGTAACTCCACAGCTTTTCTCTAAACATAGTAATGGATGAAGTGGTACCCGATCTCTATGTGCTTTGACATATCATGGAATACTGGATTCTTAGAGAGCTGGATGCAACTCTGATTGTCATAATAAATAAGTCCAGATCTCAACTCCTTACCAAATAATTCCACCAACAACTTGTGAAGCCACAAGGCCTCACAACTAGCCTAACTGGCTACCATGTACTCAGCTTCTATAGAATTCAAAGCAACAGAATTTTGCTTCTAAATGAACCATGACACTACTACAGAGCCCAAACTAAAATAATAACCGGAAGTTCTCTTCCAGTCCATCATGCTGCCTTCCCAATCTGAATCCGTGAATCGAACCAAATTAACACCATATGTCCTACTATAGTCCAAACCATAATCCATTGTCCCTGCAAGGTGTTGGGTGGATTAATTGTCTAATTAATTAAACAGCTAAAACTCCCAAACATAAATTATCAACCCGAGGAAGTATTTTATTTCAAAGCTATCGTGCAAAATCTTTGCAAGCACAATTTCTACTTGACATTGTTGATCTATTGGTATGAAATCAAAACTATTTGTAAACTATATCACACCTTCTTGAAAATAAATCAAACCTCAACCTATTCATAAAATCAAATTGTAAATCTAATCACACTTTAAACAAAATCAATTCTTATGAAGCAAGATCTAATTGCCTAATCTAAAAGAAGTGTTATGTTGGCCAACAATCTATCAAAAGAAATTAACTTGAATAACAACAACTATAAATCTATCAATGAAAGAAAGCATGAACTAAATGATAAACAAATCTACACAACTACAATCAACACTATCAGCATCTGCTCAGGGAAGAGGGCCTTTCCTCCACTAAGCAGAGTTGGATCTCCACAATGAAAGTCTACAACTCCAGAATTAAGAAACTGCCAACATGTGTTATCAGAATGAAATTGTTACAGCAGAGTCTGGATCAAATTCTACAGAATAACATTGCTTTCTCCCTTCCCCCCAATACATCAGAATGATTACATATTTATACATAAAATGATCTCGGGAGAATGAGAAACCGAATCTCCAACTTGTGATCTGTTTCAACCAATTGCTAATTTGTAAAACCGGTCGTAACAGTAAATCTGGGAATTACACGTTTAAAGAACCAGCTGTATAGCTCAAACCGTAGCTTTGTTTGGCGATTTCCTATCATGTTTAGTAATTGAGGCCGTTGCACACAAAACCCATGTCCTAGATTTTCGATATTCTTCTTCATTTTCCTGCAAATTGCGATGCAAATCAATATGTTGTTATCTGGCATGCGTTTTTGGTTGAGGTCGTTTGATCATGAGCTGGAGGTTGCCATGTTGGACTTGGACACGAATTGAAATCAAAAATCCACATAATTAATCATAAGCTGAAACCATGTTGTGAAATATCCATGTGGGCGTGTGCTAGCATGCCAACTTTGGAGGCTTGAACCATGGCTGCTACAGCTGCTAATATGAACAATCACTCCATAAACCATCATCAGTAAAATTATGCATAAGAGTCTTCAATTCATCAAAAATAAAGGAAAATAATCATAAAAAGCATCAATAAGATTAATATGACAATTCTCAAGCAGTTACAGCAAATGGATGGAAAATGGAATGATAAATGGGTGATAATAGGAAGAAGATGGATGAAATAAGTAATGAAAATAGGGACAAATACGTGACCCAACATCTCCCCCAAACTGAACTTGTTGCATGTCCTCATGCAACCCGAAACATGTGTAGCATCCAAACTAGAAGAACTCATTCAATTGTTGTTTCCATTTTACCATTGGCACAGTTGCAGCCGGAAGAGTCGCAGCCGAAAAATTGGCAGAGTAACAGCTGCTGGAGTAATAGTTGCAGAGTAACACCTGCTGGAGTAACAGCTGCAGAGTAACAATTGTTGTATGGATAAATCTGGCGGAGTAACAGCTGCGAAAATGGCCAAATCTGGCGAAGTAACAGCTGCGAAAAATGGCCAAATCTAGCGGAGTCACAGCTGTGCGAAAAATTTAGCGAAGAATTTTAGCAGATTCCCAGCCATTTAGCAGAGAATTTGGCAGAGTCACAGCTGCCAGAATAAGGAAATGGACAATATTGGCAGAGTCACAGCTGGTGTTGCAGCAAACTTCTTGAACTAATATCTCCCAAAATACAAACTGGGTTTGGTTGAAATTTTTCAAGCAAGTTACTACAAGGCCAATGCATCTCCACACCGAAAATCAGAGATACTCACATCACGGATTTCGAGAAAAATGCAAATTTTCTCAATCCGTGAAGTATTTTTCTGAAAATTGGTGAGTATCTTCCTCTTGACATAATGCTTCTGCTCCCCAAAGATCAACTTCATCTGATGCACGGATCTCGAGATATAGGCAAAATGGTTGTAGGTGATGGTGGCCAATTTCTTGAAAACCATGTATTGAATTGGGTTGAAACTTACTAGATATGTTCTTCTTGATGTCATGCATTCCCTGTCTAAGTTTCATGAATATCCAACTTACCAATTGCAAGATATGATCAAATCAAATTCTGCACTAAATATGGAAAAATAATGTGCATGAGTAATATGAATGGCAAACTAGCAAGCATGATAAATCTTCTTCTCCCCCAAACTGAATAATTTTCATGTCTTCATGGAAGAGATGAGTTTTCAGCTAAGTTAAAAATAGCCATCTCCCCCAAATTGATGATACATCATGTATTCATGCTATGATGAGACTCTTCAAGGCATAAAACAAGTTTTGATCTACACATCAATCATTCCCACTGTTATAAAATTTATTTTCTACTGAAAATGACCATTTTTCAACTGTTGTGTATGGTAGGACTGCTTCAGAGTAGTTCAAGAGATCCTCTCAATTGTTTTCATGCTATAATATGAAAATTTTAATGATAGCATATGGCACTAGAAACCTAATTGCAGCAAGCATAAAGCCCATAGCATACTAAGAATGAGAATCTCAAAGAACCAAGCCATCAATAAATTTCCAAGAAAACTTATTTTCTTTGTCAATCACGCACAAAAGAAAATGATCCAAGGCACATAATATGGGAGAACCAAGCTGTATATGTGAATCACCCTGCTCCAAAATACTCATAGTGACCATGTTGTCATCAAGAATGATCATATCCAGATCTACTATATGTTCTATGCTGCTAAAATCTATGTGATTAAATTTTGTTTCTATTGTTGCTTCATGCTGAAGATGATCATTAGAGAACATTTACTATTGTAGGAATCATTAATGATCCATATGTGGAGCAGCAATGCACTGAGGATGAGGCTGGAAATGTGATTTATTTAAGTCACATGAATAAACCATATGATTTAGGGCATGGAGATCCATTTTTCATAAAGAACCAATCATGTATCAGCATTGAAGTGTTTATAACAGCAGTTCTTGATCAATGTATGCATCTAGAAACCAAGAGACACATACCTCTAAAATGCATTCTCTATTTTATGGAAGTATATGCTTCTTTTGTTGTAGGTTTTTGAAGAGTAGCATCAAGGAATTGTCTTATGATTGGACTCTAGAATATGTTGGGAAGAAGCCTATGTTGCCATACAACAGGGATAAGTGCCTCTGAAACAAGCCACTATAGAAAGAAAAGAAAAAAAAATTTGAGTAGAGACATTGTTTCAATTTCCTTTTAATAACGACTTCCTTCTATTAGCATTGATGTATTCAGCAATAAAAATATTCCCATAATTGCAACAGAAGCTGCCACAAAATCACCATGCTACTACCCAAGAGAACCATTATCATGCTCCCCTGATAAATCTTATGAGCACATAAACCACTTCCAAACAATGATGTGTACCAGCAAGCAGGAAGAATGTGCAAACAAACACGATGTTCATATGGGAGGGTCATGCATTAATGAAATGGTTGGCATTGTAATCTTTCCTGAAACATCCATTAACTTCACAGCCCATGAAAGCTTTATGACATGTATGATTGCAATCCATTTTTCATGAGATGAACTAATACATCATGGATATGAACCAAAGAAACCATAACTCTGACTTTCACCTTGCTGATATGAAAGTGCACAACGTGATCTTCTCCCCTTTTTTCTGTTGGTTCTTGGGTGGCAGCAACAACTCATTTACTTATGCTCGGATGTTGGGAAGGACTTGATTTGGGTGTACATGAAGTGGAATGGTGAGGGTTTAGAATTGAGTGGGAAATGATGGAAGTGAATGGATAAAAGATGGTATGGTTATGATAAGTAATGAAGAATGTATAGAAATTGGAAATAGAAATGAAGAATGCATAGTGGTTTTCATGACATATTCCTAAATCTTCAATAAATCAAAAACTCATGCTATTTTACCTCAAGTGTTACCTCAATGGAAGCCTTGGTTAACTGCTGCTGAGAGATATAGTTGGAAGATGAAGCTTATGAAGGCTAAATCTTATCCATGATGAGGAACTGTGGAAGCTGACTGAAAACAAATGCTGCCAACTGAATGAAAAGAATATTGTTGAACTGCTAGAACAATAAAAATATATAGTCTTCATCCGTATCCGCACTTATGTACAAGTTAATCCATGCGAATAAATGTTCTTGAATTCGAACATGGAGAAACTTCGTTGGATTACCAATCAATAATGAAAATTGTTAACCAACGCGAGACAACTCAGCAATGATGACAATGAGCTATCAAGGTACAATAGTACAACCTGTTAGGTACGAATGTATGTGTTGAAGTCGAGTCACCTGCAGGATCTGACAAACAAGAGACATTGATGTATTCCCTTGATCATCAGCGAGAAAATTTACCATTGATGCATGTAAATTCCAAGGTACTATGCATCACTCAAGTCTTGTTGCCCAGATAATGTGTTGAGGTCGATGGGACAAGATCATTGGAAGGTGGACCTTAATGAATTCCACATCATCCAATATGAGTACAAAAAAAATGATTGTGAAGAACTAGAGATAAAATATTTTCTCCAACATGTAGGCTTTATTGGTAAAATGAAAAGGATAGGGGGTGACTCAGCATGTCAGAGAGCTGAGAGACATTATTCATGGGTTAGGTGTGAGTGGAGTGGATAGTATGAGAGTGATGAAATGGATCAGAAGGTCATGGAAGTGATGGAATGGTGGATGCAAGAAGGAAATGTATGGGCAATCGTGGTGTTGGTGAATGAGCATGATGGGCAAAAGGTCTTTTGGGAGGATTCTTCAGTAACAATCCATGTATAAATGGAAATTGACTTATGGAACATTGGTATTCATATGGTTTGCACATCAATCTCTCCATTTTTTATGTGCTCAATCCATTTGCAAATTGATAAAAAGTCTTCAAGAGTCACTCATGCATGTATTGACCTTCTTCTTCCAAGGACCTACAAAAACCTAACACTTGCCTGCAATAAAACATGAGATGATAGAAGAAGAGAGATGATTGGTCTCTCTTCACCCAACACTTATGAAAAAAACAACAAGAAATTACTTATAAAACAAAACCAAAGAAAAATGAACGAAGCAAAATCCACTTTATACCCGCGGGAGAGCGATGACCATCTAGACTCACCAACAGTATTATGATCATAACTTCTTCGTTCCTTGTCCGATTTGAGTGATTCAAAATCCAAATGAAAGTAAATTCATAGGTCTATGTCCATTAGAAACATGTTTTATAAATTCTATGTGATGATATTCCAATTTGCTCAGTAACAACCTGCATGACAAGGTGTTTCTCGAATTCTGGACTAGACCAATAGTCACGGTTTTAGGCATAACATTTTCGTTTGATAACGGATTGACGTGATTCCAATTGGAGATGAAAGTATATTCATGTAGGGATCTCCAATATAAACATGTTTTGAATCCAATGAGATTACATTGGTCAAATAGGCCAATGAACAGTCTAGGAAACCAAGTTTTAAAAATGTTGATTTGTGCTAGGCAAACGGTATTTTGGTCATAAAATTTGCATACGATATCGGAATTGAGTGATTCAGATTGTGTTGTAAACTAGATTCATAGGGGAATATACCAATGAAACAGGTTTGCAATATATATCCAATAAGGCATCCAAAAAGTGACTGTCCCAGCTCTGTTCCTAAGTTGCCTGCTAGACACCCTGTTAGTATTTTGACCATAACGTTTTCGTTTGATGCCCAATCTCAAAAATTCAAATTGGTTTGGAAACTAGATTCAAAGCGATACTTAGGATGTAAACGGGTTTTAAAAATAATCCCATTTGATCTCCCAAAAATGGACTGTCCCAACTGTGTTTCAGTAAAAATTTCAAGTCAAAATGCCACAAAAATCCAATAAATGAAATTTGACTCCCAAAAATTGACCGGAATAGATATGAATGTTTTTAATGATGTAAATTTAAATAGAACACACACACATACCTAAAATTTCAAGCACTGAGTACATAGATTGACTTACACAGTGTGTTACAGCTGCAGCTGCAACTCTTAAAAAATGATATAATGTTGAAATAAAGTCTGTGTATTTTTATGGATGTGTTATATAGAAATAAAAACTAAACACATGCCATGATGATCTCATAAGTTTCAAGCTTGAATGTTTCCATAATCGTTTAGCTCATTTTTCATGGAGTCTTCATTCACCAATGCTTCCTTCCTCTCACCAACTTCCTAAAAAAGAGAGATTAGTAATATGGGTGGCTCTTACTGCACCATGTGTCCAAGAGTTCTGATTTAAAATAAAATGATACTATCTATGCATCCTAGATCTAAGTGAAAAAAAACTTGAATTTTATTTATTTACAATGTCCCACACTACTTGGAAATAACAAAATCTTCTCAAGTGTAGGAGAACTTCCAATGGAGCCACTTTCGAAGAAATGACTCAAGTATTCTCATACTCCCAACAAAAAAATATAACTTTATGAATGCTAGGATATGAGAGGTCAACTTCCCTTGAAATGATGGTGCCAAGAATTGGTGAAGTAAGGAATGATATTGTAGATTGATGTCCGTTCATCAGATTTGTTGATCTTGTTAACTTGTTGATGATCATAAGAAACTTCACTTCCAAGTCTTGGATTTAAAACATGTTTAGGCCTCGTATGAATTTGCTGCAATAGTGCATAGTCTTTTTGCAGCAATGTAGATGAGGTGGAACATGAGGGAAATGTAGGAAAATTTTGCAGTTTAGCACTATAAGCATATTGTACTGCTTTATTATGGTTAGGGTGGCGGGTGGATTGGACAGGAAATTGTGTTGGATACCAAGGAGTTTGATGAGAAGATAGATGTGGCTGATGTAGAGGATTGGTTTGTGAGGTTGATATTGAAGGACCAAGTTGTGTTGCAGCATGAGAGAGAGTGGCCATGTGATCATAAGATAGGCCATTCCAACCTTGTGGATAAGGTAGGTAAGAGTTAAATTGAGGCTGCAACAACTTCCATGGTGGAAGAGTATTCAATGATTGAGTATGAGAGTAAGGTAATGGAGGGATAGAGTTTTGAACCATACATGTAGGCCAAAGTTGCCATGACTGTTGCAATGAGTTGACTACAACTCCCAAATCTCTTTGATAAGTTCATTTCATCCTTGGTAAGGAGGGACAACGATCTGTGGAATGATTCAAGTCACATATTCCACAAATTGTGAGACTATCCAAAGGACAATCTATTGCAAGATGTTTCTTCTGGCACTGAGGGAAAACTATTTCTTCAAATTCCTCATGCTTTTTCTTAACCTGCAAAACACCCAATTGTAAATTCAGTGAACCATTGATATCAGCATTAGAATTTTCAAATAAATTATTGATTTCAGCTCCTATAACTCTTGTTCTTACAGCAGATTTCAAAGACTGAAAAGAAGGATTACTAGAATTCTTACCAGTCTTGAATTTTTCTCTTGAATACCTTCTACATAACTCACAAATATCATCATATTCTAACTGAAACACATCACTTGTTCCCATCATATTTAGTATTTCTAAATATTCAACTTGGATTCCTTTAAGTAGGAGTGTTTTTAAGGTCTCTTTCCCTAGTTTCCTTTGTTTGGATCTTTGAAGATTGTATTGAAAATGTTCCATATAATCCTCCAAACTCTCTTCTTCCGCTTGTGTCATTTCGAAGATATCTTCATTGACCTTGCAATAATCTTGGTACCTTTTCAAGAATACATGTTTCATGTCTTCCCAAATTTGTATACAATTCCCACCGAGGCTCATGAACCATCGGAGGGCTGTTCCTTTTAGAGTAAGGGGAAACACATTCAACTTTTGATCATTAGCACAATAACCATATCCTCTACAAAGTACTTCGAATTGAAATAGAAATACATCAAGGTCTTCATTTTCCAAACCATGAAAAATTGGTAGAACATGTGGGGGAATGCTTTTCGTTGGTGCCACTCCTCCTGAATCTCTAATGGGGAATTCAAAGGTAACAACTTCTGCATCTTTCTTATCTGCCATCTCTTCATTAGATTCTTCGTGTGTTATCTGGAGGCTCCTCCTTCGAATGTTCCTGTCAACTTGTTAGTATAATGGGTGGTGCTTACAACACCACTAAGGGGAATGATAAGATTTATGCTCAAAAAATTAAAAATTAAATGAAACTAAATGCAAAAAAAGAAAATCCACACTCAAAGCAAATTCAATATACTAAAAAGTAATCATGCAACCTACATGCTCTACTTTAACAATGCATCTACAAAACAATGTCAGATGTACTTTTGCACTATTGATAACTTCCCCGGCAATGGCGCCAAAATGTTGGGTGGATTAATTAACTAATTAATTAAACAGCTGAAACTCCCAAACATAAATTATCAACCCAAGGAAGTCTTTTATTTCAAAGCTATCATGCAAAACCTATGCAAGCACAATTTCTACCTGACACTGTTGATCTATTGGTATGAAATCAAAACTATTTGAAAAACGATATCACACCTTCTTGAAAATAAATCAAACCTCAACCTATTCATAAAATCAAATTGTAAATCTAATCACACTTCAAACAAAATCAATTCTTATGAAGCAAGATCTAATTGCCTAATCTAAAAGAAGTGTTATGTTGGCCAACAATCTATCAAAAGAAGTTAACTTGAATAACAACAACTATAAATCTATCAATGAAAGAAAGCATGAACTAAATGATAAACAAATCTACACAACTACAATCAACACTATCAGCATCTACTCAGGGAAGAGGGCCCTTCCTCCACTGAGCAGAGCTGGATCTCCACAATGAAAGTGTACAACTCCATAATTAAGAAACTGCCAGCATGTATTATCAGAATGAAATTGTTACAGCAGAGTCTGGATCAAATTCTACAGCATAACATTGTTTTCTCCCTTCCCCCCAATACATCAGAATGATTACTTATTTATACATAAAATGATCTCAGAGAATGAGAAACCGAATCCCCAACTTGTGATCTGTTTCAACAATTGCTAATTTGTAAAAACCGGCCGTAACAGTAAATCTAGGAATTACACATTTAAAGAACCAGCTGTATAGCTCAAACCGTAGCTCTGTTTGGCGATTTCCTCTTACGTGAAGTAATTGAGGCCGTTGCGCACAAAACCCATGTCCCATATTTTCGAGATTCTTCTCCATCTGCCCGCAAATCGCGATGCAAATCTATGTGTTGTTATCTGGCATGCGTTTTTGGTTGAGGCCGTTTGATCATGAGTTGGAGGTTGCCATGTTGGACTTGGGCACAAATTGAAATGACAAATCCACATAATTAATCATAAGCTGAAACCATGTTGTGAAATATCCATGTGGACGTGTGCTAGCATGCCAACGTTAAAGGCTTGACCATGGTTTCTACAGCTGTTAATATGAACAATCACTCCATAAACCATCATCAGTAAAATTATGCATAAGAGTCTTCAATTCATCAAAAATAAAGAAAAATAATGATCCGAATTTTAGGGGGCATATGGTCTAAATTCGGATGTATAAGCCATAAAAGTATTAAATTGAGAGGCCACCCTCTCTCATCCATGGTATTTGGTAGCACATAGTTTTGGCCCATGGTATGGCCTCAAGACACATTGTAATAATGATATATAAAGGCCTAGCATGCCTTCTCATGATAAGAAGTTACGCATTTGGTTTCTATCCTACATTTCTCTTATTTTATTGAGTTATTATTGGGGTATTGGTTTTGAGTGTCTTTCTTAGTATAGTTTGAGAGGTGAGGCTCAAAGAACCCTCTTTGAGCCTCACCCCTCCATGTGGCATATTTATTCTATGTTTGTCTATCTATGTTATTCATAGCTCAGATCTCACTACTTTGTCTTTCTCACAGTTGGTTCATTGTTCGCTTCAATTTTGAAGCTATCTCTTCTCCTCCTCTCTCGGCATTCAAGTATTCCGGGTCTTAGCCCCCAAGATCCGGATCAGTGGTATCAGAGCGGGTTCGCTCTCCATCGGAACAAGGGTTGCACTGTAAGCATCACAGTTGGTCCACATGCACTACATGGTTTATTGGATTCACTACATCCATACATGGATCTGGATCTGTTACATTTATACATGAATCTGCTACATCCATACATGGATCTGGATCTGCTACATCCATTGATCTTCAACATTTTCAACAATCTTTCAGGGTGTCCATGCTGCCCACGGAGGTTCCACAACCTCTACAACAGCCCATGTTGCTCTACAAACCCTTGGCATCATATGTGGCCTGCACCAATCAACACTCTCACATTCAGAAAACTTTAGAGAGATGCCACGATTTCTATAGGAGGTTTCAGAAGCTATACCATAGCTCATTGGAAATCTCTTTTCAAGATCTGAAATGGGTATTTTATGGAATCTGATTTGGCTTCCTGGTTTGAAAGATATGCTCATTTGAATCTTAACATATTTTTGACCCAAGGAGACCGTGCGTATCACTGTCTTCAATGGACATTTTCTCACTGTTCAAGAAATATCAGATGGAGTTCCATATATGCTTGGACAGATCTTTTCAATATCTCAAATGGGTATTTCACGGAATTCTATTTGGCTTCCTGGTTTGAGAGATATCATCAATTGAATCTCAGCATATTTTTGACCCTAGGAGGCCGCGCGTTTCACTGTCTTCAACGGACATTTTCTCACTGCTCAAGAAATATCAGATGGATTTCCATATAAGGCTGGACATATCTCTTTAATATCTTAAATGGGTATTTCACGGAATTCCATTTGGCTTCCTGTTTTGAGAGATATCATCAATTGAATCTTAGCATATTTTTAACCCTAGGAGGCCGCGCGTTTCACTGTCTTCAACAGACTTTTTCTCACTACTCAATAAACTTCAAATTGAGTTCCATATATGGTTGGACAAATCTCTTCAATATCTCAAATGGGTATTTCACGGATTTCCATTTCGCTTCCTGGTTTGAGAGATATGATCATTTGATCATCAGCATGTATTTGACCCATGATGGCCGCCCGTACCTTCATATTCAACGAGGTCTTTCTCTCGCCTCAGGCATATATAGAGAGATTTCCACACATGGATGAAAAACGCTCTTCGATATCTGAAATGGTTCTTCAGTTTCAATACATGCATCTGAAGCTATGAATGAATTTGCAGCAAGACATCAACTGCACCAAAGATCATGAATTTTCAATTTTTTTAAATCTTAATGTAATCATGGTTATGGGTTAACCACACAACACCCATGGTTATGGATCAACCACACAAACCCACAATTGTGTATTGTAATAATGGTTGTGGATCAACCACACAAAACCCACGGTTATGGTGTAACCACACAAAAACCTTCTCTTCAGTGGAAACAGGCTTGTCATTGCCACCACGGTTATGGGTTAACCACATAAAACCCACGGTTATGGGTCAACCACACAAAACCCATGGTTCTGAGTCAACCACACAAAACTCTTCTCTTCATTACAACCAAGCTTGCCATTGTCACCATAGTTATGGGTCACCCTCGCAAAACCCACGGTTATGGGTCAACCTCGCAAAACCCACGGTTATGGGTCAACCACACAAAACCCTTCTCTTCATTGGTAACTAACACATTGTAATCATGGGTCTCTTTTTAGCATGAAATGATGGGGACCATCATTTTCTAAGGGGGGAGGAATGATCCGAATTTTAGGGGGCATATGGTCTAAATTCGGATATATAAGCCATAAAAGTATTAAATTGAGAGGCCACCCTCTCTCATCCATGGTATTTGGTAGCACATAGTTTTGGCCCATGGTATGGCCTCAAGACACATTGTAATAATGATATATAAAGGCCTAGCATGCCTTCTTATGATAAGAAGTTACGCATTTGGTTTCTATCCTACATTTCTCTTATTTTATTGAGTTATTATTGGGGTATTGGTTTTGAGTGTCTTTCTTAGTATAGTTTGAGAGGTGAGGCTCAAAGAACCCTCTTTGAGCCTCACCCCTCCATGTGGCATATTTATTCTATGTTTGTCTATCTATGTTATTCATAGCTCAGATCTCACTACTTTGTCTTTCTCACAGCTGGTTCATTGTTCGCTTCAATTTTGAAGCTATCTCTTCTCCTCCTCTCTCGGCATTCAAGTATTCCGGGTCTTAGCCCCCAAGATCCGGATCAAATAATCATGATTAACCACTAAAGCATCAATAAGATTAATATGGCATTTCTAGAGCAGTTACAGCAAATGGATGAAAAATGGAATGATAAATGGGTGATAATAGGAAGAATATGGATGAAATAAGTAATGAAAATAGGGACAAATCCGTGACCCAACACAAGGTATCTCAATACATATTTCTCGGCTACCTAGTGCACTCTCCTAAGCTCCACCATAAACTAAATAAGAGTGTTCACTGCAAAACACAAGTTTGGCCTAGTGTTGACCACATACATCAAAGAACCAATGAGTTGACGATATAATGTCGGATCCACCAACTCTCCCTAAGAAGCATGAAGCTTCTTCCAATTGGTGATCATTGGACTGGCCATCGGCCTGTAGTCCTCCATCTGAAATCTCCTCAGAATATCAACTGCATACTTCCCCTATCCCAGGAAAAGCATTTCCACGCTCCTGCCAAACCTATAATCCCATAAAATAATGCATTATCCCAATGTCTGTCATCTCATACTCCAAAGCAATATCTCTCTTTCAAGTTGTAATGAGTCTCTCCTCACCTGTAATAAACAAATCATCTACATATAATAGAAGAATGAGCGGATCATCCCCAACCATGATGAAGTAAAGGTTTGGATATGCCTCACTCTTATGAAATCCCATCGAAATCAAATAAGATTCTATCCTGGAGTACCAAGCTCGAGTAGCTTGCTTTAGCCCATACAAGTCCTTCTTCAGCCTGCAAACATGAGACTCTTTCCCATGGATCTCAAATCCCTATGGCTGCTCAAGATACATTTCCTCCTATAGAATCCCATTGAGAAATGTGGTCTTCATATCCCTCTGGTGGATCTTCCAACCCATCTCCGCTGCAATGGAAATCACTACCCTAATCAAAGAGTAACAAGAAACCAGTGCAAAGGTCTCGTCATAATCAACTCCCTCTATCTATGAGAACCCTTGCACCACAAACCGAACTTTGTACTTCTCCACACTATCGTCCACAGAATGCTTGATCTTGTAAAGCTATCAAGAAGTCACCGGCGACTTCCCCTCAGGTCTTGGTACAATCACCCAAACATCATTCTTCATGATGGAATGATACTCTTCCATCATGGTATCTCTCCACAAGTGATGTTGGGATGCCTCCTTAAAAGTGGAAGGCCTTAAATCATGAATACTAGCCACCAAAGCCATACCATACCTATCAGGAATCTGAATCTCTCGAAACGGTCTCTTGGGTTGTCCAATTGACTTTGCTTCCTTCAGGCTACTTGGGTTTCCTCTTCCTTGTAGGCTGCTCCCATAATGGTGTATGGTCCTCTGAATAGTGAGACTTGGGAGTGGAACTTCCTTTAGTTGGTGACCCATGAACCTGTGAACTAGAATTTGGTGACTCATGTGAATTGGAAGGTGGAACCGGTGAACCTGTAACTTGAGAACCTGTACCAAGTAACCTGTGACCTGTGTCCTTGAACCTGTAAAACTTGAAACCGATGGACTAGTCACCCATAATACCGATGACCCTAGACTCAATTAAGCTAGAATATATGCAATTACCTAAGGTGTGGAAGCCTACTTATCCTCTTTCTCTTACTCATGAGACTTCCTGAAGGCTCGCTCCTCCTCAAATATCACCTCCCTCCTCACAACAACTTTCCTCTGTAAGGGAATATAAATGTGGAAGGCCTTCTAAGTCTCATCATAACCCACAAATATGCCCTTCTATGCAGTGGGCTCCAACTTTGTCCTCTTCTCTAAAGGGACATGAGAATAAGTCATCAAACCAAAGATCTTGAAATGGAAAATATCAAGCCTCTTACATGTGAACATCTCCTCAGGGGTTTTACAACCCAAGGCTTGGTGAGGACTCTTGTTCTGAATGTAAACAATTATGTTGTATGCATCATCCCAAAGAAAGAGTGGAAGACTTTGATCATGTAACATATCTCTCGTTGCTCCCACAATGGCCTTGTTCTTTTTCTTCGCCGCCTCATTCTACCCTAGATTTGTATGGTACCGTTAATTACCTCTTGATTCCCTCATGTGCACAAAACTCATCAAATGCATTGGAGGTTTACTCACCCCCATTATCTAATCTCAACACCCAAATCCTCCTCCCTGTTTGATTCTCCACAAGAGCTTTGAACTCTTGGAACCTCTGCAAGACTTATTCTGACTTCTTTCTCTTCAGAAAGTAGATTCAGGACTTCTTGGAGTATTCATCAATAAATGAAACATAGTACTCGAAACCAATCAACAAAATGGAAGACATAGGAACACATAGATCAGATTGTATCAAGTCAAGTACTCCTACTGATCTGGTGTCACTTCTAGGAAAAGAAGACTTGGTGTACTTTCCCAAAGCACACCCTTGCATACATCACTATGCTCTGTACTGAACTCAAGCAACCTAGTCACCATATCTCTCAGCATATGCAAAGTTGGATGATGCAAGTGAGCCATCCTCCTATGCCATACCTCACATAGATCATTTCTACTGGTGTGTGCCAAAGCATGTAAAGGCTGGAATAAGAGCTTGTACAACTTCCCACATCTGACTCCAATAGAAAAAGAAGTAGATGGTCCTAATGCCTTGGGAAAAACATGCACATGTCCATCAAGGAAGTACACCCCAAGACCTCTATCCTCGATCCTGGAAACTGAAACTGAGTTGATCTTCATCCTAGGGACATACAAGGCATCCCACAATGCCATGGGACTTATAGAATCCCTCTAAAAGGTAATGGTCCCACGTCCAAATGCTCTGAAAACTCCGTCATCCCCCAACACTACCTCCACATCTAATCTTGTATGTGTGAACTCTAAAAACATGTAAATTTTCACTATGTTTTCCCCATCCCAGTTTCAAGTCTCATTTCTCATATCTTAATGCCCACCCATAATACATGATTACTGCCAATGGAATTTTCTCATAAACTAAACTATACTGAAACACTTGGAGGAAAATTTTTACTAGAAAAATAAAGAGTAGAATTAAAAATTCATTCACACCATGAAAATTGCACTCGGGAATTTTTGGTAAACTACCCAGGAAAAACCCCCTGAGGAGAAAACTTGTTTGAGAGAGAAATTATTATTATTCTTCTTTGAAAAAGGAACTTAAAGCCATTTTGTACAACATCAATAATTATCAGACTTATCTCAAAAAACGTGCCACTATTCTTCCTCGAAATCAATGCACCAGCATCTCAAAAATTGTGCCAAACTCTTGTGCTAGATAGTACAGCCTCCCTCAATTTATGTGTTGTACTTTTCACAATCTGCATAGAATTTTGTGCCACCCAAATATCTAGAAATTTGTGCCACATAACTATCGTTTTCTGCTTGGAAATGCATGTAGCAGTACGACCCTCATTAATGTTGGTATCTACCTCAAAATTTGTGCCAGTTTCTAGGGAAATGTGCAGTTGATATTCTCTTGAAACTGTGTTCCTGTACTATGGAATTTCTTGTTGTTGTTGTCTCCTAAAGAGTGCCTCGAACTGTGTGCCCACAATTGTCTTCTCTCTCCTGTGCTATCTCAACTTTCTTATTCTCTTCTCAAAAAGGTTGATTCTCTCCCAAAACTCGTGGAATGAGGAATGAATGTTTTTCCTTTCCTTTTGTTTGGTTTATTTGAGTAGGTGAAGAGACACGAGATCTAAGGGCCCTAGATTAATATTGAGTCATAAGATCAACGGTTGAGAATAAAAACATTTATTCTCTCCATTAAATTAAATCCACTCACCACTCACTAAAATTTATCAAAAGTCACTTTATAACACTAAATTGATTTAAATGCTTATCTCAAGTCATTTAATGCAAGGGTCCACTCATGACTTCCCCCTGTTAAGTGACTTAGGCACAAAGTCACTCGAGGAACAACTTCCTAGGTACAAAATTCAACATTTCAAACATTTTATTCATCTAAATTTCATCAAACAAAATGTCACATACTGCTGCTCTTGTTGGAATATTCTCACCATCTCATTTTGGTCTTGCATGCTTTGCATGCATCCATGTATTAGCAGATGAGTCTCCTAGCACCTAGTCCTTACTTTGGGTCCCCCAGAGCTTGTTTTTGACCATCATTAGCCCTCCTATCCACTCAGAGCACCTTGGTTATGTCACTGAAGTCCAAATTCTCCCTCATGCATGATTTTAGGAGTTGGCAAAGTCAGTTCCATGATTTAGGGAACCTTGTCCCCTTGATTTCCTAGTTAACTCACTGTTACACCTAGTTTCACTGCTACTGAGTGTAGGAGCACCTATTTTGACCACTACAAGTCAGTATTTCGCCCCCTTGGAGTCTCCTTCCCTATTTTGGTGCCCACGTGATTTAGTTATGCTCAATTCTACCTCAATTAACTGATTATTCATCATCTGTGGTCACTGAACCTTATCGGGAGACGGTTCCAATGCAAACAAAGCCTATACTTGAGGTGAATTCAAATCCTTCCAAGAGTATCGAATTCATTCTATTGTAACATTATTTGATTTCCAACTTAGAGTTAATTAATGTATCAACATCAGTTTTTCATGTGTGTTTCGGTTTTATGAGTGAATTGATCCATGTCTTTGTCTAATTCTTCTTAGTAATAACAGTGTGAAATTGTGAGGTTTTTCTAGCGTAGTGATCTATCCCTATGGAATTTCACATGGTATCAAAGCTCAAGAGAGATTTTGAGTGCAATAGTAGCAGGAGTTGCATCAGTTGCAACAGTAGCAACAGTTCCAGCAATAGATTGAGGAACTACTTTTAGTAGAGCACCAGAAGCCTCTGGATTTCCACAACAAATCATGGTGCCATTGCATTGACTTCATTAGAGAAATCCTTTGAGGTATAACCATGTGTGAAGGATCCATATGAAAGTTCCTACAGTCCTAAAGCAGTGTTCAATAGATTCAATAACAATCCTTGAGATATTTTTCCATTGTTTTTGTAGGTATTCTACAACAGCTTCCAAGAATCTGAAAGCAATTCCTCCTCTCTCTCCATTCAACTATGATGAGTGCAAACCAAAGATGATAGTATATCTGAAAATACAAGGTATTTTTTATATGTGTATTGGTGTTATGAGAGATTTTGATTCCTATGAATAAGAGAATGATTGGAAAAATGAATGTGTGTATTTCTATGTCTCCTAGAATGCGCTACTTCATGGAAACTGTTGAATATCCAAGTGATCTATGGCCCCAACTGGAAAAAGCATTTGACAAGAAGAATGAAGAAATTGGTGCAAATTATTTGGAGAACAAGCCCAGTGATACCTCCTTAAGTGTTCTCTCTAATTATGTGTCGGCCTCAATCATCTCTCATGATGAATTTATTCAATATCAAGAAGAAGCTACAGATTCAACACAGAAAGTTCATGTTGAAGACATTCCTTCCTCTGTTGCTCTAGAAGTTGAAGATAGTTTCGAATTGTCCCCTTCCCATGTAGCCGATGCAGATAAAAGTTATACAACTAATGAAGATGATCCTTTTGTAGATATTATCAATTCCTCACTCATGTTCTCAATGTCTTCTATTTCGAATTCTGAGCAAAATATTTCAGTTACTACTCTAGAAGTTGAAGAGAGTTTTGAATTCTCTACTTCCCATGAGTCTACCAATGTGCAGAATGATGATCTATTCAATATTTTGCAATTTAAATCAAAGTTTGGAGGTGATGCATTCTCCCTCCTTGATCACATGCTTCCTATGTACTATTATTCGATCATTGGAACATGTTCTCAGAGTTTCATTGAAGATGGAGGACACTACCATTTGCTTGGGTTCAAGTCTCAGGCACATTTTGGTGATTCTGGTTGTGATCTCACCCTTGTTGGTTCAAAGGAGATCACAAGAAACCATATATCAATTATTGGAGCCGATTTAGCTTCCACTGATCAAAATTTCAAGTTTCAAGAGAAATTAGATCTGATTGGAGTTGATCCTACCTCATTTGGTTCGAATTACAAGTTCGAGGATGATCTTCATATTTTTGGACTTATTCTCACCATGTTTGGTATGAAGAGCAAGTTCAGGAAGCCTCCAGATTCGCTTGCATCCACTGAAGGAGAATTCAAGCACATGTTTTTGGAGCATGATCCACTTCTTCCCAAGAGGAAGATACCTCCAGACATTGAATCAAGCATCACACCTACATGAGTCTTGAGCAGCAATTTTTGGTGGGTTTCAATCTATCTTGAGGGGGGGGGTTCCCACTAGGTTTTCCTTCTTTCCTCAGTTTTTTAGATTGTTATACGGGGTGACCTTTGGTCTCAGTAACCATGGGTCTTAATTTATCATTTATTTTTCCTCATAGTCCGGCTTAAGGGGGGCTGTTGGAATATTCTCACCATATCATTTTGGTATTGCATGCATTTTGCATGCATCCATGCATTAGCAGTTGAGTCTCCTAGCACCTAGTCCTTACTTTTCCCCCCCTGGAGCTTGTTTTTGGCCATCATTATCCCTCCTATACACTCAGAGTGCCTTGATTACATCACTCAAGTCCAAATTCTCCCTCATGCATGATTTTAGGAGTTAGCACAGTCATTTCCATGATTTAGGGCACCTTGTCCCCTTGATTTCCTAATTAATTGAATGTTACACCTAGTTTCACTGCTACTGAGTGTAGGAGCACCTATTTTGACCACTACAAATCAGTATTTCGCCCCCTTGGAGTATCCTTCCCTATTTTGGTGCCCACGTGATTCATTTATGCTCAATTCTACCTCGATTAACTGATTATTCATCATCGGTGGCCACTGAACCTTATCGGGAGATGGTTCCAATGCAAACTAGGACTATACTTGAGGTGAATTCGAATCCTTCCAAGAGTATCAAATTAATTATATTGTAACATTCTTTGATTTCCAACTCACATCTCATTAATGTATCAACAACATTTTTTCATGTGTGTTTCATTTTTATGAGTGAATTGATCCATGTCTTTGTCTAATTCTTCTTAGCAATAACAGTGTAAAATTGTGAGGTTTGTTCTAGCTCAATGATCTATCCCTGTGGAATTTCATAGCTCTTTGGATTCATAACTGCTCCAAATTAAATTCATGATATATATGATGGATTTGCTTCAATATATGTTTCTAATCTCGTAGTAGCATGGATATTGGCATTGTTTCAAAGATCTACTATGTCATGGTTTCTCCTCTTGTCTCAAGATTTGGATCTGTCTCGTGGTGTTGCATGCAATAAACCAAAGACATTCAATGATGTTTAAAAAAAATCATATATATAACTCTCAAATTTATCAAGGCAAACTTTCAAAATCCATAGATTGGTCATTTTTGAACTTATTAAAGTTGTTCCACAATTAGTCATGAAATACTTCCAATTTCACTTATGACATGAGTAAAATACTTTGCCACATCACTCTTATTCATCTCGGGGTTGTGCAATGTTGTCATTAATTGGTCTCTTTGTCATGAACTGCTTAAACAAAAATCTCAAGTCATGTACTGAAGTAGTTTTTAAAGCAGAGAAACCACTCTTTGGAGGAAATGTGAAAACCCTCGACTCTCCAAGATCGTCACTATCCTAGAGACTATTTGAAGCTGCATAGAGAAGGTCTAGAGATAACTTGGAGCTACCTCTTTTTCTTCATTCTTTGGTGCGATAAGGTCTGGTAAAAACTTGTGCATTGAAGCATTGAAGCAAAGTTTTTTTTAGTTTACTATATCTGCAATTAAATCTCAAAGATTGATTCGAATGTTCTTTTGTGTATGGAATTCCTTTGAAACCTATTTATAATTTTCCTTTGTATTGAGACCTACAATTTTTTAGCATATCATAAGAAAATACTGAGAAAACTGATTGCATACTTAAAATGCTATTGTAAATAAGGTGGCAAAGACTTAGACCTGCACCTTTTCCTCTTCTTCCAAAAAATTATTTATTTGCATGTAAAAGTCGCAGAATATGCATTCATTGGCATCCATAGTTGGTACAATACTCAGTGGCAAAGACAACTACCCAAATTTGTCGAGGAAGATAAAATCCATATTCATCTACAATGATCTATGGCATGAATATGTGAAGGAACCACCATTAAAAAAGATGTTGGCATGCCCTTGAAAACTGACCCAAAGTCTCCAACATTATAGAAAGAACTTGCTACATGGCAAATCAAAGACAACAAGGCATTAGCAATTATCACCGCAACAGTAAGTGAAGAGGTGAATTGGCACATATTGCCTACAACATCATGTTTGTATGCCTTGAAAAGATTAAAGGATTTAAGCATGACTCACATTTTGAAATGGAGGTGATTCAGATGATGTTGAAACTGTTAAGTTTAGAAGTGAAGGATAATGATCTCATGATGGTTGCATTTGATATCAGAGCAATCATGCATAAGATTCAAGCCACTTGCTTCCTTTTTCAAGTTCATCTATCATACACATTCACACTACCTTGAATCACTTCAATCTAGTGACAAGTTCAAGGACCTCACCTTCGCCACCTTGGTGGAGAAAATTGAAAACATAGAAAAATCTTTTGGAAAGAAGACCGGTGAGCCCACTGAAGAGACACTTTTCCTTGCTCAAAAAGAAAAGAACTAGTTAAAAGACTCTTCTAGGGGAAGAGCAACAAAATAGGAAGAGGAAGAATAAATTTCAGAGGCAGGGGGTATAAACAACTCAAACAAAAGACTAGATTTGAAGTGTCAACGATGTGGGAAAAATGGACATGAAGCAGATCAGTGTTGGGCCCCTTAGGAATCCTTCAAAGACAGACATATCCAGAAGAAAGAAGACACACGTAAGAGCCAAGAGGCTGGTAAAGTTCCTGATTCTACTTATTGTATTGTTGCATATTGTAATCTTGAAATCACATCTTTTTCATATTGCAAAGATTGTTGGTTGCTTGATACTGCTGCAACGTCCCACATGACATTTAGAAAATATTGTTTTGAAGAATTGGATGACAATGTAGATGGAATAGTTTATTTTGCAAACAAATCCAGCCTCAAACCAAAGGGAATTGATTCCGTCAAGATCAAACTACTTAAATTCCTTGACTTTTTTTTGAAGAGTGTTCTCTATCTTCTAGAGTTACAGAGAATCTTGTTGTCCTTAGTGCAGATTTGACAACAAGGCCATTCCATCCACATGTTCAATGGAATCATATAGATAAGAAAGTTCTCTAGAAACTAGGTCATCATGACCAGATATGAAGATGGAAAGTTGTTGAAGCTGAAAGGCTCATCTCTGAGAGTTCAGAACTTTTCCTACCTCTCTCAGCACGGAGAAGGTAATTTGTCATCCAGTTTGTTATGGCATGTTAGATATGGTAATCTAAATTATAACAATCTTCTCTTGTTGAGAAGGAATGGTGTCTTTGGTTTTCCCACCATTCCTAAGAAGATGAACAAATGGGATGCATGCATATTAAGCAACATAGCAAGCATCCATTTCAAGAGTCAAAATTCAGAGCATGTATAAAGTTAGAGTTGATTCACTCTGACTTAAAGTAGGGGAGTTTTGAGGTAAAAAACGGTCCTCAAAACAAAACAAAAAATACCATCAAAGTTTACTTTATAAGAACCAATTAGATTCAAGATGATGATGTCAACCATGGAGGTAAAATTTGTAAAAACAATGGAGGGAAAAAAGAAAAAACTACTTTTTCTTATTGTATTTTTGACATATATCCTTATCGGTTTACCCAAATTTCATGTTTGGGAATTCGTTAGATGCAGAATTCATATACACATCCAACACATACCCACATTGCATACTTTTGAGTCATCCACAACGCCGGAAAAAAAAAGTCAATAAAAAAACATAGTTTATGTATTAAACTACGTTTTATTGAATTTTTTTGTTTTTCATGCCATGGGTGTCTCAAAAGTATTCCATGTGAGTATGTTGTGGATGCGGAATTGAATTGCACATCCTACAAGTGCCCAAACTTGAAATTTGGATAAACCAATAAGGAGATATGCCAAAAATATGATAAGAAAAAATACTTTTTATTTTTCCCCTCCAAAATTCAAAACTCTTATTTTATTATTTTAACTCTTATGTTTATTTCCCTTAGGAAGCCTATTTTAGACCTCAAAAATCCCCTAATGTGTGGCCCCAGTCCTATTCCTTCTGCCAATGGTAATAGATATCTCATGAGATTTTTTTATGACTCTACAAGAATGTGTTGGGTATACTTGTTAAATACAAAATCTATAGCATTTCAAACATTCGAAAATTTTCATGCATGGATAGAAAATTAGACACAATCTCATATTGGCACACTTCGTACTGATAATGGAAAAGAATACACTTCTACTACTTTTGAAGAATATCTTCGTCAACATTGGATTTCACATCAAACTGTAGTTCCTTACAACCCTCAACAAAACAGTATGGCAGAAAGAATGAATAGAACCATAATGAATATGCTTCTCTCAATGATGTTTTCCAAGAATGTAAAATTGATGTTTTGGGGAGATGCAGTGTTGTGTGCGGCGTATTTGAAAAATAGAATTCCATCTCATCCCCTTGAAAATAAGACTCTGCATGAAATTTGGTATGGCCACCTCCCTTTGTTGAGACATCTCAGGGTTTTTGGTTCCACCTGCTATGTCTTGATACCAAAAGAGCAAAGAGGCAAGCTTGGTGCTCGAAGTTGAAAATGCATTTTCTTGGGGTATTCAGACACCTCCAAGGCATATCGTCTTTATGATGAGGTAAACAATAAGTTTTTTGTTTCCATAGATGTCATTTTTCTTGAAACTAATAAAAATGACAAGTCTATTAATAGACAGCTTGATCATCTGAATAAATTTTCCCATCCAAAGAAATATTATGAAGTTAAAAATGAAATTCTACATATTGAAGAGGGAATCCCTATCTTGGATCAATCTCTAGAATTTCCTTTTGAATCACCAACACTGTAATGTCCCTTGTTAGGAATTTTATTAAAATGGCAATTTTTCCCTTTTTTCCCTAGTTAGACCTTTGACTAGTTTTGATTTCTAGGTCCCAAATTTGCCCCAAATGATCCCAAATCTTCTGAGAAGGTATATGAATGATATTAGAACATAAATATGTGTTTCAATGATGCCTTTGGACCTTTAAAATACTTTTGCAAATCCTCTTTTAATTCTGATCAATGTAGGTAACTTTACTAGTGATTTTCCTTGAACTAGTATTGGTCTCTAGGTCTCAAATTGACTCCAAATGCCTTCAAATATTCAAGGAAGGTGTATGGATGATATTAGAAATTGAATATGATGTTTATGTATGACATATGTCCACAAAAATACCTCTGCAAACTCTCTTAATATTCTGAACCAATTATGCAATTTTACTAGTAATTTGGGGTTCAATTCCCCCTGGGGTAAGTACTGAAAATGGCTTCCCAAATGCCTCCAAACCCACTCAAATGTATGAAAAGAGGTATGTAATGTGTTAAGTATTTTATTAAAGTCTCATATGCACCATTAATGTATTATTACAACTTTTCTCACCCTCTCCCATTCAACTGCAAAAATCCCCAATTCGACCCTTGGGGAAATGGCACTATTTCACCTCCCAATACAACTAAACTGAGTAAAAATGCTTCAAATGCTCAAGTACAGTACATGAAACTTGTATAATACATCCATGGTATCAGAGCCAGTGAGGCGATTCTCATATTTGTCTGGTATTATCTATTTCTCTGTATTCCAGAAGCTTTTTATGCTTTATATTGCACATGTTTATGAATGTTTGGTTGAATGCTTTACAAACTCCTAAGGAACAAAATGTATCTTGTAGTTGGTGGAAATGACCAATGAGGAAATAGTGGAGACCATTAAGGTGTAAGCGTAGTGCGGAAGTCATAGCAGTAAGGCCTGTGGGAAGGGGAGTAAGTCTATTTGTTACCCGCAGCGTAGAAGTCAGCCCTCACCTTATTCAGCATGGATCCTACTATGGATACAGTTCAGCTGACAACACTGGAGTGCCAATCAGCCAATGACGTGGAAGTCTCCCTAGCAGATAGGCGATCTAGTTCTTTTAATCCTTCCACTTCTGATAGTGCAGATGCTTCTTATATTACAATAGATGACCAGGATTCCTCTGCAAATTGGGAATTACCTCGGATTTTACCAAAGGATGTATACAGACTCAGATGGTGGAATTTAACCTCTGCCACCCAAATTAAAGTTTCAAGTATTGATGTTTCCTTTACCGAAAACCAAGAACCAATCCATATCTCTTTGTTAGATAAATCTCAAATTGATTGGGCAAAAGAAAGGAAGTTTAAATATGCACACTTCGGTGCCGTTAAACTTGGTTTAGGTCCCTTGGTCCGTCCCCGTCTTTCTGTTTCTTCTTTATGTTGTGTAGTTGATACTAGACATAATAATTTTTCTGATGCAGTCATAGGTGGTTTCACTGCCCCACTTCATGATGGCCCTGCTTTCGGTACTATATATCCTCGCTTTTCTGTCAGTCTAGACGACCCACATATATACAATCTCTTGAAAGCCTACATTCTCCCCAAAGGTTTTGACATGTTGAATGGATCCAAGATTATCCAACTGAAAGGAGGTGTTTGCGTTCGATTTGGCAATGACACCCTTCCCCAGCTTAGGTCTCAAGTTCATAACAGTTCCGCAGACTGCAGCGTGGTGGAAACACCCAAATCTCGTTCCCGAAATGCAACTCCAATTACTTTTAATTGGACGGGTATAAAGTATCCCCAGTCTTGGGAGATGAAGTACACAGAACTTAGGCATCAAGAAAGGGTTAAAGCTCTTATGAACCCAAAACCCTTAGTTTTTGATGAATCTACTTCTTCTTTCAGATCTTCTGCACAGGAACCAATTCCCAGATTCCAACCTCCTCTGATCAAGTCAGCATCATTGTCATCTTATCATAATGCAAGGCGTCAAGCAATGTCTAATCAATTGTCTAGACAATCCTCTGTACAAAAAGAGTCTTCTGTAAATATAGAGTCCTCTGTTGATAACCCCTCAGAATCATTTACTGGTTTGTCTGATTTTGAGCATAGAGGTCAGCATGCAAATTGTCCCGCATGCAATAAAATTAAACAAAAATTAAAACAAAAAGAGAAACACCAGTCTCACCAGTCTCATCATGAGTTTCCAACTCTAGGAATGTTTTCGTTGCCAAGACAAAATTCTGCTATGGAAACAAATGTCCAAGGCCAAAAATCCTATATCCCTGGTCGAAACCTCCCTGAAACTCCCTTCAGACAGTATACTGCAGATGGTCAATCCCGTCGTGAGTTTTTACCCATAAAGTCTTCTGCAGCTGATCAGAGTGTGTCTGATGAAATTAAGTTAGCCAATTGGGGAAATTTGCAGCAGTTCTGCACTGCCAGAAATCTGGATGATATGGCAAATGATATCCTGACTCTGAAAGCTTCTCATGAGAATCAAAGGATTCAAATTGAAAGAGTGGCTACCAAAATAGATTTACTAGATCATCTGTTGCATGATACAACAGAAATTGAAAAGGCTGTAAAAATAGCCGCTGATAAGCTACATAAGAGGATGCAAGTTCTTGAAGATTTAATAAGAACAACACAGGAACTTAAAAGAAAAGAATATAGAGTTCCTGATCATGTTTTAAAATTGGCCAGCAAAGGTCATTCAAAATCAGCATCCTTGGGAGCTTTATCTCTGCTTCCAGAAGAAGAAAAGCCTGAATGGGATTTTGGTGAGTCAGATATGCAGAAAGAGCAAATAGAAAATTGGATCTCTGAATTTAAGACTATGAAACCTGTCTTAGATCCAAAACATATAGGAGATTTAGACATGATGGCAGCAGAATCCTCAAATATGAGAACTCCTAGAATTGAGTATGATACTCATATGCCAGATGCACAGGGTGTATCTTCCGTTCCAAAAGTCTTTACTTTTGGGATAAATAATATGAATAATTTAATTTCCCAAATGCCAGAACAGCCTGTTCTTAATATTCAGTGTCAAAGTAGAGAGGAAATCAAGAATGCTATTCAGCTTCTTACACACTGGATTTTGTATAAAAAACAACAAGATCATAATGTAACTGGGCAGATGCTTGGAGCTCAGTTAGTCGCGGGTCTGTCAGGGTTAGCCTATGAATGGTGGCGCTGGTTGCCACAAGAAACTAGAAATGAGATACTTGCTTCAAATGAAGCAGATGAGCAAATTCTCTCTGCTCTTGGGAGAGAATTTTATGGACCCGAAGACCATGAAGACATAGATCATCTAGCTTCTTTGTTTATGACTGCTAGATTGTGTGATCTTGGTAAGGCTGATGAATACTTTTGTTATATGCAAAAGTTGTTAATAACTTCTGGGAAATCAGGCGATCCAGCCTATCTCAAGCACTACCTCCGTAGTTTCCCAGGACATGTCCCAGATGCCGTAGAACGTGCCCTTAAAGAAAAGAATATCCCGCTCCATACTTTATCTCTAGCACAACTTCAACAGCATATTATGGAAACTTGGCAAGAGCATTGTTTGGAGATAAGAGTAAATAAGGATATTAAGAGGCACCAGAAGATGTTTTCAGCATCTTTCTGCAAAGAAGTTGCAGGAATGCCAGATTGGGGGTGTGGTGCACATAACAGAGGTCATTTTGGCAAAGATTGCCACTGTAAGAAAAAGAAGAAATATTTTACCTCTGAGAAAAGGTATCATCCTGATAAGCCTTATCGACATAAGTCCAAATTTCGAAAACCCTTCCACAAGAAAAAATATGCTTATGGTAAGAAATATGTTAAGAGAAGGAAGGAAAAAGGTCCAGGAGATACATGTTTTATCTGTGGCAAAAAAGGACATTGGTCTTCTAAATGTCCTGATCGGAAGAATAAGCCAAGGTTGGCTGCTCTTAGCAAATCTTTAGACCCAACTTGGTGGGATTTCTGTTTGGTTTCATCTGAGCCTCCAGCTTCAGATGATGATATTGTTTTTCTGCCCGATTCTGAAGATGACTCTTCAGATAGTTCCGATCATGATCCTCCTCAGCTTGCTAAATGTGATCCCTCTTCTCTTTCCAGTTCAGACTCTGAGAGTGATGCACATTTAGGGGGGTCTGAGCTCCCAGATTTTGATTACAGTTTATATATGTTTTCTAAAGCCATTTCTCCGGTACAGTTAGAAAAAAGATTGGCTGATATTGATTTACAGCTCTCTACAATTCCAATCTTCAGACATAAAGAAAGAACTCTTTTAAGAGAGGAAAAGAAAGCTTTGCAGAGTCAAGTACAGAATTTGCAGCAAGATAAAGGAAAAGGTCAGATAGATTTAAGTTTTAATCCTGCAGTCCTTTATCAAGATTATCCAGGAAGTCACAGGGATCGACAGTCTCACAGAACTGATAGAGAAAATCTGCTTAGATTGAAATTAAAAGAAAAGCAGAAGCAAATAAGAAGTTTAGTTAAAGAAGCAGATGATATTAAGAGTGCTCTAACAGCCCTTTTGTTAGAAAAAGAACAGTCTTCAGAAGAAGAATTATCAAATGAGATTGAACGTGTATGTGGTCCTCTTTCGACTGAAAAGTCTCCTTCACCTGAAGAATCCCCATCTCCAAAGTCTCAAAGTCTAAGTCTGCTTGGAGCAGTTCAAGGTCCTAAACTTTTCATCACCTTACAGTTCTGTCCCAATGAGTTTAAGTCTTATCCTGTACAGTGTCTGCTAGATTCAGGATCCCAGTTTAATTTAGCCAAAGGAAATGCTTTACCTAGTTTTTACTGGGATAAAACTCAAGAATTTGGATCTGCCATACAAGGAACCCCTGTATATATGAATGGCAAAGCTGATAATTTCCCTATTTCTTTGTCTGGTAATAGATTAACAGTTTCTTTATTAAGGCTTGATTTGATTAAAGAAGATTGTGTGCTCGGTTCTGAGTTCTTGCATAAAGTCAGTCCTTTCTCTGTAAATACCCAAGCAAACTCCTTTACTTGTACAGTCAATAATAAATCTATTTCTTTACCCTTGAGTTATAGTTCTGTACAGCGGTGTAAAGCTATAGTTTCAACCGAGTCTCCTAATCCTCCTGCCTCACTGCATAAAATGGAAAGGTGCATGATTTTTGCAGAATTACACAGTGAGAAGTTCTTATCTGGGATAGCAGAGAAATTAAAAAGAGATTGTTGTTCAGAAAGTCCTAATGCTTTTTGGACAAGGGAAAAATATTTTGTATCTCTTCCTTTTGATCCTCTTCAAAAGATAAAACCTATGAAGGCCTCTGCTAGATTGATGAGTCCCAGTGAAAGAGAATTTTGTTCTAATGAAGTACAAGATCTCCTGAAAAAGGGTTTGATAGAACCATCTAAAAGTTCTTGGGCTTGTCGGGCTTTTGTTGTCAATAAGCATTCGGAGCAAAAAAGAGGAAAGCCCCGCCTGGTTGTTAATTTCAAGCCACTTAATGCAGTACTCCAGAAGATAAGGTATCCTCTACCCGATAAAGCAAGTCTTCTTCAGAAAATCACTGGATGTACTATTTTTAGTAAATTTGATTTGAAGTCAGGGTTTTATCAGATTGGGATAGAACAGAAAGATAGATTCAAAACTGCCTTTATTGTCCCTCATGGGCAGTATCAATGGAAAGTCCTTCCATTTGGAATTAACAATGCTCCCTCTGAATTCCAAAAACGAATGGAAGATATCTTTAGGGATATTCCGTGGCTAGCAGTATTTATTGATGATATTTTGATATGCTCCAAAAATCTACAAGATCATCTCAAACACTTACAAAAGTTTTATGAGCTAGTCTTCAAACATGGGTTAGTCTTATCTGAAAGTAAAATGGAGATAGGTAAGACTGAAATAGAATTTTTGGGTTTAAAGATCAAGGGAGGTCAGGTGGTTTTACAAAATCATGTATTACAGACATTTCAGCATTTCCCTGACCAGATTACAGACAAAACCCAGTTGCAGCGATTTTTGGGCTGCCTGAATTACATCAGACCCTTCTATAAAGGCCAAGCAGCAGATATGCATTGCCTACAGCAAAGGCTTAAGAAGAAGCCAATACCTTGGTCTGATAAAATGACTCTGGCGGTTCAGCAGATTAAAGCCAGAGTAAAAGAGCTCCCAGCTCTCTCCCTTCCTCAAGGAAATGGAAAGTTGATCATTGAAACTGATGCTTCGAGCACCACATGGGGAGGAGTTCTTATTGAAGAATTGGATGGTAAATCCAATATCTGCGGTTATGCTTCTGGCTCATTTAAAGGAGCTGAGTTAAATTATCCTTCCAGCCACAAGGAGATACTTGCTGTTAAGAAAACGGTTAATCATTTCATTTTGTATTTAAAACCAGTAAGATTTGTAATTAGGACAGATCTTAAAATCATGCCTGGTATCTTCAAAAATGAAAATTTAATGGCTGAAAATAGTAGCAGAATTCTAAAATGGTTTCTATGGCTTAGTAACTTTGACTATGATATTGTTTATAAGCCTGGTTATTTGAATTGTTTAGCTGATATGCTAACTCGTGAGACTTTGCATTCAGAGCTACCAATCCTGAATATGTTTTCTGCTGGTTCTTCTGGTTCGAAGAAAGATCAAAGATGGATTCCAAAGAAGGATATAAGTGATAAAGGAAAGGCTCCTATGAATGAAGAGGAGTTAGAAAAGCAGACCCCTCCTTCGTCCCTGTTCTTGGCCCCATGGGACAAAGATATTTCTGAAGACGAACGCCAGCAGCTGCTGGATTATGCAAGCAAGGAAGACGCTGAAAAATACCTCAGTCTTACTCTTATTCGACAAATCCAAGCAAGTCCCTGTAAATTGCTCATTTTGGAGCGATGGGAGAAAGATGCTTTCTGCGGTTTAACTGAAGCTCAAGAAAAATTGGTGCAATGCAGTGAATTATGGCTTGATGGCAATGAAGAAAAGAACGGCTGGGTATGGTATGTTGATATTGGCCAAGGGGATCTAACCTGGAGATCCTATAATTTAATTCTCCAATTCTGTCGTGAGCAAAAATCTGTAATCATATGTGCAGACCCAGGGAATATGAGGAATCGAAAATGGTCAGGATGGACCCAAGTTTTCCTAGAAAAATTCTGCCCAAGAAAAGAATGGATTGAGCGTAAAGCTAACTTTATACTTCATCTTGAAGCAGATATGCAAGCTGCTGATCAGGCAAATCAGTGGTTTAAATTCTTGCTAAGACACCATGGAGGAAGATATACTCCTCTGGAACATTATGTAACTGTCACACAGAAGTTTATAAAGAGAGATAGCCAAGGTAACAGATTGGACACCAAGGTCCATCGAAGAACTCTGCCACTCAACTACAGGGTTGAGTCTAATTTTGCTTCTGAATTTATGTTTGGTCCAAATGAAGCATTAAAAGGATCAGATGTTGAACAGTGCTTCGGAGAGAAGCTTTATCCTGACATGACTGATAGTGAACCTGAAAATGAGTATTGGCAGTTTCCTGAGACTCAGCCAAATTACATAGAAGAAGAACTGGTACGCAGAGAAATTGAAGAAAGCAATTATGATGACGGCTGTCTTGATTGTGTCTGTGGCGGTGTTCCAGGTCCTGGTGGTGAGACACATTGCGTCTGTGGATCCGGCTACTCTACTGATTAAAAACTCCCGTTGATTGTTTCCAGGAATGAAAGCCTAGTCGGTCCGATTTGATATCTTTTGTAAATATTCTGCTTTTTACGGAAGCCGTTGGTGGGCCTCTCCGCTTTTAAGATTGTCTGCCATGATTTCCTCGGGATGATTATTGTTCCCCGAGATGCTTTGTAATAGTTAATGGGCCATGGTCTTGTCGGCCATAAGAATCTTTTGTCGCTGTCAAAGGTACCGGGTCCCCATATGGCGCTGCCTGATGAAGGGATGAGATAACATCGTGTGGTCCCACGATGCCCCGGAATCTCTTAGTGCTCTACTTTTGACTGGATAGTGTAAGTTCTAAGTGACCGGTTGACCGGCTTTAGAATTATAAATACAAGGCCTTAGAACTCATTTAGGGCATCGAGTCGAGTCGCATGAGCAAGTAGTCCGCTCTGCAATTAAGTCGTCTGAGCAAGTAGTCCGCTCGACAGTGTTTAGGTGTGTGAGAGCCGAGCCCGTATGCTCTGCAAGTTGCCCATTTGGGTATAAGATTGCACCAGAAAGGCAAAGACTCGTTCTGTAAAAAGTCTGTGTCTGTAAGAGCCGAGCCCGTATGCTCTGCAAGTTGCCCATTTGGGTATAACATTGCACCAGAAAGGTGAGGACTCCCTCTGTCAAAGTCTGTAAGTGAGGGTATGCTAGTAAGCATATCTTGGGACTCCCAGGAGCTTGAAATTAGCTATATGCCTTCGGGAAATAGTGAAATCTAAATGGACCCAAGACATTGTGCTTAGGCATAAGTCCAGAGTAAATATTGTGGTGACGAACTTCGCAATCCGAGGTCGATCCACTGTGTCTGTAATGTTGTGGCATAAATAATAGCAGCAAGTAATGTTGATGGCGTTTCTCTCAAAAGTTGTTATTTTCCCAATGTGTTGAATATCATTCGAAGCCATCATCAATACATTGGCTCACAACAAGGTAGTGGGGAAATGGCATTGTTCTTCCATTAAAAATGAGATTTATACATTTCTACTTGGAATTTCGACCTGAAACTTTTTGGAGATGAATAAAAGAGTATTTAATTCATATTACAAAAGAAATGGGGCATTAAAATCTTCCCAAAAGAGTACAATAGCTCACCAAAAACGCCCTCCCTCAAGGATCAAGAATATGCCATCAAAACTGGAAATGGTTGAAGGAGTGAGCTTCAATAGAAGAAACCATGAGCTTCCCTGTAGCTTACACCTGCAAATAAATACTCCATTAAAGCTCCAAATGAAAGGTCTGAATGGCCTTTCCAATTACCAACTTGGATGGGAATCTTTCACCCTCGAAATTGGCTAAGGCAAGAAACTAGTCATCCACTAGCTCTCCCTCTTCACAAATGCAATTGCAAATTCTACAAATGATCAAAAGCTAGTTTCCTTCTTTGTTATTGAAATTTATAAACTTCTAATGTCCTCCATGGGTCGAATTCCTTCCAAGAGACTCATGCCAACTCAAGTTGAGAAGAGATTCCAAAGAACGCCACTTGTACAACAATTCCTAGTCTCCCACTTCCACCAAATCACATGTGGAAGCATCTTAGATGCCCTAACACCCTTGAGCGCCCTCGTGGAGTATATTTTTAGCCCTGACATGTCATATATGTCATATTTCAGCCTTCAGGTCTGATTTGTGTCATAGGTGTCATAGCATCTTCATCATTGTTGTCATAGATCTAGGGAATCTAGCCCAAGTGTCTCACTAGCTCCAAATTGCCTCTTCCTCTTCCATGGGAGTTACTCTTCCTCTATATTTCGACCTTGGATGAGTCATGCAATGAATAATACCTTTTTTACTCCCCCAAGTATGTTACCATTCACCTTGAATTCGAATTGGTGAGAGAATGATGCCAAGTGTAGTAGGGAAATCTAGCCATATGTGGGTCCCACTTCCTCCATGTGTCTTCATGATGAAATGCCACTTTGATTTTCACTTGTATATATTTATTTAGCTCCTTTATTAAATATTTATGCCATTCTAATGTTCAAACATCATTTATTATCCCCATTATTCCAAATCCCAAAACTTCCACCCCAAACCTAGGAAACTAGTAATTTTTCTCCTTGGCAATTATTTGACCTTTAGCATCAATTTGACAAACTCTAATGAATAGGTCCAATGTGATTATGCCATTGTGACCCAATGACAAATTTGGGACATGACAAACACCCCCTCATGAAGAAACTCCTGAAGAAGAAATTTTGACCACTTCACCTGAATAGTAGATTCAATTGGAGGACATGATTGAGAGGATTGGAAGACTGAATCTTGAATAAAATGAAGCACCACCATCTGATCAACCTGGACCATCACGGAAAGTTTTGAAATGGGATACAAAGACACTTGAAAGTGTCCATCCGAATGAATTTGGAAAGACGGGGACAAGAAGTTAAACCAAACAAGAAGATGGAGAAGAGGCAAATAACTCAGGTGATGACATGGATGTCTCATTTGATTATGAATTGAATTTATCTGTTAAATTTGAACCAACTTCCTTTGAAGAGGTTGCTACTCGTGATGAGTGGAAAGAATCCATGCAGAATGAGTATGATGCGCTCATGAAGAATGGAACCTAGAAGTTGGTTGACTCTCTAGTTGGAACTAAACCAATTGGCTGGAAGTGGGTATTCAAGAACACATGCGTATTAGATAGCTCACTTAACAAGCACAAAGCGAGGCTTGTGGTGAAAGGATACGCACAAAAGGAAGGAATTGACTATGAAGATACCTTCTCCCCCATTGTAAAATGGGATACCATTCGCACCTTATTGTATTTGGCTTCACAAAATGGGTGGAAATTACACCAGATGGATGTAAAAATGACTTTCTTGAATGGAGACTTGAAAGACAATGTCTTCATGTCGAGCAACTAGAAGGATTTGTTGTGAAAGGGGAATAACACAAGGTATGTAAGCTCAGAAAGTCCTTGTATGGTGTGAAATAAACACCTCAGGCATGGTATGAAAATCTAACCAAGCATCTTCTGAAGCTAAATTTCATGCATTATAATATTGATGACGCAACATTGTTTGTAAATAAAGTTGGAAGATGTGTTGTGTTTCTCATGGTGTATGTAGATGACCTTTTGATGACAGGGAACAATGAAAGTTATATTGCATCCATAAAGAAATATTTGAAGGGATTTGAAATGACGGATCTTGGAAACCTTCACTACTACTTGGGAATTGAAGTGACTCAACATCCTAAGTACATATTGTTAAAGAAATGTAACTGCAGAAGATATTCTATTTGTGCTTGTCTATTGTATTATTGCATTCCTCCTTTGTGAGATGTCATTGATGTAATTAATAATGTAAGAGTCAGTGAAAGAGTCAATGTGAACCCTAGGTCTTGTGTCAGCCTTGAAGAACCCAGAAAATATTATTATATTATGTATTTGAGAGGTCGTACCAGTCAGTTAGGTGAAGTCATCCTAGTTGGGGAAAAGTCACCCCAACGGAAGAATATAAATAGAGGAGGAGTGTCTCATTTATACACTCTCATCTCACTCAAACAAGTTCGCATAGGAGAGAGAGAGAAGTTCGCACACATGGAGGAGAAGCTAATTTTGTCTTGGGGTTTATCTTTGTACTTTGTGAATTCCATATTGAGGAATATTTTTTCGGGGTTTTCTCCCTTGTGGTTTCCCCGAGAGAAATATTGTGTTCATTGTTTTCTTGTTGTGTTTGTATTTATTTCATTGATATATTGTTTAATGTTATATGCTAAACAAGTCAAAACTAACACATATTCATCTCCCAGAAAAATTATGTTGGAGAATTGTCAAAACAAATTTTGCACGACAAAATGTAAGCCTGTCAACTCCAATGGAACAAAATTTGAAGCTCACATTGATTGAAGGAAAATAATTCGAGGATGCAACTAAGTACCAACAAATTGTGGGAAGCCTTATATACCTTACAACCACCATACCATATATTTCATATGTTGTTGGCATCCTTTCAAGGTTCATGCACAAACCTTGTGAAGGACACTAGTCTACTGCTAAAAAGTTCTAACATACTTGAAGGGGACTCAAGTACTCTAAGGTGGATGACTTCAAACTTATTGGGTACTTTGATTTAGACTTTGATGGTGAAAAACTGATGGGAGTATCTACTTCTAGATACACAATGAGTCTTGGATCAGTAGCTATCTCCTAGATGTCACATACCCCAAAATACCTATATTAAAAAAAAAATAATAGGATAAATAAATAGAATAAATGCATGTATTCTTTTGTACTTATAGTATTATGGAAAACCGAATACTTTACTTGATTACATACTGGACTCTAATCCAAAGTTACAAGCATGTCAAGGTTCTGTTCTTGAATAACATCCAAGGTCTAGGACTCAATCCATTTGTTACATTTGTATGCTAGGGTAAAAGCTCTAAGCCTTACTTCTTTTATGAGCATAATTACATGAGTATTTGGATTAGGATTATAAGCATCATTAATAAGTTTTTAACCTAAGACAATTAGCAAAATGAGGGTTTAAACCCTTACCCAAACCCTTGCGGATCTCCAAAATCCGTCTGTGTATTTCTACGGTTCTGCAATCCAACTTCCGCATTACGGATGTGGGTTTCTGTTACGGAGAAAACTTCCTATGGCTTGGGGCAGACCACAACAGACAGTTGACTACCGAAAAATGACTCAATTCCCAATGCATTGCTATATAAATGACAATTCTAAGATAATGGAGAAAAGACCAACCTTCACGGATGTTCGATGTAGATCCCCGTTGAAATTTCAACTTCTACACTTGAACCTGCAAATTAGTCTCAACAACAAGTACATATAATATGTGAAATAAATTAGCATAATCAATAGCATGATCCATGATATTATAAGCAAATATAACCCAATGTAATTAAACAATATTCACAATATCAATTGGACAAGAAAATGAGTATTTCCATTAATGAATAACAAGAAGTACAATATACAACCACTCATCGGCAACCAATCTGAACCAAGAACTGGGTCTCTCCACTTTTGCCTCCACCACTTCAATCCTCCATGTAATGGAAAACTCAAACTAGGACCGGAGTTTGGTAGGTGAACATAAGGAGTTCACAACAACAAGGATCAATGAGTGTAGACTCAAGTCACAGCAAAAATCCACTAGAGTTATATTGCTCTCTCTTTCTCCTCCCTTCCATATGCCATAAGAGCTCAATATATAGCCTTCCAAAGGTGAGTGAAAGGACACATCGAGGCGTTTCGGGGCAAATGGAGGGCCAAAGGTCACCCTAAGACCGCTTTTTGGGAGTAAAAAGTAATTTTCTAGTGATTTTTACCATTTTACTTTGCACCCTCAGGCTATAGTGGAACAGCTCGCGTGTACGCTGGCTAAAGTGGAACAGCTAGCGTATAAGAAGAAAAATAGGGAAAAAGTGTTTCTGAAGGACATAAAGTGAATCTGAGTCAGTGAAATGGATCTTGAAGGCCAAAGAGTGCTGATACTCACAAGGTGGAAAATTACGTTGTAATAGTTTCGGAACCCCGAAATATGACTGTTTACTTTTACAGTTCCACAATCTGACTTCTGCAATTACGGATGTGGGTTGCGTAACCCCAACTCCAACCGTTTAATTCAACGATTCCCTAATCTGACTTCTGCATTGCGGATGTGGGTTGCAGAACCCTAATTCCGACTGTTTATTTCAACGGTTCCGCAGTCCGACTTCCGCAATTGCGGATGTGGGTTGGGGAACCCCAATTCCGACCATTTATTTCAATAGTTCTGCAATCTGACTTCCGCAATTGCGGATGCGGTTTGCGGAACTCCGATTTTTCAAGGGTTAAAAAAACAACGATTCTGCATTGTGGATTCGGTGGATTCGATGGTTGCAGAAACATTTACAGGGTAAGTCAGAACTTAGATAAAAGATTGAACTTGTAATTTTTTACAGATTAAATCAAGATCTAGGGTTTGGAAATAGTAATATTATCTTTCCAATCTGTTATGAATTACTCTAACTAAATCTATGTAACAGAAAAACGCCTCAACCATTCGCCTATATTCTAAAAACGTATGCTTCTATTATGGACTCTTAATTCTTTAAGCCATTCGGCTCTATATAAGCTTTGAGAGTAAACTACTTATCTATTTGTCTCTATATAAAAAATTTGTTCTATATATATTTACATTTAAACCTATATAAACCTAGATTCATATATTTAACAGATTTATAGGTCAAACGCCTAATCTATAGTCCCAATGGCAATAAACCCTGTACATTATTTTGCTTATAACAGTAAGGGGATAAACAGACATTGATACAATATTGGATGCATAAATATAATCTTCTGCATAGAAACTAAAATAAACTTACTCTAGTATTTGAATATCTTGCATGCAAGTCTAGAAATATAATGCCAAATCAGAATATTTACAGTAAAACAGTAATGTACAGTAACCTTATAAGATAACATGCATAAGCAAAATAATAATGCATAAGCAAGATAAATCAGAAATGTACAGTAAAACTTTATATGCTAAGATGCATGAGCAAGGTAATCATTTTGTATAACATTCATAAACACGATAACATGCATAAGTAAGAATAAAATAGTAATGTACACTAAAACCATATATACTAACATGCATGAGCAAGGTAATAATTTTGATAGCATGCATAAACAAGATAACATGCATAAGCAAGAATAAGCAATAATGTTCAGTAAAACATCTTATGAAAACATGCCTAAACCTTGTAATCGTATTGGATAAAGACTTAAGATTCATTTACAGAAATCAATGTTTACAGAATGATAAAAGACAGTTAATAACATACATAGCAATGTAATAATTTTGAATATTAGTTTAGGGATCATTTACAGTAATGTGTAAATGCATAATGATAAAAACATCATTTTGAATAACAACTTAGGAATCATTACAGTGATTGATAATTGCATAATTAAATAAATGGGGCTTGTACTAAGAAATATATTCATTCTGCTTAACAATTTAGATATCTTTTACAGTAACAGGCATTTTTCAGAAATAAGATAAATGGAACTTGAACTAAACAAGGAAATAGTTCTTCTTAATAATCTAGCTATCATTTACAGTAACCGGATAGTTCATAAATTAAATAGATAGAACCAGAGTTAAGCTATGAAATCATTAGATATCATTTATAGTAACAGATAGTTCAGAAATTAAATAGAATAGAACCAAAACTAAACTATGAAATTGTGAAGCACCTGCAACAATTAATTAATAAGAATATGCGAAATAGCAGAAATGACAGAACTCAGAATCACTTTTATATTGATCGCTTGCCACTTCGAGGGGGAAACCTCCTTTGAGCAAGCTCAATACAAATAACTTCACGGTGCCGTCATAGGCCTCAACACACACTTATATACTAAGTCTAGGCGCCAATACCATGGGTCAATACTATGTGTCAATACAAACCATGGGCTAATACAAACCATGGGCTAAGTCTAGGTGCCAATACTATGAGTCAAAACCATGGGCCAATACAAACTATGGATCAACAAAACTATGGGCGACTTACAAAGCATATGCGCCAATAACAATAACACAAACTATGGATCAACAAATACTACGGGACGACTTACAAAGCATATGCGTCCAACAACAATATACTAACAAAGTAAAGACATGGGTTCCTAACATCCCCTCTCCCTTAGAAAAATATTTGTCCTTAAAGCTTTAGAGGTGGAAATTGATGCAGAATTTGAAGGAGTGGGTCCCCTGTAGCATCCTCGGGTTGCATTCCGAGCCACTGGCGTCTTTGGAGTTTCAGGGAGGATTGCATGGAAGGCTGTAGACCAAGAAGAACCATATCAGCGATGTGAAAAGTGCACTCAGAACGGTGCTGATCGGCTTGTTGTTTCAGTCGAATTCTTGCCATGTGAAGATTGTCTTGCAGAATGAGAAGAAGTTGATCACGGTTTCGAAGAATTGAGTCAATTTCCTGAACTGGGGAGCTGCTGAAGGTGTATGGAAGAAGAACTGGTGGTGCCTGTCCAGAGACTGCTTCATATGGTGTCCTTTGAGATGTGGTACTATACCACTGGAGCGCTTCTAGGAAATCCATAGAAATAGTTGTCCAAATCTGTGGAGGGATGGGCAAGGGTTCGAGCAGTCCCGAAAGGAGGGTCGTTTCACCCTTGTTGACCTGGAAAGTATCACAGTCAACCACCATCCGTTGAATTATCATTTTGAGTCCCTGCCAAAAGAAGTTACATTGTTCCTGGTCATACATTTGGAGGAACCCAGAGTGCCCTACTGATGAATAAGCATGGAGTTAATACAAGAGATAGCCCCGTTGAACAGATTGCAACCAATTTGGAACAAGCAGAGAAATAGCTGTAAGAGAAACTGGGTCATCAAAAGTGCGAGGAGGAGCATCTTCCACCATATTGTCCTTACCCTTCTGGTAAGTGGTCGCATAGTCATAACCCATGAGTTGAATAACCCATTTCAGGTGTGCTGGGGAGGAGACCCGTTGTTCCAGGAAAGTTTCCAGACTCTGGAGATCAGTCTTGATGCAGAAATAATTCCCCAATAGGGATGGCTGCCACTTTTGTACTGTATGCAAAATAGCCATCATGTCCTGTTGAGATGTAGATGCGGCGAAATGTTTACCGGAAAGGTCTCGTGAAGGTGGCAAGCCCACTGGTGTAACAAAGACACATGCATATCTATCCAAGGAAGTAGTGGAGACCATTGGTGGGTGAATTTGAAGGGAATGGAGATGCGCAATGACACCATGTGAATTCTTCTTAAGGATCTTTTCCAAGCAATGTGAACTGATGATGCGGAGAGACCCTGGTTGTAATCCCATAAATTTGTGTTGTGTCCCATTCATTGAAAACTGCATCCAAAGTTCAGCAAAATCCCATAAGATGGGGCCAAGTGTGCGTAACCATTGAACACCCAAAACCATATCACATCCGCCTAAGGAAAAGGAAAACATGTCAGAGCGTAGGTTATAATCTTCCATAGATATACGCACATTGTGACACTTCCCCTTGCAAGGTAAGGTGCCCCATTGGCAACCATGACTTCAAAGTTGGAGCAAGAATGGACAAAACAATCAGCCTGTTTGGCAATCCAAGGGTCAATGAAGTTATGAGTGCTACCAGAATCAATGAGTATGGTAAGAGGGAGCTTCTTGAAGTATCCCCTGACCCGCATTGTTTGTGGGGTGGTGACGTCGGTTACAGCATGGAGAGAGATCTCAGGTGGGTCGTCCTAAGATGGGGTGTCAACAGGCGGGTGTTGAATGTCGACTTGATCATCTACTGTATCTGTAGGTTCTTCACCAAGTTCTGAGGCAAGCAGAGAATCCACATCCAAGAGATAGAGCTTTTGTTGAAAACATCTATGTCCCCGAGTGAATTTCTCATCATAATTATAACAAAGCCCTTTTTCTCAGCGTGCCTACATCTCTGTTTTAGACAAATGCTTGATAGGAGTTGGTTGAGGAGCAAGCATGATGGGAGGTCGTTGGGAACCCATATTTCTGAAGGGAACAAAGGTGGGTTTGGAGCGTTGTTGAGCTATGATCTTGTCCTCTACCAACTTAGCCAACCCTAGGACTTCCATCATTGTGTTGGGACAGAACATTTTGACCTCTGAGCGGATTTCATCCTTGAGACCACTGATAAAACAACTCCTGTAGAATTCATCAGACAATCCTTCTGTGTGATTGGCCAGTTTCTCAAATTTTGTCTGATACTCTCTCACTATGCCCATTTGGTGAAGTTTAGTGAGTGCTCCTGTGAAGTCATCAGAAGCACTAGGACCAAATCATGGCAAAAGGAGTTGGCAAAAATCTGTCAAGTTTGGCTCGGGATGAGCTTTGATGTACCAACAGTACCATTGAAGGGCTTCCTGTTCCAAATGAAAGGATGCAAGTGGAACTTTCTGGACATCAAATGTATCATGCAGACTGAAATATTGTTCTGCTCGGTATATCCATCCAGTTGGATCAGTACCATTGAAGCGAGGAAAATCAAGCTTCGGACCACGGAAATTGCTGGAAGAAGAGAACCCATTGTCTGATGAAGACTCGGACTGCTGTTTGTTGTTCATAGCTGAATGTTCAAGATGGAGGCCGAGAAATTTTTCATCCAGATCCTGGAGTTTGGCTTGGATGGCTGCAAGTGCTTCTTCCATGGCTTTTGCTCCTGCGCAGGTGACAACCATAACCAGGAGTTTTTTTTTTTTTTTTTGGTTGACTAGGTAGAAAAACAAAAACAAAAACTACTTTAATAAAGGAAAATCTGGATTTGGGAAAAAATCTGAAGGGTAATTGGGGTTTGACTAGGTTTTGGACACTGTCGAATAGACAGGGAAGCAAAAAATGAGGATTTCAAAATTGGGGTGAAAGAATGGGAAAATTTGGCAGAGGGGGACAAATAAGCAGAATTCGGAAAGGAACTCTGTGGTAAAATTTGAAGGTGATTGAGTAAAATCTGAGGAAGTTATGGCAAACCCTAAAAATAGACAAATGTGGGATTTCGAGCTTTGGGATGTTGAATTGGGGATAGGGTCCTCAGGAATGAAATATGCAGAATGGGATGACAGGGGTTCCCCGAAAATTTCAAGGGAAACAAAGTGAAAACAAGGGATCTGAAATGGATAGATCTGCAATGGCCCGGAAGTGAGCGGAAACAGAGGGATCTGAAACGGCGGCGAATGGATTGAAAATGGCTGGATTTGGAACGGCTTTCAGAATGGATCTGAATGGCTGGATCTGAAACGGCGCAGCAGTGATCGACAACAATTCAGCTGAAAATAGATATGGACCCCAGGTATGTGCGGCTTCCTAACAGTTCAGGGGTTTCACTCGGCCACCAATGTTGTCTGACGACTTGCGTATTGGGGCAATACCCCTCACTCCACGGCTCAAGTAAAACTGACAACCGCTTTGCCAGAAACGACAGCTCTTGGTTTACCTCACAGGTGGGAACTAGTCAATCAGGTAGGGGTCGTTGCCCTTTTCACTGGCAAGTCCTCTCAATGGGCCAGCTATTTCGGGGTTCCTTTGGTACTCCTCACAATGAGTTTTAGGGCTTATGCCCAAGTACTTCCCACAGTTAAGTGGATAGGGATTATTCCCAAATCCGAACCTGCAACAGATGCGAAAAAAAATTTGGCAGAAATTTCACCCAGCGAGCCCAAGAAGGTGCTCTGATACCAGATGTGAAGCACCCGCAACAATTAATTAATAAGAATATGCAAAATAGCAGAAATGACAGAACTCAGAATCACTTTTATATTGATCGCTTGCCACTTCGAGGGGGCAACCTCCTTTGAGCAAGCTCAATACAAATAACTTCACGGTGCCTTCATAGGCCTCAACGCACACTTATATACTAAGTCTAGGCGCCAATACCATGGGTCAATACTATGTGTCAATACAAACCATGGGCTAAGTCTAGGCACCAATACTATGAGTCAAAACCATGGGCCAATACAAACTATGGATCAACAAAACTATGGGTGACTTACAAAGCATATGCGCCAATAACAATAACACAAACTATAGATCAACAAATACTACGGGACGACTTACAAAGCATATGCGTCCAACAACAATATACTAACAAAGTAAAGACATGGGTTCCGAACAGAAATCATTGTATATCATTTACAGTAACAGATAGTTCAGAAATGCCCGTGGGGGGGTAGCTCAAGTGGTTCTGTTGAAGTTGCGAAATTGGTTGTGAGTAGAAGGTCATGTGTTCAATTCCCCCCAACTTGCATTGTGTGCCATGACTCGGGCCTTGTGGTTTCCCCTGGGGTTATATTGGTAGCGATATTGGACCCCTGGACCTTGTGTCATGCGAGTACCAGCCCAATCTTCATTTTCGATTCCCCTAGTAAAAAAAAACCAGACAGTTCAGAAATAAATAAAATAGAACTAGAACTAAGATATGAAGTCGTTAGATATCATTTACAATAACGGACATGTCAGAAATAAATAGAACCTGAACCTGGAGAGGCAATTGGAAACTGAAGGTCGTCGTTCCTCCCAACCAACTTCCAGAACAACCAAACTACTTGTTCTGAAACCCCGGAGCATGTTTGTTGAACCACAAGGACAAAGACTGGTCATAGAGTTCCCTTGGCAGAAGCTAGGTCACAATCTCACTTCATCATAAGCCTCGTGATCATTGGATGAATCAATACCCAGTGTATTCTCCCCTTTCATCATAAGCCTCCTGCTCAGTGGATGAAATCGATGCTTTAGTGTATTTTCCTAGGACATAGGTCATTCATGAGCCACCTACTTGTAAAAATGCTCCAACGGGAGTCACGACCTGATATTTAGGGAGGATGCCTCCTGCATCATGTGCTCCTTTACTAGGTTGTCTTGCCACAATGGGTTTCCTCTTAACACTTGTCATTTCTTCTTGTGGGTCACTAAACACTCTTCAACGGATGCCTTCAGTTTTGATTCTCTTAGTTATTTAAATATTTAAAAATAATAATTCTTTTACAAATATTGACCTCACTTGGTCAATAATGTCAAATCAAATAATAACATAAGGTCTTATAAAACAATAATCATTAGGTTTCCTAGGTGTATTACACTGGAGATCATGTGAATAGTCAATTCCAAGAGATTTGACAATAGAGGAAGAATATGTGGCTGCTACAGAAGCAACGAAAGAGATTGTGTGGCTCAAGAAGATACCTAAATATTTGTAGGAGAAAAAAGAGAAATCCACTCCCTTATTGATTAACAACGCTTATGCAATCAAGTTGGACAAGAATCCTAGATTCCATGATCGAACCAAGCACATCAACATGAAGTACCATTTGATTTGACATCATGTAGAGTTCAAAACAGTTCATTTATGACATTGTTCCACAAATGAGAAAATTACAGATATCTTCACCGAAGCGCTTGGATGAGAAAAATTTGAAAGGTTTAGAAACATGCTTGGACTTACAAACACCCCTTCGAATTAAGGGTGGGAATGTTGGAAACCTAATCCTATAGAATTATGGTTCCACAATTAATTTTGTACACATTGTAATTACTTATCAGTTTAATAAGTAGAAGATGAAGAATCTCCTTGGACTCGAATGGACCTCTTGGCAGGTGAAGCCAAAGAGTCACCTCCTCATGTATAAATAAAGGATTTTGATCAATGAAAAATCAATTCGGGAGTTATTTTCATAAATGTGTATAATGCGTTTCATGTGTCATTGTTGAAAAAGTATATACCTTATACTAACCATATTATTGATTGAGATTTGATTCAAGTGAAACCAGAAAGAGGTATCCCGATGCAACCAATACGTATCCCAGACAGAAAAGTCGCATTATTCAGAAATAGAAAAATCGAGCAGGTAAAGGTCAAATGGACTTATTACATCCCTGAAGCAACGTGGGAGCTAGAGGATGCTATCCAGAAGGCATACCCACAATTATTTTGAAATTTTTGGTGTAAAATGTTATAAATGTACATAGTGTTGATATGCACTAAGGACTATGCATAAATAGGGGGGATGTAACACCTCATTTTTTACCCATTATGTAAATATGTATGTAATGATGCAAAGGCTAGAAGCCGGATATAAATGGTCTAGAATGACCAAAGATTATGTAAATACCTACTTTTAATATTTAATATAAAATCCCTGACTACGGAAGATGAAGAAGGATGAAGAAGAGATGGGGGCCTATGACTCCACAAGAGGGGGAAGTGAAAGGGGATCCAAGGGGGGAATTACACTTGTGACTTATAAGGAATTATCCCTAGTTAAAAATATTATATAGTGATTTTATCCTAAGGTCCATACAACCATGTTTATAGGGGCTTAATTTAAGCTAGGATTAGAAGAGGGAAAGTGGGCTCCTCGTGAGTGCCACATGGCAAGTTCACAATGTGCATATAAATATTGGGAATTGAGTTCAAAAAATCATTATTCTATGTTATTATTCATTCTAATCATCAGTGTTCACCATCCTAGATGTTTGTACTTGAGAGGGGAAAAACCAAAGTTTCCATACCACTCATGCCAATTACCTTGGGGAACTGGTGTCGGTGTGCTTGGTGCCTTGTGAGAAAAACTTGGCCTAAAGCTAAGGTCCTTGGAGTCCAAGCACGGAGAATCCATAGCCAAACTGTGTTGTAGCACTGGAAGGGAATGACGACAACTTGAGGGAATGCGATGCAGAGAAGGGGGTCCCATTCCTTGCGTTGTGCAAATTGATGGGGGATGAATGCTATGATTGTGACAATTGTGTAGGGAGTTTCTGCACCCAAAATTTGTGTGAGTGTAGCTAAGTGGAAGAATTGGGGAAACTTCACCCTTGTGGACTGATAGCCCCAGCTCGGGGGTATCCTCTGTCATAGAAAGAGATGGTTTGATAGAGTGCCTATGGCTGAGAGGAACACCCTTCATCTACAACTAGTTGAAGGGAATTTAAAGATAAGTTTCTCAATTTTGAATGAATGAATGTTATAATTATGCCAAAGGCGTATTTTAAGGGAGCGGTTCCTCTCGCCCCTTCGTCGTCTATCGATGGCGAATGAGGAGCCGCCACCTGTCTCATATGGTGACTGTGGTGACTGCACAACCATGAATATTCTTTGTACACAATTACCTTCAGCCCTAAGCAACTGCAACCTGCTCATATTAGTTGATAAACGACTGCCAACAAGCTCCGCAAGATTTTCGAAATATTGTTCAGAGACATTTCCATGAATCATGCTAATTCCACACACCTAAATTGTTCACTCGGAGCTGTTAGAAACAAGAATGACATTCTTCGAAAGTTTTAAGAATTCAAAACATGACACACACAATTTTAATAACACAACTATTTTTAAAGTCGGTTGAAAGCTTCAAAATACGTACAATCGATTCACTGGAAATATAAGGAAGAAAGTTGTCACTTGGTCGCCAAAGGCGAAGTTGAATTCCCAGGTGTTCATGCTCTGCCAGATATCTGCCGAGGTCTCTGAGTTGGTCATGGATCGTTATGCAATTTTCACTGTCGACCTTGACAAGGCATATGTTCTCTCGGTTTTAAAGTCCCAGCGATCCGTTCCATATTCTTATAGTCGTATCCCTGTCTTCTCCTATAAAGAAACAAGCAATATCTAAGAATATATGCTTCTCGTCTTCGTCGAGAGTGTCATAACTAATTATGAGTCTGTTTCTTGTTTCTTATATCCCTGGGAAGTAATTTGGAGATTTTGTGCAATTTCTCTTTCCAATACTCCAAATCATCTTTTCCACGAAGAAGCACCCCAAGCACTTTAAGAGATATTGGCAACCCATGGCAGGAATCCAAAAAAAATTCAACCACTTTCTCAAATCCCACAACAGGTTGGGGGTGACCGAAGGCATGCGATCAAAAGAGCTCTCGCGAGTGTTATGGATTGAGACCTTTCAGCCAGTAAATGGATGACTCTACAATCGATGAGTTTGTAAGAACATATTTATTGCGAGATGTAAATAAAATTAAACTACCTGAATGGATGGTGAAAATAATTTGTACAGTCGATCAATATGATCTACATCATGTAAAACTATGATTTCCCGGTAAGAAGTTGAGAGATACCTTTTGAGTTTTTATATATCTTCATCGGCGTTGTTGGTCATTCGATTGAGCCAAGTCTTTAAGAAGTGTATTCTGTAAGGAAGTTAAACTGTTCTTGGCTGCATTTACTCTCACATCAAATACAAAACAAGATCGATCATAATTCGATCTGTAACAGTTGAAGAATTCTTTTGCGAGGGTCGATTTTCCTACCCCGCCAAGACCCACAATTCCTACAACTCTAGCCTTCTCACTTTGTTGTTGCAATGAGACAGTCCTTTCCATATCTATTAATTTTTTATCAAGTCCAGTGGGATATTTAGCGACACTTAGAGGTCTTTTGCTTACCTTTTTCAATACTTGTTGAACAACCTTATCGAGGAGCCGCCCCTCATCACTGAATAATATTCACAATAAAATGATTATTAAAGAACGCCATGATACACCTATCATAGAAAATAACTAATAATAACAAGGAGAAGTGGAGGTCCTTACTCGTTACACATGCTCAGCTCTAGCGAGACAGCGGAAAGAGCATCCCTCCATTTTTTAATGGTGTTGGAGTCATGTCGTGGCTTCTTTTCGGTTGTTGTCTTCTTTTCGAGCTCGCACGGGGCCCAGGAATGTAGCTATAAGCAATATAACAATCTTCAACAAGAAGGTAAAATTTTGAATCATATATTTTTCAGGATTTTTATTTTATGATAACATAACACTCCCGTGCATTTGAAACAGGACTTTCATTTGGACAAAGAGACAAGAGGGTAAGTTCTTGAATTTATTTATTTTAGAATATCTTTTTCTATTCTAATATAATACTCCCATCCCTTTGGAACAAGACTTTCATTTGGACAAAGAGATAGAGGTAGTATTTGACTGCTTGGATTAGCCTTGTTAAGCAGGAAGGACCAAGACAAAAAGCTTTTCAAAGGACTCTTCTATATTTCCATGTAATTCATGGACAGATCTAATGTTGAAGATTTGAAACATGAATTTCTAAGAAAAAATTGCTAAAATATGTTCCAAAAGTCCTAGATATTTTTTTTGTCAAAAGTGTATGGCAGGGATGCCTCCATATAATCAGCCTGAATACAATATAGCTCGAGGGATATCGCACGTACCATACAAGAGATGAGTTATGAATGATATCACTTTCTTCAATGATGTGAAGTTAGTGATTGGTCAAAATGTAGCCAGAGACTGGACGCCTCTAGATAATAAACAAGTAGCTCTAAAGGTGGACATACTATGGAGAAATCTAGAATCTGCTATAAGTAGAGGATGCCTCTCTGGCATAGGGGAAATCCAAATGTAAGTTCATTTTGATACACAAGAAGAAGTTTCAAACTCTCCAATGATCGTTGAGCAGTTCACATTTGATTTCCCCGATACTGGGTTAGAATTGACATCTTCACAAGGACAAACTAAAGTTTTCGTAAGCATTATATCTCAGCTCAGGTCAATATTGGAGTGTGTTGTATCGAGGAAAGGAAATGATTGTAAATGGTGGCACTCTATTTTCTAAAGGTTTTTGTGTGCACTGGCAGACCAAAGGAGAAACTGAGTTGAACAATGGGTGATATCAAATACCGTGTATTTTTCTAGTACTGAAGAGGTGCAAAAATTGCAATTAGAGGTTGTTGCGGTTATCACAGAAATGAAACGAAGGCTCTCTGTTTGTGGTTGTAAATTATTTGAACGCTTTTGGAGATGTGTGCTGGAAAAAGGCCATGCATCCTCACATTCTTGCATGGGTAGCCATGTATGTTCAGAAAAGTGCACATTTTTCACAATGGACGATGTTGAGAGTTCAGTGGAAGATTGCAGAGATTTGGTGGGGCATGAAGGGCTATACGAGAACATGGGGCCACAAAGAACATTTTCATGAATTGAAACAAAATGCAGAGAATATGTGTGGGAAAGAGCATGTTTTCCCTAAGAAATGCGAGGTGCTAGGAATATGTAAAATTTATACGGAATTATTTCGCCAAACGCGGAATTTCTAAGGGAGCAGAGGGTCTTTTGAGTATGAACATGTATCAGAGCAGAACGGTATACGAAAGGATTATTGTATCCTCATTCCTTTAAGAGGGTTCATGAAGGTTCCAATGTTCATAGAAATAGAGAGGATGCCATACATTATTGTGATTCATGATATGAGATGTCCTGCATATTGTGGTTATTTCTACTAACTTCCCAGCAATCATCTTGGCTTGCACAATACAATTCATGGAAATATGAGATGGGATAAATTTATTTCAGAGACGAAAGAGATTGATATTGATGATAGGAAGTACAGATGGGGAGAAACAGGATTAGCATAAATGTTATAGAAAAGCGACTGTAAGAAAAGGAGAAGTGAAAAGAAAATAAACTTACAAATTAACAAGGGCAATAAGATGGGTAATACTGGCAGGTATATTTGCAATTACTTTACTCAAGAGATTCCTCAGATCTAAATCAATTAACTCAGAATATCGAACTATTAAAATTTCAAAATTTGTACTCAGAGGCTACCAATGTTGGTTTAGAACTATTACTCACAAGCTTGTAATTCTAAACCCCCCTCAAGATGGCTTAGGCATTAACTATCCATAAATCCCAAGGATTGGCATTAACAAGGTCAACCATTGACAATGGTAACAATGAATGTCAATGATTAAACCTCAGAGAAATTCCACGTACTACAATGTTAGAAGGAATCTAAATTACACCATCGTTCTCCTTCGAACACTATGCAAAGATGAAAGACACTTCATATGTATCACTTCGAAAAACGCAAGAGGCATATGTTCATTCTCTATCCCTTTCACACTTAAAATTGTAATCCTCAATCCTTGCACTCCCTCTACCAAATGAAACTACCTATGTTGATTTCCAATATATTTAGAGTCAAACTTGATCACTACCTAGCCCTTTATTGTTTTACTCACATATGTATACCTTTTTGTATGATAAATTAATGTACAAATCATTTTACTTGCCATCGATTACATGGGTTTCTATTTCTTGCTTATTAGTACTTGCAATAGAGTTTTCCTTTCAATTTCATCCACTACTATCCCTACCATAAATTAGCTAGACTTTCTTTCAAACACATAAAATTATATTGTCTACGTACACACAAATTTTTCTCATTTTACAACATATTGAAGTTCATCTCGGCGTTTCATTTCCCCCGATTTGGGGGTATGCTAGTTGATATTTTGTTATGTGTTTGTTTAAATCATTTTTTATGGAAATGTTTATGTCCATGAATTTAAAGGAAATGGAATAGATTCATTCATGGTAGGAATACTTGCATATTTCGAATGGGTATTTTAATTTAATGTATTTCTATATTTATTTACTTCCATTGTTAAAACCAATGGTATAGAAAATCAATGGAAATAAAATTCAAAGTTGGTATCAATGATAGTTATTGCATCTAGAAAGAGGTTGTAGAGTAGTGACATCACTACTCATGGTATCCATAGTGGAAATAGGCTACTGGGTACATGACATCACTAAAAGAATGCTCCAAGGAAGAGATACAATTGAACATGTGATGTGCTATTATGTTTGGAAAGACTCTCTCTTTCATCTATTTATATGACAGGTAAGGGAGGTCAACAATAAAATACATACCAACCTAATCCTTACAAGCAAGCCTATTAAACATAAGTAAGCCACACAAAAATGTAATGCTCCACTCTTACAGTACAAGTATCGAGCTCCTATCATAATGTCTTCCACAATAGTGACCCAAGGTGATGTATTTATACAAGGCAAGTCCACACCGCTCCATCCCAAGCCTCCATAGAGTCCATTGATATGAAATGGATCAATATAAAAAATTTCGTCTAGTTTGGTGCTTTCGAGGTTGAAAGATTGGATGAATTGGCTTGTAGGGCCCATTTTAGGGGTAGGTCTCGTTTTTAATAATTAGGGTCCAAAACTTTCTAAGGCTTGTTTGAGGCCCTAAACAATGTTTTTTGGGGTAAAAAAATCATCATGTATTAAATGCCCCTTGATGTGATTCTACACTTTGAGACCTTTCCAATGGTTCAAGAATCGCCTCAAACGGAGTCTGTATGCAAAAGTTATGCTTCCCACAAGTTGACCTATCTAGTTCACCACCATGGTACCAAATGGATTCCACATCAACTCTCATTTGTCAAATGTGGAGCTAGGCAAGTGTCAAATTTCAAGAACATTCTGGAGGGTCCAAAACCATAACCCTAATTGGGAGTTGGAGCATGCAAAAACCCTAAAATTAACCTTATATGGCTATCGGGCTATGTTAAATATCAGCTCGTTAGGAGAAGAAGGGGAAGGGGATCCATTATTTTGATGTTATTGTATTTTTCCATAGTTGAGAAACAACACGTGAGTGGATATTAGAGCATAATAGAGGAGATAGGAGATCCTGTAGTAGTTATTATGGCTGTAGAGTCATAGGTAATTCCATTGAGAATCTAATTACCTTTGTATTTACATTTTGATATGAAAAGGCATAGTCCTCATTTGTGGTTGGGTTTTTCTCCATAGTGGGTTTTCTCAGGATATATCTTGTGTTATGTGTGAATTGTGTTTATTTGCTCTATTTATTCTTTTTTCGGTTCCATCTATTTAGCATTCAATAAAAATAAGCTAATAAACAGGACTAAGTTGTAAGATCCATTGTGACTAATTGTTCCAATGGAATATCCATGGCAGTTTACAGATCATATTGGTATCAGAGCAGTTTTCTTTGGGGTTTTGTGAGAAACTGCACGATCTAATATATGAATAAAGAAAAAGTCTTCAAACCCTATCCATGGCAGATGAGTCAGTTGAACGAGTGGCAGACGATTATGAGTATTGATTTACAAAGTTGGAAATACAAGTCGTCAATATCTCATTTAACATGTAAATCCTCATGGCGGATCTGGAGAGCAATTTTGGACCTTTTGGTGATTTTGAAGGCTCTAACCGATAGTTCAGATCAAAGGGGAAATTGAAATATAAAAGCAACCCAAAAAAGGAGCTGAGAAAGAGCTCGAGAAAGGGAAGCCAACTTCCAGTACCAATATTCCTTCCCAGTGTCTCTTCAAGATGGAAGCGAAGGTCGATATCAATCCATAACAAGGTGATATGGATGATTTAAAGTTGAACCATTAGTTGCAGCAATTAGAGGGCTATTTTAGTATCGATCAAATAGATGAAGAGCGGAAAATTTCATCTACCTGACTAAAATTAGAGGGCCATGTATTAACTTGGTGGGAAAGCCACATGGAGGCACTTAAGCTGGAGAGTGACCCACCAAGAACTAAGTGGGAGAATTTCAAAACCCTCATTAATTCCCAATTCTACCCTATCAAGTATGTAGAGGACTAGTGGATCCATTGGCATTACTTTAAGAAAAGGCAAGGGAAGAGTGTGCAAGATTACACCACCAAATTATGGAAGATGGCTATCATGATGGGTTCTCACTAAATCATCCAGATGTACTCCTCAAGTATCTAAGGGGTCTACACAGTCATATACAAAGAAAGTGATGCTCTTCAAGCCCACGAAAAAATAGAGGATTGTAAACCTAGAGCCATTCCAATGTTCCAAATATGAAGTTATATATTGAATTAGATTTGGATTTGGTGAATCCTTCTTTATACATGCAATTGGTTTGTTTTGTGATGTATCTATTGAATATAATGCCAGTTTGTAGTGAAAACATTGAGCTAGTTTCTTTACACATGTAGTTGATTTGTTTTCTTATGTATCTATTGAATGCCAAGCCTAATATTTAGTTTTTCATGAACACACTAAGCTAGTTCAGCATTGAGCCTCCACAAATTCATTGGAGGGTTACAAAACATGTGCTTCTATACTTGAAGGGAATAATTCACTATGATCTAACATATGATAGAGATGGTGAGTTATTTTCGCACGGTACCACTGATTTTGAATGTATAGCTGATGCAAGTGATAGGGGGAGCACCTCAAGGTGTTGCTTCAGTTTGGGTTTAGAAAGAAGTCTTTAGTTGCACTCAGTTCAGAGGATTCAGAGTACATGGCGGCGAGTGTTTCTAATTACAAGTCTATTTCACTTCACAAACTGTCAGTAGATTTGACTAGTTAGATGTTGGAACCCACACGTGTTCACTATGATAATCATAGTTTTGTCAAGCTTTATGAGAATCCAGTATTTCATGATCACTCAAAGCACATTGAGATCCAGTAACATTTCATCAAAGATAAAGTTCAAAGGAGCACAATGGTCCTGTGCTCTTGAAACAAGTCTTCATATTCAGAGGTCATTTGATATTTTGACAAATCCACTAGCAAAGAGGAGAATCAAGATGTTAAGGGAGTGGCTTGGGTTGGTTGAAAATACTTTCCTCGGAAAGGTCGATTGTTAGAATAACCTGGTTTCTCTACAAGTGTCCTCCAATGTACCTATAGTTGTTTAATTTTGTAGCATCGTGAGTCATTCTCCAAGTAGGCTTCATGTGTCGAAGGAAAGCCTCATGTGTTGAGGTTGTCCTGAGTTAGTCTTGGGAAACTTGGAGAAGAGTATCATGTATCGAGATTGAGCTCCGTGTGTCGAAGCATGCCTTGTGTGCCAAGGCAGATGCTGCTATACAGTCTCGCGTGTCGAAGCAGTACCTTGTGTGTCGAGGCAGAGATGTTGTGTGATGTTATGTTAGGTGGTTTTGTTAGGACTCTTCTAGGGCCTGGCCATCCCTAGTAGGAATATCTCTAGCTTATGACCATGAGGACAAGATGATCACATCATCACAAGATCGTACTTATATATTTGATGAGCATTGAGTTGGCACAAATGAACCTAATAGACCAAGAGGGGCTAACCTTAGCCTAAGAAGACTTGCCTAAGTCTTATGAGAAATTAGAAGAGGAGCTTATAATTTAAGCTGTTTTTAAGTGGTATTGGAATAATGGTATTTTGTGACTCAAGTGGTATTTTCCCATTGTATTTACACAATGAAAAATTATAAAGAGGAACGTTATGCCATTTCCATAAACACAATTTTGTGTGGATATCTCTCTCTCTTCTCAAAATCTTGTATCAGGGTTTATACTGGAAAATTTACATCCGTGTGACTGTTCAAGAGTATTGGGCCTCAACAATCCCCTCCACAGCATATCGAAAGTTATATCAACAAATCAGAAGCTTATATCAGTAGATCTGAGAAGCTTATATCAGTAGATCAAAAGTTATATCAGTAGATCATAATCTTATATTAGTAGATCAAAAGTTTTTCTTGGTATGTGATTGCCCTAGGGGCATTAATATCTTATGCAAATGAATTTGTAATTAGCTCATTGTATTCTCATGCAATCAATATATATTAAGGAAGATTTTGTTTGCTGGGGTTTTCTCCTGTAAAAGGTTCCCCGGGGTAAATTTCATGTGTTCATGGTGGTTGCTTGATTTGTGATCTACTTCTACCATTTATTGGTTATCCTCAAATTTATGGTTTATATTCATAGTTGGTACCTTTGGTATTCTAGATCTGCAATATTAATCTATACATCAGTCATAAAATTTCCAGATCTGCTATATTTATAAAAAATTATCATGGTATCAGAGCAGAGGGCGTGAAAGAGTTCATATTTGCAATTAATTTGATCCTATGTTGATCCCTGGGTAGTGTAAGTTGAGCAAAGTAGAACATATCTAAAAATTCTCAAAACAGATCTGAAAATTATCAGAACAGATTTGAATTTGCAAGAGGGTATCTGTTGGCCGATATTTTTTTAGCACAATACAACAATGGTTTCTTGCACCAAGGCAAGATAATGACTACAATTTTAATAAGAAGTGAGGATAGGCTTGAAGGGGCTTCAAATTTTGATATATGGAAAGCTAGGATTTTGAACATCCTAGAAGAGCATGGCTTAGATGGGTTTGTGACCAGTGTGATTGATGAGCCCACCTCTAATGCAGGAAGAGCAACCTTTAAGAAGAACCAAGCCAAAGCAAAAAGAATAATTTTTTATTCTATAAAAGACAGTTTGATGTCTGTTTTGATCCCTCTGAAAAATCCAAAGGAATACTTTGACACCCTGACAAATTTATATGAAAAGAAAGCACCTAGTCAGAAGAGGGCCTCGAAGAAGAAACTTCGTTCTCTCAAAATGGAGAAGGACAATATTGTTTCCTCCTTCACAAAGATCTTGGAAGATTCGAGATCAGCTTATGGTAATCGGGGTAACTGTAGATGATGATGATCTTGTTCAAACTGCAGTTGATGGTCTTCCACCTTCCTAGGAGACATTTTTGTCTGTTATAAATGCTCGTGATAAGCAACCTAACTTTGAAATGTTGTGGCATGACTGCCTGCAAGAAGAAGGGAGAATTGAGAGTAGAGGTGGTCAATCCAAAGATGAAAACCTTGCGTTCTCTATCAGGACAAAGAAAGGGAAAATATTTTCCTCTCATAAGAAGTTTCTTCACCAAAAGGGAAACAAGGGTTTTAAGGAAAAATAGTTTGACATCTCAAAGGAAAAATGCTTTAACTGTCATAAGAGGGGACACTTTGCCAAAGATTGTCCTAAGCTAAGAAAGGAACATAAAGGAAGATTTCATGCATCTACTGCTCAGGAGGACAAGTCTCAAAGAAACGGATCTAGAGGGTCCTCCAGTGATCAAGAGACCTAAAAAGAATGTTATCTCATTTAAGCTCTCTTTGGTTCTATCTCCAATAGTGTTTATTCCTGGTTAGTGAATAGCGATGCTTCCAGGCACATGACATGTTATAAAAGTGCTCTTAAAAATTTCAAAGAGAAGAAATTTTCAATTAAGGTAGAAATCAGAGATAATTCTACTTATGAAATTAAGGGAACTGGTTCAACATCCTTTTAGCTAAACTCAGGATCAGTATTGCACATTGATGAGGTCTTGTTTGTCCCTGGTTTAAAGAAGAATCTCCTCTCTATTGCAACATCAAAAGACAAAGGTTACAGGGTAATTTTCATGGATGGAAAGGCTCTCTTGTGGTCCAAGAATCAAGAGATAAGTTCAGCATTGGTGATTGCATCTCGAGAGGGAAACACGTATTTCATTAAAATTGGTAACATTTTATTCCAAGCACAACACCAAATTTGATTTTTTTAGTTATTTTGGAATTCTAGATCCACTATTTGATTCCAAATTTAATGAAATATGTGTTGGGAGGTATTTATGAACTTCATGGACATTCTATTAAAGCCTTGCTTCATGATACAATCAATCCCTATGAGCTGTGGAATCAAAAATTTGGACATCTTCATTATAGGGCACTTCCTGGTTTGCAGAAAATGGTAAAATGTATGCATGTTTTTCAGTTTGAACATGATGGCATTTGCAGAGGTTGTGTCCTTGGTAAAAAAATAAAGAAATCATTTCCTCATAGTAACAAGAGATCTAAAGGTATATTAGACCTAATACATTTTGGCATATGTGGGCCTATGAACCCTCAAGTGGATATCTCTATTATGTGAATTTTATAGATGACTTTTCCCGAAATTCTTGGATATATTTTTTGAAAACAAAGAATGAAACCTTCAATATGTTTCAGGAGTTCAAGGCTTTGATTGAGAATCACAAAGGGAAACACATTTGTGCCTTGAGAACTAATAATGGAGGGGAATTTGAGTATCATCACTTTGAGAAGTAGGAATAAAAATATAGTTAATTGTTCCATACAACCCTCGGAAAAATGGAGTTGCTAAGAGGAAGAACAGAACAATTTGTGAGGCTGCAAAAGCCATGATGTGTGATCGGGATCTTCCCACATATTTATGGGCAGAGGCCACTAGCACTACAATTTATATTCAAAATAGAAGTCCTCATGCTATATTGGGGGAAAAGACTCCAGAAGAAGCCTTTACTGGTAAAAATCCTGAAGTTGGGCACTTAAGGACCTTTGGCTGCCCAGTTTACATCCATGTACCAAAAGAGAAAAGAACAAAGATGGAGCCTTCAAGGAAAAAAGGCATATTTGTTGGGTACAGTGAAACCTCCAAGGCATACGGGATTTATGTTCCAAGTTAGAGGCATATTGAAGTTAGCAGAGATGTAACTTTTCATGAGTACGATGCCTTTCGTCGATATAGAAAACTTCAGTTTGATTCAGATATGGAGGAACATGAGAATCCCTCTACAAAGAATTCGGTTCCTAACTCACCTTGTCCATAGGTTCAGAGGGAGGAGTCTTATGAGCCTTAAGATCTGATTGATCCTTTAGAATCAGTTGAGTTAGAAAGACCTCTAGAAGCAGCCCCTGCTAAGAGGAGGCATGCCCGGCTTCAAAAAACTCTGCACGAAGCGGAGAAACATGTTGCTCCATCGGGAACTTTCATAGAAAGCTAGAAACCTCATAAATTTGTAGGATATGTAGCACAGATGAATCACATCAGTGATGCAAAGCCTTCCACCTATGAGGAAGCTGCTAAGTAGCTAGTATGGAAAGATGCAATGACAGAAGAATACCAATCCATCATGAAAAATGATGTTTGGGAAGTGGTCCCAAAACCGGAAGGGAAATTTGTGGTAACCTCCAAATGGATTTACAAGATTAAACATGCAACAGATGGCAGTATTGAGAAACATAAAGCAATATTTGTGGCTCGGAGTTTCTCGCAAAGGAAGGAATAGATTACGATGAAAATTTTGCACCAGTTTCCAGGTACACCTACATTCGAGTTATTATCTCCCTTGCTGCAGTTCTCGGTTGGAAGCTTCACCAGATGGACGTGAAGACTACTTTCCTCAATGGCAGAGTTGAGGAAGAAGTTTATATAGAGCAACCAGAGGGTTTTTTGGTTCATGGGAAGGAATCCCATGTGTGCAAATTAAACAAGGCCTTGTATGGGCTTAAGCAAGCACCGAGGGCTTGGTATGCAAGAATTGACAACTACCTTCAAAGCTTGGGCTTCTCCAAGAGCTTCGTTGATCCTAACCTGTATTTCAAGATTGTGGAGAACCATCCTTTGATCTTGGTTCTTTATGTTGATGATTTGTTCCTTACAGGAGAGGAACAATTGATAGCCTGGTGCAAGAGGGAGCTCACTTCTGAGTTTGAGATGAAATACTTGGGTCTCATGCGCTATTTTCTTGGGCTAGAGGTTTGGCAAAGAACATATGATATTTTCCTTTCACAAGGAAAATACTCAATTGATTAACTGCGTAGATTTGGGATGATGGGCTGTAAGCCCATGTCTACACCCATGGTATTGAATGTAAAGAAATTGCACGAGTCAGATACTGGTTCAGATCTGGTGGATCCCACTATGTATCGGTAGCTCATAGGATAATTGATGTATTTGATTCACACCGAGCCAGATATATGCTATGCAATGAGTGCATTGAGCCAATTCATGTCTGAACCGAGGCACAAACATTGGGTTTCTACCAAGCATGTGCTTAGATACCTTCGTGGGACTATTGCTCATGGTCTCAAATACACTTCCAATGTTGGATTGTTGCTTCATGGTTATATTGACTCTGACTGGGTCGGTTGCTATGTGGACCGAAAGAGTGCTTAGGTTGTTGCTTTAGCATGGGTTCTGCTATGATTTCCTAGTCCAGCAGGAAGCAAAGATCCATAGCACAAAGTACCGTAGAAGCAGAATCTATAACAGCGGGTGATGCTAGCCAAGAAGCTATTTGGTTAAGAAAGCTTCTAGCTGAGTTGTTTGGTGACATGCTTGATTCTACTGTCATTCATTTTGATAACCAGAGCTATATAAAGCTTACATAGAACCCGGTATTCCATGACAGATCAAAGCACATTGAGATGAAATATCATTACATCAGAGATATGGTTAATAGGTTCCATAAAACTTCGATATATTGTGACCAATGAGCATATAGAAGATGTGTTGAAAAATCTTATGTCCTTGACAAGTTTTGCATACTTTCGAGACAAGCTTGGTGTGGCAGAGAATGCCTCCCTCGCTGAGAGGGAGTGTTGAAGTTTGCAACATCGTGAGTCATTCTCCAAATATGCTTTGTGTGTTAAAGCAAATCCTCGTGTGTTGAGATTGTCCTGAGTTAGTCTCGGGAAACTTGGAGAAGAGTCTCATGTATCGAGACTGAGCTTAATGTGTTGAAGCTTGCCTTGTGTGCCAAGGAAGATGTTGCTATACAATCTCATGTGTCGAGACTAGGCTTCGTGTGTCAAAGCAGTGCCTTGTGTGTTGGGGCAGAGATGTTGTGTGATGTTCTCTTAGGTGGATTTGTTAGAAGGACTCCTCTAGGGCCTGACCACCCCTAGTAGGAATATATCTAGCATATGAACATGAGGATAAGATGATCACATCATCGCAAGATCTTCCTTATATATTTGATGAGCATTGAGTTAGCACAAGTGAACCTAATAGACCAAGAGGGGATAACCTTAGCCTAAGAAGACTTTCCTAAGTCTTATGAGAAATTAGAAGAGGAGCTTATAATTTAAGTTGTTTTTAAATGGTATTGGAATAATTGTATTGTGGCTCATGGTGATTTTCCCATTGTATTTACACAATGAAAAATTATAAAGAGGAACATTATGCCATTTCCATAAACACAATTTGTGTGGATCTCTCTCTCTCTTCTCAAAATCTTGTATCGAGGTTTATATTGGAAAATTGACATCCGTGTGACTGGTCAAGAGTATTGGGCCTCAACAACCCCCTCCATAGCAGATCAGAATTTATATCAGCAGATCAGAAACTTATATCGGCAAATCAAAAGCTTATATTAGTAGATCGGAAGATTTTCTTGGTATGTGATTGCCCTAGTGGCATTAATATTTGATGCAAATGAATTTGTAATCTACTCATTCCATTCTCATGCAATCAATAAATATTAAGGAATATTTTGTTTGCTGAGGTTTTCTCCTGTAAAAGGTTCCCTAGGGTAAATTTCTTGTGTTCATGGTGGTTGCTTGATCTGTGATATACTTCTGTCATTCACTAGTTATCATCAGATTTATGGTTTATATTCACAGTTGGTACCTTCAATATTCTAGATCTGCAATATTAATCTAAACATCAGTCATAAGAATTTCCAGATCTGTTGTATTTATAAAAATTTATCAATAGTAGCTTAGCACACCAATTTGAAGCATCAGTTGTGTACAGGTTGAAAGAAAACTAATTAAACCTCTTAGAGGCATGTTGCTTGTCCTATTTTAGAGTGAGAGAGTGTGCATGCATCAGATATGAAACTTTTTCCTATTTTTAATCTTCTTCTTGTTAAAACAGAACTTACATTTTTCTGTTTGATTATTATAGCATGATTTGTTATTCTTGTGTGAGCAAAAGATACCAGTGATGTGCATGTATTTTCTAGTTTTAGACTAGGAAAGTGTCCCAAGGAGAGCATTGCATGCTCTTGGGCATTCTAATCTAGGCAGCTTTCTTCATGCAAACTGGGCACATCTTTTTAGGCATCTTTCTTCATGCAAACTAGGCACATCCTTTAGGGAAGCTTTACTCTCTAATTTAATCCACTTCGATTGTAACCCATGATCCTTTGCTTCTATTATAAAAGCGGGACATGGGACTAGGGTTAATAGTTCAGTTTTTGTTCTTGAGATAACTCATTTTCTGAGTTTCTTGTAGCAGATTCCTTTTCTGATTTAATGAGAAACCGGTGGCAGGTTTGACAAACAGTTTCAGTTTATTGTTCATACTTTTCAATTAGCTTATGTGTTTTCAGATCTAGAATTAAGTAGTTCTGGGAGTTCCTTAAAGTTTTCAGCTTTCTCGAGCTCATAGCTGTAGGTCTGTTTACCACGTATTTGTTGGATTTTGTGCAACTTCGGAAGTTATTCTTATTATATTCTATTGTAATTATTTGTACCTCCTACAGGAGTTGATCTTGGTGTAATTAATCATGTAAATCCTTGAAAGAATCAATGTAAACCTTGGGGAGAAAATTAAGTAAAGAAAATAATTATTAAATGTGTTTTTATAATCCCCCCAAGACAAGTCGGCCCTGTCAGATTAGACAAGTCGGCTCAGTGGGTAAATTTCCCCAAATCAGTGGGAATTCTTCCCCAAACAATGGGCAGAACCACCCTAGTCAAGTCAGCCCAGTTTGGGAAAATTTAGGTCGGCCCAGAAAGGGAAAAAGTCATTTTTGCATGTGTATAAATAGAGAGATCATATGCCTCATTTGTTCATTCACTCACACACAACAAGTTCGCATCACTTGGAGAGGAGCTCGCACCTGCAACTAGGAGAAGCTTATTTTGGGGGGTTTTGGTTAGAGAGACTTTCTACTTTCTCTCTCTCATCTCTGTAGACTTTCTATTTTCTCTCTCTCATCTCTGTACTATGTTCTCATAATTATTCATCTCTATACGAAGGTTGTTGGGTTTTCTCCCGATTTGGTTTCCTAGGATAAATTCTTGTGTTCTTTGTTTATGTACTTTGTCTTTCTTCTAGTGATCCTATTGATTTTATGCAATTGAATTATTATGCTCTAATTGTATGAAACACTAGCATGGTATCAGAGTAGTACTAGAAGAAGTCGTTGCTAGAACTAGGGTTTCATCTTTCAAGGCCTTCACTCAATTTTTTGGCAGAAAAAAGAGCGTTGGGAAATTCGCTCTAAGGAGGGCGCATCTTTTGGTGAAGGAAGAATTCAATTCTGAGAATTTTCAATTTTTGACTTAATTCTACAGCTGCGGCAGAAATTAGGGTTTCAGTTTTTTACCTACTTCCTCCACAGTTTTGGCTCAACCCCACCTTTTCTCAACTCGCCTTGCTAGGGCGCATCTCCATGTGTGGTCAGTTTTCCAAGAATCCAACTTTCATTTTTGACCTAGCTCCTGCTAGGGTTTCTGGTCCAGATGATTGGAATTAAGGTTGAAGATCATCTGGAAGCGGCTTCCAACTTCATCTCTTAGAAGTCTAGGGTTCTTATCTTACTAGAATAAAATGATCTCTTGCAGTTTCTCAATGAGAAGGTCCCAGAACTAGAAGCCGAAGAAGACAAATCTGTTGATGTATTTGTAACTTCGAAAGATATTCACTTGTATATTACATTTGTACTTTATTGTATCCCAAAAGGAGATGTATTATTCCTCCGGTTGGAAGTGTCATCATTTGTATTTGCAAGTGTCACAAGTGACATTGTAAGTGTCGTAACTTATATTTGATGGGTTATTAGACCACCTCATAGGGGTCATCCCAGTGTGGGTTAAAGGGTTATTAGACCACCCTAGTGGGGTCGGCCCAGTGACAAGTGGTAATGGGTTATTAGAATCTCTTAAGGGAGGTCGGCCCAGTTGGAGTAAAAGGCAAGTCAAAGTAAAATATAAATAGAGAGTGTGACTCTCTCATTTATTCATTCACTCACTCACTTCGCATTAATGAGAGAGAGGAGGAGTACGCACAAGTGGAGGAGGAGTAGCTGCTACAGACATCTATATTTTGGGGATTCATATTTTTTCTCTTTGTATTGGTGCTCATTCTATCTCTGAGGAAGTTGCGGGGTTTTTCACCTTCTTGGGTTTCCCCGGTGAAATGCTTTGTGTCTCTTATCTCTTGTGTTTGATATGTTGTACATGTTGTTCTCTCAATTAAGATCCTAGATCATGTTGAATTAAATGATGAAAAACTAACATGGTATCAGAGCTATCTTGAAGGAAGGAATTGTATGGCATTTATGACACTTGTTGCACTTGTGACAAATTGGAAGCTAGGGCTTGGTATAGTAAAAACCAGTCATCGTGGCACTTTCGCTATAAATAAGTTTTGGCGAAGTTTCAGGATCTAAAATTTTTACAGGCCAAATATGAAATGTTCATGTACCTTGCATCCGAAGCTCAGCCTCAGATTCATTGTACTTTGTGAGATATGATTCATACAAGTTAGGGTTTCTGCCTCTTCCAGAATGCAGCCCTAAACAGGTGACCTAGGCACAAAGGTCATATCTTGGGATAGGAAGCTCCAAATTGAATTCCGTAAAAAGTGACAGTTAGGGAACGGACTTTAGTTTCATAGGTTTAGGTTTCAAAGGCCGAAGTTGAAACAATGACACGTGGAACTCCGTACAAGTTTGCTATACTATTTCATCCCATAAACAGGTCACGTTGCGACACTTGGCATATCTCTCTCTCGGAGAATCCATTAAAGCTCAGATCTGTGGGGTTGGAAAGATGACAAGTCAGTCTACCATAGGCCGAAGTTTCAGAACCTGAGGATCGAAATTTCAAAGATACATCATAAAAAATATGGCATATATTTCTGTCCAAACATAATTGGATTCTGAGCACTTTCATTTTTGGCTCGTCACTGCTGCGGGAAATTAGGGTTTCTGCAAAAGTTGGAATTTTTGGAATCTGAGACCACGGATGGATGCTCCTCATCAAAATCGAAATTTAGAGACCAAGATCGAAGTTTTTGGTTGGGTAGAATCCCGGGCTCTATCAAACCCTAGTTCAGGATTTTGACCAGAAAACCAAAATTTGACAGAAGCTGCAAATCCAAAATTTTCAAAGTCAGTTTTGAGGGGTCAAATTTTGGAGATTTCAAAATTGAAGTGTACCAGCTTGATCAACTCAGCAAGGTGCATTTTTTCATCCAATCAGAAGTTTGAAATTCAAAGTTTGAATTTTTAGGGTTTCTCTGACAAACCCTAATCCAGCTCCAGATGTAGCTTCAACAAATCAAAGTGGACTGGGTTAATCCTAGAAGAGAATGAATTGACACCTATATAAGTGAAGAAGTTCCAATTCCATAGGGAGATGAGGCTAAGGCCTTACATAAGAAGACTACAAGCAATGCCACAAGTATGACTTGAGGAGTAACAGGTATGTTTTGAAATCTTTTCATGATTAAGTTTATGATATGTTTGTCTTCATATTATTGAGGTTAGTACAATCTTGATTAAATTTTAGACTTGTCTTATCACCTTAGTAAAAGTATGAATGCATGTGAATGATAGAAGACATTCATTGATTAGGGTTATGACACTTATGATTGTACTAATGCACTGTGGTGTTGTATGAGGATGATGTTGTCCGCTAACATGAAAGGTACATCAAGAAAGACAAATCAAGTACTAGATCAAGAACATATGACCATGGTGACATGAAGACAAAGACTCATCCATAGTCATGGATCACATAGAAGCTCTACTTACGAGGTATGTATAATTTGGTTCTACAATGGTTAACTTATGAAATGTGCAGGTTACTAGCACAAATCATTGAAGAGAACAAAGAAGACATTATTTGGGTATGTTAGACATAACTAGCAAGCATGATAATCCAGGTATGTTTTTCCTATATCAAGTTAGAATCCTACCTTGTGTTAGGATCTTATATAAGTATACTTGCTATGATTGATAATTCATGAAGTTATAAGTTTGGGCAATCATGGGTTTATGCATATTATGCTTCTTAGTTTGATTAATGATATGACAAACTAGAAGAGCCTTATGGTCAAATAAAAAAATATGCATGAGTAAAAGAAGTCCTCCCTAAAACCTTGAATACTAACACTTGTGTATGAAATGATCATGACCATACATGATTAAGATTATTTAGAATCATAATGTTTTGATAGTATTGAGATTATACTAATGAATGTATGATTATGTATGAGATCTTGAGGATGACACAATGATGACACTAGTGCACACTTAAGCATGCATAGCAATCCAGGATGGATAAGTTCAAAGACAGATAATTAAGGAAGCAAAGATCAAAAGGGAGCACACTCCAGTAGTTCCTGCAAGGAAGCAAAGATCAAGAGGGAGAACACTCCAGTAGTCCCTGCAAGGAAGCAAAGATCAAGAAGGAGCACACTCCAGTAGTTCCTGCAAGGAAGCAAAGATTGAGAGGGAGTCCACCCAACAACCAAACAAAGATAAGTATTTGAATTTTCATTTCTTGTATATATGATTACTTAAATGATGTTGTTCAGTCATATACATACTTATGTTCCTATATTTAGGATCTATATTATGCATATTAGAAAAGTTGCATTAATGAACAAGATACTACTAGTATACAAGTAATGGGTAAGTGGCCTATGGTACTGTACAACATTCCATTGCTACTTATCTAGAATGAAACCTCTTTGCTGGCATGTTAGGAGTTGTGCACACTCTTAACAATGTTCTGGTAGAGATAGAAGGCATCTAGAAAGTTACAGGATATGGATAAATGTTGTATCGAAGCATTGGCTAAGATAATTGCATGATTATATGACATATGTATTTATGTGTAAGAATTTGTTCTGAAATCTATGAGATATTTCTAATCATGCAATTGAACTTGTCTTGTAGGAAAGACCGTGTACCATCACCTACAAGAGAGACTTGTTTCGAAGAACAAGCAACGAAGACTCAACGACATTTTTTCCAGCAACGAAGTTCAAGAAAACTACATATTGAAGAATCTGAAGTTCCCAGGATCTAGGATGCAGTAATGGAAGGATGCCATGATCGAGGAATACCAGTCAATCATGAATAATGATGTTTGGGATGTGGTCCCAATACCAGAAGGGAAGTCTGTTGTGACTTCCAAGTGGATCTACAAAATCAAGCATGCTGCAGATGGCAGCATAGAGAAATACAAGGCAAGGTTTGTGGCTCGTGGCTTCTCCCAGAAAGAAGGGATAGATTATGAAGAGACGTTTACACATGTATCCAAATACACTTCCATTAGAACAATACTTGCTTTGGTTGTATCTGGCTTCTCCCAGAAAGAAGGGATAGATTATGAAGACGTTTACACATGTAGCCAGATACACTTCCATTAGAACAATACTTGCTTTGGCTGCAGTAATGAAGTGGAAGATACACCAGATGGATGTCAAGACAGCTTTCTTGAATGGTGTAGTCGAAGAGGAAGTGTATGTGGAGCAGCCACTTGGTTTTGAGACACATGACAGGGAGTCATATGTGTGCAGATTGAAGAAATCCTTGTATGGCTTAAAGCAAGCACCCAGGACATGGTACGACATGTAAAACCCCCAAAAATTCACTAAAATTTAAAAATTTTATAGTAGCATAAACTGCTACATTTTACGATGCGGAAATAATAAATGATAATGACAATAAACTAAACTCTTTAGTAAAATAATTAAAGGATAACAAACTTCCTAATCTGCTGCTTTTGATTAGTCAGATATCCTAATAACAGATTTCTAGCAGTTAAACATTCAGTCTCGAATTAAAGAAAATCTCATTTAGCGTTGAAAACAGAAAGTGTCGTAAACTCCAATTTAGTATGATTACTAATATTATGTATTTTATCAAACACATCGTCATTAATTTCTAAGTTATATATTTTGGTTCTAGCACTAAATTGATCATTTTGATGTACTGAAGGGGTCCTTGACTCGCCCTGAGGATTACTTAGCTATCGCTAGCTAACGCTCCTGAATACCAATTTGCAGAGAACAGGTATTGTCTAAGAGTTCTGCTGGCAGCTTACTTAAATGTTTTTCAATTACACTACGTCATCAAACTGGCTTTGTTACGAATAGGCAAAGTGTGATCCGCTCTTGGAGCCTTCCAGGTATAATAATTTGATATCCTTCGTGTCTTCATTGCAAGGAATAATCAAATCTAAAGCTGATAGTTTTAGTATTAAAATAGATAAACATCTTACTAATGTAAGGGACCTTTGCATGGTTCGACTTCATGTTCTTCACCATTCACTAAGTGATAATCTTGCTAAGTCAAGATCAATTTTCAATACTTACATCTAGCAGAAAGGTTGTCATGGAATTATCAATGATAAAAAAAATGAAATTATTTGCTTTTCACTAATAACTATAGTGAAAGTATTGTCCTACATTTTAATTTTAGTTATCATATATATATAGGCATCTCCTATATCTAATGACATAATTTGATTTACAAAATACACCATACATTGTAAAAGTAGTTATGCAAATATTAGAGTATGGAAAATAATGTGAATTGATCCAAAATAACCATATAACTCACTATTAGTATAGTAAGTCCGAGATAGATACTTATACATAACCTAAGCATTGATTAAGGTTTTGGTGGATTATTATGCAGGTGATAATGATAAGGTTAAAACCATAAGGCCCTTACTATAATGTATACACTTAGCACAGTACGTTGAAAGTGATGTATTAACTCCTTTGAAGCATGGTTGGCAGGCACATACTTCCACGGTGGTGCAATTACTTGCCTTCATAATTAATGTTGTAGTGGAATATCTGGTGTAAGCCTTCGTGGCTAGTTTCACATGCTCAAGCTGGGTTGTGATGTTAATACAACGTATGGGCATAAAATCAATACTGAGTTGGACATTATGTGGTAGGACAATGCACGTTGGAACTCTGTGCTGGAAATTATCTCGACAATGGTGAATTCAGTTTTAAATGCAGTTTTTAATGCATTAGGTATACGTACAACTGAGAAATGTGGGGCTTCATCCTAATCGTTGATATTGTAAATTCTTGGGTTTTGTAAAACCCTACTTCTCCATAACACCGGTTTTCATGCTTGTGGCATTCATTTGATTTGGGAGAGTGTGGAGAGAGGCCGACAGGCCCTCCAGGTCCCCAGGGTTTGAACCCTGCACCACTAGCTCGGCTCTCCAGAGCTTTCATGGCATTGGCCGACTATAAAAACTTTTAAATGGTTTAAGAATGTAAGGTGCTGTGTCTTGATACTGCGACCTACTGATGTAGTGTTGAAAGGAAAAAGTTAAGAGTTTACAAGCAATTTAACCGGTTTAGAATTAGGTTCACTCAAAACCTGAGTGCATTGGTCTGGTTTTGCTTCAACGGAAAGTTAATGGAGTGTTGCGTCATTTTATCTTTTGTTCTGGAGGAGAAGGATAAATATGTTTCTACAAGGTAATGTAACAGTACTCCCATTCTTCGTTGCTATTTAATATTTGACAGAATGCAGTCTTCGTAACGTTTTGTAACACAATTTAACCCATTTGCAATTGCATGTTGTTGGCAGGTTCTAAAGTCATGTTGGAGGCGCTCATCTGCAACCCAAGATACTAGCGATCCGGGTAAGCCTCGGTAAAACCTCAAGGGTTTGCCGACAGTTACATAGAAATGATTCTTTCGTTTAGCTGCAGTCAATGTAGAGAAAATAGATACAGTCATGAAGTGGGTGTTGTAACCGTCGTTTTTAAGCTATGAAGCTAAGACAATCGGGAGCTTTGCTCCATGAGCTATAGCTCACGTTTCTTTACTGCTTTTAGCCATTGTTTACAATGTTTCCCCGAGGCTCAGAAATAGGGTTTTAATATTATGAAACTATGCAGTTGGTTTTGAGCTCAAATTTATGTGCAAGTTTTAAAGAAACAATGAAGGTGTCACGGGCCTAGGCTTTTCTATCCCTCTCGAGCGTCCCATACCGTTCGAAAGCCTAGACATGCACGGCACCGATGTGATATTGCTAGTTGGGCTTGGCCATCAACCGCAAGTCTCACCCGGACTACGCCTCACCGAAAACCAGCCTGACCAAGCCTACGTCAGACACCATCGAGTTGTGCGAAATGAAGTGCTCATTTCACCGTAGGCAATGCAGTCTATCGCATTGCCACCCAACCTTAGACCATGCAGTCCGTCGCATGTTCACCCCCGAGCCAACACTTGAACGACCGACTACTAACCTACTCATGCAATCTCACTCAACTAGAATCAATCCTATTTAGAATGCCTCGAGGGTGTTGTCCTTGCAACCGGCCAAGTCCAAACACATGCTCACTGATGTAACCCTCTAGCCTCCTTCCGTGGGGATTATTCTAACCCAGCATCATGCTTGTACATATGAGGTATTCATCATGCCATCCTTCGTCAAGACCGCCATCATGCCTCGCCAGTTGCCTCGTCCTACTCGACGCGACACAATCCTTGGACCTCCTAGCAATCAAACACGCCAGTACACCATCCGCCTGACTGAGGCCAAGCCAACAGCCGGTCACCAAGGCTACCAGAATTCTAGGGTCGTGACAATCTCCCCCACTTAAAAATGTTGACGTCCTCGTCAACGTAACGCAGCTCAACTGGGATCTCCAGTAAAAGGGACATTGGTGGTGAAGAGACACTTCCGCATTTTTCCCAAACCGAACATGGGCTCTGATACCATATGTCACGAGCCTAGGATTTTCTATCCCTCTCGAGCATCCCATACCGTTCGAAATCCTAGACACGCGCAACACCGACGTGATATTGCTAGTTGGGCTTGGCCATCAACCGCAAGTCTCACCCGGACTACAACTCACTGAAAACCAGCCTGACCAAGCCTGCGTCAGAGACCATCGAGTTGTGCGGAATGAAGTGCTCGTTTCACCGTAGGAAATGCAGTCCGTCGCATTTCCACCCAACCTTAGACCATGCAATCCATCGCATGTTCACCCCCGAGCCAACACTTGAACAATTGACTACTAACCTACGCATGCAAGCTCGCTCAGCTAGAATCAATCCTCTTTATAATTCGTCGAGGGTGTTGTCCTTGCAACCGGCCAAGTCCAACCACATGCTCACTGATGTAACCCTCTAGCCTCCTTCCGTGCGGATTATTCTAACCTAGTGTCATGCTTGTACATATGAGGTATTCATCATGCCATCCTTCGTCGAGACCACCATCATGCCTCGCCAGTTGCCTCGTCCTACTCGACGCGACACAATCCTTGGACCTCCTAGCGATCAAACACGCCAGTACACCATCTGCCCGACCAAGGCCAAGCCAACAGTCGGTCACCAAGGCTACCAGAATTCTAGGGTCGTGACAATGGGATTAGTCGTAACTTGGCGTTCAAACCTTGCTTTGATGTCTGTGTTTTCTTTGTGCTTACGGTCTAGGGTTTGTGTTGATAATACAAAATTTTTACTAAAACTACTGTTGCATTCGTCGTTGAGTTTGGAAACTAGAGAAACTCGTAATGACTTCAATGTGTTTAAAAATCTAATGTTCAGGAAAGAGTACAATGTTAAAGCGATAATACTTGGGTTTTCAACCTGAGTTTAAATTATAAAAATATATAAAATAATTCATATCTAAGTAATATAACGTCTAGTTGAAAATATAAGTCAAGGTTGTAAACCCTGACCCTTGAGACGGAAACCTTAAACCGAAGCTAATGCTTGATATGCTATGTAAATTGTTCAGTGTTTAGACCTTTGTCAGGAACAAAAGGGTCAAATGCTTTCAAGTCGTAATATGAGTTCTTTAACTTAGAGATAGTAGATGTCTGTGAACTAATTTGTATTCGTACTACATGATAATATTTAATGGAGTACATGAGTAATACTACTAGTTTGACATGGATTTCTTGGTTTTGTTTAATGAAATCAATGCGATTATAAATGAGATGATTAGCCTATCAAATTAAAAGTTTAGATAATGTAAAAGATTATGCAATAAGTCTGCTCGTAAATAAAAGAGATGTTCTACTGAACGAAAGAAAACCATTTATATCCTATCTGTTTTCAAAGGCTATGTTCACTATTATTTGGGCAGAAAAAATATGTTCGATACTAGTTATGTAGATCACAAAGATGGGATTTGTTTATAATCATAAATATTGAAGTAACTAGGAAGCTTGAAATCTCTGTTTGCAATCCATTAATAATAAAACAATAATGCAGAACTAAAAATGATAGATTATGTTTATAAAACATTCATTTAACTTTATCTATTGCATATGATCATTCTGTTCTACCCTAAATAACCCCTTTCTGTACTAGAGTACGACACTGTTGCAGTGTGTGAAAAAATGCAAAAAGGTGATTAAATATCAATCATTCTATCATAATTATATTGCATTTCATCAATACAATTTTCAGAAATTAAATAATCATTAACCTAAACAAATCTCTTAGGCAGAATGAAAAGAATAGGTAGCTACTGCATTCCTATTTAATCTAATAACATAGCAGAAGTAGAAAAGATAACACAATATGAACCTGGAACTGTAGAAGAAGAAACAAACAGCCAAAGGAGCTCGTTCCACCCAACCAACTCCTGAAGACATCCAAGCTACTTGCCTTAGGACCCCCGAGCCTGTTCACTGAACCACTAGGGAGGAGATGTTGTGTGGAATACTAAAATAAATTCCCTTACAGCTCGGCAGTAATACTTAGCAGTAGTATTTCCTACCTTTAGCAATATTGAACTCAGCAATGTGGCTACACTAGTTCAAAATGCAGTCTAACTCACTCAGTCACTTCTAACTTTCCCCTCATCAAATCTCTTGTACTCAGAAATTATCACAAGGTAAGAATGAACAGCCCCCTGCTGAATTTGATGGATAGATAAATAGCATGCCTAGGTCTTTTGGTCATTTTATTTCAGTAAATGAGCCACCTGCTCAATTCCACTTTCTTGGGGAACATGACCACAAAAGTAGGGAAGTTGCATCCTACAACAGTTAGAAGTGAATTGAGGATGCTGCCAAGTGTCAATTTTCTCTCCACCACAGTCCATTCCCCCTAATGGGTCAGTGAGCACTCATTCAATAGTCTCCTTTGGATATTTGTCTCCACTTTTATTTATTAATAATAAAATATTCATAATAATTAATTACAGTCATCCATGACCCCACTTCATCAATAGTCATAAAACTTTACAATAAAAATAAAACATAATGTTTTCTCAATAACATAAAATGTCTAGAACTTAGGATATGTGACATGGCAGGATAGACAGCTTCCTATCCAGTTTGAGCTTTACCAAGAGTTAAACGAATTACAACCTTTACTACAAGGTTGAGGAAGGCAATCCAGTCACACTCCTACTGTATGTGGATGACCTATTTGTGACAGGTGAAGATAGGTTGATTGTCGACACGAAGAGGAAGCTTGCTGCCGAGTTCGAGATGAAGGACTTGGGTATGATGCATTACTCTCTAGGTATGGAGGTTTGGCAGAGTGCAGATGGAATCTTCCTTGGACAAGGGAAGTATGCAGTAGAGATCCTGAAGTGGTTTGGGATGATGGACTGCAAGGCCATGGCCACACCTATGGCATTGAACCTGAAGCTATTGAGTGATGCTTCATCAGAGTCAGTTGATGCCATGATGTATCGTCAAATGATTGGGTCCTTGATGTACCTGACGAACACAAGACCAGATATTTTCTTTGTGGTAAACACATTGATCCAATTCCTGACAAATCCTAGACATGTTCACCTAATTGTTGTAAAGCATATTCTGAGGTACCTGAAGGGTACGGTTGAATATGGGCTCAAGTATGATGTGAATCAAAAGTTTAACCTGGAGGGTTATGTTGATTCAGATTGGGCAGGCAGTGCTGTAGATAGGAAGAGCACTTCGGGGTGCTGCTTCAGTATGGGATCATGTGTGATCTCTTGGTTTAGCAGGAAGCAGTCCTACGTAGCACTGAGTACAGCCTAAGCAGAGTATGTTGCAGCTTGTTCGACTAGTTGTGAGGTAGTGTGGCTAAGGAAGCTATTGTCTGATTTGCTTGATTTCCAGTTTGATGCTACTTGTATCTTCTATGACAACCAGAGTTTTGTGAAGTTGTCTGAGAACCTGGTGTTCCATGACAAGTCGAAGCATATCAAGATAAAATATCACTATATCGGGGATATGGTGCAGAGAGGAGCAGTGAAGCTCCTGTATGTTGCGACAGATGAGAAAATTGCAGATGTGTTGACCAAACCACTAGCCATAGTGAAGTTCGAGTACTTCAAAGAGAGGCTTGGTGTTCTTCAGATAGAAGATACTTCAAGGAGGAAGTGATGGGACACATTTGCAAGATCCATTCCAAGCATGGTGGTAGGAGGATCCTTCCCATGCCTCTGGATATAAGAGCTGTGTGATGAGCATCAAGACGATGCTTCGAATGTTTCTATGATGATGAGGTTGATCATGTGTGATGAGCATCAGGACGATGCTATGATGATGATCAAGTTGATCATGTGTGATGAGCATCAGAACGATGCTCCAGATGATATGCATCAGGACAATGCTATGATGATGATCAGGACGATGCTCCAGATGATATGCATCAGGACGATGCTCCAGATGATATGCATCAGGACGATGCTATTATGATGATCAGGATGATCATGTGATGATGATGTGCATCAGGATGATGCACTGTATGATGATGATCAATATGATCATGAGCATCAAGACGATGCACCGTGCGAGGATTTTCAGGTTGATCATGAGTATCAGCATGATACTCCGTGGTCGTGGACAGGTTGTGCGATAGACATATAATAGCGCCCTGGGAGATTTGCATATACTCTTTCGAGGATTTTCCTATGGCATATAATAGCGCCCTGGGAGATCTGGAAAATGCTCTTTCGAGGTTTTGTCCGTGGCATGTAATTTCACCCTGGGAGATCTTGCAGGTTGTGTTGGGCACATCATCAGTCCTGGGATTCTCTTGCTAGGTTTTGCTTGGCAACATATAATAACTCCCCGGGAGATCTTGCAGGTTGTGATGGGCACGTAATCAGTCCCGGGATGCTCTTGCTAGGTTTTGTTTTCCTGGTCGCATATCATAGCTCCCTGGGAGATCTCGCAGGTTGTGATGGGCACATAATTAGTCCTGGGATGCTCTTGCTAGGTTTTGCGAGGTCACATGTAATAGGTCCCTGGGAGATCCTATAGGTTGAGCAGTAATCTCGTAATCAGTCCTGGGATGCTCTTGCTAGGTTTTGTTGACGCATGTAATCAGTGTTGAGATTCCACTGGATGGCCCACTCGCAAATATGATGAAGACCTATATGGAGGCTAGGCCTACATCCAGCATGAAAAAGGGTTGGCTCTGTAGAACTTCCTATGACGAGAAGAATTGAGAGATAGCCCAGTGATCGAGATGACGAGTACAACAGCAATGATGATGATGCTTCATGATCCAGTGACGATGATCCAGCTCCAGAATTGAAGACTTGTGTGTATGTGTATTGATGACCTATGTCAAGAGAATACCTTCCTAGTTAAGAGGGAGTGTTGATGTACTTGTAACTTCGGAAGATATTCACTTGTATATTACATTTGTACTTTATTGTATCCCCAACGGAGATGTATTATTCCTCTGGTTGGAAGTGTCATCATTTGTATTTGCAAGTGTCGCAAGTTACATTGTAAGTGTCTTAACTTATATTTGATGGGTTATTAGACCACCTTAGAGGAGTCGGCCCAGTGTGGGTTAAAGAGTTATTAGACCACCCTAGTGGGGTCAACCCAGTGACAAGTGGTAATGGGTTATTAGACTCTCCTAAGGGAGGTCGGCCCAGTTAGAGTAAAAGGCAAGTCAAAGTAAAGTGTAAATAGAGAGTGTGACTCTCTCATTTATTCATTCACTCACTCACTCACTTCACATTAGTGAGAGAGACGAGGAGTGCGCACAAGTGGAGGAGGAGTAGCTGCTGTAGACATCTATCTTTTGGGGATTCATCTTTGTGATCTTTGTATTGGTGCTCATTCTATCTCTAAGGAAGTTACGGGGTTTTTCACCTTCTTGGTTTTCCCCGGTGAAATGCTTTGTGTCTCTTGTCTCTTGTTTTTGATATGCTATACATGTTCTCTCAGTTAAGATCCTAGATCATATTGAATTAAATGATGAAAAACTAACAAAATCTTGCTGGAGAAAGAAAAATTCTAGAGCAAGAAGGATTTTGGTGGACTCAGTCAGAGATCACTTGGTTCCTCAAATATCAGGAAAGAAGACTGCTAGAAAGATGTTCAAAACTATAAAGAAGCTATTTGAACATAGTAGTATCAATGTGACACTCACATTGAGGAACCAGCTATCAAATATGAAGATGTCCAAGTCAGAATCCATTGCCTCGTATTTCATGAGGATCATAGAACTAAGGGATAAGCTTATACCAATGGAGATCCCATTAATGATAAGGAGCTTGTCATTACTACTCTAAATGGTCTCCCACCATCTTGGGAGTCATTCATTCAAAGTATAAGCGGTAGATCCAAGCTACCCAAATTTGATAAGCTATGGGAAGATTGCACTCAGGAAGAGACAAGCAGCAAGGCAGAGACTTTATGGCACTCAACCTGAGGAGAATCAAGCATTCTTGTCCCATGCCAAGAAAGGAAAGGGAAGGGGAAGAAAGTTTTGCAAACACAAGCACCAAGGTAGGAGATCAAATCCTCCTCCAGATCATAAGGAGAAGAAGAAGGATTTGTCTCAGATACAATGCTACAGGTGCAAGGCATATGGTCTTTACGCCAGTAATTGTCGAAGTTCAATTAAAAGGAAGCATGAAGCCTCAACTGCTGATGTTGATGAAGACACTCCTCACAAGAAGTCAATGAATGATGGTCGTTCGAAGTTATTCTTTTAGTTCTCCATATGTTGGGGAGATATGAAGATCCAAACTATCAAAACAGAGGTTTCTCCATGGTTCCCACAAGAAGGTAGTGGGAGCCCACACACAAAAACAATAAAAGATAAGTATTTGGTTTTCTTGCTTACATAGATTTGTTTTTGTCTTATATGTCTTCATAACCATTATATGCAGATCTATCAGTAAGTGTGTTGAGCAGTTGATATAGTTTACTTTTGGTGTGCTATAGACTCTTGTTGTATTTGCTATGCATATGATCTACACAACATTTCATGAACACATAATGGAGCTAGTCTAGATGATATCTCCTTTCTGCATGCTTAGAGTAGTGCACACTCTTGATGGCATGTTCTAGTGGAGATAGCAGACATCTAGATAGTTCACATATGTGTTTAGTAGACATGTTTATGATTGTTGTGCTAAAGTATTATCCAAGATGCCTGTGTAAACTATTTTCATTGCATTGAAATAGACATTGGTTAAATTTGATTATGCAATGCCACTGATCATCAATCGGGATTTGACTTGTAGGGAAAAGACCATGTGATATTGCCTACAAGAAAATGATGATGAGACTTGTTCCGATAAACAAGAAGTGGACACATGAATTCCATTGATGTTCAGCAGGAAGCTTCTAGGAGTATGACCCTCGGACTAGAAGGATGACCTCGGAAGAAGCCTTCACGGGAGTGAAACCAGAAACGGACCACCTCCAGATCTTTGGTTGTCCAATCTACATACATGTGCCCAAGGAGAAAAGGACGAAGTTAGAACCTTCAGGCAAGAAGGGAACTTTTGTGGGATACAGTGAGTCTTCAAAGACGTACAGAATCTACATCCCAGGATCCAGACAGATTGAAGTCAGCAGGGATGTGTCCTTTGAAGTAGAAATGGCTGTCAGGAAAGGCAGAGGATCATACATGGAGATCGATGTCGAAGAAATGCTAGAACCAAAGGAGATGAGATCATCTCCACCTTCAATTCAAAGGGAGTTAGCAGAACAGGATGAACCCATCGATTCCATTGATCCAGTTGAGCTAGTTGATGTTCCCAGAGATATTGCAGTAGGCCGGAAGATGCCTAGATGGGCACAACAGAATTTGCATGGAGAAGATGGGAGTGTTGAAAAACACAAGGCTAGATTTGTTGCTAGAGGGTTCTCTCAGAAAGAGGGAGTTGATTATGATGAGACATTTGCTCCTATGGCTCGATATACTTCCATCAGATCGATCATTGCTATCGCTTCAGCCATGGGGTGGAAGTTGCTTCAGAGTCATGCAGACTCCAACCTTTACTACAAGGTTGGAGATGATGAGCCACTAATTTTGGTCCTTTATGTTGATGACATGTTTCTCACTGGACATAAGAAACTTATCGTATGGTGTAAAAAGAAGCTTTACTCTAAGCTCGAAATGAAGGATCTTGGATTGATGCATTACTTCTTGGGATTAGAAGTATGGCAGAGGCAGAAGGAGATTTTCCTAGGTCAAGGAAAATACACCATAGATATTCTGAAGATATTCGGGATGTTGGACTGCAAGTCCATGGCCACTTCGATGGATGCAAATTTGAAGAAGCTGAGGGGCTCTGCTTCGGATTCAAATTTGATTGATCCCACTATGTATCGCCAGTTGATTGGGTCCTTGATGTATCTGATGAACGCCAGACCAAATATATGTTTTGTTGTGAATGCTCTCAGCCAGTTTATGTGTGAGCCGAGGTAGATTCACTGGATTGCTGCAAAACATGTGCTCAGATACTTGCGTGGCACTATGGGATATGGCCTGAGTGTTGATGTAATTGTAACTTCGGAATGTATTTCACCTATGTATATTGTATTCCTATAGAGATGTTATTATTCCTCTATACGAAAGTGTTTGTATTCCTATAAAAATGTTATTATTCCTCTATACGAAAGTGTCGTCATTTATATTGTAAGTGTCGTAACTTATACTTGATGGGTTATTAGACCACCTTGATGGGGTCGGCCCTGTATGAGTCATGTGGGTAAAAGGGTTATTAGACCACCCTATTGGGAATCGGCCCTATCAGCTTTATGTTAAGTGGTTAAGTTGAGGCCGACCTAGTAAAGCTTATTAGGCAAGTCAAGTCAAGTATAAATAGAGTGTGGGAGGCACTCTATTTGATCATTCACTTTCTCACATATACACTCATTGGAGAGTCACGCACTAGTGGAGGAGGAGAAGCTATTGCTAGGAGACTATCTCTTATGCTTGGGTTTTGTATCATTGCTCTATCTATATCTGAGGAAGTTATTGGGGTTTTTCGCCTTCTTGGTTTTCCCCAAGGAAACTCTGTGTGTCTATTGTCTCATGTGATTGCTTGTTGTGATTGATATGCTTGATATGTTGTACATGTTATTCTCTCAGTAAAGATCCTATAGTATGTTCAATTAATGCTCAAAAATTTAACATGGTATCAGAGCTAACCTGAGAAGAAAACACTATGCAGTTGCGGAAGCTAGGGCTTCTTGTTTTTGGGTTTCTCTCCACATATTTTGGAAAGGCGGTAGGGTAGATTGACTCTCCTCAACAAGGCACATCTTTCTATCCGATCAGAATTCAATTCTGGGCACTTTCATTTTTGGCCCTAAAAATTAGGGTTTCCACCAAAATAGGAATTTCTGAAATCTGAGACCATGGCTGGAAGCTCCTTGGAAAAATCGAAGTTTAGAGCTTTGGATTGAACTTTTTGGTTGGGTGAAGCTCCAGGAAAATCAAACCCTAGTTTGGGGTCCTGTCTAGTGAAGCCAGAAATTAGGGTTTCTACAAAAGTTGGAATTTCTGAAATCTGAGACCAGGGCTGGAAGTCCTTGGAAAAATCGAAGTTTAGAGATTTGGATCGAACTTTTTGGTTGGGTGAAGCTCCGGGAAAATGAAACCCTAGTTTGGGGTCCTATCCAATGAAGCCAGAAATTAGGGCTTCTGCAAAAGTTGGAATTTCTGAAATCTGAGACCATGGCTGGAAGCTCCTCTGAAAAATCGAAGTTTAGAGACCAAGATCGAACTTTTTGGATGGATGAAGCTTCGGGAAAATCAAACCCTAATTCAAGGTCCTCCCAAGTGAATTCAGAAGTTTGAAAAGAAAATTTGAGGGGTGAAACTTTGCAGTTTTCAAATTCTGAGTATACCAGCTTGATCATCTCATCAAGGCGCATCTTTCTATCCCTTCATAAATTTGAAATTCAAAGTTTGAATTTTTTAGGGTTTCTCTAACAAACCCTAATCTAGCTCCAGATCCATATTTCTGCAAATCAAGTGCTTGAGAAGAAAAGATGGGGAATGAAGATCAAGCTCTCACAACACATACCAAGAAGAGGACACTTTCCTCTGATTGTCCTAAGAACAAAAGGAACAACAACAACAACTACTACAAGCAATCTGACAAGTATGACTTATAGGTATGTTTTGAAATATGTTCATGATTAAATTTATAATATGATTGTCTTCATGTTATTGAGTTTAGTAACAACCTTGTTTAATTTTAGACTTGTCTTATCACCCTAGTAAAAGTATGAATGCATGATAGAAGACATTCATTAATTAGGGTTATGACACTTATGATTGTGTTATGATTGTACTAATGTACTGTGGTGTTGTATGAGGAAAATGTTATCCACTAACATGAAGGTACAAATCAAGTCCTAGATCAAGACCATAGTGACATGAAGACAAAGACTCATCCATAGTCATGGATCACATAGAGGTATGTATAATTTGGCTCTACAATGGTTAACTCATGAGTTATGCAGGTCATTGAAGAGAACAAGAAAAACATTGCTAGACATAACTAGCAAATATGATGACCAGGTATGTTTTTCCTATATCAAGTTAGAATCCTACCCTATGTAAGGATCTTATACTTTTGTATAATTGATAAGGATTACTCATGAAGTTACAAGTTTGAGTAATCTAGGGTTTATGCATTTTATGTCTCTTACCTTGATTGATGATATGACTAACCAGAAGAGTCCTATGGTCAAATAAGAATATGCATAAGTAAAATAAGTACTCCTTGAAACTTTGAATGCTAATGCTTATGATCATGACTATACATGTTAAGATTATTGTGTTTTGATAGTATTAAGATTATACTAATGAATGTATGATTATGTATGAGATCTCGAGAATAACACAATGATGATACCACTTAAGCATGCATAGTGGTCCAGGATTAATATAAGTTCAAGGACAAGTAATCCAGGAAGCAAAGATCAAGAGGAAGCACACTCCAATAGTTCTTGCAAGGAAGTAAAGATTGAGAGGGAGTCCACACAACAAACAAACAAAGATAAGTATTTGAATTGTCATTTCTTGTATATATGATTGTTTAAATAATATTGTTCAATGATGTATATACTTATGTTCATAGACTTAGGTTGTGTATTATGCATATTAGAATAATTGTATTAATGAACAATATACTACTAATACGCATGTAATGGGTAAGTGGCCTATGCCACTGTACAACATTCCATTGCTACTTATCTAGAATGAAACCTCTTTGGTGACATGTTGGGAGTTGTGCACACTCTTAACAATGTTCTGGTAGAGATTGGAAGGCATCTAGAAAGTTACAGGATATGGATAAATGTTGTATTGAAGCATTGGCTAAAATAATTGCATGATTGTATGACATATTTCTTTACGTATAAGAATTTGTTCTAAAAACTATGATATGTTTCTAATCATGCAATTTAACTTGTCTTGTAGGAAAGATCGTATACCATCACCTACAAAAGAAGGGCTACAACATTTATTTCAGAAACAAAGCTATCTATTGAAAAATCTGAAGTTCCCAAGATCTGGGATGAAGTAATGATGCCATGATCCGTCGATCATGAAGAATGATGTTTGGTATGTGGTCCCAAGACCAGAAGGGAAGTCTGTTGTGACTTCCAAGTGAATTTATAAGATCAAGCATGCTGCAGATGGCAGCATAGAGAAATATAAAGCAAGTGATGAAATGGAAGATACACTAGATGGATGTCAAAACAGTCTTCTTGAATGGTGTAGTCAAGGAGGAAGTGTATGTGGAGCAGCCACTTTGTTTTGAGACACATGACAGGGAGTCATATGTGTGCAGGTTGAAGAAAGCCTTATATGGCTTGAAGCAAGCTCCTAGGACTTGGTCTGGTAGGATAGACAGTTTTCTATCCAGTTTGGGCTTTACTAAGAGTAAAGCAGATTCCAAGTTTTACTACAAGGTTGAGGAAGGCTATCCTGCGATACTACTTCTGTATGTGGATGACATGTTTGTTACATGTGAGGATGGATTGATTGCCGATACCAAGAGGAAGCTTGCTACCGAGTTCGAGATGAAGGACTTGGGGATGATGCGCTATTTTCTAGGCATGGAGGTGTGGCAGAGTGCAGATAGGATCTTCCTTGGACAAGGGAAGTATGTAGTAGAGATCCTGAAGAGGTTCGGGATGATGGACTGCAAGCCGATGGTCACACCTATGGCATCGAACCTGAAGCTTCGGTGTGATGCTTCATCTGAGCCGGTTGATGTCACGGTGTATCGTCAGATGATTGGGTCCTCGATGTACCTGACGAACACGCGACTAGATATTTGCTTCGCGTTGAACACATTAAGCCAGTTCCTGACGGATCCCAGAGGTGTTCACCTGGTTGCTGTAAAGCATATTCTGAGGTACCTGAAGGGTACGATTGATTATGGGCTCAAGTATGATTTGAATCAAAAGTTTAACCTGCAGGGTTATGTTGGTTCGGACTGGGCAGGCAGTGCTGCAGATAGGAAGAGCACTTCTGGGTGCTACTTCAGTATGGGATCAGGTGTGATCTCATGGTTTAGCAGGAAGCAGTCCTGCGTAGCACTGAGCACAGCCGAAGCAGAGTATGTTGCAGCTTGTTCGGCTAGTTGTGAGGTAGTATGGCTCCGAAAACTACTGTTTGATTTATTTGATCTCCCACTGGAGGCTACTGGTATCTTTTGTGATTACCAGAGTTGTGTGAAGTGTCTGAGAACCCGGTGTTCCATGACAAGTCGAAGCATATCGAGATCAAATATCACTATCAAGGATATGGTGAAGAGAGGAGCAGTGAAGCTCCTGTATGTTGCGATGGATGAGCAGGTTGCAGATGTGTTGACGAAACCACTAGCCAGAGTGAAGTTTGAGTACTTCAGAGAGAGGCTTGGTGTTCTTCAGATTGAAGATACTTCCAAGAAGAAGTGACGGGACACATTTGCAGAATCCATTCCAAGCATGGTGAGAGGAGGATCCTTCCCATGGCTGTGGATGTAAACGTTGTGTGATGAGCATCAGGATGATGCTCCAGTTACTGCTTTGTATATGCATCATGTTGGATGCTTGATATGATCAGTTGGATCATGTATTTATATATGTATCAAGTGGATGCATTGTATGTAAAAATGACCACATAAGATCCAAAGAGATGATGTAAACCTCACAATGAAAGAATTTAGGAATAATAGAAGATGAGAAAAGCATTAGAACATAGATCCAATGAAACTCTGATTGAGGCAGAATAATTACACATGTTACATTAAACTGAATAGTAAACTGGTAAATATACAATGCTGAGTATGAGGATTCGAATTCACTAGGTGGAATTCAAATTAGCCTCCATGCACAGATCCATAATCAGTGGAGAGTCATCAATGCATAACTAGGAGCCTGCCTTCTCATCAGTGAAGTCATCAATGCACAAGTAATGGTCAACCGGGAGTCAAACTGAGTCTAACTAAGTGTGGTTGGTGTAATTGGCACATGGAAGCACTAATGTAGTGAAGGAGGCTCAGTGGAAGGTGCAGATGGAGCTAACTGGAGTCAGAACAGGCTGTCTAATCACACTGGAGGTCCATCGGAGTGGTAAGGTCAGTTAGGAGTCAGTTAATCCTTAAATCAAGGAAAGAACTGAAGATAACTTAACTAAACTAGACTAGTAGGTGAAGAAAGGTGTCATCCTCATGCAGTAGGTGAAAGGAGGGTGCACTAAGCTCTAGGAGAGCTAAAACTGATCTGAAAGAAGCTCTGGGGGCTAGTTTGTTGAGGGCTAGGTGCTGGTACTGATGACTAGAATGCATGCAAATTGCATGCAAACCCTAATTTTGCATGCATGACTGAAAATGAAAATGACAAAAATGCTAGGAGGACTAAGATGGAGTATAGGAATATCCTAACACCCCCCCTTAATCCATCCTGGGCCCTGGTAACTGGGACCAAAGGTCACCCATACAATCAAATGAAATGATAGAAAAAAAAAATAAAGAATTGTCCATAAACTAAGGAAATGGGGGAAACCTCATGGGAAAAATACCCCCCCTCAAAAAGAACAGTAAATAACTCAAAGAACCATCATACTATGCAAAAAGAAAAAAGCTTTCATCAGTGAAAACTTTTGCAAAAGACTTGGCAAGTTGATCCCCTGTAGGAAGGTCTCCCACTGTGTGGAGAATGTGTTGGAGGAAGCAAGTCTTTCAGGAACTCTTTCTGTATCTGGAGCGAATGGAACATGAGGAGTCTTCCCAAAAGATGGAAGAGAGAACCCCATCATCATGTTGCATCTCTCATGGAGAGGTGGATGGCATAATGCAAGGTTGGCATAATGCTGAAGTCTAGTAGTTCTGTGAACAGATAAATCATCAACTGTGTTCTCAGTAGTAGCAAGGATTGTGGGAGCCCATGTTGACCTCGAATCTGGACTGAGAATAGGTGTTGGTTCTGGATCTGAATCTTCTTGAACCATGATCTCAACATCAAAATCTTGATCTTCTTCTTTATTAGAAGAGGAGTCACTGTGATCTTCATCAGAATCTGAAGGAATAGTTGGAGAGAAAGGCATGAAGTGTGAGAACTCATATTCCTTTGAGGCATGATTAGCAATCCCATTCGCTATAACCTTTCTAGTGGAGATTTCTGTAATCTCTACTCTGTTTGGACCAAAAATTACTTGTTTTGGTGATCCTGTATGAGTCATTTGATATACTGACAACAAATTCGCTGTAAGAGAAGGAACAGGTAAAACATTTTTGAACTTACCATGCTCCATATGAACTGTACCCAATCCTTTGGCAGAAATCTGAGAGTTGTCTCCCATGTGAATGGTAGGCCCATCTTGGAGATCCAAAGAGGAGAAGGATTCTTTAGAGGCAATCATGTAGTTGGAGGCTCCAGAATCTATGAGGAGGGCTTTTGTCTTGGAAAAACCAGCCATCAATGCATGGCAATCATCAGATTCACTTCCAGAATCAGACATCTTTGCTTCTTTTGGAACAACAATTTTGTTTTGTTCAAGAAGCTTGGTTAGAAGATCAATCTTCTTGTGCATGCAAGCATTCTCAGGATGATTTCCTTTCTTGCAGTAGGAACAATTTGGTATCTTTTGTTTTTCATTCTTGGATCTTGAAAGCTTCTTGTCTTTGTCTTTTTGCCCCCCTTTTGCATTCACTCCACTTGCTTCACTAGCTAAAAGAGCTAGATCTCTGGAGCTTTTGATGGCACCCATTTGAATCGATTTGTCCTCTTCTTGAATGAGAGCTGCAGTAAAGTTTGCTAAGGTAGGAAACTTCCATCCAGGGATTGATATTCGCCTAGAATGGAAGGTAGATACAAAAACAAAAAATTGAGATCCAAGTTTGCTCAAAATGGAGAGCACTAATTGCTCATCACTTTTGGTGATGCCACAATGCTTGCATTGTACAACCAAATTCTGAAATTTTGAGATGAATGCTCGAATGCTCTCGAAATTGCTAGGTTGCAAAGAAGCCAATTCATTTTTGAGAATGTAGCCTCTCATCCCATCTTATTTGCCAAAGAGACTACCCAATTTTGTCCATAACTCATTGGGAGACTTCAATCCTTCAACATGAAACAGTAGATCTTCTGACATATGGAGGCATATGAATCCAAAAGCTTCATCCATTTTATTTAGATGCTTGATTCTCTCAACAGCATGATGTGGTATAGCATATTTTTCAAATACTATTCGATTTAGCTATTTGTTATACAAGTGAAATATAATCCTATCCTTCCATTCGAAGTAATTGAAGGGAGTGAGGATCATAGGAGAAGAAGAAGAAGAAGAAGCATTCGAATTGCTTATCTTGACTGCTGGAACAAGTGTAAATAGAAACTGCTGAATCTGCTGTTGCAACTACTGGAACTTCAAAATACCTGCAAAAAACTCTCAAGAATGGAGATAGAATATACTCTCAAATGGCTCTGATACCATGTGAAAATGCCTACATAAGATCCAAAGAGATGATGTAAACCTCACAATGAAAGAATTTAGGAATAATAGAATATGAGAGAAGCATTAGAACATAGATCCAAAGAAACTCTGATTGAGGCAGAATAATTACACATGTTACATTAAACTGAATAGTAAACTGGTAAATATACAATGCTAAGTATGAGGATTCGAATTCACTAGGTGGAATTCGAATTAGCCTTCATGCACAGATCCATAATCAGTGGAGAGTCATCAATACATAACTAGGAGTCAACCTTCTCAACAGTGAAATCATCAATGCACAAGTAATGGTCAACCGGGAGTCAAACTGAGTCTAACTGAGTGTGGTTGGTGTAACTGGCACATGGAAGCACTAATGTAGTGAAGGAGGCTCAGTGGAGGGCGTAGATGGAGCTAACTGGAGTCAGAACAGGCTGTCTAGTCACACTGGAGGTCCATCGGAGTGGTAAGGTCAATTAGGAGTCAGTTAATCCTTAAATCAAGGAAAGAACTGAAGATAACTGAACTAAACTGGATTGGTAGGTGAAGAAAGGCGCCCTTCTCATGCAGTAGGTGAAAGGAGGGCGCACTAAGCTCTAGGAGAGCTGAAACTGATCTGAAAGAAGCTCTGGGGGCTAGTTTGCTGAGGGCTAGGTGCTGATACTAATGACTAGGATGCATGCAAAATGCGTGCAAACCCTAATTGCATGCAAACCCTAATTTTGCATGCATGACTGAAAATGAAAATGACAGAAATGCTAGGAGGACTATGATGGAGTATAGGAATATCCTAACATTGTATGATCAGGTGGATCATGTATTTATATGTATCAGGTGGATACATTGTATGATCAGTTGGATCATGTTTTTGTATATGTATCAGGTGGATGCATTGTATGATCAAGTGGATCATGTATTTATATGTATCAGGTGGATACATTGTATGATCCATTGGATCATGTTTTTGTATATGTATCAGGTGGATACATTGTATGATCAGGTGGATCATGTATTTGATAAGTATCAGGTAGATACATGATGTGCATCAGGTGGATGCATTGATGATCAGGATGATCATACTATGATGACATGCATTAAGAGGATGCTTTGACATGATCAGGTGGATCATGAGTGATGAGTCCAAAGACACAGATGCACAGAGCCTTTCCGACATGGTGGTAGATGTGTTCTCCCGTGTGCGTTGATGTAAGTGCAGAGCCTTTCCGACATGGTGGTAGATGTGTTCTCCCATGTGCGTTGATGTAAGTGCAGATCCTTTCCGACATGGTGGTAGATGTGTTCTCCCATGTGCGTTGATGTGAGTGCTGAGCCCTTCACGAATGGTTGAAGTGTGTCTTCCCATGCCGGTGAGTGTAAGTGTTGTATTGTGTGCATCTGGATTGTGCTTCGTAGACGATGAGATGATCAGTAGGATCATGAGTATCAAGATGATACTCTGTGGCCGTGGACAGGTTGTGCTTAGGAGGACATGTAAGAATTGGGAGATCCGATAGGTTGGGCTGTGTGCCCGTAATAAGTCCTGAGATGCTCTTTCGAGGGTTTATCCTATGGCATGTAATGTGACCTGGGAGATCCGATAGGTTGGGCTGTGTGCCCGTAATAAGTCCTGGGATGCTCTTTCGAGGTTGTGCCATGACCACACGTAAGACCTAGGAGATCCAATAGTTTGGGTTGTGTGCCCGTAATAAGTCTTGGGATGCTCTTGCGAGGGTTTGTGACGCACATAATAAGTCCTGAGGATTCCATAGTATGGCCAGTGATGATGAAGACCTACAGGTGGTGGGCCTACATCCAGTATCAAAAAGGACTAGCTCTGTAGAACTTCCTATGACGAGTAGTTCAGAGATTGATTGAGATAGCAGCAGCAGTAACGATGACGATGATTCGATATCGATGATCCAGTGACGATGATCTAGAGAAGAAGACTTGTGCTAGAAGCCCTGTGTCGAGAAATACCTTCCTAGTTAAGAGGGAGTGTTGATGTAATTGTAACTTCAGAATGTATTTCACCTATGTATATTGTATTCCTATAGAGATGTTATTATTCTTCTATACGGAAGTGTGTGTATTCCTATAGAGATGTTATTATTCATCTATATGGAAGTGTCGTCATTTATATTATAAGTGTCGTAACTTATACTTGATGGGTTATTAGACCACCTTGATGGGGTCGGCCCTATATGAGTCATGTAGGTAAAAGGGTTATTTGACCACCCTATTAGGGGTCGGCCCTATCAGCTTTATGTTAAGTGGTTAAGTTGAGGCCGACCAAGTAAAGGTTATTAGGCAAGTCAAGTCAAGTATAAATAGAGTGCGGGAGGCACTCTATTTGATCATTCACTTTCTCACATATACACTCATTGGAGAGTGGCGCACTAGTGGAGGAGGAGAAGCTATTGCTAGGAGACTCTCTCTTATGCTTGGGTTTTGTATCATTGCTCTATCTATCTCTGAGGAAGTTATTAGGGTTTTTCACCTTCTTGGTTTTCCCCAAGGAAACTCTATGTGTCTATTGTCTCATGTGATTTCTTGTTGTGATTGATATGCTTGATATGTTGTACATGTTATTCTCTCAGTAAAGATCCTAGAGTATGTTCAATTAATGCTCAAAAATTTAACACTGAGGTATGCTTCAGAGAGTGACTTGAGATTGCAGGGGTTTACAGACTCAGATTGGGCCGGATGTGCTGCAGATAGGAAAAGTACTTCCGGATGTTGCTTCAGTTTGGACTCTGTAGTGATTTCCTGGTGTAGCAGGAAGCAGAACTCAGTAGCACTCAGTACTACATAGGCCAAGTATATGGATGCTAGTACAGTAGCCGGAGAAGCAATATGGCTTTGTAAACTCCTTGCAGGATTGTTTGGCCAGATTCCAGAGCCAACCGTGATTCATTGTGATAACCAGAGCTATGTGCAGATGTCAGTGAATCCTGTATTCCACGACAGGTCGAAGCATATAGAGATTCGGTATCACTTCATTCGTGATATAGTGCAGAAAGGTGCGGTCGAGTCACAGTATGTTCCGACAGATGACCAGACTGCAGATGTTCTCACCGAGCCTCTTCCTAGGATGAAGTTTGAATACTTTCGCGAAATACTTGGAGTAGAAGAGAACGTGTCCCTTCTTGAGAGGGAGAGATGGCATAGAGATGTTTACTCTGCTTTCACCTAGGTGCATCTACTCGTCTAGGTTTTCAGCCAGGTATGGGAGAAATCCCATCGACAGATGAGACGAACATGTAGTAGATGGTCATGTGATTATTGCACAGGTACCTCTACTCATTCAGGTTCTCAACCAGGTATGAGAGTACCCCATCGGCAAATGAAACGAACAGGTAGTAGATGGTCGTGCACCTCTGCTTGTCCAGGTTCTCATCCAGGTATGGGAGGATCCCATTGACAGATGAGACGGACAGGTATCAAATGGTAACACCTATCTCTCGGACATCTAGGTAGGATGGAGAGACTACTCTTGGACTCACCGAAAGACTGGTAGAGTTGGTGCATGATGACACTTCTCGAAGGACTAAGACTATGTTGACAACCTTTAGTATGTATAGAGATGATTGAGACAATATAGATGTACAGATGAAACCCAGGTGATCGTGATGTTGATGAAGACCGAAGAATACCTTCCTTGTTGAGAGAGAGTGTTGGATTTTGTGCAACTTCGGAAGTTATTCTTATTATATTCTATTGTAATCAATGTTATTGGAACTAGACCGGAACCAGTAAAACCAGTCGGTCCAACCAGTTCACAAGCCCAACCGATCCGATTAGGTACCTGAACCGGAAATTGATTTGGATCGGTTGTGAACCGGACGGAACCGCCCAAAACCGGTCGAACCGACTGTGAACCAATCGGTTTTGACCAGTTCCATCCAGTCCATACTTTGCTTATTTTTTTGACTCTAGGGTCCATTTAGAGCCTCTTTATTAATGTATTTTGGTTCAGAACTTCAAAGATGTATTGTACTCAGTGCTATTTTGGTTATTTGCACCCTTAATGGCTATATATATGAGAAACTTTGCATATTTGTGTATTAATGGTTTGGATTCATATGTATGCACATGAATATATATTTTTTTTTACAAAATATGAATAGTTTATGTATTTTTTTGTCAGCCAGTTTTTTTCCTGGTATTTTTTTGGTTCCGGTTCCGGTTCACATTTTGGGCTCTATCGGTTCGATCACCAGTCTGGTTTTGATAACATTGATTGTAATTATTTGTACCTCCTACGGAAGTTGATCTTGATGTAATTAATATGTAAATCCTTGAAAGAATCAATGTAAACCTTGGGGAGAAAATTAAGTAATGAAAATAATTATTAAATGTATTTTTCTATGTTGCACGAGTTTCCGGAACGTGGAAACGTTGGGAACGTGGGTACGAGTGTCCGATACGGCTAGAAGTTTCTCCCAAATTTATAGGAAACGGCGGGTTGGGAGCGGCAATAATATATATTAAAAAATAAAAAAATATAATTTAAAAACATAATTAAATTTGAATTATAAGTACTATACACTATATAGTATACTAGCATAATTATAATAGTATTTATAGCTCCGTGTACACCAATTATCATATGTATTTGTAAAATTTTAATATCAATGCAATGATAAGAGATGGTGTTGGAGCTAGAACAAAACAATTGCATCTAAAGTTTTGACTGCACACTTGTATTATGTAGAAAAGGCTGCTCAAGATTGCTGCAACTACAGTCCAATATGCAAAACATAGTCCCAACTCATCATCTTGTTATGACAGTATTGCATTCGTTGGAATTATTGTAAGATAATTTGTAGTAGCTAAATGAATGATGTTGATCCCCAACAGATCGGTAGTTGGTAAGGTTCTAGGCAGAAAGATTTATCTTATGACCCATTGAAGGCTTAAATGATCTGATCCAAAACTCTAGTACTCAGTCTCATCAAGAATATTGATACATAAGACTGATAAATGGCATCAAACTTTGTGATCAGGCAGTCATAGCAAACAAAGAGCAATTTGTTGTATTGTTGAGTATGGTTGCTAATCTGGACTGGTGGGATGTTTTAATCTTTTCTTGAAGTTGATTGTTATTACATTCTCAGAAAGAAAAATCTGTTCATAAACTTCAACCAGTATCCACCATTTTTGAAGAGGAGTTTATGCTAACAGAAGTCTACAGGCAAAGTTTGATCTGCTGCAAAGAAGACGCTATCACACTAGCAATATAGAGGGTTATTTGATTATATTACAAATGTCATTTAAATTTTTTAATGCCTGGTGTAACTATTATTTAATGTATGCCACATATCTTATTCAATGCATGATATATGGCTGTAATTTAACAAGCAACATGGCTATCCTTGATTTTTTTGAACAATGTCCCTGTTTTTACAATGAAGACATTATTAAGTGTTATGATATCAATTAGAGGAAGATAAAATAATATCTTCGGGGGTACCAAGTGCTCATAGATCCATTGGACTAAATGCAGAGAGAGAAGCCCAATAATTGTAGTATTAAATTATTAATTTGAAATTTAAAAAATAAAAAAAAAAATTATAAATTAAAATTATAATACCTCATACCGTCAGCCAAGCGAAGGGGATTGGATATGTATTAAATATTAAAAAAAATAAAAAAAAAACTTATTTAAAAATTAAAAATTACAATACACCGTATTATTCATGGTTAAAAAATTAAATTATAATACCTCCCGAGTCTAGAATCGGTAGCCGCCAGGGTCAATTTCTGAGGCTGTCTCTTCCCAGCTATCCCGACGATGGTTTCTGAGTCCATGCCTCTGCCCAGCGATTCGGCGATGATGGGTTTTTGAGGCCGTCAATGCCCAGCAATGCTCGACCCTCTCACACAATACACAAATTGCCCGGCCCTCGACTCTCTCATAATCGGCATGCAAAGGAATAGTCTCTCTCACACCCAGCGAGTCAGTAGGCGAATAGAGCTTCAACAACTCGCGTGCTAAATTCTTGAGAGATCACGTAAAAATTCGGGCACACTGATTTGGGAACGGCTGTGCGTTCCTGCTCGACGAGGAGCGTGTGGGCGTTCCTGGGCAAATACAGAGCGTGTGCAAGCTCCCAACAACCGAAACTCCCAATTTGAGGTTCCCAAGCTCCCACATTTTGCAGCCTGGCGTTCCCGAAAAGCTCCGCAGCTCCCGGTACCGTTCCGCCAGATTTTGGAACGTTTCGTACCAGTTCCAAAGCTCCCTGGAACGGGGGAACTTCACGAACGAGTTTCCTGAAGGCCGGGAGCCGTTCCCGTGCAACGGAGGTATTTTTGTATTCCCCCAAGACAAGTCGGCCCTATCAGATTAGACATGTCGGCCCAGTGGGTAAACTGCTCCAAATCAGTGGTAATCTGCCCCAAACAATGGGCAGAACTGCCCCAGTCAGGTCGGCCCAGTTTGGGAAAAGTCAGGTCGGCCCAGAAAGGGAAAAAGTCAATTTTGTTTGTGTATAAAAGGGAAAAAGTCATTTTTGCATGTGTATAAATAGAGAAGTTGAATACCTCATTTGTTCATTCACTCACACACAAGAAGTTCGCATCACTTGGAGAGGAGCTCGCACCTACAACTAGGAGAAGCTTATTTTTTGGGTTTTTGGTTAAAGAGACTTTCTACTTTCTCTCTCTCATCTTTGTACTCTATTCTCAGAATTATTCATCTCTATATGAAGGTTGCTGGGTTTTCTCCTGATTGGGTTTCCCAGGATAAATTCTCGTGTTCTTTGTTTCTGTGCTTTGTCTTTCTTCTAGTGATCCTATTGATTTTATGCAATTGAATTATTATGCTATAATTGTATGAAACACTAACAGTATTTACATTTTAATACAAGGGGCATAAGATTTCAGTCTCCTACAAAGAGACACAATTATGCAGCTCTTGTGACATATATAACATAGAAAAGCAATATACGAAAATCTGGACAATTATAACACATGAATAGGTAGTAATAATCCATTATACTCTTAAATTTTAATCAAGGAGGCAGGTTCCAACATGTTTAATGAGTTTCATACCATGCTGCCCAAGTAATGGTCACAGAGGTATTTATGTACACTTCAATGACTAACTTCCAGTCCATTTTACAGAATCCCAAACACCACAAGTAGGAGTATCTCGTAAGAGGCACCTAAATTACTTAGGAAGCATATCTCCCAGAGGTTCCATTTAGTTCCTGTAATGCACATAACAAAGATTATCTTTAGTGTAGGTCACAGCATGAGACAGCATCAAGCACAAAATCAAATGTCATAAATGCAATTAAATCATATCAATACTCACTTCAGATTGTTGCAGAAAATAACTTTCTACATGACTGTTCTATAAACAACTGTGACCACCACAAATTGAAATCTTTTATAATGAACACCATACTTACTAACAAAATGGAAGATGGACAAATATCAAAATCCAGCCTTATTATTTATTTCTGGTCTTGATTCATGATATAATCTCCAGATAGGAAAAACAACACGCGTGTGTGTAACTGTAAACTGATAGAGTAGAACTGGCACGAAGGATATTTTCAAAACATGCAATGTTTTTTGAACTATTGGGGTGTGCAGCCAAAATTGTTGGGAATAAATATCAGAATTCAACATGGGCATTGGATGATGGAAACTATCAGTAGGAAAATCATTACAATGAAATTGCAGCAAAAGTATTGGATAACATGAATGACTGGTACAGAAATGTCCGCAAGCCAGAGTATATTGCAGAAATGCAACCACATTTTCTAATCTAAAGACTGGCTAAAAAGCATCAGGAGAGCACTTAATCTTAGGGAACATCTACTTAGCTCTAGTATAAAAGATTCTCTTCGGATACATTAGGAATGTTTGTCTATGAGCTTAAATACTAGTTCTTGTTGAGACGCAAACCAAACGACTGAGATGTCCCTGAAGTTTGAATTTGACCTAGGATGCAATATCATGGCTGTTCCTGTTGAACTAAATCAAAGAAATACTTTATCAGGTTGCTTATTAGGTCATATATAGCGCAGTTTTTTTATTTTAACATAACCATTAGAACACTGTTAAAATTGTGGATTATATAAAACCACAGAACCCAAAAACAAAAATGTTTCTTACAGGTTGAACAGAAAGTTACATCAAAGTTTGCTTGCCCAACGACTGTACAATGAATGCCGACCTTCAGCAACAAGTTTGCCTGTGGATTTGTTTCTTAACTCAACTTGTGTCATGGAAAAACCCCCCTTATGACCCAACACCCTTGCATTGATCTCAATTTCATCCTGAAGGCAAAAGAAGACAACAAGTTATAAACAATGCTGCTTGTCTAAATGATCCTTGCAAAGTTGCAAACTGATATGGAATATTATATTAATGTTTACAGCAGACAAATTCAACTTAATCATATCGATGGAAATATGCAATGAAAACTTACAAATGTTACTAATCCTTCCATTCACATTGCTGGTGTAAAGTTTCAAAATTCATATCAACAGAAGTGTGAAAAAGAATCCATCTTACATTAACCTTTGCAATAGACAGGTAGGAAATATTCATATCAACAGAAACTTTTTCTGGCTGACCATCGGAAAGAGAAGCAGCAGCTCCTACATCATCTACAATATTTGCAATTGCACCAGGTTGTAATGATCCAGATGCATCCTGCAAAACAAGCTATATTCCATGTTGGGAAGATTCACCATAATTGTTCATTAAATGTGTTTCCATTTTAACTGTTCTCTCCTCTCTACGAGCTAAGGTTTTACAGATTCATCTTGCTTGAAAAAGTTCCATTTTGAAGTTTACATTTGTAACATCTACCCAGAGGCTAATTTCATATGCCAAGGTCTTAAGTTTTAACATGTTAAAATAAAGGATTATTTTTAAGATCATTTACAATAATCAAATTACACCCATCTGGATAACAAAAACTGTTGTTTCAAAAGATCATTTTATGAAACTGTATTTTCAGTTTTTCCAGTCACTGTTGTAATGCGTGTATATCTTTCTCACTCTCAAAATATGCTTACCACAAAACAGTAAGAATATAACTAAAAATATATCCCTTGTAACTCTATGCAACCCTGGCGTCTTCCTTTAAAAAGAAAGAAAAAAAAAGAATGAGTTACTGTTAAGAATGACTCAACTCAAACTCAAAACCACTATTGTACTTGTATAGAGAAATATGCAAATATGTTAAAAAGAACATAAATGCTAAAACCCACCTATTTGAGAGACAATTTATTGGAAAATTTGCCAATACCAAAAATTCAGATATGAACTCAATTTTTTCCGTAGTATTTAATCAATTAACACCAAAGTCACCAGATTGGACTCAGCATTAGACTCATTTGCCCACTAGTCAAAACTTTTCTGGAGTAAATGTCTTATGTTGATTAGATAAGATAAGATAAAAAAGATAATTTTATTAATGTCCACAAATGACCATAAATAAGTCAATGGGCCTGCTAGGTACAATAGTGTGAGATACAAAGTGGGAGCACAAGGCTGCTCCTAGAAAATAATGTAAAAAGACAAAGACAAGGCATTTTCCTCAGTGTTATGTAAAAAAACAAAGACAAGATCCAAGTTTGCAAAGACATCAGTATTCTTTATGTCTCTAGCGAGAAGAAAACCCCTGGCCTGGGGCTGAAGACGTACCTCTTCCTGCAAAATCTGAAGGAAGGAACAAAGCTAACCTCATTGTCAAAGAAACACTTACATCTTAATTTGCAGAGAGTATAAGTTATAAACTACAGGCAATTCCAAAGGTCCATGAAAATTGAAAGAATCAATTGTTTAGAGTCCCCAAACAACGCAGCTCACCAATGGATATTCCCCTGGAACGTAGAAGAAAATGAAATATGTCTCTGAATCAGCTTCCAACAACCTCTAGCTAACCAGCTCCCACAAAGCATGCTTAAGAGACTTTGTTTTGCCACATACCAGACACTGGTCATCCATAAAGCCACTTTTTGCTAAACAAGATTTTGTTGGCAGCCCCTGATAAATAACCAGCCAAGCAAAAACTCGTAATTTATACGATAAGAAAAAAGACCATACATTATAAGTCTTAATATAAACCTCATCTTTGGGTCCAAAGAAGCCCACCTAGCATTCAAAATTGGCGCCAGCGGAGCCTTTTTGTGCAGCAAGGAATACAATTTTTTTAATCATAGTTTTAGATTGGCTTACTAAAGGACCAACACCAATCTCTCCAAATTGGGCCCTGTATTTGGATCATCTTGAACAACTGCTCTAAAGGGATAAGTCTTTGAAGTTCCCAAATACAAGCTGTCTGGACTCTGAAATAAGAAGAGCCTTTTGATGAGCTAAAAACCTCCATTCCAACCATGATATGCATTAGACCCACAAGTCTTTTCAAAGGAAGATGTATTTCTTGCTTAATCTAAGAGCATGATAGTGAGAGGTTTCTGCAATACAATGATCTTGAGTCTTGCAGCGCCAGACAGGGTGCGTATCAAGACCCCAACCACATGTACTGCAAAAAAATATCAATTCACGAACCTAGCCACAAACATCCACATGGTTCAAATGCTCTTTAAAATAAAGACGTCTTGGAATGTGAACAAATGAGCACAGGAAATAATCTCATATAGGCTAAAGGAACCATGAACCCTCACAGTATGTTGTGCCTGCAAAATCGCATACCTTAATAAACCTTGCCAAGGTGCCAAGCCCTACAAGCACCTCGCAATCCAATTAGTTGCTGATATTTGTCCCTGAGAAGCCACATCAATTAATCCCAATCTGCCTTCCTCAGGCTGAATGTATACATTCCATGGGACCATAGGTAAGCTCCTCTCACCTCCATACTTGGCCCACAAGAAGTTCCTTAACATTTTTCTAGACTACCAAACAAAGCTCGGCTATGCAACCAACAAAAAATGTAGTAAATGAGAAAAGCTTGTAAACTTCTAGAGATCACTGTCAACTTGCTCACTAATGGAAGATCCTTGAATTTCCCATAGTTACCAACTTCGAATATGAATATTGAATGCAGTACAGTACAACAAAAATATGTACTTGAAAAAAAACCAATACGGTTCTGATATGAGAGTTTACACCTCTTAGATATAAATTAATTACTAGTATTATCATTAATATTACTAATTACTATAATTAGTGATATTATTATTAATTAATAATCCTTTATCACTGATATAGTTTCAAGTATATTAAGAACTTGTTAGACATACTTTATTTAATTCACAATTGATATTTTATTTCAAGGTTTTAGAAGAGACCAAATTAATTGAAACTATTAAAAATAATGAATATTCAAATTTAACTATGACATTAACTATTAGATATTGAAATGGCAAGACTATCAACAAAAATTATAGTCGAACAGAACAGTATATACTGGATACGACATCAAAGGTGAGTCGTGAATTTAATCAGTGGCTCAATGCTCAAAACCATGGAATACTCATGCCTAGAATATTATTTGCAAGCCAGTTAGACCATCTAAGCAAAATTAATTATTTGACAGCAAATGTATCAGCAACTGCAGCAAATTGAGCCATTGACTAGAGAATCGTGATTGATGCTAGACAAGAATGGCAGGTTTAAAAACACAGCAGTAGCAGAAGGTGAATGGCGGCATACACAATCAGACTCTGGTCAATGGCAGTCAGGGCACAGATTTATGTTTAAAATAAATATATACCCAGGTCCCAGCACAAACCAGACAGGAGAATATATCTATTAAAACAGAGGCAATTACCAGAGGAACTGTTATCACATATATAGTAGCCGGGCTACTATACACTATTTTTCTGATTCCAGTACACTATTCAGCCAGTTCCCTTGCATTGAGATGCTAAGATGAGCATCTATTATGGATCACTATCAGATTTTGGACAGCAGTGTTATTCCCCATGCCATGACTGAGCTTCAGGACACTCAAAGAGATAACCAATGTAGCCATCTAGCCATTTGTACAGAGCACTCAGTACTGCCCAGAGTTACAGCAGCAGTTTCAAAGGATAGATGATGATTCAGATTGATGAGCATTCAGGTATATGACTCAGCAGGTATATTATGGTGTTGTGGTTATATTGCTTTTATTTCCATTTTCTTAGCATGTCTTAGCATTTAGTATCACGATCTGGCGATCATATAGATATGTGGACCTGGTTGTACTATATATATATCATATTTGTCCCTACTCAGACTTAGAAGTTCTTGGCCTATACTCATTGGTTTTACTCTCCCTAGGGAGAATAGAGGTGATCATTCCCACCATATTTTGGCTTGCTAGTGTTGGTCTCATTATTCACTGTCTTCATCCATCCATGACTTGCCCAATTGATTCAGTACCTTGACTTACTACTTGACTAGTGGCATGGAGGACCATTTCCCAACTGTAGCCTCTATATTGGATAAGTTTCCCTGTTTATTGTGTCTCGGCTCTGAGTTGGTGACAAAACTTACCTATGGTGAGTTGGATTTCCTTGTGAAATCCCCCTAGGCACTAAAGTTGTTGTTGGCTAAACCTTAAACTTTTAGTGCTGCCATTAATGCAAAGCATGGAAATGAAATGTTATATCTTGTATGAAAAGCCCGTTCATGCAATGTGTTTCTAAACACACATGAATGAAAGGCAAGCCAAATGAAAATGGCTATGAAATATCAAATGTTATATCTTTTGTGAAATATAAAATACCTAGGTAAACAAGCTGTCTGTGACACACCTAGAAGTGCTCAGGTAAACAAGTGCCTTAAAAACACACCTGCAGCAAGAAGCCTAAATAAATGTAAATCTATGCAATGTGTTTGTAAACACACATAGATCAAAGGCTATGGAAACTCTAGGCACAAAAAGCAATGGAACTTAAATGCTATATCAGAAATATTGCTGGCCTCTTTTGTATTATGGATTGTGCGCATCTGTGTAAGGTGAATAAACACTCTTTGAACAACTTATCCATTTGTGAGACACCGCCATTCCCTGTGTTGTTGCTTGTCCACTATATGCTATGGTGTGTATTCCCTTTTCCACTTCCAAAGTGTCACAGTGTTAAGTCAATAAGTCATTCCCTCTAGCCTAGCCATGTTTTTCTTAGCCTTCACCCTTCACTAGCACATTGATCACAACTATGAAGTGAGTATGACATTGAAAGTCTAGTCTGAGTAATAAATACTAATTATGACTTATTAGATTTGGATTTAGATCGCCAGTAATGATTACTTCTTGTTATAATTGCTAATTGAATGGATTGTAAAGCATGTTTTAACCTTGGACACCTTGCAGCAACTCGATGACAGTTTGAGTCATATTTTGGTCATGTTGACTTGGTCAAACCTCAGTTTGACCAAAAGTCAACCACAGGACATGAGGTGGCAGACCTCAGATATTACAGATAGATGATATATGGTCTGGTATAGGTCACCATGGTAGGCTTATGCAGCGGTTTCAGGCTTATGATGATGATTTGTGCATTTCAGCACTTTTACAGGTTATTATTATTTGGTCTGCCAGATATGATGAGTATTTATTTTGGACCATGCAGAGGTTTATATGGTGTATGAGTACACATCTTAGATGGATTTGGACCTTCTGAGTCCAATAAGATAGTCTGTTTTCAATTCTGGGCAGTTACAGTGATGATTGAACCTCAGTTGGCTATCCTAGTGCAGTTTTGGTCTGTCGGAGGCCCTGTCAAAGCATTGATGAGATTTACTTGGTTCACCTAGGGCGTTGTGCATGGAGGGGGTGGTCCAGCCACTTGTTATTACCATATTACCCCCCTCCCAAACTCATTGGTGAGCTCACCTTGACAGTGCAGGCACTCCAGGAGGCAGTTTGGGAAGTTTCACGTTTCCCGAGGTAGTTCAAAAATGGCTACAAAGGAATTCGATTTGGGCCACTGAGGCAATGTTATGGCATAGGATGATCAGTGATGATGAGTGGGATGTCTTCCACACCTTCTCCAGTAGTTTCAGCTTCATTGGGACCCACATTCATCACTTATGGCACTTTCTGATGATTTTTGGAGCCTCCTAAGGCTCACGATTTGTCCATAGAGGCACGATTTGGTACTTTGATGCCTATTTTATTGATATTGTGCTATGGGGATTGACCAAGGGTGTCTAAAATTACCCCTTGGACCCACAATAAGCTAAATCTACTATTTTGTCATCATGATTTGGTGGGATCCCCTCTCCTAGGGCGATTTTGTCCACTTATTGTTATATTTTATTATTGATCCATGTGTATTGTTGAGCTCATCTCAACCATTGATTAGATCTTTTGATCTTTTAATCTTAGCCACTCATTCAAAAAGTGGTTTGATTGTAGACTCTCTCCCTCCGATTTAAAGGAGAGAGCTTCTCATTGTAAATGGGACTTTTGGCTCTGGATTATTGGAATAGAGAATTATTATTGCATCTATCTGTTGTGTTGTGGTGAATGCTTTTGGAGTTCGTTCGTTGATTCTTCCTTTGCACTGGGTTCTTGGAGATTTTGTCTTGCTATATTTCTGTACCACGTTTTTGCATCTACAAGTGGAGGCCGATTTGGTTTGAGGAGGACGTATTGGTAGGGGAGGACCCTCCCTACTTCTTCTTTGGATCTCTTCGTTGGTAACAGGGAGTATTACTATCCCAGGACCTTCTATTTCATGTTATCATTGCATTTTACTTGTATTTCCTCCATACTTGATCTGATTGATTGAAATCGCTTTCCTTGGTTTGACAGGTAGAGGAGGTCGCACTTGTGGGCTAGGGCATCATTTCGGCAAGCAAATTCAACAAGTTCTCATTTGATCTCTGCGGGAGTCTTCCTCAACAACAAGGCATCTCATTCCAACCCTCGGGTATGATCTCAAGGTAATTTCTCTCTCCATGATCTATCCATTTGTCTAAATGCTTCAAACCCTCAAAATTTCAAAACCCTCATTTTACAATTTTTCAGATCTAGCTTGATCCACTTGGCTTCTAGGTATAAAATTTAAAACCCACCTCTACAGTATCCACGGCAATTCGGATCTATAGTTTGGTGTGATTTGGCTTCCATTTGACCCACTTTCCAAGGCAAAGAAGCCTCTCCAAGGGAGGTCGCACTTCCTGGGAGAGGTGAGTTTGCAGCGATCTAGCACCTCGGTAGGTGAGATCCCACTTGATCCTTCATCTATACATTTAATAACCTACCCCTAGTGTGTCACTTCAGTGATTTTGACCTTGTGGGCCCCATTCCTCATTTTGAGGGTTGTGCCCCACTTGGGTCACTTTGTGGCATACTTCAATCTCAGATCTACTAAGATCTAGCCATTGGATGACCCTAATTTTCAAGATCCACCTAGCTTGACACCTCAACATCCCTGATCTATAATTTGGTGGACATCCGACTCCATTTGGCCCATTTCCCAAGGCACTAATCTTCTCCAAGCTAAATCGACTTTCTTAGATTATTGGGTTAGCTAGGGTTTGATCTTTGTCTTGCATGCTTGAACACCTAAACATTGTCACATCTATTCATCAAGCCTATCTTTGGTACTGGTTAGCCCCAATTTGGTCCTTAACTACCCTGCATTGGACACGGTTCCTAAGGCAGTGGATTTTCTCACAATTGACTAGTACCTTAATCCTTGATCTTATTCAAAACCTCATAAGTCACTCACATAAACATGTTGGACCAAATCTACATTGTCTAAATCCCATGATTCAACCTATTTACCACCTAGTGACTTTATCCACAGATCTAGGGTTTTCCATACACCTTACGTACTTCATTTATACCTTATTTGATCTGGTGTCTTGGTTTGATCTCTCCTGTCGAGAGTAGATCTGGGTCTCCCCCTTTGTTGTCTTGGGCTAGATAACACAAAGTGAAGATTGCCTCAATTGGCGTGACAACCATCCATTGGGAGTCGAGGCCATCTTGGTTGCACCTCTTAGGTTTCCCTTCCCTTCTGCCATCCATCTTGGATCCATCTCAAAGGAGCACCTACAAGTTTGGTGATAACATTTTGGCGTCGTTGTCGAGGAGGGCAGAAGCCTACCTTGGTTCGACATATTATTTGTCACTCACTCTCTCCTGCATTTTAAACGACATACATCTTGGTAGAAGAGTTTTAAAGTCTACTTGGCGACTCCGAATCGTGACTCCGCTGAGGAGAGAACTCATTTACATCCTTATAATACTAGAAGTAAAACAAACTTAAATCAAGTTGAAGGAACCCCACTTACTTATCACAAACGAGATCCTAAAGCTCAATCATCTAACTTCTTTTGGAAACTTGTTAATTCAGATTCTCCAAACTGTGTATCAGGATCTCCTTTATTTAATCCAGTTCCTTCCTCATCTCCTAATTCGAACTTAAACACAAATTCACTTAATTCAATGGCCGGAACCAACTCTGGAAACCAAAATGTTCCTCCTCCACAAAATCCTAGGATCTTCGGAAGAAAGGCTAAGCCATCTCCTTTGGACTTTTCCCAAATCCAAGGTGCACCCCATGACATGCCTGAAAAGTACTTTGAAAAGGTTCCTAGATTTGATGGAGTATCTGCTACATCCATTGAAGATCATATTGATAAAGTATGGGAACACATGGAAGCATATGGAGCATCTGAGGAAGATGTTTTTTATGAGGGATCTCTTGGCATCTTTAGAAGGAGATGTTAGGAAGTGGTTTGATAGGTTGCCTGCCTCATCCATTGATGGGTATGACAATTTTGTCAGCAAGCTCAATAGTGAGTGGTCCCGTAAGTTAGATGGGAAATTTCTCTTACATCAACTATTTGACATTAAGAAAAGAGAAAATGAATCAACCCATGAGTTTAATGTAAGATTTGATAAAACAGTGGCTGTTATCCCTGAAGAGATTAAACCAAAAGATCAAGCGATTGTTATTCATTACTTGAATGCATTCGCAGGATGGCTTGGTCATCACTTGAAGGATAAAAACCCAAATGACTTAAAGACCGCCCAATTCAATGCAAAGATGGCTGAGCAAAATGCAGCATCTATGGCGAAACAAAACTTTTTCGATCAATTTACCCCATCCACTTCCAGATCTAACCCTAGAATCCGAAAGCCCAAGGAACATGTGAGTGAGCCAAAGGAATCAAAGGACACGTTAGAAACAATGCAAGAAATGATGAGACAATTAACTGTCCTGACTAAAAGTGTAGCAAGTTTGAATGACCCGGAGAGACATAAGAACCCTTATGGCCCTAAACCTTATTGGAACAACAACAGAAGGCCTGAGGGGGATAGAGATAGACGACGACCTGAGTATCCAGAAAACTCTGAGAAAAAGAATGTTAATTGGTGTGATGAAACAGAAGAAGAACCATCCGACACCATTAGCCTAGATGACCAACCAGACAATATCAACTTTATAAAAGACTTATCTTATGATGAAGATTTTGGAAGAATCCTTTTAGAGGAAGAACCATGGGAGCAAGAAGAAGAAATAATTGAAGAACCTAGCTCCTCATGTTGTGCCATAGATCTCCTAGAACTTAAGGAACAACCCAAGTATAGAATTTACAAACGAGGAAATAACTCCCAACCTTCTTTCCTTGATAAACACAAAAAGACAAATGAAGATGAAAAGGAAGAAGAAGATCTTGCAGTAAATGATTATGATCTAAAAATTGATATGAAGAAAGAGTTAAGCAAGATAATGTGTAATATCCCTGTCACTAAGTTGATGAAGGTGCCCTCTATTAGAAGCCAAGTAATGGATTTCTTTGATGGCATTGGCCAAGAGAAAGCTCCTAAGACTGTCTTAGAATCCTGTCATATCCAAAACCTTAGTGGAATGCAACTTAGTGAGACAGAGAAGGATCCACCAATAAACATCCATTTAGCAATTTATGAAAGAAAGAATGGTGGTCACCCTCCCTTTTACCTCACCTTACACATTCAGAACATGCTCCTTCACAATTGTATGTTGGATTCCGAAGCAGCAATGAATGTCATGCCTTTACAAGTCATGAAGGAAATGGGATTGGAAGTGACTAGACCTTATGGAAATGTCTGTGGTATAGATTCCCGTCGAGTGCAGTCATATGGTTTGATCAAAAACCTTAAAGCTGGTCTTTTTGCATGCTCAGACATTTCTACTATGATGGATGTAGTTGTCATTGATTTGCCCCCAGCATATGGAATGCTTTTATCTAGAAAGTGGGCAGCTGGTTTAGGTGGATACCTTATGATGGATTTATCATATATTTGTGTTCCTAACTCTAATGGAGCTTTGATTAGGGTAAACAGAGAACCTTGTTATAACGAGCATTTAGAATCATTTGATGAAGGGATTAAAAACACTTATGGGGATGAATTATTGAATAATGCAAAGGCTAACCTTGTTGAAAATGAAAATGAGCTTGGGGAAGATAATCAAGTTGAAAATATGTTCATGGTAATGGAAGATTCTGATTCCTCTTGGGAAGAAGAGCAGATAACTGAACTTGCTAGAAGAATAAATTTGGATTTACTTAGAAATGAGTTTTCAGAAGAAATAGATGAATTGAGAAGAAATGAGAATCAAACTCAGGTTCAAGAACAAAATAATGCAATCAATCAAGAACCAATTATTGAAACACCTGCGGAAGTTGGTGATGGTTTAACTGATATAAGAAGAGGTGAACGTTTGCCCATATCTGTCATTGAAATAAATGCACTTATTGATAGTGACACAACAAGACAAAATCAAGGTCTGGAACCAATTCTCCCATGGGAAAATCATCTTGAGCAAACAAATGTTGAAGAAAATGTTATTGAAGATCTTGTCCCTGTAGTTGATGAATTTGAGGACATTAGGAGGGGAGAAAGAATCCTTTTACTATTAGAGAGTCGTTTGCCTTAACTAATCATAATAGAGAAAGGGAAAGCCAAGGGCTTCCACCTATTTATCCATGGGAAAACCATCCTGCAACAGTTGTTGTAGTTGAAGTAAACAATGAATCCGATGTCTCTCATTATTCTGATGTAGATGATTCCTTATCTCACCTATCTATAGAAGAGGATAATTTAATTCAAGTTCATGATAATTCTTTAAGTTGGGAAGAGGATGCCTTAATTAATGATGCACCTGAAGGAGACTTTAACTTAAACGATCTTTCTATTTCTCAAACTCCTTCAGATTCTCAAAACTATGCTTTATCTGCATATCCTCATGTCCCAGATTTTCTTCTACCACCTGAGTCATCTAGTCATCATGCTCATGATCCTTCTCACATTCCTAGCTCTTTTGTGGCTCATTCTGAGTCAGTTTCCACCGGTTTGGAAAACATGGTCATTCCAGTTCCTTCAGGGGAAGGCTCCAGTCATAATATCGTCATATCCCATGAGCCACCCCTCTTGGAAGAACATAGAGATTTCTGGACCGTAGGTGAAGTTGTTAAAAATATTGTGTCTCCGCACGATGAAGAGTTGAATGAAGTAGTCCAAGAAACAAGAAGAGAGATTAGAGAAGTCCTTATTGGCAGGATTGTTGTTTCCTTAGATGGTGGCCCACCCAGAGTCAATGCAGTTCCTTCTAGAAGGAGCTCAAGGATTGTCACACCTCAACCGCAGAACCCTGCTGAAATCCACCCTATGCCTGTTCGCAACATTGGAGTTATTCCTGAGTCCGTTAATAGGAATGGATTTCCCACAGGAAGTCAAGTCATGATTCCCAACCATTTATTGCATATTAGATCAGGACAGGCTGATGACTTGTGGGTTGGACCTTTCACAGTAGAGCAATGCATTAATGGCATGTGCTTCCTGACCACTGGTAGTGGACGACGTATTTTATATCCTGTAAATCAGAGGGACCTAAGGGATCATATCCCTGATCCCACATAGTTGGGACTTCTTCGCTTGCCTTGCCTAGTAGAATAGAGTAGGTAAAAAAAAAAACTGAATAAGCCTTCTTGGGCAGTAGTTAGTTTTTTCAGCCATTGAGTCTGGCGCCTTTTGTGTGTTTTTCTCCTAAGCTCCTTTTGAAGCTCTTAGTTTAAACTGAGTACCTATCATTTTCTTTTCCTACACAATAAAATATCAAACTTATTAAAGTTGTGTTAGTAGATTTAAGTTTATTTGTCGCATTTATATTTCATGAATTTAAATTTCTGTCATAGAATAGATTTTATTTCAGTTGGATTTTATATTTTTCCCATACATGCTACATGAGGTATTTTGATGTTTGTGAATGCAGATACAGGTGCATAATAAAAAATAAAAATAAAAAGCTGAAAGCAAAATGGTAGAGTGTTGGATCGAGGATTCGAGTAGCAGAGTTCAAGGACCAGAGATTCTGAGGTTCTCAAGCGCTCTTTTCAGCAGAGCACTTGTCCCAGCCGGAGCCAGATGTTATCACATATATAGTAGTCGAGCTACCATACACTATTTTTCTGATTCCAGTACACTATTCAGCCAGTTCCCTTGCATTGAGATGTTGAGATGAGCATCTATTATGGATCACTATCAGATTTTGGACAACAGTTTTATTCCCCATGCCATGACTGAGCTTCAAGACACTCAGAGAGATGACCAATGTAGCCATCTAGCCATTTGTACAGAGCAGTCAGTAGTGCCCAGAGTTACAACAACAGTTTCAGAGGACAGATGATGATTCAGATTAATGAGCATTCAAGTATATGACTCAGCAAGTATATTATGGTGTTGTGGTTATATTGCTTTTATTTCGATTTTCTTAGCATGTCTTAGCATTTAGTATCACGATCTGGCGATCATATAGACATGTGGACCTGGCTGTACTATATATATATCATATTTGTCCCTACTCAGACTTAGAAGTTCTTGGCCTATACTCATTGGTTTTACCCTCCCTAGGGAGAATAGAGGTGATCATTCCCACCATATTTTGGCTTGCTAGTGTTGGTCTCATTATTCACTGTCTTCATCCATCCATGACTTACCCAATTGATTCAGTACCTTGACTTACTATTTGATTAGTGGCATGGAGGACCATTTCCCCACTGTAGCCTCTATATTGGATAAGCTTCCCTGTTTATTGTGTCTCGGCTCTGAGTTGGTGACAAAACTTACCTATGGTGAGTTGGATTTCCTTGTGGAATCCCCCTAGTCACTAAAGTTGTTGTTGGCTAAACCTTAAACTTTTAGTGCTGCCATTAATGCAAAGCATGGAAATGAAATGTTATATCTTGTATGAAAAGCCCGTTCATGCAATGTGTTTCTAAACACACATGAATGAAAGACAAGCCAAATGAAAATGGCTATGAAATATCAAATGTTATATCTTTTGTGAAATATAAAATACCTAGGTAAACAAGCTGTTTGTGACACACCTAGAAGTGCTTAGGTAAACAAGTGCCTTAAAAACACACCTGTAGCAAGAAGCCAAAATAAATGTAAATCTATGCAATGTGTTTGTAAACACACATAGATCAAAGGCTATGGAAACTCTAGGCCCAAAAAATAATGGAACTTAAATGCTATATCAAAAATATTGCTGGCCTCTTTTGTATTATGGATTGTGCGCATCTGTGTAAGGTGAATAAACACTCTTTGAACAACTTATCCATTTATGAGACACCGCCATTCCCGGTGTTGTTCCTTGTCCACTATATGCTATGGTGTGTATTCCCTTTTCCACTTCCAAAGTGTCACAGTGTTAAGTCAGTAAGTCATTCCCTCTAGCCTAGCCATGTTTTTCTTAGCCTTCACCCTTCACTAGCAAATTGATCACAACTATGAAGTGAGTATGACCTTGAAAGTCTAGTCTGAGTAATAAATAATAATTATGACTTATTATATTTGGATTTAGATCGCCAGTAATGATTACTTCTTGTTATAATTGTTAATTGAATGGATTGTAAAGCATGTTTTAACCTTGGACACCTTGCAGTAGCTCGATGACAGTTTGAGTCATATTTTGGTCATGTTGTCACAGTGTTGTTGGGAGCGGGGAGCGAAGCGGGGAGCGGGAGTGAAAAGCGAAATTTTCAAAAGCTTCCGTTTCGGGAGCGTTTTTTATATAATATATATTTTAATATATTTTGATGCATATAAATTTAAAAAAACATGTATTATGCCAAATTAGCTATAGAAAACATCAAAACATAGAATCTAGATATTCATATAACCATTTAGTACACATTGATATAACATTAATGATTAATCATCTTGTCTTCTAGATTCTAGGAGCTATAACTTATAACATTTTCATTAAATGAGCATCATCAATCATCAATCATCAACAACATCAACCTTCAAATTTCAACATATAATATTTGCCATCAAACTAGGCCATAATGTTTACAAAATAGGCCAACCGCCAAAATAAACATGAAAATGAAATACAAAGTACAAACTACAAACTACAAAGTCAAACTACTATGAATCTACTAAGCTTTCCGCTTGCCACGAGTAACTTCCAATTTCTTTTCTCGTGTTCTAGGTGGAATAGGTGCTGGTGGAAGTGATCGTAGAACATGAGTAGAAGATGAATGGCCCCCACGGGCTGAAATTGGACGTTGTGAAGCTAAAGGCAAAACTCCTGCATCTGGAAAGTTGCTTCTGCTTGGGGGTGGCATCTCTGTATGGGTAGTCTGAATTGGATCATCATGATCACCCAATAGTTCAGCCACCAAGCGCTCTAATGCTATGGCTCCATCCTCCACATTAGCCTCCTCTGGATTGTTGTCCCAAGTCAAAAATGTTCTATCATTCTTGGCCGCCTCACAATAATGGGACAACAACCTCAAGTTGTAGTGCACATAAACCAAGCTTTCTGCGCAATCTACATTCAGACTGTTTCTCTTTACACTGTGGATGAAGTTGTAGGTGCTCCAACACCTCTCTGCAGAAGAGCTATTAACAACCTGTGATAGCACCCTCAGCACCAATTTATGCAAATATGTGGCTCCAGAGCCATGCATGTTCCACCAATGGATAGGATCCAATCTGTCTCGATCTTTGGTTGCAAACAGCGAACCAAAGCGTCCATGCTCACTTATGTATATGCTCAATTCACTCCGTACTTGAGCACACTCTTCCTCATCAGGGACCAACTTTTCTAATGCAAGCATATACCCAGCAGCAACCTCTGGATCTGTGTGGGGTTTTTTCCTGACTCCACCCCCAGGTGCAGGTTGGGCCAACCAAATTGGAGAATAGTATTTTGCGGTGAGGACATATGCAAGGGCATGGAGTGGAACATTTAGATTATCCCACCTTTTGACCACAAGTTTATGAATATGGTCATACAAGACTGCATCTCTTTCCTCAACAATGTCTTTGATTTTACCAAGCATGCTATCCATCTGCTCATATACCTCCCCAATCACCGGATGATCTGTATCTGCAAAACGAATCATGTTATAAACTGGCTTGGTGAACTGCAGAACATACCTAACCTGTGACCAAAAATGACCTTCAAGAACGGTGTCCTCCACCTCCTGAAAGTCACTTCTATCTGATGCACTTGCAACTCTGTCTTTCAATTCCTGCCATGGATCACTTGAAATCATACTAGCCAATGCCTCTCTTACCTTCAAAAGCCTCCTGAAGGTGAGGTAGTAGCTAGCAAATCTAGTCTTTGCAATCTTCAATAGCTCCAACTTAGAGTGATTGCGAAAAATGTGGTGGGCCATGCTATGATTGGTAATAAATTTGATCATTTTCTTACCTCTCTTGTACAAGGCACCAATCCATCGGTAATTATTTTCCTTCATCTTAACAATATCACGCATCAAAAGGTTCAATGTGTGAACCAAACACCCTGACCAAAATATGTTGGGATACTTATCCATAATGATTGCTCCTGCTGCCTTATAATTAGCAGCATTATCAGTGATAACTTGAATGACATTGTATGGCCCAATCTCCTGAATGGTTTTAAGTAAAGGTTGTGCAATATTAATAGCGGTCTTGTAGCGATCTGAGTAGTCATGGGCTGAAAGGAAGACCGCACAGCTAGCAGAAACGCCAAGAATATTTATCAACGGCTTGCCTTTAACATTTGTCCACCCATCAGATACAATGGATACCCCATAGTTGGACCAATCATTTGTGAACTTTCCAAGAGCACTATTGATTTTGGCTTTTTCCTTATCAAGTCCCACGGTTCTAGATTTGTCATACCCAGGGCTTCTGTATCCTTGAGGGCCACCATTGATGGCTTGTACCATTTCATGCCAATAGGGTGAGCGAAGTGTTAATTTTTAGTGCAGCTGCGAGACCCATTCTCAGAGAGAATGGTACCCTAGTCAGTTAACTAGGGTTTCTGGTCAAGTTAACCAGGCAGAGTAATGAGTAAGACCCTAGAAGGTACCCTAGGGCCCCCAGTTGTCTCCTGGGGTTCTTGGTCAAGGACCAAGCAAGTTGATGCCATGGCAAAGTCCCTAGCATGTGGCTAGGGCCCCTATTTGTCTCTAGGGTATTCTGGTCCAGAACCAGACGGTTTCTTGGTCATGATGACCAAGCAGATCCTGCAGGTTGAGACAGACTTCCTAGGTCCTGCAGATGGTTGATCAACATTCAGCCTAGGTCTGAATGCTCAGCTTGAGGCTGAGGACCATTCTCTGGGAGAATGGAGATCCTGGTCATGGACCAGATGGTTTATCAACATGTCCCAGTCTAGGACTGAGGTTCAGCCTTGAGCTGAAAGCCATCATTGAGAATGGAAGATATGGTTGTCCCCTCTCCTAATCGGTTATTGCTAGGTTGCTTCTCAAGGGACTGGCCACCCCTTGACGATGTCCCTAGTATCTAACTCTTAGGAGCAGTATTAAGGACAAAAGGATTGTACCATCCATTTGGATTTTCTCCCTTATACAGTGATGAAAATATATATATGTATCTTAAGAGAGAGAAAAGTCTTTGGTCCTGTTGGTCCTATTTGATTGCTTGTCCACTTTGATTTTGTGGTTGTTGACTCATGGTCCTATTCTTACTTGGTCCTAGCACTCTCACCTATGTGCACATTTGACTATGATGACTCCTACCTTATGGAATATTTTTACGTAAGGGTATATTAAGGACCATCTATTATTATAGTTATCCTATGTTTTGTCCCACTTATGGTTTTGATCTTTTTACCTTTTGTTGGACCTTTACTTTATGGTAAACCTATTAAATAATTATTTTTTGTCTTATTAATTTTTTATTAATAAAGACTTTATGTTTTTATTATTTTAATAAAGACCTTTGGACCTTTTGGTACTTTACCTTTTTTTTTCCTTCTTATTATTTTATTTATTTTTATTTTTATTTATCTTATTCTTTTTTTATTATTTATTCCTATTTTTAATCCTAAGTTTTTTTTATTATTATCTACTTTATTTTAATCCTAAGTTCTCTAACTTTAAAACTATATATTAACCTTTGCTCCAAACTAAATGATCGTGAACTTACACTTCACGTGCTCACTTCTTCTCCGGTCATTTATTTTTGGTCTTCTCTTCTACGGATTTGACGAGGATGATACAGCCGCTCTTCTTTTCCTCCTTCACGGGTTTGACAGATTACCTTCACGGCTGTCTCACGGGTTTAGCTCTGCACTTGATTTTTTATTTGTCTCACGGCTGATTTCCTTCACATCTGTCTCACAGGTTTAGCTCTGCATTTGATTTTTTATTTGTCTCACGGCTGATTTCCTTCACGACTGTCTCACAGGTTTAGCTCTGCATTTAATTTTTATTTGTCTCACGGCTAATTACCTTCACGATTGTCTCACGGGTTTAGCTCTGCATTTAATTTTATTTTGTCTCACAGTTGATTACCCTCACGACTGTCTCTCACGAGTTCACCCTTCACACTATTGTCTCTTGTGCTGATCACTCTCACGGCTGCCTCTTCCCTTCACGGTTTCACTCTTGATTTCACCCTTCACAGCTTCACGGCTGTCTTACAAGCTTTCACGAGTTTATCTCTGCATTTTTCTTAATTGGGTATGTCTCGCTTATTTGATCTCTTCACAGTGATCTCTGCTATTTTCTTTCTTTCTCAGATCTGTCTAAGAATGTTTATGGACCCATCTTATCTCTGTGATTTACTTCAGCTGTGATTGATTTTCAACTGTGATTGATTTGTCTCTGTCTGTGTGAGTTCTTATGTGTGGGAATTACTTACATGCTTGACTCTCAAAGTCTGCTGCACCTATGTGTTTCTTTTATCCCTGTCATTTGCTTATTGATTGAAGAACTCGAGATTTGTTTATTTTTTACCTGAACCTTTTTCTCTCTCTCAAGGTACGTATATGGTTTAACCAGTTTGACTTGTCCTTTCAGTGACAAGATCAAACTCAGAACTATCTGAGTATAAGTTGGATCCAAATGTTGGTTTTAATTCTTTAATGAAGTACATGGTTATTTTACTGTAAATGTTATTTGAGATTCATTTTATTTTCTGAACTTAGCATTTGATGATTCTCGAAGACCAACATTAATGCAGTGACCAAATGGAGCATTAAGTTGAAAGAGATGAAATTTATGTTATTTCTGTTTTAACTCGGTTTAAATTTAATTAAGCAGTACATTTGTTTACATGTTCTTGTATCAAGCTTTTTATATGCGATAAAATGTACATAACCTGTATTTTGACACGAAGAACATTGAATGGCACACCACATGCATAGAGAAACCTATAAACTTTTGAATCCACATCATCTCTACAACCTTGGTCAAGGAAATCGGATAATGTTCTTCGTATAGGCGAGACTCCATGGGGAGATGAGGCTCCCGATCGAGCCGATGATGATCCAGCAGCAACTCCACTACCAAACATTCTCTGTGGGGATTCAGAATCAACCCTCGATCTCTTGGACTTGTTTTGAGTGGCCTCTTCTTCCATCTTGTATTTGCTTCTCTCTTTAGCTCCCACTTTGTCACAAGTTTTGACTCCATGAGACCTACCTACATCGCATGGCATAACCCCACACAAATGCTTTCTCACCTGGGTATATGAACCTGTGTATCTTTTCCCACAATGGGGGCATCCAAACTTTGTGGTTCCACCCCCTCTCCCTCCCCCTTGCCTTGTCACATACTTCCACAAAGGTGTTGTGTCTTTTTGTTTTTGCCCCACATCACCCTCACCCTCATCCTCATCATCATCATCCTCTTCCCCTTCCTCCTCTTCTCCTTGGTATGCATCACTCTCTACCTCTTCCCCCTCATCACTACCACCACCACATCTACTTCCCAACACCATCATAATGAGAAGAAGTGGAATGAAAAACCAAAACCACATACCCATCGTGTTTCTTGATTCAAGATGAGAGTCATTTGTTCCCTGCAATAGAATGATGGAGAAGAAGATATTGGAAAGAGTAGGAGAAGAGAACATTACAAGTTTTCCATTTTTTAACATAGTGAAACAAAAATTGCAAAAACAAACAAAGAAGAATTTATCGAGCCTACCTTTTAGCTCTTCAATGGTGGTTGAATGTCTCTATGAAAGCTTCAATCTCCCTTGCAAGCTCTCTCCCCTTCAATCTCCCACTCAATGCTCAAAGCTCTCAAACTCTTCCCAATCAAACAAATGAGTAATGGAATGAGTCCAAATGGACTCATTCACCTTTTAATGGCCCAAAGTGACCTATCCCAACAAAAAAAACCCTAAAAAAAATTCCAAAAATCAAAAAAAAAAATCAAAAATCCGTCAGTCCGCGGAATCGCTCTCGGAATCGATTTTTTTCTTCGGGTTCGATTGGGAATCGATCCGGGATCGACCCGGGATCGAACTGGGAGCGACGATTCCCCAACGAATTACAAGATGGCAGGGATCGTTTTTTTTCCCTTCAATTCGCGAATTGAAAAATCGATTCCTGACGGAATCAATCCCGAATCGCGCTTCCAAAATCGATCCCTCATCGATTCCGTCCGGAGCGCGATTCGGGATTGATTCGAGGGGGGGCGGGGTCGATTCCCAGCTGCTTTGTGTTGACTTGGTCAAACCTCAGTTTGACCAAAAGTCAACCACAAGACATGAGGTGGTAGACATCAGATATTACAGATAGATGATATATGGTCTGGTACAGGTCACCATGGTGGGCTTATGCAGTGGTTTCAGGCTTATGATGATGATTTGTGCATTTCAACACTTTTACAGGTTATTATTATTTGGTCTGTCGGATATGATGAGTATTTATTTTGGACCATGCAGAGGTTTATATGGTGTATGAGTGCACATCTTAGATGGATTTGAACCTTCTGAGTCCAATGAGACAGTCTGTTTTCAGTTCCGGGCAGTTACAGTGATGATTGAGCCTCAGTTGGCTATCCTAGTGCAGTTTTGGTCTATCGGAGGCCCTGTCAAAGCATTGATGAGATTTACTTGGTTCACCTAGGGCGCTATGCATGGAGGGGGTGGTCCAGCCACTTGTTATTACCATATTACCCCCCCTCCCAGACCATTGGTGAGCTCACCTTGACAGCACAGGCACTCCAAGAGGCAGTTTGGGCAGTTTCACGTTTCCCAAGGCAGTTCAAAAATGGTAGAAATGGCTACAAAGGAATTCGATTTAGGCCACTAAGGTAATGTTATGGCATGGGATGATCAGTGATGATGAGTGGGATGTCTTCCACACCTTCTCCAGCAGTTTCAGCTTCATCGGGACCCACATCCATCATTTATGGCACTTTCTGATGATTTTTGGAGCCTCCTAAAGCTCACGATTTGTCCATAGAGGCACGATTTGGTACTTTGATGACTATTTTATTTATATTGTGCTATGGGGATTGACCAAGGGTGTCTAAAATTACCCCTTGGCCCCACCATAAGCTAGATCTACTATTTTGTCATCATGATTTGGTGGGATCCCCTGTCCTAGGGCGATTTTGTCCACTTATTGTTATATTTTATTATTGATCCATGTATTGTATTGTTGAGCTCATCTCAACCATTGATTAGATCTTTTGATCTTTTAATCTTAACCACTCATTCAAAAAGTGGTTAGATTGTGGACTCTCTCCCTCCTATTTAAAGGAGAGAGCTTCTCATTGTAAAGGGGACTTTTGGCTCTGGATTATTGGAATAGAGAATTATTATTGCATCTATCTGTTGTGCTGTGGTGAATGCTTTTGGAGTTCGTTCGTTGATTCTTCCTTTGCACTGGGTTCTTGGAGATTTTGTCTTGCTATATTTCTGTACCACGTTTTTGCATCTACAGGTGGAGGCCGATTTGGTTTGAGGAGGACATATTGGTAAGGGAGGACCTGTTATCACACCATAGTAGCAGGGCTACTATTCTTGTACAGCAGATATCTGCACATTCCAGAGCTTCCATTATTCCAGAGCATGGCTATATATTTTGGATCACTCATGATCAGAGCAGTACATTATTCAGATTTGTATATGACCTTGTGTCAAGGCTGAGCCTTGAGAGTTCAGATTTGATGACTGATGTGACCACTTATCCCATACAGTTTCAGTTCAATGCCTAGAGATGTATTACAGCAGTGTTTCAGATGATACTGGATGATTATTATTATGATGATGTTGTATGATCTACGGATATGTTCTCACTGACTGTGGATTATTATCTTGTTGATTTAGTCATGATCATAGCATGTGCTTGGTATATTATTCCTGATGTGACAAACTATTTAAAATGAACTGTAAATCATAAAATGGACAATTGCTTGCACATTTAGGTCATTTAACAAAACTCACTGGTTTTTCACCTTACATAGATATGGTCTTTCCCGACACCTGTTGTCTGCTAGTGTAGGCTCCATATTCATTTGTCTCCATCCATACATGACCTTCCTGTTTGACTTTAACCCCTGACTTGTCTCATTTGACTTTCTGATACCAAGGATTTCCCCATTTTTCTACCTCTGTGTTTGGACCGCATCCCTGTTTATTCAGTGTCTTGGCTCTGAGTTGGTGACAAAACTTGCCTTTGGTGAGTTGGATTGTAGGCCTAAATCATTCTGGTCGGTTGTCCCGATGTTTGGCATTGGCTCGAACTCCCCCTAGTCACTTGAGATGTTGTTGGCTAAAACTGAAAGCTCATGTTCTACCTTTGGAAACTTGAAAAATTCGCCCATGGAAACAAAAAAAGGGGCAAGAGCGATGAAAAGCTGAAAATACTCCTCGAAGAGTATAAGAAAGGTCCAAAAAGCAATGGTTCTTAAAAGTTATATCTAAACAATTGCTGACCTTATAAATATTTGAAAAACATGCCCTGGATGCAAGCTGCAACTAGTTGTGCTTCTCAGCACATCTGAAATCCGAAGGGTTATGTAGGCCAAAAAGGCCATGGAATAAAATTGAATGATCCTAATGAACCTGGATCAACTTGATGTAGACATGATCCCTAAGTTGAATAAGCACTCTCTAAACAACTTATCCATTTGTGAGACACAGCCATCCCCCATGTTCTTTTGTCCAGCACAGAGTTTGTAGCTTTCCCCTTTCTCCCAGTCCAAAGTATTTTTGAGTTAAGTTAGACAGGTCAACCCCTTTGCCCAACCTTGTTCCTAGCCTTCATCCTTCACTAGCAGTTTGACCATGTCCAATGGGTGAGTTTGTCATTTGAACTATTGTGCAAGCAAATTTTTATATAACAACGGAATATGCTAATTTAACAATGCCACCGAATGGATGTTATACTTTGAGCTTGGCTGTGAGAATGATTAGAGAAGCATTGTCTTAGTCTACTGATGTGATTTATCCTTGGTTGTATATTCTTGGGATCCGTGATGATGTGGACCATGTATGGATGATTATTGATGATGATTGATGGGTCCACATGTTTGATGATGATATCATATGATGCAGATGATGTTTGATCCAGTTCAGCAGGTTTATTACTACTTCAGATCAGCAGATTATACATTGTCCATATATGGTGGACCCTACAGCTAGCCCATTAGGGCAACCCAGGGTGTATGAGTACACATTCCTAGTGGATTTGGGTCTTCTGGATCCATTGAGACACTTATCTTTCAGTTCCGGGCACTTCTAACAGTGATTGATGCAGTTTTACACTTGATGACCAGATTTGGGGCTGATTTCCCAGCCTGAGCAGCAGGGGCCATGATTGGCCAGTTCACCTAGGGCGCTGATGATGGAGGGGTTGGTCCAGCCACTTGTTTTTACCATTTACCCCCCCTTCTGGAGAGCCTGGTGGGCTCAGATGGACAGCGCTAGCACCCTAGGAGGCAGCTTTGGCACTTTCACAGTTCACGAGGCAGTTAAAAAATGGGATAAAGTGGTCACTGAGGAAATCGATTTGGGCAATTGAGGCAAGGTTTTGGCATTTTGTCTTCACAGAGGTCTTCCAGGGTGGCATCACTACCTTCCAGTCAGTTTTCACCATGTGGGTATGCCCAGATTGATCACAGGAGGACATTTACTGCTTGACTGTCATGGATTCTGAGGACAGTTTTGGTCATTTATATTATCTTGGACATTATTTTATTATTTTATTGTGCCTTGGGGTGAGCTAGTAAGGATTGATGCCTCCTAGCCCCACCATGTGCTTATATTGTCATGTCCTAGTCACCATGAGGTGGATTTTGGTACTTATGTTTCTCTAGTGGATGACGTCACCCTCTTATTGTACCACTTAGTGGGGGCGCTATCATGATATTGGGTGATCCATGTGATGTATTATTATGATTTATTGTTAGCCATTGATTAGATCTTGAGATCTTTTAATCTTAGCCACTCATGTAAAAAGTGGTTAGGATTGTACTCTCTCCCCATCCTATTTAAGGAGGGAGCCTCTCATTGTAAAATTCATCTAGAGATTTTTGGCTCTTGGCTCTTGGAATAAAATTTCTATCTTTTGGAGTACATGCTTGGATTGGAGTGGATGTTGGTTGTTTCGATTGTAAATGCTATTGTCCATTGCACTGGAGGATCTATTGTAGTTATCTTGCATATTTGCCATATTTTATTTGCAGGTTAAGAGGGCGATTTTGACAAGTGCGAATTGGTGGGGAGGCTTGCCCTTCAAGCTTGGAAGAAGTCGTTTTGGGTTTGACAGGGAGTAGTTTTGCCTTTGTGTCAACTATTCTATGTTTCTCTCTCTCTCTTGCTTGTATCTACCTTCAATTTGTTAAACTAATTGATGCTTTGCTCCTTGGTTTTGACAGGTTAGAAGGAATCACATGTGGCTTGGGAAAATCGATTTGGCAAGAGGGCTTCAACAATTCTCCATTTGATCTTTGGCAAAGTAATCCTCGTCTCAACTAGCATTCATCTCTTCATCCAGGTATGTTCCAAGAGGTATGATCTTCTACTTCCTTGAATCTTCCATGATTTCTAGATCATAAAAAAAACCCTAATCAATTAAAACCCTTGTTTTGGTATTTCTTAGATCTACTTAGATCTAGCCTTTCTCTTGAAGAGATATTGGAAACCCACCTCTATAGCATCCACCCCTAGTTGGATCTATAGTTTGGTGGTGATTGGCTAAAAATTGACCTACTTTTCAAGGCAAAAAGCCCTCCTTGACCCAAATCGCACTTCCTAGTGAGAGGCTTGTTTGGTTAGATCTAGCATATGGGTAGGTGAGATCCCACTTGATTTGCAATCTAGACACTTGATAACCTACCCCCAGATTCTTACTTTGGTGAAATCTACCTTGTGGACATCTCTCCATGTTTTAAGGGGTTAAGACCCCCTTTTGATTTTCTTGGCACCTCAAAACTCAGATCTACTAAGATCTAGCCCTTGGATTGACTTGATTTTCGGGACATACATAGATCGGGGTACTAGCTACTGGGATCTATAGTTTAGTGGCCATTGGACTTGATTTGGTCCACCAAACCCACTTTTTAGCCCTCCTTGAGCAAATCGCACTCCCTTGAAAAAGTGAGTTTGTCCACTTCGAGGAGGTGGGTATGTGAGATTTTCGTGGATTTGGAATGCCCATACCTTGAAACCTAGGTCTAGACTGTCTTTCTGTCACGATCTGCCTTGGGGGTAGCATTCCTTGTTTCAAGGGATTGTGGTCCACTTAGGGTTATTACTTGAAAACCTAGATCTAGCAAAATCCAACCATTGGATCTCATTTAACCCACTTGACTTGGCTTCTAGATGTCCCGATCTACACTTTGACATACTTTTTGACCCCATTAGCCCATCTAACAAGGCACTAGTCCTTCTCTAAAGCAAGTCGCACTCCTTGGGAATTGTGTCAAACCCTAGATCTAGTACATGGGTACTCCTAGAATCAACTTAGATTCATAGATCTAGCCTTTATCCAACCTATAGTACCAACTTCACACCTAACTTCACCTTGTGGGCCTACCTAGAACCATTTCACACTTCCTAAGAAAACAAGACCCACTTGTGTAAACATAGGGTACTATACCTAGTCATCATACCCCATCATGTGGCATAAACCATACATAGGTTGAAACACTAGCAATCTCTTACACCACCTTCAACCATACCTCAACTTCTAGGTCCACTTAACCTTGCATTGGTTTCCGTAACTCATCATTTACTCACCCTTAGAAACCTTTGTTTGGGTCCAATCAACTGTGATTGGTTATAGGGTCTCCCCCTAGGTCTTGTTACACCTTGACCTAAAGCGAAGAGTGCCTCGGTTGACGTGACTCCCACCTTTCATTGGGAACCGTGGCATCTCTTGGGTCACCTCTTTAGTTGCCTGTCTCCTCTACCGTCCCGGATGGGATACCTCTAGGGGCAACTACAAGTTGTGTGATAACAGGACCCTCCCTACTTCTTCTTTGGATCTCTTCGTTGGTAACAGGGAGTATTACTATCCCAGGACCTTCTATTTCATGTTATCATTGCATTTTACTTGTATTTCCTCCATACTTGATCTGACTGATTGAAATCGTTGTCCTTGGTTTGACAAGTAGAGGAGGTCGCACTTGTGGGCTAGGGCATCATTTCGGCAAGCAAATTCAACAAGTTCTCATTTGATCTCTGCGGGAGTCTTCCTCAACAACAAGGCATCTCATTCCAACACTCAGGTATGATCTCAAGGTAATTTCTCTCTCCATAATCTATCCATTTGTTTAAATGCTTCAAACCCTCAAAATTTCAAAACCCTCATTTTACAATTTTTCAGATCTAGCTTGATCCACTTGGCTTCTGGGTATAAAATTTAAAACCCACCTCTACAGTATCCACAGCAATTCGGATCTGTAGTTTGGTGTGATTTGGCTTCCATTTGATCCACTTTCCAAGGCAAAGAAGCCTCTCTAAGGGAGGTCGCACTTCCTAGGAGAGGTGAGTTTGCAACGATCTAGCACCTCGGTAGGTGAGATCCCACTTGATCTTTCATCTATACATTTAATAACCTACCCCTAGTGTGTCACTTCAGTGATTTTGACCTTTTGGGCCCCATTCCTCATTTTGAGGGTTGTGCCCCACTTGGGTCACTTTGTGGCATACTTCAATCTCAGATCTACTAAAGATCTAGCCATTGGATGACCCTAATTTTCAAGATACAACTAGCTTGATACCTCAACATCCCTGATCTATAATTTGGTGGACATCCGACTCCATTTGGCCCATTTCCCAAGGCACTAATCTTCTCCAAGCTAAATCGACTTTCTTAGATTGTTGGGTTAGCTAGGGTTTGATCTTTGTCTTGCATGCTTGAACACCTAAACATTGTCACATCTATTCATCAAGCCTATCTTTGGTACTGGTTAGCCCCAATTTGGTCCTTAACTACCCTGCATTGGACACGGTTCCCAAGGCAATGGATTTTCTCACAATTGACTAGTACCTTAATCCTTGATCTTATTCAAAGCCTCATAAGTCACTCACATAAACATGTTGGACCAAATCTACATTGTCTAAATCCCATGATCTAACCTATTTACCACCTAGTGACTTTATCCACAGATCTAGGGTTTGCCATACACCTTACGTACTTCATTTATACCTGATTTGATCTGGTGTCTTGGTTTGATCTCTCTTGTCGGGAGTAGATCTGGGTCTCCCCCTTTGTTGTCTTGGGATAGATAACACAAAGTGAAGATTGCCTCGATTGGCGTGACAACCATCCATTGGGAGTCGAGGCCATCTTGGTTGCACCTCTTCGGTTGCCCTTCCCTTCTTCCATCCATCTTGGATCCATCTCAAAGGGGCACCTACAAGTTTGGTGATAACAGGACCCATACAATTCAACGACAATCAGCATACCCAAAATATTATTAGGAAAAAAATTGATCTACCCAAAATATTATCAGCAGACAAGCTAACTAATTACAATATCAGTCTACTTTTAGGGTTTTCTAAAATGTACTGTATGTGTATAACACAGAAAATATGGTTGTATCCACACTGATGTCATATTTCTAAATGAACTGGTCATACAATCATGATTGGTAACTATGGCATTGACAATGGTGAAGGTTAGTCTGTAACTTCTAAAGATGCCAATCACACATGGCCACATGGGACAGGTGTGTACCAAATGGCATCCCAAAATAGCCAACAATCACCCAAGACAAATAAAATTCCAAGCCTGCCAAATCCACCCTGAGGGGTCATATAAACAAATAAGCCAAAAATTGTTTCTGATCTTTTGTTATCACACCAAACTTGGAACAAAACACATATAAGTAGTGCTTGTTTGAGTCAACCGAAGCCTAATCATCCTGTACTGAGATGAGAGAGCCATCAACGAAATGTTTGTTTACCATCCATGAGCCTTGTTATCACCTAGGTCCTAGATTGTAGCTACTTCTAAGAGGGATCCTATCCAGGATGATAGAGGTAAGGCAGCTAAATCAAGTGACACTGCAAGGGCCTTGTCCACTACTAATGGAGTAGTTGTCACACCAGACGGGCTCTTGTCACTTTAGGCCAAGCTAAGAGCAAGACCGAGGGGGGGACCCTAGCTAGCCTGGAAAGACTAACTCCAAAGACAAGACACACACAACCAATTAATGGAAAGAGATTGTAAGCAATGGTATCTTGACTTATTACCCTAGATCCACAGAAAAGAGTATTGAGGTGACGATTCAAGGAACAGGTTGAGAGGCTTATTGAATAGCAAGATTGTCAACCAGGATAATTTACCCCAATAACTATGATTTTAAACCGGATCTAAGATAAAAACAAGTGCCAATACAAAAATACCCAATTTACACCAGCTAGGGTTTAAGCAGTTGAAATGAGAAATTACTATGAACTAGCAATTCAATAGTTTGATGTCGCTAGAAATTCTTGCTAGATGCTAGATATGGCAATTAGTGAAGATTCGAGCAACACCCAGATCCCCAAAACAAGAAAATGACCAGATACCCAAGGAGGGCGAATTGATTCAAAGGAGACCAGTGCTAATAAACGGGCAAATGGAGTCGGATGTAAACCAAACTTGGTCAAGGGTTTTACGCCAATTCCAACTTGGGTTTTTAACCATTAGAGCCAAAGGTGACTGGAAATCCTACTTCTACAAAACGAGGGTTTTATACTTAGAAGAAAATGTCGACCAGTGGAATAGAAATTTAAATTAGAGCGAAAAGATTGAAATCATACCTGAATCTTGGTTGATGCCAAGATAGTGACACTCTTCCTCAACTATGATCAACTTGGCGAAGCCTCGGTGAAGATCTTGTCCAAATCGAAATGCCCAATGTGGCCAAAGCGCCCCTCTCCTGCACCAACATACAACGAGTGTCAATTTGAAATCCAAGAGAGATAAACTAATGCAACAAGATAAACAATGAACATTTCACTTGACAAATAAATAGCATAAATGAAAACCCCCTGTAGTGAAACATTTTCAGAGAGAGAGGCTACACTCTCCACAATAGCACCCCTCTTCCAAAATCAGTACCCTAGCACAAAATCACCACAATTGAATGCTAACAAGAACCACAAAGATTTCACCAATGTTCACGGAGTAAGATAATGCAATCACTATGCAAGAACATCACACACAAGTACACAAGTTTTGCCGAAATATATTTTTCTCTATTAACCAAAATTTCCAAGAGCCAAAAGTCCACTTTTACAATGGGGGATCATCTCTCTTAAATAGGAGAAGAGTGATGTCCACATTCTAACTAATTTTCATCCAACGGTTGAGATTATAAGATCATCAACAGTGGAGATTTCTTTTAACAATAATACATGGATCAATGTCAAATGAGGAGGGGGCACACTTTTGCCTCTAGCACCTAGGCCCAACAGGATACATCATAATAATCAAATATAACATGTGGTACATGATGAGGGGGGTCACCTAGGGTCCAAATCTGCCTTAGGCGCCACCCCCAATACAACAACATAAGATATAACATGATAACATAACAATCCCATGAAGAAGTGCACCCCCATGAAAGGCGTCCTCTCTAGATGAGCAATAAAATAAGTGTTGACCCCCATGCTAAGAAATACATATGAAAAATTATCCATAGAGCCTCTAATCATCATAAGATATCATCCCAAGTCATTTCCTAGCCAAGCACTAGCCAAATCAAATTCTTGGAGTAGCCATTAGTCACTTTTTTAATGAATAAAAATGTTGATAATTCATGCCGAAAGATAAATCTGCTTATAACTTCATTTCTCTTGCCCAAAACCACAAACTGAGTGTACCAATGGAATCATAGACCTCAAATCTACAAATTGTGACTACTAGCACCTCATGGATCCACCTGGAGAATAATCTGTAAGCTCAGATGTGCCCAACATATAAAATATGGCCAATAATAACCGATAATAAAAAAAAACCATGATCTGGAGCAAAGAATGGCCAACTGAAGCATGGGACACTGTAGTGGGTACCAATAGGTGCCATCGGATCCAAAGTCACCCAAGACCACCCATTGACCACCCATTGACCATGGTCAAACTGGATTGACCAGGCCAAAACTGGCGAAAATAATGCCTAAGCTACATAGAAACTAATCTTGCAAGTATAAGAGGTACATGAAGCTCCATTATCTATATTAGTAGCCTACTAAAACACAAGCGTCATAAACAATGGTGATCAAGCATAATCAATCTAGACTTACCATAAAGTAGCTTCACAGTCCTTCAAGAATTCCGATGTATATGCTCACTTACAAATTTGACCAAGTGGCTAAGCTTGGTGAGGTGGATGCATTCAAGGCTAAAGCTTAGTGAGATTGACTTATTTGACTTTAACATAGTGATCTCTCGAAGAAAAAGGGTCAAAAGGGGATCCACAGTGACATATACAAGACAGATAACACTAGGAGAAGGAGATGTCTCACAGATGGAATAAGTTGAGTGGGAGGCATATAACTCACTTCCAAGCCTGATTTAGGCTCTATGAGAATATTTTCTAGAACTGTTATGCCGAGTGCACAACTAACTATAACTTCAGGTTCTAGGGGACTCTTAGAATTCGCAGTCCCTTACTCCATCACGCATCCACACCCTTTTGGGATCCGTGAGGAATAATCATTACATTTATAACAATGGCCAGCAGTCATTTTGATTTTCAATTATCACACATCTGCTTTTATTTGGCCTTTTTCATATTATGACGCCCTTACGATTTTACATGTGCTGAAAAGCACAACTATTCGCAGCTTTCATCAGGGGTCTTTTCATTTACTTTCATTAGCCTTTTTGGCTTGCATTTCTTTAGATATATCAAATCATACTGATGCATGTAATGATGATAGGACAACTTGCTTCGAGTCTAACTAACACCACTTGGGCAACTAGCCAACCGTAGCTCATGTCACAACACCAGCGAGTACTCCTGGCCCAGATGTGAAGCATGGGATCAGTTGACAGGAATCATCCACAATCAAGACCAAACATCGGGGGTAACTGACCAGAAAGGTCAAGGCTTCAGAAACCCAACTCACCTAGGCTCAAGACCCAACACCGACGGGTTCCTTCGGCCCAGAAGGGTCAAGGCTTTGGCAAGTTCTGTCGCACAACTCAGAGCCAAGACACAAGACAACATAGAGTCTATCTAATACAGAGGTCAAGATGGGGGAAAGCTCCTCAATCTCACAAGTCTAAGTCATAAGTCAAGGGTCAAATCAAATAGGGTGGAGGCTACTGGATGAATGGAGATAGTGAAAGATGGTGCCACACATTGCCAGGGTCATTTTCAAGTTTGTATAAGGTAGGCAATACTAGTGAGCATAAACAAAAGCCTTAACCATCGAGACTATTCAACTACTCACCATAGTAAGTCAACAGAAAGAAATCACCATTGTTAGCCAATAAAGGCCTAGTCAAAAGCTACTAAGATAGATAATAGAGACAGCTGAAAACACCTCAAATACCAAATGTATACCTGCTCAATCATATACCTGTCTCTGAGATAGCCATGAAGAACTACTCAGACCAAGGAAAACATGAATATTACCTGCCCTGCTAATCTGCTAAGTGAACCATGACTACAATCAAGTCCTCTCAATGGGGTGATGCAAGACTAAGTCATGACAAGGGATACTGGATAATTGCTCTAAATCTCCTGGACGGCTCGGGAAAATATCTCCACCATACATCACCATGATCTCAACTCATGCAAAAGGACTGGCTCATGTCTCTGAAAAGATGATCCGCATCATGTTAGCCCTGCAACTATGGATGTGAGAACATCTGGCTCCAGCTGGTACAAGTGCTCTGAGGGAGAGAGTGCTTGAGAACCTCAGAAATCTCTGGTCCATAACACCCCTCTCATCAATCCACGAACATGCACTCGAACATCTGCTTCATCTTCAGATCCATACCTGTTCCTGCACAACACAGATGCTCTACCACTCCTTTGCAAATCAAGCGTTAAGCTGCCCAAAATATATGCATAAAACAAGATTGAAATAAAATGTTGGCATTAACTACTGAAAATAAATGACAGAAAGTAAATATCTAATCTAATGGAACTCAGACACACTCAGGCACGGAAACTAGTCAAAACTCAAAAGACTCAAACAACCCAATCCAAACGAAAAGACCCTAATCCTACTGCTCAAGTGAGCTTATTTGGTTCCTACCCTAAGTCCTATAGGGTGGAAAAGTACTGCTAGGTCATGCTTGGGATATAATCCCACAGGTGAGTGTCATGGATAGGGATACGAAATCAATACCCATCATTAGTGGACAAATAACACAGTCTATCGTCAAAGCATTCCACTGCGAAAGGACCAATCCACAAGTTATCCTGTCCTTGGGATATATAATGATATGCGCGATTTTGCAGAATGACCTTGTCACCATAATTAAATTGCCTTCGATTTACCATTGAAGGGGTAACATGTATGTCACAGACAAAGGATAAAGGTACATTCGTGTTTCCTTGTGGAACAGGATGCTCATTTCTACGGTTTGCAATAGGTTCAATGGCATCAAACCTCACAAGTCCACCATTTATTGGAAGGTCAACCCTACCAATCAAAACTTCAGGAGTCTCATTTCTCTCCATGGGCTCGCTTCTTACTTTCGATGGATTGAGGTTGTATGATATCTTTTCGAACTTCATCACAGTCTAGAAATTCCCAAAATCTCTATCCAAATGAGCATACATAGGAGAAAGCGCGGACGATGTATCTGGTCTTGAACTCGATCCTTCCTTGAAGGGATGGGCATAGAGTAATGAGACATATTTTCTTCAGTGCCATCTCCTTCATTATGTGGGGCATTTGCTTCACGAGGCAAAAGGAAACTAGCAAATTTGGGGAAATTACTTAAGCCTAGGGCAGAGTTTGAAAGTTCTTCATTCTGATGAGCTTCGAGTGGAGATGAAGGGGGTGGAGGTGGGTTATTTTCACAACTTGCATTATTGTTATTTTCCCACCAATAAATTGAGGCAAACCCCTTCTTTCTTACTCTAGATTCTCGATTTCCATGAAAATTTCCCTGGCAGTTCTAAAGCTTCTCTACTGTGGGGGAGGGATAAGATCCTTGATGGGAGTGCGTCCACTCTACCTTGCTCTAATCTGATCTCCAACTCATTTTCAGGCATAAGATTCTCTCATTCCTCATCAACTACTACAGAGTTGGGCGGACTGGAAATATGACTAGATCCTCCAGGAACCTCCAAATTATCATTTCTGGAAGAGCCATTAGGGATTCCCTAAAAAATCTTGTGCATATACATCTCATGGTTAAATATTCTTACGAACTCAGTGTGATCCTCTTCTTCCTCTGATGAATCAGGATCTCTAAACGATCTCTAGATTTCCTCCCTCTCATTATCATCTTGGCTACCCATGACCATGAAAATCCCCTTGGAAAGCAACTCACCATGACCAAAAGAATTTCTTACCCCATCCTCATATTTCTCTAAATGTCCGTCATAGAAGGGTTCACAGTAAATTCTCACCATAACACCATCAAAATTAGGGATAGTTGCGTATGACAAGTCCATCTGAAGGTGACCTCCTAATCCGACAGACCACTTTCTACATAGGAGCATCCCATATACAGGAGGTAAGTCAATCACTACCACATCCATAAGCATGGACATGTCAGGACACGAGAACAAGTCTACTCTTAAATTCTTAATCAAACCGAAAACTTGTACCGACCTTGAGTCAATGCCACAAACATTTCCATATGGCCTGGTAATTTCCAGTCCCATGGCCCACATTACATTTAGGGGCATGACGTTCATGGCAGCTTTGGAGTCAAGCATACAAGTATGGAGTAAGAGTTCACCTATTTGGAGTGTGAGATAGAAAGGATGGTGGCCCCCATTTTTCCTCTCATAAAGGGTTGTCTAAATATTAATAGGAGGATCTTCCTCGTCTTCTACCGGAGCATTTGGGGCTTGGTTCAAAAGAGGTTGAATATCACTACTTTTCATGTTAGCGTTGGGGATACTCTCAAAGAATTCAATTGCTTGCTCCTTAACCACTAGGATTTTAACCAACTATGTCAATGGAATGCTATGCATTATTCTATCTAATTCCTTCTCTATATTGATATTCAAATCATAATCAAAAGGCATGGGGCTTGGCTCACTCTCTTTACCACGCTGCACATTATCTCTTTTTCTATGAAAGGGGGTGGCTTTGGGCCATCCTTGCATCTTTGGTAAATTCGGATTGGAGTTTCGCCTTGCTTTTGGGTCTATTCTAGAGCACAATTCGGGGTATTAGAACTAGGGAAACCATAGTCATCTTCTTCTTCGATCAATAGGATACAACCAAATTCATCATCAAATTCAAAGTCCTCAACCCAATTGATCTTCTTTGGAGAATCTTGGGCATCATCATCATGGGATAAATACCTCGGATCTTCTCTAATCTCATCTGACCAATTAATTCCCTTAGGATCTGGGGATGTCTGGCCCACGGGGTTCATCTATGTTCTTGTTATCACACAACTTGTAGTTGTCCCTAAAGGTATCCCATCCGGGATGGTAGAGGAGATGGACAACTAAAAAGGTGACCCAAGAAGTGCAACGGTTCCCAATGCAAGCTGGGTGTCACGATAACCGAGGCACTCTTCACTTTAGATCAAGAAGAATCAAGACCAAGGGGGAGACCCTAGCCAATCAATGAAGATTAGCTAACACAAAGGTTCCTAGGGAAATGTGTTAAGTAGGTTACGAAAACCAATGCATGAGGATTAAGTGGACCAAAGAGTTTAAGATGTGGTTGAAGAGGCTTAAGAAGTGACAAGGGTTTCAACCAATGAATGACTAAGGCCACTTATGAAGACCAAATGGATAGATCTAGCACCATGAAAACAAAACACACAAGTAGGGCCCACTCCTTAAAAAGTGGAAAAAGGTCCAAATAGGGCCCACTTGGTTGAATTAGGGGTGAGATAGCACTAAGTGGATGAGATGAGGTAGATCTATGGATTTAAGATGAGATAGACAACACCCACATATGGGATCTAGGAAAAGGCCACTAACCCAAGGAGTGTGAATTGCCCAAGGGAGACTAGTGCCTTGAGATGAGGGGGAAAATGGAGTCCAAATTATGCCAAAATGTAGATTGGGGTAGTTTAGGCAATTATCAAGGTGGGTTTAGGATGGCATGCCCAAATATGACCTAGATCTCCATAGATCTAAGATGCAAAATGCATCACCAAGTGACCCAAGTGGGGCTCAATCCCTCAAATTGAGGAATGGGGCCCACAAGGTGAAAATCAACAAGGTGAAGCAAAGCACTAGGGTAGGTTATCAAGGTAGACCAATGCAAATCAAGTGGGATCTCACCTACCCATGTCAAGGATCTAGCCCGACTAGCCTTCCCCAAGGAGTGCAAATTGCCTCAAGGAGGGCTAGGTGCCTTGGAAAGTGTGTCAAATGAAGGCCAATTGCCACCAAACTATAGATCTGAATTGTCGTGGATGCTATAGAGGTGGGTTCTTTTTATTATCCCCAAAGCCAAGCTAGATCCAAGTAGATCTAGAAAAAAGTGAAAAATGAGGGTTTTGATTTTAAGGGTTTGATGACCAATGAAGAAGAAGAGATGGATCTAGGTACATACCTTGTAGAACATACCTCAAGTGCTTGTGGCCACTTTGCAAATTGATAGCATTCCCCTATGTGTATATTCAAGAGTGAGATCTAGTGCTCCAAGCCAAACCGTCCTCCTCCAAAGATGGCCAAATCGTCCTCCTACTACAAGACAAGATCAAGTGAAACAAGCCAAGTAAGAAAATTATGAAAATGATGAAGAGATGTAAGAGAAAGCATCAACTATGTCACAAAGATACAATAATGATACTCCATGTCACAAAGATCAACCCAAGAGAAGATATGTGAGTCCCCTCAACAATAGCCTCCTTCAAATCGTCCTCCTCTTCACCAATTCGGCCTCCCTGTAGAAAAACAACATGTAGCCCAAGATCCACAATGATACATAGAAGAGATACTGTATATTCAAAGTGCAAAAGAATCCATCAAGACAAGAGAAGTAGATCCACAAAGAAGTATTCTATTCCAATCTTCAAGAGCTTCCAAGGTCCTTTTACAATAGGGGGGTCTCCTCCTTATATAGGATAATAAAGACCAAAACCCTAAACCTCAAAACCACTTTATGAAATGAGTGGTTGAGATTAAAAGATCTCACAATCTAATCAATGGCTAAGATGAGCCAATACATAATATCACATGGATCACTCAAAATAGAGATGACGTCATAACTAAAAGTCACTAAGCGAGGGTGACGTCATCCTCCAAGAGGGGCTAAAATACATGGGCCCACCAAATATGACATGGACATGACTCAAGACACACATGGTGGGGCTAGGAGGTATCAATCTTTCACTAGCTCATCCCCATGGCACAATAATATAAAATAATAGGACCATGACATGTCCAAATAACACAAATGATCAAATCCTATCCTCAAAATCTGTGAGAGACATGCAGTAAAAGGCCTCCTATGGCCACTATGGACCGCACTGACTAATGCCAACTGATCTGGAAGATGGGGGGTTCACCCTGGAAGACCTCTGAGAAGACCAAGTGCCAAAACCTTGTCTCGATTGCCCAAATCGAATTCCTCAATGACCCTTTTATTCCATTTTTAATCCTCCTGAAAAACCCTGAAACTGCCCAAACTGCCACCCAGGGTGCCTACATTGTCAAACTGAGGGTACCAGGGTGTCTGGAAGGGGGGTATAATGGTAAAATCAAGTGGCTGGACAACCCCCTTCAGACATAGCGCCCTAGGAAACAACTGGCCTCCAAGCCTCTGCTGGACAGGCTGGGTCAACATTCCCAAAACAGGTCAACAGGTGGATACTGCATCTATCATCATCAGAAGTGCCTGGAACTGAAAGATAAGTGTCTCAATGGATCCAGAAGACCCAGATCTACCGAAAATGTGTACTCATACACCATGGGTTGATCTGAGAGGTCAACAGTAGGGTCCACCATATCCAGACAGTGTAAAATATGATCTGGAAATAATAATAAAACTGATCAACTGCATCAACCATCATCTGAAGCATATGTCCATCATATGTAATCATCAGCAAGAGTATGTGGGACCATCAATCATCATCCATAAGCATACATGGTCCACACATCACGGATCCCAAGAATGACCATGGTCAAGCTATGTTTGACTAGGTCAAAATATAACCAAGGACAAGATTATGACAAAGACTAAGACATGTTCCTTTGGATCATATTCACAGCTTAAGTTAAAGTATAAACATCATCCCATGGCAGTTAAGTCAGGGTGAAAGCCAAATAAGGAAGGTCATGGATGGATGGAGTCAAGTGAAAGTGGTGCCTAAGCTAGCAAACAAGGGTGTCAGGAAAGACCATATCTATGCTCATAGGAAGGTCATGAAACTGATGAGTATTGTCAGAAAACCTAAGTGTGCAAGTAATACATCCATTTTATATTTATAACATCATCCAAGATATTTCATTTTATTTTAAATAGTACTGCCACATCATGAATCATATACCAAGTCAATGCTATGAAGATGACTAAAACGACAAGATAATAATCCAAAGCCAATAATCAAAAGTCCATAGGTCACATCACATCGTAATAATCATCAATAAACATCTGAAACACTGCTGCAATAATATCACTAGGCACTGAACTGAAACTGTATGGAACAAAGGGTCACATCAATCATCAAATCTAAGCTCTCAAGGCTCAGCCTTGGCACAAGGTCTAATAAAAGTCTGATACAATGTACTACTCTGATCCATGAGTGATCTCAAATAACAAGCTCATCATAGCTGATCTCTATAAAAGCAAAGCTCTGAAAAGTGCAGATATCTACTCAGCAAGAATAGAAGCCCAGCTACTATGGTGTGATAACAGTTCTTCAACCATGGGCCTCTTGTGTGGGTTCCGATAAGGTTTGGGCCCATATGACTATCTATGTCGCTCAGACTCCTTACTCTTGGCAATGTCTCTTGTTAGGAGAGTTAAGTTTTTAACCATTTCGTGCATATTCTCTAACAAATCGTTTGGATCATTTACAGGTTCCTTTCCTTTCTTAGGTCGAGATTCATCTCTCAAGGAAATCAAATTAAAAGCATCAAAGAAATTTTGCTTTCCCATGGAAGTTGCATTTGCTTCAGCCTTTCTAGCGTTATCTTGCGTACTTTTAAGGTCAGGAGGGTTCTTGTCTTTGAGATGGTAACCAAGCCATCCATCGAAGGAATTAAGGTAATGGATCAGCAAAGCTTGGTCTTTTGGCCGGATGGTTTCAAGGATATTAGCCACTATTTTGACAAACCTCAAGTTAAATTCATGGACAGACTCGTTTTCTTTCTTCTTAATTTCAAACAATTGGTTTAAAAGAAGACATCCATCTAACTTTACTGACCACTCATCTTTTAGCTTAGTGACAAAGGCATCATATCCATCAATTGATGATGCAGGACGACGGTTAAACCATCTACAAGCTTCACCCTCGAGGGACACAAAGAGACCTCCCATATAAACATCCTCATCTATGGCCCATAGGCTTCCATGTGTGCCCACACAACGTCTATGTGATCCTCAATTGAGGTTGCGCAATTGCCACTAAACTTAGGAATTTTCTCGAAATACTTGTCAAGCATATCATGGGGTGAACCAACTATCTGGGAAAAATCTAAAGGTGATGCCCTAGACCAGTTGCCAAAAGTACGCAGGCCTGGATTGTTTCCAGCCATTGGATTAGGTTGCGGAGTTTGAGGAGTTGGAAAAACTTGATGACCAGAAGGGGACCCTAAGATTTGACTCGACGACCCAAGAGAATTCACAATCTTCCAAAAGAAATTAGAGGACTGGGATTTTGGATCTTTACGGTTTGGATTCTGGTGGTATGTAACGGGAGTCCCTTCCACTTTATCAAGGTTACTAGGACTTATGAGATAGTACGAATGGGTGTGGGGTCGCTCCTTAGTGCAATCGCGTCGTGGAGTCGCCAGGGGAATTGAAAATTCCTATTCACCAAAGGATAATGTTGTTGGAAAGGTTAAAGGGCGAGAGAGAGAAAATAAGTGATTGAGAAAATTAAGAATGTCAAATGCAGTCACACAAATCAAATCCGGATGCGATATAATGAGAAGATAAATGCAATAAGGGATACTCGGGTAAGCCTCTACCTCCCCAGCAATGGCACTAAAGATGTTATCACCTAGATTGTAGCTGCTTCTAAGAGGGATCCTATCCAAGATGGTAGAGGCAAGGTAGCTAAATCAAGTGGCAATGCAAGGGCCGCGTCCACTACTAATGGAGTAGTTGTCACACTAGACGGGCTCTTCTCACTTTAGGCCAAGCTAATAGCAAGACGAAGGGGGAGACCCTCGCTAGCCTGGAAAGACTAACTCCATAAGACAAGACACACACAACCAATTAATGGAAAGAGGTTGTAAGCAGTGGTATCTTGACTTAATACCCTAGATCCACATAAAAGAGTATTGAGGTGAGGATTCAAGGAACAGGTTGAGAGGCTTATTGAATAGCAAGATTGTCAACCAGAATAATTTACCCCAATAACTATGATTTTAAACTGGATCTAAGATAAAACAAGTGCCAATACAAAAATACCCAATTCACACCAGCTAGGGTTTAAGCAGTTGAAATGAGAAATGGCTATGAATTAGCAATTCAATAGTTCGATGGCACTAAAAATTGTTGCTAGATGCTAAATATGGCAATTAGTGAAGATTTGAGCAACACCCAAATCACCAAAACAAGAAAATGACTAGATACCCAAGGAGGGCGAATTGATTCAAAGGAGACCAATGCTAATAAATGGGCAAATGGAGTCCGACGTAAACCAAACATGGTCTCTAAGAGTTTTATGCCAATTCCAACTTGGGTTTTTAACCATAAGAGTCGAAGGTGATCGGAAATCCTACTTCTACGAATCAAGGGTTTTATACTTAAAAGAAAATGCCAACCAGTGGAATAGAAAGTTAAACTAGAGAGAAAAGATTGAAATCGTACCTAAAATCTTGGTTGATGCCAAGATAGTGACACTCTTCCTCAACTATGATCAACTTGGTGAAGCCTCGGTGAAGATCTTGTCCAAATCGAAATGCCCAATGTGGCCAATGCGCCCCTCTCCTGCACAAACATACAATGAGTGTCAATATGAAATCCAAGAGAGATAAACTAATGCAACAAGATAAACAAAGAACATTTCACTTGACAAATAAATTGCATAAATGAAAACCCCCTATAGTGAAACGTTTTCAGAGAGAGAGAGGCTACGCTCTCCACAATAGAGCCCCTCTTCCAAAATTACTACCCTGTCACAAAATCACCACAATCGAATGTTAACAAGAACCACAAAGATTTCATCAGTGTTCATAGAGTAAGATAATGCAATCACTATGCAAGAACATCACACACAAGATACACAGTTTTGCCGAAAGATATTTTTCTCTCTTAGCCGAAATTTCCAAAAGCCAAAAGTCCTCTTCTACGATGGGGGATCATCTCTCTTAAATAGGAGAAGAGTGATGTCCACATTCTAACTAATTTTCATCCAACGATTGAGATTATTAGATCATCAATGGTGGAGATTTATTTTCACAATAATACATGGATCAATGTCAAATGAGGGGGGGGTGCGCTTTTGCCTCTAGCGCCTAGGCCCAAAAAGATACATCATAATAACCAAATATAACATGTGGTACATGATAAGGGGAGGTACATAGGGTCCAAATCTCCCTTAGGTGCCACCCTTAATACAACAACATAAGATATAAAACAATCCCATGAAGAAGTGCACCCCCATGGAAGTCATCCTCTCTAGATGAGCAATAAAATAAGTGCTAACCCCCATGCTGAGAAAACATATGAAAAATGATCCATAGAGCCTCTAATCATCATAAGATATCATCCCAAGTCATTTCCTAGCGAAGCACTAGCCAAATAAAATTCCCGGAGTAGTCATGGTCACTTTTTTAATGAATAAAATTGTTGATAATTCATGTCGGAAGATAAATTTGCTTATAACTTGATTTCTCTTTCCCAAAACCACAAATTGAGTGTACTAATGGAATCAGAGACGTCAAATCCATTAATGGTGACTACTGGCACCCTATGGATTCACCTGGAGAATAATTTGTAAGCTCATATGCACCCAACATATAAAATATTGCCAATAATAACCGATAATAAAAAAATAACCATGATTTGGAGTAAATAATGGCCAACTAAAGCATGGGACACTATAGTGGGTACTCTTAGCTGACAAAAATACAAAATCGCAACATCGAATCCAAAATCACCTAGGACCACCTGTTGACCATGGTCAAACTAGTTTGACCAAGTCAAAACTAACCAAAATAATGACTGAGTTGCATAGAAACTGATCCTACAAGTATATAAGAGGTACATGAAGCTCCATTATCTATATTAGTAGTCTACTAAAACACAAGTGCCATAAACAATGGTGATCAAGCATAATAAATCTAGACTTACCATAGAGTAACTTCACAATCCTTCAAGAATTCTAATGTATATGCTCACTTACAAATTTGACCAAGTAGTTAAGCTAGGTGAGGTGGATGCATTTGAGGCTAAAGCCTAGTGAGATTGACTTATTTGACTTTGACATAGTGATCTCTCAAAGAAAAAGGGTCAAAAGGGGATCCACAGTGACATGTACAGGACAAATAACACTAGGTGAAGGAGGTGTCTCACAGATGGAATAAGTTGAGTGGGAGGCATCCATTCAACTCTAACAAGTGTCGTATAACTCACTTCCCAGCTTGATTCAGGCTCTATGATGATCTTTTCTAGAACCATTATGTTGAGTGCACAACTAACTGTAACTTCAGGTTCTAGGGGACTCTTAGAATTAGCAGTCCCTTACTCCATCACACATCCACACCCTTTTGGGATCCGTGAGGAATAATCATTACATTTATAACAATGGCCAACAGTCATTTTGATTTTCAATTATCGCACATCTGCTTTTATTTGGCCTTTTTCATACTATGACCCCCTTACAATTTTACATGTGCTGAAAAGAACAACTATTCGCAGCTTTCATCAGGGGTCTTTTCATTTACTTTCATTAGCCTTTTTGGCTTGCATTTCTTTAGATATAGCAAATCATACTGACGCGTGTAATGATGATAAGACAACTTGCTTCAAGTCTAGCTGACACCACCCAGGCAACTAGCCAGCATTAGCTCATGTCACAATCCCAGTGGGTACTCCTAGCCCAGAAGTGAAGCATGGGGTCAGCTGGCGGGAATCATCCACAATCAGGACCAAACATCGGGGGTAACCGACCAAAAAGGTCAAGGCTTCAAAAACCCAACTCACTTAGGCTCAAGACCCGACACCGATGGGTTCCTTCAGCCCAAAAGGATCAAGGCTTTGGCAAGTTCTGTTGCACAACTCAAAGCTGAGACACAAGACAACATGGAGTCTATCCGATACAGAGGTCAAGTGGGAGAAAGCTCCTCAATCTCACAAGTCTAAGTCATAAGTCAAGGGTCAAATCGAACAAGATGGAGGCTACTGGATGAATGGAGATAGTGAAAGATGGTACCACACATAGCCGGGGTCATGGTCAAGTTTGTATAAGGTAGGCAATACTAGTGAGCATAAACAAAAGCCTTAACCATCACAACTATTCAACTACTCATGATAGTAAGTCAACAAAAAGAAATCACCATTGTTAGCCACTAAAGGCCTAGTCAAAAGCTACTAAGATAGATAATAGCGACAACTGAAAACACCTCAAATACCAAATGTATACCTGCTCAATCATATACATGTCTCTGATATAGCCATGAAGAACTGCTTGGACCAAGGAAAATATGAATATCAGCTACCCTACGAATCTGCTAAGTGAACCATGACTACAACCAAGTCCTCTCAATGGGGTCATACAAGGCTAAGTCATGACAAGGGATACTAGATAACTACTCTGAATCTCCTGGATGCCTTGGCAAAATATCTCCACCATACATTGCCATGATCTTAACTCGTGCAAAAGCACTGGCTCATGTGTCTGACAAGCTGATTTGCATCATGGTAGCCCTGCTACTATGGATGTGACAATAAGCCCCATGGAAGAGCAATACTCTTGATCCTTCCCTGTAATATGGTAGCCTCCAACAAATACCCCAAAGCATCAACAACCAAAACGTACAAATATGAGGACAGTGCCTATTTGCAAGGAAGCAACCCCCACCCCTCACACTCCCATCCCAAAAAAGCTTGACTCAGAGGGGAGTGCATTACTGCACTACTGGAATGATTCTTGTTGCTACTAAACCATAGGAGAAGAAATTAGAAATTGCTCATGCCAAGAGGCTTAAGAAAGCTTAGTAGATAGCAGAGTTATTTATCTTTTTCATTTTAAAATCTAGACTTTAAAAATTAAAATTATTTTTCTTTATCATGGCCTATTTTGTAAACATTATATGACAATTGAAGTTTGAATTGTCGACTACATATTACTCCTCTTTGGTCATGATGACATGTTTCATTTCATGATTGAATTTATCTGTTACAAATTGTTAATGACAAATGTTATTTGTCTATTACAAATTGTTAATGACAAATGTTATTTGTTGAAACTTGAAACTTTAAAGTTGATGTTATGGTTGATCATTTGATGATAATGCTATAAATTTTAACTGCTAAATGGTTGATGTTATTTGTGTGCTAAATGGCTGGAGCTTTAATGATTAACATTAATCTACTACAAAAATTATGTTTTCTTATTTTTTGCAACTAATTCGCTACTACACATGCTTTATTTGAATATCTATGTATCAAAACATATTGTTATCACATCTATGTTAGCTGGAGCTACCATACTGCAGACTGTGTGGCCGAGGACCACACAGTACTTTTTTTTCCAGATCAGAGATCGGGTGCCTTCAGAGGAGGCACACAGTTTTGTTCAGATTGCCCCAAGCAGATATATCAAAGGGGACAAATGGTTGTACAGTGGTCCAAACATGTCACTTAGCATTTACCGCAGGGTCACCCTTCCTTGCCAGGCTTTGATATGAGCCCATTGAGACAGTTGCCTAGTCTTGCTTTGATTGAGACTATCACAGAGTATTGTTGGTTTACTATTTGTGCCCGGATTCAGTAGAGATCCAGTTCAGAGACAGCCTCAACAGCAGGTATATGGTGCGGCAGGTATTGCATTTGATGTTTATTGCTCATGATTGTTGGTTAGACTTGTTTATACATGATAGTAAACTAACTTTGCATATGACGATTGATTTGGTGATCTAGCTATTGTTATGATATATGATTGGGCCCTTGGTGATGTAAGTCCACCCCTTCCTAGTAGGCCCCTGTATATGCACACCGGGTCAACCCCTACTCTCGGTATAGACTTGGTCACTTAGTCCCCCTTGGCAGCTGACTTTGGATCCACCTTCACCTTCTCCATCCATCCGACTCATCCGTGATAGTCTTTCCCGACTTGGATTCCGATTTGTGACCTTGAGGATCCCTTTCCCCACTGATCTCTGAGTATGCCATGATTCCCTGTCTATTGTGCCTCGGCTCTTTAGTGTGTGAGATGCACTCTCAAACCTGGGATTTGCTCCTGTCGGTTGCCCTCGATGTTGCAATGTAGTTAGGATTGTGTAGCCTCACCGGGTGTTCCCCATTGGTCATCGAAGCATGTATTGCTCACCCCCATTACTTTGTAGTATGAGCACCATGATTATATCTGTTGAGATATGTATGTAGCCCAAAAGGGCCTTGATGTAAATTGAAGAAATGAAAAAATGTAAAGCAAGCCAAAAAGGCTTTTTGTAAATGTAAATCTAGCCAAAAAAGGGCTAAGTATGAAATTCATTGTAAAATCCATGCAATGTGTTTGTAAAGACACATGGACATAGGTCAACCGTACATGTCAGCATTTGTAGTGGTTATTTCCTCACCTAGTCCTGCGGGGCAAGGAGGTGAGAGGGAGCAAGGAAAAAGCTCAAGATTGTCCCCTAGAGTCTCAAGTTACGGTTTGCCGGGCACCCAGTTTGGCGGCTCTAGAAAAGAACCTCACAGAGTCTTCGAGCACGGATGTGAGTTGTGAGATACTTGTTAGATGACCAGTGGCGGTTTCCCTGCACTATACCCATTTGTGAGGCACTGCCCTTCCCCATGTTTTTGTCATGGTATGCTTATCTCAGTGGACCCCGCTTTCCCGAGTCATCCGAAAGGTCACATGATCTTTATCCTTGTCATCCCTCATCCTTCACCATGTATTTCACATCACCCAAAGTCAGCTAGGTGGTCAAGTCTATAGCTTGTGCATAGCAGTTGAGTCTTTTGGATGTGGTGGGCCCACCTCACCTGGGGCCTTGTATTTTTTCGAGATTTAATGCAGTTTTTTATCACCATATTATTGTCATATTGTTTAGTAATGTATTAACTTGTATAAGGAAGCCTTTCACTTCATGATTGCATACAGGTATTCAACCAGCACCATTGTTGACCAGATTTGACTTGGTCAAACTAGGTTGACCAGGCCAAAAATGGGCCCGAAAAAATGTTGCGACCGGAATTTCGATTTTGGTCAATTATTATCTACAAGGGACTCATATGAACCTCCAAGTGACAAAATGCAAAAAGATCAAGGCGTTTGTGAGATTTTTAATTATTACTAATCATTAATGACCTGTTTTAATTAAAAATCATGGATTTTGGGCAAATAATGCCTAAGTGATGGATCGGGGTCGTTCGAGTGGTCATTCCTACTATTTTTGGGGTCCACGATCACATTGTAGCAAACGGTTCGGCAATCCGAGCACTCTAAGTGGGTCAAAAGCCCAATTTACTCCTTCAGCAATATAAACCAGCAATAAAATACATGGAAAATCAAAAATTGACAAAGGCAGCTATAGCAAAGGGCAAAAATCAAAGGCTGGCTAATTCAAGGGTGATTTCTAAGGTAATTGTGGTATGTTTGGACATTATATTTTGTATTGTGGGGCCCTCTCTTACCCAGCTCACCATGAGGGGCGAATTGACCCATAGGGGCGTTTTTCCACTTAGCAAAAATCAATGTTTTTGATGTTTTATTGTATTGAGATCATAGTGTAGTGGTATGGGGGGCTAAAACAGCCCATAGGCACCCCCCAACCACATTTCTTATGTATTTTATGGGCCCCACGAGTTGGTCCACCATCCACTTGGGCATTTTTTAGGGTAATTCGCCCCCCCTCTAGAGTTGATCTCCTCCATTGACTTGGGCATTGAGATAATCAATCTCAGCCCTTGATTTTGGAGGGAGAGTTAGGGTTGAGAGTAGTCATTCTCTATAAGAGAAGACTCTCACCCATTTTGTAACTCTCTTGGCATTTTGGACTTGGAATAGAAGAGAAACGTTTTGCTGCTCTTGCTTGGTTCTTGTGTGATACTCTTGTTATCACACAACTTGTAGTTGCCCCTAGAGATATCCCATCCGGGACGGTAGAGGAGTTAGGCAACTAAAGAGGTGACCTAAGAGATGCCACGGTTCCCAATGCAATGTGTGAGTCACGTCAACCGAGGCACTCTTCGCTTTAGGTCAAGGTGTAACTAGACCAAGGGGGAGACCCTATACCCCAACCACAGTTGATTGGACCCAAACAAAGGTTTCTAAGGGTAGGTAAATGATGAGTTACGGAAACCAATGCAAGGCTAAGTGGACCTAAGAGTTAAGGAATGGTTGATGGTGGTGTAATGGATAGTTAGTGTTTCAACCTATGTATAGTTTAGGCCACATGATGGGGTATGATTACTAGGTATAGTACTATGTGTTTGCACAAGTGGGTCTATTTTCTTGGGAAGTGTGAAATGGTTCTAGATGGACCCACAAGGTGAAGTTAGGTGTGAGGATGGTACTATAGGTTAGATCTAGGCTAGATCTATAAGTTGGAGTTGGTTCTAGGATTACCCATGTACTAGATCTAGGGTTTGACACTAATCCCAAGGAGTGCGCCTTGCTTGGAGAAGGACTAGTGCCTTGTTGGATGGGCTAATGGGGTCAAAAGTATGTCAAAGTGTAGATCGGGACACCTAGAAGCCAAGTCAAGTGGATTGGATGAGATCCAATGGTTGGATCTTACTAGATCTAGGTTTTTAAATGATGACCAAAAGTGGACCACAATCCCTTAAAACAAGGAATGCAATCCCCAAGGCGGATCTTGACGAAAGGACAGTATAGACCTAGGTTTCAAGGCATGGGCATTCCAAATCCACGAAAATCTCCAACACCCACTTCCTAGAAGTGGACCAACTCAAAAAAATCAAGGGGGTGCGACTTGCTCAAGGAGGGTCCAAAAATGGGTTTTGGTGGACCAAACCAAGTCCAATGGCCACCAAAATGTAGATCCGGGATGTTAGTACCCCGATCTATGTTCCTTCAAAGTTTCAAGTGAATCCAATGGCTAGATCTTAGTAGATCTAAGTTTTAAGATGCCAAGAAGGTCAAAAGGGGGTTTCAACCCCTTAAAACATGGAGAGATGTCCACAAGGTAGTTTTCACCAAAGTAAGGATATGGGTATATGTTATCAAATGTCTAGATGTCAAATCAAGTGGGATCTCACATACCCATGTGCTAGATCTAACCCAACAAGCTTTTCTTAGGAAAATCGATTTAGGTTCAAGAAGGCTTTTTGCATTGAAAAGTGTGTCAAATTTTAGCCAATCACCACCAAACTATAGATCCAACTAGGGGTGGATGCTATAGAGGTGGGTTTTCAATATCTTTTCAAAAGGAGGGCTAGATCTAAGTAGATCTAAGAAATACCAAAAACAAGGGTTTTAATTTGATTAGGGTTTTTGTGATCTAGAAATTATGGAAGATTCAAGGAAGAGAAGATCATACCTCTTGGGACATACCTGGATGAAGAGATGAATGCTAGTTGAGACGAGGATTACTTTGCCAAAGATCAAATGGAGAATTGTTGAAGCCCTCTTGCCAAATCGATTTTTTCAAGCCACATGTGATTCCTTCTAACCTGTCAAGCCAAGGAGCAAAGCATCAATTAGTTTAACACATTGAAGGTAGATGCAAGCAAGAGAGAGAAAAACATAGAATAGTTGACACAAAGGCAAAACCACTCCCTGTCAAACCCAAAACGACTTCTTCCAAGCTTGAAGGGCAAGCCTCCCCACCAATTCGCACTTGTCAAAGTCGCCCTCTCAACCTGCAAATAAAGTATGGCAAATATGCAAGATAGCTACAATAGATCCTCCAGTGCAATGGACAATAGCATTTATAATCGAAACAACCAACATCCACTCCAATCCAAGCATGTACTCCAAAAGATAGAAATTTTATTCCAAGAGCCAAGAGCCAAAAATCTCTAGATGAATTTTACAATGAGAGGCTCCCTCCTTAAATAGGATGGGGAGAGAGTACAATCATAACCACTTTTTACATGAGTGGCTAAGATTAAAAGATCTCAAGATCTAATCAATGGCTAACAATAAATCATAACCATATATCACATGGATCACCCATATAATGATAGCGCCCCCACTAAAAAGGTACAATAAGGGGTGACGTCATCCACAAGAGAAAATATAAGCATCAAAATCCACCTCATGGTGACTAGGACATAACAATATAAGCTCATGGTGGGGCTAGGAGGTTTTAATCCTTACTAGCTCATCCCCAAGGCACAATAAAAATAATAAAATATGTCCAATATAATAAAAATGACCAAAACTGTCCTCAAAATCCATGACAGTCAAGCAGTAAATGTCCTCCTGTGATCAATCCGGGCATACCCACATGGTGAAAACTGGCTGGAAGGTAGTGATGCCACCCTGGAAGACCTCTGTGAAAACCAAATGCCAAAACCTTGCCTCAATTGCCCAAATCGATTTCCTCAGTGACCAATTTATCCCATTTTTAAACTGCCTCGGGAACTGTGAAAGTGCCAAAACTGCCTCCTAGGGTGCTAGCGCTGTCCATCTGAGCCCACCAGGCTCTCCGGGAGGGGGGATAAATGGTAATAACAAGTGGCTGGACCACCCCCTCCATCATCAGCGCCCTAGGTGAACTGGCCTCTCGGGGCCCCTGCTGCTCAGGCTGGGAAATCAGCCCCAAATCTGGTCAACAAGTGTAAAACTGCATCAATCACTGTCAGAAGTGCCCGGAACTGAAAGATAAGTGTCTCAATGGATCCAGAAGACCCAAATCCACTAGAAATGAGTACTCATACATCATGGGTTGCCCTAATGGGCCAGCTGTAGGGTCCACCATATATGGACAATGTATAATCTGCTGATCTGAAATAATAATAAACCTGCTGAACTGGATCAAACATCATCTGCATCATATGTCCATCATATGATATCATCATCAAACATGTGGGACCATAAATCATCATCAATAATCATCCATACATGGTCCACATCATCACGGATCCCAAGAATATATAATCAAGGATAAATCACATCAGTAGACTAAGACAATGTTTCTCTAATCATTCCCATAGCTAAGCTCAAAGTATAAATTCCATTCAGTGGCATTAATCAAGTTAACATATTCCGTGGTTATATAAAATTACTTGCACAATAGTTCAAATGACAAACTCACCCATTGGACATGGTCAAACTGCTAGTGAAGGATGAAGGCTAGGAGCAAGGTTGGGCCAAGGGTTTGACTTGTCTAACTTAACTCAAAAATACTTTGGACTGGGAGAAGGGGGAAGCTACAAACTCTGTGCTGGACAAAAGAACACGGGGAATGGCTGTGCCTCACAAATGGATAAGTTGTTTAGAGAGCGCTTATTCAACTTAGGCATCATGTCTACATCAAGTTGATCCAGGTTCATTAGGATCATTCAATTTTATTTCCATGGCCTTTTTGGCCTACATAACCCTTCGGATTTCAGATGTGCTGAGAAGCACAACTAGTTGCAGCTTGCATCCAGGGCATGTTTTTCATATATTCACAAGGTCAGCAATTGTTTAGATATAGCTTTTAAGAACCATTGCTTTTTGGACCTTTCTTATACTCTTCGAGGAGTATTTTTAGCTTTTCATTGCTCTTGCCCTTTTTTTTTTGTTTCCATGGGCGAATTTTTAAGTTTCCATAGGTAGAACATGAGCTTTCAGTTTTAGCCAACAACATCTCAAGTGACTAGGGGGAGTTCGAGCCAATGCCAAACATCGGGACAACCGACCAGAATGATTTAGGCCTACAATCCAACTCACCAAAGGTAAGTTCTGTCACCAACTCAGAGCCGAGACACTGAATAAACAGGGATGCGGTCCAAACACAGAGGTAGAAAAATGGGGAAGTCCTCAGTATCAGAAAGTCAAATGAGACATGTCAGGGTTTAAAGTCAAACAGGAAGGTCATGTATGGACGGAGACAAGTGAATATGGAGCCTACACTAGCAGACAACTGGTGTCGGGGAAAGACCATGTCTATGTAAGGTGAAATACCAGTAAGTTTTGTTAAATGACCTAAAAGTGCAAGCAATTGTCCATTTTATGATTTACAGTTCATTTTAAATAGTTTTCCACATCAGGAATAATATACCAAGCACATGCCATGATCATGACTAAATCAACAAGATAATAATCCACAGTCAGTGAGAACATATCCATAGATCATACAACATCATCATAATAATCATCATCATGCATCATCTGAAACACTGCTGAAATACATCTCTAGGCACTGAACTGAAACTGTAATGGGATAAGTGGTCACATCAGTCATCAAATCTGAACTCTCAAGGCTCAGCCTTGACACAAGGTCATAAAATCTGAATAATGTACTGCTCTGATCATGAGTGATCCAATATATATATAGCCATGCTCTGGAATGTGCAGATATCTGCTGTACAAGAATAGTAGCCCTGCTACTATGGTGTGATAACAACTCTCTTGGTATTGTTGATTGCCATACTATCTTGATGCACTAGAGTAGATTGTGGATGTTTCCAACACTGTATTTCTCACCATTGTTTGCAACAAGCACAAAGTCTTGGAGGAGGGCGCACCATTTGGCTTCCAATGCTGCTCCATTCTCCGGATTGGTAACACAAGGGAAGTGTTTTTGCTATTTCAGCCAAGCATTTTCTCTCATCTTTTATTTGTATTGTTGTAGATTTCACTTGCTTATCATACTAATTTGATTTATTGTCCATTGGTTTTGGCAGGCAAGGAGGACGAGTTGGTGGGGGTTGAGCAAGTCGATTTCAGCTGGGGACTTCTACAACCACTTCTATTTGATCTTCGGGACGTACAACCTCATCAAAATCAGAGATATCAGCTGGTTTCAAGTAGGTGTTTCATCTTCTTCTCTTGTATTTCCATTTCTAGTTTGTTGAAGAGAGTATATTTACGTTAAACCCTAAAAATTAAAATCTTTAAAATCAACCGTTAAAATTAGTTTTCCTTTAAAACCCACTAATGATATATGCTTAAACCTCCATATCTAAAGTTTCATTTAATTCCGACCCCGTTTACCCTTAGAACTAGGCACTGGTCTCCCACTGATTTTGCCCTCCTTGGGCATTTTAGCCAGTCAAACTGTTGGGTTATTTTCCCGGTTGTGGATATTCTTGATTTGAGTCTAAAACGTAGTTTTATCATAAGAAATCAAGTTTCATCGGTTGGAAGTGATTAAAAAGGTTAATTTCTTGCTGCCCTAGGTCCATTTGACTCACTATTTAACCATTTCCTTGGGCAGTTTTACTTCAGCACTTGACTTCCATCTTTGGTAACTCCCTAGACTATTTCAGCCATTAAATCACTAAGCTATTCTTATTTCCTAATCATACTTGATTGCTGGTCACTCGTTACATCACTATTATTTTACCACTTGTGTCCATCAGTTGGCTGAATTTAGACTTAGAAGCTCACCTACACTCATTCCTTGTTTTCATCTCTTATTCTTTTGGGTTTGAGTGTATTTTTGTCTCTCAACCATCACTGGTTGAGCAGGGTCTCCCCCTCGACTTGGCTACTTGCCTCGTCGAAAGTGACAATAGCCTTGTCCGGTGTGACTTCCGTTCATTGAGCAGAGAACTTGGTCGTTGCTGGTTACACCTTCCTAGCTGTCCATCCTCTACCATCCCTATTGGGACACCTCACTTCAACAACTAGAGTTTGTGTGATAACACATATTTAAATATATATTGTATAAAAAACACTCCCAATAATTATGGACCAATGGACACCCCTGCCTAATAAAGAAATGCAGAATAGTCATGTCGAGAAGGAGCCATTAACCAAGACAAGCAAAAGCATGGGAAAAGAAAATGTTGAATAATCAAAAGCCAGTAAACTTGACTCGTGATTAGGCAAAAGCTCACTAGTCAACCCAACAAAGACTCAACAAATAGAAAAATACAAAAGCATAGAATTTCCATTAAAATATATATATTTGCATGAAATTATTTTAGACTTGAAAGATTACATTGAAAATGCACAAATAACACATTTGGATTCTAGAATCCCAAAATTGCATTAGCATATCTAAGTATATCATATGTTCATACATCAAAATCGCTATGGACCATGGCATGCAGTTATGAATCATTGCCATGGACTATGACATGAAGTTATGAACCAAAGTGAACAAACTGTCCAATGTCAAATCTAAATCATGTGTAACACAATACATATATCAGCCTAAGATCTAAAACCCTTTGACAAAATCCATGGTAACTAGTGCACAGCACTTCTCAGCAAATCCAGGGAGAAACAAGTGCAAAATGAAAGTGAAATGGCCTTATTAGCCTTTTATAAACAAGGACCATGAGTTGACTGCTCAGAGCCAATGGAATCTAACTGAGACTCATCGAAACTTGGATCCCATGGCGATTTACTGTGATAATCAGAGTTGTATCAAACTCTCTAAGAATCTAGTGTTTCATGACAAGTCCAAACACATAGAAATCAGATATCACTTCGTATAAAACAGGATTCAATAGGGAGTAGTAAAGCTCTAGTATATTCCCACACATCGACAAGTAGTTGATATTCTGAACAAACCCTTAACAAAAGGGAATTTTGAAGCATTCATAGACAAACTTGGATTGGTGCAGAATTTCTTCCTCACTAAGAGAGAGTGTTGAGAAATATGGCTTAGATAGGAACTTCTACACAGATTCAATGTGAATGTATCAAAAATGGTTCGTGATAATTCTATTTTGTAATTCACTTTAGGAAAAATTGAAAAGTCTTATTGGTTGTGGAGTCTAATAAAGTGTATTTACTGCATTAATGATTTAGACTAGGATTAATCTCAACCATACATCTCATCGATAAATTAAGGTTTTCGTAAATTAGGGTTTCAGCACAAGTAAAAAAACAAGCCAAGATAGAGAGTTCAGACACATTTTTTATCGAGAAGGGGCAGCGACCAAAAGAGAAGCTAAGAGTAGAGCACATCAGCTAAGAGGAACAGTACCATACAACAAATCCGTATAGTCGTATGGATCTGTACAGTACCATACAACGGGACATACAAACTACAGTAGGTTGTCCAACAGCAGCAACAGTTTTCTCGGTCTTTGTGCAGGCTGTACTTTTCTTTAGCAAGCCAGTCACCTCAGGTTGGGGTGGATTTTGTTTACCATGCAGTTGCTAGGTTTTAGCAGCTGTCGAGGTTGCCTTGTATGCTTTGATTAGCTAAATGATAAGCTGATTTGAACAAGAAATTCCATATGTATGTGTGTAATTGTTTTATGTTTCCACTATTTACTTTCCAGCTATTGTGTGATTGTTGCTATGTGAAGAAGTTAAAATTATGCAATTAAATAACAGATTTGCTTGATTGATAACATGAGGACTTCAGTCACCTAGGCATTGGAAAATTTATATTTTGTATTCCTCTTAGTGCTCAATAGATCTTGAGTTAAAATGGATCTATGCTCGTAGAATTTAAAATAAAGTAGTATGGATCCATCTTAAACCAGGATCTTTTAAGCAGCAGGAGATTTGCACCTTGGTTTTTTATCCTTCTTGTGGATCCACCTTAACCTAGGATCTTTTAAGCAGCAGGAGATTTGCACCTTGGTTTTTACTTTTTTTATCATTCTTGGTGCTAATTCTATCTTGAATCTTCTAAGTTGAAAAAATTGAGGCATATGCAGATAAATGGCAAATATAAGCTCTAATTTTTTTCTTGGACATTATTTTTCTAAGTAATCATAGATTATGGATGAAGCCAGTTGAGTTTTGGCACTTCCACTAAGAAAAAAGATGAGGAAGAAAAAAAGGAGAGAGAAATAAATCAAGCAGCGATAAAACCTGTTAAAGAAAGAACTTTACCTTGTATGTACCATATCACGGCCTCGACAATTTTTACTATTTTTATTCACGAGGGTTTCTAGAGTCTTTCTCCATGCATTTCTATCCTCGGTATTTTTTACATTTATTCACGAGGACTTTCAGGGTTTCCAACAAATCCCCAACTCTCCAGTGTTTAACCAAGCTTTTCGAAGCTTCTCAAGGTTTTTAAAAGTTTAGTCACATGAATTCCAAATATAGCGACATGAATTCGAGATGTTTTCCTCTGCGTGATAAATTCATCTTATTTCCATTCGGTCATAAATTTTGACGGAAAAATAGCCAATTGAATCCAGAACGAGAATAAATTAACGAGAGGTTGAATTGAATCCCTTACAGTAAGCCGGGCAGGTACTTTCCATGTGCAGAGAACGTGACCGGGCTCCAGCTTCTGAATGTGGAGGCCGTGAATGGTAAAAGACTCGTAAAAACTTCGCGAAGAAGAAGAATCCGACTGATGTGGGTGAATAAACAGCTTGGTCTCGACGTCTAGAGAATGAGGATGTGGCATTAAAAGGGCTTTGGCTTTCTCCATTATTACTTCAAGGTCTGCTTGTATGGGTAAATTGGTTAAAATATACGTGTGGTGGGATGAGATTTGTGAACTAGAAACTTGGCGTCGCAAAAGTTCATGCGAAACGCTTTTTTTTCGATCCTCGCCAGAGTCTGGTTCTGCTGCATCTATTGCGTATGAGGGTTCTCCATGGATTTGGCGATCCAAAAGCCTTTGCGAACGGTGAAACTATGAAAAACACATAATCAAAATGGAACCATGACGGAACTGTAATTTCCATCAAAATTGCAATCTATCCCTAGAAAGTGTGGGTTGAGAATGTGGAGACATACCATTGAGTTTTGGTTAGTTTTTATAAATGTTTGTTTATAAAATTGTATGTAATAAATTAGTAGATAAATTACCGTACTTTCTAGATAAGAAAAGAGAATCTTGAAGTGAGTCCAATAGATTATAGATTCCACTCATTCAATTACATGGAGCAAAGTCAACAACAAATTGGATGAGATGAGCTTATCTTGATTATAGATTCCACTCATTCAATTACATGGAGCAAAGTCAACAACAAATTGGATGAGATGAGCTTATCTCAATTGCATATTGGTGGAATCTACAATCCCTTCTAATGTGTAATGTGTTCTTTATGTGGCTCAGTTCAACATTCTCTTCTTTTATTTAGAAAGTATGCTAATTTATTTGTTAATTTGTTGCTTACAAATTTATAAATAAAAAGTGCTTTATGCCCATTGAATGGGTGGAATCTACAATCAAGATAAGGATGGTCTATTGGATAAGGCATAAAGCGATTTACTATAGAGTTGTTAATGAAGTAGGAGGTCAAGGTCAAGCTAGTGGCGCACTTGAGAGTGAAGATCTCATCTTCATTGACCTTTGGTGGCATCGAGATTAACTTACATCAGTAAGGTGTGAATGTCAATTTGATTTGTGGAAATGGATGTGGTACTAATAGGGTATTGTTGTTGGTATGGGGGAGCGAATAATTTTTTTTCAAAAGAAAAGCAAAACAACACATCATAGAGAATTTGTTGATGCATTTATCCATAAAAGATCATGAGTAGAATAAATGATAGGGAGCTTGTAGGTCATCATTGGGGATTTGAACAAAGGCTTAAGATGTTCATTACATGGCTATGAGATCAATCCATTGAAGAATCCAAAAAGTAAGCAAATAACAAAATGAGAATATAGTGTTGAGGAGTAAAGCATTGACCACTCATATAAATAATAATACATTACTTATTGGCCCAAGTCACATAAACAAATTCTTGATTTCATCATCCTCAAGTTGTCTAATATTGATATTTTAAACGAGCTTTGGGAAGAGGACGAGTGACAAATCCATTTAGTAGATTGCTATATTTAAGTTGTCTAATATCAATGTTATGAACAAGTTTTGGCAAGAGGGCAATAACAAACCCACTTAGTATATTGATATCTTAGTTTGAAAAGCTAATGATGAAGACAATCTAATAAAAATGCAATTGAAAACAGTGTAACTTAGAACTGCTTAGCTATGATAAAAGGAGGTTCACAATAAATTATAAGTTTTTCCTCAGTAAATAACAATGTAGATATTTATTTATGCATTTATGGAGATCCTAGGCTTTGTAAATCAATGTACTTTGCTCATATGTCAACATATTTTGTGAACATGATTATTTGCTTTAAGAAGTTTTAATGATTTTTAATTAATGTTCATTTTGAATTATTTTAAACTCTTTGATATAGTGTATGTTTGTTTTGGTATTTAATGTCATCAATACAAAGTAAATGACAACATTGACTGGGGTAATTTTTCGGAAATGTTTCATAATATGATTATAGACTAAGGAATAATATTTAATCAAATATTTGATTTTCTTTTTTTTTTAATTTATTGATAATCTTTATTCGTTCAGCAATGACCTATGTAGATGAGGAAAAATTGATACTCCTTAAATGATGAGTACATCCTGCAACAAGATAAAACACCCATGTAAATGTATATTATTTGAAATATGTGTTAAAAGCTTTATGAATATTCAAAATAATAACCTTAAGAAGCCCTGATTTAATTTGTCCTTAAGATTCAATGCCACATAAATAAAGTGACCATGAAATTAGACCACCTCCACCTTACGTAATTATTGACAAACTTGGGGAGTACTCTCTACTTTGTCACTTAGATCCCACCAAAAGCTTCCTCCAAGCACCAAGAAGGCAACAATTGTAAAGTTAGTCACAGCAGATCTAATGAACAAATAAATCAGTCACAACAGATGAATAAGAAGATATGGTGCAAAACTGTGCAAAACATGCAGCAGTGCTCTCTATCCCAGAAAGGGTGAATGAATTACAATACAAACTGTTACAATGAACAGAGCAATTCGAATTGCCTAAGGAGGTCATTCGAATCACTGAATGGAGTAGCTTGACTCAATCTAGGAGTCCTCATCAATCATCGGTGTTGCTCATCAATCACAACAAACAGTCATCCAGGTGTCAAGCTGAGTCTAACTGATCATAATAAATGTAACTGAAGTGTGTAGCACTGATATAGGATCTGGAGGCTCAGTGGGGGCGCATGGGAGGCTAACTGGAGTCAGAGCAAGTCACCTAATCGAACTGGAGGTCAATCGGAGGTGAAACAGTCAGTCAGGAGTGAAATCGGAGTGAAATCAATCAGAATCGGAGCTAACTGAATGTAACTGGAGTGAATCTGCAGTGGTAGGTGAACAAGTGCGCCCTTCTCTGTCAGTAGGTGAGAAGAGGGCGCCTTTCAGCTAAGGAGGGCTAAAACTCTGTGGAAAGTGGCTCCCGGGTGCTAGAAGAAGGTGGATAAGGTGCTGGAGGCATCAAACTGGTGACTGGACTGCATATCCTGAAATAGATCATGCAAGATCCTGAAGTAGATATGTATCCCGAAATAGATGATCCTGAAATAGATATGTATCCCGAAATAGATGATGGATATCCGAACACCCCCCCTCAAGCTAGACTATGATGTGCCAACTAAAATAATGTGGGGCCCTGGTAACTAAGACCAAAGGTCACCCCAATACAATAATCCAAAAAATGCTGAAAAATAAACTAAGTGAGGAAAGAGGGAAAACCCAGTGGGAAGAAAGCCCCCCCTCAAGTCTAAAGCATAATAATGAATCAATCTGTCTCCACCATGATGGAACTCACCCCCAACAGTGAACGGAGGTAAGAGAACTTCTTCTCAGTGAAGCTCTTGGTGAAGATGTCTGCAATTTGCTCATCAGTAGGGCAATATTGCAGAATGATGGTGCGGTCATGCACCAACTGTCGAATGTAATGCATATGAATCTCAATGTGCTTGGTCCTCTGCCGCTGAACTGGATCTGTGGAGATCTTGATAGCACTTTGATTGTCACAAAATAGGACAGTCGAAGTAGTGCCACCAAAACCAAACTCGGAAAGAATACCCTGCAACCAAACTGCCTGAATGCAGGCATTGACTGCCCCTCGATACTCTGCCTCTGCTGAAGAAAGTGCAATGGCTGCTTGCTTTTTGCTGGACCAGCAAATAGCACCATGACCAATCATGAAAACATAACCGGAAGTGGACTTCCGATCAATGCTATCACCTGCCCAATCTGAATCAGTAAAACCAATGAAATCTAGCTCAGAATCTGCAGCATAATGTATGCCAAACTGTCTCGTACCTTGCACATACTGCAAGATCCGCTTGGCTGCTCGCCAATGAAGCTCATGTGGCTGCTGCATATATCTTGACACTGCACTCACGGCATATGAGATATCAGGCCGTGAATGTGTCAAATAAAGTAGTGAACCAATCAACTGTCGATACATACTGCAATCTGCAAGCGGTGTGGAATCTCCCTCCTCAAGACTGATTCCTGAGAGGAATGGGAACGGGGCTGCCTTACATTCAGCCATATTAAACTTCAATAACAGGTCGGAAGCATATTTTTGCTGAGATATAGTGATCCCATCGAAATTTTGAGCTATCTCCAAGCCCAAAAAGTGACTCAGCAAGCCCAAATCGCTCATGTCAAAAGCTAGATTTAAGGCAGTTTTTAGCTTGTTTATTGAAGTAAGTGTGCTACCAGTAATAAGCAGATCATCAACATAAAGTACAATAACCAACAAATTACCTTTAACTCGCTGAAGATAGACATTCGGATCAGATTTGCATCTTTGGAAATTCTGAGAAAGAAGGAAGGAGTCCATCTTTGCGTACCAAGCTCTTGGGGCCTGTTTTAACCCGTACAAAGACTTCTTCAATCTACAAACCAATGATGGATCTGATGTATAACCCTCTGGCTGCTGCATATAGACCTCTTCAGCAAGGTCTCCATGTAGAAATGCACTCTTCACATCCATGTGATGCACCTCCCAGTGCTTGGATGCGGCAATAGCTAAAACAAGGCGGATGGAATCCATCTTTGCAACCGGTGCAAAGGTCTCTGTGTAGTCCACTCCTTGGACTTGGGAAAAACCTTTTGCCACCAACCTTGCTTTATATTTGCTGATAGTGCCATCAGCAGCAACTTTAGTACGGTAGACCCATTTACACTTCACTAATTTTCTTCCAGGTGGAAGAGAAACTAGCTCCCATGTATTGTTCTTTTGAAGAGAACTGTACTCTTCATCCATGGCTTCTTTCCATCTCGGATCTCGATGGGCTGAATAATATGATTGGGGATCTGAACCAGCCATCAAATAACAAATCTCAGGAAGAAATGGATCAGCAATAGAAAGAGCCATACCTGCCCTTTGAAAGTCTCCTCTTGTTCGTCTTGGATCAGCAGGATTTCCAAGATTCGAACCAGCAGATTGTAGAGTATTTTGGGCCCACTTTGGTAACTGAGGGGGATCTGAATGGTCGGATTCCGAACCTGATATGTCATGATCATCATATGCTGCTACAATATCAGAAATATCAGAACTCATACCTTCATTATCGCTGCTCCAATCTTCTTCTGGTGAAGGCGGTGAATCGGCAGTTTTCTCCTCAACTAGTTGCAATTCTTGAAGCGGTTCTTCAAACTGCACACTGCGCTCTATGAATATATTTTTAGATCTGATATCCATGAGTTTATATGCTTTTGATTCTTCCCCATATCCTATCAATATGCACTCGATACTTTGTGGATCCAAAGCTCGTCTCTTCTCAGAAGGAATTCTAGCCCATGCAGTAGAGCCAAAAACTCTCAAATTTGACACATCCGGTTTGTGACCAAAGAATGCTTCGAAAGGAGTCATACCTTTCACGGATGAATGTGGAACTCGGTTCTGTATATATGCAGCAACATTGATTGCTTCAGCCCAAAGATTTGCAGCCAAACCTTTTGATTCAATCATGCATGTAGCCATCTCTTTCAGTGACCGGTTTTTCCTTTCCGCTACACCGTTCTGCTGGGGTGTGTAGGGAACTGTATGTTGGATCTTGATTCCGCTTTGGGCACAAAGTTGCAGCAACTCGGACTTGATATATTCCCCACCATTATCAGATCTAAGAGCTTTGATCTTGCTCTCAGTGGTGGTCTCAACAGAAGCCTTAAAATCCTTGAATTTTCCAAGCACTTCTGACTTGTTTTTGAGAAAGAATACCCATGTAAAGCGAGAATAATCATCAATAAATGTCAAAACATACCTTGAACCATTTAATGACATATGGGGCAGCGGACCGCTGATATCAGAATGGATCAATCCCAAAATAGTAGAGGCTCTGCTAGCCTTGCCGCGGTCGAATCTGTGCTCGGGGTGCTTCCCAATAATGCAACCGGAGCATATTCCCTTCGAGGAACGGAGTTGTGGAAGCCCATCAACCATGGATTTATTTGATAGCAGCAGCAAATACTTATAATTTAGATGTCCAAATCTTTCATGCCAAAGCCTACTAACCTCATTACCATGTGTGCGAAGAGCAGTGGGATTTGCAAGCGGAATAAAGTGCGAAAACTCATAACATTTTGCAGTGTGGTTTGCCTTTCCAACCGCAACTAGTCTTCCACTTTTGATATCAGAAATTTCAACTGTATTAGGGCTGAATGTGACTTTCTTTGGATCACCAGTATGTGTCATTTGATACACAGAAAGGAGATTCGAAGCTAAGGAAGGCACATAGAGAACATTCTGAAAGCATCCATGATCTACATGAATCGTACCTTTGCCCTTTGAAGAAATTTTTGAGTCATCTCCCAAATGGATGGGGATGGAGCTGTTTGGATCGAATGAGGAAAAAGAATCAATATTTGCAGCCATATGATTTGATGCACCCGAATCTATCAAGAGAGTGGGCTTCGAAACCGTTGCCATGAGTGCTTGTCCTCTTTCATGATCGTCATTCCGATCCTTCTTCCTTGCACCGTCAGGAAGGGTTATGTTGTTCTTTTCCAAAAGGAGGGCCATTTGATCTATAGTCTTCTTCATACATGAACTTTCGGGATGAAAGCCACGGTTACAATAAGTACATTTAGATTTTTGGTTACCTTCTTTGCCCTTTTGCTTGGATTTCGAACTGGATGGTGCATCCGTTTGCTTGCCTTTGTCTTTTTGCTTGTGAGGCTCGAATTTGGGCTTCTCCTTCTTTAGCTTTCCTTTACCATTCGAAATCTTGGGTCCTTGAACAAATAGGGCTGAATCTTTGGAGCTTATGGACCCCATTTGAATCAACTTGTCATGCTCTTTCGTAACGGACTCAATGAAGGCATTCAAGGTAGGCATCTTCCAATTCGGGGTAGTTAGCCGACCGGAATTGAAAGTGGAGACAAATACCGAATAATCTTTCCCAAGCTTGCTTAGAATGGAGAGGATCAACTGTTTATCCTCTTTGATAACACCACTGTTCTTCAATTGCAAGTTCAAGTTCTTGAATTTTGTGAAGAATTCATTGATGCTCTCGAAATTCTCAGGATTAAGGCCAATCAATTCATTCTCTAATTGAAAAGCCCTAAGCTCATCCTGCTTGCCGAATAGTGTCTCAAGTTGCTCCCATATGGCTTTTGGAGTCTTCAATCCGCTGAGATGGAAGTGAAGATCCTTGGAGATGGAGAGACAAAGAAGACCGTAAGCTTCATCAAGCTTATTGTAGTGTTTGGTTCTTTCTGCCACATTGTTTGGCTCCAATTCAAGACCAAGAGTGACTCGGTAGTATCCTTTTGAACGTAATATGATCTCCATATCATCTTTCCAATCAAAATAATTGAATGGGGTGAGGATAGGCTTTGAAGAAGAGTATTCCATTGCTAGGAGCGAGTCAAATGATGAAGAAGAAGCTTGCATGCAGACTAGAGCGAATGGAATTGCTGTAGAAATGCTTGCATGCAGAAGGTAGCGAATGCAATTGGAGGAGACAATAAACCTGCAAATCACATAAAAACAACCACAATAAGGTCGAACAATCCACCCTTTGAGAGTTGCATCACACCTGGGATTGGATTTCAAGCAATGTTGAATAGGTCCAATGTATCAGATCCAGGAATTATGTGGTAACTCAAGCTTCTGGAGTGGTATTGGAGTATTTTTCAAGCTTTGCATGCACAGGAGCGAATGCCCTTGAGATATCTCATGCCAAACTTTTTGCAATTTTTAGCAATTCAGTCAAATCTTCTTGTATAAACACCTGTAGAAAAGAGATCTTGTCCCTGCAATGGCTCTGATACCATGTAAAGTTAGTCACAGCAGATCTAATGAACAAATAAATCAGTCACAACAGATGAATAAGAAGATATGGTGCAAAACTGTGCAAAACATGCAGCAGTGCTCTCTATCCCAGAAAGGGTGAATGAATTACAATACAAACTGTTACAATGAACAGAGCAATTCAAATTGCCTAAGGAGGTCATTCGAATCACTGAATGGAGTAGCTTGACTCAATCTAGGAGTCCTCATCAATTATCGGTGTTGCTCATCAATCACAACAAACAGTCATCCAGGTGTCAAGCTGAGTCTAACTGATCATAATAAATGTAACTGAAGTGTGTAGCACTGATATAGGATCTGGAGGCTCAGTGGGGGCGCATGGGAGGCTAACTGGAGTCAGAGCAAGTCACCTAATCGAACTGGAGGTCAATCGGAGGTGAAACAGTCAGTCAGGAGTGAAATCGGAGTGAAATCAATCAGAATCGGAGCTAACTGAATGTAACTGGAGTGAATCTGCAGTGGTAGGTGAACAAGTGCGCCCTTCTCTGTCAGTAGGTGAGAAGAGGGCGCCTTTCAGCTAAGGAGGGCTAAAACTCTGTGGAAAGTGGCTCCCGGGTGCTAGAAGAAGGTGGATAAGGTGCTGGAGGCATCAAACTGGTGACTGGACTGCATATCCTGAAATAGATCATGCAAGATCCTGAAGTAGATATGTATCCCGAAATAGATGATCCTGAAATAGATATGTATCCCGAAATAGATGATGGATATCCGAACAACAATGAGATGATTCTTAGCAATGTAAGAATTGACTACTAATAAAGGCCACCAATAGTAAGGCAAAAGTAAAATATGTTTCTCCAATGCCCACAAAATGATAAATTCCAAACCGTCATACCTACAATTTCTAAAAATGGATACCTATTATTGGAAGTTGAGTTAGGTTGGATCATTGATGTGATTGTTGATGAATTAACACACAATGGATACCAATCTATGTCTAAACACAATGACGACTTACTTCCTCTTGTGAGTTTGGTGGTCTTGGGAGCTTAACTATCTATTGTATGGAGGCCTTTGCCTTATAATTGTTCGGGTACACAGGGTGCTACCAAAGAACCGAACACCAAGAGCAACCACTTCACACAAACAGATCACAGATCAACACACCGATGTTTTGACGTGGTTTAAACCCTCTTGAAGGAAACACTCCACGGCCCCGACCAAATAGCTTCTACAGGACAATTTATTATGCAAAGAAAGAAAGTTACAAATGAGCTTCTCATAATCGATCAACTAAACAATGACCCTCCATGCTCTTTAACTAGAGATCATGGACCAATCGGGTGTTAAGCCACGGATCAAGGTTAGGTATGATCTAAGAGAAGTTGAGTCGTCGGATCACTCTATGTCGGGAACATATCGTGACCGTCAGATTAAGTATTTACAAATGCATACTAATGCATACTAAAGAAACACACTATCCCTAACGGATATATTACACAAGTTGATCCTAACTAACTCCTAAGTGTCTAAATATCCGAGCATCCCCCCTTAAGAACAACTTGGGATAGGATTGAAGGATTTACAAAAGTGACACTATTAGGAGAAGGAAGGAGGCATTAGAGCCTATCCCCCCTTAATGACAAGTTCCTAAACTCCTAACATAGATCGAAGTTTAGAAAACTTTGCTTCTGTAAGAGACTTGGTGAAGATGTCTGCAACTTGATCATCTGTAGGGCAAAAGAGCACTTCAAGAACACGATCATGAGAAAGATTTCTGATGAAGTGCATATGTAGCTCAATGTGTTTGCTGCGTTGATGTAGAACTGAATCTTTGGCAAGCTTGATGGCACTTTGATTGTCGCACCAAAGTGGAGTAGGCTGCTGCTGCTCAAATCCAAACTCTGAAAGGATCTGTCGAAGCCATAAAGCTTCCTGACTTGCATTAACTGCAGCTCGATATTCTGCTTCTACTGAAGAAAGAGCAAGAGCTTGTTGTTTCTTACAAGCCCAAGTGATAGGTCCAGATCCCAGACTGAAAACATAACCTGCAGTAGACTTTCGATCATCAGGATCACTGGCCCAATCTGAATCAGTGAAACCAACCAACAAAGGTTTCCCCCCTGTACTGTAATGAATCCCAAACTGAATTGTACCTCGAATATATCGAAGTATTCTTTTAGTTGCTTTCTAGTGACTTTAATGAGGTGTCTACATATAATGGGCAACACGACCAACGGCAAAGGAAAGGTCAGGACAGGAATGAGTCAAGTATAAGAGACTACCAACAATCTGACGATACAAGGTGGCATCGACTTCAGGTGAAGTACAAGTGGCAGAAAGTTTGACTCCAGACTGGAAGGGAGAAGGGGTTGGTGTACAATCTTCCATGTGAAAGCGACGAAGAAGGTCACAAGCATACTTAGACTGAGAAAGAAAGATTCCTTCTTTGGTTTGCAGGACGTGGAGACCAAGAAAATAATGCAAATGTCCTAAGTCTGACATTTCAAAATTTTGTTTAAGACTGGATTTCACATGGGTTATAAGCTTAGGGTCACTACCAGTAAGAATAAGGTCATCAACATATAGAACAAGTATGATGAGATGGTTTCCTACTTTCTTGGTATAGACATTGGGGTCAGAATGGCATCTAGAAAAACCAGTGTCAAGAAGAAAGTTATCCATTTTGGCATACCAAGCTGTAGGAGCTTGCTTAAGGCCATATAAGGATTTCTTAAGGTAGCAGACAAGGCTAGAGTTATTCTGAACATATCCAGGAGGTTGTTCCATGTAAATTTCCTCCTGTAAATCACCATGTAAGAAGGCAGACTTGACATCCATTTGATGGACTTCCCAGTTATGTAAGGCTGCAAGGGAAAGAACAAGGCGGATGGAGTTCATTTTTGCGACGGGAGCAAAGGTTTCATTGTAGTCAATCCCCTCAACTTGGGAAAAACCTTTGGCAACTAACCTTGCCTTAAGTCTTTCAACACTTCCATCTGATGCATACTTAGTTCTGTAGACCCATTTACATCTGACAAGTTTTCTTCCTTTTGGAAGAGGTACAAGATCCCAAGTATCGTTCGCCATTAAGGAACGATATTCTTCATCCATGGCTGCATCCCAATTTGGATTCCCTGAAGCTTCTGCAAAAGTTTCTAGATCATGATTCACGGAAACTTGAGATAAAAGAGAAGAGGCTCGCTGAAACTGAGAACGTGTTCGACCTTGATCTCTAGGATCACCGAAAAGATCACCAGCTGCTTCACATGTTGAACGGACCCATTGAGGAAGCACTTGTGCTGGTGCAACTGGAGGAACATGAGCAGGCGGAGGTGGATTTTCATCCTCACTGTCATCATCAGAAACTGGAGTTGGAAACCTGTCAAGGAAGTTGGAAGAAGAAGAAGAAAGCACAAATGTTGAATCAGGCTCGCATGCCAAAGATGGCACAATCGCCGAGTTAGGCTCGCAGGCCAAAAGATTTTCATCAAATTTAACATCTCTTCTAATGATTATATCATGAGAATGTGGTTGAAGAAGTCTATAACCTTTTACATCTTCAGAATATCCAACAAATATGCACTTTTCACTTTTAAGATGCAATGCTTTCCGTTTTTCATCCGGAATGTGAGCCCATGCTTCACTACCAAACACACGGAAGTGACTTACATCAGGTTTAGTTTTACTCCATGCTTCTTCCGGTGTTATACCTTGTAATGCTTTAGTGGGGGTGCGATTAACTATGTAATTTGCACAATTAATGGCTTCAGCCCAAAATTGAAGACTTGGTCCCTTAGATTGGATCATACAATTAGCAATTTCTTTTATAGTGCGATTCTTCCGCTCAGCTACACCATTTTGTAGTGGTGTATATGGAACAGTGTGCTGTTGTTGGATGCCTTGTTCAGTGCAGAAAGTAGTGAACTTTTTGTTAACATATTCTCCTCCATTGTCAGATCTTAACTTAATAATTTGATGACCAGATTGTTTTTCAACAAGGGCCTTGTAGGCCAAGAACATGTTCAATACTTCGCTCTTAAGTTTTGGGAAATAAACCCAAGTGCGTCTGGTGTAATCATCAATGAAAGTTAAGAAATATTTGAAACCAGAAAAGGAAGCAGATGGAAGAGGACCACACAAGTCACTATGCATAAGCTCCAAGGGAACCGAGGCATGCCAAGAGGCACGTTTGTCAAAACTGTCTCGATGATGTTTTCCGAGTACACAATCAGAACAAACACCATCCCTGCAAGATACCATCGGAAGACCTGTCACCATATTGTCTTTACATAGTTGTTGCAATGAGCGATAATTTAAGTGACCAAATCGCTCATGCCAAAGTTTGCTCAAGTTATCACTATGAGCAACAAAAATTGAAGGGAAAGGTGATGACCTAAAGTTGTTAAACTTGTACAACCTGGTAATATCATCAACAATTTCGGTAGCTAGGACCTGTTGAGGATCTTTAAAATCCTTGATTACAACTTGGTGAGGTGTAAAGGTCACAGTTTTACCTTCACCAGAATGAGTGATATGATAGACTGATAACAAATTGCAGGAAATTCTTGGAACACATAGTACATCACTAAAATGACCATTATCTACTGGAACTGTTCCAGCTCCTACAACACTTAGAGATCTATCATCACCAACAAATATTTGTTTGGTGTTACATTCATGCATAGTAGAAAAGATGGCCTGATCCTTATCCATATGATTAGATGCTCCAGAATCAATGAGCCATTCATTTGAAGTAGAAGAAGAAGATGCATTATAAGAATAACCAAAAGCACAAAGTGCATGTCCATGAGAGGCAGATTCTAAAGGCGAATCTAGGCTGATGTAGTGCTTCTTCATTGCTGCTTCCAAGGCTGCCATCTTCTTGAAACACTTAGATTCATCATGATTATCTTTCCCGCAATAGTTGCAATGACGCTCAGTCTTCTTGACTTTTGGCTTGGATCCTTTGTCATTTTTTAAAGAAGGAGTTGACTGAGAGGGTTTTGGACCCTTGTTTGACATATTATTGCGAAAATTTTGTTTATTGGAAGGCTTGGACTTTTCTTTCTGTTGGGACAATAAGGCTTTCCCAAATGTATCTGCATTGTTGATTATTCCAAGATGAATGAGTTTATCTTGCTCTCTAATCAAGGAATCACAAAAGGATTCAAGACTAGGGTCTTGATAGCTAACTGCATTCAAGGATTCTTTCATGGAGTAAAATGTAGATACAAAAACAGAATATGCAGGTCAAAGTTTGGAAAGAATATGATAAATGCATTGTTTGTCTTCCCTCTTAATCTTACATTCTGCACATAAGAGTTTAAGAGTTTTGTACTTAGATAAATAATCTTGAATGCATGAAAAGTCACTTGGATTTAAAGACATCAACTCATTTTCGAGTTGGTGACCTCGAATTTCATTGTGTTTACCAAACACAAATTCCAACTTGTCCTAAGCAGTATCAGGTTCATCAATTCCAGATATGTGGAATCGCAAATCAGTAGAGATTGACATCCCAATCAATCCACAAGCTTCGTCACATCTATTTGCCCATTTTATTTTCTTATCATCATCAGCGAGTTCTGTTTCTTTCCCTGAGGTAATTATGAAAAGTCTCCTACTTCATAGAACATCCTCCATACGAGATTTCCATGAGAAATAGTTGGAACTGTTAAGTAGAATATCATAAGGGGCGGCCATATTTGTAAATTAATGGCTATAAAAGCAAAAACCAATAGTCTGGGTGTGAAGAGCTCGAAAAAATAGGCGATTTAAAAAAAACAGCACTGAAAACTAACTCTGTATGATGAAGTTATGCTTGAACAAAGAAACTGTTGAAGATGTCCCCAATAGTGACGTGGCAGCTAGAGAATGTCCAGCAAAAAAAAGAACCCCCCTCTTCCCAAGATGAACCTTTTGACAATCACTTTACAAGAAAGTTGCTTTAAGTGAACCACTTTTGTAAAATAAGTGATTTCACTTTTACAATGATATTACTTTTAAATAGTGCAACAATAAAAAAGAACTTAAGTGACTCACTTGTATTTTTATTTTTTATTATTTAAGTGAGATGCACTTTTACAATAAAGTAACTTGAAAATAGAAATTGCATGCATTTTTTCTTTTAAAAGTAACTTCCTAAGACTTGAATTCAAGACCTAATAAGGAATAAAGCAACTTTGAACCAAGTGAGCTAAATTAAAAGATATGTAAAATATGTGAATGAGGAAGGGGTTTTTTTTTTTTTACTCTTCTTGCTTGGTTTGCGTGCTTGCCCTTTTTCTTGCAAAACACACCACAAATCGAAATCAAAAAAACTTTTCCACACTTCTATAGTTAAATCTCGTTAGCTTACCCGGAAAGTCTACGTTTTCTCTCTGTTTCTGATTTGCCGAGATCGCGCAAGGTGCACGGCAAAGAGCATACGCGGCCGAGAAAAATCTCTGATGAAATACACGTTTCTTGATCAACCGGGAACCATTTTCGATCAAACGAAAACTATTTCCCAATGGAAAAGACGCTCCGAACGCAATGGAACACCTCCCACAGCCCAGAAATGCACAGAAATACCAGAACCAGAAACCCTTTCGAGTTTCGACAACAACAGTTCAAGATCTAGATCATAACCGGAAGCGGCTCTTCATAAAAGCTGTGATACCATGTTCGGGTACACAGGGTGCTACCAAAGGACCGAACACCAAGAGCAACCACTCCACACAAACAGATCACAGATCAACACACCAATGTTTTGACGTGGTTTAAACCCTCTTGAGGGAAACACTCCACGGCCCCGGCCAAATAGCTTCTACGGGACAATTTATTATGCAAAGAAAGAAAGTTACAAATGAGCTTCTCATAATCGATCAACTAAACAATGACCCTCCATGCTCTTTAAATAGAGATCATCGACCAATCGGGTGTTAAGCCACGGATCAAGGTTAGGTATGATCTAAGAGAAGTTGAGCCGTCGGATCACTCTATGTCGGTAACATATCGTGACCGTCGGATTAAGTATTTACAAATGCATACTAAAAAAACACACTATCCCTAACGGATATATTACATAAGTTGATCTTAACTAACTCCTAAGTGTCTAAATATCCTAACAATAATTAGTGTCAATGTCAGCATGATGGTTTTGATATGCCTTGCTGTTGAAAATTAAAAATATTTTAATGAATTTTCAACTTTGTGGCACTTAGTTGCTTTTCATAATATTATTCTATTTTGTGTTTTTTTTATGTGAAGGTTTTTTCATGTTCTAATGGTTTGTTGGATTTTTGTGGTGTACTTTGCCACCATGTTGGTTAATAAGCATTCAATTATATTACTTATATAATAGACATTTGAAGCATATTTTGGGAAAATAAACTCAATGTCTTCTAAGAATTGTCCTCGCTTATCACTTGTATTTTTTAATTATTCGATCAATGATTTTACTTTCACTTATAATTAAATATATGCTTTGTTTTGTTTTTTGTTATTTTAATGTTTTAGAGTTAGTTGGATAAAGTATGGGTTGAGCATGTGTTATATTATTTTTTATTTAAGTAAAAAAATATTAAAAAAAACTTAGGAAATATAATCTAAGGAAATGACCTTAACAATTTCTTAAATGGTTGGAAATCACAAAAGCATTTTTATTTTTGAAGTATGAAACATGGAAAACTTTCACTTATAATTAAATATATGCTTTGTTTTGTTTTTGTTCGTTTAATGTTTTAGAGTTAGTTGGATAAGGTATGGGTTGAGCATGTGTTATATTATTTTTTATTTAAGTAAAAAAATATTAAAAAAAAACTTAGGAAATATAATATAAGGAAATGACCTTAACAATTTCTTAAATGGTTGGAAATCACAAAGCATTTTTAGCCTTTCAAAAACACCTTGGAATTATTTTTCAATGTCATAAGGCATTTTTGAAGTATGAAACATGTTTCCACTAAAAACAAGAGCCGCATGCGGCAATGTCCGTGACAGAGCAGGCAAAAAGAGATTGACTCTTGCTTTGGAACCTTGGTTGTTTCCAAAAGCTTTTCCATGCAATGTTTGGGCCTGGGTATTGAGACGAGGCAGGGAAAGATTGCCATTGCTGCAAATTTTCATTATGCTTTCTATTCAATGGACCAAATAGCAAGGTCGATGACAATAGCAATAAATAAATGAGAAAAGGAGCATGGGAAAACATGGGTGTGCATACGCTATTATGACTATGGATCTTGAGCATCAATTTAATGTCATGACATTAGGATAGTTGTGGTCCATGTTAAAGACAGTGGCAAGTATTGAGAAATTCATTGGTTGAGTGTGGAACTTCACATCCATGAACCAAATAGCAATGTTGATGACAATAGCAAGAGATAAATGAGAAAAGGAGCATGGAAGAATTTGGGTGTGTGTTTGAAGAGGGTGTTATTCATTTCCCTCACTATCCAATTGGAATCAAAATCTTATGACATGATTGTTTAAAGGATTATCTCTTGTTATTACATTGAGCATTTGGTTGCCTAGAAATGCTAGTGTATTTGAAGGTAGCAATATACCATTGCTAGATACAAGCTTGAAATATAAGTCCATCCTTACAACAGACCTACCATGAATGTTATGTGAGATTTGGGGTGAAGAATGCACCAACAAACTCTAAAGGATTTGTCAAAAATAGCAATGGACTTGTTATTATTGTGCTGTCCCCTTTTCTTTCAATTCTTCATGGTGTAGGAAGAGAGGAAGATGATGGGAGCGATCCAAGAATAACAACAAAGTAAGATAACATGTAGTAGAATTGAATAAGAACCTTGAGAAGGCCAAAGAAAACACTACCCATAGTGTTGACACATACGATTCCCTGCTCTTTCAAGTATTATTAACAAATTGCAAGCCCATTCATGGGTCATTAATAGAAAATTGGAAAATTTGGAAAATCAAAACTATGATATTTTTATTGGTAACATTTCATACAATTAGGTTTTGAAAGACATCATCATGACCAAGTCTACTAGAAGTTAAAGAAACAAAGGGGCAGGGGCAAATTTCCCTTGAGCGCGATAAACAGAAACAGATAAACTCGTGCATGAAAGATATGAATGCCATCAATGTTGTAAATTTAAAAATGGTTGTAACAATAGCTTCTTATTTTTCCAAAGAAAAAATAATATTTTCTATAAATAAGAGAACAAAAAAATAAATTTACAAATTGCAAAGTGCAGAATATAACATGTCCTTGCATTATACTATATCCAACATAGCATGATAGAGAAAACCACTTACATACATAAGTACTTCTAACTAAGAAGCCACAGATGGCCATCAAATTTGGATGCCATAAACACAAGCTTTACTAAAAATATCAATATGCAACAAGTACCACAATGTCTAGTAATGTTAAAAAAGCAGATAGATTATATAGTCTCTTGGTTACAAAGAACTGCAAGAAATGGTTCATAGTACCATTGTTTTTTTTTGCAATTAAGAGCACCATTGAAATGTTTTTTTGAATTCGAAGACTATAGAGGCAGCAACCGAAAGATCAGCCAGAAACTTCCTCTAATATGAGAGCCATAGATTTCTTAGGTCGGAATTCCATTCATTGGAGAAAATAAAAGAGCCATTGTGATTCATCTTTGCTCAAGAGAGTGAAACTAGATAAACACATAGCCAGCACATGTGATGGATCCTGATACCATTATACAAGGTTACGCAAGGTTTAAAGACTACAGAGCCTAATGGCTTGTTGTTGACAAAAAAGAAGAGCCAAACACGCCAATATACCAATTTTTATGGTAGAAAAGTTAAAATGAAAGAACACATAGGAGATGAATTCAAACATTACATTATAGATGTAGAATACATTTACTTGAAATTAGAAATCGATGCACTGAACAAGAAGAACAGATAGCATCAACATATACCAGACTTTAAAATATTTATAATTATGTGTAATAGTAATATATACATGTATTTATATGTCACATGAAATATGTAGGTAGAAAGTCCGAGGACAGTGGACAAAATGATATTGACAATCTAAAGGTAAAAGTCATATAAAGTTGGTTTTATACATATTATCAAACATGCAATTTGAATTTTGCAAAATCTAAATAGCATGCAGTATGGAGAGTTAACTAGATATAGTGAAAATAACAAAAACTGTTCTATGGCCTATCACTGAGTGCTATTGATTTATGTTATGATGTTGTATGCATCAAGTGTGAAAACAACTTGCACAGAAAGTCTTCGTAGGTGAAAAACTGTTGATGAAATGTTGCTTCTGTATTGCTCGCATGTAGTCATTGCAACTGCTGGGCAATATTGTTGCAACTGTGGAAATTTCATTGTTCAAGCCAGTGTTCCATTTTATGTTTCAATAGAACATTCCAGGCAATGCTCATGCCTAGATGGTGTGTTTCGTTGGCAGAGTATGCAATCAGATGAGTTGTTAGGGATCTGCTTGTAGCAATTATTGCAGATTTTGCGGAATGGAGACGTGAAGGAATTTTTTATTTTCAGTATTCCATGTACCTGCAGAATGCAGCTAGTCAATCTCATATTGAATAAGAATTCAAAGATGTTTGCAAATATGGAAATATATGAAGCACCAATGAATTTTGTTATAGTGCTAATAATTGCATGTGCATGTAAACTATTGATAAGAAGTTTGCAATGATGTGCAATAAAAAAAATTATGAGCAATGTTGCGAAGCCACAATGGCAATCACAAAGATACTATTACATCTATGCATGGATCTACAACAATCCTACAATTAGCTGATTCTGGAAAACATAAAAGAACAAAAGCATATAAAAGCCAACTATCAAATGCTAGGGAAAAATGATTTGAAAGTAGTTGAGAAATGAAAGTCAAAATTGTCATAATTGCAACCCTGAGCATAAGAAATTGACCTCTTACATATCTAATAACAATCGACAGCGCTATTCAAAATTTTTACTCTGAACACAAAAATTATTCCACTACCAAGCTATATCAATTAAGTCGCACATGAGCTTCAACAATTCATTCCTTAGATACATGCTTGAAAGTAGCCTTGTTCCTAGAGAGCCATACACCCCAAGAGAAAATGAGTGGCAGTGCCAAGTGAGAGAAATTTTCAAATGTAAGTTCACACCAACAAACTAAACTAGGGTCTTCATCTCCATGAGGAAGTGAGCTAGGAAGCTATAGAAATCATTATCCCATTTAGGCCCAACTGTATGCTTGAAAAGCTCACTCACATTACATTTTTTACATGTGCAGGCCACTTTCAATAGCTAAATAAATTGGGAAAATTTCAATTTGTATCTAATTAATCTATAGTTTGCAATGCATTCTATTTATCGGTTCCATAATTAAGGCAGGTTACATACTAGAGTCTAGTTGGTACTGCAATTTGCTATGGTTTTGTTTAAGGCATTCAATGATTATTGTGGCAGTTCTCTTTCCCATTTGATATTCTCGAACCCTCTGTTGGTACAAATTTTATGTTGGTCATATTGTCTCATAGAAATCAATGATCCATTAAGATACCTTGAGCACTAGTTTTGAAGTATTTTCTAAGGCCTTTTGGACATACTTGGTATATACTGTTACATTACATTAAGTTACACATCTCCCCCATACTAGGTTGTAAGCACCTTGCTACTCTCGGTGCAAACACCTTTGTATCAACGCAGAGTAGTCTTGCACAAAATCATTTTAGTATGACACATGTGCTTATATGAAAACAAAAACACTCTTAACTACGAAAACCATGTGCCATACAAAGTGATTTGGTAAATACAACGACCATGTGCCATACAAAGTGATTTGGTAACTACAACGATTGCGCCATACAAAGTGATTTGGTATGGTAAATACAACGATTATTTCATCTGACAACCTATTACATTGGTCAATGTAAACAATATTTTATATAAGGTCGAGGCATATACTTGATTGTAAATCTTTTATATTATTAAAAAGTTAGAAATAAAATTAAATATAACGAATGTAGTAGTGCACTGTGTCAAATCAATTAATGATTATATGTATTAACTTCTTGAAAGAAATCTAAATAGAAGATTCAGAAATAGAGTGCACTACTACATATAATCATTAATTGATTTGACACAGTGCAACTAGAAGATTCATAAATACCCTTATAAAGAAATACTATAAATAAAAAATAGAACATTGTGAGCATTGATACCAGTAATTCAAACCCTTGGTTGAATACTTCATCTAATTATTAAATAAAGGTCTATGTATTACAACTTCGGAAAGGAAATCTACCTTCGAGCATGACATCATTGATAACAAAAGAATCGACCATCACATAAGCCAGAAAACAATATGAACGAATTAGTTCGAGTCTTAAAGATTGAAATTGATATTTATTGAACTTATATAGAACTATTTATTGTGCGCATACATATTAACTTACCCAAGAATGTTCTAAATAGGTTACTCAGAAAACCCTTAATGCCCTTAATGCTATTGTTGAATGGAAACCACTAAAAGAAATAACCTGCATAAAAATCCAGATGACAAAACCCTAACGTATTTGAATAGTAAAACAAAAAAACAAAAAGATAAGTCATACTTTTTAATGTAATCTTGAAATGGTTTGTGTGCACTAATTCCAAACTTACATCATAAGAACCCTATCTATATATGTAAAATTGGGAAGGAAATAAAATTTATACATGTATAAATCTTGTGTTTTTTTACCTTAAATATCTCAATTTCAAACACGTAATACCTTAACAATCATACTGAAATCGCAAAGAGAAGAATACTCTGTAAAATTTGATAACTAGGAATCTTATAAATGTTAAATCTTGATACAAGTAGAATCCCGAGTAAGGACAAATTGATAAAAGAGGTCATGTTTCTCTTATTAAGAAAAAAGTTAGATATGTACAATCAATACTCAGAAAGTTCAAAGAAAAATGAATTTACCTATGAATAAATCTAACTCAGAGACTTTAAGTATAGGAAACTTATCAGCCTCTATCTGTAAAGCATATTGATTGATTAGTCTTTAGCATTCTAAAGTCTGCTTGCAAATGTAGAGAAATGACAAATTAATGTTGTATCCCAATACAAAGCCGCTGAATAATGTCGTAGTGCTTAAACTAAAGCATATGCCTTTTTTTCTATTAATGTGTAATTTCATTCTGCTTCTTTCAGGCTTCAATTGTATCCTCTGAAGCAAATGAAAAGATATGAAACTCCATTAGTTAGTACCAACATGTAGACCGTCTAGGGCTATATAAGTAACAACTTATTAGCAGCACCAAAGGATGTTAAAATTGTATATCGAGACGCTGCCAAATTATGGAGAGTAGAGTCCTCACTCTCCTTATGTAAAGTCTGAGATAGGCCGCCTGCAATAAGTGGATTTATATGGCCTTTTATGTAACTTCATGACTATGATTATGATATGTTCCTACACACCTATGTTGACTGGTTAGGGGTGTGAATAGGTGAAAGTTATTTGTCCCCATGCATCGTCGATATGCTCTGAAAGTTCTTTGTCCCCATGCGTCATCGATATGCTGTGAAAGTTCTTTGTCCCCCATGCATCGTCGATACACTGTAGTTTCCTCTGTCCACCTCATAGCATATGAGGTCTAGAAGAGTTGTTTTTTCCATGTAAATTATTTTTGGTTTCACTGCAAGAAAGCAATCAAAACAACTAGACAAAGATAGAGAGACAAACATCGATTGCAAGCATATCTATAAGCATACCTAACAGATTCTATTCGTTATTCAATTCCGGGTCTTATTGAAGCAACACCACCAAATGATGGAGCTGCAGTATATGGGCACGTGACTATATTAGAGATAGAGGCAAAAGATCGAATAGTTGTCATCGGTACAGCCACAGTAGTTTATCAACCAGCTTGAACCGATGATCCATTTGCTTCTGACCCAACAGTAGCAAAGGTAAGTGGCCTTCCAAGTCCAGGTCCAGGTGCTTAAGATCCATATCCAATGCGTGATTCACCAAATCACAGCTTTCTGATCATGATGTTGATGTGAAGGTATATTGTTATTACTTCTTACCATAGAATGCTAAATTGTTTTGTGAAATTTTATGTGTTAAATATAGACTTCAATTTAACTTCTGTGTGCATAATGACAAGGAAAATGTGTCCAACAAAGCCAAATTAGGCATATCTATAGTAGTATTACCTTTATATTACCTATGATTCCCATTGATATACTAACATATAATATAGAGCTTCAACCCCGAGTAGTAGTAATATGAGGTTAAACGTTGAACCTTACTATGTATAAACAAGTTTAACTCTCTCCACCCCATTGAACACTTTTTCCCAGGTACTTTTGGCTACCTTCCACTCGAAAGAAATAAATAGTGGACACTACGCCTACACAATGATTTCCTGCAACAAATCTTACTTTTCATAGACACACTAACATGTGCACGATGGCTATAAATACTTGTCATAAACAGACAGAAATGTGCATTGTGGTTGTGGTTGTGGATACATGCAAGATTTAGTTTAGAATCCACATTGTATTGTGTATAGGGCTGCAATTAGAAAGAATTACAAGGAGATCCTCCATAAGTGTTTTGAGTTGCATCCATGTACTAGGCAATCCCATAGACATCAGAAGATATTTTGGTAAATCCTCAAATTGTTGGCCAATGAACGATAGCTAAAGAATGGGGACTAATTTTCATAGCACATTAACAGGTTCATATTCTCCTAATATGAACCTAGTTAGGATACCAAGATTCCCTATTTAATTCACAGCCGACATTTCCCTCAGCTAAGATATTTATGTAGCAGCTTGTCCTTTAGATTATGAAGGGATATTTATTTGAGGCAGAAACCATGCCCGACGAGTATTCAGCTTCTTGGTTAAAGGAATCAGCCTTTAGTGAATTATATTTTTATTTTAACTAACATTTTTTTATTTTTATTTTGGAGTTTTAAAAGACGAATCAATGGAACAAGAAGGTTGAGATACATGAAAATGTTAAGAAGAATGTCTCTTAATTTGTCTTTGTGTTTCTCAAGAAATCACTGAAGGGAATGTTTTCTTGCAAAGGAATATATGCATCCATACAGAACCACAATCCATAGAAGAATCTTCACACAAACCCTTGCAAGAAACCCTATCTTAATCTACAAATGACATTCACACATAATAAAAATCAACCAATCAAACAATTAACCAAATAGAAGGTCTCAACTGCCCATGACTATAATGTTTAAGTTAATTGACAGAAGCAATCCACTTTAATTCATGCTAGTCAAAAGTAAAAACATGAGTAAAATATGATAAGAGATTTGAATTTTTAATTTGTTTGATTTAAACATTTATCATTGATCTTGCAACTAACAAAGACGGCCCTTGCACCGCAGGAAGACACGCCCTTGGAGTAGTTTTCAGGCCCACTTTTCCTGTCACATGGCCTCAGCATACCAATGAAACTCGAATAAAACCATTATTAGCAGAACATGGGTGCCATACCAGCTTGTAACTTGCAAGTTGGTTGGTGATGGTTTGGACAGCCTGCCAAGGGCATGGCAGGAGCAGTCGCCTCTGTGGTCCCGTCATAAGTATGAGGAGATAAATATGTCCTTGATATGGAGCTCAACGGAGCGCTTACAGGTGAAACACAAGGGGTTTGTTGATCAAAACTTGCAGGTTTTATAAAGCTAGAGCTTAAAACCGCTTTGCTCCCACCAGCGGTTGTCCTTTGACATCTCCATGTCCACATCAAATCCTACCTACCTACAGAACCGGGTTGGACCGTTGAAAATTAGTCAGAGCTACGTTGTCATCACCTGAGCATCCATCATGGAAAATTTAATACCCTTACCAAGCTCTCCATCTCTCCCGAGTGCGTTCAAAAGAAATTTTCAAGCTATGCATTCATTATTCAGTGGATATGGGCAAAAAATAAAACGTAGGACTGGTAGGGGCAGTGGCGATGGGGGTGATAGCGGGCATGGCCTCCAAGAAGAAGAGAGTGAATCAATTGCCTATGCTTGGAGCTCTTTCTGCCATCATTGTTTATTGTGGTTGGAAACTTTCAGCAGTTGCGCACCAAATGCAGATGGAAATTCATACGAGAATTCAAAAGCTTCTTATATTCAAAATAACAGAAGCTTCAATGTCGTCGAAGCAGCAAACCAACTAGAAAATAATACAATTATTGAATTGCTACAGGAAAAAGATGACAGAGGTGAATCAGGCTCTGTGCCTTTCAAGGAAGAGCAGAACAAGGTGTTTCTGAGTAAGAGCGAGGGTTTAAATTCGGGCTGCAATTATCTCTCTACGGATGATTGGAAATATTATTATTCTGCTGAATTTGGGTTTCATAATTGTGTTTTTATAATTATGTTCTATACAAAATTATGTGGTGAACAAGTAAGAAATTTCATCAAATTGTGCATGGAATGGCATTATCCGCCCTTGGAATCCATGCAGATTTCATTTCAAAATGATATTGTGCAGACATTCCACATGATCACAGGTCCCTCATTTTGGCAATTTCAACCCTCTCCAAACAGAGACCCAAGAAACCAATGGCATGCCTTAGACTAAATGAAGTTGAATGCATACAAATAATAAGCCAACTTATGAGTAACACATCATATATTCTTGCAATTTTCCGATCACCATTTGTTAAAAAAAATTAGAGAATTTTATGAATATGGACCATGTACGGTACAACTTCCACCACAACATTATACAAATGGTATATATTGCAATCAAATGACCGACCTAGAAAGGACATTATAAAGGTATATTTCTTCCCAATTTCACCAGATATTTGTCAAAATAGTTAATGCCAATTTCTGCAATTGAAAAGATAAGCCACTTATAGGAAGACCCTTTTGAAATGTGTAAAGCATGAAAGTATGTGAATTTCAATTTTTGAGATAAATCCAATTATTGACAACAAGGAAACTTCAATGAGAGATTTCTCTCTGCACAAGTATTTGCATATAAGATAATCATTTTTTTTTATATATGAAAGCCTGTTTAATTGTAAATTTCTTTAATGATCTTCATGACCTGCAGATGATGCCAACTTATATCTCTATTGATAGGATTACAATATAAACCAGTTGACATGAAAATTATAAATAACGATGCACATTCAAATCCGGGCAGACTATATTAAGTAACAGAAAAACAATTCTCTCTGCACAAGTATTTGCAGATAAGATAATCATTTTTTTATATATGAAAGTCTGTTTAATTGTAAATTTCTTTAATGATCTTCATGACCTGCAGATGATGCCAACTTATATCTCTATTGATAGGATTACAATATAAACCAGTTGACATGAAAATTATAAATAACCATGCACATTCAAATCCAGGCAGACTATATTAAGTAACAGAAGAACTAAAGGAGACATGGCATTTGTTGCCGTGCATATCTTCTGCTCAAATTTACAATTAAAACATTTAGAATAGGATATATACAATTAAAACATTTAGAGCACAATTCCATTTATAGCTAGAGGAAATCAGAAGCATTTGTACAAAACATTATATGTAGCTTAATCATCCACAGTTTGCACAAATACATCTCCAAAATTTTCTTGTTTAATTTGTTACAAATGAAACATTTTAGATTTCCCTTGCTTTCATAAGTTGTGCCATTAGATTACTGGCTTTAACATCCAAGTTTGTATACTTGAGAGCAGCACAAAAATAAATTGCTTTCCTATTTATGTACATGCTCAAGGATTTTTCTAAAAAAATATAGGCTTCTTAACATCTCTACATCAGTGAGATAGGTGTTGGTTTCGCTGCTAATGTGAACTCCAAAATTGGTATTGGAACACATTCTTCTATTTAAAGTAGTGCATAACCATTATCACAATAAACTAATTGCACCAACATTTTGTAGAGCTTGGGAAAAACTTTTGCACATCCATTCTACAAGTCTTAAGAAGTATATCTTTCCATTTGCAACTAATTATGACCTACCTTTGTCCATCCTTTGTCCATTAAAAGTAATGACATGAAATCTCTATTTTATTTATAAAAAAACCCTTACAAATGTATGTGTGAGAAAAATGAATGTATCAAATAGTTTACAAGTCTCCTTAAAGATCTCATGATTAAGATAAAAGAATGAATGTAAGTCAATTTTCTATAAACTTTCAAACCTAATGTACTAAACAGTTTACAAGTCTCCTTAAAGATCTCATGATTAAGATAAAAGAATGAATGTAAGTCAATTTTCTATAAACTTTCAAACCTAAAATTTCCTACTTAAAAAAAATCAACATGATATAGATGTCAGTGCTTTGTAATCAATAAGTTTTAAAATAATGTCTAATGACATCATGATTATACAGTTCCATAAGGAGATTTTCCAAGACAAGCTTGGTTTTCCAAGCACATATATTGTGAAACTTTGATATTTAACAATAATCTGCAATTTTCTGAAATTTTCAATATGCCATTCTTTATTTCTTTTCTTCTTCTTTTTTTTAGTTTTGGGGGTAGTGTTATTTTCAGCTATCCTTCGGCTGAGCTATCTATCTAAATTTTATCTGGACTCATTTAGAAAGGGATTATTCTCAGTGGCTTTGAATCCCTATTTTAGGTTTTAATATTAAAATTAGTTCCATCACACAGCGTGCCACTAAACCATCCACACAGCTTGTCAATAAGCCATTTTAATGAATGCATAATATGATTACGTTAACCAAAAATCATTATCAATAGATTAATATTGGCTGCATAAAAATATATTTAGTACACATGAAATATTACATATATTCACAGTGAAAGAAAATATTGAATTACATTCCTACTATCCGAGGCCCATGGAAGGCAAATGCAGAATGTACACAACAAATGTGACTGAATCATCAAGATAAAATGTTGTCAAACTTAACTTTGTAATCACAAGTTTCCACCTAGCACAAAAGCTTCCATGATCTCTCCATTCTTGGTTCTAAATAGCACTTTGAAAACACAATGAACTTTATTGACCAACATCCCCCAATATATTCTAACCACTATTATAGTCAAGCCAGTAGCACAAAGAGATCACAGGGCTATCCTTATCAGGGACACACCATCCCTCAAAACAAAGTACAAGAGGTGACCCACAAATACAAATACGTTGAATGTTCAAGATCCCATTTTTGGGAACTTGATACGAGGGTACCCACCTCGATCTTACAAAGCGAAAAGAATAATGCCTACATTGCCAATAGATACAGGTACCTTCCATTGGATTTATGGTTTTTTAACGGCTTTCAAATAAATTTTTTATCGCTAGGTTTTACAATGGGTGTGACCACAAATCTGGAAGAAAAGCCCTTGTAAGAATATAACTCAGAATCCTACCAACATCTTTCAGCAAAATTCTGTGGAGAGCTCAATGGGCCATACTGGAATTGAAACCCTCCTGTGGGGCACTTTGTATGGCAGAAAATAATGTTCCTCCCCTCACTCTTGAACTTTTTGACAGAATTTTTCCACTCAAGTCCATGGCAGCAACACGCCCGTGTTCTTCATGGTTGTCCCACAGCAATGGCTGGCCTTTCTGAGACCTTTTTGTCACCCACGGGAATGGACATCTCCGGATTCCAATTAACCCATTTCAAATCTGGCCCGAGAAGTCTCTAAAGGATGGACTTGGCCCTTAATACCTGCAATCTTATTGAAGTAGAAAGGCAAGGGTCAAATAAATACTTGTCATAAGCATGCAGACGAATATCTGGAGAAGCATTATTAGCCCCTTCGCTATTGTGTGGATTCTCAATACTGGACTCAAGGGAGATGGATGATTAAAAATATAAAACCCTATTTATGTCTGCATCGGCCTCTGAACAAATATTCAAATGCCCTTACGTGGCTCCGATATTAGCAAACTGAACAATGTCTGAAATGCGGAGTCCATTCGAGCAACGCAATATCGTCGCCCACGACAAGCTCATAAGTTAGTAGAGTAGAAGAGTTAAAACTCCCTGGCAAAGAAACATGAGCCGTTAGATATAGCAAAATAATAATGTTTCCAATCATCGATAGAGAGACGAAAATTGCAGCCCGAATTTAAACCCTCGCTCTTACTCATAAATAGCATGTCCTTCGCTTCCTTGAAAGGCACGGAGCCTGATTCACCTCTGTCTATTTCTCCTGTAGCGATTCAAGAACTGTATTATTTTCTGGTTGGTTTTCTGTTTCGTTGACATCGGAGCTCCTGTTACTTTGAATATCAAAAGCGTTTAAATTCTCGTCTGAATTTCCATCTGCAGATGGTGCACGACTGCTGAAGAGTTTCCAGCCACAATAAACAATGATGGCAGAAAGAGCCCCAAGCAGAGGCATTTGATTTGGCCTCTCCTTTAGGCCATGCCCGCTATCACCCCCACCCCCACTATCGCTACCGGTCCTACGTTTTAGTTTGCCCATATCCACTCGGTGATGAATGCGTAGCTCAAAAAAATTGTTTTGAAGGAACTTGGGAGAGATGGGGAGGTCGGTAAGGGTATTAAATTTTCCATGATGGATCCTCGGGTGACAGGCAACGCGGCTCTAGCTCTGACTAATTTTCCACGACAACGCGGATCTGCAGGAAGGATTTGTTGTGGACATCGAGATGTCAGAACACGGCGATGGGTAGAGGAAAACCGCTGGTGGGAGTGAAGTGGTCTTGTGGAAAAACGGCCGGGAGAAAACGAGGCGTTTTGGTTTGTGCATGTCCCACTCCATTTGGCAGGGCCAGATAAACGAATGTATACTTTGTCATCTGGTACATCGCCATAAACATTTACCATGCTGGCATATAGAAAATAGTCAGTTGTGCAGTAGGCGGCTTAGAAGGGAAATTAAACCCATTTGTCAGGGCCAGATAAACGAATGTATACCTTGTCAGCTGGTACATCGCCATAAACATTTACCATGCTGGCATAGAAAATAGTCAGCTGTGCAATAGGCGGCTTAATTGGTGGTGTCCAAGTAACATCCGACCTTGCAGAAACCATAGAATCTTTGTATTAAGAATAGGAGAAAAGCATGCCTCTGTTATGAAAATAATACTGTAATAAAATAAGAAACTTCAAGTAAACTTACCTTATGGCCGATGAGCTTGGAGGCAACTGCCACGAAATAGCCAGGGTTGATCTATTGTGGGCACAAAACCCTTTTTCTCTGCTTCGGGGAAAGGCCGAAGGAACCAAAACCTGTCTGCTGGGAGAATAAACCAAGTTGGGTTGAGACATTTTCCTCATTTACAGGCTTAGATCCTTTGACACCTTCTTTCCCATTGCTAAGGTAAACGTTTTCTCCACGGCCTATGACGGTGTTGCCATTCCCTTTCTCGTTAAAATGTTTGCTAAAGAGGCTAAAAGCCTGCGTAAAATTAGACTTCATTGCTTGGCCAGTTGTAAAATTCACTGTAGTACCCTCGGAAGGGGCCGATGCAGCGGGACTTGTCATTTCCTCAATAGCATCAGGTTCTTGTTAGGCATCCAGAGTTATCATATTTTTCATATTGATGATCTATACCGCGTTAAAGGCCAGAATGCACATTTTTCAGAATAAAACTGCATGAACGAAACAGCTATACAAGACTCGAACCACACAAATCTTCGTTTGGAGCTATAGAAAACAAAAACCCTAACATCCTGAAGAATATAGGATAAGACTGTGAACCTTCACGGAAAACGTTACCTAAAAATTATAGGGCTAATTCTCAACTAGAGAAAAATACTCTCAAAGAACATGTTCTCTATTTCTTGAACGCACGCCAAAAAGGAGAACCGTATAGCTATGGGAAATACAAACCCTAACTTCCTAAGGAATATGTGATAAGACTTTGCACCTTCAGGGAAAACGTTACCCTAAAAAGTATTGGGCTCATTTTTCAGTTACAGAGAAATCCTCTTAAGTTACTGTTCACTATATTATTAAAAACAAGATAAATCAAGATGGATGTATTCTCAGATGCCGCACAACCAGATATATGAGTGAAAAAATTACCTGAAAGCTGAATAGCTTGTACCAGAGCAGATCTCGCTATAAGCAGAAACAAAAGCATAAATTCAGATTTTATATGATCACAGGAAAAATCCATCTCTAAGGCTGTGTTGGTCACCAAATCTCCTCTTTTACTGCAGAGAGAAATACTGATGCAGATGCGGATTGAAAAGAACACGACGGAGAGTTTCATGAATGCATCCGTTGCAAAACAGATTACGATCACACGATTGAAAAACGTGGTGCCCGTGCAGCTATTGCTTGGACCACTTAGTATAACAAACAGGAGCTATTGCAACCACGACCGGGTTCTTCACGCCCATCCGACGCCGGCTCTTGACATCAATGCGCAGGTACCAGTGGACAGATGTCGCTTGGTTTCCCCGCTCCAAAAACCAAGGCAAAAAATTTAGTTAAACCAAAGTTTCACTTTGTAAATTGACAAATTAATAATTTGAATTTTGTGCCAATGAACTAATATGTCCAAAATGTACACAAGATGTCATGGACAAAACAACATACAAGATTCATATAGCTCTTTGTTGAACTCCATTTTTGCCATATCTCCCGCAAAATAAATCCATCATTTTAAATAATTTCCCTATATTTCATCCGTAGTATATGACCATTCCCGCCACTTAACCTTCATTTAGGTCTAAACATATCAATGTGATTAATACATCTATTTTCCAACTTTTTGGTAATTAAAGTAGCTTATATTGAGATTTTACTAATGACGATTTCATAAGTTATACTTCATCAGTTATGTTCATGTTCCACTTCTTGTACCAGTTTTGGCACCAAATTCATGGCTAACCTACTTGCACACCTCCAGTTTGAATTCCACCACTTGGATCTTGTTACTGGACCTCCCAAGTAGTCCCAACATGGATTTGGGTCATTGAGACCTCACCCAACTCACACGTGTGAGTCTCCTATCACGTAGTCAAATATCTCCTACATCTTTGTAGTAGTTTTCAAACAACAACTTCCACATCGATTTCTGTGTAGATGAAGTCAAACCTGAAAAATTTAAGATATGGGTTTTTTTTGTAGTATGGCAAATTGAGTAACACAATAGAGGTTTTCCAAAATCAACTACGGTTTAAGAGATAAAACTGGATCTTCAAAGAATCTGCCCAAAATGATGAAAAACCCAATTTTTGGGGATTTTTCCTAAATTTGTAAAATTCATTTTCTAAGTTGGAGGATTTGATTCCATCTCTTCCCAAAGATTTTTTTTTATGAATAAGTAGGACCTCGGAAGGCTGAGGGATGAGATTCATTACCATTGTGCAAAGAGAATGTTATTGAGAGAATAATCAAGATTGTGAGAGAGAACTTTATGATCTTCCCTTTGCAATTTTTGAGTTTGATGAAATGGAAGAGTTGATTGTTGTTTGTTGTTGAATTTTGCTGAGAATGTTATTGAGAGAATAATCAAGATTGTGAGAGAACTTTATGATCTTCCCTTTGTAATTTTTGAGTTTGAAGAAATGGAAGAGTTGATTGTTGTTGAATTTTGCTGCATCTTCTTGGATTGATTTGATCTTCCCTAGTAGCGTTGGTCACCTAGGATGGGCTCCTCGGTGTGGGTAAGCATTGCTACATTTCCTTTGGTTCAATAGATTAGTTTTAGTTAATTGTATTTCCAATTTGGTTTATCTGTAGTTTAATTTCCATTTAGTTTCTATTCAATTGCAATTTCGATTTCAGTTTTATATATTTAGATTCTTAAATACTCAAGAGCGATTCTTCATTTGTATGCAATTCCATATCATCTTCTACAATTTCATTTGTCATCTCTTTCTTGGTTATAATGGTTGCTTTGTTCTATATTTTATCTATGTTTTACACATACTTAAGCCATCAGTTCATCCCACTCATAACATACTACATTCACAGTGTTTACATGTCCAAATTGTTCTCTAAATTGTGATAACAATGATCTCAAATCAGGATTATATATTACTACGTGAATGTTCAACACATTTTCCCCCAAATTGTTATCATATCCTATAGCCACACCCTTCTCAAATTCACCATGATTGGATTATGATCCACAATCACTTTCAATTCACCTACCAAATCGTTGCACCTCATTCCAGATCTACTTTGTCATGAATTCATCCATCAATTAGTCACACCAGACAGGGCGTTTGTCACTTCAGGCGAGGTAAGTAGCCAAGTTAGGGGGGAGACCCCGCTCAACCAGTGATGGTCAAGCAACAAGATAGACACCCAAACCCCAAATGAAGATAAAAAGATGAAAACAAGAGGTGAGTGTCGATGAGATCCTAAGTTTGATTTCAGCCAACAGATGGACACAAATATCGAGTAAGCGTGTAAGTAAGATTGTGACCAGCAACTGAATGTGATGAATTAAATGGATTATATTAGCAATAATATGGCAGAAAATCAACTGAAGATGCAAATGGACTAGAAGTGATCAATCGATGAAAATCTGCCCAAGGGAGAGGATTGACTCAATAGCTTAGTGGACCCAGGGCAGCGTAAAATTAATGTTTATAATCACTTCCAGCAAACGATAACCTGAATTCTCATGATGAAATGACGATTTAAACCCAAATCAAGAGTACCCACAACCCCAAAACAACCCAACTAGGCAGAAGGAGAAAAACGCCCTAGGGAGGGCGTTTTTGCCAGGTGGACCAGTGCTAGATCTAATGGAAAATGGAGTTGGAATTAACTGAAATTTTGGATGTAAGCATTTAACAACATTTAATAAGCGGATTTGGAAAGAAAAATAGATTTTAACGGTGGAAATTTTAGTTTTTTATACTTAGGGTTTATTTTATGGTTTTGCAGCTTAACATCAACAGTGAGAGAGAGAAAATGAGAAACAAGCAAGGTTCCCGTACCTGGATAATGAAGATGAAGATGTTTTCATGTTGAAGACAAACCCCGAAGATCAACTGCTGAGCTAGAGTGCGTTTTCCTCTTTGCGTTTTGGTGCTGCCAGTGAGCCAATGCATTTTTGTACCTGCCAAAAAGAGATGGAATCAGCTTCTATAGCAAATGACAAAAACAAACCAGCAAATGAATGACAAATGATGAAGAGAGAAAATAACCAAGTGTAGATTTACTTCCCTGTTGAAATCCCGAAGAGAAACGCTAGCATGGAGCTGCAGGCTCAAGTGCTGCATTTTTCCCCAATGGTCAGCTTCACCTGCAAATCGAAATGGCCAAAGAACGGTGGAGATACTATAATATAACTCAGCAATGCATCAGCAATAAGCTACCAATCAACACACCAAAGATCTCACTCCATAACACAAGAAACTCAATAGAAATGTGTCTCAATGATCTCAATATCAAGTCTCAAAAATGCCAAGAGAGGTACAAGTGAGGGAGCTTCTCCCTTAAATAGAAAATGCTCTCAATCCAACCCTAATTCCTCCATAATGGATGGCTGGGATCATCTATCTCCAAACCAAAATCGATGGTCGAGATCTCTCTCAAGAGGGGGGGCGAATTACCCTCTATAGCACCCATGTGGAGATGGTGCCCCTTTGTGGGGCCCATACAATGCATATGAATGGTGGTTGGGGGGTGCCTATGGGTTGTTTTAGCCCCCCAATACCACTAAACCATGGTCCAAATACAACAAACCACAAAAATCGATTTTGCTAAGTGAAGAAAAACGCCCCCCATGGGCAAATTCATCCCACATGGTGAGCTGGTCAAAGTGAGGGCCCCACCACACAAGTATAATGTCCAAACATAGTAAAAATACCTTAGAAATCATCCTTGTATTAGCCAACCTTTGCATTTGCCATTTTTCCATAGTTACCTTTGTCATATTTGATTTTCCATTTAATTTATTACTGGTTTTTATTGTTGAAGATGTAATTTGGGCTTTTGACCCACTTATAGTGCCCGGATTGACAAACCGTCTGTTGCAATGTGAGCGTAGACCCCAAATGTAGTAGACATGGTCACTTGAACGACCCCGATCCATCAATTAGGCATTGTTTGCCAGAAATCCATGATTTTTAATTAAAACAGGTCACCGGTGACCCATAATAATTAAAAATCTCATCAACGCCTCAATCTTTGGGAATTATGACACTTGGAGACTCATATGGGACCCCAATAGATAACAAATGACCAAAATCGAAATCTTGATCGCAACATTTTTTCGGGCCCATTTTTGGCTTAGTCAACCTGGTTTGACCAAGTCAAATCTGATCAAAATGGCAATGGCTGAAAACCTGTAAGCAACAAGAAGCATCAAGGCTTCCTTATTTACGTTAGTACATTACTTAAAACACTATAATGCCGATATGGTGATCAAAACATAAATATCTCACTAAATACAAGCCCCGGGTGAGGTGGGCCCACCACCTCCAACAAAGACTCAATGCTATGCACAACTTATAGACTTGACCACTTAGCTAACTTTGGGTGAGGTGGATAAACAAGGTGAAGGATAAGGGAAGACGAGGACCAAGACCATGTGACCCCTCGAGTAAACAGGGAGAGCGGGACCCACTGACATAAGCATACCATGACAAAACACAGGGAAGGGCGGTGCCTCACAAATGGGTATAGTGCAGGGAAACCACCACTGATCATCTAACACGAACCTTGCAACTCACATCCGTGCCTTCAGAAGACTCCGTGAGGATCTTTTCTAGAGCTGCCATGACTGGGTGTCCGACAAACGGTAACTTGAGACTCTAGGGGACAATTCGCATAGTTGTCCCTTACTCCATCTCACCTCCTTGCCCCGCAGGACTAGGTGAGGAAATAACCACTACAAATGTTGATACATATGGCTGACCCGTGTCCGTGTGTGTTCAGAAACACATTGCTTGGACTTTACATTTGACTTTCACACTTGGCCTTTTTGGCTTGATTTTACATTAACATGGCCTTTTTGGCTTGCTTTACATTTCTTCATTTCATTACATTTCATGGCCCTTTTTGGGCTACTTACATATCTCAGAAGATATAATCAAGGTGCTCATACTGCAAAGTAATGGGGGCAAGTGAACATGCTTCGATGACCAATGGGGAACACCCGATGAGTCTACACAATCCTATACTGCATTGCAACATCGGGGGCAACCGACGGGAGCAAATCCCAGGTTTGAGAATGCATCTCACACACTAAAGAGCCGAGGCACAAAAGATGGGGAATCATGGCATACTTAGAGGTCAATGGTGAAGGGGATCCTTAAGGTCACAAATCAAGGTCCAATTCGGGAGAAATCAACATGAATGAGTCGGATGGATGGAAGGAAGTGACAGGTGGATCCAAAGTTAGCTGCCTAGGAGGACAAAATGACCAAGTCTATACCAGTAATGGGGATGGGAACCAGTGTGCATATACATGAGCCTACTAAATGAGGCGGACTGACATCACCAAGGGCTATACACATCATAATAAGCAATGAGATCACCATAATCAAACATCACATGTCAAGTCCATGTACTATCATAAATAAACAAGTCTAAACAACAACATGTGCAATAAACCATAAAGTGCTATACCTGCCATACCATATACCTGCTGCTGAAGTTGTCTCTGAAACTGGATCTCTACTGAATCCGGGCAATAAGTGGCAAACCAGCAATACTCTATAGTGCTCTCATCACAATATGGCTAAGTAACTATCTCAAATGGGATCATGCAAAGCTTGGCAAGGAAGGGTGACCATGTAGGCGATGTTATGTAACATGTCTGGACCAATACAGAACCATCTATCCCCACTGATATCTCTGCCAGGGGCAATCTGAATACAATGCATGCCCCCTCTGAAGGCATCTGATCTCTGATCTGGAAAAAAAAATGTAGTATGGTCCCTAACCACACAATCTACAGCATGGTAGCTCCAGCTAACAAGGATGTGATAACATCTGGCTCCAGCTGGGACAAGTGCTCTAAGGGAGAGTGCTTGAGAACCACATAATCTTTGGTCCGTAGCACCCCTCTCATCATCATCAAAGCGCATGCACATACATGCTATCTGCATCATCATCATAGGTGTACCTATCCCTGTAAAATGCAGACGCTATACCAATCTCTGCAGACCGCTCGTAAGGACATACAATATATATATATATATATAATCCAGCAGAAATATAAACAAAATGACAAATGCTGAAAGGGAAATGTATCAATAATGAAATGTACTCTACAACATTTAAAATTTTATTAAGCCGACACACGGGGTGTAAAAGGTGAAAAAAAACAAAAAACAAAAGGCAAACTAAGGTACAGATGCAAACTAGAAAGAGGGAACATGGTGTCAACAAGTGAGAAAAGAAAAATGAAATAAAACAAAAGGGGCAACCGGTCATCAAACAAAGGTGGGACGGTCAAAGGCAAAGGACAACCGACTGCTGCTCCCGAGAGCTTATTAGCCGCAAAAAGGAGAGCCGCGGGCTTAGGTCATTCATTGTTCATAGGTGGGAAGTAGTGTTTCAAAAACCTCCGATTTACGGGTAGTTCCAGTTCTTCACCCTCCAATGTCTCTAGACGTACAGATCCCTTTCCTGCTGTTCGGGCAACTCTGTACGGGCCCATCCATAGTCTATCCAACTTACCATGGTGTCCAGGTTTCTCTTTATGTTTGTCCCATAACAAGACCACATCGCCAACCTTGAAATGCTCATTTCGGGTACTTTGATCGAAGGTCCCCTTTATCCTTTCCTGTTCTATGACAGTCCTATCGAAAGCCTCTCTTCTCTTTTCATCCAGTTCGACCAATTTATCAATCCTTGCTTGGATTGTTTCCTGATCAGATCCGCCTTGGTGTAACAACTCATACACAGGGATCTGCAGGTTGATGGGGAGTCTACAATCTTGCCCATACACTAATTCAAATGGGGATCTACCTGTTATCCTCTTTACCGTAGTTCTATCGGCCCAAATAGCATATTTCAGCGTGTTGTCCCAACTTCATTTGTTGTCCCCCACCATCCTTTTGAGAAGCCCGATAATGTTCTTGTTGCTTGATTCCGCTAATCCGTTTCCTTGGGGATAATAGTTGGAGGAGTGGGATAACATTATGCCATGGTTGAGGCAGAAAAGAGACATTTCCATTTTTCTAAAAGCCTTGGCGTTATCTGTAGTGAGTTTGAGAGGACACCCGTACCGCGAGACAATATTTTCTTCTAGGAATTTTACCACGACCATGGCCGTGGCCTTCTTCATAGGGATAGCCTCAACCCAGCAGGTGAAATAGTCGGTGCAGGTGAGGATATACTTGTGACCCTTACTTGAATTTACATCAAATGGTCCCACAAAGTCCATTCCCCATCGCTGGAAAGGGGCTTCTATTATCACAGGGTTCAAGGGCAAGGCAGGTAGTCTTGGTTTCCTTGTGAGAATTGGCATTCCTGGCATGTCTTTACATAGTTGTGGACATATCGGAACAAAGTGGGCCAGTAGTAACCTGCCCTCATGATCTTAGTTGTAGTCGCTCTAGCGGCATAATGGCCACCACATAGCTCGGAATGCATTTCTTTGATAATCACATGTGACTCATCAGGCACAACACACTTCAGGATAATCCCATCCGGGTTTCTCCATCCCAGGCCGTCTCGAGTGAGGACAAACCTTGAGGCCTTCAACTTGAGGGCCCTCCTTTGGTGGTCAACTAGGTGATTGGGGCACGTTAAGTATTTCAAGTAGAAAATTACATCCCTATACCATTCATACTCTTCCAGCCCATTAACGCTTATATCAACCTCCCCGCTCTCGCTTACTTGATTAACCTGGGAAACACTCTCCCTTTCGGTCAACAGTTGGGCTAATCCTTGTTCTTTCACGATTTTGATTGGTTTGATTTCCAAGTCGTACTCCTGGATCCTGGAGATCCAGTTTCCCCTCGCACTAATTCCGTCCGTTTGAGATAAAACATCTTTCACGGCTTGGTAGGGTACATAAGCTTTATCTTGGAAAAACCCACATAGGTTTGGGAATGTTTTAGAGCCTTGACCAAAGCGTATGCTTGCTTCTCAGTGGTAGTGTAATTGAGTTCCGCGTCTCTGAGATTCTTGCTCATGAAAGCGATGGGTTGCTCATAATTGTCTTCGTTCTTTTGCAACAAAACTCTCGCGATGGTGTTTTCAGAGGCATAGGAGTAAATCAGGAAATCCTTGTTGTAATCAGGGCAGATTAGGACAGGGGAAGAGGATATGGCCTTCTTTAATTTAACGAATGCTGCCTCACACTTCCTGTCCCATATGAATTCGACATCCGTCTTTAATAGAGCATTTAAGGGATTTGCCAGCTCGGCGAGGTTGGGGATGAATCTTCGTACGAAGTTGATCTTTCCAAAGAATGATCTAAGCGAGGTGACATTGCGAGGGGGCGGGATGTCTTTGATTGCACGGATCCTCTCTGGGTCAATCCTAATTCCCTCCTTGGACACGATGTGTCCTGTTATCACATATATAGTAGCCGGGCTACCATACATTATTTTTCTCATTCCAGTACACTATTCAGCCAGTTCCCTTACATTTGAGATGCCGAGATGAGCATCTATATTGGATCACTATCAGATTGTGGACAGCAGTTGTATTCCCCATGCCATGACTGAGTTTCAGGACACTCAGAGAGGTGACCGATGTAGCCATTATACCATTGATACAGAGCAGTCAGGAGTGCCCAGAGTTACAGCAGCAGTTCCAGAGGACAGATGATGGCACAGGTTGGTATGCATTCAGGTATATGACTCAGCAGGTATATTATTGTGTTATGGTTAGATTGCTTTTATACTTATTCTTATAGCATGTCTTAGCACTTAGTGTCATGATCTGGCGATCATATAGATACATGGACCTGGTTGACCTATTATTTATATCATATTGTCCCTACTCAGACTTAGAAGTTCACTATTCATACTCATTGGTACATACCCTCCTTAGGGAGAATAGAGGTGATCATTACACCATACTCTGGCTTGCTAGTGTTGGCTCCATCATTTCATTGTCTTCATCCATCCGTGGCCTACCTTTTAGATTATTACCCTGATTTGCTACTTGACTAGTGACATGGAGGACCTATCCCCACTGTAGCCTCTGTATTGGATGAGCCTCCCTGTTTATTGTGTCTCGGCTCTGAGTTGGTGACAAAACTTACCTATGGTGAGTTGGAGTTCCTTGAGAATTCCCCCTAGTCACTAAAGTTGTGTTGGCTAAACCTGAAACTTTTAGTGCTGCCATCAATACAAAATCTGGAAAAATGAAATGCTACATCTTGTATATGAAAGAAATGCCAATTGAAAATGGCCATGAAAAATAAAATGTTACATCTTTTGGAAAAATAAATACCTAGGTAAACAAGTTGTCCATGACACACCTAGAAGTGCTCAGGTAAACAAGTGCCTTAAAAACACACCTGCAGCAGAAAGCCTAAAAATAAATGTAAATCTATGCAATGTGTTTGTAAACACACATAGATCAAGGCTATGGAAACCTCAGGCCCAAAAAGCAATGGAACTTAAATGTTATATCTAAACAATTGCTGGCCTTGTTTGTATTATGGATTGTGCGCATCTGTGAAGGTGAATAAACCCTCTTTAAACAACTCATCCATTTGTGAGACACCGCCATTCCCTGTGTTATTGCTCATTCAGTATATACTATGGTGTGTATTCCCTTTCCCTTGCCAAAGTGTCACAAAGTCAAGTCAGTCAAGTCATCCCTTAGCCTAGCCAGTTATTTCAGCCTTCACCCTTCACTAGCAAATTGATCACAACTATGAAGTGAGTATGGTCCTGAAAGTCTAGTCTGAGTAATAATAATAATTAACGACACTATATATTTGGATTTAGATCGCCAGTCATGATTACTCTGTGTTTTAGTAGCTATTTGAATAAATTGTAAAGCATGTATTAACCTTGACACCTTGCAGCAGCTATGGATGATAGTCTGAGTTGTATTTGGTCTTGGTTAGACCTAGTTTGACCATGGAGGACCATGGGACATGAGATGTTGGACCTTATGATGATATGGATAGATGATATATGGTCTATGTGCACATACAGGATGATTCTATGCAGCAGCTACAGGGTTATGATGATGATTCTTGGGATACAGCAGTGTTGGTCATTTACAGATCATTATTATGGGCCTTGTTCCGGTACATTGGATATTTATTTTTGATCATGCAGAGATTCATATGGTGTATGAGTACACATCTTGGATGGATTTGGACCTTCTGAGTCCAATGGGACAGCTTGTTTTCAGTTCCGGGCACTTACAGTGATGATTTAGCCTCAGTAGGCTGTCCTAGTGCAGTTTTGGTCTGTTGGAGGCCCTGTCGGAGCAGAGATGACTTTTATCCGGTTGACCTAGGGCGCTGATGATGGAGGGGGTGGTCCAGCCACTTGTTTTTACCATATTACCCCCCCTCCCGGACACATTGGTGCCCTCACCTTGACAGCGCCATCACTCCAGGAGGCTGTTTGGGCAGTTTCACGCTTCCCGAGGCATTTCAGGATTGGTAGAAATGGCTATTGAGGAAATCGATTTGGGCTACTGAGGCAAAGTTATGGCATGGGATGACCAGTGATGATAGATCGGGACCTTCCACACCTCCTCCTGCAGTTTCAGCTTCATCGGGGCCCGCATCCATCACTTATGGCACTTTCTGTGGATTTTTGAGGTCTTTTGAGGACCACGACTTCACCTTGGAGGCACGATTTGGTATATTCATGATTATTTATTGATTATTGTGCCATGGGGATTGACCAAGGAGGGATAAAATTACCCCTTGGACCCACCATGAGCCTCTTATGATATTTTGTCATCATGATTTGGTGGGTTTCCCCTCTCCTAGGGCGACTTTGTCCACTTATGTTATATTTTATGTGTGATCCATGTATTATGTTGTTGAGCTCATCTCAACCATTGATTAGACATTTGTATCTTTTAATCTTAGCCACTCATTCAAAAAGTGGTTAGGGTTTTGGTGCCTCTCCTTCCTATTTAAAGGAGAGAGCCTCTCATTGTAAAGGGACTTTTGGCTCTGGATTATTGGAATAGAAAATTATTATTGCATCTATCTCCAATGTTGTGGTGAATGTTTTTGGTGTTCGTTCGTTGGTTCTTCCTTTGCACTGAGTTATTGGAGATCTTGTTTGCCATATCTATTGTACCACGATTTTGCATCTACAGGTGGAGGCCGATTTGCTTGGAGGAGGAGGTATTGGTAGGGGAAGACTCTCCCTACTTCTTCTTTGGAGCTCTTCGTTGGTAACAGGGAGTATTACTGTCCCAGGACCTTCTATTTCATGTTACTATTTGCATTTCTCTTGTATTTCTTCCATACTTGATCTTACTGATTGAATTTTATTCCTTGGTTTGACAGGTAGAGGAAGGCGCACTTGTGGACTAGGGCATCAAATCGGCAAGCAAATCAACAATCTCTCATTTGATCTCTGCGGGAATCTTCCTCAACATCAAGGCATCTCAACCACATCATTCAGATATGATCTCAAGGTAAGTTCTATCTCCATAGTCTATCCAATTGTCAAAAACATCTAAAACCCTAATTAATTAAAACCCCAAATTTTGCATTTTCTTAGATCTACTGAGATCTAGTGGGTTGTTGGGCATGATATTGAAAACCCACCTCTATAGCATCCACGGGATCCCGGATCTATAGTTTGGTGAGGATTGGCTTCCGTTTGACCCCTCTCCCAAGCCAACTTAGCTTCTCCCAAGGAAGGCGCACTTCACCATTTGAGCAAGTTGACCTAGATCTAGAACATGGGTGTTTGAAATTCCACTTGATTTGACATCTACACATCAAATAACATACACCCAGGTTGTCCCTTTCTTGAAATTCACCTTGTGGCCCCCATTCCACATTTTAAGGGATTTAATCCCCATTTTGGACCACTTGGAACACTTAAACTCAGATCTACAAAGATCTAACCGGTGGATTGCCACGAAATTATAGATCCATACCTCTACTTGACTGATCTACCCGGATCTAAAGTTTGGATGCCATCCGACATGATTTGACCCACCTAAACCCCGATTGAAGCCTCCTTAGGGAAAGTTGCACCACCTTGGAGAAGTGAGTTCACTCACTTCGAGGAGCTGGGTATTTGAGATTCTTGCAGATCCGGAACCAGAATAATTCAAAACCTAGGTCTAGACTGTCACTTTGTCAAATCTTGCCTTGGGGACTGCATTCCTTATTTTAAAGGATTGTGGTCCACTTGGGTTAAACCTAGATCTAGATACATTCAACCATCAAGACCTCTACTGTCCACTTATCTCATGTTGTAGGAGTCCTAAACCATAAGTCAACCCCACTTTGACTCCACTTCCCAATTCCCAAGGCACTGGTTTATCTCCAAGACAACCCAACTTTTCTAGATTGTTGGATTGACTTGTGGTTTGACTTTTGCATGGTGAACTATACCCTTAAAGCAATCATGAATCATGGTCAAGCTTGTCTTATGTACTAGTTAGCCCCAATACATCCCTTAAAACTATCCTGCATTGGGCACAGTTCCCAAGGCAGTGGATCTTTTGACATTGACCTAGTACATTCATCCTAGATCTATCTTCAAACATTATAAGTCACTCTCACATCAACTATGAACCAAAGCTATACCTTTTGAACCCCTCCCTTGGCTTGTGACTTTACCCTTAGGTCTAGGATAAACCATACACCTAACTTCACCTAGAAATACCCTGATTTGGTGTCTTGGTTTTGATCTCTCCTGTCGGGAGTAGATCGGGTCTCCCCCTTTGTTGTCTGGGCTAGATAACATAAAGCGAAGGTTGCCTCGACTGGCGTGACAACCAAATATATTGGAGGTCGAGGTGATCGTGGTTGCACCTTTGAGTTGCCCTTCCCTATTGCTATCCATGACTGGATCCATCCATAGGGGTAACTACATCTTAGGTGATAACATTTTGGCGCCGTTGCCGGGGAGGCAATAGCTTACTCTGGTTTGACATACCTTTCTTAAAGCCCTCTCATTCTCTTTGCCTAACATTTTGATATTGAAAGGCATAGGGCTTACCTTGGACAAGCTAGTAGTCATTATTCACTCTCTCCTGCATATACAACGACACATATCTTGGTAGAAGAGTTTAAATCTACCTGGCGACTCCCAACCGTGACTCCGCTGAGGAGCGAGCTCATTTACATCCCTATAACAGTAGAATTTAGATAGATCTTATCGTTATCTAGAACCCATGGGGTGCATCATTTTGTTTTCAGGTTCCTGAATTTAAAAATATATATATATATATAAATATAAAAATATAAAAAAAATAAAAAATTATTATCCATGGCTGCTGCTGAGCGACCTAGGACTTTTGGTCGATTGAAAGTTTTTGACTTTTCCAAAATTGTTGGGTATCCTCATCATATTCCTTATCAAGCCTATGAAAGGTTGCCTACTTTCGATGGAAGTTATGAAATCTCTGCTAGAAGGCACCTTGAAAGATTTCGGGAAGTTCTTAACGAGTTATCCATAACCCATGAGGATGTGTGTATGAGACTATTGGCTTCATCTTTCAAAGAAAGAGCTGGACTCTGGCTTTCGAATTTGAAACCCAATAGCATTTCTGGTTATGACATATTTGAAAACAAATTCCTAGAAGAATGGGGAAGTGAATTCGATGATATGTATCTTTCAAATCAAATCCAAAATCAAAACCTTCCCCTTTCCGATCCTATTGTTGATTCATTTAACAATCAAATATCAAGTGATTTATCAACATCCGGAGATGACCTTTCCTGCCCAATTTCTTCTGATGATAAGTCTTCTATTTTTGAGTCAATCGAAAGTCAAATCTTTAATCATTGTACAAACCGTAAGTTTTCAAATTGCTTTTTAGGTAGCCCTAGTCCTGATCCTGAGGGAATTTCTGAGGATGAGCTCTTAGTTAACAGGTCTACTAAAATTCCTCCCTCAAAGAGACTCATTAGTCATTCTGTATTTAGTGATCATTCAATTCCTTACCACCTTATTGAAGAAGAAGGTAGGGACATCGACCAAGGTCCTTTAGTGGTGACTTCACATGATCCTTGTGCAAATAATCAGGGTGTTTTAAATGAACTTGTTAATTTTCCCCCTGACAAATTAAATAAAAATGATCATTTATCTTCATATGAATTTAATGATGAATCAATAGAATTTCAATCTCAAGATGAAGATGAAATAATGAATCACACTAGATGCTCTAATCATTGTTCCACCTCTTATAATGAGTCTTTAAATTTTGCCATCCTTAGTCAAGATAGGTTCATCGATTTCTTAGAATTAGAATCTTGTCCTCAAGTTGTAAATATTAAATTTGATCAAAAGCTTGAAATTATTCCTAGAATAAAGAATATTTTCTATTATCAAAATCCAAGGTCAAACTTGTTTATCCGTTTGGGAGAATTTTCATATTTACAATCCACCCTCCCTTCCCAACTCTTTCAATCATCTTTGGGTTGGTGCTCTAGTCAATCTTTTGCCTTGGAAATTTTTAATAGGAAGTATAAGCATGATTACATGTTTGGAGAAAAAGCAATTCATGTCCCTTTTCAGTCACTTTGGAACCATAATGTATGTTGTCAAGTTATCAATCATTCTTGGTGGCTAGAAAAGGTGTTCAAAAATCAATTCTATCTTTTCTCCCTTTTTGAGCATCAAGTGGGTCTGACTTTGATTTTCCGTCTTTTAAGCTTTAATTTATCCCCACTTGGTTTTTTGATCATCAGTCCCAAGGAGAATCAAATTGAATATGTAAGAGAAGTAAATGAACAAGTTAATCTGTGTGAAAATGAATCGAATCACATGTCTTATGTCCTTCCTCTATCCATCTCTGAGTTTAACTTGCATAAATTTTATGATCCTATCAGTTATTTGATGGAGGATGTTTGCATCAGTCAGTCTTATCCTTGGCATAATTTCATATTGCATAATCCAAACCATTCTTCGATTTATGAACAAATCAAGAAGACTGTGCCCTTAAATTTGTTGATCTTTAGCCCAATCTTGACTTGTTCTATTATCAAAAATCAAATAAGAATCATTAACCTATTTGATGAATGGTTGCACTGGATCTATGATTTTACTTAACATTTGTGATGACTGGTTAGATTAGGGTAGGTAGGAAACCAAATAAGCCTACTTGGGCAGTAGTTAGTCTTTTCAGCCATTGAGTCTGGCACCTTGTTTATCTCTAAGCTCCTTTGTAAGCTCCTAGTTTAACTGAGTACCTGTCACTTTTTCTTTCCCTGCACAATAAATTCCAAATTTTGCAAATTATGTTAGTAGTTTAATTTACTTTCTGCATTTATATTTCATGCATTTATATTTCTGACAGAGTAGATTTTATTTCAGTTGATTTTATATTTTTTCCCACACATGCGGCATGAGGTATGTTCGATGTTTGTGAATGCAGAAAATAGGTTGAAAGAATAAAAGCTGGAAATAAAATGGTAGAGTGCTGGATCGTGGATTCGAGTAGCAGAGTTCGAGGACCAGAGATTCTGAGGTTCTCAAGCGCTCATTTCAGCAGAGCACTTGTCCCAGCCGGAGCCAGATGTTATCACATATATAGTAGCCGGGCTACCATACATTATTTTTCTCATTCCAGTACACTATTCAGCCAGTTCCCTTACATTTGAGATGCCGAGATGAGCATCTATATTGGATCACTATCAGATTGTGGACAGCAGTTGTATTCCCCATGCCATGACTGAGTTTCAGGACACTCAGAGAGGTGACCGATGTAGCCATTATACCATTGATACAGAGCAGTCAGGAGTGCCCAGAGTTACAGCAGCAGTTCCAGAGGACAGATGATGGCACAGGTTGGTATGCATTCAGGTATATGACTCAGCAGGTATATTATTGTGTTATGGTTAGATTGCTTTTATACTTATTCTTATAGCATGTCTTAGCACTTAGTGTCATGATCTGGCGATCATATAGATACATGGACCTGGTTGACCTATTATTTATATCATATTGTCCCTACTCAGACTTAGAAGTTCACTATTCATACTCATTGGTACATACCCTCCTTAGGGAGAATAGAGGTGATCATTACACCATACTCTGGCTTGCTAGTGTTGGCTCCATCATTTCATTGTCTTCATCCATCCGTGGCCTACCTTTTAGATTATTACCCTGATTTGCTACTTGACTAGTGACATGGAGGACCTATCCCCACTGTAGCCTCTGTATTGGATGAGCCTCCCTGTTTATTGTGTCTCGGCTCTGAGTTGGTGACAAAACTTACCTATGGTGAGTTGGAGTTCCTTGAGAATTCCCCCTAGTCACTAAAGTTGTGTTGGCTAAACCTGAAACTTTTAGTGCTGCCATCAATACAAAATCTGGAAAAATGAAATGCTACATCTTGTATATGAAAGAAATGCCAATTGAAAATGGCCATGAAAAATAAAATGTTACATCTTTTGGAAAAATAAATACCTAGGTAAACAAGTTGTCCATGACACACCTAGAAGTGCTCAGGTAAACAAGTGCCTTAAAAACACACCTGCAGCAGAAAGCCTAAAAATAAATGTAAATCTATGCAATGTGTTTGTAAACACACATAGATCAAGGCTATGGAAACCTCAGGCCCAAAAAGCAATGGAACTTAAATGTTATATCTAAACAATTGCTGGCCTTGTTTGTATTATGGATTGTGCGCATCTGTGAAGGTGAATAAACCCTCTTTAAACAACTCATCCATTTGTGAGACACCGCCATTCCCTGTGTTATTGCTCATTCAGTATATACTATGGTGTGTATTCCCTTTCCCTTGCCAAAGTGTCACAAAGTCAAGTCAGTCAAGTCATCCCTTAGCCTAGCCAGTTATTTCAGCCTTCACCCTTCACTAGCAAATTGATCACAACTATGAAGTGAGTATGGTCCTGAAAGTCTAGTCTGAGTAATAATAATAATTAACGACACTATATATTTGGATTTAGATCGCCAGTCATGATTACTCTGTGTTTTAGTAGCTATTTGAATAAATTGTAAAGCATGTATTAACCTTGACACCTTGCAGCAGCTATGGATGATAGTCTGAGTTGTATTTGGTCTTGGTTAGACCTAGTTTGACCATGGAGGACCATGGGACATGAGATGTTGGACCTTATGATGATATGGATAGATGATATATGGTCTATGTGCACATACAGGATGATTCTATGCAGCAGCTACAGGGTTATGATGATGATTCTTGGGATACAGCAGTGTTGGTCATTTACAGATCATTATTATGGGCCTTGTTCCGGTACATTGGATATTTATTTTTGATCATGCAGAGATTCATATGGTGTATGAGTACACATCTTGGATGGATTTGGACCTTCTGAGTCCAATGGGACAGCTTGTTTTCAGTTCCGGGCACTTACAGTGATGATTTAGCCTCAGTAGGCTGTCCTAGTGCAGTTTTGGTCTGTTGGAGGCCCTGTCGGAGCAGAGATGACTTTTATCCGGTTGACCTAGGGCGCTGATGATGGAGGGGGTGGTCCAGCCACTTGTTTTTACCATATTACCCCCCTCCCGGACACATTGGTGCCCTCACCTTGACAGCGCCATCACTCCAGGAGGCTGTTTGGGCAGTTTCACGCTTCCCGAGGCATTTCAGGATTGGTAGAAATGGCTATTGAGGAAATCGATTTGGGCTACTGAGGCAAAGTTATGGCATGGGATGACCAGTGATGATAGATCGGGACCTTCCACACCTCCTCCTGCAGTTTCAGCTTCATCGGGGCCCGCATCCATCACTTATGGCACTTTCTGTGGATTTTTGAGGTCTTTTGAGGACCACGACTTCACCTTGGAGGCACGATTTGGTATATTCATGATTATTTATTGATTATTGTGCCATGGGGATTGACCAAGGAGGGATAAAATTACCCCTTGGACCCACCATGAGCCTCTTATGATATTTTGTCATCATGATTTGGTGGGTTTCCCCTCTCCTAGGGCGACTTTGTCCACTTATGTTATATTTTATGTGTGATCCATGTATTATGTTGTTGAGCTCATCTCAACCATTGATTAGACATTTGTATCTTTTAATCTTAGCCACTCATTCAAAAAGTGGTTAGGGTTTTGGTGCCTCTCCTTCCTATTTAAAGGAGAGAGCCTCTCATTGTAAAGGGACTTTTGGCTCTGGATTATTGGAATAGAAAATTATTATTGCATCTATCTCCAATGTTGTGGTGAATGTTTTTGGTGTTCGTTCGTTGGTTCTTCCTTTGCACTGAGTTATTGGAGATCTTGTTTGCCATATCTATTGTACCACGATTTTGCATCTACAGGTGGAGGCCGATTTGCTTGGAGGAGGAGGTATTGGTAGGGGAAGACTCTCCCTACTTCTTCTTTGGAGCTCTTCGTTGGTAACAGGGAGTATTACTGTCCCAGGACCTTCTATTTCATGTTACTATTTGCATTTCTCTTGTATTTCTTCCATACTTGATCTTACTGATTGAATTTTATTCCTTGGTTTGACAGGTAGAGGAAGGCGCACTTGTGGACTAGGGCATCAAATCGGCAAGCAAATCAACAATCTCTCATTTGATCTCTGCGGGAATCTTCCTCAACATCAAGGCATCTCAACCACATCATTCAGATATGATCTCAAGGTAAGTTCTATCTCCATAGTCTATCCAATTGTCAAAAACATCTAAAACCCTAATTAATTAAAACCCCAAATTTTGCATTTTCTTAGATCTACTGAGATCTAGTGGGTTGTTGGGCATGATATTGAAAACCCACCTCTATAGCATCCACGGCATCCCGGATCTATAGTTTGGTGAGGATTGGCTTCCGTTTGACCCCTCTCCCAAGCCAACTTAGCTTCTCCCAAGGAAGGCGCACTTCACCATTTGAGCAAGTTGACCTAGATCTAGAACATGGGTGTTTGAAATTCCACTTGATTTGACATCTACACATCAAATAACATACACCCAGGTTGTCCCTTTCTTGAAATTCACCTTGTGGCCCCCATTCCACATTTTAAGGGATTTAATCCCCATTTTGGACCACTTGGAACACTTAAACTCAGATCTACAAAGATCTAACCGGTGGATTGCCACGAAATTATAGATCCATACCTCTACTTGACTGATCTACCCGGATCTAAAGTTTGGATGCCATCCGACATGATTTGACCCACCTAAACCCCGATTGAAGCCTCCTTAGGGAAAGTTGCACCACCTTGGAGAAGTGAGTTCACTCACTTCGAGGAGCTGGGTATTTGAGATTCTTGCAGATCCGGAACCAGAATAATTCAAAACCTAGGTCTAGACTGTCACTTTGTCAAATCTTGCCTTGGGGACTGCATTCCTTATTTTAAGGGATTGTGGTCCACTTGGGTTAAACCTAGATCTAGATACATTCAACCATCAAGACCTCTACTGTCCACTTATCTCATGTTGTAGGAGTCCTAAACCATAAGTCAACCCCACTTTGACTCCACTTCCCAATTCCCAAGGCACTGGTTTATCTCCAAGACAACCCAACTTTTCTAGATTGTTGGATTGACTTGTGGTTTGACTTTTGCATGGTGAACTATACCCTTAAAGCAATCATGAATCATGGTCAAGCTTGTCTTATGTACTAGTTAGCCCCAATACATCCCTTAAAACTATCCTGCATTGGGCACAGTTCCCAAGGCAGTGGATCTTTTGACATTGACCTAGTACATTCATCCTAGATCTATCTTCAAACATTATAAGTCACTCTCACATCAACTATGAACCAAAGCTATACCTTTTGAACCCCTCACTTGGCTTGTGACTTTACCCTTAGGTCTAGGATAAACCATACACCTAACTTCACCTAGAAATACCCTGATTTGGTGTCTTGGTTTTGATCTCTCCTGTCGGGAGTAGATCGGGTCTCCCCCTTTGTTGTCTGGGCTAGATAACATAAAGCGAAGGTTGCCTCGACTGGCGTGACAACCAAATATATTGGAGGTCGAGGTGATCGTGGTTGCACCTTTGAGTTGCCCTTCCCTATTGCTATCCATGACTGGATCCATCCATAGGGGTAACTACATCTTAGGTGATAACATGTCCTAATAACTTTCCTTCATCAATCCCGAAATTTGACTTTCTTGGGTTAAGGGATATCCGGAACCTCCTGCATCTGTCAAAGACCTTCCTCAAATGGTCGACATGATCGGCACTCTCTTTGGAGAACACAGTCAGGTCATCTTGGTAGATGACGATGATCTTCCCTATCAGGTCACTGAAAGCCTGGTCCATAGCCCTCTGGAAAGTGGATCCAACATTCAGCAATCCAAAAGGCGCCCTCTGGAAAGTGGATCCAGCATTCAGCAATCCAAAAGGCATGCGGATGTACTCATAGGTTCCCCATGGGGTGGTGAATGTAGTTTTCCCCCTATCTTCCTTCTTAATTTCGACCTGGTTGTACCCCGAGAAACCATCTAACATGGACAACATCCCTGCCTCGGTGACACTTTGCAACAGGTTTTCCATGTTGGGCAAATGGTAGTTATCCTCGAGGAAAGCCCGATTCAGATTCCTGAAATCAATAAAAATCCCGATTTCACCATTTTTCTTCCTCACTACAACCAGATTGGACACCCAAGTGTTATGCCTTACAGGTCTAATGATTCCGGCTGCCAGCATTTTCTCAATTTCCTTCTTGATCAAAGAGGCTAGTTTCGGGTTGACATTTCGTAACCTTTTCCTGTATGGTTTGGCACCCTCCATAAGAGGGATAGTATGCTCGATGACTGATTTATCATAGGTTTTTAAATCATCATATGTTCAGGCGAAAACGTCTTTGTACTGGCGAATCAACTCCTCAATTCTCCTGCGTTCTTCCTTGGACGCATTCTTCCCGATCCTTATCATCTTGGGGAAAATGGGGGAGCCTATATTCACCTCGATTATTTCATCAACAGGTTCAGCTATGCCCCCTCTATACTCATCATGTCTATTGAAGTTCTTTTCGAGAGGCAGAGACAGATCCAATAAGTTGGCACTACGCAGTGATTGAGTGATTGTTCTAACGATTGGTCCTCCAAGCCAACCATTGGATCGAGGGAACCCTCTACCCCTTGTAGAAAACGCACTATTTGGGCATCATTTTCAAAAACTTGCCAATGGTCCTTTTTATCGGGCACAGATGGTCTAAACAGGACCTCAACCTTGCACTTTTTCTCGATCAAAGCTTCAGGGACCTCAAAGGTGCTAGCAACCATAGCCAGTCCGTCTGCCAATGAATTATCCTCTCTAGGGACATCCTTGGTGTCCCATACGACATTTCTGTAGGTACGCAATCTATCGTTGTTGGCCGCGAACTGGTTCCTAACCTGAGAAACTATGAGATTGGAATCACCCACAACACTTAAGCATTTTATCTTACGGTCTCTGGCAACTTCAAGTCCTAGGAGAAGGGCCTCATATTCCACCACATTATTACTGCAATCAAATTCCAAGCGGAATGAGTATATGGTTTCTTCACCGGCGGGTGAAGTTATGACCACTCCAGCGCCTGCACCATGCCTAGAGTGAGCCCCATCGAAATGCATCTTCCAGATCTCACTAGGCGGGAAAGGGTGTTGCCTAATGTCTTCTCAGTAATTTGCTAACACCATGAAGTTCCCTACCTCATCCGTCGGGCGGATTGCTTCTTCATAGAGGTAATCAGGGGTCTCCACGTGTTCTTTCATAGGAGGCTCGTTAAGCAGGGTGATATCTTTGTCTTGTCCCCTCAGGATGGTTGCGTATGTGAGATCCATTTGGATGTGACCACCCAACTTAGCAACCCATTCTCTAGATAGAAGCATGCCCCAGACATCTGGGACGTCCGACAAGAACATCCATGGACACCTCGATATCGGGGCATGCAACTAACTTCACATGGAGGTTTTCAATAACTCCCACTGCCTCTACCAAACGAGAGTCCATCCCACACACATTTCTAAAAGGCCTGGACGGGGTCAGCTCGAGTTGTTCCATGACTCTCAGTGGCATGATGTTGACTTCAGCCCCCGAATCAAGCATGCAATTGTGGAGTATAAGTTGGTTTTCCTTGAGGGCGACGTAGAATGGAGGGCACCCCTCAAAGTTACCCAACACACTATGGATGTTTATTGGGGTGTCAGGCGTGACCTCAACTGGTTTCTCAGAATGGGTCCCCTTCGGTTGCACCCCCCAGAAAGTACGGGCTCTATCATGCATCTCAGGAATTTTCAAAAGCTCATTTAGGGGTATAGGCATGCTGAGCTTGGAAAAAAAGTTTCCCATGTCAAATTGGAAGGCGTGTTGTTTCGCTTTGTTAGTCGGAGCGGACTTTATGCCAAGGAATTCCATGATCTCGGCTTTGATGACCGGGACTTTGACTAACTCCCTAAAAGAGACTTGAATCAAAGCGTTGGACAGCTTGCCTGAGATGTTCACCTTAACGAGATATAGACTATGGGACTCCTTTCTAGAGGTCCCCTCGGGACACTTGACCTCCCACTTCCACCTATTAGCTTGCGAAGGAGTGGCCCTTACTTCAGGTTTTGGGCTAGACTTGGTCGCACCTTTAGGCACACATGTTTCTTTTGTTTGAGGATCCTCCTTTCCTCCAATCATAATCCTAGGGTTTGGTTTCGGTATCATTTGCCCCTTTGGGATAGGTTTATCCTTCCCTTGGGATCTCTTGGGACTAGGACTAGGATTGTTCCCTTTTAGGCTTTTGGGATTAATTTTTGTATGACCAAGGTCCGTGGGGCCACCTCTTTTCTTAGCCAATTGGCCCCAGGTAAGGACCTGGGCAGACGTGATGGAACAGCTATAAGATCCCTCGTAAATGTGTCGGGTATGTCGATCGTGTTCCCTATTATCTTCGTCTTGTTGCTTTAGTAGGAGCGTGACATTGGTGACCAGCTCAACCATCTGAGACAGCACTTTCATGGTCATCCCGCACGCCATTGTGTCCTTTTCCGGGGCGGGCATACTCACAAGCGTAGGGGAGAGAACTCAAGATTTTCGTCTAACGTAAGTGATGGGTGTACTATGTGATGTGTCAGAATGATATAAGCTACGAAGGTTGTATGGATGGGTCCGGCCTCTAGTGGAGCCACGGGGTGGAGTCGCCAGGTGAACATGAAACCTTGTTCACCGAAGGTAAGATGTCGAAAAAGGGGAGTAGAATGAAGCAAAAATGATGGCTGCAATAAATTATGCAAACAAAAAATTCAACCAACAAAATCAAGGCTGAATGTGGTATGATGAAAAGCAAAATAAAGCAAAAAGACTCAAACGCAAAAAAGACCTCGGGGTAAGCCTCTACCTCCCCGGCAGCGGCGCCAAAAATGTTATCACACTAACTCTAGCTACTAGTGAAAGGTATCTCGTCTGAGATGGTAGAGGGTGAGCAGCCAGGTAGATGTAACAAGCAAACGCCAAGTCCACCGTTCTAGGAACGGTAGTCACACCGGACAGGGCGTTTGTCACTTTAGACAAGGCAAGTAGCCAAGTCAGGGGGGAGACCCCGCTCAACCAATGATGGTCAAGCAACAAGATAGACACCCAAACCCCAAATGAAGATAAAAAGATGAAAACAAGAGGTGAGTGTCGATGAGATCCCAAGTTTGATTTCAGCCAACAGATGGACACAAATATGGAGTAAGCGTGTAAGTAAGATTGTGACCAGCAACTGAATGTGATGAATTAAATGGATTAGATTAGCGATAATATGGTTGAAAATCAACTGAAGATGCAAATGGACTAGGAGTGATCAATCGATGAAAATCTACCCAAGGGAGAGGAAGATTCAATAGCTTAGTGGACCTAGGGCAACGTAAAATTAATGTTTATAATCACTTCTAGCAAACGATAACTTGATTTCTTGTGATAAAATGACGATTTAAACCCAAATCAAGAGTACCCGCAACCCCAAAACAACCTAGCTAGGCAGAAGGAGAAAAACGCCCTCCCCGTTTTTGCCAAGTGGACCAGTGCTAGATCTAAGGGCAAATGGAGTCGGAATTAACTGAAATTTTGGTTGTAAGCGTTTAACAACATTTAATAAGCGGGTTTGGAAAGAAAAATAGATTTTAACGGTGGAATTTTTAGTTTTTTATACTTAGGGTTTATTTTATTTATGGTTTTGCAGCTTAACATCAACAGTTAGAGAGAAAATGAGAAACAAGCAAGGATCCCGTACCTGGATAATGAGGATGAAGATGTTTCCATGTTGAAGACAAACCCCGAAGATCAACTGCTGAGCTAGAGTGCGTTTTCCCCTTTGCATTTTGGTGCTACCAGTGAGCCAATGCGTTTTTGTACCTGCCAAAGAGAGATGGAATCAGCTTCTATAGCAAATGACAAAAACAAACCAGCAAATGAATGATAAATGATGAAGAAATCAAATAACCAAGTGTAGATTTACTTCCTTGTTGAAATCCCGAAGAGAAACGCTAGCATGGAGCTGCTGGCTCAAGTGCTGCGTTTTTCCCCAATGGTCAGCTTCACCTGCAAATCGAAATGACCAAAGAATGGTGGAGATACTACAATATAACTCAGCAATGCATCAGCAAGAAGCTACCAATCAACACACCAAAGATCTCACTCCATAACACAAGAAACTCAATAGAAATGTGTCTCAATGATCTCAATATCAAGTCTCAAAAATGCCAAGAGAGGTACAAGTGAGGGAGCTTCTCCCTTAAATAGAAAATGCTCTCAATCCAACCCTAATTCCCTCCATAATGGATGGCTGAGATCATCTATCTCCAAACCAAAATCGATGGTGGAGATCTCTCTTAAGAGGGGGGCGAATTACCCTCTATAGCGCCCATGTGGAGATGGGGCCCCTTTGTGGGGCCCATACAATGCATATGAATGGTGGTTGGGGGGTGCCTATGGGCTGTTTTAGCCCCCCCATACCACTAAACCATGGTCCAAATACAACAAACCACAAAAATAGATTTTGCTAAGTGAAGAAAAACGCCCCCCATGGGCAAATTCATCCCACATGGTGAGCTGGCCAAAGTGAGGGCCCCACCACACAAGTATAATGTCCAAACATAGTAAAAATACCTTAGAAATCATCCTTGTATTAGCCAACCTTTGCATTTGCCATTTTTCCATAGTTACCTTTGCCATATTTGATTTTCCATTTAATTTATTGTTGGTTTTTATTGCTGAAGATGTAATTTGGGATTTTGACCCACTCATAGTGCTCGGATTGACGAACCATCTGCTGCAATGTGATCGTAGACCCCAAATGTAGTAGACATGGTCACTTGAACGACCCCGATCCATCAATTAGGCATTGTTTGCCCAAAATCCATGATTTTTAATTAAAACAGGTCACCGGTGACCCATAATAATTAAAAATCTCATCAACGCCTCAATCATTTCTGACACTTGGAGGCTCATATGGGACCCCAATAGATAACAAATGACCGAAATCGAAATCTTGATCGCAACATTTTTTCAGGCCCATTTTTGGCCTAGTCAACCTGGTTTGACCAAGTCAAATCTGGTCAAAATGGCAATGGTTGAAAACCTGTAAGCAACATGAAGCATCAAGGCTTCCTTATTTACGTTATTACATTACTTAAAACACTATAATGCCGATATGGTGATCAAAACATAAATATCTCAATAAATACAAGCCCCGAGTGAGGTGGGCCCACCACCTCCAACAAAGACTCAATGCTATGCACAACTTATAGACTTGACCACTTAGCTAACTTTGGGTGAGGTGGATAAACAAGATGAAGGATAAGGGAAGACGAGGACCAAGACCATGTGACCCCTCGAGTAAACAGGGAGAGCGGGACCCACTAACATAAGCATACCATGACAAAACACAGGGAAGGGAGGTGCCTCACAAATGGGTATAGTGCAGGGAAACCACCACTGATCATCTAACATGAACCTTGCAACTCACATCTGTGCCTTCAGAAGACTCCGTGAGGATCTTTTCTAGAGCCGCCATAACTGGGTGTTCGACAAATCGTAACTTGAGACTCTAGGGGACAATTCACATAGTTGTACCTTACTCCATTTCACCTCCTTGCCCCGCAGGACTAGGTGAGGAAATAACCACTACAAATGCTGATACATATGGCTGACCTGTGTCCGTGTGTGTTTAGAAACACATTGCTTGGACTTTACATTTGACTTTCACACTTAGCCTTTTTGACTTGATTTTACATTTACATAGCCTTTTTGGCTTGCTTTACATTTCTTCATTTCATTACATTTCATGGCCATTTTTGGGCTACATACATATCTCAAAAGATATAATCAAGGTGCTCATACTGCAAAGTAATGGGGGCAAGTGAACATGCTTCGATGACCAATGGGGAACACCCGGTGAGTCTACACAATCCTATACTGCATTGCAACATCGAGGGCAACCGACGGGAGCAAATCCCAGGTTTGAGAATGCATCTCACACACTAAAGAGCCGAGGCACAAAAGACGGGAAATCATGGCATACTTAGAGGTCAATGGGGAAGGGGATCCTTAAGGTCACAAATCAAGGTCCAAGTCGGGAGAAATCAACATGAATGAGTCGGATGGATGGAAGGAAGTGACAGGTGGATCCAAAGTCAGCTGCCTAGGAGGACGAAATGACCAAGTCTATACCAGTAACGGGGATGGGAACTAGTGTGCATATACATGAGCCTACTAAATGAGGTGGACTGACATCACCAAGGGCTATACACATCATAATAAGCAACAGGATCACCATAATCAAACATCACATGTCAAGTCCATGTACTATCATAAATAAACAAGTCTAAACAACAACATGTGCAATAAACCATAAAGTGCTATGCCTACCATACCATATACTTGCTGCTGAAGTTGTCTCTGAAACTAGATCTCTACTGAATCCGGGCAATAAGTGGCAAACCAACAATACTTTGTAGTGCTCTCATCACAATATGGCTAAGTAACTATCTCAAATGGGATCATCTGTCAAGGAAGGGTGACCCTGTAGGCGATGCTATGTAACATGTCTGAACCAATATAGAACCATCTGTCCCCACTGATATCTCTGCTCGGGGCAATCTTAATACAATGCATGCCCCCTCTGAAGGCATCTGATCTTTGATCTGGAAAAAAAATGTAGTATGGTCCCTGACCACACAATCTGCAACATGGTAGCTGCAGCATGGTAACATGGATGTGATAACAATTCCTTTGTAAAATTGTTCTTGAGAAGCCAATAACCTAGTATACAAATAATTGTTCCATTGCCATCACATTATCCTTCTCAGACTCTGATTTTCTGACTTCGAGATTGTTTATGAGACATTGTCAAATCTAAAATTTGAGTGAACACAGAAAACACAGAGTGCATTTCTTTCCATTTAAGTTTTAATATATATAAATCATTGTTTAATCTTGTCACTAAGTAGATCTTCATTGTTCTTTTATGCATTTCTTGTAGAGTCCATTCGTATTGTTGTCATCATATCTCGTCATATCTATCCACTTGAAGAGTTGTCGTTGAGTCCTAGTTTCAATTTGCAATTCATTTTTAGTTTTATTCATTTCAAAGTCATTTACAAATTGCCTGGTCTTTTTATTTTAGTTTGATTTTTAATTTGATTTGATTCCTGGAGTTAGAGACACTACTGGAATCCATTGAAGGACCGAAAGCTAATGTTAGCTAGTCACGATTAATCACAGTAACATACATACATGAAAGACTGTGATATGAGCCTTTATAACACTTAGTTCTTCTTGTGTCCCAATGCATGAATCCTTGGTCTTTATTTCATTTTCCCGCAATTTGTAGTTAAATCCCAAAGTGTGTGTTTAAAAATAGTTTGTCAGCATTAGTTGTTAGATTAGGCTGGATTACAAGCCTTGATCCTGCATTTCATGTACTTGCACCTCTAAGTTTACGAATTCCCAATTTAATGTCGATTACTTAGCACATAATTTTAGCTCGACACTCTCAAATTTAAAAATTTCAATTTTCCAGTTGAGGTTGAAACTCACTAGTCATTTTCCTCAAAAGTGAAAAATATCAAGAATCATAACTTTTCAATTAACATTTTTCAATAAGAATGAAATCATGAAAATAATTGATATATTTCTTCGTGAGTTAAAAATATCACTGACTTAGATCAAATAAGCAATTACCAAACCAACCCCTATCCAACGCATCTTGCACTTGAAGTGCATTCTCAACCTATGTTTGAAGGGTGTTGCAATTGTGAATTTATTTATGCACCTAAATGGATTTTCTTTTATAAATGGATCATGGATGTTCCTTTGACTTTGAAGATGTAGAACAAAGGTGTAATATAAAAAGATGAAATCATAAAACTAATTAACATTTCTTCATGGTAGGAAATGTTATTCATTATTAATAGACAATTATGTAAGACCCCAAAAAACTATTATTAATTAATGTAACTATGTGTAATAGTGGTTAGTCCTAATGAAGGGACCACGTGTGCAATGGGTGAATAGGTATATATTGTTGAGCTAAGGAGTTTTCATTGATGCCAAGATGAGCTCATTAATGACAAAGGCCCAAGAAGATGGCAAGTAACAATTGATGAGGCAAGCATGAAGATAGCTGATTGATGTGATAAGAGGAATGAAATGTTGATATGGCACATTATGATTGATGATATGGAAAAATGGATGACATAGCAGTTATGCCACAGTAGCCACAATGATGGAGAACCTTTTTGCAGCAATACTAGTTCATGAACAAATCATGGAGCATCACTCATTGAAAAGGAACCCAAGGAAAACGCCATTGAAATTGATGTTGAATGACTAAGAAGATGATGCTCTATTCTTAGACCACTTTGGACAGTCATGAACAACAGCCCATTGATTTCATGAAGAAGATTCACCTAGGACAACTCATGAAGAAGCTATGGAATCAAGTATGGAACTCCTAAAAAGTAGAAATGATAGCCATACTCCCATTAGAATTGAGACATGTGTCACATGTATGGTGCAATGATCAAAAGATATGCTACAACATTTTTCCTACACACATTGAGAAAACGCCCCCCCATGGTAGCCACAATGATGGAGAACCTCTTTGTAGCAATACTAGTTCATGAACAAACCATGGAGCATCACTCATTGAAAAGGAACCCAAGGAAGAAGCCATTGAAATTGACGTGAAAGACTAAGAAGATGATGCTCTATTCTTAGACCACTTTGGACAGTAATGAACAACAACCCATTGATTTCATAAAGAAGATCCACCTAGGACAACTTGTGAAGAAGCTATGAAATCAAGTATGGAACTCCTAAAAAGTAGAAATGATAGCCATACTCCCATTAGAATTGAGACATGTGTCACATGTATGGTGCAATGATTAAAAGATATGCTACAACATTTTTCCTACACACATTGAGAAGGCACCCCCCCCATGGTAGCTTACTCAATCAATCAAGAGAAGCCAACCCTGTTTTGAAAAATGAAAATACGAAATTATATTAACAAAGAGTGAGGTCGACCCAATAAAGAAGCCACACAAAAATATTTGTCAATTGTAACAAGTCGGCCCAATATTTTTGTTAAAACAATTTAGTCTGTATAAATAAAGAATTAGTGGCATTTGTGGTGGTGGGAATTCATGGAAGATTGAAGTGTATCTGAAATTCGGTGGAGACTGAAAAGTACAGAGAATTCAGGAGTAAAAGAGGGGAAAAAATTGAGGAGAAGAGGAGCAGGAGACCGAGGAGCAGGCCTTTAGAGCAGGTCAAGGAGCAGGTTGTTGCGAGATATCAGACAAGGCCGAGAAGCAAATAGAGCAGACTTGAGATCACAAAGGAGAGTGAGGGAAGATCATTGCTCATTGATCTGAGTCAAGCTAAGAAGATCAAGTATATAGTTGGGTTATTTCAATAATCACATGGAGGGGTCATAAAGGACATATAGAGCTATCTGTGGTGCAATTTTCAGGTCCTAATTCATTACAGGTTCAAAGTTATATCCTAGGGAAGTTAGGGTATTTGACCAATCCAAAAACTAGTAATCTTGCCATTTTCAATAAAACTTTTTTCTAGGGAGTTTGATATAGAAAATATTGGAGGGATTACAGAGGAAATTTCTATCTATTTGTGGTAACATTTTCATATTCTAATTCATTATGTTCAGAGCTACAACCTGTGGAAGTTAATGGTTTCTGAGTAGTTCAAAAAGTATTATCAAACAAGTGTTTTGGGTAAAACTGTTAGATATGAAACTTGAAAGATCCAAATAGAGTGAGACTTATTGCGTCATAAAGAATATGGATCATAGTATTTGTGGTAGAAATTTTAGAATAAGATCCTAAAATTGGACACGTGGTAGGCCAAACACTTTTTCTCTCTTGGAAAGGACAAAAGTAGCAAGTTTTGGGAAACTTACCATAACTTTTTGTTGGAACATCAAAATTAGGTCAGACCTACGGAACTGCAAAGAAGACATATTAGGATACTACAGGAAGAAATTTCAGACGCATAGGTGCCAAAATTGTAGAGTTACCTTAGTTGGAAGGACGGCTAATAGGACACTCTCCAAATCAAGGTTTTAAAAGGTATGTTATTTTGAATTTTGTAGAACTTTTGACTGGGAGGTCCGATTTACATGATTCAAAAGCCATTGGAAAGAGAAAACATAGAATAATATGTTGGAAATATCATATTATCAATTTTAGATACTATTTTTAATATATTGAGGTTGGAATTTCTAGGAGAACAATTTCATGGATTTGTCTGAGATGATTTCCATTAATAAAGTATTGAACAATCAAATAAATACTTTTATAAAAGAAAATGATGAGTCAAAGAAATAATTAAAAAGGAAGGATGAAGAAATATGCATATTAATAAGCCATAATAAAAATTTTCTAGAAAAGAAACATGGTCAAAATTAAGAAAAATCAAGAATCTTGGATGAAGAAACTTCCAAAAGACTTGAAGAGGAAATTTGTAAGAAGGTTGAAGAAGCTCTACATACAGATGATGTAAAAGAAGAAACACAAACTAAAATTGAAGGACATCAAACATTGATGAATAACATCACATTGTAGCTTCAAAAGGAGAAGGAAGACAAGATGTTGAAAAGTTACCAAGGAAGTGTTGTTCACCTTGTGTTTCCTTGGGGTGGACAAGAACACTTTAAAAGTGATCCCTAGTCAATTTTAATAAAGTGTGAAGTACTTTATTTTTATAAAGTCATTGTTATCACACTACTTGTAGTTGCCCCTAATGATGGATCCTATACAGGATGGTAGAGGGGATAGGCAAATAAAGAGGTGAACCACGAGAGCCTCGATTCCCAAAAGGATTGGTTGCCATGCCCATCGTGGCACCCTTCACTTTATGTTATCTAATCCCAAGACAACAATGGGGGAGACCCAGATCAACTCCCGACATGAGAGATCCAACCAAGACACTAGACCAAATCAGATGGATGAAGTACGTAAGGTGTTAGGTATGATGAACCCTAGATATATGGATGAAGTCACAAGATGAGTTATGGGTTGGATCAAGAGGCTTAAAAGATGTAAATTTGATCCAATATGAAAGCACAAGTGACTTATTAGCTTAATTAAAAGATCCAGGATCAAGGCACTATCAAATGATAGAAAAATCCACTACCTTGGGAACCGTGTCCAATGCAGAGAGGTTAAGATTACGATTGGGGCTATCTAGTACCTTTAGTTGGACTTGAATGACAGGTATGACAGTATCAAAACACACAAGCCTCAGAATGGGCAGCAAACAACACAGAAAAAGGTCACCTTAGGAAGTGCGCAAGGGGTAGAGAGATCAGTGCCTAGGGATATGGGCCACAAGGAATCCCTTAAGGGTGACGTCCTTGAGAACCCACCTTGGGTTTTGCCTAAGGTGAAAACCCAGAAATGGTTTTCCAATAAACCAAGTTGTTTGAGCCAGACAATTTTCCGATTAATTTACAGTTGGGGTTTTGACAATAAAATAAAATGGCCAATGGATTGGAACCCAAAATACCTGAATCAAGAGTAGATCTTACCTGAATAATCTTGCGGATGCCTTGATATCGATGATCTATGCCTTCCCGATCAATTTGAGGTGATTTGAGTGAGTGTCCAAGTGAAATTGATTTTCCCCAAGAAGCAAGTGCTCCCTCCTCTCCTGCACAACAAACTACCTAAGTTAGATTTGATGCATCAAGAGAATTATACTGCAAATACAAAAGACATAACAAGTAGAAATCAAAGATCACAATGATGCTATTGAAAACCCCCTATTACTAGTGACTTCAAGCAAAACGAGTTGAGGAGCCCCCTACAAAAACGTCCCAAGTGAAGTCGCCCTCCTGTAGATAAACATTGTTTCCACAAAAATGTTTGGATTCACCACAAAATCTCAAATGCTAGGTGACAATAGACTTTCCAATCAACATCTAAGAACATCGAATCAAAGAAGATCCATGAAAGTGTCTGTAAATAATTCTTTTATTATCAGATTCCAAGAGCCAAAAATCCCTTTACAATGAGGGGGTCTCTTCTTTAAATAGCTATGGAGAGACCAAAACCCTAACCACCTTTTAAATGAGTGGTTAATATACATAAATTCTAATCAACGTTGAGATGAGCTCAACATAAAGTACATGGATCAACTCAAAAATATAAGAGGGCGCACTAGACAAATCGCCCTAGGGGGAACGTCCCACATAAAGTGACTAAGAAACATAACAATAAGCTCATGGTGGGTCTAGGAGGTGTACTCATCACTCTCTAGTGTGTCCCCATGGCGCAATAATATAAAATATATCATCAAAGTACAATAATGTGACCATGTGGCCAAGTCGTGTCCCCTCAAAGACACAATAAAACCATAGAATATGAGCCTGGGAAGTGTGTGGGCCCCACTAACTGCTGTAACTGCTCTGGAAGGTGTGGGAAGCATCACACATAACATCAAAATCAACCTCATGTCATTTCTTTGCCTTAGTATCCCAAATTGAATTCCTCTGTAGCCATTTTAACATTTTTTATTCATATGTAAATCACCTGTAAAAGATAAAAATGCCTATAGCTCATTACCTGGTCACCCGAGGCCAAATCTAACTGCACCAAAATGTCTGGGAGTATGGAAATATGGTAAAAACAAGTGGTTGGATCCCATACTCCCTCTGTAGCGCCCTAGGTGAACAAAATAAAACATCAAACTGCTCTGCAAGGCCATTTTTAATAGCAAATCTGCACTAGAATGATAAACTGAAGAATACCTCAACTTAAAATGCCCAAAACTGCAAACTGAGTATCCCAATGGACTCAGAAGATTCAAATGCACTAAAGATGCATACTCATACACCATGTGGATAACTGTATAATCATATAATATCATAACCATGCCCGGACAGATAAAAAATGATAATCTGTAAATGATCAAAATCATAAAAAATATCCCAAATCATCATCTGAAACCTGTAGTTGTTGCATGGAACCACCTGGTGGGAAATGTAAGGCCATATATCATCAATCTCTAACATCACTAGCCTAATACATGACATGTCCTGTGGTTGACTTGGTCAAACTGACCAATAATATGACTCAGGCTGAAACATCAGAATGCTGCAAGTGTGACTGGTTATGACATGCTTCATTAATCATTCAAATAGCAAGAGAACATAAAGTAGTACTTGACTGGCGGTTTAAAACAAGATATTCAATGTAAACTTCATTAATAATAATAGCTCAGAACAGAAACTCAAGGATATACTCACTTCATGGCTGTGATCAATTTGCTAGTAATGGGTGAGGGTGGATAAATACAAGGGTAGGCTAAGGGATGACTGTACAAACTCACACTATGATACTTTGGATGTAGGAAATGGGATACACACTCAAGCATATGCTGGATAAACGATAACACAGGGGATGGCAGTGTCTCACAAATGGATAAGTTGTTTGGGAAGTGCTTATTCAACCTTGAAAGATGTCTACAACTCACATCCAAGCTGACTCAGCTCCATGAGGATCTTTTCTAGAGCCACCATGACTAGGTGTTCGGCTAACCGTAACTTGAGACTCTAGGGGACACTTAGAATTAGTTGTCCCTTACTCCATCTCACATCACAACTCGTAGGCTCCGTGAGGAAATAATCATTACATTCAAATAAGGCCAACAATCTTTGGATTTAGCATTTATTAATCATTGCTTTATTTGGGCCTTTTATATCATTTCCATGGCCATCGGTCTTTAGATTTGGCATTTGTTTATCCACTTCTTTTATTAGACCTTTAGATATCCCTTCTAGGGGATTTACATTTCATTCATTTCCACAGCCGTTCTTTCATTGTGTTTAGAAACACAGTTTTGAATTTCATTTCAATGGGCTTTCTCATAAGATATACAATAGTTTCCAGATACATGTAATGATGGTAGTACTATCTGTTTCAGGTTTTAGCCAACACAACTTAGGCAACTTAGAGCCGAGACACGAACAAAACAAGGATGCTTATCCAACAAAGAGGCTAGAGTGGGGAAGTCCTCCATATCACAGGTTAAGATGTAAGTCAGGGTGAAACTAAAACTGGAAGCTAGCGGATGGATGGAGATAGTGAAAAATGATGCCAAGACTAACAAGCCATATAATGGTGGGAATGATCACCTCCATTCTCCTAAGGAGGGTGAAACCAATGAGTATATACAAGAACTTCACAATTCTGAGCAAGCAAGACTATATAGATATAAGTTAACAACCATGTCCATAATATATAAGTAGACCGCCAGGTTATGACCACTAAATGCTAAATCAAGCTACAAGAATGACCAACAAAGCAATAATAAACCAATACACAATCATATACATGCCTGGTCATATACTTGTACCAATCACCTGAATCATCAACTGTCAACTGGAAACTGTTGCTGCACATCTAGGAACTGCATACTGCTATATATGGCAAAAATGGCTACATCAATCATCAAATCTGAATTTCCTGAGACTCAGTCATGGCATAAGAATATACTGGTTGCTCATAAAATAGGAATGATCCTGAAATAAATGCTCATCTGATGTTGATCTCAAGCATCTCAATGTAAAGGATTGGCTGAAAAAAGGAGTGGAATCTAATCTGAAGATATGGTAGCCGAAATTTCAAGGAAGTACAGGCACAGATTTCGAGGCAGTCGTACTGCATTTATTACAGTACGTACTGGCACAAAAATCGAGGAAGCAAGTTTAGGTTTTTAGTAGTCCGTACATGCATGAATTTCGAGGCAGAGGTATAGATTTTATGCAGTCCGTACAGGCACATAAATCAAGGAAACTGTTCGCATGTGTGAGACCGTACTACACATTTTTCAAGGCAGCCATACAACACAGTTTTCAAGGAATCCGTATAGCAGTTTGTCAGTGAGATGCTGGCACAATTTTCGAGAAGGAAATAAAAGAGATAATTACTGTTGTATTTTTTGTATAATTTATCTAAAGAAATAAAATCTCTCTCTCATCAGGTTTTCCCTTAGGGGTTTTATCCTGGGCCATTTTGGTCAAAAATACTAAGTTAAAATTTAATGTGCATCGCTGTTATAATTTTCCAAGTAAGAAAAGTTAGGCTGAAAATTAATTTTCTGAGTTAATTAAGTTGAAAGAATTTCATGTGTTTTAAGTAAAAATAAATTTTTATAGAAAGCTTTAAAACTTGAAATTGGGTTGGGGCTCAAAAAATTTCATGGTTGAGTGAAGAAGGAGCTGAGTTAAGTAGTTTGAAACTCGACGTTTCGATCCCTACTTTGGGATCATCATCAGGAGACGTTTCAAACTACTTAACGCAACTCCTTCTTCACTCAACTATTTCCTGCGTAATGACTATCTTCAAACTTTCATGGTATCAAAGCATTGGTAAAAAGCAAAAACAAAACACTCGAAAAAAATTTCAGATTTGAGAAAGAAGAGGGTTTGTGAAGAACAGGTTTCTTTTGAGAAGAACAAGTACAGGTTGTAGTCATGGTCACCGGACTTAGACTAGAGGACAAATTGGATAGGGTTGCAAATTTTGGCCCATGGAAGGCTAGGATAATGTTAATACTGGAGGAGAATGAACTATGGGAAGTAGTTCATAGTACAACAACAAACCCAATCACAGTTCCTACCGATGCTACAAATAGGGTAGCCTTCATGAAAAAGGATGTGAAAGCAAGGAGGATCATTCTTGATGCCATAAAGGATCATGTGATCCCACATATTTCAGCGAAGGCTCATGCCTTTCAGATGTGGACAGCTTTAACTAATCTTCACCAAAGTTCAAATGAAAACAGGAAGATGGTGTTGAGGGAAAAGTTGAAGAGTGTTCACGAGTAAGGGTGAGGGCATGGCATCCTACCTTACTAGGATCACACAGGTGAGAGATGAACTTGCAGATGTTGGGGAGGTTGTACAGGGCAGTGAGTTAGTGTGGACAGCCTTAAATGGTGTAACACAGCCATGGGGTGTCTTTGTACGGACTGTGGTTTCTCGTGAGCATATGCCTTCTTGGGATAGTCTCTAGGACGATTTCATACAGGAGGAGACTCTGATAGGTTACTTATAGGGTAGTTCATCATATAAGAGGGAGGATGAGGACAATGTAGCATTGGAAGCAAAATGAAAGAAAAAGAAGTTCAAGAAGGGTCTGTTATGACCAAACTTGTAGTTGCCCCTAGAGATGGATCCAAGGTGGATGGCAGAAGGGATGGGCAACAAAGGAGGTGCAACCAAGATGGCCTCGACTCCCAATGGATGGTTGTCACGCCAATCGAGGCAATCTTCACTTTATGTTATCTAGCCCAAGACAACAAAGGGGGAGACCCAGATCTACTCCCGATAGGAGAGATCAAACCAAAACACTAGATCAAGTCAAGTATAGGTGAAATATGTAAGGTGTATGGTGAACCCTAGATCTATGGATGAAGTCACAAGGAAAGTAATAGGTTGGATCAAGGGGTCTGAACAGTGTAGATTTGGTCCAACATGTTTATGTGAGTGACTTATGAGGTTTAGATCAAGATCAAGGATCAGGGTACTAGTCAATTGTGAGAAAATCCACTACTTAGGGAACCGTGTCCAATGCAGGGTAGTTAAGGACCAAATTGAGGCTAACCAGTACCAAAGGTAAGCTTGATGAACCGTGTCCAATGCAGGGTAGTTAAGGACCAAATTGAGGCTAACCAGTACCAAAGGTAAGCTTGATGAATGAGTGAAAAATTTTAGGTGTTTCAAGCATGCAAGACAAAGATCAAACCCAAACTAACCCAACAATCCAAGAAAGTCGAATTGGCTTGGAGAAGATTAGTGCCTTGGGAAATGGGCCAAATGGAGTCGGATGTCCACCAAACTGTAGATCAAGGATGTTGGGGTATTAGGCTAGGTGGATCTTGAAATTTAGGATCATCCAATGGCTAGGTCTTAGTAGATCTGAGATTGAAATGTGCCACAAAGTGACCCAAGTGGGGCTCAACTCTCAAAATGAGGAATGGGGCCCACAAGGTCAAAATCACTAAAGTGACACACTAGGGGTAGGTTATTGAATGTGGAGATTACAGATCAAGTGGGATCTCACCTACCCAGGTGCTAGAGCCCTGCAAACTCACCTCTCCCAGGAAGTGTGACCTCCCTTGGAGAGGTTTCTTTGCCTTGGAAAGTGGAACAAATGATGGCCAATCCTCACCAAATTACAGATCCGAATCATCATGGATGCTATAGAGGTGGGTTTTAAATTTTAAACCCAAAAGCCAAGTGGATCTTGCTAGATCTGGGAAATGTAAAATGAGGGTTTGTAAATTGAGGGTTTTATCAATAAAGTAAATGTGCCAATGGATTGGAACCAAGACAAGAAGAAAAAACTTGTGGATCTTACCTGGATAACCTTGTAGATGCCTTGATGACGATGATCTATGCAAACCCAATCAATTTGGAGCGATTTGAGGTAGTTTTCTATGAAGTCGATTTGCCCAAGGAAGCCAATGCGCCCTCTCTCCTGCACAATAAACGCCAACAATATCAGATTTACTGCAGACAAGAGATAAGACTAATGCCACAAGAAAAATAACAGAAAGCTAACATAGATCACAATGATACTAATGATTACCCCCTGATACAAGCGAATGCCAAGTGGAGCGAGTTGAAGAAGCCTTGCAAAAACGCCCAAGTGAAGTCGCCCTCCTGTAGACAAGACAAAAGTTTCCAAAAAAGATAAATCTTACCACAAATACCCAAATGCTAGGATGCAATAGACTTTCCAATCACCATCTAAGAACACCAGATGCAAAGGAGACCACAAGAAAGTTTTTCTATATCAAGATTCCAAGAGCCAAAGACCCTTTACAATGAGAAGCTCTCTCCTTTAAATAGGAAGGAGAGGCACCAAAACCCTAACCACTTTTTGAATGAGTGGCTAAGATTAAAAGATCAAAAGATCTAATCAATGGTTGGGATGAGCTCAACAATACAATACATGGATCACTAATAAAATAATACAATATGTGGACAAAGTCACCCTAGGAGAGGGGATCCCACCAAATCATAATGATAAAACATAAGAAATAGCTCATGGTGGGTCAAAGGGGTAATTTCTAACACCCGTGGTCAATTCCCATGGCACAATATCCAATAAAAAATGATCTAGACACCAAATCGTGCCTCTCTGGGAAAACCGTGAGCCTTAGGAGGCTCCAGAAATCATCAAAAAGTGCCATAAGTGATGGATGTGGGTCCCAATGAAGTTTAAACTATTGGAGAAGGTGTGGAAGACATCCCACTCATCATCATTGATCATCCCATGCCAAATTTTTGCCTTAGTAGCCCAAATCGAATTCTTCAGTAGCCATTTTCACCATTTCTAGACTGCCTCATGAAGTGTGAAAGTGCCCAAACTACCTCCTGGAGTGCCTGCGCTGTCAAGGTAAGCTCACCAATGTGTCTGGGAGGGGGGTAATATGGTAATAACAAGTGGCTGGACCACCCCCTCAATGCACAGCACCCTAGGTGAACCAATCAAATCTCATCACTGCTCTGACAGGGCCTCCGACAGGCCAAAACTGCACTAGGATAGCCAACTAAGGCTCAATTATCATTGTAACTACCCGGAACTGAAAACAGACTGTCTCATTGGAATCAGAAGGTCCAAATCTATCTAAAATGTGTACTCATACACCATATAGACGTCTGCATGGTCAAAAATAAATACTCATCATATCCGGTAGACCAAATAATAATAATTTGTAATACTGCTAAAAAGCACAAATCATCATCATAAGTCTGAAACCACTACATAAGCCCACCATGGTGACCGGTACCAGACCATATATCATCTATCTGTATCATCTGAGGTCTGCCACACCAAGTCCTGTGGTTGACTTTTGGTCAAACTGGGTTTGACCAAGTCAACATGACCAAAGTATAACTCAAACTGTCATCAAGCTGCTGCAAGGTGTCAAAGGTTAAAGCATGCTTCACAATCCATTCAAATAGCAATTATAACAAATAGCAATCATTACTGACGATCTAAATCCAAAAATAATATGTCATTAATTATTATTATTACTCAGACCAGACTTTCAAGACTATGCTCACTTCATAGTTGTGATCAATTTGCTAGTGGAGGGCGAAGGCTTTGTACTGCAAAGGCTAGGCTAGAGGGAATGACTTAATAAATTAACACTGTGGCACTTTGGAAATGGACAAGGGAATACACACCATAGCATATACTGAATGAGCAACAACACAGGGAATGGCGGTGTCTCACAAATGGATAAGTTGTTCAAAGAGTGTTTATTCACCTTTCATAGATGCGCACAATCCATAATACAAATGAGGCCAGCAATCTTTGTGGTATAGAGTTTAAGTTCCATTGCTTTTGGGGGCCTAGAGTTTCCACAGCCTTTGATCTATGTGTGTTTATAAACACACTGCATAGATTTACATTTAATTTAGGCTTCTTGCTGCAGGTGTGTTTTTAAGGCACTTGTTTACCTTAGCACTTCTAGGTGTGTCATAGACAGCTTGTTTACATAGGAATTTACATTTCACAAAAGATATAACATTTGATATTTTCATGGCCACTTTCATTTGGCTTGTCTTTCATTCATGTGTGTTGAGAAACACATTGCATGAATGGGCTTTTCATACAAGATACAATATTTCATTTCCATACTTTGTATTCATGGCAGCACTAAAAGTTTCAGGTTTAGCCAACAACATCTTTAGTGACTAGGGGGACTTCTAAAGGAAGTCCAACTCACCAAAGGTAAGTTTTGTCACCAACTCATAGCCGAGACACAATAAACAAGGAAGCTCATCCAATACAGAGGCTACAGTGGGGGAAGGTCCTCCATGCCACTAGTCAAGTAATAAGTCAGGGTAATGAACAAATTGGGTAAGTCATGGATGGATGAAGACAGTGAATAATGAAATCAACACTAGCAAAACCAAAGTATGGTGGGAATGATCACCTCTATTCTCCTTAAGGAGGGTAAAACCGATGAGTATAGGCCAAGAACTTCTAAGTCTGAGTAGGGACAATATGATATATATATAAGTATAACCAGGTCCACATATCTATATGATCGCCAGATCATGATACTAAATGCTAAGACATGCTAAGAAAATGGAAATAAAAGCAATCTAACCACAACACCATAATATACCTACTGAGTCATATACCTGAATGCTCATCATCTGAACCAACATCTGTCCTCTGAAACTGCTGCTGTAACTCTGGGCACTACTGACTGCTCTACACAAATGGCTAAATGACTACATCGGTCATCTCTCTGAGTGTCCTGAGACACAGTCATGGCACGGGGAATAAAGCTGCTGTCCAAATCTGATAGTGATCCATAGTAGATGCTCATCTCAACATCTCAAATGCAAGGGAACTGGCCGAATAGTGTACTGGAATCTAACAAAAAATGTATGGTAGCTCGGCTACTTATATGTGATAATAGGGTCCTAAGGGTGGGGCCAAACAACACACTGGTGAGCAAAAGAAAGACATGAGCAAAGTCAAGTGTTTTGCTTTCTAGAAGTTTGGACACTATGTTGGACAGTTTCCGAACAAGAAGAAGAAGGGACAGCAGACGGCAACAGCAACAAATATTGATGATTTTGCTTCATGTTTTGAGGGAGAGTTTTCCCTCTATGTTGGTTGTATAGAAAGGGTTTCTAGTACCAGCAGTGATGTGGAGGACCAAATTCAATATTCTCTATTGGTTGACCATTCGTTGAGTGCTTCCTCCACTCCTTCCACTTGGTACATTGATAGTGGGGCTTCAAGCCATATGACAGGTGTTCGAGATATGTTCACTGAAATGACTGAGATCGGCTTGAGTCTAGAGGTAGTGTTGGGTGATGACACTATTGTGAGAGCAGTTGGGCGAGGGATTGTTACCTTTCGGAGGGAATCTATGCAGTCCATGACATTGAGGGATATCTTGTACATCCCCAGGATGAAGAAGAACCTTGTTTCAGTTTTCACTATTGACAACAGGAGCTTTGGAGTATATGCCCTAGATGGGAAAGTGTATGTTTTTCCCAGAGCAGCAGGACTGTCTACTTCATGTGCCATTGGAGTTAGATGTGGGAAACTGTACAAGCTTCTCTTCCAGCCTCATCATGCATTGACACATACTAGCAATAGCAGCGAGATGTGTGAGTTATGGCACAGGAGGATGGCTCACCTTCATCATTCAGCTTTGAGATTGCTGAGAGAGATGTCTATAGGTTTACCACAGTTCATCACAGAGCAGGGTGGTGTGTGCAGAGGGTGTGCTTTGGGAAAGTACACCAAGACTACTTTTTTGAGCAGTGATACTAGATCAGGTGGAGTACTGAATTTGATTCATTTTGATTTATGTGGAACCCATGTATTATGCTTCGTTGACAGGATTTGAGTATTGTATTAGTTTCATTGATGATCACTCCAAGAAGACCTAGATCTACTTCCTGAGAAACAACAAATCTAAGGAAGTTTTAAAGAGATTCCAAGAGTTCAAAGCTCTTGTGGAGAACCAAACAGGGAGGAAGATTCAGGAACTCATGTCAGACAATGGGGGTGAGTATACCTCCAAGGAGTTTGATGAGTTTTGCAGGAAGGAGGGCATCAAGAGGCAGTTGACAGTTCCATATACTCTGCAACATAATGGAGTTGCTGAAAGGAAGAAAAGAGCGATCGTGGGATCAGCTATAGCCATGTTGCATGATCAGAGTCTTCCTTTCTTTCTATGGGTAGAGGCCTGTAGTACTGTTGCTTATGTGCAAAACAGGAGTCCACACCATGCATTGTGGTGTAAAACTCCCGAGGAGATGTTCATCGGAAAGAGGCCTGAGATAAGCCACTTCCGCATATTTGGATGCCTTACTTATTCTCATGTCCCTTCTGAGAAGAGGACAAAGTTAGAGCCCACGACAGAGAAATGCATCTTTGTTGGTTATGATGAGACTTCAAAGGCCTTCTACTTATATCATCCTGCATAGAGGAATGTTGTGGTGAGGAGGGAGGTGAGATTTGAGGAGGAGCGGGCCTTCATGAAGTCTTATGATTCAAAGATGGTGGAGCAGCAGGTTGTGACTCCACAGGTGATAGCATCTTAGAGTTCAGCGAGTTAGGGCACAAGGTCATAGGTATCAGGGCTGACTGGGTCACAAGTTATAGGTTCATCAGTTTTAGGTACTCAGTCTACAAGGACTTTTGGTAGAGGGACAGGTTCACAGGTTTCACCTTCATGTGATTCGGGCACACAAGGTACAGGTTTAGGTTCACAGGTATAGGGTCTCAGGCCACATGTACTTCTTCAGGGAGACAGTTATCAGATGAGGAGGTTCAGGAGGAGGGCCTACCACAGGAAGCTACTTCCAAGAAACGTAAGCCAAGTTGGCTTAAGGAGCTTGTGAAGGAAGCTGGGGATTATGTGGGGCCACCCAGGAGGGAGGTCAGAGAGAGCATGGCACCAGAGAGGTTTTCTAGTTACATGGCAGTGGTGACCGGCTTGCATGAGTCTGAGCCTACTACTTATGAGGAGGCATCCACACACCAGGTTTGGAGAGATGCCATGATGGAAGAGTACAATTCCATCATCAAGAATGGTGTGTGGGAGATTGTTCCGAGATCGCAGGGGAAGTCAGTTGTGACTTCCAAGTGGCTCTATAAAATCAAGCATGCTGCAGATGGCAGCATCGAGAAGTACAAAGCTCGATTTGTAGCAAAAGGGTTCTCACAGGTTGAGGGAGTTGATTATGACGAGACATTTGCGTTGGTTGCTAGATTTTCTTCGATTAAAGCAGTGATCTCTATTGTTGCAGAGATGGGTTGGAGGATTCATCAGATGGATGTGAAAACCGCTTTTCTGAATGGTTTTCTACAGGAGGAGGTATATCTGGAGCAGTCGCAGGGTTTTGAGATACATGAGAGGGAGTCTCATGTGTGTAGGATGAAAAATGCCTTGTATGGTCTGAAGCAAGCCCCTCGGGCTTAGTACTCGAGGATTGATTCATATTTGCTTTCGAATGGGTTTCGGAAGAGTGAGGTTGATCCCAATCTATACTCCATTGTGATAGGAGGTGATCCGCTCATTCTTCTGTTGTATGTTGATGATCTGTTCATTACAAGAGGAGAGCACTTGATTGAAGCATGCAAGAAAGATCTTGCTTCAGAATTTGAGATGACTAACCTTGGGATGATGCATTACTATTTGGGGATGGAGATTTGGTAGGAGGATGGACATGTTTTCCTGGGGCAAGGAAAATATGTTGTAGATGTTCTAAAGAGATTTCAGATGGAGGAGTGCAGACCCATGTCCACACCCATGATCACCAACCGGACGAAGCTTCATGCTTTTGAGGGAGAGTTGGTTAATCCTATTTTGTACCGTCAACTTATAGGTTCATTGATGTATTTGGTCAACACCATACCAAATTTGATTTTTGCGGTGAACACTCTCAGCCAGTTCATGGTGGAGCCCAGGAGAGTGCATTGGACTGCCGCAAAACACATTTTGAGATATCTTGCAGGGGCAGAAGATTATGGTCTGGACTACAGGAGGTCAGATGGAGTGGGCTTGGTTGGTTTCACGGATTCAAATTGGGCAGGCAGTGCTTCAGATTGAAAGAGCACTTCCAGTTGTTGTTTCAGTTTGGGCTCGACAGTTGTGTTGTGGTTCAGTCGGAAACAAAACTCCATTGCTTTGAGTTCTACAGAGGCTGAGTACATGGCATCCAGTCAAGCTAGTTGCGAGGCATTGTGGCTTCGCAAGTTGACGGTATACTTGTTTGGTCAGGAGCTGAGACTTACAGTTATACATTGTGATAATTAGAGTTGCATCAGGCTCTCTAAGAATCAGGTATTTCATGACAGGTCAAAGCATATTGAGATCAGATATCATTTCATCAAAGACTGTGTTCAAAGAGGAGCTGTTGAGTTACAGTACATTTCTACTGATGAGAAAGTGGCAAACATTCTCACAAAGTCTTTGGGAAGAGGGAAACATATTTATTTCAGAGACAAGATGGGAGTGGTGAAGAACACCTTCCTCGGTAAGAGAGTGTTGAAAAGTTACCAAGGAAGTGTTGTTCACCTTGTGTTGCCTTGGGGTGGACAATGACACTTTAAAAGTGATCCCTAGTCAATTTTAATAAAGTGTGAAGTATTTTATTTTTATAAAGTCACTTTATTAATTTTTTAAGTCATGATTTTTTCCTAAGTTCATTTAAGTGGGTATTTCAAGCGAGTGATAAATTAAAAGGTTCTCACGTAATTAAATGATACATGTGCACTAAATATGATTTAATTATTATTTTAATGAGCATTTATTGGGAGCCTTTGATCTAATCTAATCTTGGCCATTGGATGAAAAGGAGGAAGTTGCCATGAACAAAAAGGCTAGGGAAAGGCAAAACTAATTGATTATTCACTTTTGCTTCCAAGAATTTTGGAGAGGAGAAGAGCAAGAGAGGAGAGGTCGATTTGGATAGAGAGGAGACAAACCCTTGCACATAAATCAAGAAGATTTGGTTGGGCACGATTTCCAAGGTGATGGGCACAAATTTCTAGAAGACTGTACAACAAAAATTAAGCACAAATTTCGAGGAAGTACATGAACAAATTTCGAGGCATTCGTACTGCATTTATTATAGTTCGTACAGGCACATAAAACGAGGCAGCAGGTACAGATTTTTAGTAGTCCGTACATGCATGAATTTCGAGGCAGAGATATAGATTTTATGCAGTCCGTATAGGCACAAAAATCAAGGAAACTGTTCGCACGTGTGAGACCGTACGACACATTTTTCAAGGCATCCGTACAACACAGTTTTCAAGGAATCAGTACAACAGTTTATCAGTGAGATGCTGGCACAATTTTTGAGAAGGAAATAAAGGAGATAAGTACTGTTGTATTTTTTGTATAATTTATCTGAAGAAATAAAATCTCTCTCTCTCTCTCTCATCAGGTTTTCCCTTAGGGGTTTTATTTTGGACCATTTTGGTAAAAAATACTGAGTTAAAATTTAATTTGCATGACTGTTATAATTTTCTGAGTAAGAAAAGTTAGCCTAAAAATTAATTTTCTGAGTTAATTAAGTTGAAAGAATTTCATGTGTTTCAAGTAAAAATAAAATTTTATATGTGAAGTATATGCATGTTGGGGTTTGGGCATTAAACTACATGCAGAGAAGGTTTTAAAACTTGAAACCGGGTTGGGGTTCAAAAACTTGAAACAAGATTCAAGAAGTATGTCGGAAAATGCTTGAAGAAGTTGAGCTCCAGCTTGAAGATGTACATGTCAAATATGAGGGTATTATCTCAAAGCTAAAAGTGATCATTGACCAAGCAAAAAGGATAGAGGACGCAATTATCTCTTAAAGAAGGATTGATGAAATGGGTGTGTAGAAGGAAGATAAACCATCAAGTGTGAAACCATATCGACATCCTCATTACCAAGAAAGACAAGAAGATATACATCGACACTACCAAGGAAGAAGATGGAATACTCAACAATATTCATGAAACAAAGCACCAAAAAAATATTATTCAACAAGATATTATCAGAGACCAAAAACCACAATGAAAGGTTTGTTGTTACCCCAAAATCTGCAAATGTTGGTAAACTTTCCAAACCAAGCACATAGTCCCATGATCCCCGTGTGGTGATTAGTCCACATTATATCATCAGAAGTGCAATGGTTATACCATACTCCAATATCCCCCCTTCGATGTAACTCGGGGGAATTGAAACTAGGACCTGAGCTCTGATACCATGTTCAACTATCACAGGATACTTCCAAAAGATCAAACACCTTGAGCAACCGCTCAGACAAACAGATCACAGATCAACACACCGATGTTTTCACGTGGTTTAAACCCTCGAGAGGGAAACACTCCATGGCCTTAGCCAAATAGCTACTTGAGGCAATTTATTATGCAAAAGAAAGAATGTAACAAATGAACTTCTCATAATCGATCAAAAGCAAATGACATATATAGTAGCTAGGCTACCATATCTTTATTGTCAGATTCCAGTACATTTTTTTAGCCAGTCCTTTACACTGAGATGTTTGAGATGAACATTTTTAGTCTTGGATCACTATTATGATTATGGACAGCAGTATATTCTTATGCCATGACTGAGTCTCAGGAAACTCAGGTTTGATGACCGATGTAGCCATTTAGCCATTACAGAGCATTATGTATTGCCCAGAGTTGCAACAACAGGTTCTCAGTGGACAGATGATGGTTCAGATGGTTTATGCACAGGTATATGACCTAGCAGGTATTATCATGTGTTTATGGTTATTATTGCTTTTATCCTCATTCTTGTGGCATGTTTTAGCACCTGGTATCATGATCTGGCAATCATATAGATATGTGGATTTGGTTGTATGATTTATTTATCTATGTCCCCGGTCAGACTTAGAAGTTCCTGGTTATACTCATTGGTTTTACCCTCCTTAGGAGAATGGAGGTGATCATTCCCACCATCCTATGGCTTGCTAGTATTGGTCTCATTAGTCATTGTCTCCATCCATCCATTACCTTCCAGTTATAGCATTATCCCCGACTTACTACTTGATCTGTGATATGGAGGACTCCCCCACTTTGGCCTCTTTGTTGGATGAGCTTCCATGTTTATCTTGTGTCTCGGTTCTCAGTTAGTGACAAAACATGCCTTTTGGTGAGTTGGATTTCATCCTTAGTGATGGAACTTCCGCATTAGTCATTTGGGTTGTTGTTGGCTAAAACCTGAAACATATAGTACTACCATCATTACAATGTGTCTGGAAATGAAATGTATATCTTTTATGAAAGCCCATTCTAGAATGTGTTTCTCAACACACGTGAATGAAAGGCATATGACATGAATGTAAATCCAAGAATGTGTTTCTTAACACACACGGATCAAAAAGCCTAATAAATGTAAATCCAAGAATGTGTTTTTCAACACACACGGATCAAGGCTATGGAAATGAATGAAAGGCCCAGAAAGCAATGGTTAAATTTATGCTAAATCCAATGATTGTTGGCCTCACTTGTAATGATTTATTCCGTTAGCTCTCCAAGAAACTACTTAGTGGTTATGGCTAAGTATGCTTGGTAACTTAAGAATTCAATACCCTTTTCAGTAAATGGATCGATGGGATACCACAATAGCTCGATGGAAAGGTTGCTTATCAAATAGTTAAATGAACCAGTGCTCTTAGAAACTGTAAATCAAATGATAAAATACAGAAATGATATGTAGAATATTGCTAAGACAACCAAGTATATTAACATGCAGGGTTTATGAAACCAAATACATGCATAACATCAGGTCACACACAGCAGTAGGAAGTTCCTCAATCCAAATTATGAGCACAGGCTAAGCTAATTTGAACAGAGTGCAGAACAATGGTGGATGAAAATATCTGATAACAACAACAAGAGAAAACTGTGATTTTTTATTATAACAAGCAACCAAAACATATGGCAAAGTCTCTCCAAGCTCGAACCCATGAATCGTCTTAGTTTTCAGGCTTTATAGCCTTTACAAAGCAGTTCCCAGATCCTAAAAGCATGGATCTGTTTAATTAACTAAAACACTAACTGATAATAAAAAGCAAAAAGATAGGGACTAATCCCTAAAATCAAGGAAATTCTGATATGGAGATCTCCTTCAACAGCTTGATGGTTGGTGAAATGAAGTAGCCTTCCAAGGCTCGGTGGTCTGAGTTTGGTGCATGTAGATTCGATCTAGCTGATGTGGCACTTGATATCTTGAACTGTTTCTTCAAAACAATGTTAAAACTAGCCAAAACACCCACTTGACTTTAATCTTGTTCAAAACCCTTTAAGATATTGATAAAACAATTTATAATTCATTCATTTTGATCAACCTTCTGCCATTTCAGCGAACAAATCCGAGATCTGGGCGAAATCTTAGGCGATCTGTGAAAACAGGGTTTTGGCAGCTAAGCCTTCTGCCAGTTTCACACGTTAGCTGCCGAAAGTCAGCCTTTTCGGCAGCTAATGAGCTATTGGACGCTCCCCTAAGCTGCCGAAACCTGTAGGATTCCTGAAAAAACTGCCTTTGGAAAAAATCGATTTTCTCAACCGTCCGATGTCCGTTTTGCATGTTCGAATAGTCGATTTTGATCTACAGATCATAAGCTATCCATTGGTGCTTTTAGATTTGGATTTGGAGCTCGGGAAGGCCATCGAAATTGCCCCACAACATCACGCGATTTCAGCAGAAAATTCCTCTTGAGTTATTTCATGTGACAGGGAACAGCAAGAACTCGGGTGAACTCCAGCTGTGAGAGAGAGATTCGGCCAGTCGTGGCATAAGGAAACATTCTTGTAGCAGACAGAGAGGAACCTCTTGCTGAAATCACAGAATTTACATTGACTATTGATTCCTCCTTTTTTCTCTGAAATTTAACCTCATGATGATCATTGACAAAGCGTCCCCAATCTCACTTTTGGCGACTGGTCACAGGCTCGTTTGATGTAGAGTCAAGTACGGGCAGGTCTTTTTTAATTTTGATGAAATCACTTTCGGCAGCTAACGCCTTCCCTGTGAATCATCTTAGCTGCCGGAAATGAGCTTTTTTGGCAGCTAACTTAACCTTAGCAAAACAGAGTTAGCTACCGAAACCCCTTTATTTTTTAAGATTTGAAAACCCAAGACTCACAGAAATAAAATTTTACCCATTCTATCACCCAGAAAAGACGGTGGTCAATTTGGGAGATAACATATTCCTCACTAGCCTGCAAGTTATGATGTGAGATGGAGTAAGGGACAGCTAATTCTAAGTGTCCCCTAGAGTCTCAAGTTACAGTTTGTCGGGCACCTAGTCATGGCGGCTCTAGAAAAGATCCTCACGGAGCTATATCAGCTTGGATGTGAGCTGTATACATCTATCAAGGTTGAATAAACACTTCCCAGACTACTTATCCATTTGTCAGACACTGCCCTCCCTTGTGTTATTTGCTTGTCCAACATATGCCTTAGTATGTATTACCTTTCCCATATCCAAAGTGTCACAGTGTCAAGTCAGTACAATCATCCCTTAGCCTAGCCTTATAGTCTTCAGCCTTCACCATCACTAGCAAAATGATCACAGTCATAAAGTGAGTATACTCTTGAGGTTCTAGTCTGAGCCATAATAATAATAATAAAACATTGAATATTTGGTTATAGATCGCCAGAGAAATGATTACTATATGTTTATATTGCTACTTGAATGATTTGTAAAGCATGTCTTAACCTTTTACACTTGCAGCAACTTGATGCTAGTCTGGGTCATTTTATGGGTTATGTTGAATTGGTCAAACCTAGTTTGACCAAGGTCAACTACAGGACATGAGGTGAGATATACCTTCGATGATGCAGATAGACGATATATGGTCTATTGCAGACCACCGGATGGTTTCATGCAATGGTTACAGTTTTATGATGATGATCTGGCATTTTTATTATATTTGATCATTTACAGATTATTATTATTTTTATCTGTTCGAGTATATTTGAGATATTATATGATCATGCAGAGATCCATATGGTGTATGAGTACACACCTCTAGTAGATTTGGGCTCTCTGTGTCCATTGGGATAGTTGGTTTTCAGATTCGGGCAGTTACAATTGGTATTTTCCTCAGTTTATCATTCTGGTGCATATTTGCCATTAAAAATGGCCTGTCAAAGCAGTTTCATTATTTATTTGGTTCACCTAGGGCGCTACAGAGGGAGTATGGGGTCCAACCACTTGTTTCTACTATATTGCCATACTCTCGGACATGTTGGTGCAGTCATATTTGGCCCCGGGTGACCAGGCAGAGAGTTACAGGCATTTCTATCTTTTATAGAGGATTTACAGAGGATAAAAAATGGTGAAAAGGGTTGCAGAAGAAATCGATTTGGGCTACTGAGGCAAGGAAATGGCATAGGAATGGTTTTGAGGATGTGTATGATGTCTCTCACACCCTCTAGAGCAGTTGCATCAGTCAGTGGGGCCCTCACATACTTCTCCAACACATTTTTATGGTTTTATAGAGCCTTTGGAGGCTCACGACTTTCTCAGAGGAGAACGATTTGGTGCTTGGGTTGGTCATATGTTATTATTGTGGCATGGGGACACACTAGGGAGGTTGGATATCACCCCCAAGACCCACCATGTGTGGTTTATCATGTTTTTCTAGTCATACTGAGTGGGACGCCCTCCTAGGGTGATTTTGTCCATGTATATGTTATATTTTTTAGTTGATCCATGTACTTTATCATTGAGTTCATCTCAACCGTAGATTAGAACTTATGTATCTTTTAATCTTAGCCACTCATTCAAAAGGTGGTTAGGGTTTTGGTATCTCTTCTTCCTGTTTAAAGGAGAGAGCTTCTCATTGTAAATGGACTTTTGGCTCTGGATTTTTGGCAATAAAGAAATATTTTTGGGAAAACTCGTGTGCCTTTGTTATAGATTGTTCTCATGCTTGATTGTAGCTCTGATAGCCTGTCACATCTTCATTGTTTGATGATCTTCCATGCCATACGTTTTTGCTTGATGCGTGCTCTGCAAGAGGGCGACTTCATTGAGGGTATTTCGTGGGGGTCTCTCCGAATCACTTCCCCGAGGGAGTAAGATAATCAGGGAGTAGTTCTTATTGTATCTTCGATCAATATTATGCTTACTGATTCTTCTTGCATCATTTACTTTCGCTTTTGTAAACCAATTCTTGTAGAGATTGTCATTTTGCAGGAGGGAGGGCGCACTGGCTCTGAGGAGGCTAATTTCATCTTGGGGATTGTCAAATTAGGTTGAAGGTGGTTCGAGGGAGTTGGAACATCATTGCATTTGGTATCTGCAAGTCACAAGAGGTAAGTACTTTGAATTTTCTTGGGTTAATCTTCTATTCCAATTGTCTACAGTTATTAAATCTTCAAACCCTAAGCTCATTCTCCTTCTGAAAATTCCCTGGCTCAAACTGGTTGGAATCTTGGCTAAAGATTTCTGGGTTTTTTTTTTCAAGCCTAACCCAAGGTGGGTTCTCAAGGGCGTTACCCTTGGAGGACTCCTTGTGGCCCAATTTCCTAGGCACTTTTCCCCTAACCCATGCGCATTCCCAGACTTAGCCATATTTTGGTTCATTTGATCCCGGTTTCCAACTTGTGATGCATAAACACTGTCATACCTTTAATCAAGTCTAATCTAACAGTGCTAGATAGCCCCAATCCTATTCTTAACCCCACTGCATTGGACACGATTCCCAAGGTAGTGGATTTTTATATCATTTGCTGGTACTGTGATCCTGGATCTATTTCATAATCCCATAAGTTACCTGTAATCCTATGTAGGATCAAATTTACATATTTTGAAGCCTCTTGATCCAACACCTAACTAATCTTGTGACATCATCCATAGATCTAGGGTTTACTACACCTAACACCCTACGTATTTCATTCCTGTTGATTTGATCTGGTGTCTTGGTTTGATCTCTCATGTCGGGAGTTTATCTAGGTATCCTCCATAGTTGTCTTGGGCTAAGACAACTCAAAGTGAAGGGTGTCTCGATTGGCGTGACAACCAATCCATTGGGAATCGAGGCTTTCTTGGTTCACCTCTTTGGTTGCCCATCCCTCTACCATCCAGTATTGGATCTATCATTTAGGGCATCTACAAGTTTGGTGATAACATAACCATCCATGCTCTTTAAATAAATATCATGGACCAATCAGGTGATAAGCCACAGATCAATGGTCGTTAAGATCAAGGAAATTTGAACGATTAGATCACTCTATGTCAAGATCATATCGTGACCGTCAGATTACATATATACAAATGCATACTAATGCATACTAAAGAAACACACTTTATCTAACAGATATATTATGACAAGTTGATCTTAACTAACTCCTAAGTGTCTAGATATCCTAACATACGACAATTTGGAGAACTCACAATCACAACACATGGAATCAATATTTTGTGAAAACTAGCTATTAAGGATTGAGACCAAAAAGAATCGAATCTGGATGGATGGATCATCATTAGTGGCAATCAGAAAGTAATAATATAAGGAAATCATATGACTTGGATTCATCACATGTAAATCCATTACCCGCAAAGCTTTGAGGATAAATATTTTCGGAGGGTACTATGATATGAACCAAGGGGGGCATATATGGGGTTAAATGTACATGATACTACCCCAAGGGGGAAATATATGGGCCTATATGGGGCTAGATGTATATGTATTGATTTCAATGTATATGCAATAATGATTGGTCCTAATGAAGGGACCACATGTGCAATGAGTGAATAGGTATATATAGAGGTAATGTAATCATTGTTGAGGATGTGAAAAGATTATGTGATGGTCTTGTGGTATTTGGAGAAGGATCTCTTATTCTTTAAGGATTTATTGTGTAACTTATCTCTCTTATCTATATTGGATTTGTGCTCCATGTTTACATTTCTATACATTTTGTGTACTCTTGTCTCTTATGCTATTTTAAGGATATTGGTTCATAACATCATTCAACCTAGCCAAAGTGCTTTCTCTGCACCAATGGTGCCGGTTCACAAAAAGGAATCTTTATGGCATATTTGTCTAGATTATAAGGAGTGTTACGATGGTACTAGAACCAGCTCGCCTGGACAAGTGCCCCAGGGAGAGGGGGTCATTTTTCTCGCCAGGAGGGGTGTTTATCCAATTTTTTCTAAGTAGGGGTTATGGCCAGACCCTCTAGTTTCTCCCTTGGAAGTACTATGGCTTAGTGGCATCGCTGACTGCCTCACGAAGGGGCTTGAAGCCTTGAGGTTGGTGTCTGAGACTTCCATAGGTGGATCACTAGGTCACATGACCCCAACCCTGATTTATCATTCCGGTGATAGATCTTTCAGCACTGAGGCATCTCTTCCTCCTCCAAGTCACCTTCAGCACCCTCTTGGCCCTCCAATTCACCAACACCCTCTCTCTGGGCCCTCCAATTCACCAGCGCCCTCTCTCTGGGCCCTCCTTCAGAGGATGACGTCATCCTTGTGCCTGAATGTGATAAGGGGGGGCATTGAGGGATTTTCATCACTGTCAGGGTTAGATGGGGCATGACGACCACCCCCTCCGCAGTGTGGCCTTTAGAACAGGTTGTTTTGCTCATTTTTAGGCATTTTAGTCATATGTGGGTAAAGACTGGGGAAAACACCCCAAATTACCCACAGTTCTGATTATTTATATTATTATTGTTTTAATTTTAAGTTGACATTTATAATTTCAAATTGACATTTTAAAAAGGCATGTTGGCCTGGATTTTATTTATTTTTGTAAAAGTGAGTGTGAAAATGTATAAATAACTTTTCCTCACTTCATTTTTACACATCAACTTATGGGATTACACTTTTATTTCTGATTTTTTCCGTCACTAGAGCTCTTTTAGTGATGTGCACCTCTTGAGGATGATCATGCTTGCTAGTTTGGGGACTGTTATCACATTTATGGTAGCTGGGGCTACCATATATTTTTTCCAGATACCAGTACATTTTTCAGCCAGTGCTTTACATTGAGATGCTTGAGATGAGCATCTATTCTTGGATCACTCCTATGATGATGAGTAGTATTATATTCCTTTTCCATGACTGAGTCTCAGAAAACTCAGATTTGATGACCGATGTAGCCATTTTGCCATTACAGAGCAGTATGCATTGCCCAGAGTTGCAACAGCAGGTTCTCAGTGGACAGATGATGGTTCAGATGTATTTGCACAGGTATATGATCCAGCAGGTATTATCTTGTGTTCTTGGTTATATTGATTTTGTAGTCATTCTAATGGCATGTTCTAGCATGTAGTGTCATGATCTGGCGATCATATCTATATAGTATTGGACTTGGTTGTTATTATGTATTTATCTAGTTTCCTGCTCAGGTCTTAGAAGTTCTTGTCTATACTCATTAGTCTTACTCTCCTTACGAGAATGGAGGTGATCATTCCCACCATTACTTGGCTTGCTAGTGTTGGCATAATTTTCACTATCTCCATCCATCCGCTACCTTCCAGTTATTGTTGTTACCCTGACTTACTACTTAACTTGTGATACAGAGGACTTCCCCACTTTAGGCTCTTTGTTGGATGAGCTTCCCTATTTAACTTGTTTCTCGGCTCTGAGTTGCCTAAGTTGTGTTGGCTAGACCTGAAACAGATAGTGCTACCATCATTACACTGTATCTAGAAACTATATTGTATATCTAATGAAATACCATTCTAGAATGTGTTTTTCAACACACGTGAATGAAAGGCATGTGAAATTATAAATCCAAGAATGTGTTTATCAACACACACGGATAAAAAAGCCTAATGAAATGTAAATCCAAGAATGTGTTTCTCAACACACACGGATAAAAAAGCCTAATGAAATGTAAATCCAAGAATGTGTTTTTCACCACACACAGACAAAGGCTATATAAATGAAAAGGTCTTATAAAAGCAATGGTTTAATAAATGCTATATCTAATGATTGTTGACCTTATATACATGTAATGATTATTCCTCATTAGCTTGTTGGTTATGATATGAGATGGAGTAAGGGACAGCTAATTCTAAGTGTTCCCTAGAGTCTTGAGTTACGGTTTGTCGGGCACCTAGTCATGACGGCTCTAGAAAAGATCCTCATGGAGCTATACCAGCTTGGATGTAAGTTGTAGGCATCTGTCAAGGTTGAATAAGCACTTCCCAAACAACTTACCCATTTGTGAGACATTGCCATCCCTTGTGTTACTGCTTGTCCAACATATGCTTTAGTGTGTATCCCCTTTCCTACATCCAAAGTGTCACAGTGTTAAGTCAGTATAGTCATCCCTTAGCCTAGCCTTGCGTATTTTTCACCTTCACCCATCACTAGCAAATTGATCACAGCCATAAAGTGAGTATAGCCTTGAGGTTCTAATCTGAGTCATTATTATTATTAGAAAGTGTTGAATATCTTGTTGTAGATTGCCAGTGAAATGATAACTCTATGTTTATATTTCTATTTGAATGACTTATGAAGCATGCATTAACCAGTTACACTTGCAGCACTTTGATGTTTTTGCCTGGATCATATTATGGGTTAGTTTGACTTGGTCAGCTATAGGACATGAGATGAGTTAGACCGTGGATGATAGCTATTGATGATATGTGGTCTATATTTGGTCACCAGATAGTTCCATGCAGCATTTACAGGCTCAGGTAGTGATCTGCGGATTTTTAATGATTTTGATCATTTGCAGATTATTATTATTATTATTTTTATTATGTCAGGGCATGGTGTTGATTTTATATGATTATCCAGTCATCCATATGGTGTATGAGTATACATCTCTAGTGAATTTGGGATCTCTGAGTCCATTGGAATAGTAATTTACCACTTCCGAGCAGTTTCAGTTGGCATATGTCTCAGTTTATCACTTCAGTGCAGATTTGCCATTAAAAATGGCCTGTCAGAGCAGTTTCATGTTTTGATTTGTTCACTTAGGGTGACCCAAGAGATGCCACGGTTCCCAATGTAAGCTGAGAGTCACGACAACAGAGGCACTCTTCACTTTAGATCAAGATAAATCAAGATCAAGGGGGAGACCCTATGATCACTCAAAAGTGATTGGACCAAGACAAAGGTTCCTAGGGATGTGTAAATGACAAGTTACGGAAACCAATGCAAGGTTAGGTGGACCCAAGAGTTTAGATAGTGGTTGAAAAGGCTTAAGGAGTGACAAATGTTTCAACCAATGAATGGTATGGGCCACCTATGAAGACCAAAAAGACAGATCTAGTACCATGAAATACACAAGTGGGACCCACTTCCTTGGGATATGGAAATGGTTCAAATGAGACCCATAAGGTGAAGTTAGGGGTGCAAAAGGTACCAAGGGGTATGCAAAAGATAGATCTATGGATCTAAGATGAAATCAGAGATACCCATATATGGGATCTAGTACTTGACACAATTCCCAAGAAGTGCGAATTGCCCTAGGTGGACCAGTGCCTTGAGTGGATAGGCAAATGGAGTCAAAGAAGATGTCAAATTATAGATCGGGACACCTAGGATGCAAATCAAGTGGGTTACCCAAGATGTGATGGTTGGATCTTACTAGATCTAATATTTCACTAAGTGACCCAAGTGGACAACTTTCCCCAAAACAAGGAATGCTACCCCCAAGGAAGAACTTCACAAAGTGAGACACTAGATGTAGGTTTCAAGATATGCTCTTTCCAAATCCAATGGGATCTAAACCACCCAGTTTCTAGAAGTGGACAAAATCAAACACCCAAGGAGTGCGACTTTGCCCAAGGAGGGCTAAAAGCATGATAAAGTGTGTCAAATCAAGTCCAATGACCACCAAACTTTAGATCCAAGTAGTTTAGGCAAGTATCAATGTGGATCTAGAAAATCAAAGTGATCCAATGGCTAGATCTCCATAGATCTGAGATGGAAAATGCATCACCAAATTGACCCAAGTGGGGCACAACCCTCAAAATGAGGAATGGGGCCCACTAGGGGTAGGTTATTAAGTGAGGAGAGTATGAATCAAGTGGGATCTCACCTACCCATCTCTTGGAAGTAGCCCCAGTAGCCTCCCTCAAGAAGTGCGACCTCCCTCAAGAAGACTAATGTGCCTTGGAAAGTGTGTCAAATGAAGGCCAATCCTCACCAAACTATAGATCCGAATTTCCGTGGATGCTATAGAGGTGGGTTTTCAATATCTTACCCAAAGCCAAGCTAGATCCAAGTAGATCTAAGAAAAAGTGAAAAATGAGGGTTTTAATCAATTAGGGTTTTTATGATCTAGAAGTTATGGATAAGCCAAGGAAGAAGAAGACCATACCTTTGGAGCATACCTGGATGAAGAGATGAATGCTAGTTGAGATGAGGATTACTTTTGCCAAATTTCAAATGAAGAATTTTTGAAGCCCTCTTGCCAAATCGATTTTCTCCAAGCCACATGTGTGTCCCTCTAACCTGTCAAAACCAAGGAGCAAAGCATCAATCAGTTTAACATGTTGAAGGTAGATACAAGCAAGAAAGAGATAAGCAAAGAATAGTTGGTACAAAGACAAAACCACTCCCTAATTAACCAAAACGTCCTCCTCCAAGCTTGAAGGGCAAGCCTCCCCACCAATTCGCACTTGTCAAAGAAGTCTTCTCCACTTGTAAAAAAGATATGGAAAAATATGCAAGATAGCTACAATAGATCCTCCAGTGCAATGGACAAAAGCATTTACAATCAAAACAACCAACATCCACTCCAAGATCCAAGCATGTGCTCCAAAAGATAGAAATTTTATTCCAAGAGCCAAGAGCCAAGTTCTCTAGATCATTTTACAAAGAGAAGCTCTCTCCTTAAATAAAATGGAGAGAGGCCATAATCCTAACCACTTTTTGAATGAGTGGCTAAGATTAAAAGATCAAATGATCTAATCAATGGTTGAGGTGAGCTCAACAATAAAATACATGGATCAATAATAAAATATAACAATAAGTGGACAAACTCACCCTAGGAGAGGGGATCCCACCAAATCATAATGATAAAACATAAGATCTAGCTCATGGTGGGTCCAAGGGGTAATTTCTAACACCCTTGGTCAATCCAGATGGCACAGTATCCAAAAATAATCATGCTAGACACCAAATCGTGCCTCTCTGGGAAAGTCGTGAGCCTTTGGAGGCTCCAGAAATCATCATAAAATGCCCAAAGTGATTAATGTGGGTCCAAGCTTGAAGGGAAAGCCTCCCCACCAATTCACACTTGTCAAAGAAGTCTTCTCCACCTGTAAAAAATATATGGCAAAATATGCAAGATAGCTACAATAGATCCTCCAATGCAATGGACAAAAGCATTTACAATCAAAACAATCAACATCCACTCCAAGATCCAAGCATGTACTCCAAAAGATAGAAATTTTATTCCAAGCGCCAAGAGACAAGTTCTCTAGATCATTTTACAATGAGAAGCTCTCTCCTTAAATAGGATGGAGAGAGGCCATAATCCTAACCACTTTTTGAATGAGTGGCTAAGATTAAAAGGTCAAATGATCTAATCAATGGTTGAGATGAGCTCAACAATAAAATACATGGATCAATAATAAAATATAACAATATGTGGACAAACTCGCCCTAGGAGAGGGGATCCCACCAAATCATAATGATAAAACATAAGATCTAGCTCATGGTGGGTCCAAGGGGTAATTTCTAACACCCTTGGTCAATCCCCATGGCACAATATCCAAAAATAATCATGCTAGACACCAAATCGTGCCTCTCTGGGAAAGTCGTGAGCCTTTGGAGGCTCCAAAAATAATCATAAGATGCCCAAAGTGATGAATGTGGGTCCAAGCTTGAAGGGCAAGCCTCCCCACCAATTCACACTTGTCAAAGAAGTCTTCTCCACCTGTAAAAAAGATATGGAAAAATATGCAAGATAGTTACAATAGATCCTCCAGTGCAATGGACAAAAGCATTTACAATCAAAACAACCAACATCCACTCCAAGATCCAAGCATGTAAAATTTTATTCCAACAGCCAAGAGCCAAGTTCTCTAGATCATTTTACAAGGAGAAGCTCTCTCCTTAAATAGGATGGAGAGAGGCCATAATCCTAACCACTTTTTGAATGAGTGGCTAAGATTAAAAGATCAAATGATCTAATCAATGGTTGAGATGAGCTCAACAATAAAATACATGGATCAATAATAAAATATAACAATATGTGGACAAACTCGCCCTAGGAGAGGGGATCCCACCAAATCATAATGATAAAACATAAGATCTAGCTCATGGTAGGTCCAAGGGGTAATTTCTAACACCCTTGGTCAATCCCCATGGCACAATATCCAAAAATAATCATGCTAGACACCAAATCGTGCCTCTCTGGGAAAGTCATGAGCCTTTGGAGGCTCCAAAAATCATCATAAAATGTCCAAAGTGATGAATGTGGGTCCAACTGAAAGCTGAAACTGCTAGAGAAGGTGTGGAACACATCCCACTCATCATCACAAGTCATCCCATGCCATAACTTTGCCTGAATAGCCCAAATCGAATTCCTCAGTAGCCATTTTTACCATTTCTGGACTGCCTTGGGAAGTGTGAAACTGCCCAAACTGCCTCCTGGAGTGCATGGCTCCAAAAAGTAAGATCACCAGGCTATCTGGGAGGGGGGTAATATGGTAATAACAAGTGGCTGGAACACCCCCTCCATCAATAGCGCTCTAGGTGAACCAATCATATCTCCACTCTACTCTGACAGGGCCTCCGACAAGCCAAAATTGCACTAGGATAGCCAACTGAGGCTCAAAATCACCGTAACTGCCCAGAACTGAAAACAGACTGTCTCATTGGACTCAGAAGGTCCAAATCCATCTAAAGTGTGTACTCATACACCATATAGACCTCTGCATGGTCAAAAATAAATGCTCATCATATCCGACAGACCAAATAATAATAATCTGTAAAAATGTTGAAAAGCACAAATCATCATCATAAGTCTAAAACCACTGCATAAGCCCACCATGCTGACCTGTACCAAACCAAGTATCATCTATTTGTATCATCTAAGGTCTGCCACCTCATGTCCTATGGTTGACTTTTGGTCAAACTGGGTTTGAACAAGTCAACATGACCAAAATATAACTCAAACTGTCATCAAGCTGCTGCAAGGTGTAAAATTTTAAAACATACTTTACAATCCATTCAAATAGCAATTATAACAAAAAGTAATCATTACTAGCGATCTAAATCCAAATATAATAGGTCATTAATTATTATTTATTACTCAGACAAGACTTTCAAGGTCATACTCAATTCATAGTTGTGATCAATTTGCTAGTGAAGGGTGAAGGCTAAGAATAGTATGGCTAGGTCAAAGGATGACTTACTGACTTAACACTGTGACACTTTGGAAATGGATAAGGGAATCCACACCATAGCATACAGTGGACAAGCAATAACACAAGGAATGGCAGTGTCTCACAAATGGGTAAGTTGTTCAAAGAGTGTTTATTCACCTTAGTAGATGCGCACAATCCATAATACAAAGAAGGCCAACAATCTTTTTGATATAGAATTTAAGTTCCATTGCTTTTGGGGGCCTTTAGTTTTCCATAGCCTTTGATCTATGTGTGTTTATAAACACATTGCATAGATTTACATTTTCTTTAGGCCTCTTGTTACAGGTGTGTTTTTAAGGCACTTGTTTACCTGAGCACTTCTAGGTGTGTCTTTAGACAACTTGTTTACCTAGGTATTACATTTCACAATAGATATAACATTTGATATTTCTTTGCCAGATTCATTTCGCTTTTTCACAATAGATATAATATTTGATATTTCTTTGCCAGATTCATTTGGCTTTTTCACAATATTTCATTTGCATTCATGGCAGTACTATCCGTTTCAGGTTTATCCAACATCTTTAGTGACTAGGGGGACTAAGCCAACTCACCAGTGGTAAGTTCTGTCACCAACTCGGAGCCGAGACACAATAAACAAGGAAGCTCATCCAATACAGAGGCTACAGTAGGGGAAGGTCCTCCATGCCACTAGTCAAATAGTAAGTCAAGGTAATAATAAATTGGGTAGGTAATGGATGGATGAAGACAATGAATAATGAGACCAACACTAGCAAGCCAAAGTATGGTGGGAATGATCACCTCTAATGTCCCTAGGGAGGGTAAAATTGATGAGTATAGGTCAAGAACTTCTAAGTCTGAGTAGGCACAATATGATATATATAAAGTACAACCAAGTCCACATACCTATATGATCGCCAGATCATGATACTAAATGCTAAGACATGCTATAAGAATGGATATAAAAGCAATATAACCATAACACCAAAATATACCTGCTGAGTCATATACATGAATGCTCAACATATGAACCAACATCTATCCTCTAAAACTGCTGCTGTAACTTTGGGCACTATTGTCTGGCTAAATGGCTACATCAGTCATCTCTCTAAGTGTCCTGAAACTCAGTCATGGCATGGGGTATCTATTTTCCATAGTCTGGCAATGATCCATAATAGATGCTCATCTCAGCATCTCAAATGCAAAGGAACTAGCTGAATAGTAATTTGGAATCTGAAAGAGAATGTATGGTAGCCCGGCTACTATATATGTGATAACAAGACCCAACTCTTGTCTTGAGGTTGTGGATGTTATTGATGTTGATTGAAACTGTTCTTCCTTTGCACTAAGAGTATTGGTGAAGATCGTTTGCATATTTTTCTCCACATTTTTATCTACAGGTGAAGAAGTCGATTTGGTGAGGAGGGCGCATTGGCTGGGGAGACTCACCCTGCTACTTTCTCTTCTCTTCGTCGGTTACAGGGAGTATTACTGTCTTAGTACCTCTTACTCTTTGTTTTCATGTTCATCGCTTGTATTTCTTCCATTCTTGTTTTGAATTGATTGATCTTATTGTCCTTGGTTCATCAGGAAGAGGAGGGCGCACTTGTGGAGCTGGACAATTCGCATAAGCAAGGAAACTCATCAAACTTTCATTTGATCTCTGCGGGAACAATCCTCGACATCATAGCAAACATTTCCATGACTCAAGTACGCTTGTGAGGTACGTAATTTATTCTTCTAACCTACCCATCTGTCATTTCATTTTAAAACCCTAAGTAAAATTAATCGGACAATTCTCTCACTCAAACCACCTGGCATTTTGTCAAAACATTTCTGGGTTTTTCACCTTAGGGAAAACCCAAGGTGGGTTCTCAAGGGCGTCACCCTTGGAGGACTCCTTGTGGCCCAGTTCCCTAGGCACTAGATCTCCTTACCCTTGCGCACTAGCTGAGCTGATTGATTTTCCTGTGATTGGATGCCCTGTCTGAGACTTGTTGCTTTTGATACTGTCATACCTGTCATTCAAGTCTATCCAAAGGTACTAGATAGCCCCAATCCCGTTTCTAACCTCCCTGCATTGGACACGGTTCCCAAGGCAATGGATTTTTCTATCATTTGTTGGTACCTTGATCCTGGATTTGTTAATGATGTTCCAGCTTCGTGTTGCAAATAATGATGTTCCAGCCTCGTGCTGCATATGATGATGTTCCATCTTCATGTTGCAGATGATGATGTTGTTAGGAACCCATGTCTTTGCTTTGTTAGTATATTGTTGTTGGACGCATATGCATTGTAAGTCGTCCCGTAGTATTTGTTGATCAATAGTTTGTGTTATTGTTGTTGGCGCATATGCTTTATAAGTCGCCTGTAGTATTGTTGACCCATAGTTTGTAGTGGCCCATGGTTTTGACCCATAGTATTGGCGCCTAGACTTAGTATATAAGTGTGTGTTGAGGCCTATGAAGGTACCGTGAAGTTATTTGTATTGAGCTTGCTCAAAGGAGGTTGCCCCCTCGAAGTGGCCTGCGATCAATATAAAAGTGATTATGAGTTCTGTCATTTCTGCTATTTCGCATATTCTTATTAATTAATTGTTACAGGTTCTTCACATCTGGTATCAAAGCACTTTCTTGGGCTCGTTGGGTGAAATTTCTGCCAAATTTTTTTTCACATCTGTTGCAGGTTCGGATTTGGAAATAATCCCTATCCGCTTAACTGTGGGAAGTACTTGGGCATAAGCCCTAAAACTCATTGTGATGAGTACCACAGGAACCCCAAAGTAGCTGGCCCATTGAGAGGACCTGCCAGCGAAAAGGGAAACGACCCCTACCTGATTGACTAGTTCCCACTCGTGAGGTAAACCAAGAGTTGTCGTTTGTGGCAAAGCGGTTATCAGTTTTACCTGAGCCGTGGAGTGAGGGATATTGCCCCAATACGCAAGCCGTCAGATAGCATTGGTGGCCGAGTGAAACCCTTGAACTGTTAGGAAGCCGCACATACCTGGGGTCCATATCTATTTTCAGCTGAACTGTTGTCGATCACTGCTGCGCCGTTTCATATCCAGTCGTTTTCAATCCATTCGACACCATTTCAGATCCCTCTGTTTCTGCTCACTTCTAGGCCATTCCGAGCCGTAGCCGCTCCATTCTGGGAAAAAAAAAAAAAAAACAGTTTTTTCCATATCTCCCTTGTTTTCACTCCGTTTCCCTTGAAACTTTCGGGGAACCCCTATAATCCCATTCTGCATATTTCATTCCTAAGGACCCTATCCCCAATTCCACTTCCCAAAGCCCGAAATCCCACATTTGTCTATTTTTAGGGTTTGCCATAACTTCCTCAGATTTCACCCAATCACCTTCAAATTTTACCATAGAGTTCCTTTCCGAATTCTGCTTCTTTGTCCCCCTTTGCCAAATTTTCCCATTCTTTCACCCCGCTTCTGAAATCCTCATTTTTTGCTTCCTTGTCTATTCGACAGTGTCCAAAACCTAGTCAAACCCCAATTACCCTTCAGATTTTTTCCCAAATCCAGATTTTCCTTTACTGAAGCAGTTTCTGTTTTTGTTTTTCTACCCAGTCAACCAAAAAAAAAAAAACTCCTTGTTATGGTTGTCACTTGCGCAAGCAAAAACCATGGAAGAAGCACTTGCAGCCATCCAATCCAAACTCCAGGATCTTGATGAAAAATTTATCGGCCTCCATCTTGAACATTCAACTATGAACAACAAACGACAGTCCGAGTCTTCATCCGACAATGGGTTCTCTTCTTCCAGCAATTTTCGTGGTCCGAAGCTTGATTTTCCTCGCTTCAATGGTACTGATCCAACTGGATGGATCTATCGTGCAGAACAGTATTTTAGTCTACATAATACTTTTGATGTCAACAAAGTTCCGCTTGCATCCTTTCATTTGGAACAGGAAGCTCTTCAATGGTACCATTGGTACATCAAGGCTCGTGAAGAGCCAAAATGGCCAGACTTTTGCAACGATTTGGTCCTAGTGCTTTTGATGACTTCACAGGAGCCATCACTAAATTTCGCCAAATTGGCACTGTGAGAGAGTATCAAACCGAATGAGAAACTAGCCAACCACACTGAAGGATTGTCTGATGACTTTTACCGGAGTTGTTTTATCAGTGGTCTAAAGGATGCCATCCGCTCTGAGGTCAAAATGTTCTGTCCCAACACAATGATGGAATCCCTAGGGTTGGCTAAGTTGGCAGAAGACAAGATTGCAGCCCAACAACGCTCCAAGCCCACTTTTGTTCCCTTCCGAAATATGGGTTCTCAACGACCACCCATACCACAGGCTCCTCGACCAACTCCTATCAAGCGTTTGTCTGAAACAGAGATGCAAGCACGCAGAGAAAAGGGGCTTTGCTATAATTGTGATGAGAAATTCACTAGGGGACATAGATGTGTTCAGCAAAAGCTCTATCTCTTGGATGTGGATTCTCCGCCTGCCTCTGAAATTGGTGACGAAGATCCAGAAACAATGGATGCTTAGGTCGACATTCAGGAACCGCCTATTGACCCTCCGTCTCAGGATGACCAGCCACAGATATCTCTCCATGCTTTAGCTGGAATCACCACCCCCCAAACAATGCGGGTCAGGGGTTACTTCAAGAAGCTTCCTCTTACAATACTCATTGATTCTGGTAGCACTCATAATTTCATTGACCCTCGGATCGCCAAACAAGCTGATTGTTTTATCCATCCTTGCTCCAACTTTGAAGTCATGATTGCCAATGGGGGCACCTTACCTTGCAAAGGGAAGTGTCGAAATGTGCGTATCTCTATGGGAGATTATACCTTGTGCTCTGACATGTTTGCCTTGACCTTAGGCGGGTGTGATGTGGTTTTGGGCGCTCAATGGCTACGCACACTTGGCCCTATCTTATGGGATTTTGCTGAACTTTGGATGTAGTTTTCCCTCAATGGACAAAAACACACATTGACAGGATTACAACCAGGGTCTCTCAGCATCATCAGTTCACATCGCATGGAAAAACTCCTCAAGAAGAATTCATATGGTGTCATCGCTCAGATCCATTCCATTCAGATGCAACCATCAGCGGTCTCCACTACTCCTTTGGATCTACAACAAATTCTGGATTGATATACAGGTGTCTTTGCTGAACCAGTGGGATTGCCACCTTCAAGGCCAGAAGACCATCGTATTCAGCTCCTTCCTGGCATCGTTCCTCCCAACATCAAGCCCTATCGCTACCCATTTCACCAAAAAATGGAGATTGAAATGCTCGTTCGAGACTTATTGAAGCAAGGTATTATTCGCCCAAGCACTAGTTCCTTTTCTTCTCCAGTTCTTCTTGTCCACAAAAAAGATGGGTCATAGCGCCTCTGCATTGACTTCCGAGCACTTAATCACCTCACCATCAAGGATAAGTTTCCAATTCCTGTTGTTGATGAGCTTCTTGATGAGCTTCATGGGGCTCAATTTTTCTCCAAGTTGGATCTTCGTTCTGGGTATCATCAAATTCGGGTTCATGAGGATGATATCCCTAAAACAGCTTTCCGCACACATGATGGCCATTATGAGTTTTTGGTCATGCCCTTTGGCCTCACTAATGCTCCTTCCACATTACAGGCCTTAATGAATAAAATATTTCGGCCCTACTTGCGGAAATTCATTCTGGTATTCTTTGATGGTATCCTCATCTACAGTAAAACATGGGATGAACATCTCCAGCATCTAGATCTTGTCATGCAACTTTTCTCTGACCATCATCTCCACGCCAAGCAGTCTAAATGTGTTTTTGGACAGAAGGAAGTTGAGTATCTCGAGCACATTATCTCAGCACAAGGGGTTCGCGTGGATCCTGCCAAAATCGATGCCATGAACAATTGGCCGCATCCTCATACATTCAAGAGCCTTCGTGGTTTTTTGGGGTTGACAGGCTACTACCGCAAGTTTGTCAAGGATTATGGGAAGATTGCAGCTCCATTAACTGCTTTATTGAAAAAGGATGCTTTTACATGGACACATGCTGCTCAGTGTGCATTTGACAAACTGAAATAAGCTATGTGTACTACACCTGTTCTAGCTATGCCCGATTTTTCCAAGCCCTTCAATATTGAGAGTGATGCTTGCGGCAATGGACTTGGTGTTGTTCTCCTTCAAGATGAACACCCCATTGCGTTCACCAGCAAAGCCCTTTCAGGTAAGAATTTAGCTGCCTCTACATATGAGAAGGAAATGATGACTATTTTGCATGCAGTACAGAAGTGGCGACCTTACCTATTAAGGAATCATTTATGCATCAAGACTGATCACCAGAGTCTAAAATATTTCTTGGAACAACGTGTCTCCTCCCCAGCACAACAGAAATAGGTTAGCAAACTCATGGGTTATGACTATGAGATCACTTGCAAGAAGGGTAAAGACAATATTGTGGCAGATGCTCTTTCTCGCACATTTGATGCCCAAGGTTCTCTTTCAGCTATTTCTATGCCTGTTCCAAATTGGTTGCAATCTGTTCAATAGGGTTATGTCAATGACTCTTCCTTATCTCAAATCATCCAATGCTTGACCAACAACCTTTCTGCTGTACCACATTACTCTTGGGATGGTGCTTCTCTGAGATACAAGGGTCGTCTGGTGCTTCCCCAAAGCACAGATCTTTAACAGGATTCTTCTATGAACTCCATGCTTCTCCATTGGCAGGGCACTCTGGGTTCCTCAAAACATATGAACGGGCACGACGTAACTTCTTTTGACAGGGCATGAAAAGGACAATTCAACAGATGGTGGTTGAATGTGATACCTTCCAGTGCAATAAGGGTGAAACAACACTCCTTCCAGGATTGCTCGAACCCTTGCCCATACCTACACGTATTTGGACAGATATTTCTATGGATTTCATTGAAGGGCTCCCTAAATCTGGCGGGAAGACAGTGATTCTCGTTGTGGTTGATCGCCTCTCCAAATATAGTCATTTTTGTGCTCTCAGCCATCCCTATACAGCCTCCTCAGTCACTCAAATTTTCCTGGACCAGATCTTTCATCTTCATGGCATCCCTTCTTCCATTGTCTTGGATCGTGATGCGACTTTCACCAGTCATTTTTGGACAAAACTATTTCGCCACACTGGCACCAAACTGAAGATGAGTTTAGGGTATCACCCACAAACAGATGGTCAGACTGAAATTATCAATAAATGCTTGGAAACTTATCTTCGTTGCGTCACCTCTGAACAACAACATCAGTGGGCAAAGTGGCTCCCTCTCGCTGAATGGTGGTACAATACCTCTTACCACATTGCCTCTAAAATGACCCCATTTGAAGCAGTCTATGGTCAGGCACCTCCGGTTCTTCTTCCATACACCCCCAACAGTTCACTAGTTCAGGAAGTTGACATGGTCCTTCGAAACCACGATCAGATTCTTCGCATTTTGCGGGACAATCTTCACATGGCAAGAAATCGCATGAAGCAACAAGCTGATTAGCACTGTTCTGAGCACACTTCTCAAGCAGGCGATATGGTTTTTCTTCATCTCTAGTCATACAAGCAATCCTCCCTAAAACTCAAAGGGCGTCATAAGCTCGCTCCAAATTTCTATGGCCCATATCGGATTCTTCAGAAGATTGGGTCCGTTGCTTATAAATTGGAACTTCCTCCTTCTTCCCACATTCATCCAGTACTTCATGTCTCTTGTTTGAAGAAAGTTCTTGGCACCAACATCAGTGGACAAACTATTTTACCCGAACTGGATAATGAAGGATCCATCCTTTTGGAGCTGGAGGCCATCCTCAATCGACGCACTCGTCAGCTTCGCTCTCGCTCTATCACAGAGGTCTTAATTCAGTGGCACGACATGCAACCAGAGGATGCTACATGGGAACCACTCCTTCAGATTCAACAACAATTTCCACATCTAAAGCTTTGAGGACAAAGCTTTTTTTAAAGGGGAGGGGATGTTAGGAACCCATGTCTTTACTTTGTTAGTATATTGTTGTTGGACGCATATGCTTCGTAAGTCGTCCCGTAGTATTTGTTGATCAATAGTTTGTGTTGTTGTTGTTGGCGCATATGCTTTGTAAGTTGCCCGTAGTATTGTTGACCCATAGTTTGTAGTGGCCCATGGTTTTGACCCATAGTATTGGCGCCTAGACTTAGTATATAAGTGTGTGTTGAGGCCTATGAAGGTACCGTGAAGTTATTTGTATTGAGCTTGCTTAAAGAAGGTTTCCCCCTCGAAGTGGCCTGCAATCAATATAAAAGTGATTATGAGTTCTGTCATTTCTACTATTTCGCATATTCTTATTAATTAATTGTTGCAGGCTCTTCACAGATGTTCCAGCTCCGTGCTGCAAATGTCGATGATGTTACAGCAAACTGTTCCAGTTGTTGATATTGATGTTGTTGAAGAACTTCCAATGATTTATAGATGTGCCAACCAATGTTCCAGATGATGTTGTTGATGATGCCTCTTCCTCCCTCCTTCCGATGATGTTGTGTAGAGCCACACCTGTTGATGTTGTTGTCAGTAGAATACCCTTCTTGTTAAGGAGGAGTGTTGAAATAATGTAACTTCGAAGAATATTCTACTTGTACTTTACATTATTATTATTGTACCTCCGTCGAAGATGTTTTACCTCCGTTCGGGGATGTCATTATTACATTTGGTCATGTAAAAGTCATGAGGTAAAACCTCCGATGTAAGTCGGGTCAATAGTACCCAAAAGAATGTAATATAAATATTATTTGAGTCTCCCTAGAGAGGTCGGCCCAGTTAAGTTAGTGAGGCCGACCTAGTTAGGTTAAATGTCAAGTAAAAGGTAAAGTATAAATAGAGAGTGTTTCCTCTCATTTGTACCATTCACTCACTAAAGCATTGCGCATTAGAGAGAGAAGGAAGATTGCGAAGGAGGAGGAGGATTGCTCTTGGCTCTAAAGTTTGTATTTTGTCTCTATTCTTTATGAGACTTATTTCTTTGGGTATACTTTGGTAATCTATATTGAAAAAGTTCTTGCTGGGTTTTCTTCCCCTTAAGGGTTTCCCAGGATAAATTTCCGTGTACCTTGTGATTATGTGTCTTTCAAAGAACCTATTTATGATGTTATTGTGAATATGTAGTAAATTCTAATGAAGTAGGAATCTAAGTTATTACAACATATAAACTTAACACCAAGAACCCCAGGAGACTGCCGGGGGCCTTAGGGTACCTCCTAGGGTCTTACTCTTTACTCTGCCTGGAACTTGACCAAGAACCCTAGTTAACTGACTAGGGAACCATCCTCTCTAAGAATGGGTATCGCAGCTGCACTAACTTTAACAGTAGTAGAGGGAGTAGATAGGTTCTTGTGTAAACACTTTCCTCATAAAGAGGGACTGTTAGATTTCCAGGTTGCTTTGAAAGTGTTTACACTATGTTTGGTGTGCTTCATGAGATTTAGGGAAACGATGTATGTTCAACCCCTGGATAGTCTGAGATGGATTGTAGCATGAGAGATGGACGGTGAGGATATACGCACTTTTGATATCCTACTCAATAAATGCCATACCTGAGATGATCACTGGCTTAGTGTTCTTCCTTAGGGCATTGGAGATCTCTTGCTTGGATGGTGGATGCACTTCATGATGGCCACCGCCACATGAAGGATTCACCTAGTGGGAGAATGCCTTGTAGGATATGACCCCTGGGGCTTCGATAGTGCTCTTGCAGGGGGTAAATGTCGTAGTGGAGTACTTGGCTTTGGAGGATGGATGGAGTTCATGGAGGCTCGAGATGGAGTGATGTGGACTTTCCTTGCATAGCTACATTACCTTGGGTCACTTTTGTGCAGGAAATCGTCATTGGAACTTGACACGTGTACTTTAAGAGTAGAGCACATCACTTGTGTGTGGCTTACTTATGCTTACTATGCTTGCTTGCTTGCTTGCCAATTTGCGTTATATTGTTGGCCTCCCTTGCCTCTCATATAAATGGAGGAAGGAGAGAGTCCTTCCAAACAACACATCGCATCACTCATTCATTTGTATCTCTTCTTTGGAGTGCTCTCTTAGTGATGAGATAGGGTTCACAAGGAAACTCTAGTGGAGCATATGAGGAGGAGGTGGACGATTTCTCTCACTTGAGATTCTTCAATGTATATTTGATGTCTCTCTCTCTCTTGGGTGCCAGGTTTTCTTGGTCTCTTGGAGCATCTTGGATTCTAGGGTTGGTGTTTGGAAACCCTTGATTGTATTTGGAGAAGAAGTGGGGGACTTATTGCTTTGGAGATAGTCTTGGAGGGATTCTTGCACTTGGAGGAACTAGAGTTTTGTTAACTAACCCTAGCTAGGGCATCTTGGGTTGTTGGATTTTGTACTAGACTTGAGATTATGGTATGTAAATACTTTAGCCATTGAGCATATATATATATGAGATTTCCAGCTATCCACATATTGTGTATATTGTTAATTTGATTTCACCATTTTATCTTCTTGGGATGATTATTTATAGCTCTTAATTGTCTTGTTAATTTGACACACTTAAGAGAAAACTGTTAAGGGATATAACACTAAGATTGAAGATAATAGTACAACCATCTATTGCTGTTGTATTTCTTGTTATATCTATTGTATAAGAAGAGTTTTCAGATCTGGTTTATGCATGTGAGATTGCACTAGAGAGCTGGTAACTCATTGGAATGATTGGTGCCTTGAACTACTATGAATTTTGGGGCTACTATAAGTGAATTATTGTGATTGTTCCATTGCTATTTTACACATTAATTTACAGCAGTCCTAAAAGGCTGAAATTCTAGAGTTAAGATCAAAGGAACCTTCTCAGAAGAAGGTGAATTTTCAGATTTGAATTAATTGCCCACTGCAAATGAAATTTCAAAATCCCCCCAAAGGATTTGGATGAAAATAAAACCCCATTAGGGGGAGTAAAGAGACCATAAATCTGATAACTCGAATATTCAAACTTGGAACCTAACAAGGATTTTGCAACTCTGTCAAATCTCGGAAAGCAAGGATCTTCTCTACAGAGAGTGCTTTTCAAATTCTCTAGGGGAAACAAATATGTCTAGATGGATCAACATTAAAAGTAGATGGATAAAAAAGGTAGAAAGAAGGGGTCCTTTGGGCAGAATTTGGCAGAGAGTCTACAATTTCCTTTAGAGCAGACTAGTACATCTTAGAGAGTGCCATGATGCTTTATCATTCTCTGCAAATACTGATTATAATAGACAGAGCAATGCCATTCCAATCTGGTTTTCCCAAATTGGGTTTCCATTGTAAAAATGGTTGTCTCATATGGTCAATTTTTGTGTGGTTTCATTTAATTTGTGTGGTTGTGTATCTCAATTCACTGGTTGCATATCTTCTTGAACACGATGAGCATATAACACCAATTCGCTAGAATTAGCGTTGTTGCATGCCTTCCACCTACAGCAATAAATTTTGTTTTGATGTATTTCCTATTTGAATACGTGGTCAGTAAATCTGTGAACCAACACCTTGCTATTGGTGCTTGGATGGTGGTTTTAACACAAAGACATCCTAGTATTTGAGACTGCAACCTACACTCCCAGTCTTCCTTCAAACAGTGAGACACTGCTGTGCATACTGATACACAGTGAGAAAATCCATTTTAAACCCAGTCGTCGATTTTTTTTTTGTGTGTTAGTCAACACTAGTCTCCAGAGTCCAGCCTTTAATTATTTGTTGATGCTTTGGTTGGGAGAATATATATAGTTGTCCATTTTTATTGCTAGTTCTTGTGCATCGTTTGGCAATGCAATCACACCTTTGGCATTCCATTTAAAGTCAAAGTAAACCTGCAACTCCATCTGAAGTTGGTTGCTTGAAATAACAGTAGTCTTCAGTGCAATGGGGTGAATGTAATGTGGTAATTTCTAACCTGTGTATTTGAACAGAAAACTATGGATCACAATTGAACTCGTGGGTGGAATCAACTTTGTTTGGTTTGGAAAACATAGACATCTTTGGTTGGGAGAATACACATAACCTTTCATTCCTATTGTTTGCTATTTGTGCATTGTTTTAGTAACCCTTTTATAAAGTAGAAAAGGATAGGGAAGACATAGACCATAGGGCCAGCACTAAATATTTTGTCAATTCTCGCTAGCTCATTTGGTCAAGGGAGGGGTATTCGCGAAGGGCGACCCAGGTTCAAATCCCCTTCGGGTGAGTTAGTTGGGAGGCAACACCCAAAAATCCAACACAATTGAAGGTTGGTGTGGCCCAAGCCGGGTACGATCCCTAGGTGATTTTGATGGCTTAGATGCCCCTGGGTTGCAGTTTCTCAGCCAATGGTGGAAATGCACTGGCCCCGAGTGACGGACATTTCTTACAAACAAAAAAAAACTTTTATAAACAATATGTATAAGCAATTCCCAGGTCAAACTTTATTACATTGACTGCCAGCAAGGTACAACAATTTGCTACTTTGGTTTTGATTATTTTTTATTGTGGTTACACAAGTTGTAACTGTATTACGTTTGATCTGCACTTAAATTGTTGTTTGTGGCTTGGAGCTAAGTCCACACACAAAGTGATTGAATGCCTTGCTATGTTATAATTAAATCCTGTGGCTAATGGCGATAGATCAGTAAAGAACGGTTTCCAAACTGCACTTTTGAAAGAAATTAGAATACTTTGACCAAGGTATAATCTTCCTACAGAGTAGTATTTTACAGTCTAATTGTGAAAAGAGGAGACAGAACCTTTTTATAGTATTTCCACAATTAGTATTTGATTAGTCATCTGTGTAGACGAGACGGACAGGCCATAGGCCCACTATCTTTGGATCATGCCTTTGCTTCCATGAGTGTCATGCACCCTGAGAGTTGAGCAAGCGACGTTAAGGTCTGTTGAACTTTATCTTGCATCATTCGATATCAGAGCAGGAACAGTCCTACAAACCCCATGGAGAGAGAACAAAAGGATACGTGGGAAGGAGGAGTTAAGTAAATGTGCCAACCATCAAATCCCCTGCAAATTGACAGCATGCACACTTTGGAAGGGCATCGTGCACACTCCGTTGGTTCCCCTTTCCATCAACATTGCAAAAAGAGAGTGAGGCTTACAAGGTGTATGAACAAAAGTTGAAGGCAAGGAACCTGCAAAATATTTACAAGGAAGCACTAAAAGTTACTATTAACCAACAAAAAAAATGACACGTGAAAATGGTTGCTTAGATCCAAAGAATGGTGGGCCCACATGATATTTAACAAAGGCATGGAGTGGAAGTATAGGACTGTGCATTACCCAATAAGGAAGTAAAGGTGGTGGGTGTGATGAGTTTATGAGGTGACCACTTCACAAATGAGGAATGACGCCTTAGGCCTTGTCCGATTGCTTAGTTGGGTCATTGGAAAAGTGTTTCCGAAGAGAAATGGAGGGAAGGAAATAAGGAAAAAGGGCATTCTCTTTTTCGTACTAGGGAGAGCAGACAAAAGAAAACGACAAACCAGGGAACAAGGAAGAAGCTCTTGCAATGAATATGAAGAAGAGCAGACCACCAATCCTTCAGGAAATCATGAGCCTGTAGCTCGCAATAAGGAGTCTGTGAGCAAACCCAGAGAGACACGAACTTGCAAATTCGTGGTATAGAAGAAGAGCCTGTAGCTCTCCCCAGAAAGAACCTCCAACTAGGATAATTCCCCGATAAAAGAGACCAAGTGAGAGGGTGGTTCCAATGGAAATGCTAGGTAGAACCCCTTAGGGGAAAGGAAGGTGTTTCTAGCTACAAAGAGGCTAGGTAGAGAGCTGCTTGGTGAAGAAAAGAAAGAAACTCAGTGATAGTTGAGTGTCAGGTAGAACTGCGAGAGTTCGAAAAATACAACAATCCTGTAGTTCGTAAAGAAAGAGAAAAACTGGTGAACCTCATAAAAAGAGAAGATGAAGAAAAAGAAGCCAAGAGGAAACTAGAGAATTGGAAATGTCAAACCCGCAGTTAATTTCATGAAGAAGAAGATCTCACAATGCTTGAGAATTGCAGCCAAAGTTGAAGAGTCCACAGTTCCTGTTGAAGCAAGTACGACAAAGTTGGGTATGGAGATTCCCTTGGTGATGTAGTGGCTTTATTATAATCCCAAGCCGATGCAGACACCGGCAGGTGTTCAGTGGGCTGTGAGGAAGGGCATAGCCCTTGTCATATTGTGTGACAGCAGTAAGGAGAGCCATCGAGGCCTGTTGCATTGGAAGTCAATTTCCAGCTTTTCTTTAATAGATCAATATATGGTGTTGCCTTCTTCCTATGTGCATGGATGTGTTGCCTTTGCTTCCATGAGCGCAGTGCACTCTGAGAGTGGAGCAAGCGAGCCTATGGTGAGCTCTGTCCTGCATCATTGAGTACATGCAAGCATTTTCCAAATGATATATTCTTGACAGTAGATAGGTTCTAGGAATTTAAGTTACTAAAGTCTCTGAGCCCTAAACACTTGTTCAGGCACAGAAGCCTTTCGATCAATAAGTGCACCTGACAACAGTGAGGATACTATAGTCTGACACCTCAGACGCCAAACCCAAGCCTAATGGTTTGAACACTAAGCTGTTATCAATCCTTGACCGGAAACTAGAGCAGCTCCGCCTACAACCCTGGAAAACTGGGGTACCATCATTTTCAAACACCCACCAGATTTGAAAAAACCCAGATGGGACAAGGGAATGATTCAGGTAACCCACTCTCTGCACACAAAAGCTTAAAGGGTTTTTGCAGTTAAACCATTTGTATTTTGAAGTTTGAGAAAAGTAGTCCAGTAAACAAAACACGTGATATTTTTCACAGAGAAGCTAAATTGGGTCTTTGTTGTTTTCTTCCATTTTAAGTTGCAATATTAATTACATCACAATTGAAAAAAATGCAAGAAAACATAGTAAAATGCATATTTGCATTTTTTGGGGAGGACATTAAGATATTATAGTGTGAGTTTAGTGTTAACCTGCCTTCAAATCCAGCAGAGGCCCTTCCTCCTCGCCCATGTTTGGATATTGTGTGGGAACATCTAAAACTGAACCAACGCGTCAATTCTGATGATACAATGAATGGGTGGTCATTCGAATGATTTGTTCGTGAGAAGCGATGGAGCCCATCGGTATGTTCGACCCTGTCTCCCTTAAATACAGTCGACCAACATGGATTAACTATTTCCATCGTTATGTTCGACCCTGCCTCCCTTAAATACAGTCGACCAACATGGATTAACTATTTCCATGTTTTTGCTGTCTCGTTCACTCATATTGCTGCAACACAGGTTGATTGTTTTATTTTACTACATTACACCAGAAGAAGATGGTGCCATACTGCTAAAATCAGTGAAATGCGTTACATAGAGGAAAAATAAAAGGACAACAATAACTAGAAAGAACGATTGCATTCTTTTGGTTGGTTGGCGCTGTGGATGAGTGGTACAATGATAATGAAACCGAGATTCGAGAAGAGTTTAGATGCAAGGGTATAGATAAATCTTCCTTATTATAGATGCAGTTGGGTCAGTTGGAGCGGTATAAGGGTTAACCAAAACCCCTCGACTGGCTAGAGTTCGGTAGAGGAATTTTTGCCAAAATTGTAATTAGTCTAAAATAAGCAATCAGCAATCAGACTTGCTAAAATTATAAAAATGAGAAAATAACAATTTTCAGCAAGAATTTTAACTGGTTTTGAATTTAAAATCACCAAAAAACAAAACATTTTAATTGTCTTTTATCCTACTCACCCCAGAACCTATTGGTTAGTGTCCATTTTAACCGTTTTGTTGATTTTTAAACCAAACAATTATTTAAAATCCATACAAAGAAGGTCAAATCACTAATCCATTGATATAAACTAATCACAACTTACATTTTAACCATTTCACCTAACCAATAAACTATAAATATTTTATTACAACACTGAACAAGCTTATACATTCCACAAAATATTTTATTAAAAAATGAACAAATTTATAAATTCAACTATTAAAATAGAAAAAAAAATGGTAATGAAAAAAGGAAAAAAAATCTATCTAGACAAATATTTAAAGAATGTTACCTCCTCTTCCATTCCATCCATGCCAAGTCATCTGCCATTTCATCCTTACGTCATGTGATATTTGTTTGTTGGAATTTGGAAACAACAAAGCAACATAGGATCATAATAAACTATCAATTGAAAATCTAAATGGATTGAAAAAATGTTTTTATTATTTAGCTACTCTGCAATGGAATGTGATGTCAAAACCGGAGCAATGCTTTGATGTAACATTCAGCATCATTCTATTGAGAATTGAACAGCGGTGTTTCCCCTCGGAAATTAATGACGCAAACGTTCAGACATCGGAAAAGGTGAAAAATAATAAATAAATAATTTTCGATCGGAATACCTGTACATAGTCTTCATTGATATCTATTCAACTCTATAACTGTCATGATCTCTTATTTCCGAGCTCGGGCTTTACACAACAGAGATAGCTAGGGCATTTAGCCCTTCTAAATGTTCCCGCTTGTTTAGAGAAACCATTTAAAAACTTCGTATGATTCAAGTAGAAACTATTATAAAGCAGTCTTCGTATGATTAACACAATTATTTTTTGAAAAACATCAATTAAATATTAAAGAGAATGAATATCTTGAAAAAAAACATAGACGCTTTTTTCAAAATAGAATTTGGGTGAAAATTATTAGACCGTTTTTTCAAAATAGAATTTGGGTGAAAATTATTAAATATTAAATGTAAAAAAATTGAAAGCAATAATAATGAAAATTGATAAATATAATTTAATAGCAAAATAGCAGAAGCTACCTAGAGTTTTTATGTGATTTAGAATTTAATAGAAAAATAAAAATAAAACCCAAAATCGAATCCATCTCAACTTATTTAAAAAAACAATGTTTTCAATATCATACAAAAATTGAAAAATTAAAAAAAATAAAAATTTAAAACTTATTTAATTTGATTTCATTTCAATACTAATAATGTAGAGTTATAATTTGAAAAAACTTTAATTCATGTAATAAAAAATTACTATAAAAAAAAAAAAAAAAAAAAAAAAAAAATTATTCTCTAATATAAAAATAATTTAGACCTCAAAAATGGGATCCCACAAATTTATGATGATTATACAATAAAGATGATCTAATATGGGATCCCACAAATTTATGATGAGTATACAATAAAGATGATCTAATATTATATAAATGAATTTTAAATAATAAAAATTATAATATAAAAAATAATGAAGAAAATTTAGCTTAATTTATTATATTCTTTATTTACATGTTTGTGATTCCTAAAAAATCAAGTTTTATTATGAGAATGAACACATAATATTGATAGTATGTATTTATTAAGGATAATTAATATTAATTTAAATAATGGTTATCCATTAACATTAATCTATGTTTGAGAATTTTTCTAAAAAAAATCTATGTTGAGAATAAATATACAATGTTTAGGTTAAAAAAAATTAATATTAAAGAAATAATGACTATCTATTAATACTAATTTATAGAAATTAAAAAATTACACTTCTTTCCTGTCTTAAAATTTGAAATTAAATGTTCTTTAAATTTTTTAATTTTGAACATAATATCATTACTAAATTATAAATTAATAAAAAATAACATAATAACAATAAATTTTGAAATAATTTCATAATATTTACAGATTATTTAAATACAAATATTAAGAAACTAAATATTAAATATAATAAAAAACTATCAACAATTAATAAAAATTGGAATTATTATAAATTAAATTGAGAATTATAAATTATTGATTAAAAATGAAATCATCATTATAAATCAAATTAACATTCATAAATCTATTTCAAATAAACATTCATAAATCTCTTTAAGGACTGTTTAGGGATTTCAACAAAATCCATAAGTGTTTTAAGAATATATGTTTTGGAAAAAATATTTTATGATTTTAATTTAAATGTAAAAATAATTTATTTTTAATTTTTAAGTAAAATTAAATAATTTATAAATTAAAAGACATAAACACTTCTCATAACATTTATAATAAAAATACAAATATTTTACATATATTTAATAATATTAAACAAATCATTTCAATAATAATATTATTATAAATACTATTGAACAAACCAGTAAATCATTAACACGCATATTAAAAATACAAATATTTTACATATATTTAATAATATTAAACAAATCATTTCAATAATAATATTATTATAAATACTGTTAAACAAACCAGTAAATCATTAACACGCATATTTGGTTATCAGTCACTGAAGGGAAAAGGGCGAATAATTTGAAACACATTCCTCTGTCGTTGCACATCTCAAAAGCGTAATCATGTTCACTTTAAAATTACAAAAATTTGTTCCTCTAAATTTGGAAAACTTTATTTTATCTCAACAGCAAGGTTTAGACTGCAAAAGATATATTAATTCAATGGTCTCTTAACCTAAAAGAGTGCTCATTAAGATCTAGTAAGATCTGACAAAGTGAAAACAATATCTTCGATAGAAGTTGGAATCGTTATCAACTGAGTTTTAACCTGATAAAGAATTTTGGAAGAATTCAGAGTATAAATTAAATTACATTTGTCCATTACTTATAGCTTGAGTGGTTGGGAGGAATGATTGTTACCTTAACCACCTAGGTTCAATTCTTATAAATGACATGATGCTCTTCTTAAAACCCTATTTCAAACCATACCTTAATTCTTTCTTATTGAAATAACAAGTATTGACATTTTAAAAAATATATATATATAATTACACTTTCATTATAAATAAAATATAATTTAATTTATTTATATATTAAAATTTAATAAAAATAATAAAAATTCAAATTTAATCAAAAAATTATATAATCAAATTTTAATAATAATAATTTGAAAAAATTTAAATTTTATAACTTTTAAATTACTTTAATCTTACAACTTTAAATTAAATTCAAAATTAATTAAAACTCAAGTATTATTGCGAGCAAATTCGAAACAAAACTTTCTCCAAAACTAAAAAACTCTACTGCTTTCAAACCTTGGCAACTAATACTAAACCTATCTGATTAAAAGGATCAAAATAACTTAAATTTTAACCCTATCAGATGATTAGAAAATTATATAATAGTTGTATGACCAATAAACTATAATAAAATATATAGCACATAACTATACATTAAATTAAATTCTGTAGATTTAAATTAGGTTAAAGAAAAACCTTGAAATAAATGGTGAATAAAGAAAGAAAATAAAGTACCTCCTCCTCTTCCATTCCGTGCCCGGTCATAAGAATGCTACCTCCGCTTCCATTCCATTCCAGGTTAACATATGAATTATGTTTAATATATTATAAATTTTAATTATGTTTAATATATTATAAATTTTAAATTAAAAATCTAAATAAATTGAAATTGTAATTAATTATTCATATAAATTAATTAAATGATTAAATTAATGAAAAAAAATCTAAATAAATTGAAATTGAAATCAATGATGGAACTAGTTAAATTATTAAATCAATAACAAACAAAAAGAAATGGATAATGAAAATGAATTTACGTCAAGCTGAATAATTTTACCTGCTCCTCTAAACTGGCAACTATTCTTGAAGCACAAACGAAGAAGAATTGTTAATACATTTTTTTAAGCATATTTATAATAAAAAAATATAAATAAGAAAAAAATTAATTATAATAGAAAATTTAATTTAATATTAAATGTGAGATAAGATCGATTCGTCAACAATATGATTAATACAAATTAAAATCATTATATGGACGACGAAGGCAAACATTCGAGATACTCAAACGATAATATCAAATTAAATTATGAACGAAACCGACAAGGAATAAAAGTTTTGACAGAAGAAATTCATATATATACATATATAACTTTTGATACCAAATTTTACAAATTATACTAAATTTTAATTGAACTATGTTGCGAAGATTTGTGGGTTTTCAATCAACGACATAGGTCTATGGAAAAAATATGTGGATTCTATAAATTTTCTTTAGCCCATTATTTTAAATACATGGATTCTTGAATTAAGTCGACCTTAGAATGATAGCAGTTGCAAACCCTTTTAATAATCACATCAGGATAATCTAGACAGCCTGCAAAATATATATTAATTGAATGATGCTGGGAGTAAATTAAAGCTGAAAAGAGGAACAGAGTTTACGGTAAAAAAGCAGAATAAGAATCTAAACAACCTGCAAAATATATTAAGTGAAATGAATCGAAACCGCCTGCAAAATATATATAATTGAATGATGCTGGGAGTAAAGATTTTAGGGTTTTATTCGAGCTCGCTACTACCATACGACAAACTGAACACAATTGGAGTAAAGATGGAATCATTTTCAACTGAATTTCGACGTGATAAGGATTGCAATAACGAAGGGTTGAAGGGTTTTATTGAGGGATAGAGGGTTTTGGGGATGATGGGTTCATGACCTGCAAGCTAGACCCTACCTTCTGGCGGTATCTCCCTTATTTATAATACATACCCTTAAATAATTAATACTAATTACCCACTAATGAATGATACTTATTGAAATGGAATAAGTCCCTGCAAGCTAGAAACTGGAGTATTTTGTATGTACAGAACCCACAATCAATGATGGGCATTCAATTATAATATAACAACAACTACAAGTAGCATATTCAAAGAAACATTATCAACATTCAAAGAAAAATTATCAATAGGAATTATAATTACAGTGCCGACTGTAACACAAAATTAAGCTATAACATAAATCGTAACAGGGCAGAAAAAGAGGATTCCATAAATGGCATGAAAAAGATCATAGTGGCTACAACACAAAATTAAAGCTGAAAGAGGAACAGACTTTACGGTAAAAAACGCAGAAAAAGAATCTAAACAGCCTGCAAAATATATTAAGTGAATCGAAACCGCCTGCAAAATATATATTAATTGAATAATGCTGGGAGTAAAGATTTTAGGGTTTTACTCAGCCATGCCGTTCTTTAAAATTCGAGCCCGCTACAACCATAGGACAAACTGAAAACAATAACTTCAACGGAAGATGGACTCATTTTTCAACTGAATTTCGACGTGATAAGAATTGCAGTAACCAAGGGTTGAAGGGTTTTTTTAGGGATAGAGGGTTTTGGGATAGATGGGTTCATAATCTACAAGCTAGAAACTGGAGTATAAATTAAATTACCTTTGTATGAACAGAACCCAATTATTATATAACAACAAGTAGCATATTCAAAGAAAAAATATCAATAGGAATTACAATTACTGCGCCGACTGTAACACAAAATTAACCTATAACAGAAATCGTAACCGTAACAGGAGAGATTTCCATAAATGGCATGAAAACTATCATAGTAGCTGCAACACAAAATTAAAACTGAAAAGAGGAAGGAGAGTTTGCAGAAAAATAGCAGGATATGATTCAAACATCCAAACTCAACAATACTAAATGCTGTATACTTTAGAATAAGCCAAGGAAACTAAATGAATGAAGAAAAACAGAGACAAACTCTTTAAAAGAATAAAGAAAGTGGGTTATCTGTCCAAAGCCCGAGCTCTCTTCCCTTCTGCGCCATGCTATCTGATCTTCATTGCCTGGAAATAAGAAAGCGGCATATGATTTTGTGATATTTCAAAATATTATAATGGATTGAAATTATAATCAATCATTGACAGACAGATTTGTAACAGACCAACTATCCATCCCACCAAATTAAATAACTATGACAGATTTTGGAACATAAAGAAAAGAAGAAAATGGATCGCCTCACCTCCCCGTCACCCAAATGAGAGGTCGATAAGAAATGCCATGCCCAAATGTAATTGCACTTCGCTTCCTCTCAGTTATCACATGTACACAGAAAGCATTCACACACGAAAACGACAGACAAAAATAAACAAGTACAGACAACAAACACACAGCACATGCATACAGAACATACAACACACAAAAACAACAAGGAGCGCTCCAAAGTAGAACAGACCACACCAAACACCGCCTGAGAGGAGACGAAGCAGAGAACGCAGATTCAAATTCAGCAAAAGGAAAAAGCAAAGAGAATGCTTCAATAACGCTCTGGCCATTATTTTATAGGTCATTGCGGGGCTGCCTTGTTCCAACGGTAATGTTTTCTTCCATTTAGAGCCGTTGGAGTTATTATAATCGAGAGTTTGAAATGAATATATTCAAATTTGAGTTTAATAATCTTCAAATTAAGATTCTAAAACACAAATACTCTATAAATTATAATAATCACATTTCTTATTTAAAAGAGGAAAACCATTTTTTAATTTATAATCTTTTATATAATTATTAATATATATTTATTATTTTTATATAAAAAAATTCATATTTAACAAAATTTTAATTAAAAATATAATAATAATTAATTTAATATAAGTTAAATAATAATTATTTACAAATGACTAATTTTTTTCACTTTATGAAATGAATATCAAAAAAAAAAAATCATTCTAATATTAGCTATATTATTTATTTTAAGATACATAACTTATCCACCATTTTCAAGTGTATTTACTTTTTTTTTTCCTAATTTTTATAAAAATACTTTAAATTTTATATTTTTCTCCATATAGAAAATTATAATTTGTTATTTATTCAAAAAAGGAGAATCAAAGTTACATACATTTTACAAAGAAGTTACGAGGGAAGAGATAAATCTTAATCACAATAAGACTATGAGTCTCTGACACACAGAACATACCATGAAGTCTGATTTTTCAAATACTAGTACCTATGCTATAATACTACATATCTCATAATAAGGAGCAAAAAATTCTGATTTGGAAACATACGACAAATACCTATAAGAAGTCCATTTAAAAAAAGCCTAAGGACCCACAGTCAACCTTGACATCATCAACAAAATCCTCTTAATGGGTCAAACCATCTATATCCCCCATAGCCTTTTTAGAAAGGCTATTAGCCACTCCATTGTACTTACGATAGACATGAGTAAAAGTAACACAAGAGAACCAAACTTTCAAATCCACCATCCTCGATAAGCTGGTAGCTCACATTCCCCACCTCAACCATGTTATCCAGCTTCTTGTGCACACCATCCAGATCCTCTCTAATGTCTCGAACAATCTGCAATGTTTGCTACTTGGAAGAATTCCTAGTGCATCAAAAATCGAGCCATGTTCATTTTTAATGTCCTATATGGACTAATTCTTTTAGACTACTCACGATGTTTTTCTTGCTCTTGAACTGAATGCACTTCCATTGCTTCAACAGTGGCCTGAATGCGAGGAGGGACATCCTCTATAGAAGTAGCTTTTGGGTTGAGGAGATTCCATTCCTCCTGGAGTGATCATGACCTCCTCTCCTGCTCCTAACCCTTTGATGAGGAGCCATGAACACAATCCCCAACAAGAAGCCACCTTCAATATCACTCTTCTTCTACGCCAAAGGCACACATCAAACCAACTCAAAGTTTTTGTTGCGGGCGCCACGAGAAAGACCATAAACTTGGTTCTTTGCAAATTCTTGCTTGTTAAAAGGTCGAGCTACTTGGAGAGTTATGGACTACACGCTCCAAGTCTTATCACTCCTCTTGATGTTGATGCTCTCCCAGACCTCCTCCCTTTGCATATTTGCCATCGTGACTCCCTATCTGTATTGGTTTAGCTCCACCTTCAAGGTGCTCCCATCCACAAATGTTGCATTATCCTACCAAATCACGAGAAGGTCAAAATCCTTGCTCATCGTCCAAACACCAACATACCTCCCTACCTTTTTTCCAGCGAAAAAAATCTACTATTGATATTCAAGGAGTGAATCAAATAGTACAAAGTGGTTCCAGATTCAGTAGATGAATCAGAAATAACAAAACTGCCCAGCAGATAGTTCAAGTCTCTGACAACATTCTCATGTCATCCGAATGACAATTTTAGCAGCAGGCTTCATTACATATAATCCATACAAAAAATTCAAATGCTCAAAAAAGTAGAGACACAGCAGATCAGAAGATACTCCCACATGAACTTTGAACGCCCACGTACAACTAGGTCACACAAGCAAGCCAAAGTTAAGGCACATGTAACCTCTCGCTTGCCATAAAAATATATTAATTTATATTATTTAGAAGAGAATTTTGTTTATTTTTAAATTTGTATTCTTTAATCAAAATTTGGTATTCAATATTTAACATAATTATTATCGCGTGGACCTAAATTAGGTGGCACAAAGGGATTAAAGTGATGAGATTAGACACGATTATTTCTACGTAGACTTATATTTGGAAAAAGGATTTAAATTTTGAGGTGGCACACAATTATTACCACGTGAACTTATGACTAAGTGACATAGCGGATTACATTAATAAAGTGACACACAATTATTGCCTCGTAATGTCAACCTATATCTCAATTTTTAAATTTAAACTTTATTTTAATATTTTTTTAATAATTAAAACATTATTCATTTATATATATTATGTTTTTTTAGTATGGGCGGGGTGGTTGGAAGAAATAATTATTATCTTTTCAGCTAAAAGTTCAATCTTTGTAACTAATATATTGGAGCTTTTAATGAATATTATTATTTTGTAAGTAATATATTGGAGTCTTTAATGAATATCATTATTTTGATGCTTTTGTTAAATATCTTTAAATGATATGTTAAAATTTTTAAATGTAATATATTTGATATTTTTATATATCCATAATACAAAGATATCTTCAAAACTGGGATAAATACAAAGATATTTTTAAAACTGGGATTAAAAGTAGGACATGGTCTAAATACAAAAGAACCAAGTTCAGAAAAAGAGCACTAGCAGAAACAAAATACAAAACATCTTAGAGCTCAAAGGAGACCAACAAAAGATCTAGGATTAAGCTCACAATTAATCTGCATTTAAAAAGAAAGAGCCCGCTTAAGACATCAAACCATTCATTCATTCTTCCAAAAAAAGGCATCCTAAATCCCCATCTAAAGCTTCCTTTGAGAGAGCATCAGCATAATCATTTAGTTCCCTATATATATGATCTATTTAGGAATCATAAAAAGTAATGATCAGCATGTCAATCTTGCGACACCAATGAACAAGGTTCAACATATTGTAAGAAATCCGCGGGGGCCCACCCAAAGGGGCCACACCCCGTTCGCTTTGATTACGGAGCTAACTCGATGGGGACATCAAGCTAACTCGATGGGGACATCAAGTGAGGCCCTTATATAGTGATGTATAGCCACCCGGGGATTTGACCCCGAGACCTTCTGCTCACAACTTACAACACTCAATCACTTGAGCTACCCTTCCGGGCTAGACTCTTATAGAGTCAATACCAAAGATATTTGCAACTTTTACTAAGCACCACAAAGTAATCAACTCATATTTCATGTTTGAACCTTCTCCACAAGTCAGTCTCATCTTAAAAGATAATTCCTTATTAACTAACAGCAGCATTCCCGCACCACATTTGCCAGCAAAGGCGCCATCAAAAAAATCAATGACACGACTAGAAAAATCAAAATCAAAACTAATAATGTATAATCATTTTTATGATTAAAAAAAAATTTATATTACAAAAAATATTTCACTTTAAATTTCAAATTAATTAAAAAAATTAAAAACCCACGATGCATGTTACATTTCTAATAATTATTAAAAATAAGGTGTTCTATAACGCAATCCTATTTGGAAATATAAAAGGGCATTAATGATGATGTTGTCTATAGATTGTTTTAACACATTAACTGAAACAAGTAACTTATTAATTGTAAAATAAAAATAAAAATATGAAATTTTAAACTTTTGAAACTCATTTTTCAATCCTTATCTAACATTATAAGATACTAAACTCAAATGTTTTTACAATATGAAAATGCAGTAAATGTTAATGAAGTTTGAAATACTATGTTTGTGGATTAATGTTCAAATATTATGTTTGATTTCAAGTCAAATATGTATTTACTTTATTTTTTGGATAATGATTATATTTGAAAAAAATTGTGTTAACGATATAATGGGGTAGTAACATGGTTGTTTTGGGTGGTTATATAAAAGAACGCTTGCCATGATTTAGAATCCGATGCATTTGTATTTGGTTGTTTTTATACTTGTATAGTATATTTTGTAAAAGTATCTATATTAATATATTATATGTATATTTTGTAAAAGTATTTATATTAATATATTATATGTATATTTTGTAAAAGTATTTATATTAATATATTATATGTTTGAGATTATTTAAATATTTTATAGGTATAATATATGATGTGTATATGTTTAAATTTGTTTAAGTATTTTTCAAAACTTTAGTTTGTATTAGAATCATAACTACTTGGGGAGTAAACTTGAACTTGGGGAGTAAACTTGAACTTGGGAGTGAACTTGAACTTGGGGAGTGAACTTGAACTTGGGAGTGAACTTGAACTTGGGGAGTGAACTTGATCAATAGTGTTTTTGTACCCGAAGTATATGGAGCACTTATGCGTGTAGAATTTTAACATGTTGAATTATGCCTAGCATTTAAATTTGTATCAATTTTTTTGCCTCGAATTTTTGTAAAAAATCAATATTAAATAAATCATTTTTACTATATATACACTTTTATTATAAACCAGCCTAGATCCAAATCCTAGGTTCTATCAAGCGTCGAGAGGGATCAAATCTCCCAAGGTGAAAACCTCTTCTCAAGTATTGCACTCAAGGAGCTATTCGAGGAGAGATCTTGTGAGTCGATTGTTTGTCGATATTGTAGGCCATAAAAAATAATAAATATTATGTCGGCCAATAATTAATTGTTTATGAAACTACACGTCTTTTTATTAATTTTAATTATTGGCCGACATAATATTTTTTTTTATGGCCCATAATATCGACAAACAATCGACTCACAAGATCTCTCTCATACTAACAAAGGTTATTTATGGCCGACAATATCGACAAACAGTCGACTCACAAGATCTCCCTCATACTGGGTTGTAGAGCACCTCTCGACGCAATAATTTTTTTTTGAATTTGTATATGTTAATTATTTGATACCTAAAAGTATATACATATTTTTATTATAAATATTTTTTTATAATTTGTATATGTTAATTATTCGATACATAAAAATACGATTAAAAGAGATATCCCATATTTGTCATCTTATTAATTTTTAAGAAAAAAAAAGTGTTACTCTAGAATTAACAAAACAAAAACATATATCATAAAAAAAACACCATACTTTGCATACTTCAATAGGTGTTCCACATAATCTTATCAATATAAAAAAACTAATAATATCTTTCAAACTATATCATGATTATACATCCATCAGATCAACTCACTCTTCCTAAAAACTAAATTGTTGTCATACAAAATCTAACATACTAATAGTCCACCAATAATATGTCACAATCTAAAAGAAAATATGAAGAGAGTCTTCAAAGACAAGTGATCCCTCCACAAACTCTTCAACATAAAGTATGCCTTCAATCCCTCTGATAGATTTCTTAGACAAGTCATCAGCAATGGTATTGTATTCCTAAAAACATGACTAATAGATATATCTGAAAAAAGATGAAATTGGGTAACTTATTCGATGAAACCACTAGTCCAAAGTTAACACCTGCAAGTTTGATAACGGGTCAGTGTAGGCTAATGAGGGTCACTTTTGGCGTGTTAGATGCAATAGAAAACTGAAAAAGTAGGCATCCCTCAACTTACTTGGATTTTTTGAGCTACTTACGCAAAATATCTTGCATTGAGTAAAAAAGATGAAATGTAGGAAATTGAATCACGTTTCCGAATATATAACTTTTATGTATTGAAAATTTGCATAGCTATGTCAAGTTTCATTTTTCTAACAGACGCTTTTTATTTTTCAGGCAAATGATAAGGTATATATTTTTGTGGGTAGAGCCTTTGAGGGCCTAAATGATGGAATTAAGTTACAAAAATCGACATGCATGTAGAGAACACATAGCAATTGTGCGCCATTATTTTTTGAAAATTAAATTAGTAATTTTATAATTTTTTTATAATTGTCTAAGTGATCAAACCTCGAAAATAGCACCTCTTTTGTGGGTAGAGCCTTTGAAGGTCTTAATGCAAAAATCTTGAAATGGGTTTTTCGTAGAACGTGGAGGTTAGTGTCCTCTTGTGCACCATACAATTTTTTTTTGAAATGATTGAGAATTGAAAAAGTTATGGAAGAAACACTAACAGTGTGTTTCATGAGTTAAGGAGGTAGGACAGAAAAGAAATTGAAAGAAAATAGGAAAAAATAATATTTCAAAATAAAAGTTACGTATTTGGAATCTGCAGAAAAAATGCTATTTGTGTCTAAGATTTCGTCAAAAATGACTATGTGTAGCATATTGTAACGAGTGGCTAAGCACAGGCTTCTCCAGAAACTGGAATAAATACCCAATTAGCTTTGGTTTTTCATTAACATAGCACAGGTTTGGAATTACCGAAGCAAACTCCAAAGCATACACATAGGATTATTGTTGACATGTGAGCATGTGACTCGGCCTGGTTTAGGCTCTACAAAACACGAGCGCGTTCTGTTTAAATTCAAAAATATTGCCGCGCTTTTAGATGTAAATAACGCGTACGCGTTATATAACTACATAACGCGTATGCGTTATATAACTACATAACACGTATGCATTATATAGTTAAAAAACGCACCCGCGTTATGCAAATCATAAAATACATGTTTAATACTTGAGAAAGAGGGGGTGTGGAAGACTCAAGGGAATTTTTGTTTAATATTTGAGAAGGGGTGGGGAAGGGTCAAGGGAATCTATGGTTAATATTTAATAGGGGTGGGAAAGGGTCAAGGGCTTAGAAGGATGTTGGAAGCTTGAGTGGGGAGAGATGAAGGGAATGAGAACATGATGGGCTACAAGGGGTGAAGGGAAGTGGAGCTTGAGAGCACTATTAGGAGTAGAATAGGTTCTGAAGAGGTATAGGGTTAGAAGTTGAAAGTGAGACTTGAGTGACAAGGGGGAATGGATGGAGGCAAGGGGGATGTGAGAGAGAAATAAAGAATACAAGGGGGGGGGAGACATATAGCGAGGGAGGGAGAGGGAAAATGGGGAGGAATGGATTTGGAGGGAGTGAGAGATAGATGGGGATAGAACGAAATAAAGAGATAGGAAGGGAGGGACAGAAAGTGTTGGTGGGAGACATGTAGGGAGTGGTGGCGATGGAGAGAGAGAGAGAG